>OX403623.1:13491316-14781908 GCA_948107755.1 Campoletis raptor
AAATTCTTTATAGACCTTCCGCGAAAGCGCCTTTTTTTCTTTATGGCGAGACTTTTTAGCGTGCACGATGGCGGTCGTGTAAAACGTGTTCGTAGAGATACACAGAACCGGGCTCAAGCCTGAGCCAGTCCCGTTTGCTCAACACACGTTTCTCCTCTACGGCATTAATCTGTGGTTTAGCGAACCAATTTAAATATCAGCGCGGCGCAGTGGACGCAATTTTATATCATTTCCGATATCTCGAAGGTGTATTAGTGAGCGTCACGTTAAGGGTATCTAATGGGCTTGTACACACATGGTCATATACACGAGCGCAACATAAATGTACGAGGATGCTCAAGAGTGCGTCACTTACGTGTGCGAAATAAACGAGATCTAAGTATCTCGCATACTTGTGTTTTTATCTGCGTGTGTAAGTGTGTGTGTTGCCATTTGGAGCTATACATCAACAAAATCTTTGAAAAATATGAGTTTGTACATAATTGTGTGCAAAATAAAAAAGTGTAGCAGATAGACGATCGATCGTTGACACTGTTCTCATCATTTTGTTGACTATTTTGTCTTGTTGAACATTTTATCCGATTCAACGTCAAAATATGTTCATACATACAAACATATATGCAAAGTAGAAGTAAATAGAGGTGACGCGTATAATCGAAAGTTATAGTGAGTGATAAATGTGCTATTTATAGCAATTTGCAGACTATATTTTGTGGATAACGCCTTTTTTCTCCTTAAAAGTCGATGTATAGATGTATTTGATGATGAATCGCTCAAGCGCATGCGCAAGACATTTTTTTCGGAAGCTTCACTCGATTCGAAAGACGCTTGTATACGTGCATTAACGCACGCGCGTGCGCCATTGAGCTTCTCGTGTAAGTTTTTGCTGCTCGTGTGTCGCACTCTTGTCCAATTGGCTTCAACTTAAATCCAAACACACAAACGTTCTTTGAGCTATTATGGTGTTCTCTATACCATAACATACTAATGTATTTCGTGTTTCGTGACCTTTTATATCGTAAATCTAATGGTATAGGAAATTCAAGCGTTATTCTCATTAGCCAAAAATTCGTAGAGTTTCTGAATTCTCCACGTTCGTACGTGTTACTTTACTAACCGCAAACCAAAAGCCTCAAATCAATTGCAATACGATTTCTGTTGTTTGTATACTTTAAATATTCAATGATTCATTCTCTCTCGTCATTCTTAGTTGGCCTTCGTTCAATTCGTGTTTTAAATTTGTTCTCATCTTTCTGTTTTATTAATTTTTCCATTCAATTACCGGCCGATGTTCCAATATTTTTTGTCCATTTTTCAAATCAATATAAGTCATTAAAATTAATGATCGTTTCATGTTTTCTGGATGTACTCTAACCGCAGTATTTTTTTCAAAATTATTGAGTTCGATATTGTTTTCTCGACAGTCCTCTATTCATTGTTATTGATATTTTTCCAACAGATGTTTTTACTTGTCGGAAAATTACGAACGGGAGGGTAAAAATTCGAATTTGAGATCTGACTGAAAAGCGAAGTAAAAAAATGGGTTCTAGGCAAACTGGAAAAGGAAATAATAAACATTCGGCCTCTTGACAAAAATATTCTCGTACTATATTATCGAGCAATGTAGCCTCGTTGTTTCGGAACAGGCGAAATGCAACGAATGCACCAGCTCACACATGTGCACAAATTTATATGTATATTGTATATATTTATGTATTTATGTATTATGTACATATATACATATGGATATATGTATTACATGCTCTTGGGTACGTCCCGCGTGCGAGGAAACGCGCAAGCGCACGGGCGTTTCTTCACACATTGAAATATCTCGCTCTTTCTCCTGTATAAATACGTTCCACGTGTATATATATATTGAACGATTGATCAAAGTTGAAAGGACGTATACCGAAATGTTTTCTCTCGAAAATAATGTACAATGTGCCCTTTTAATAACGAGAATACGATATATACGTGCATATAATGTATATGGAGGCATAAATATATGGCTGGAGGAACGAGCGCGTTTTACGAAAGGTCCGCGTGTGCGTGGGACCTTGAATCAAGCAGCCTTTGTCGCGCGAGACTCAACCGCGGAGCTCTCTCGCGAGCGGCAGCGACGGGCGGCGGGCACGACCACGAGGTCGGCGAAAGTGTACCCGAGAGCTTTTTTGCTCGGTGAGACCCGACCGGTGGCTCTTTTTACTTTTTACCAGCGTTAGCGGGCTCGCGCCGCCACCACCAACCATCGCGAGTTTGCAATTCTCTCTCTCTCTCTCTCTCTCCCTCTTCCTTTCTCTTTCTCTTTAGGTCTCTTTCTTCGTTCCCCATCACACTCTACTATACCTACTATGTACGGGCTCTTCCATGGGAAGTGGAACGACGTTTGATTCGAGAGCCTCAGCCATTTTTAGGCGGTTGTCAAATTTACTCGAGTTTTGTTATTAAAAAGCCACGCAGGGCAACGAGAACTTGTGGCAACCAGCTGTTGGAAAGCTAATTCTTGACGTTTCACTTGTTTGAAAAAGTCAGTGTTTTATTTTTCCGGCTGTTTCCTCGTTTGAAACGTTTTGTAGAAAATTCAATTTTGCTTTCAACGAAATATTCTTATTCCTTGACACAGCAGATCAAGATTTGTGTCAATGGTTTTAGTTTTTTCTTTTCCGTGTCAAGAAAAACTCATTTAGTTGGAATTTTTCAATTTTTTTAATGATGACGAAATGATTGAGGATTCTGCTGTTATGGCCTGAAGTTCCCCATATGTAGAGCGTTGTATATCGTTGTTCTCTCTCGCTGGTACGGCCATTTTTGCTACGGCAAGGCCGAAATTAGCGCCACGACGGTCCGAGGAAAAACCGCTGTTTGCAGAAGAATTTTGCGTTTCGGCCTCGGTGACGAGATCTTTTATATACTATCACCCATTTTACAGTTACTGATACGTCAGGAGAGAGGAGTTAGAGCTTTTTTTCCTTATTTTTATGGCGCGAAGGATTTATTGCAGCGGGAAAGAGAGGGCGAGGGAGAGAAAGAGAATGAATCGTGATGGAGAGGTGAAAATGGTTGAAACAACTATATACCGGAAGCGAGAAATAAGATACGAAGCCATGAAAAAAAATGGTTGTTTGTCATACTTCGTTTGGTTGCAAGAAACACATTTTTTTGAGATAATTTTTTTAAAATACACGTCAATTCTGATGATATAGAACATGATCCAAAAAGCTTCAATTTATTAAAAAACTTTTTCCATTTTCCGTCAATACCGATATTCACGATATTGCGTGATAATTTCAAAAATAGAGAAAAAATCTTTCAATATTTTCACTTGATTTTTCACCCATTAATTTGACGAATGAAATACAGTTTCTTCGACGTTTTTTGAAAATTGACATGTTTTTTTTTTTTTAGTTGATTTTTCAATTAAATTTCTTAATAAACTAAAAACTCATTGCTACATTCATTCCCGTCTTACTATAAAGAAAGGTACTTGTGGTTTTTCTTTTTTTTTGCACAACAATTTCTTATACATCGAAACATTCTAAGTGTCGTTTGAGAATTCGTTTCATGGCCACTTCTCTCTCTCTCTCTCGTGACACGCGATCTCTCAGTCTTTCTTTGTGTGCCTTGTTGGTCCATACTGAGAGAGAGAAAGAGAGAGAAGAGAAAGGAAGGGAAAGAGAGAGTGTGAGAGAGAGAGAGTCAGCATCTCGAGCATAATTCTTGGTTTTTCTGTAGAAGCTGGACGATTCCAAGAAGTTTGTATATTGGGAAGTTTCAGTATTTCTCTTTGTCGTTACCATAAACAACGGAGTAAACCGCCAAAGGAATATTAATTGAACTAATTATCAAGAAAAAAAGAATGAGCATTAAATACTTTCATTTCTAATGCATCCAAGTTTCATTTTTTTTAAATATGAATAAAAAACAATAGCATTATTTATAACAATAGTTCCGTTGATAAAAACATTGACTTCCCTGTGTAGGATCAAAGTCGTTGGCGAATGAATTCGTGGTGTCTGTTATTTCTTCTTTCTTTTATGAAAAATGCATAAAAATAAAATAATACATCGCAGGGTTATATTCGGTCGGTTGCATCGAGTATATAACGCGACGAAAAGCGTGCTGCACACTATGGCTCAGTTGATATTCCTTCTCTTTCTTTCTCTCTCCGCCTCTTCTCTCTTTCTCTCTCGTGAGTCTCAAAAACTCGCGCGAGCCACACCAGGCGGGTATTGAATTTTTGTGCGTTTGCTACGGTCGATTCAGCGAAAGTGCAAGCATCCTATATTATAGCCTTCCGTCCATGTGTATGCGTGAAATAAAACGACCGAGGAGAACCTATACGAGCCAAACAGCTGCCTCAGCCTGAACGACTCGCTCGTAACGCACCTTATCGATACTTTCGCCAAAAAAATAAATAAAAATAAAAAAAAACGATGAAAAAAAACTTTATTTTCTTTTGAAAATTGAAAAAAAAAAAAATTGTTATTTTCATTGTTAGCCACTGAAAAATGAACTGAAAAGTGACGTTAAGGAGAACGAGACTCGCCCATGAAAAAGACTCATGAGAATCACCCATGAAATATTTCTTGGAAAACAGTCCATACAAAAATAAAGAAAAAAAAATGAAGTGAAATGTAACTCGGTATAGGAAATCATTTGTATTTGAAATAATATCTTTTTGTTAATGCTGCATCTATATCCGTTGTCACAAAAGTACACATTTTTATTTTGATGGAAAGTTTTCCATTGTTCTTGGTAGGGCGTAAGATTTAATTGTCGTTCCATTCTTTTAAGTACGTGTGAATTCGTTATGGAATAGATCGAGTGAATCGGGAGGTGAGAAACGAAAAATAAAAAGGAGTAGGGGTGCGAAGAGGGAATATTTTCGAGCACGTGTCTCGTTATGTAGGTATATTGCAAGAAAAAAAAAAGCATTTGGCGAGGGAGACCGAGCAAGAGGGAAAACGGGGAGAAAGAAAAAAAGAGAGAACGGAGAGAGTGAGATAAATTCCTCTTGGAGCACACGGTAGCATTTCTGGGTCTGGGTCGTGGAGGATCGTCCTCAGGCGGTAGTAAAATTTTACTGGCGGCCTCGCGCGTCTCGTGCGATCCTCTGCCTGACGCCTCCGATCATCTCTCGCTCATTCGAGCATCGTTTTTTTTTCTTTTCTTATTCCCCGCTCGTCCGCTCTCTCATAGGAATCCACGTATTACACACACGCACATTTGGACCATCAAAATGTGCGTCATTGATGATTTTAGATCTGTTTTTATTTCCCGTTCTTGTTTGAATCTGTTTTTTTTTCTCGTACGTAGTAATACTACGGGCGATGACTGAATTCGCTTTGGAAGTGCTGATTTGAAGGGACTGCGCGGCACACAATCGCGTGGCCCGTGACTATCTAACGCTCTCTGTGAGCTCGCGTTTTACGCCGCCGGAGTTTCGCGACCTTTAAAGACTAAAGTTCGCCGTTTATACAGTCCAGACGATTTATGAACCTCAGAAAAGTTCAATTGCCTATTGCTACTACTTCGAGAAACGGAAAGGGAATAAGAAAAAGAGAGAGAGGAAAAGAGAGCGAAAGAACTGTATACTCGTGTGAAGCAACCTATTGCAACGTTTTTTTTTTGCTAGAAAAATTGTTTAGGCCAACTGAGAGATGTGAAATACGAGCATAACTGCTTCGAAAAGTCAAGAATGATCAATTAATTACGATTAATTGAGATTTTTTCCCTTCTAGAGTCGCGGAGAGATTTGCAGCTCTGAAATATCCTTCCCTAACTGGGACTTTATAAATAACTTGAGCTAAATTATGTGTGACAATATTATTAATATAGAAAAAAAAATGTATACACTAGTTTCTTAAGTTAAAAAAAAAAACACGTTTTTTCCAACTATGAAAGGCAACATTTTATTGGCAATTTTGACACCAGCGACGAATTTATCGTAACCAGTCGGCAGTTCCCTCGGGTACACGTGGCACAGTAAACACACATATTTTGATAAGAAAATTCTTCTGGTGATCACGTGCGGCTAAATCTAGTAAAATATCGCAATCGTGACACTCTCACTTCATCTTTTTTCCTTAGTTTCTCTCTTTCTCTCTCTTTTTCTCTTCTCCTACGTTTGGTAATAAATCATCTTTTTATATTCGAAAGCCAATGGCAACTTCGATGAAGTTTTTGACATTGTTTGGGAACGGTATTTACGTTAAGAAATTTCCATTTTTTTAATTTTTTACATTATTTCTCAATTAAAAAAAAAACAGTTATGAAAACTTTTATCTCAGTTTCATTAATTACGTAATAATAATCCTCATGTTTTTCGTTCAATATAAATTCGTCTTGTTTGGCATTTAGCTAACGAAACCTATAGTTTGGGGTTACGTAGAAATATCAATATGAGCGAAAGTGCATATAGGAGAGAACGACAATGTGCAAGTTTCCCTCTCGTGATAGCGAAAGCTCCACCGTCAGAGGGACGTTTCGCACAGTTGTAAAGCTATTACTACATCGTTCATGTGGAGGGATGGCTTGCGTTGGGCTGGCGGGGGTCGAGGGATAAAACAGATTCGGGGAGGTGAAGAGGCTGAGGGAAAGTTTCACGAGGGATGCTGCACAAGGGAAAGTGAAATGTACTATATCGTGCACTCACTATATTGGGCTCCATTTACGAAGTTTGCACGCATGCAGCGAGTCTCCCCGATGTTTAAATTCACGCTTCATACTATGCACCAGAGTGTAAAGCTCCTGTACTAGCGTCCATCCTTCTGTGTTACTGTGAATCTGTACACACATTGCTGTCTATTTATATCCATGAAAAAGTTTGTTATTACAATTTTCCTGCGGTACATCCACGAATAAAAAAAAATGAAAACATCAAAAAACTTCGTTCTTATCAAATGTTTTGTAGATTTTAATCCAAACAAACGATCCGTTGATTCGAACGTTTCATTGTCTTCGCTTATCTTTAGTTTTGGAATAAACTTCTCGAGTAGGAGTGTTTTAGAAAAAATATGGGCTGGAGCTTCAAGTTTTTTTCTTTTTTTAATCAATGGCAAGAAACAAAGAAATTTTGAGGACTTTTTAGCAGATTAATGAACTAGTTTGACAAAAAATAGTCTTCTTTTATTTATTCCGAAGAGTTAAGACACTGGCAATTGCCACGCGTACACGAGTCGAGCTGTCATAAAATAGTGTATATATAGAGACGATATATAGCCGTTTGTATATGGATATGTGTGATTTTAGGATCTCGTATACTCGTGCGTATATATTTGCACGTGTGTATCTATAGATTCGAAATGCACGCATACGCACGTACGTGCCACCCCTCGCAAAGTTTGCCACGATCCATATACGCGGGTTATAACACTGTACATGGGGGCGGACGCGTTGAGCTTTGCACATAGCACATACTCCGAGAGAGAAAGAAGAAGAAGGAGAGAGAGAGGGAGAGAGAAAGAGAGGAAGAGGAGGAGACAGAACTAAACACCCCGATCGATATTTCAACGGTGTAAGCTTCCCCCGGCAACTAACGTTACAGTTTCGTAGCGATGGATACAAACTCCTCGCAAGGGCAACTCGTAAACAAGTATTATCATTAAAAATAAGGGTTGTTCCTTAAATCTACAAAAATTGTCTCGATTTTTCATATCTTTATTGCTATTACATATCATAAACACAATAACCCAGAAACTTTTTAAATTGCTTCCAATTCTTTCGTCAAATTGCGATGATTTTTTTCTCTTCCTTTACAAGAAATCGAGTTATGAAAAATAACTGAAAAACTATTAAATTTCGTTGAAAATTTTTTTTCTTATTTCTTTTATTTCCTTTCTATGTTTTTCTTGTTCATGCTCATAGCTTTCGTACAGTCTTCACGAATGAAAACATACGAAAATGTCGTTATTTCGTATCGATCGTCAATTATTTTTATAGTAAACATTTATACAATGGTTTTATCGAAGTTTTTTGGAAACAAAGTTCCCTATTTCACGCAAAACAGCTGAGAAAGAAAGAATTCAAATGACATTCGAAAGTTTTTTTATAATTAAAAAAAAAACATACTCAGATCTTGCGAGGTTTTTTCTTTTTAAATTGCATCTGAGTGGCGTTGCTTCATGTTTTTTTTTCTTATTGTGAGGGATGGATCGATGTCGGAGCCATCGCTACTACGTAGTGAGGCGGCAGGGTGTATTGTGAATGACCAACGGTCGACGGGCTCTCCATGGCTTGCCAACACAGCAGCATCATTTACGAATGTCAAAGCGTGGGAATAGGTGTTGAAGCAAGAGTGCGGGGGCGTTCGGTTGGCCGAGCCAACCAACGAGCGAGTATATGAGTATATATATACTTGTAAATATATATATATGTATATATTTCACGCTCATTCTCTCGTAATAGTAACCTTGGTTCGCTGTTGGAGCTTGGTGGTCAACGTGTGCGAGACCTATGACACGTGGTCGCGAGTTGCGTGATACGTTCCCGTTTCCCGAACTACGATATATCTTACGACTCAGCCGTTCCGGTATAATAAACTCTGACTCGTCAACAAAAACGCGATCTCACGATTAAAATAAAAATTAACAAACAAGGAAAATAAGAGCAAAACTTTTCGACCCTATAAAACAATCGTCACTTGTCTCAAGTTTACGTTTGTGAACATGCGATGGTGAAAAGTTATAGTTCCGTCGAATTTATACAATAATACAAAATCGTTGTGGGGACAAAAAAAAATAGCAAAAGCATATTTTTCGAATGATTTTTTGACGATGAAATTTAATTGAACAAACTCATTCGAATTGAAATTTAGTGGAATCGAAATTTTCGTAATTTATTGATATGAAATGTTATGAAATTTTACCATTTAGGTGATTTTTTCTAATGGGGATTTAAAAAATTATGTGTTTCAGATCGTACAAATCAACCGCCTTCAAACAAGCCACATTAACCTCAAGTGATCTATATTTTCTTACGAACCGCGAAAGGAGTAATTAGTGTGTTTATATCGTCGTAATATCCCAAGAGCTTAGGTTTGGAACAACAAGAAGAAGAACAGAAGAAGTACGAAGAGACGGAAGACGAAGAGTTGAAGGAGACAAAAATAATAAGAGCTATAGTATCTATCTAGTGTACAAAGATATATCTGATACAAAAACAAACAAACAAAAAAGTCCGCCAGTGCCAAATCGAATGAAAAAAAAGAGAGGATTAAAGAAAAATAAAGAATTATTATAAAAAGAAAAAGAAAAATACAAGAAGAGCGATAAAGAGAAAAGAAAAAACAAAAAATTTAGAAAAAGAAAAAGAGAGACAAAGTGAGCTAAACCGTAAACCAAAGAATCTACCATTTTTTACTAATCATTTCAACGAGAGGGATAATCTCTTTAATTGTGCCGAGAGAAACAGAGCGACAAATAACAAATGATACGAGTTGGCGAATTAAAAAACAAAAATATTGCAGAACAATAACCGTAACAAAACGATAAAGCCCATACGTCAAAAACGAAAAAGATCAATCACGAGATATATAAAGAAGACAAAAACGAGAAAATACAAAAATAAAGTTATAACTAACCGTGTAAAGTATTAAATTAAAAAAAAAAAACCGCGAAAAAAGGTGTTTAAAATTTTTATCGAATTTTTCCAAATCGTGGGAGCGACGAGCGGAAGACAAGATTTAAAAAAAAATATATTTATCGCTCATCGTGTGATCCGGGGGAAAGTATAACCAATCTACTTCAGTTCGTAGCCTAAACCTGTCGAGTACAAAGCAAAAAAGGGGGTAGTAAAAAAAGCAAAAAAATAAACACAAAAATTAAAGAAAAAGTCGCGCAAAGCTCAACGACGATAATACAAGCGAGTGAGTGAAAAAATCGCAATAAATTAATCGAGAAATAAAGAATACAGAGGTTCATCGGTGAAATTGAATGTTGTTATTCGACGACCACATCGTTGCGGGTCCATTCGAGTTGAGTTAATTAAAATTAAAAGACAAAGTGAGTGTAAATTTGTTTTTCCTAGGAAAACAAGAACAAAAACAAAAAGCAACAAAGGATAATTCAAATCGTCTCTCACAACCCGGGAAAAAAAAATAATAATAATCAGTGCAATCGATAAAGGATAAAAAGAAAAACAACACGATGATGATGGATAATAGGATGCGTCGTGGAAGATGAGCGCCGAGGTTACGAAGGAGGTCGTAGCCTCCGAGAGGGTGAGCCCTCCGGCGGCGGTTGCGACCTCGCCAGGGGCTCTCTGTCCTGGCGATCCGAGTCGTCATCTGCCGCCTTTCAGCAGCTTTGCCGGTGACGTTAGTATGGACACGGGCACTACGTTAACTACCCTGCATAGTCAGGACGTAGGTCTCGGTTTAACGTCCGCGTGGGACTATTACGAAGGACTTACAGGTCGTTTAATAGATTCAAGGGGTGAGGTTGTTTTAGCGAGTCAGTACAGACCATGGGAATCGAAGCACGGTGGTGTGGGAGGAGGAGGTGAGGGATTGCCGAGTTTTGCGAGTCAATTTGCTCCACCGAGCGAAGCTGAGCCACAATTGACTGCCCTTACGCCATTGTCACCAGCCTCAATATCGCACTCGCCACCAGTTACCTCGGCAGTCGGTTTGCCCAGTTTTCATACACTCGGTAGTCCGCTTCCGGTGCCGCATCCACATAGGACACCAGTTGGTTATCCTCTTGTTCCCGCACCCGTACAAGCTCGGGAAGTACCTGTTTTACAACAACAATTACTCGATGAAAGGCACATACAGCTTCTTGGCTCAAGTCCTGTACAAGCTTTTCCTCCCCCGCCCGGTCATCCTCATCACACCGTGCTTACCGTCGTCAAACAGGATTATCCCCAGTTACATCATACCAACTTTCAAAATCCAATGTCAACCGTGCTCGATTCGTCACCTACATCTCGTGCTATTGGTGTTGACGGTAGGAAAAAAGAGCGGAGAAAAATTCGCGCCGGCTCCATGGAGTCCGAGGACGGTAGCGGCAATGTCGAGAGTTCTGGCCAAGTCGCGGCTGTCTCTTCGACCGCCAATCGTGGACCTCACGGTCATATGAGCGGTGGTATCGGTGATACCGACGGTGATGGTGGTATTGGTGATAAACCCGCGAAGAAAAAACGCAAACGTTGCGGTGAGTGCATCGGTTGCCAACGTAAAGACAATTGTGGCGATTGTGCACCATGCCGAAACGACAAGAGTCATCAGATCTGCAAGATGAGACGGTGCGAGAAACTCACGGAGAAAAAGGTAAGTCGACTACGTTCTTTCTTCATTCTTATCAAAAATATACAATTGTCATGCCACAGCTATCCTTAATTCGATTGAATTGTCCACTTTGTCAACATTGGAGCTGGTAAGAAAGATTCTCGTCGTTTCAATCTATAGAACACCTTGAACCAAGACTACACAAAATTATTAAAAGGATGCCCCATTTGAGAGTGGATCTAGTTGAAAAATCAGAAGTAGTTCTTAGGTTTTTTCTTCAATGATCATAAGTTTCCACGAAAGTGTAAAAATTCAGTGGTGGAGCAATGTACCTTTCAGGCAGACTCAACAGGTCGTAGACCTTGCATGTTCCAGGCAAGGCTGGGTCAATGATACCAAAATGATTTCTGAATAGGTTTCGTTAAACCTCAGTTATTTAGAATTGAGAGACAGACAGCTGAACCAATGTATGTTTGAGGTAATAGTTAGGTCAAAGTACGGACACAAAGTTTACCGGATCGTAACATCGTTCTATATGGAACGTTGTAACGCACTCGACGGTGTCAACGTGTGCAACGACAGCAGGGCAACGAGGAGACGACTCGTATCCACCATGTACATATGACCATACAGATGACTGAAAGTGCGAAAAGGAAAGGGAGAGGGAGAGAGAGAGAGGAAGAGCGCGTTACATGGTAGGGTGGTGTGTAAATGGAAACGAGAAGCTTCGTACTCGTGTATAGGTTAATGCAAGAGTAGGATATAGATGTGCGTATATATAGCCTGAACTTGGCCTCGATGTGCTCGGATAGTACGAGAGAAAGTGAGGGACAGAGAGGAACGAGCGAGAATACAAGAGGAGGAGGATCGGAGAAAGGGTGAAAGGGAGAGAAATACGAGAGGGAGAGTGAGGAGAACTGGGAGGGAAATGTAGAGGGATCCCAGAGGGAAATACAGAAATACAGATAAACGCGGTGGTTTATTATTGCTGTGACATTGAACAGGGGGTTGGTGGGTCGACTTGATGCTTTCGCTTGTACAGATATATACACAGAATACAACTTTCCTGTAGTATTTCCTTTGAGGTTCAAAAATATAAGATTTTTTAGAGTTTATTATTTTTATTCATCCAAAAAGCTATCATACCAATTATTTAAATCACAGTTAGGATTTTTATTCTTGCAGTTGTTTTGTTATAAGAAATTGAGTTTTGATGATTTTTCTAATCGAACAAATGGACCTCTTTCACCGAATAATCAATAAAAACATATATATGTTTTTAATTCAAGTTCTTGGTCAGTTTTTGAAAAATAATAAGCAAAAGGTTAATCTTAATACTTCGTTTTTTTTTCGATTTAAAAATTTTTATGATGCTAATAAAAATATAAAGATTGAGAATCAAATGAATAATTATTAAAACTCATCTCTGAAGTTCTCGAAATCGTACGTTATTTTGTTTTCTTCTTCGTATATAGTTCGAGGATATTGCTCCAATGTATTTTCGTCGTTCTTTTTTCACAAAGAAAACACATCGAAAGTATATAGAGCTGGGGAGAAAAATGCGCCTTATCGAGACTTGATAACGTGACGTGTTTTATATTTGAGGCGAATGGTCTCCACGCCGATTGCCGAGTAAGCAAGCTTCTCTCTCTTTTTCTTTTTCTTGACGATTCTTGATGCAGCTTATCGTAGAGCAAGTTCAAGGCTCGACCCGGGTCATAATAATCACACGTATATATATCGAATGCTCGTCGGCAATCAACGTCCAACTTCTCTCAGCAACAAACGTGTTGTTTTGTCGATACTTCAATTTGGCTTTTCTTTTTCTTATTCTATTTTTAATTTGTTGCAATCAAACAGTTTTATTGTTCACTTATTTTTATATCGTTTTTCATCATCACAAGCAATTGTTGAAAATTTCTTCGTTCAACTTCACTCCTCTCATTAAATCTTGTAAAGAAATACTAAATTGACCAAATTCAGGGTTATTTATATATCGTTGCGATGAACAAAGCGACGGGTAAACGAAGATTATATCGACTTTCACTAGAATGCAACTCGGAGAAGCGCATTTTGATCAACTCGGGATATTACTGTTTCTTTTTTTTTCCTCGAGCAAACAAATCAATTATGATGCTCGTGTGGCCGCGCCACGACGTTCCAGCTCGGATAGCTGCGGAGAGGTCCGACGTGCTTTGACCCGTGAGTCACGACGCTCGATCGCGAGGCCCATGAACTCTTGGACATTGTGCGATCATTTTCTTTCGATCGAAACGGTACCAAAACCGAAAATATGAAAATTTCTCCTAAATTCGAATTCCATATCAATCTACTGCTCTTTTTCACTTTGAATCCTTATTTTATTTAGAAGACCAAGTATTTTTATTAATTTTGCTGAATTTTCATTACCATCACGATTGTTAACTCAAAATGTAGATTTTCACAATGAATTCTTTTTGTATTGATATTTTGTTTTCATTGATGAATGTCTCGAGGTCCATTTTAAAGCAAAAAAAAAAAACTTGGTATTTGTTGTTGAAATATCAGTTAAATGATCAGAAATCTGCGGAAACATTGTTTGAACGACGCATAAGTCCCACCATGGCTCAAGGGCACAAACACAACTTACCAGGGTTGCATTCACAATAAGTACAGTAAAACAGAGGAAAAGAAAGAATATGAACAAAATAAAATAAAAGAAAAGGTAAAAGGAAACGAAAAGAGGGCGAAGGGTGGATGATAGATGGACGCGATTCGAAGACGCGATGTATATATGTTACCTTCCCGTCACAACAACTCACCCCCCTGGATATGAGTGAGAAAGAGCATCTTAACACCCTCTTTACCCCAAGGGAAAGATCTCACTCTTTCCATCGTCCCCTTTTCTGCTTGATATCTCTTTCTTACTTTTTTTCTCATATTAATATATATGTATTTCACGAACACAGTCACCTGACGACCCACACTAGAAATCTCTAGGAAACACATGATACGATGAAATAACGAGTACATAGGACTCAGGGATCTGTACAGATTTTTATCGCCCATCCGTATTGTTTTGACTCCACATGCAGAAATGTAGTTCGGAAAATAAGTTCGTGGATTACGCCAACATCCAAGCGAAGCTTCTTCAATTATTGTAAAATATCTTTTTTTTTTTTTATTCACGTTGTCATCACGATTATAATTTTTCCATAATATTTTGACGAATTATTATCAATGACTTTTGCTCAATCTTCTTCTAAGGAGCTTCTCTTAACCTAATCGTAAAATCTCTTCCAATATATCATATTTCTTCATCCGCACCAATCCTCAAGATATTTATTCGAATAGACCAATCTAATTTCGCTTCGATAAATTTGCGTAGCTATCGTTTCGAGTGTTCGATTATTGGAGTTCCCAACGGATGATTGTAATCGCACTTGCCCGGAGAGATATAAGAGTGACGGATAGAGAAAGAGAGAGAGAGAGAGAGAGAGAAAGAAAGAGTGAGAATGAGAGGCCATGAGGGTTGATATTCCACTTCTTCCGTATCCATACGCATTCGAGAGTCTCTCATTTTCGCAGAATATATACCATTGCTCGGGCGATAAGGAAAATGTCGGTAATCCACTTACATCGGAGCGCGCTCGTGTTGCGAGAACGGCAAAGAGGGCGTGTGCGAGCGCAAGTTTATCTGCTTGGCAAAGTGACTATTTCCCTTCTCTTATTCTCCCTCAAAGTCTCCTCCCCCTCTCTTTCTCTCTTTTCTGCCGTTGCAGTATCTCTTTTTACCGTTCTTGGCTCTACAGCCAGATAGGGCAAGAAAATTCAAGGGCACAAGCAGAATATATGGGGCATTTCTTGTCAGACCTGATTGAAAATTCTGTTTTTTTTCTGCTTAGATAATAGTTCGAATTTCGTGCATAAACTATAAAGAATTCCTTGTAATTTCGATACGTTCGTCCCTTCACCAGATATCTCTACACCTTTCGAGATGACATTTGGAATGCAAATATATTTTAGAATCTTTTGGTTACTGACAAAAAGTTTATCTTTCCAATGTAACGCTGAAGTGGAGACTAAATTGTATGTATGGGGAAAAATATTCTGCAGACGAGGAAACAAAATTGACCGGTGGTTAAGATTTTTCTCATGAAAACTTTACACCAATTGCTCAATAAATTTGTCGTCAAAGTACAAAAATTCTAACGCAGAAAGTCGAGCGTGTTTTTTCTTTTTTCGTCAAAAGTTTTTCTGTATATAAATGTACATATCCATTGAGATCTAGAAATGAACGAAACGAATCTCTCCCTCTCTCTCTCTCTTATTTCTGTGAAATGACGAAAATTTAAAACGTAGACCCAGTAATTTTCACCCCAATTTCACGAAAATTTCCCAATTGCCGAGAGCTCGGGTTCTCCCGTATAATTTGAGCCTGAGGGTCGATCTACTGGGACGCGAGAGACAGGAAAAACGAGGAGGCACCCAATAAGCACTACTGAAATGAAACTTTTGCTAAATTATCTCTCTTTCTCAAATTTGCAACCAAATGTGAAACCGCGTTTTGTCTGATGATCCTTCAAATTCTTAATCATTTTTTTTTTCACATGAAATACTACATTTTTCGTTTTGGGGATGATAAATAAATGTGCTAAATGTATTTCAGTTCTCAAGATTATTTTCTATACTTTTCATTTGTATTTAAAAGAAATGTCACATCAAAAACATTTATCAATATTCTCTTAAAGCGCTTCAACTTTATCCAGAAGTTGCTTTGAGATAAAAATGTATTTCTCGAGGAAAAAGAGAGGACAACACAATGTAATCATCCGGTTTCTGGAGTGCCAAATTTTCGCAAATTTTTGCGATATCACGAACGATGAGATTTTTTCGTGTTTTTTTTTAGAGCTGGTCAGTAATACTCATTCATATTATAAGAGAAAAAAGACAGTGTATTTCACAGCATGTTTGTGACCGAAATTCCGAGCGACCGCGAATTTCGAGTAACCCTGAATGGCAGAATATTTTTGCCTTTTTTTTTGTATTCGATTCAATATTCTTGGATCTTCTCATCGTAAACGACGCTTCTTCGTCGAGGGTTTGTTGACCTGTCGGACACGATAACCCTGAAGAACTCCGGCAAAACCAGTGACAGCTTATCACGCGGTTATCGCCGGTCTCTTTATGCCCGCGATGGCGTATACAACGCCAAGTCAACTATTTCGAAGTATCACCCAAGAAAAAACAATGTTAAATACATATAAATATACACGTATTATATTTTGAAAAATAAGGCGGAGTTATAGCGGCAGAGGACTTTGCTAAATACATATTTCCATGTGAATAGTCCCAAGTCTAATCCTTGAAATTCAGCAGGTACGATTAGTACAAAAATAATGCGATTTTCGTACCGTCGTAAAAGTTTTATTCCAGAGACTGAATGTTGATTTAAACTTTCTAAAATTTATTGCTCTTCAACATAATTATAACTTTCGTTGCACATTACAAAGATATCAGGATTCTAAGCAAAATTATTTCTGATAATCGTACTTGCTGACAAAAAAAAAACTAACGAAGAAATTCAACTTCTCGGCTGGCATGTGCCGATTGAGCTTGAATAATATCAATTAAAAACGATAATAATCATAAGAAAATTTTACTAAATCTACAAACTAACCGATTGCTAACACTACGACTAACACATGAATTAACAAGACACTAAAAACTGCATGAATAATATTGATCAATGTTGTATATTATCAACGAAACGAAAAAATTGATGTTGAATAATATTTTTCGTCACAAAGATATAATTTATGTTCTCTAATTAAAAATTGTGGCAAGGACTGATTTGATTAACTGAGCAAAGATCCTAAGTCCTGCATGGCTTGAAATCGTCTATCGTTTTGAAAGTACGACGACGCCGAGGATATTGTTCATATTGGATTTTTTATACGCACGATAAAATTTTATTTATACAACTAACAAAATGAACTTAACAATACTAACTATTTACTAACTTAATTACTAATTAATAATATTAAGAATACTAACTGCTTGTAATCCAATTAACTTTATAATGACACAACAGCAAAGCTGTTGATAAGAAATATAATTCACGACGTACGAATCGTTTCCATTTATACTTTTCTATATTTTATGGCCAATGAGACGATTGAAAATGCAATGAATTTGTCTTCCTAACTGTCAACTACTGTGTATGTGCGAGGTTTTCTCCTCACGACGAGGACGTCGTTGTCCTCATATACGTCGGCGAGAACCTCGTGGTAATTGAATACGTCGAGTACTTTTTTCTCTCCCTTACTCACTCTCACTCTTTCTCCGATGGATGAGACGTTGAACGCACTCTGCTCCCTCATCTTGTCGACATTCTACATCCATTTCTATATATATATATATTCACACGTACCACCCTCAACGCGCGTATCCTCTTTCTCGTTTTATACTTTCACGGGCTTCCCCCGTTTCGATTTATCGAGGAAACCGGAACCGTGCTGCTTCGTTTACCGATATGTACGTTATGCCCACCAGCTATTCCTCATATAAAGCAACCATTTTTACGATCTATTCAAAAAGTTTCTGCCATACAAGCATCAGCTTCAACGCCAAAATGTAGATTTTTAAATGTAAATCGAAGTGTATTTGCATTCACGAATTTTTGGTTAGAAAAGAAGACAAAAAAATGACCCTTGGTTCATGTTGTCATATATTTTCTCAAAGAGAAAAATTGAATTTCATTTTTCGAGCAATATTTTCGACTCCATTCTTCATTTTCTGACTTCTTGATATTCACAAGTGGAAAAAGTTCCACATTTTTCTTATTGGTATTCCACAACATTTTGTTTTTACAAAAGTTCATAAAATTAGTGAAATATGAAACATTTTTTAGTTCGCTTTATTTATGTTTACTGGAATGTTTCAATCCGTATATTCAATAACAGCTTTGCTATATATATATATATATATATAGCTCTATTCACGACGATTGTGTGGAAACAGGGAAGGCCAATACCTAATAAATGTTATATTTATGTGTACTAGCAGACGTTTAAGCTCTCGATCGTACGCCTGCATTCGTACCTACATATTTCAGGATTAGCTCACCCCTTTTTGGTCGCGCGAAAGCTCGATGCTTTAGCTATGTCCTTTGTAAAACCGAGAGAGAATGCCAAATCGATACGGAATTATATACCGGATCCGCAAATAAAGTATTTTTCGCCCTCGTTGCCGTTCTCTCTTGTGTTTGTGCGTGGAAAAAAAAGATTAAAAAAAAAATTAGTGCAGTGCAGCGTCTTTTATTTGCCTCTTTATATTCTACATACAAACACGCACATATATATAAGCCAATAACAGTATATAGCGGCACAGTTGCCAGATGGGGTATTAACATACGTATAATGCAATGGCATTAGAAAATGTAAGAGGGCTGCCAAGAGGTGCCACATTTCGTGACTGATTGCTAATAATCCCTGTGACTAAGATTTCCAAGTACTGCATTATGCATATACTGATTTATAATAACCAAAATGGATATTGTTCGTAACGGTGTTCTATTTTATGCATTATGTTCTTATAAATTCGAGGTTCGATGCAGATACGCATTAATTAGTTAACGATTCACACATCGGTCGTGCCTTTGCGAACGCACATGATCGATGGAGCCATTTAGACTTTGGCGTCCTTTAATGCTGTTGCATATGAATGATCTATACATTAGAGCTTCGTCCCCAAACGAATTCAATTCGTAACTTCCACGAGTGATAATCGAACTCGACTAAAATATATTGCATTTTCCGTCCGTGCGAATTATAATGTTTATTTGATAATAAAAATGTAATCAAGCATGAAAATATTATTGCATGAAACTATGTTTGCTCATAATATGCATTTTTAAATACACATTTTCATTTATCATTCATTTTTCATAAAAGTAGACTTGACATGTGAGAGATATTTTCCGATTATATTTATTTATCGAAAATCAATGATAGATAAATGAATATTCATGCAGGAGAGCATTCGATGCAAATTTTATCAGTAGTGATTTCACAATTTCGATTATTGGTTAATGTCAGCATTAATTAAATGCTGTACTGTCGGTTCCATATTAAGTTAACAGACGGACGAGGCAACATTCGAGAAAATATAGAACAGAATTTCGTCCTTATAATAACAACAGCAATCATAATGATGATAGTAATAATCATAATAAAAGTCGTGATAATAATGTCCAATTTCATAATGGGATTTACATCTTGATGTATATACAAATAAAATACATTGAATGCTATACAATATATAAGTTATATACGCTCGTAGAAGGATCGGTAGAATTGTTCATTGATATCAAGAGAGCTGTCAGGGTGTAATGGAAAGATAGTAAACACCTTCATTGATAGCCCGATGAGGCACGTGCATATATCGCTATTCTTCAATCGCTGTACGAAGATATAAACATGTGTATTTGTATACGTAAAATGTGTATACATGGATTGGTGCGTGAGTGCTTCCATAGGTTGGCATTGATGAGAAGCACAAAAGCGTTTCTCTAAAACTCCAATGAGGAACAATGTAAAAACGAGGGTTTCTCAAGTTAGATGTGAATGCAAATAATACAAATTTTGATAAACTTATTACATTATTTCATTTGTATATACGGAAATGCCTGTTAGCAAATTTAGTTACAACATGGATCTGAATATTAAGAATAGAAACGAGATGTATTTTCGAAGGTTTTTTGATTTGTCGAAAACAATTGTTTTCATTCCTTATGATAAGGACATTATGTTAGCATCTTTGCAAGTGAATATTTCAGAATTTTTCGGGTATAAAAAATAAAGCATTCGATCGCTTCAGCTTTTACGATATCACGCGTAAATAATTCATACGTGAATACATTTGGAGCAACTCTGATCTGAATATACTCGCGTTTTTTTTTTTACATGCAGGGACAAGATGATTTTTTTTTTGAAAATGGAACTCGTCTAGTTCTGATGCAGAAAGCAAGGAAAAGTAGAAGTAAAGAAAACACATGGGAAGGAAAAACGCGGAAGATAAACGATTTTGAACGTGAGGGACCAACGTTAAAATATATTTATATATACATCGGCGTATACCAAGTGCTAAGTTTTGCTACGCAGTTTCTCTGACACTGTCAGTGCCGAGGGCCACAGCAACAGCAGCAGCAACGCGTTTCCTCGAGTCGATATATCGATCCCCTCTCCCACTCGTCGCTTCCTGCTACGAGAACAGGACTCTCTCTCTCTCCCACAGGATGAGTCACAGCCTCCCCATCACTCTGTCGCAGTCCTACCGTAAACTCGCAGTGTATTGATGACAGTTACGGGTAATGAGGGTCAGCCCTTAAAAATAGCAATTTAACGTTATTTACGAAAGTTTCCCTTGTTTAAACATTTTTTTTACGTTTATTGGCCACTACCGTTGATGAGATATATTCAGATAAATAATTGAGAAAAAACCAGATATTTTCTGAAATTATATCCTAATAAAAAACTTATTTGACCGCCAATTTCATTATAAATACGAAATTAACACAGTTCATCACATTTATGCAAATAGATGATTCTCTTGATTAAATTTTGTTGCTGTTTTTTTTTTTTTTTTTTAGTTTTAGAGTTTGGAACGATTTTTTTTAGAGTTATCTCTGCAATTTCATTGTTTTTCATCAGTCCTCGATTGTTATGTTTTCATATTATCAAAAATATTATTCCTTCATAAATAGAATTATTATCGCAGCATAAGTAGACTTTGCATTTGGTTAATTATTGTTTGTGTTTTTGCAAGCGATAGAGATGAGACTTTTAAGCTTTTCCTTGTTTTTGACAAATGTACCTTTTGGATAAGACTGTACGGATGATAAATCCTTAGGTGATCCTCATTGCCCCCAACTGGCTCCATGTCTTCTCTCCCGCTCGGTTACTCGCGTATCCCCCTCCTTTCTTTCTCCACGAACGCTCTTCCACCACCTCATCACCCAAAACACTTTCTCTCTCTCTCTCTCTTTCCCTCTCTTTCTCTTACTCGCTACGTCTCTGTCTAAACGCACGCAGAAATGCGTGTATACGCATTCGATCGACCCATCCCCGCCAACTCGGCTTGCCATGTAGGTGTGAGACGCAAACTCCCCCGCACATTTTTCCCTTTATACTATATACTCCTTCTTCGCGTTTTATCTGCTTTTCGTTTTTTGCTTACTTTCTTCCGTCTTTGTACATTTTTCTTTTCTACTTCGGTTCTTTTGCTCTGTACTACATGCTAGTTGTCAAGAGAAGAGAAAAGAGAGAGAGAGGGAGCGAGAAAGATCGAAAAAAGTAAATTGTAAAGTTGGATATTTCGTAATTCAGATTTCGCTGCTTCCTGCAAGTTTCTCGAATGGAGAGCACTCATGATTACCACTTAGACAGTACGAAGCATTTCTCATTAAGTCGACACGAATTTTCTTCTTATTTTTCTCGAGTTTTTCGATCTTGAAACTGGTACGAAACGGGTCAAAAATTTGTTGGATCTCAAAGAAAGGTAAACAGAGAGAACAATCAAGCATCTTTTTTTTTAAGATTATTTTTAAAGACACTGTGACAAAACTGTTTTCTCGCTGCACAGAAATGTGTCGTTTTGAAATGAAGTGTTTCTTGCAGGATTGCAGTCTTGTCAACATAGGACTATCTCGCGAAGACGGGCTGATAATGATAAGGCGATATACCTGATGTAAACTTGGGCTTAGCGTGTCTCTCCAGAGGCTTGGAACTCTATATAAAAAGCAGGCTTTCGAAAAAATAAAACCTGGAATAATTTCCATATATATTTTTTCATTCACATAACTCTCCAACAATTCTCATCAATATTTCTTTTTGAAGCATTTTGTTTCATGAAGCACACGTAGAAAGAGCGATTTACGACTGAGATAATTTCATATTTTCTGAATAAAAAAATGAAAAATAAATACATTTCTGTGATCCGACACGATAGACATCTGGCAATACTCTCTTGTGAATTGTAACATGTTCATATTATGCCAAGAGGTTTAATAAATTTCTCCGCCAGTTGTCGAGGGAATTAATACGTAAAGCAATTTCGTAGAATCAAGGGCAAGAGGCTTTTTGAAACGCACGCAAACGCAACAAAGTTTCAAAGGGATTGAACTTTTTTTTTTTTTTTTATCAGAATTAAAATGAAAAGTTTCATTAATTTGAAATTATCGACATCCGGTGATTTTGTTTCTTTCAAATAGCAATACGTTTTTTCGTGTATTTTTAATGATTTACCTTGGCATACAGTTTATTGAGTTTTCCCGCCAGTTGTATCAAGGCCATTAATATCCACACATTTCGCGGAATCGAGGGCAAGGGTCTTTCTGGAGCACACGCAAACCTTTTGCCTATAGTTTAGGAGGGACAGAAACTTTTATTTTGTTTCGTCATCATCAGTCTCGCTTTTCCTTGTATGACCCTGCATAATCGTATATAAGGACACAAGGTCCGTCTGTACTGCTGTGGCTTATGGTTGGTGCACGTGCGTATTTGCTCACGTGCATTTAATGACAATGTGCTGTCGCGAACCGTTGCCTGGAGAGTATGCAATTACCGGTGAAAAATGTAAAATGCACCCTGTACGATCAAGCAAGCCGCTCTCACTCGTGACACAACTGGCAGAAGTGACCTGCACTACATGTGTGTAAATTCAAATACAAATGTCGATGATTCCATTTTTTTTGGCTTTGAAAAGCATTTTTTTTTACTTTTAACTCATCGAGTACGTCGCTTTGTTTTTCCACATTCAATGTAAATAGAGCACTTGAGATCAACTCTGACGAAGTCTCAAAAAAATCCTTTACGAGAATTTCACTCTTAAGAATATGGAGCTAAAAATTTAAATTTCCCAGAAATTATTTTAAAAATGTTTCAGAAATGGGAATTTATGTTATTCATTCTTTTTTCCAGCTCTCACAGATATTTCAATAAACATGACATATCAAAAGCTTGAGTCATATCACTAATGAAACAGTTCGCACAATTAAATCGATTAGATCGCAACAAAACATCGAAAGGATAATAAATTTAGTTTTTTTTTTTTCGTCGAGGCGATCGTTTCATATCGTGCACGGATTGAGTAGAGTGAATGATTAATTTCTTCTGCATCAGCGGAGACGCGCCATTATTAAAAATTCTTCACGCATGACGGCGTAGCGAAGTATAATAAATTATCACAGAACGATTGCCGAAAAAAGTGCGGCAGCTGCGTTCCAGCTTTTTTTTTTTCAATAATTCTCTTGTTTACATAGGCGCGAGGAAAAAAAATGACAGAGTCGGTAGAGAACTCAATCGTCGGTTGAACGGTAAATCGATCGGAGACGTGCGTATACGAAATATCGACGCGAATAACTCTCACGACGTACTACCAAGAGCTCTATATACATACCTATGTGTTATGATAAAAAAAAATATTATACATATATATATATATATCTATAACGCCTCGCGAAAGTTCTAAACTACCGTCGTGGTTTACCGGGGGGATTACGAGCATCGCGGGGAAGCCCCGTAAGGATATAATCCGGCTAGATTCGCCCTATCGATTTTCGAGGTGCAGCACGAACGTTCTCTCACACATTTGGCTCTATATATATGCTGTGTGCTCACGTATTTGTATATATATATAGATATATTGGAGTGCGTATACGTGCGTGCTCGAGATATATTGCTTGCCACGAGGCTGACTCATTCGGCTCCGCTTTATATAAATCTATATCTGTATATACATGTATGACGTATATATACGAGCACAGGATATTATGCGCGAAAGCTCTTTCGTATTTCTCCCACGGTATACAAATTCACACAATTTATATTCCACGCCATTGCCCGCTAGAGCTTTACTCATTTATACGAAATAATTACACTTGTATTATATATAGAGCTATATCTGTAGCTAAATAACCGTTTTACCGTCCAATCACGGCATGATAATTTCATTAATAACTCGTCCGAATAGCCGAGAACTGTCAGAATATCTCCCCAGGATTATCCATTCGCTATTGTATGCCTGAATGTACCAAAGGAGACTTCTTCGATTTGCTTGTTTCACTAAATTGAAGAAAAGTTTTATAGGGATTCTTTGATTGATATCAATTTTGAAAGAGCAATCTTGCCCTAGCGTTTTTCTGCAGAATTCTTTTGTTTTATTTTGATGATACGTTCAAGCCACTATTATGAAACTATAAAATTTCAAAAGGATTCACCGTTCTGTAATCGAGATACTCGCTATCTAAGATTTTGATCTAATTTATACGCGTTACATCCAAGAATAAGCTTTTTTTTGGAAACTCAAAGATTTTAGAAAAATTGATTAATTATTATCATAATGCGTCTTTATTTTCATTGTCCAGTGGATTGTTCGGTAATTAGGATGGAATTATAGTGAACTACGGAGACATTGAAATGGTCGTAATGAATGAGAAAGAAAGGTGTCCCTCGAATATCCAAAATCCTTTACCTCGAGAAATCGTATCTGAAGAGTTCAGCGAGAATATTTAGGGATGAGAGATAATGGATACAATTAGCGAGGGGACGAAAAAGTCTTCACTACTGACGAGAAAAGGCTTCTCGCGAGATCGACTTTCGCGTTAGGAGGTTTTTTTTTTGCAAAGGGAGAGGGTCAAGGGCGTAGCACAACAGAGAGAAAAAAAGAGAAAGAGGGAAAGGGCGAAAAGATTGTTTCTCGCTTTTTCTCTCCCTCTCTCTCTCTCTCTTCATTTTGTAACGTGTTCCGAAGCCCGTCCTTCTTTTCCTTTCGTTCGCTCGAAAGAATTGGATAAAACTCCTGTCTTTTCTTAAATTAGGGGAGTACGTCCCCCTTTCCTTTTCGTCGATCAATTTCCGTCTGTTTTCGTCTTTCGAAGCTCGTCAATGTCTTCAACAAAATTGTAGGTAAAGAACAATCATTGAAAGCTTGCAAGTAATTCAAAAAATTGCAGGAAAACATTTTAATATGAAATCAACGGGAACTTGACACTATGAAGCTAATTTTTTCTTCGATTCTACCTTCATCATCGAGTCTCCCGAGAAAGACAGAATAAAAGAGAGAAATACAGGAAAAATCATTTTTCAACAGATCGATTACGTTGTCGTACTTGTTGTTACACTTGCTGTTACATTAACGAGAGCGGACATTGTGAGGAACACGTGAGGAAAAAATAAAATTGGAATAAGAGTGGAAAAAAAGGAGTTTGCAAATGTATTCGTAGCCTGCTATATAAAAGGTACATCTATGTTCACCTTCGACGAGAAGGAAACCGAGAGAGAGAGAGAGGGAAAGAGAAAGAGGGTGATAGGAAAAGAAAAAAGGAAAACAGAGAGTCGTCTGGTGTCTCTGGCAGACTTGAGACAGAGCACGTGCTGCATTTTATCGATGCGTAAAGTCGTCGTTTTCCAAGTGCACCGTGCGATCTACATACACATGTACATCCACTTACTCTTAACGGATACATATATGTGTTCAGAATGTATCTGTAAGAAAAAGGTCATGATCGAGATCGTTAAGCAGGTACCGTAAAGTTGTTCAAGTCCTTTTGCTTATTAGAAGTAAAAATACGTATAAATAAATATACTATTTATCGTGTATACTGTGCATATAATCATTTATACGTGTTTACAAAGGCCTAAGACTGTTGGCTACTGGTGGAGGCAATTTTTTGACTTTTTGTTCCTTTTTTTAAATTCTTTTTTGCTCTCTATATTACTCGGTTGTTTTACGTATACATATAAACACACAATTTGTATTATGTGTATGGATAAAAATGATATTACAAGCGGTATACACCATCGTCTCAATTACATTCAACATAATAAAAACGGTATTATGTTCCTATCGATATAGATATTTATTTATATCCTTTTTCTCATTCCGTCTTCTGCTTGCACGATAGATCTCGATGCACTCGTCCAGTACATACGAATACATACACTTAAACGTACACTGGACTCTTGGCAGTGTTGTGTGTGGTGGACGACACGGGGCAGGTAAAAAGGGCCTTACAGCTGTCCGACAGCTGCTCCCCTCTGTCCTACATACATGCGTGATGAACCGTCTCTCACTCTTACGTTCCAGACATAAGCGGACGCCTGTAATACAGTATTTGTATTATTACGTACGTACAGTCCTGTGTACGTGTTTATGTCTATTTGCATGTTTGTGAGTATTGGTGCATCAAAGTGCACGATGTATTACTGGCGACTCGTGCGGAAAATGCATTTTATCGCACGTATACACGCACGTGCTCCGAGCGTAACTTGGCACGTAACACGTCCACAGAATTTTATTAAAATAGAAAAAAAAAAAACATCATTATTATTCGCTGCCTATATGCCAGCAGGCGTTCATGGAGCTTGCGTTTTTATTCCAAAAATTGCTGTCATAGAAAACGTGGAAATTTAAGACAAACTGTACACAAGTTTTTCGCTCTTTTTTCATAAACTTACACTTAGAACAAAAATTATTTATGGGATTCAAAGTGTTTCGTTGGGTGATAAATGGCGTACTTAATTTGCCTGAATCGTGAACTTTTCTTTCAGATGAAACAACTGAATCACTGAAGAACTTACTTACGCCTCCTTTTCAGTTGCTTTAACGAAACATTTAA
Organism: Campoletis raptor; assembly: GCA_948107755.1. Taxonomy (NCBI): domain Eukaryota; kingdom Metazoa; phylum Arthropoda; class Insecta; order Hymenoptera; family Ichneumonidae; genus Campoletis; species Campoletis raptor. Next base: position 13,518,202 of record OX403623.1, read on the forward strand.
TTGAATTCTCATAAATGTCATCTTCTTCTCTCGTGAAAACAAAAAAATATTTGTCGGCAGACTCCTGTCGTTGGATACGATATCGGAACGAAATTCACGATTGCTCTCGCTTCTGTTTCCATTTTTTCACCGTGTTATGGGGAATTTGAAATGTCGTTTTTGGATGATGCCCTTGCTGTTCAAAGATATATTTCAACGACACGCATATCAGTTATGTTAGACGTAGAAAACGTACAAAGAGATAGAAGAGAAATGAACAGAATGGGACAAGAGATTGACTACCGTTACGAAATTAGTGGCGCATCGTTTCATCCCCTTTGTCTTTTTTTTTCTATACACGTTATCCTACCTACACATATTTATATATAGATGTATACCTTTAGGCCTTCACCCTTGCATTTATTATTTGGAAGGGGTCAGGTCAGAGTTATATCTACTGTTTGTACGTTTGCGAATCCGACTGTTCGTATATAGAGCATTGCATTGGTCTGCTCGTTTTTCGTACTTTTATTTTATTTTCAATGAGACAGGCTAACCGTGAACACTCGAGTGTCTCTCTGCTATTCGCATTGTTCAGATATATTGTTCGACACACTACACATATATAGAGATATGTGCGTTTGAGATATACAGTAGGTATTCGAGATGAGAATTTCGTTCTCCCGCGCGTTACGCTAACGGGTCCGATTAATCATTCGCGTCAGGAATTCACCCCTTTAGAGCGCGCTTCAGCTAAAGCAGGCTTTGCAGAGCCGGAAAAAAAGAATCATTTGTCGTTATATTATATCGCAAGTACGTTTACTTCGACGAGAGGAAGGATGAAGTATCTGTAATTGCAAAATTCAGGCAGCAAGGCTCAAATAATTGAGAGGACTTGACATTCTTTGCTCCTGTCAAAAGAGATACTTCGAGTATAGAATTAAATTACGTTTGATCGATTGGCAAGACCGGAAAAATGTTTTATTAGAACGAAATGGAAACTAACAAGAACTCTGCGCAAACACATTCGTAGGAAACGAATGTATCATTTTCGTTTAGTTAAATAAAAACAGATTATTTATTATAAATATACACGGAGAAAAATAAATTGTTCAAAATACCGGAATCCAGGTTGCTTTTACCAAACTGACTAGTGCGTATATGGATAGAGAGCCTGTGCGGTATTTCTTACTTCATTGTCCTTGTCAATTCAGTAAACGAAGTTCGGTTTGCTAATCTAGTCCTAAGCGTTAGCATTACTATAACTTGTGGTATTTTTTCCCGGTTATGTAGTAAAGTTACTAGTCAAGGGTGTAAGGATGATTATCACTTGCAACGATAAATTTAATAGCCCACATAGTAAAAATTATTCGTCAAGCTTTCAGTCGCGGAGCCAGTCTAAGCCGTTCGATTTACCAGACTGTTCGGTCGTTTATTCGTTTCTGGAGCTAGTCAGTTTGGTAACTGTTACGGCAAACAATAATTAATATACCAATTCCAATGGGTAAATTAATCGCCGAATTCTGGTTTGCAGTATCTGTCTCGAGTATTAGGAATTACTAAACTATAAAGTGTATGTACCCATTTTATTTACCAGTCAGTAAAGTAACTGCTACCACAAGTTACCTATCATTTTATTAGTGCTTTATTTAGTTTAAACTACCGGTCAAATAATATTCTTTCTACGAAATTACTTTGTATAATTAACAGCAGACACTTTCCTTCATGTATGGCCACTAGAAATCCGCTGCAATCGCTGTAAATATTAATTGTAAAAAGGAAGACAGGTATAAAGGAATATTAAACACGTAATTATACATTTTATAATTTTATTGCGAGTATTTTACATGGTACATTTCAAATAATTTTTTATATTAATAGAGGCACAAATAATGGAAATATTTATAATGCGTAACGTACGGATACATACATCTTGGATAGCTTATGGAGCAATAAACAAGACAGGCGTAAGAACGGTAATGCGTCAAGGGAAATCAATTTCTTAGGTGAATCTATATTTGTGAAATTGACTATTTCGAAGCCCCAAAAATGATAATTAAACTGATAAGACGGTAAGGGATTTACTGCTGCGGGTGTATCACCTGTAGCACGATGCGATGGCAAATCGGTCAACACCGAAGTGACGGGAGGAATATTTGCCTGCAGTATTTCTTGCAGATTGCCTGTAGGAAAAGAAATGTATTTTATTTATAATCAAGTAACATCACACTTAAGGAATTTTGGTACAAGTCATACAATGTAATGATTCAGCTTATTTTTACGGAGATTCAGGGGAGAGGGGGAATTGTATTGTCCTCAAGCAAAGCGCTAACTTCTCACAACAAAATTCCGTATAAAAATTTCATGATTACTGAAAAATTGATCATTTTCATTGATAAAAAATAGAATAATTAATAAATCATGTAGACGAAATATTTCATATTCTGTTGGCGTAATTGTAATAATATTTTGAGTGATTTGACAGTTTTTTGTAACCTTTTTTACATTTTTTCGTATTGTTTCATGCACATAACTGAAGTTTAGGGATATCGTAGGCATGTCTCTACGTTAAAAAGTGACTTCTCATTAGAGAATTTTGTGGAAACCGTGTAGACAATCGTTTTGAAACGTGGAGGACGTATTCAGGATAAGTCAAAGAACGTACTGTAGAAATTTGAATAAAATAGTTATATTCCGTCACTTGTACCGAAACTCCTTAACCAAAACACTCTATCATCTAATTTCACATCACATTTAACCAAAAAACCGTTTTACGAAATTCCTTACCTGATTCTTATTCCATAAATCCTTGTAAAAAAATCCGGCGCATCACTCCCGTCGTTGTGCACTCCGTTTATAGAGTCACCGAGAACTGTCACTCCGAAATACTCGGACATGATACCCGTGCGATTTCTCCGCCAAATTCGTAACAAATACGTTTGCCTCTGTAATCTTTATGATGGCCACATGCAGATTTACGAAACACACTAGTAACCGTACCGAAAAAATCGGTACGATTTACCACGCATTCGGTGATTCCCCCGACAACGCGCGCTACAATCAATGCCTCGTAGACCACGCGAGAGTGGTGCGCAAAGCGTATCAATCTGACCGTAGTCTTGCCGCCGGAGAAAGAATACGATTCTAGCGCTGCGTAGTAAAACTGATCATTTGACTGGTAAAACTTGCGATCTCATCTGTCGAATTCATAAAACGATACGGCGTGTATATGGTCACAGAAAATCGGTACAATGTACCGTTATGAGATTATTTCGAATAACCATAATTTCATTGTAGTTTTCACTTTTGCGCGCGTATTTAAAAATGTATACTCCTATGATTGCAACTATAATTATAGAATCCCTGACCATAATTGTTTTACCGGTGTGGTGTGGTAATTTGAACAGGGGCATTTTTCTCCGTGTATAACTGTCAATTATACTTGACACATAAATAGTTCGTCATTAATGTTTGCTGATTATTTTTATTCGCAAATATTACGATCGCGTATTTTGTGCAAATTTCATTCATCTTATTAGATCAAGTTTATGACAAACCTCGTCACGTTTATCGTGTACGACTCTGGCACAATAATAGACCCGTAGAAACGCAGAGGAGTCCAGTACCCGCTAGATTCGAGTGTGAGACAACGGCACGAGAATTATGTCGACAATGCTTCTGATTGCTGGTTCATTATGACGTCATAAAAGCGAATCTAGTGGGTCCGAAGCTCGCACGTGATACATACATGTATATATTGATGCTGTATCTGAATTATATATGGGCCATTTCAATTCAATTCACTGAAGCCTCCCTTAACATTGACAATTTCAAGATTCCTTTGCAGTTAAAGAAAATATATAAATTGAGATTTTAGGTCGATTTTCTGGAATTGTGTTCAATCTTCTTAAATGAAGGACGGAAACTTTTATTTTTTATTCTCACAATTCTGCATTAATTATCACGTCGAACGACTTTAATTTTACAAATAAATTCGAAGGAAAACTTGTTTTATTCGTTGCCTTTCAAAGAAAACATTTATATCATAATAAAAATATCAAAGACACATAATTTGAAGAATTATTTAAATTGATGATCCAATAGAAATTTCGCACAACATTTTATAATGTTAGTTTTCCGTTTTCAAAACCTGGCTCTCTTCGTTTCTCGTAACAATCTTTATTATTTGGATACCGATTAGTGAGAGTTACAATATTCCATTAATTTCGCCTGGAATATCTCGTGTACGTTGAAGTACGCTGTCGATGGAGGATAATCGGTAACGAGAAACTTCTCGTCGAATAGACTCAAGCCCTTAACGCACGACGATGGTACGTGAGCGTACCATCGGAACATTGATATCTGAATGAACCGAATAGTAATTCAAAGAAATAATAATAATGTAAATCAATTGGTCATCAAAACATTGTTACTCTAGTACGATGACAAGAAGTTTCAATAAACTCTGGCTCAATTTTAGGACCAATCAGAATCAGTAAGCAAAGGTTTTGAATAATTATGTAATAAACATTTTGGAACAATCGCTCAATTTTCGAATCTTCATACGCACCTGTTATAGATTAAGGTTTAAGCGGTGATTGTTACAACAATTAATGAAATATTTGAAAATATTTCCATGGAATCATCTGAGATTATCGGAGATTCTCCAAGCAAATATCTGAATATTAGGAACTCGAGATTACGTTCACTGTTAGGATTAATTCACGATCTAATATAACTAGACAGCGGACCAGGGCTGTTCTATATTGTCTACTAACATGCGCACTCACACACATACACACGCAGACATATATACATATATATTATCTGTATGTATGTATATAAGTTCTTATAATGCGTAATTGTAATTCTAATGGGCGCGAACGCACCACTGCCACCCGATTCGAGCTGCTTTTGCTTCATATGCCCCGTTGCTAATCCCAATTACGAATGGCCATTAGTTTTATTCCGAAGGAAAATCGACCCTGCTCCCGGGCGAGTTGGTCCTCCCTGAGTTTCTCTCTCACTCTCCCTCTGGCGCTGGATCTTCGACATTGTCGCGATCCCTTCGATTCCCCTTGTCGTCTCATCTCGAAGGTCTGTACTTCATGCTCTTCGTTCCCCTTGTCGCCCCCACTACGTCACGTTGCCAAAGCCTCCCTCCTTCTCCTCCTTGTTTCTCTTCTCCTCGATCCCCTTTCTGATCGATCGCAGGCGCGCTGCTACCTTGATTTATGTTGCACGCTAATTACGCTCATTTACATGAAGATAGATCAAGCCTCTCGGACCAATTAAACTCGAGAGAGAACGTCAAGGAAGTAGAGAGAGCAAGAAACGAGATGTCAAGGACTGCATTGTTTCGAGTCGTTCATTCCGGACAAATAATGTTTGGAAAAAGCTTCAAACTTCATTTATAATAATTTCATAAATTAACACAAAACAACAAGTTTTTATCGAACCTTTGGTCGAAGCTAATAGTTCCCTGTCCAGAGTAATATAAAATCATATAAATTAAAAATCATAATAATAGATTTAGCAAACTGTTTACAAAAACAAAATCTATTTTTTCCATTTATATTCTACAGAATATCTCTAAATTTTCTCTGCTTTTACGAGAGATAAAAACCGCCTAAACGTGAAAAAAAAAAAGAAAACTGAATTAGCTCTAAAAAAAACTTATTTTTGCCCATAAATGTCATCGTCCGAGGGAAACCCTGCAGGACTTCCTGCAAGTGTCTGGGCTCATAGGCGAGTTTGAAGGAAAGATGGATAAGGCACGTTAAATGTATTAATCCATGTTGAGTCGGTCAGTCCCTTCGCGTTCTTCGAAAATACACTCGTATAACAGAGAACGAAAAAATCCTCATATGCATCTTCTCACGTATTCTTGAATCTCAGCTACTGCTCTAACGTCTTGACATATCCATATACATTAATATATATGTAGGGCTATATACACTTGTGACATATACAACGATGCTGTTTATATATATATATATATACATATATGTTGAGCCTAGAGAAACTAGATCCTCGCAGCTGCTGACCCGAAACCGGAAGCTGTCAGCCATCTTGTTTGCACAGTTGCCATGGTTACCATGAGAGATCCTTTTTGTGAGGATGTGTATTATGGTGTATACTGCAACTCTGGCATTTATGTATATACATATATGTATAAGTTTAAATGTAATATATAAAAGAAAAAGTATAGTAAATTAGATGCTGTACAGAAAATCGTATGTATTTATATATAGAAATGAAATATACGTCTATATAAATATATTGATATATATATATAGATCTATATGTGTGTCCACAATAAATCGGCAGTGCAAGCCCAATGGGGGTTCCCGTGGCTAATGCGTTTCATTGTAAGAAACCGCTCTTTTCCTCCTTTTCTATTTTGCTTTTACACACACTGTCTCTATCTCTCCCTTTCTCTAATACTCTGAGTTCTTGCGACATACCTACAACAATTCACCATGAACAACGATTTTAGATTTCTGGAATTTATAGCTACATTTCCTCTCTTTTCGTTCATATCTCTTCAAACGTTTGGCCTCTCTTGCCATTTAGAATTGTAAAGCCAAAAGCAATGACACAGGGAACTACAACGACAGGGATCGTAGTATTTTCAGCACCGCAGCAGTTATATACTCGCTTTGCTGCTGGCAGATGGCAGTTTTTGATTGCGATTAATCCGATTATCTCGACTCTCCCAGTCCCTACCAGAAAATCCATGTCCTAGCAAAATGTGTACGCTCGAGAGTTCGGCACAGTAACGTTTATAGCACGTGCTCTTTCTCTCTCTCGCTCTCTCCCTCTCTCTTTGTCTCTTGATGAACGAAAGGACACTTACATCCTTCACTTGTGAAATATACAGATAAATATATGGTGTACGTGTGTGTAATGTGTTCGACGATAAGATCGGGATCTTGCAAGAATGTTTATCGGATCCTTCGTATAATTGCTTAGTATAACCGTTTTAGTTTTTGATTCGAATCGAAATGTCAGCTCTTTCAGCTGTGGATAAAGGATAAACGAGGAGGTTTCTTTTATTAGCTTTTGGCTTGTCGTATGGACTCTTTTGAAATCGATTCGCAATCAAATTATTTCGAGCTCAACGAATAGATGAATTCGGTGTTCACTTTCGTGACGATAACTCGGAACCGCCGGATTAAACTACAACTGTTGATAGCAGAACGTCAACGCGAACTCTTTTTTTGTTCGTTCTTTGATCAATTCGCTTTCCCCTCTCGATCTATTACAAGCCTCGTAAATAGAAATTTACGAAAAACGGAAAAACTATGAGAGCGTTAAATCCTGATTCGATCCTCATTGATGATCTTGCGTCTCACGCGCGTTCGTATTGCCGAGAAATGAGAGATTCCGGATCTGTGAACTTTGGGCAGATGTTCGAGTGGTCCACGATCCGACGGTAGAGCACACGTTAAGAGCAAAGCATCAAAAACAGCAGCAGCTAGATCTCTTCCAATCCCAGTCTACGAACCAAACGAGGACCATGTGTAGAGGAAATCCATTTCCTTTTACGGGTGACCGTGAAAGATGCCAACAGAACTCTAGAAGGGAAACAAAAAAGTTATAGAGAGAACGAGTCGGAAATCAAACGAGCTTTTGCTCACACACGTCGACAGCTGCTGCCAGAGTAAAAAAAAGGAGAAAAAGTCAAAGAGACAGAGTTCATCTCTCGGCACCCTCATGTTAAAAAGGCTCAAGATGATCTTGTCATTTTTTCAAGATATCGATTCGATCGTATACAATTTTTTAAATGCAATGCCGATTGGATGAGTGTACACTATTGAAAGAATTTAGAAACGTAATTTTTAGAATTATTTCTTCAAAAATTCATCTGACGTTCATTGCAGTGAATATCATGCCCAAATGTCTTCAAAGTACGAAATCCATTTTTCAAAAAAATGTACATCAAACTAAAAAGCTGTACGTAAATTGAAGGAATATACTTTTTATGGTGTTTAGCCCGGACATTGTCATTTTCAAAGGTTCACTATCATTCTCGAGAGCCTTCGACAAGTCCAAATATAATTTGAGTAAAAAAAAAAAAAACCAGTAGGGATTAACAAAAGGAGGGAGAAATGTAAGTGACACGAAATTTCATGGCTGGGTGCTCACAAACTCTTTACAATGATATATACACGAGAATAGTAAGAGAGACTAAAAGAGAGAGAGAGAGAGAGAGAGAGAGAGAGAATGAAACAGAAGAATATTTCGAAGCGGTGAAAAAAACTAATTACACAAATTGTCAGACAGGGAGTATATTTATATTTATACATTTATACTGCACTCACCGGCTGTGTGGATTTGGATAATTAATTTTTTTTTCTTCGTCTGCATCTGGGCAGGACTATTCGAAGAGGTGTTTCGATTTAGTACGGGTGTTGGTACAGAACGGAGAGTCATATATATCTACAGAAGAATCCTTAAGGGCTATGCAGCTGTTCGCAATTATTATCTTTCTGACCTGGCCTCTCTCTTCGGGTATAAAACGTCAGTCGATCTTCTTTTTTTTTCTCGCTCGGGGCAAATGCACACGCGTATAGATTCTACGTATATACCTGAACGTTTTTTTTTCTCCTTTCTTTTATTTTTTCGTCCCACGGGACCGCATTTTCGCTCTTTCACTTGGAGAATCGATGACTCGGATCGTCCTCCAGGTTCTTTTGTAATGTTAAACGCATTAAACGCGTCCTCTATGATCTTTACCAGTCTTGCATTCGTGAATGCCATCCAAAGATGAATTTGCACGAATCGTCGCGTAAATGGGCTGCGATCCTTAAGGTCATCTTTACGAACGAACAGCGATTCCTTTTCGCATGAACACCTCTTCTTTCTTTCTGATCAAATGTTGCAAAGAATCCACATTTCTTATACTAAATCAATATTTTCAAATGATTTTTCATTCCCCATTGAAACCGACACTTCCTGAAAATGTTCTCATGTACGAATGTTACGTCGATGTTTTTTTATTTTTATAATAACACAACAATGCTCTAAATATTTGTATTCTGGAATCGAAAAATCATAGCTATCCTGACACGAAGGACAGGATTGATTGCTCTTTGACCGTGATTCGTAATTTTTCATTCGATCAAACTTTCTCATCCCCGATGAAGAATGAAATTCGCATCATTCGTCTGAAACCGTTACGAGCTCACTCATCTCCGCTTCTCTTCAAGTAAATGTCTCGTGACAATGACAGATATTTTTATAGCAATTCGCATCGCCGGCTATATCAACAGCGACCGGTTTTTCCATCACGAAAGAGAGGAACATTCACATCGCACGAGTTTAACGTACCACACATACACATATATATATATATATTTATATATTACTCTTGTATCCCGAACATCTGTCGTCTTTTTGAGAGTTTCTCGCTCGCTGTGCCTGTCGATTTCGAAGACTGTACTTTCCCATCCCTGACGTTGGAAAAATGTGGATTGACGGATCGTACAAAATTCAAAAAAAAAAAAAAAAAAAAAACAAATCTACGTTCACAGCGGATAATTCTTTACCTTCACTTCCATTCACTTATATATTTTGCGGTAAAATGAAGTCTCAATAAGTTCTTTCTATTGTGAAAAACACACGCGTTGATTATTATCGATCCGTCGCACAAGAAAATCAACATTTTTATCCCCCACCCAGTTATCTCGAATTTGGCGATAAAGATAACTTTTTGACTCGAAGTAATGTGATAGTAGAAAAACATCAATTTTTGACTGTAGTCACCAAGGATGAATAATTCTCTGATAAACGCTTCCGGTATAACAATTTAATGTCAGGGTCGACCAAGAAGATGAACATAGCGTGACGCGATTAGACAATTTCGTCACACAATACTATCTATGTATACGTTAAAATATGGACGATATACACAGAGATACTTGTCTCCGTCATGTGGTGTAATCAGCGCGGATCTCATAATAATTCACGCAAAAGATTCATATATATATACATCTATATAAATTGCCCATTTGTGTCTATATTTCTCTGTACATTAACACATATATATCTATATACATATAGATAAATAGAAGTAATGGTAATACTCTTGCTCAGTCATGCACGGCTCGCACGAAAGAGCTAATCAATCAATTCTCCGCCGTACAATTCTCGCAATGAGATCTGAGTGAATTGCATTAACCTACAGACATACATTACGCGTCTATGCATGAGCTTTCCGACGTGATTCTCTCTTTCACTCTCTCTCTCTTCGTTTCTCCATCTCTCTTCTATTACTCCGAGCTCAGTCGTTTATAGTCCTCATATACAATCTCTGCGTTATAGTCTCGGTGGTCAGCGCTCTACGTCAATGGACCAAGATCACACTGCAGCTCCATTCACAAGATCCCTTTTCTTCTCACATACAAATCCATAAAACAAACTATTAGCCTTCTACACGGACAAAAGAGAAATTACTTGTTGGCATGAACATTGATTTTATCGTAGCCGCATAAATATTTTTATTGTATGACGAATGGAGCTCATTCGGTAACAATACCTTTCATTTTATTCTGTTATTTTTATGTAGGATTTTTCGTTTGAGCTTTCAGCTTTTATATGTTATTGAAATAATACTGTCATTTTTTTCCTTCTTTTTTTTTGAGCAAACGCCTCTTGTTATTGGCTCTCGAGTGTTATAATTATGAAATAATATTTATTTATATTTTTAATGGTGCGATATACATGTACAAAATGTTCACAAAGTTTTGTCGTCATCAACTTGAGCTTAACGAACGATCTTTCATTATACCGCGGCTACGAGATGACAACCGTGCGTGCTCCCAGGACACTCGGGATATCAGCGCCTTTTATTATGCATCGTCACGTTTATCCTCGTGTCACGCACACACACTTGGCAGATCCGCCCGAAGTACAAATCTCGGCGAGCGCAGAAAACTTCTTTATTCTCTTTCGCTTTTTTTTCCCCGTTGCAACGGCTTCCTATATGCACATGTTTACGATACAAAACGCTTGCTTGGCACGTTCTCAATTATTGATCACTTTCAACCGATTCGCCCATTTCGTGGTAAAAAGAAATCTCATGACAAAATTGTTGTTGATGGCATAGCTATAGTAATGTTTTTCCACTTACTGCACATTAATGCCGTCAATATAATTCTGTTGAAACCAAAAAATTGAAAATTCGTGTAAATTTGAAGAACTTTTTTTCACTTCATCGATACCCTTGTGTCTTGAGACTCTTGAAAACGAGTTTTCCGGTCCGGAAAGTTATTTAATCAGCATGCATGCGGGCGTTTGAACGCAGAGTCGTGGGATCCGGTGAATTGAAACGACAGCGATGTGCCTCTAGGCAGGAATCTACCCTTATGTGCGTCTCAAGACTTTAATCCAAGAAATTATCAGATAGAACCTTTTTATGATATTGAAAAAGTTCCATAGCAACGTTGAAATATTTACGATAGTATTATTCGAGTAAGATAAAGCGAACTTTGATATTAAGCAACTTTTTTTTTAATTAAAAAAAGATCAGCGATCAAATTTTCAAACGACTAGATTCGTGTTCGTTCGATTGTGATATCTTCATTTTTGTAGAATAGAAAGAGAACGCTACTTTTTTTATAATCGGAGCAATGGGATTAATCAAGGTACGAGGAACTTTCTTGCCGAAAAAGAATTCCTCAGTAAATTCTTTCTTGAAGCTTCAACGTTCTTCATTATAAGGACAGACCAAAAGTTTTATCAACAAGGACTCAAAACTGACAACGGATTCGTATCAACGGTGTGCGTGTATTTATATATATAATACAATGAATTTATTTATATACATATATATAAATACATGTCGCATTTTTTATACTGTCGAGCTATATACAGCAGAGCAGTGCGGGTGGCAGTTCGGATTTAATTAAAATTGCTGGAATTCTTGAGAATGATCTGTACTCCGGACCTCAAGAATTTCTTCATAAACCGAATGCGGATGACGTCGAAGGAGAAATAGAGAAAGAGAGCGTGCCTGGCAAAGATCGGGAGTGCAGTATCCCTATTTAATTCCTTACCCAGTTTGTAATGTCCAAAGTATGCTCGTTATGCCTCATAATTAGGGTCCATGGGAGCCATCCTCAAGCCTCTCTCGAGTAAATTTCACTTGATCGTGATACTTTCGAAAATTCTTTGTAAATTCGTGAAAGTTAAGTTTGCTGTGTTCAAGCAAATTATGTATAAAGCAGACAAAATCGATTTCATTAGCTCATAAATAGTGCATGTCGTTCTGTCAATAATTATAATAAAATGGATCAAAATGAATACATTGTACGAATCGTACGGGTAGAATTAATCTTTTTTATTCTGACGGAGAGTGATACCTTGCTCAACCAATTTTTTCTGGGAAAATTAATAAAGTAGAAAAACAAATTAGAATTAAACAATTGTTGATGTGTGTTGGCAAATAAAATGTGAAAACATGAGGATTTACCGATCGTACTGGAAGTTAATCGTTGTTTTTGTTCTGGACAACGAACGGAGAAGGGCGTAGGGAAGAAGGAAAATGATGATGAGCACGCGGGGACACCCTGCGCGCATATAATCAGTGGTTAACAGGTTTTATGAACCTGTAACGCGAACGACGGAAGCCGCACTCAAGCTTGCAAGCTCTCTTGCTACACGAATAACTGTATACACGTACATAGTGATAATACAGGCCAATAATATAGGCAAGCGATGTCATGTAATGCCTCGGACGTTGGGCCCGACCAATTTGTTCGTTCTCTCTCGGGTCCAAGCAGCATCACTCGAGAGACGAACCCGCGTCAGCGGTGTGCCTACAACGACGATAAATTGATTAGTTGGTGTACTTGCAAGTACGCATGTACATACGTGTGCATATATATGTGTATATATGAGAGTCGAGCTCTCGATCGTGGATAGAAAAATCCTGGGAACGAGACCCCGACGATCGAGAGAGCGAAAAAGAGAGACGTACGGTAGATGAGAGAGGAGCGATCAACCAATGAAAATAAAAAAGGATGTCAGATTGCCGCGAGCATCGGCGTCGGAAGTTACGGATTAAGTTAGGAAGCAGACAGTTAGCGTTGAAGCTCTCATACGCTACTATATTCTCTATATATACAAGACAGAGAGATAGAGATTTAAAAAAAAGAGAATGAAAAAGAGATTCGTATCGAGGGGAGTAAGGGAAGTAGACTTACAAACTGTTCAGCATCGTTAAATGTCGTTACATTGTTCACATTACTGTGTGTATGCTTGTAGATTTTTTTCTATGGCTTCCTCATTGAAGAAATTTGTTTCGACAAATTCGAGCATTTCAATATTCAGGTAGGAAAATGATGAATTAAATTATTTGAAAAGAGACAGAATTCTAGAATCACACAAAAGTCATTTTTTCATTAACTTTGATACTTTAGTGTCTGAGCATGAGCGAATGAGAGATTCAGGGAAAATCCACGAAACTTTTTATCTGTACTCGTGCAACATGTGTAACGAAAAGCAACAGTTGGTTGTACTCAATTTTCTATATGTATGTGAAGATATATGTACGCGGCTGTAACGTCGAGGCTCAGGCCCCGAGGATTATGTGTCAGTGAATACAATAGTTGCTATATTCATGCGGGTAACTTTGGCGCGAATACATACACGCGACCACCTCTTTCCGCCAACTATACCGCCGGGATTCTTATATAGATTACATGTGCATGTATATATCATGTGCGATAACACAGCAGTCGTCGTCTTTCGTGGCGTTGGTTGACGGGACTGGGTGTTGATGTGGGTGGCGGATGAGAAGGCACTTCTCGATAGTAGAAGGGAAAGGGCGCGGGGGTGAGAACCTTGACCCCGAAAGATCTCGCGCGACGGGGTTTGTTTGGGTTCGTTTTACTCGCGTCAAAGCACCAGGCCTCCTTACTCCACGTCCATCGCGTGTTCTGTCTTGACGGACTAAACTTTCAGACTTCTTTATACCATTCACTCGTTCAGCTTGAACAGAGATAAGGAAAAAGGAACAAATTCAGTGAATTTACAAAATTAGTTCGAAGAACTTAGAGATATTTTATTTATTCAATAATAATACATTTCTTCAACGATAACAAATGACATGAGGCTAGATGTTTAACTGGGTTTACTTCTTAGTCATAAATTTTTTGTCCATCATGGTATAAAATGTTACACAAAGCTAAGTCAGAACGTATTTGTTTTCGTATATTTCTTTTAGTTTTAATCAACTTAACAAACTTAGGTCTGAAAAATTTATGATTCACAAAATATTCCTTGGAGTAGAACTTTAAAATTAATTGGTATTGTTATCAAAATCAACTGTTAGTTTTATTGATGGTAAAGATTCAAGCTCTTGCAAAAGATTTATCCTCGGCTTGTAAAGCAACAGCAAAGATGGAATGGAAATAATGAGTAGTATTGAAAAAATTACTTATGGGAATTAAATGTGTTTATACAAGTGGAAGAGGATCATGATTGTAGAAGATATTGTATCGGGTCTTGGGGTAATTTGATTCTTATAATTATCGGAAAATTATGTGAAGCATGAATCAGGGAAGTTGGCGCTTTCAGTGGAGATTGATGCGCGGGTGCATCGCCCCTGCTCGTGCGTCGCTTCGCTCCCGGTTGCAAGATGCTGTTGTTAGGTCGACTTTCTTACTCTTGCTTGCTCTTTCTCCTCATAGCCATCTGTCTCCAATTTTTCTCCACTACTTAATACGTGCCTATAGGAACTTTTCCCTCGTCTGCTCTACTCGTTTCGATGAGTTGTATCAGCAAATGGGTCTCAAAAGGAAAAGAAAATGTTGGAGATGCTGGTTTGGAATAGATCAACCATTTAACGTAATAAATGAGTTTGGAAAGTATTGAGAAACGCAGCCAAGACGTAGACGAATGTGTCTAGACATATATCTGTTTAAATTATTACAAAAATAATGTCAAAAATAAATATGCATTCTGACTTTCTGTGAATAAGTTTTTGAAACTATAGAGCAGAGAAAAGCAGAAAATTTAGCTGCTAGTTATTCGTCATTCTATTTTTCAGGTCTGGCACAAAAAATGCTCCAGTGACCAGAAAAAAGTACAAAAAGATATCCGGAAGAGTGCGAAGTCCATCTCTTGCGTGCATGCAAGCGGTAATCGTTCACTCAACCTCTATCTCTCATTTTCTCTGTCCCAACGAGCACAGGAGCAAAGTTTTTTCTTTCCAGCTGCGAAAAAGTAGCCCCCGGGGATTTCAGCGCGTGTGCCAAGAAAAGGGAGAGGGATGTACTTTTTTTTTGGTAGGGGCGGGGGTGACGGCTATACTATACTTACAATATTGAGAGGATCACCAGAGAGGGGGAGACAGAGCGCGAAAGAGAGAGATACATAAGAAGAGAAAAAGTGGCTTTAAGGTAGCGGGTTAAAAAGCCACAACGAAAGATACGCAGAAGTGGAGAAGACGATGTGCCGACAGGCGCCCCCGTTCTCTCGCTGATCTTGCCTTTATCTCTCTCTCTTTTTCTCTGTTTTTCTCTGGCTCCTTCTCTGGGTATATAGTCATGCGTGGCTCGTGCCACCAAAGAATTGGGGGCCCTCTTCCCTATACTCGGCTTTCTCCCCTTTTCGTGGGGGAGTACATAATACGTGCACACATATTGATTGCTCAGATTCTGAAAAGGGCGGAACCCACAACTTTCCAACATTCAACAGCGTCCATCCAGTTCTTACCAGAAGCCACCGATTGTTAGGGAATAAAAGGGCGTAACTGACATCTCGTGCAACGTTATATCGGGTGCGTCACCCCCTTTCGTTTTTAGCAGTCTGCATGCGTGCTCGTGTGTGTGTTTGTGTGTAAATGCATCGACGTGTGGCTCCGAGTTCTTCATAACTTCGAGGGGTTCCTCTGAAGCGAGCAGTGTAGCAAAGAAACGAAAAGAAGGAAAGAGAAAAGACGAAAAGCGAGGGACGCAAAGCCGAGAATCACCGGAGAGGACCCCTGCCTAATTATCTGGAAGCGTGTGCCACACCCTCACCAAAGAGGAAGCAAAAGGACCCCTAGACTCTAGACTCTTCCGACACCTGGTGGTCTAGACGTCTCTACACTCGAGACCCTGTCGGCTGCATACACATATAACACACTCTTTCTCTTTCTCGCCATCTCAGGGACCTCTTTTAGCTCTCGATCTCGATATATTCTTGCCCCTTCCATCATCCTTCGTTCTCCCTTTCAGATTTCGCGAGTCTTTGACCCCTTCGAATCCTGCACGACATCGATACTACAATTTTCAACAACCTTATTGCTGTATCGGTAATCGCTCGCTTCCGGTTTTGACCCTATGAATTTGTGAATTACTTTCTTTCGGGTTGAACGATTAGAAGTAGTTCCAACCTTCCATCAAATTTCTCACAGTGCTAATACTTTATGAAACGATGTTGTGAAATTAGTATTCGTCGTTACGATAGCCGCATAGTAACGTTAACACGAAAAAGGTGTATAAATTGTACGGACAGGTGAAACAGCTGGTGTGCACCGACGGAGTAATTTCTCGGAAAATGGACGGTGGTCAGTTGAAGGTTTTTTTTTTTGTATCTAGAGTTTTCAGCTTGCTTCCCGCAGGACTATCATCTTTTCAGTGGAATTAATTTATTGGTATCAATCACGAGGATCGATGAATTGTTGTTGGAAAAACAAATTTTAAATCACTGAAGGTTTCAATAGCCACATCGTTCATTTTTTTTCAACTGATATTGGAAAAGATTAATTCGGTATAAAATGAGGCTAACGTTTACGTGGGTGGTTGCGAGGTGAGAGAAAAAGCAAAACTGACCTACCGTGCTTTCTCTGACCGGGCTCTAGCTTTGTATTTTGTTGTACGCTTACGGCGTTAAGTAAAATACGGGGGCGTATCTTCCATCCCTATCGTATTAAGATATCAAATGGCCAAAACCCAAGTCCCCTCTTCGAGACGTCATGTGCCTCAGTGACTATACAGGGGCTTCTTCGCGTGATTTTCTCCTCTTATATAACGTCTGTATATATAAAATATATATATGAATGTATATCCACGTGTATATGTATACATACGTATCGTATAGACGCCTTGGTGGGCCAGGCCGAGGACCGTATTATACCCTTTTCTCGATGCCGCGTGCGGGTGGATTCCGCAATGTGGTGGTAATGTATCGCTTGCCCTCGCCCGAGGATTCGTTGTGTATAGAGAGTGAGAGACGAGCGAGAAAACCCAGATAGTGCGGGAGAACTCGGAGGGCGGGGGGGTTCATGAATGAAATCCCTCCTAGAGGGTCTCCCGGGCTCCAGGGGTGTCCGACCCTCCTTATATCCATCCCTGTGGATGCTCTCTCACCCAGTATACTACCCTCCCATCGTACACCCGGGCTAACGCCCTTACATTCAAAACAATAACACCGCAGAACCACGTGGACACGATTCTCGTGCTTAGATCTTCTAGGATCTTGACACCGGTTGCTCTCTTTGCTTGTTCTGACCCATACTCAAGGATGCATAACGGCTTTCGTAGAAATTTCTTGCCCATGCTGAATCGGACCAGTTGATGATTTGAGTCTTATACAATTCGATGTTCCAACTGATTGAAAAAGGAAGTTATAATGATATTCGTAAACCATTTGAAAGATCCACTTTTTCATCTAAATCTTCAAACTTGAAATTTTCTTTCGAGTATAGAGACTGGGAAGATTTTGTCTTAGAAAAAATATTATGTTTCTATAGAACGATAAACAGAAGTTCAAGGGTTGAACCGTTGATGTAGACTAAATCATTTTGGTGTGATGGGCCATGTGCGTCGGTGTCTTCTCGTAAGTGGTGTCTGTTTAATGTCATGTCTTCGAGGTTGCAACAACGTGTACCTCATGACCAGTTGTCATCGGCTGCCCTCGAGAGTTCCCAGCCCTCGAAAAAGACGCAGAGCCATCGAAAAGTGGTAAAGTCGGATTAAGGGTGAACGTTGGCTACCAGAATGTTGAATCCTATGGAGAATCGTATACTGCCGAGACTATACATTTGCAAGTCATCTATTTTTGGTGCGCCAAACGCAGGAGAAAGAAGAAAAGGGGAATCGTCTGCGGGGGGTTGGTTCGTAGCGTCTCGTATGGCTTCATCCTCGTCGCAGGATTGTTTTGGTACGAAAATAAAGCTCAACACTCGAAAGCCCGACTCGGAAGCCAGTTCGAGATGACGATTTCTGAGAACAAATGGTGAAACATCGCGAGACAACTAAAAATCCTGTTTTTGGAAACTTCACGGAATCCCTTATTTACCACCAATGCTTTTGCTTGTTGTGAAACATTTCGTTGGTGACTTTGTCTTATCGGGAGAAGTATTCGTCCTCTTCATAAGATATATCGAAATAATCTCTGAAAGAATCATTGGTGCGAAATATTGCAGTTGCTACATTTCCCATGATTGTAGCAATTGGAAAAAAACAATTGGCATCTTTATTGTAATTTATTGCTTGTAAAAATTTTTTTATACCGAATAGTGTTCTTGGACTGTAAATTACTGAAAGAAACCTTGTAATTATTATTGACAGAGTCTTTTTGGTTCCAGTTCTCTAAGAAGTTAAAACAAAGCGTTGTTTCGAGGTTGGAGAAATAAATAGGTTAGCGTTGGTAATGGCACAGAGTCAGAGGTTGCTTCGCATGCCTGCTGTTCCTTTCTGATGCATTTGCGCCCTTTTATCGTACATTTAACACACATACATGTATAGTGGAAGATATCTAATTATCAGTACATACAGAAGTATGTGTCTACGTTATGTTCGAATGTGGACAAAAATCTAGGTGGAAAGTTTAATGGCAACGTTTCGTGGTAACAAAAATGCAATGCAGACCAAAGGAAGACAGCGGCGATTATAAATACTGGGGTCTCGTTCGTTCATGGCAGTTTGACGGGAAAAAGGCGTGCATCCTGCGTGCCCTAAGGGCGTAGCCACGGAACTCGTATCGTTCGCATGTAGTGCACCCATAGAGCGCGCTCGAAACAGCCCTTGGGCTTTTTCTTTCTCTTTCTTTCTCATACTCGTGGGCTCTTTAGTTTCGAGTTTTGCCCGTCAAAGGCCCGGGCAGACCCACACAGGGCCAGCTGCGAGGCGCCCGACCGCGACGCCGCCGTACAGCGCGTCCAACTAACAATTCTTTCTCTTTCTCGCGAGCCCCGCCATTCGATATACTCGGAAACGTTGTAAAAATAATTATTAAAGCCGTTACCGCACAGTCGCTTAACTCCCATTCCCTCTCTCTTTCTCTCTCTTGCAATAAATTTTTTTTTCCTCACGTTTGTTACTCGTCTCTCTCGCTCTTCTGTCCTTCTTGCACAGTTTTGTCTCTCACTCACCCCTTTTGCACTCCCTCAGTACTTCATTTTTTACTTTTTCTTGCTCATTCGTGCTCAGTGAAAATTCTGACAAACATCATATAACTTTCGAGTCCCCGGACGTCACTTTTTTTATATATATATTTTTTTTTTTGCACCAAGCATTTCCGAGTATTAGATGATGTGCATTCGCGCGCTTTACATTTCATCGCATATATTTATGTTGCCATTTTTTTCTCTTCCTTATCCTATTTTTTCTGACGACTGTAATTATACGTCGCGCATATCGATAATTGAGCAAAGATTATTATCCAGATTCGAGTTTCATGAGCTTTGCTCACTGCAGCCCTACTCCTTATAATTTATCATTTTTTTTTCATTACTCGACAGGAAAACGTAAACTTCAAACCAATAATGCATTGCGAGTATGGTTGTCGGACGATTTATGTTGCTGTATTCTTCACGTCGTTACCAAAGTCAATTTATCTGCTGTATTTTATGGGTACATAGTAATGTAATTATAGTGTTTCTTCGTATATTATTTATTTTACGACAGTACAGAGAGTATTTTTTGTAGTGCAACCACTTTCGATATATTTAAGAATCTTGTGGTGTTAAATAATATTGGCAATAATAATAATAAAAATAATAATTCATTCATTCATTGAATATAACATTCATTGGGGGAAAAAAATGCAATTTTGTCAAAGCCCCTCGATCGATAAAGTTCAAAGTACAAACGAAATAAAATACGTATCGTGTGTCGAATCGAATCGAAGTAAAGATATTGAATTTCGTACATAGTGTACATACATCCGTATATATACATTTGGCACAAAGGGTCGAAGGGTCCTGTAATTCCACACGTTCAAATTTTTATCGCACATTCGCAGACCCGAGATCGTTGAGGGACACGAAATCGTTTCGGCACACGTTGCAGCGACATGTCCACGGTATGAATGGATCGCCATAGAGAAAGGAGAAAAAGAGCGGGAGTCATCAATTCTACCCGGTGATGCGGGCATAATTCGGAATTATTTTCTGTATTTTTATTATTTTTTATTCGTCCCGTGCCGATGGCACGAAATAATCGAATTCTTCGTACTATTTTATTTCTCTCTCTCTCTCTCACTCTTTCTTTTCTTACGCGAAAAATATGAAACGTTTCGTGCCGATATGGTGGTTGAAAAAAGTGAAGTCAAAACGAGATGAAAGTTGAAGAAATTTTCATGAAAATGTAAAATTTTAAATGATTTTTCGATTCGTGGGTAAATATATTGGGTTCCAGTTTGCTAATGATGAAATATTTCTGGCGGACACTGAACGTGGCCTGTGGTTATCACGTGTGTCCATCTGGTTTTCATTGCTATGATTTATTACCGAATTACAAATTCTCCTCCCTGTTAAAGATCTTTCTTTTTACTTTCGAGCAAAATATAAAAACTGAAAAAGAGAAAGAGATGGAAAGAGTGCCGGACGTGAGCGCAACAACCTGTTCTAACCGCCTGAACCATCTAATGGGGAAGCAACGGCTCTTTCGGGAACGCCGGCCATCTGTCGTATCGTAGAATGAAATGATGTTCTTCGGTAGGAATTAAAGTCAGCTGATGCGAGTGAAACATGTATATGGAACACACGCTCTCTCGTGTGTCCGGTCGCGCCTTTACTTTCGCGCGGTATAACACTTCAGATTGGACGAAACGATTTCATTAGCTACCGACTAAGAAAGGCTAATTTTTTTTCGGTGCAAAAACTTTTTTCCATGTATGTGTGAAAAATTCTCTTGAATTGTTACATTGTACGAATGACTGGTAGCAAAAAATCAAAATATGCAAGTTTCTTTGAATAATTCGACAATTTATATTTTTGATGATTTCGAAGTCGGGTTCATAGCAGTTTTAGAGTAATTTTTTTTTGCGACGGTCGATGTTACTTTTGGTTGAATGATTATTCGTTGTCATAAAAACAATTTTTTTTTAAAGGCTTTTTGTTCGTCAGTCTATATATCCTCAACTCATTCTTTGGTACCGAAAAAACTGTGTTTTTTTCCAGTCTCTGAAGCCCTCGTCCGGTACTTGACATTTTTATCTCCCATCCCTATTGATATATTTCCGATACGTCACGTCAAAGCCCTCTCCAGTAGTCTCGAAAAACCGCGAAAACAGAGAGTGGAAGATGGAAGGAAAAAAATGTGAACGAAGGGATTTTTTTTTCAGCCAGACATCGGAAAATGTTTCAGCTTAAATGCAGCCTATCGCAAACTGTCAAAATTGAAATCCCGATTTCGCTTTTGTCTTCATGCGGAAAAAAAAGTTGGATGAATTTTTGTTGTTATTGTCTTATTGTTGCTACAATGCTGTTCGTTTTATTTTTCGATTATACTCACGTATAACTCAATGTTACTCGCTCGTAAACCACATTTATATGGTAATAGATATTGTAGAATTACGTTATTCGTGCCTGTGACCGTTTCCTCCCTCTGAACAGCTGTGATACACGACCGTGACGAATTATCGACCTCGGACCTTTTGGCCATTCGAAGTTTATGTAGCGCAGCTACGGAGAGTCAGTTTTGAAAAATGTTTTTGAAATATAAAACACTCGGGAAAAAATGTAGGCGGGATTGGTTCGGACGTGTGATCGATCGGTGAATTATGAAAACTGCTTATGCATGCTTATCGAATTTCTGACTATTTTCTTTGTCTTCAAAATCGACCGAATTTTTTTATTAGTTTTTAAATATCTGTTCACGTTTTCGTGAGAGAGAAAAATGATTATTTCCATGCATTAAGCACGGTGTGATATACAACGCAGGCAGCAATCAATCTCTCAATTTTCGAGCCAATTCGATGTATCGCCATAAATGAGATTTCCTGTTTATTTATCATGAGTTTGAAAAAATGTCTTTTTATAATTAAATTTGATCTGATTAGACTCTCCAACAAAATGGTTCATGTCTTCAAATTTTAAGCGAAAAATAATCCTTAGACAGCTGTCTCGCGGTGTACTTTATCACCGAAGCTGTTGTGGATAAAAAAAAGACTTCGATCCGATCTCGCTTGGTCTCGCGTTTATATCACTGGCGCTGTATATACGTTTCGTACTTCCATCTTTCGAGTTTTACGTTTACCGAACAGTTAAATAACAATATAGATATTTTTTCATCCCTTTATGATATGAGGACCGAATTGAAAACACACACATTAACCCTTACACGTAAAAAAGAATATTTTGAAAAAAATAATAATAATAAAATATGACAGGAATTGATGTTTTATTACTGTTTTTTCTTTCAGTGTCGTAAAAAAATTAAGTTTCCAGTTAATACTTCTGGTTTTAGGCCATGGGAAATAATTATTACGATCGGACACGTCATTATAAGAGATCTTGAAGTGTATTATATTGCCTTATCGTGAACAGGACATCTGTGATAGTTGAGGAACAGAACGTTCACAAACGTGACGTTATACTTGTTGGAGAAACGTCGACGAAAGTATTTACGAAATATTTTAATTAGCTTATCGCTCACACAAATCGTTGACAGCTGCCGCGTGTCCGCGTGCACTTAATTGCCTCTTTTTCTCTACTACAAACTCGTACAGTATCTTGAGTTGAAGCCGCGTTCATGCGAAAATTAGAGAATAACAACGGGGGGAACAACTAAAGGAAATTAAATGTTTTTTTATAAAGGAGTTTCACCTCCAAAGTCATTCCAAAATATTGTATCGATCGGTTTTTTTGTTCTAACCTAGTGATTTTCACATGGAAAGGTTCTTTGTCTATGTAAACATACGAATATTGGTTGAATCTTATTATTTCTTCTACGACTTTTCGTCGTGACTTAATAAAAATAACAAAATATGGAGCGATAATGATTCCTTCACCGACCCTTTCTTTCTAGGGGAAAAAACTTGAAGGGATTTAGCACTTAATATGCATCAGTGATTTTCTTGCTGTGCGTTGAAATTCCCGGATATAAATATTTTTTGCAGTCCCTTCGGCACGTTTTTCTTCCTGCTCTCGTATCTTCTTCCGCGTTCTTAGCATACACGTCATTGAGTAATGTATAAAATATATACCTGCAGCTCGTAGCGCGTGTAAATGCAAAAATATCGCTAAGTTGTCCCTTTTGTCGTTGTCGTTGTCCTCATCGCCGTTCTTTTTTGCTCGCAGCATCAGAAAATCGCGTGCGTGCATTAGCCGGGTCATTATATGACGTTCTTTACAGGGTATTTCCATGCGAAAGAAAACGCACCGAGGAGGGTCGAACCCCGCGGGAAAATCTCTCTTCTCGTTATGCGTATACGCACTTTTACACGTTATATGTACTATTGAAGATACCCCAGGAGAAAGCGATAGCAGAATTTCTTTCGCTTCCTCTATCGCGATTAATTACGCCCTCATTCGCGCCCCAAGTGCGGTTTTCCTCTTTTCTTTTTTCAACGATGCGTCACCGATATTGACATTTGCCTTGCGCCTACTCTCGTACCTTTTTGCTCGAATGAAAAATCTAATAGTGACTTACACATTTCTATAGGAATTTTAATGCTGAATCAGTCGTTCTCGTGTCTTTCGTATTCTTAATGAGCTCATTATGATTTTCATGAATTTTAAAAACTGTATTGCACACTCCGTAGTGCAGTGTCGTTGGGAATTAATTGTTAAAAATCTTCAAAACGTCCATATATTTTAAACCAAATATTCAAGATTGTCCGAGGATCACTTATAAGATACATTTTTTATTTCTATTTCTTCGAGATCGTAGACTCAAAAGCCCCGAAAAGCCCTTCGCAATTCATTTCACGGAATCTTCATTCTGAAAGAGAATATTATACAAGAGTTCGTTGCATCTGAGGCTCTTGTCATTATTAGAACAGAATGGTCCATATATGTATACGAGGTTAAAAGAGGGTCCGAAGAGCGAATGGTACACGAGGATTCCCTTTTCCTCCCTCGTTTGCTGAGAGTCGAGGGTCTTTTCCCTCCGGGTGCAAGCCTCGCGAGAGGGTTGCGTAGTTGTTGCAGGAGTGATACCGTGTACCGTATCTCAGTACAAGGAGAGAAAACATATTTACGAGTAGGGGGTTGGGAAAAAAAAGAAACGAGGTGATACAGGATCAGCACGCAATATCCACGAGACCCCTGTCTCTGGAGCGTGTTCTCATTTACCCACCGCATACTTTTGCTAGGTGCATTTCACCCCCCCGAAGAAATCTCCAACCAAAGGGAGAAATGAGAGGGCGAAAGAGTTTGCAAGCAGGTAGATCGGTAAATGTGGATGGGTGACGCTTTTCCCTGCCTGTAGGTTGGTAGGTAGGTAGGTAGGTAGGTAGAACATTAAGCTTTATGTAGGTTGGAGGGAGAGGTTATACGAGAGATTGCCCCGAGTAAGTGAGAGAAAGAGACAGAGATAGAGAGTTCCCTCTCGATGTACAAGGGAATTAGACCATAATCGTCCACGCGTGGTGTGCATTGCTCGAGGGGGGTACATGCGAGCATTTACTCGGACCTCAGTGCTCACTCGACTCAAGTATATGTATATATATGCACATGTAATACTACATATTCATATATATAGACGTATGATGTACGGAATACTCTGTGTGGGTGGACAGGGACGCTCGAACCATTTTCCTTCCCGATAGGGCTATCGGAAAATTATGTCACCAGTGTAATGATCAATCATCTGAGAATTTGTATGTCAATTCATATATTTATTCTGAAGCACCTTTACGTCGAGAAAAAATGCAATTGATCGAAAATTTGACATTATTTGAACTTTTTTTCTGTTCGTTGTAATTTCATTCGAATCGTTGGTAGCTCGTTGTATCAACTAAAGAAAATTTGAAAGGATTTCATTCTATAGTTTTGTGCAAGGTTTTCTTATGTTTGAACGCTTTGCTCAGAAATGAAAGAACGTCACCACTCACCTACAAAGTTAATAGTGCGTTTTTTGCTCGTTGCTGTTATTTATAAAATATCGATATTTTTTTATTATACTCTGTAACCAATATAAATTGATTTTATTAGTTTATGTAGTGTATCAATTTTGATGCCAGGTTTTAAAATATATTTCGAAGTATGTAGTGGAATGATTTCAAGAGTCTTTTTTAAAAGCAATTCTTCAAGCAAAGACCCCGCAGCTAGTTGAACACGAGTTCCTCTCGCGACGTAATTGAATTTCTCGAGTGGTGTGCGCGCAAAAAAAATCAATTTCGTTTCGTTGCGCTGACGCTTGCGCAAGATGAAAGTAGGAAACTGCTCACGATCAAAGTTTTATGGTTATTTTTATCCTGCAGTCGATATGGAAACCATGGGATTTCTTCTCTTTTTATTTACCCTCGTCGGTAAAAATGATGAATTTGGCAGCCGAAGAAAAAACCCTCAATAGATAATGCAGAGAACTACGGAAGAACTGATTTTTCTAAAATAATATTGAAAAAATGATATTCTAGTGTAGTTTTATTGACAACTATTTATTATTAGCAAACGATTTCGCGCAAATGGATGAGAATTATAATTCAGTCTTTTAATCATCTTTGTCAGCAAGTGACGTTATCGACTCGTGGTAGAGCTGTTGGTAAAGATACAATCCATTTATCGTAAAATGATCGCATCAACCTTCTTTATCCTTTGCCATGAAAACGAGATTTCTGAACTCGAACTAATTCGAAACTTTGTACTAATTCAAACCTTGGATGGTACTTTGATAAATATGTACTATATCCACATGGAGATACTTTTTATCTCAGTAAGGAGGGAAATACATGTATGAAAGGCTTCATTAAACTTAACGAAGACAAATTGAGCGATATGGGTGGCACTATATTTCATCCGTTAAATGATCATCCTTGAGGTGTTACTTCCGTTTGATTATCGCTTATCAAGAATGATCAAAATTTGGACTCCAGTTATTATACTTGTTCAAATGATATTTGTTTGTCTCAATTCAGATTTTCAAAGAATCAAAATTTAATGCATTTGGTATTTCTTATTTTTTCAGCATTTGTATGGCGTTCACCCGGGAGACGGTTTGCTCAGAGAAAGAGGCAGAGGTCGAGGAAAAGGTGGAACTAGGGTGAGTAATTTTGTAAATTAAAAGTATTAAAATCGATTTTATACAATATTTGAAATTCTATGACTGTAAAAGCAATCTACACGTAAGATATTTAGAAACGAATATAAAGGATCATAATTTAATTCAGTGGAATCGAAATCATAGAAATATAATTAAAATGATTGATTGCAAACATCGAAGGGTGTCATGTATGAAAATGACAAATGATTTCAATCGAAAATCGTAAATATAGCAATAATCTTCATAATAAAATAATTTCAATATCTTTTTCGTACGATGGTACGAAAGTACATCAAGATATTCAAACCGTCGTATAACTCTGGCGGTTCGCAACACTGGAACGACTTCATAAAATCCGGAAACTGCACTGCCTTGTGTGTCTGTCTTCTGAACAAGTAGATGAAGTACTCGTCAAAGACTACGATCTTTACGATCTTCTATAACTTGTAGTTTTTCTATTTGCTCTATTACTCGATCTCCTCGACGAGTGGTAGTGGTCGGAGCTTCCGGTTTCGAAGCATACTCCTCGCTTGCTCAAAGTATACTCACCCATCAAGAGGTCTTCAGAGATGTCATTCCTTCAAATTGAAACAGCATCCTTCCTGCTTGCATTTATATATTTTTTCCATCAAATATAATCTGCCGATTTATAGAACACTCGTTGGCAAGTACGAAAATCTTTATCGGGTGATTCTTTAAATAAAGTTATAGCTACAGATCATTTGATAAATATTTACAATAAAGTTTTGTCCATGTTCGAAAAATCCGATTCGAAAAACTGGAGCTTTTTGAAACTTTCTTTCGACTTCTATTAAAAATTTTTTACGAATCCATAATCATTCATTATTTTCTTATTTATTGATGATATTTCGAGGCAATTTTAAACTTGTATAATTATTCTCGTTCAACCCCGAATATTTTACCCCTTAAAATTTCAAGACCAAGCGCGGACAGCTAAATTGAGAAAATTTAAATTAAAATTTAACGTCGCGAAGAAATAGCGAACAGAGAGAAGATTACGTTTTCCCCTCTCACCACTTCTCTCACTCGTCCCTGATGCTGGGCTATACAGGAGTTTGAGAACTGATATTAAACAAGGCGCTATTGATCGATGCGTGGGTTGTCTCCCCGCCTTGCTCGTGGAACGTGCTCGCACCGCCATGTTTAAAATTTTCACCATTTCTGCTTTGTCCCCCTGCCGGACGAGACCACAACTATCCATAACCTTCCACCCATTTCCCTCCCTTCATAGTCTAAGCCACCACGAGCGATTGTTGCTTTTTTTTTTTCATCTTATTCATAAAATACCTGATATTTGCACGAAAAAAATATTCAAGGAAACAGTTCCTTGTTTCCAATTAACTAACTTCACCGAATTCATTTAAACTCCTCGAAATCTAATTCAGACAGTTATAATTATAGGCTGCTCCACGACTCAATTTAAATTATGTAAATCTTGTCTGCGCGAGATAATCTTTAATTACATAAAATTACAGTAGTTTCAATTTAATAAACTTGTTGAAGGTTCAAATTAAACCTTCTATTTATATCAAAATAAAAATATTACAGCCGGGTAAACTTTTTTTCAAGATTCATTAATTATTATGTATAATTCACTCGTTTTATTTATAGTCGAAAAATTATAATAAGAATGTTCGACTGAACCCCGATTTGATGAAATATAAATTGAGTTAATACTAATGATAATGAATATTTTTCGAACATTTAATATTTATTGAAATCCAACTATTTTTTTAACATAACAAATTTTCAAGTCAAAATGTAAACTTCATCTTGTCACTGACGTTACGAATATATTTTAATTGCTGCGACATAAATATGTGACTTTTCGTATGGAGGATAAAAAGCTAAGTAAAAAAAAGAAGCAAAAAATCGTGGAAGCCATCTCGGGGCTAATAAGATCCAGCAGTGTGTCTGACCCTACCAATCACAGTCTAGGCATTCTCTATAGTCGTAGAAAAAAAACTGACTTTTAAAGGAAGAATAACAGACACGAGTCTGAGCGTGGGTCGAGGCGCCACAGTCAGTTATTTATGGACACAAAACCCCAAGATTTTTTATGTATTGGTACACCGACTGTGCGTGTTTGCCACCTGTCCATCTTCGCCCTCTGTTATACTTACGTCTTTGAAGACCTTACTCCGTGACGAATACTCATTTTACTTTTGACTTACCTATGACGCATTGGTTAATCAATCAAATATAGAACGTTAACGATCTCCAAATTGGACCTGCCATCGTCGATGGTTAAATTAATAACGTTTGCCCAATCTTTCTTATTAGCTTAAGAATCAGCGTCGTTAATCTAATGGAGTTACAATCAAAATGATCTTATAACAAAATAATGAAGAATGGAAATCATGGAAAATGGAAAAAAATAAATACTTCGATAACCATTTGTAACCATTTGGCATAATTGAGATATTAGTCATCATCAGGAATGAACTATAATATAATTAGATAATTGATAATTAAATAATCAACTTTCGCTGATGAATGATCTTTATTGATCAATAATATCATGAAATAAAATTCCGAAATCTTAGTTGATTCTTGAAATCCCAAAACGTGACACAGCTCGACGATAAATTCATCGTCAAAATTGATTGTAATTGCTTCCTTTATGATCGGTCATAGTCATCACTCTAATCGTCTTAAATAACAGGAAAAAATCTAATGATTGATTATTGTGTTTTATCCTGTTTTAAAATACGTTTAACAACTATAGACCACGTTTAGGCATTATCATCCTCGTCGAAAACTATTTATAACCACTTCTGTAATCTTATCTTGAAACTCGTAGATAAAATGGTTGAGTGAGGTAGTGCTTTGCTCTTGGAGATTCAGTACAAATTGAAAATGAGGTTTATATCGGTTGATCAATATTTCAGGCCGTTCAAGATAAATGAATAATGTGATAATAATTCGTCACAAATGCACACTATGCCGAAAATTGTTAATCGTTATAATTGCAAGGACATTTTTTTTCCAAATAGTTTTGAACAATCGATTAATGTGAAAAATGAATTTTTAGAGTAAGCATTCCGAAGATGTTCTGTGACATATTGACATATTGACATATTCTGACATATTGACATAAATAATGCGTTAACAGTATAGTAAAAGTTCAAAAACGAAGCACATTATAAATCGTGCAATTTGTGGAAAAATATGACCTTATCGTTCACGGTGACGACAGAGTCTCGGGTTTCTGATCGTAGAGGCACGGCAGTGCGTATGCGTCATGTCGTTGCACGTCGTCAAAGAAGGGTCAAAAACTATATCTATAGAAGAATTGTGTGAGACGGAGGCCATGTCTCCGTATATCGACGTGTCCACCATGCACTGTCCTCAGCATGGACATCACACGGACGTAAAGTTAGGAATATGTTTTCATTCCTTGCTGTTCAAATAGAATTTTGCTTGTGATCCAAATCTTCCAGAAAATTTATATTTCTCAATGATTTGTAGTTTTAAAGAATTGCATATTGAAGTCATTACTTCGTTGTTGATACGAATAGGATTTTTTAATTTTTGTAATTGCAATGATTCATAACTGAAAACCATTGAATGATAAATGAGTTCAATTTTCATGATTTTCGTGCCCTCTATTAGAATTTTCGTTCAGTAGAAAAAGTATTAAAAAGCCTTGATCATCAGAGGAAGTTCAAAAACTTTGAGTAAATCTCACAAGATCGTTAGATATATTGACAGATGATAAATAGAAGCCATTAAACTATATAGGTAAACAAGTGTACGGTTTGTTGTGACTATAGTGTCAGGTTGAAGATATACTCTGCGGTGGTTTTACCTAGCGGCAGTTCTTCTCCTGGTAATCTAAGAGACAAGAGGGGTGATGGTGCGAGTGAGCTGGTGTAAGAGCTTTGTTGTTCATCCCGCAAGTGGAATAGGAGTGAGTCCAACCGCCAGCTCGGTTTTCCTTCAAGAGGGATGACGGAGGAGCGACTGAGAGTGAAGTGGCTTTACGGAATGGAGGAGGAGGAGGAGGAGGAGGAGGAGGATGAGAAAAGGTGTTGGCAAGTTCAAGCGGGATACTACCGACAAAAGTCTTCAGAGTGAGAGATAGAACGAGAGAGAAACAGCGAAAGAGGGATGAAGATAGAAAGAGAAAGCAAAAGCTAAGGGATAAACGGTGACACCACAAAGCGAGAGCAAAATAGCGAGAGTGAGGAAACAGAAAGGCAAAGGGGGATGGGTTTGTGTGTATGTATGTTATTCAGTGCGAGATCCAAGGCCAACGGCAAAACGTTCTGCAACTTGTTGCAGCAGCGGCTAACAAACGAATGCTTCGAGGATTTCCATGCCCTGTAGTCCCGCACCCCTTCGTTCGATTATCGAGAGTGTCTACAACCGCGGCATATTTACCCTTTTTCGCCCTTGAATGAGGAGCGGGGGAAGGGGGACGAGAGAAATGTCAAGTGACAAAACCTGCTGACGGGAGTAAAAATGAAATCGTGTCTGTTTTCGACCCCCCTCATAGTCTCATGGCTCTGAAAAGCAAGGGGTAACATCGTGGAGTACGCGATATACATGAATGTACGTTTATCTATACGGATGTTTACATGTGCGCACATACATACAACTGAACGATTATATGACACGGCTAATAACGATGTTCATATGCAGTAATTGCTTACTAAGGGGTTGACACATGAGAAACACTGGGTTTCGAATGCACTCAGCAGCACTGTCGCGCACAGTGCAACGTCGAGGGTTAAAAGTATCGTCATGGCTACCGCATAATGCCTCCACGCATATACGTATATGATATATACGTAGATACGACATTGTCGTCTTTTTGAGGGCGTCCAGGGGCTTGCCAGAGCCTCTGGATTTCCTCGTTCGGTTTGCAGCCAAGGGGGTTGGTTGTTGAGGCAGTTCCCCGGGGGTGGATGTTGGAGGGGTAGTCCCACTGGATGGTCGAGGGGATAGCGGAGAAATGAGAAGTACCAGTTGTTCCACATAGCCAGCGAAAGAGCAAGACTAGCTCAGACGGTTGAAGGCAAAGAGAGAAGGTGCAAGAGGCCACACGGGGGTGCTAGAGAAATGGCCAAATGGTTTAAATGTTTATTATGTATAGGAAGAAACGAAAAGCGCAGGAAGTGAAGTCATCACTATTCGCGCAGAAGATACTTCTTCAGCCTTACGCCTTTCTTAAAATTCTGCAAAGATTTCAGAAAGACATTGTAGATAAATGAGTCTTCGAAATGTTAGTTTGGAAAAATCACTATCGACCACGTGACAACCGCTAATTTTGACAATGAATAAAGAAGTTGATGGTGAATCTATCAATGATTGGCCTGTCAGAAAAAAAGTCTTTTGATTCTTGAGTGACCCTCATTATCTCGTTTCCCTCTCGAATCTTGAGGCTTGGTTCGACGACTAGGCTGAAAAAAGAGCACGATAGAATAGGCGGGAACCATGGAGGGGCTTAGAAACAACACGGAAATGCACGAACATTTCCGAGAGTCTCAACGCGCCAGAGAACGCCAACCCGCGAACTGCGATCTCCCCTCTGGCCTCTTTCCTTCTCTCTCTCTCTCTCGCGCTCTCTCTTTCTGCATCGTTCTGCAATATTCTGCTCGGTATATCTGGTGATGCTGTTCTCTCTGTAGCCGCGTTTGCTGACGAAGACGCGGAGAGAACGAACTCGCGGTGGCGCGCAATTGACGCCGACGCGGAGCGGGAGAACTAGCTCGACCAACCAACTCTGGGGAACGACAGACGGAGAAAGAGACGGCGGGAAAAGAGGGGTAAGCGCGGGAGTGAAGCTAAAGAGGAGGACGAGAAGGAAGAGAAGGTGACGGAGGGAGCAGGGAGGGAGGGAAGGAGAGAAGGGACAAGGGGGCGAAGGCGTGGGTGAGAGAGAAAGAGCACAATACCTCGTGCATGAGATGGGTTTCTGGGAGGGATTCGTTAAGGGGGTTGAAAAGAGAGGGAACGAAGAGGCAATGCTCGAGCGACGAAGACGGGTGCAATGATGAGGTTCTACTGCACGTGAATATCTATATGTACGAAGAAAAAGCAAGGACAGAGAAGGAGAGTAAGAGAGGAGGAAAATACAAGAGTGAAACAGCCAGCGTAGAAACCCTCCGCACAGTTGTACATATATGCGTGTAAATACATATAAATTTGTATTTGTGTGTATTGCATGAACATACATAGATTGAAACCACTATACAGCGACGTTCACACGGCACGCGCACACGATAGATAGTCGCGCTTCCTCTCGCTCACGTAGCAGACGCACGAGAGTCGAGGCGAATACGTACGAAATACACGATCGTCGTGTGCCATTAAAAAACGTGTTCTGAAAAAAGTTAAAAAAAAAAAAACACAAGTATCTGGTAAAAAATAAATAAAAAAAAATTAAAATAATATTGAAAATAATGGGAAGATAATTAAACATAGACGATGACATAGTCATTAGATATTTCACGATTTTTTGTCATGTTTTTCTATCGTCAAAAAAAACTTGTTTGAAATAACCTTGAAGGTAATTTGAGTTTTTGTGGTGCAAGTACTTAATTAGAGTCTGAATATTTAAACAAATAATTATTTTTCGTGGGGTGTGGTTTGCACGGGAGAGACAATAATACCTGCAAATTTTTTAATTCGTCACACACTCATGTGCTCGTGTATTGTTAGAATCAAATTGTTTTTATCAGTTCAAATTTTTATTGAAGCGAAAGTGTTTTGAAAATTTGTACTTTTTCCGATAAACTGAATAAGAAAGAAAGAGAGCGAACAACGCGTTCGAGACAAAGGGGTGGAATTAAAAAAGATAAAAAGTTGGAGAGAAGGACGAGAACATCGTGTTATGCACGGGAAGGCGGTGACCAGTGATAAGGGCATGGGTACCGGAGTATGCCGGAATTTGTGATAGGAGAACGATAAACCGGCGCAGTGAGAGTGTAACGAGGAGGTGAATATTGCTAGAGAAGCTTGAGGAAGAGAGAGCGAGAGAGGAGTGAAGAGAAAATAAAAGTAAAAAAATGGAGGGAAAAGACGAGAAAGAGTAAAAAAAATAAAAAAATAAAATAAAAAAATAAACGAGATAAAAAAGTATACAGAAAAAGAGAGAACACAAAGAGACAAGGGGGAAAGATATCGGAGAAGTTAGTGACTGAAAGAGAGGGAAATAAAGAAAGAGAAGGATACTGAGGGAAGAGGAGGGACCGAGTAAGAGGGAGAGATTCCAAAGGAGTGAGAGACGGAGTGAAAGAGTGAGATAGGCGCGAAGAGTGATCAAGAGGGACGAAGAGTCAGTGAGGAAAGGCTGAGCACACGAGGGGCCATCGAACGTGGAGAGCAGAGACTCGCCGTGGCCGTGGAACGGTGAGGGACTTCGTTTTATAAAACCATTCGTGAGCAGCGTGTGTTTTTACTCTGTTTTCATATTTTTATTTCGTCATTCAGTACAGGATTAACTGATTTATTAATTGGCGGTTATTTGGTGCCGATACTAATGTGCGTTTAAAAAATATAAATATTAAACAACAAGATTATTATAATAACAATAATAAAAATTGACGAATTCGCGATTGTACTGACGCGCAGGGGATAACATAAACCGGCCGCCGCTGTCTGGAAGCGCGGAGTGCCGTCGTAAAGAGAGTAAGAGAGACAGAGAAATAGTGAGAGGGAGAGAGTCCTCGTCGAGGCAGGCAGAAATCGATTTTCCCCCGCGACGACGGTGTCGACCGTACGACGACGACAACGATAAGAAAAGGTGAGCAACGGAATAAAGAGTGGGAGGAAGACTGAGAGAGAATGAGAGATACACATCGGACGGTAGACCAGGAAAGACAAAATTGTTTTCCTGCATTTACGTATTCCAACAATATTTTACATCAATTATTAGAGATTTTTTGAAATATCACTTTTTGTTTAAATTTAAAACCTATGTGATAATCGTCTCGGGTACCAAACAGTTACGATAATGTAACCCTTCGAGCACAAGGATGTTTTTCATACTCTTTCCAATGTCTCAACAATTACCTTAACAGTCGTTTTTTTCATCATTCATAATTAGTAAAAGTGTGCAAAAAAGAAATCATCATCCGGTGCTTGTCATAATTGACATTAAAACAATAAAAATACATTGAAAAAACTAACGAGCGAATACTAATCGGCGACTCGGAATGTGACAAATGCCATTTTTCAACTACATTTATTTTGTAGATTTTTGTGATCCGGGATAAATCGAAAAAATGATTAATTTTTTAAACCCGTACATCGAAATCGAAGGAAAAATGTGGAGACTGTTTGCGCGGGAAAATAGTATTTACATTCTTGATCAACAGAGATGTATAAATGTTGTTCGTTCATTTTGTAAATAATCATCAGGAATTAAATGGTTCGAATGCAATCGGCGATTGTGATTTTTAATTTGATTGGAAACAGTTCGATAAAAAAAGTTGAGTATCGTGGAAATGGTTTGTAAATCTCTGACGGTCAATGCACAACGGGTGCGTCAAGATTTTTCGAGACCTTCTCTTATATGTGATTAATTCAAATGTATACTTATTTGTATACATATATATTTTCGTATGTACGCGGGATCCGAGTCTCAAGCGCGGGGATTTTCTCTCCACTGTCTCGAGGTCTTTCCCCCCTCGTCTTTTGCTTGTCTCGCCTCGTATCTTCCCCACAAGTATATATCGCGATGTACTTGCTAGCTCGAACACAGCGAAAACATCGAGACCAGACAAACCACAGACAGGAAACATCAAAGTCTAGCTGTGGCAATGTACGAACACGTTTCAATTTTTTTCTCGTTATGTTTGTTCCTTGTTTATCTAAGAGCACGTGGCACACGTCAACAAATCGTGACCAAGAAAAGCAACGAAAGGAAGAAACTCAATTTCATATTTTTCACTAATCGTTTGAATGATATTTCATTGAATATGAGAGAACTTAATAAATATCACAACATCGGAGAGTTTTCATAAATTTCATTGATTTCGTAGATCACATTTATAGTCGTGAATTATTTTGAATCATTATTTGGGATTTAATTGCAATTGAGTAACAATTGATTTATATTCATCAATTTATGACCTAAGTGATGACCAACTGATTAAAATACATTTTGGAATTTCTATTGAACAAAAAAAAGCGAAATTTTTATAGCGAGTATGTTTTCATCTATGAAAATGTAGGATATTGCTAACATATAGTTGAAATTGATAAAGTTGTCAAAATATTGAAACAGTTAAAAAAAAAATAAAAATTGAAAGACGTAACTTACATAATTTTCTTCAACATTTTTTCTGGTTGATTGATTGGTGCATATTATTTAAATGAGCATAATACTGTCGAAAATTTGTTATATATTTAGAGAGTTTCTCGTAGTGAAGAGGCATGGGGAGAACTGTCGGTTGAGAGCGTGACGTGTACGTCACATATGGACGAAGTTCTTGCTAGTCGTGGCCATCGTCTCGTTATCGGACGTCACGCTCCAATTTTTTTATTATTTCTTTTTTCCTCTGGCAGGATTGAAAAAAAATAACTGGAAAAATAAATATGCACCGAGCAATGGGTACGAACAATACGTGCAAAGTGCAGTAACGCGTATAAAAACTCTTCAAAAATAAATCATAGGATATTGCAAATTTTTTTTTAACCCGAAATTCGATGGTTGAGGAAAAAAAAAGTTGATCAAAATAAAAATCTTTGCGTACATGACAAGGCTTCACGTAAATTCGACTCGATAAATTCTTTTTTGTTCAAATGCAAAATTTCATTGAACAATAACTGCCAGAGTCGATCAAGGTATTTGAGAAAAACTTCTAAATAAAATCGGACGTTTCGATGAAATCGCAAGGCAACAAAAATAGAGAGAAAACAAAATAATTTGTTTCTTATTTTTAAGCGTTTGTATGTGATAAATCGTATTATGCACGAAAATGTTTGCTATGGAGAGACGAGGGAATCTTGGACGTTATGTTCATATGTGTGTTTGTTGGTGGTACAAGAGTTGCGCAATCCTTTGAGCCTATCGTGCGGAATTCAGGTCACGCGTTTATCCTATGCTATTACCGTCACGCCATGAAATTCAGTATGTTCGATCTTCCACAATATCTTTTTTCGTGCGATTGAAAATAGTAAAAGAATCGTCAGAAGTTCAATCAAAAAAATAATTTTAATAGAATTTTTTCATTAATTTTATCGCTTTAATTTTTTTTATCGAAAAATTGTTAGGTTATCACTGTATTTTTTTTACACTTTAGTTCATGCGTAGAGAACCACGTGCGAATCCGCCACGTGAGAACTATAAGTCAGTCCCAGTGGTTTGTACTCGTATAGAATAAAGATAATAATAATGAGTGTAACAATACGTTTTCACGGACGTAGATCGATGTATTTTTATGCTTCATTCTCAATTGCCAAGCCAGAATAAATGTCGAGTTCGTTCCTCTGTTAATCCTCTGCCAGGTCTCATTTTCCGGCTGCTTGCACTCTCCGGATGCCCATCCGAAAAAAAAAACAGCTCTAATAGAATTCATTTTCTACTTTTCCTCTGAAAAATATGATGATTGACAGCGCAAAGGGCACGAACCCTCAATCATTTCTTTATGACGAGCCTCAGAATGTTTTTTCCGTTATTTTCATTGTTATTTCCGAAACCCCGATTATACTCGGTCTTCTTGTCTATTTTCTAAAACGCATTATGGCAGGAACAGCTGAATAAAACGGTCAGTAAAAACCTTGATCGAGTCATAGTTTATAATATTTCATGTTTAGTTTCAATGAGAATTATAAATTCGGAGCAGTTTTTGAATTATGGGTTCAGTAGCAATGATTCAGTAAATATTGTTATGGGTTTATTGAATAATATTTAAAAAAATTTGTGATCTTTACGTGGTTTCACCACAAAATGGTATAATTTGATGAATTTTATTGCTTTTAAACACTTTTGAAAAATGAATCAAAGAAAATTGACTAAATGATTATTAATGGAAAATCCCACTTAATGGTTACTAAATACAGTGCCCCATCGATGGACATGCATAACTAGCGTCCTCGCAAAGTGCTCGTGTATGAACAAACATATATGAACTGACGAGTGT
This sequence comes from Campoletis raptor, assembly GCA_948107755.1. Classification (NCBI taxonomy): domain Eukaryota; kingdom Metazoa; phylum Arthropoda; class Insecta; order Hymenoptera; family Ichneumonidae; genus Campoletis; species Campoletis raptor. Next base: position 13,555,724 of record OX403623.1, read on the forward strand.
TGCAAGCATCATCACATTTATTACCGAGGTCGATTATAAATTGGAGTGAACTCGACGAGAAGAGTCTCGCGCGCCGGATGCGTATTGAAAGTCTAGTATGCGCTTTATGAGTACACGTATGAGAATATTTAATCGTACATTCGTTATTTCTCTATTGCTGAATTCAAGCTGAAGCATGAATGAGGAACGCGACAGCAAAAATAGCGTCAGCACTCAATATGAAAATTAGTTGCCAATAACGATGGCTACGATGTCTCATGCGTTTCAAACATTTTTCTTTTAATTACTTTCATTATAAATGACGAAAAATACGTGAAAAAAATGTTCCCATAGAGTTAGTCATATCCAAGTTTAAAACACAATTTTCACGGAGAAAATTGCAAATTTATGGCAGGTGGTTAACGGAGCTATATTCGTTGTTCCCTCCCATCTCATTCTCTTTCTCTCTTTTTCGCACTCGCTCTACTCAAGAACTTTTTTTTATTCCAACGAGTACTCGAGTTAATGAATTTTCAACGGTCCGGAAGTACTTCAGAAGTGCAATTCGTTTAACCACCCGTTGGATAGGGAAAATGTCGCGTTGCTTCTCCTTGTCGTCCCCGTGGTCGTTAAGCAGCTCTTACGAATTTTACTTCTTGTCGTAATACAAAAAAAAAAACGTATACAAAAGATAATGAGATTCGAATAAAAGTCCGATTACAGTTGAGTTTTATTTATTTATTTTTCTGTCGGTTAAAAATTACGAAAAGTTCGAACGTACTTGGACACATTGTTCATTAAAATGTTTGGAAAGTTTAGAAAATACTCCACGATGTTATTTTTACATTTACGTACATTTTCTTTCGTACCATCATTTTTTGTACTTTTTTACTGGCGAATATGCTGATCAACCAGACTATTAAAAATGTCTGAGAGTAAAACTATGACACGACAAAATCTTTGTGCCAGCGAAAGATTTACTCGCGACCCGAGATAGCTGAAGAAAGGGAGCTCGTAAAGTTACGAATATCTTATAAGGGCCGCCGGCGTCGTACGAAAGCCCTATACTGTTTTATGATCTTGGTTACGTTTTCGTTATTAAAATATTCCAATTCTTCCTCAGACCATTACAATTTTCCTCGCTGTACTATACGCTCATGAAAAATATCAGTATAATAAAAATATTCTAGTCTATTCTACAGACAAGAGAAGTGCAATCATCTGAATTTATGATCACGAATTAAATACGCAGTTTTGACATTTTTTCGATACTTCCCATGGTCTCAAAATAGTGATAAATTCAGTGTAAGAGTTTATAATTGAATCAGTAAATTGAGACACAGCGTTTTCATTTCGATTCACTATTATTAGATTTATTACTTTTTTATTACTGCGAGTATTGTTTTCGGTAAAAAAAGTAGAAATTTTCATGTCACTTAAGTCGAACAGCATCGGATTTTAATCAAATTTAACAGATTTAGTCGAGGATCGTGCTGTTTTTATCGGAGTTATATTTTACAATGAGAAATAATTGCTGTATACAATTATTTTCATCACTCATGTCAACGAAATTGAATCTTTCATTCAGATGTTTTTTTTCGGTGTACTTCGAGGACAGGCTGTACTCGACAACGTCGATAATTGTTGCAGTTGGCCTCCCGTAAGGGTTCTGCGAATACTCGTCATCGCCATTAAAAAAAAAAAAAAAAAAAACATACCTCGAGTTTGCCTCGAGACGTCCCTGAACGATTCGTATGAAAAGTACGTGTATTGTTCGAGACTTGTGACTCGAAGCTCGGTTTTACGACTTTCTGAGCTAACGTTCTATGTAGCCTTTAGCTTTTAGAGCTTCTACACCAATAAGGTACAAACACAAGGTGCAGGTTATCGGGCTCTGGACAATATGACCGATAAATATTACGGTGTACAAATGCAGTTGTATTGGCAAGACAGTGGCAAGTAACGTAAACGACCGACTGTCTCTTTTTTTTTTGTAATTCATTGAATGTAGTATAGAAAGAAACACTAAACTATTTCGATAAAATATTTGATTTCATTTATCATTAAGCTTTTTGAAGTATTATTTATACGACGAGAACGAAGTTTTGTTGAGTAAACTACGAATCGATTTATCTTTCCGTCAATTTTTCTTTTCGTTCGAGTAAAACGTGATTGGAAGGTGTGCACAGTTGAAGCTCGTTTCTCACATTGCAGCCAGACTCGCAAGTCGCATAATCGAATTCTTAACACTGGAGGGATGGATGGAAACGTCGGGGCGGGGACGAGAACGAACGGTGACTTCCGGTTTGGGCGAAATGCCAAGGCGAAACACCGTATACGTACAGATAAACGCTAGCGTTTTAGAACAAAAATGAGCTTTATTTTTGGAGTAAAAACAGTCTCGATGCCAAATATTTTTCTCTTCAATCTGAATTTCTTTTTTCTTACATTCATCCATTTTCTATCATCACTTATATAAGCATCAGGAGAATTAATAAAAGAAGTTACGATCGAGGATCTCAAATATCTAATATTGCGATGTTAATGCAGTGCAATTCGTCATATTTTTTTTTGTGTCTACGAGTTTTTAGCCCTGACTTATCGCACCTCCAGTGTAATGTGCGACTATATTAATTTTTTTGTTTTCTATGTGGTTATACACACAAGACGACGAATGTGTGTGCGATCGGTAAAGAATGAATAAAATATCTCGGCGGGAGAGCGCATCGTGTAGCATTCGATAACAGCAGTTGAGAAGTTATAGTCAAAGGCTCTCCTGGCTCGCTTAGCATGGGCCCGAGACCTTGTCTATTTATAGATCTATCGTGTATACAGCTTAAACCTAGTCATACTGTATGCTCAATGTCTATATCCATGTAAGCATACACAACAGGCGTTAATATATCTATATATAAATGCGTTAAGTATATGCTTGTACACATGATGTACATTTATACATTCGGTACTGAAATTTGTAATGAAAGTGCCACTGGTATGATTCGCGATGCTGCATCATACTTATTTCAATTCCATGTCTATAGACGCGTCTTTAGACCGATGTGTGTATACCGTGAAAAGTTTGAGTACAATGCCGGATATCGAGGTCGTTGATCTTTTAATTAATCATTCTTATCGGTGCAAAGGTTGTTTCTAGAAAGGTGGAAGGACCATTGTACTAATCAATTATCGTAAAAGTTTATATATACTTTTCTGAGACTGTATCAGGGCTCCTGCACTTTGGCTGAAAATATTGCCACCTGTAATCAAGCTTTCACGATAATCATTTTTATGCGGTTTTAATAATACATTTGTTACGATTTTATAACTTATATTAATGGTGAATAACCATCGTAGTGGTTTAATTTCCAAATGGAAACTTTCGTAATTTATGAGTGATCATTTGAACTTTTGGAAATTCCGAATTTTGTCGAATTATTAATAATACTGTATAAAAGTTCGAATGTGCCGGAAATTTATGGGGATTTTGAAATAGTCTAGCTGGTGATCATAATCGTCGTAACTGTTAGAATACACGTTACATATTTACACACAGGGATAATCGAAAATTATGTTTTTCTAACTTTGGCTGTGTTAGCGGGTTGTGAAATTTTTAATTTCGCATAAGAAATGCACTTCGCATAAGGAAAGCCTGAAAACTTCAGTTTTGTGGCTATAAATCTGTAAAGTTTACTGAAGAAATACACACGCGAACACATATAGACATATGGCTCGTAAGGATATACAAAGAGTTTATTGTTATCATTCTATCGCTTCTGAACACTAAAGAACCTCAAATTATTCAAGTAAGACATTGACGCGTGCAAGTTACGCCTTTCTGCCATTTCGACAGATGGTTTTATTTTTCAAAGAATCGCATGTAACTAACTGTGCTCTCGGCTTCTCCCAACGTTTATTACAAAAACAATTATTCTATCAAAACGCTGAAATATACATTAATCTGCAATTAAAATGTAAACATGGTTAGTCTGGAAAAAAATAGTGAAAGTGAAAACAAATTATTGACGTTTTTGGTATTTAAAAAAAATGAAAATACAGTGAAATACGTTCCTAAAAATATTAAGAATCAAATCCTTCTCGAAACTTTGGTCACTTCACAATAATGATTGTAACGCTTTTCTTGATTAAAAGTTTTGACACTCTGCAAAAGACTCGGTTCGATTCGAATTCGTTCCTTCTCCATTTTTTAATTATTTTCGCCCCATGTTTCATGTCAAATTAGAATTCTTAAAATATAATTTGTTTAATTTTATTGTGGATTGTACGCTGTCTGTCTGCGAACAATTTATAGTTTTCGTGACAGATAGAGAAACGTTTTTACCCTACAGAAATATAAAATAGTGATAACGAGAGAGGTACATATACTGTATGAGAATGATGATATTGAAGCACGTTGAACTATGAAAATGAATTCAACGAGCACATACACAGGCTACGTTCTACTTAAGGCTACATGGTTATTTTTAGCATTAGGGTCACAACTACCGCGAGCTATACTGTCCTAACTCTTTCGCTCCGTCTCTCTTTTCTACAAATGTTCAAGACACAGTGGTCTATGCATGTCTTTTTCGAGACTCTAATTGGAATTGTCGAGGTGGATGGAAGATGAAGACGTTTCGCTTGGTTAAGCGAGAATAATATACTTTATAAACGAATATACCTCGGATATTTATACACATGTAGGTGTGTGAATAGAGCATTCAATAATCTTTTATCGTCGCATTAATTTGACAGATGTAGATTTTAATTGATGGATTTCTCATAGTAGATCATTTTTCAACGACGATGATGATAAACAGAGAGTAAGGGATTTCATTTTGGGTGAAACGTAATTTCCGTTTCAATAATAATAACAGAGCAATTTTAACGTTACGTTTGAATTTTTTGTATTTTGCAGAGTTACCGGAAAATAGCGAGACAAGTCAGTACCCCGGATAGCGCACCAACCGGTCTTGGCAGTCCTCAGGGTGGTCTCGGTGGTATTCAGCATCAGCAGCAGCAACAACAGCAACAACAGCAGCAGCAACAGCAACAACAACAGCAACAGCAGCAGCAACAACAACAACAACAGCAACAATCGCAACAATCAATACACGCAGATCCCATGCAGCAAGCAAAGGACAATCTGAATCCGGTGGCGAGTCAGCAAACCGGCGTTCTTAGAAACGGAAATCCACCGCCTCCAGTCGTCTCGATGGTAAGTCACTCGAAGCAATGTTTATTATTTTCCGTTTTGTTTTTCGATGACAAAAAAATTCTCCCAACAAACAGCGAAATTGAGAGATTGCAAAACTGTTTAAACTTTTTTAAAAATGTTGGATTATAATTTCTTCATTGAGATGCAATCAGATGTGCAAACTCGCTGCTTTCACTGATCAAGTAATTCTTCAGTATTTTTCATTCGATTTATATTAAGTATTATGCGTGAAAATGACAATTCTATTGCACTTCAGAAGAGAAAAGATGACAGTTACCTACTGTTCCAAAACTGCAATTTGAGACACGATAATGTCATATTCCATTTAGTCCTCGAAGGCTTATCCACTGTGACAGACCATGGTTTGCCAGAAGAGGCTTATCAGTCCCCCACAACTCTCTCTCTCTTTCTCTCTTCCTCTCCCTCTTAATATGTATACAAATAATATAATATATGACTATACGTACAGAAGAGTTAGAAAGGTGTACAAACCTTTTGAACACTTGCTCCAGTTTCAAAGCTAGTTAATCATATCGCGTTTGCTTGTAGTAATTCTCCTGCACTCCCGCTAGCTCGACTAGCTTATTATTACACTACGACGTTTACAACATCGTCTCGTTGTATTTTGAGAGTGAAAAGCACAATTGATACTGACGAGAAGCTCACTCGAGTCTCGTATAATTATAGTGAGCTCACTCCTCAAGCCCTTCCAAGTTAAGCAATCGTACGGCCATATAGTTTGCGTACTTTCTGTTTAGCAGATAATCAAGTACGCTAAATCATTTCGGAAGAACATTTTAACGGTGTACTAAAAGTCGTATGATCGAAGGTGCAGTGGTCACCCCTTCGGATATATGCGGAATCTCATAATAGTTACGAATCTAACAAGTAGTCCGATGTGAAAGTTGTAGCATTATTTGAAGGTGTAATTGATTTTTTTTTTTAAACTTCGACGTTTCTCTTACTCGAATTTCGTACCGAAATTTCTCTCTTCACACTGACGCCTGGTTCGTTTTGCTCTCTTTTTTATCCTCAAAAGAGAGAGAACGACTGACCGAAGGAAAGAGATCGACAGAGAGGGTGCTTCCTGTTCCTGCGGGTATTGATTCGCGTTGGTGGTCGGTCACCGCCCCCACAGCCGACGTCTACCGGCAGTCTACCCATTCTAGCTTTCATGTTCTACAGTCCTTCATCTCTCTTTCTTTTGCTACAGCGTCTATGTGTGCATACGTATGAGGGTACTTGTGCCTTCTGCTCTGCTCAGAACCCTTAACCATTTCCTTTACTTCGAAGAGGCCGTAAATATCTTGACACTATTTTTTATCGACGCTCTTGTTCTTTATTAAAAGCATCGTAGCATTCTCTTTCGAAAAAAGTTATGTTCCGCTCTTCTAATAGCAGTTTCAACTTTCAACCACAAGTTTCGATTACATTGGGTTCGGGTTTAAAGAACGAGTCCGTCACTTATTCGATTTTATAAACTTTCTATTCAAAATTATTTGTTTTGAACCAATACATAAATGTCAACGAAAACAATTAGCATGAATAACATAGAAATGAATTGATTCATGACTCGGACTATAAATTACCTCCATATTGAATTGTTTAAATGATTTTTTACTTCAAATGATAGTGGAAAAGATAAACATATTTATTTTTTTCTCTACCGCAGTGTGCATAACTTATCCAACCCTAGTTTTTCGGTGACCAGTTGTACATTAAAAAATAAAAATAAAAGAAAAACACGATTTGCTGGGCAAGCACATCGTGTCAGTAAAGCGACGATAAAATAAACCTGCTGGCATGATATTTAACGTAGATATGCAAATCCAGTGAAAAAATATATTAACATAGCAAATAATATTTAGCAGCAGACAGTGAGTTATCGTTTCGGTAAATATTTTTTATTCTGATGGGACAAGGAAAGGGAAATGAATAGAGGAAGAGAAAACAAACAGGTGCGTTTGATCTGAATAATCAATTTCGTATGGGATGGTCAACAATAACATCCAAATTAATACGAGAAATGGTTACATACGGGATGAACAATAATTTTATGCACTCTGCGTGATTCTGCCGGATTGAACCGTGTATGCCAATACTGTTCATTTTAGAAGAAGGGCTATGGTGAGAGAGAGAGAGAGAGAGAGAATGAAAGGACCATAACGGGAAAACATAAACGTGGGTGGTTAATGTGTGCGGCGACGATAATTGGCAATATCGAGCCGATAAAGGAATCGACGGTCCGAGTATCCATCGAAACGCGCAATTATGCAGCAAACCTGAAACCGCGGAATTCCGGTACTCGTTGGTGCATGGTCGGCCCAATGTTGCTTATATATATATAGATATACAAATATATATTGAAGCGCTTACTCTTCATACATACGCACGCACTCACATAGAAATACAGACACAGATGTGTATAACAATAGAATTGCAACTGAGCCACAATGCACGTGCGGTTTTCACTTGCGATGTATACGAGACCGCTTGGCTCTCGTTTGTAAACGGTATGCACGTATATATAAAGCTCTTTACCGATATCCACGTGAACTCGTGTCCATTGCCTGGTAACAGACGGAATTGGGGGTGAAACAATATAATTTGGTCATATGTGGAATATCAGAGTCATACGTTCGCTTTACATTCGTCCATCCATTGTAAATTCAAATTCAATTTCCCGCCATCATTTTTTTTCTCTCGTTTTAATAGAGTACACGATTTCAGCATAATCCAATCACACCATGTTTTTATATGCCAACAGTACGTGGATGTATTAATATTCGGCACGTGACAATAACTGGAAATCCACCATGAAAAACGAGAAAATCTTTCCTTGAATTCGTTTATGTAGAATTTCTTCACCGTTAACTATTGTCCACACAATAAATTCCTGTCATTATTTGCTGATCCCTACTCAGTAATTTCAAAAATTTCAGCGAGGATTTTTTTGCTTCGAATCCCAATTGTTTATTGCATACACTACCAGACTGTAGTTCAAATTTTTAGAATAAGTATTATATTCAGGAATAAAACTGCAATCGAGTTAGGACGTTACACAAGCGTTCCAGTAAAACGAAACTGTCGATAAATCTGTTACCAGCGGTGCGAGAGAGCTTCAAACGTTCTCACTCTCTCCCTGTCACTTGGGAAGTTCTCGTTTCAACGAGAACGAATGTTCCAATTCTCGTCGAAGCTTTAGAGTATCGATATAGACTTTAAATTGTGTATACAACGTGCACCTGAAAAGGGTGAGAGCAATGAAGGATTTACGTACTACCTTTGGATGGGATCACATTTTATGGCTTTTCGCGCAATTTCGCTATTGGTTTCTCCTTGGGTTTCTCTCTCTCTCTCTCTCTCTTGATCTCTTCGTTCTTTGCATATACATATGGATGTGTGTTTATAGAGTAAAGGATTAAAATACTTATTGTGAAGCGATACGGAAACCAAATTGTCCTGCTACTGGCAAAAATACTCGTACCGATAAATGGATTTCTTTATTGCGATGGGAATCACTTCTGCTGTATATTTAATGAAACAATAGAGTGACTTAATTGTTAGACTGTTGTAACGGGATATCAGTTCATACGATACCCGAGTGAAATGACCACAAAATTCGCCCCAATGAAATTAAAAGTCAACATATTTGAGGATGTTTCCCTTGATTGAATGGCTCTTCAGTTCATTAACACATACCAGGCATTTTTAACGCTACAGGCTTGATAGTTTTGTTTGCTGATGGGATTTTGTACAATTCGCTGGGAACGGCAAATGTGTTAAATACCTTTAATTTATGATCTCGAATCTCCGTGTGGAATATATAACAATTTTATCAATAATCATTATCGTTCCAGAAGAATAAGTCACAAGAGATAAATCAGTAAACAATTCGAAGTGAATCTACGAAATATATTTTTTCCGGAAATTGTGGAAAAACGCGTTCAACCTGAAAGCAGAATTGACTATGACCAATCTTTCAATCTTTTTATACATATAGAAGAGCTGTATACGCATGGCCGCGTATTCAGCCAGAGTGTTACCGCCCTGGGCACTTGATTACTTTAAAAAGCTGAAAATGGAACTCGCGGGTGATCTGCGGTAGCAGTTTATTCCATTCCACTTCTCGCTTTTTCATTTGTTCGACGCATCTTTTTTTTAGGTTTTTTTTCACACACACGTGTCGATAGGAGACTGGGAAATGAACAAAACCGCATGAGACGACAAAATCGACGATATTTTCCCTTTTTTTGGCTCCAGTAGCAAAAGCTTTTTCATATGACAAGTGGAGATTGCCACGATGCCGTCATCGCGTCGCTCAAATTTTACTAAATTAGAGCAAAAAAATGCATTTGTAGTCGTGTTGAAAAATAGATTTTGAACGAAATTTTTCGTCGATTTTGTCATCATGATATCAACACTTTTGGGATAAAGAAACCATAAAATAAAAGAGTAGGTGGAGGTTCTTTTAGATCGGTAATTATATACGTATATGGACTAAGAAATGATTTTATGGTTGCAATAATTGTTTCAATAATATTGTGCTTCATACTCAGTTGATTTTGCTAATGAACCAAATTCATCAAGTCCTACAGTCTTATCTTAATTTTCTACTATTTTGAAGTGTTTCGTAAAGCTATCTCCCGGGGATCCAAAAGTTGTGTAGAGGCAATTGGCTCGAAGTGGAGAGGTAGGTCGAGGTCGTGTCGATGGGTTCCTGAATCTCATGTTATACAGGGAAACCTATTATGGGATGCTACTACGTATAGTTAAAGGATGGGCTATTGGCTATAGCGAAGTGTGAGTTAGGGTCATGGTTTTGGTTCCCTGGGGTTATGTAGCAACGCGTGTCCGTGTCCATTCAGGAAATCTCGTTTTATCCCATCGGTAGACGGTTCGTGCGGTTGTCGCCTGCTCGTTCAACCGCTTGTCAGCATTGCCACGACCATCTTTTGGTCTTGTTGTTGTCGTAGGTCACACCACTCGGAGGATAACCATTCGTTAGGTGTGAGAGAGACGGAAAAGGTCACAGATGAGCAGGGATAGCTCATCGTTAAGCCATCACTTTCATCCCCCTTGGTCTAACCACTGCTCAACGGTATTTCTGCTCTTTTTCTCTCATCTCTCTTACTCTCACTTTTGTTCGCTTTCCTCTTTTGGCTTCTGTTTCTGTATTCAATCAGTTGACGCCTGGGTGGATCCTCGTGTGGGTGTTCAAGGGGTTGCCCAACAGCTTTCTTGTATTCTCGACGACAGGCTACGTTACGTCCCTGAGGTCTCGGAGGGTTTTGTGTGAAGGGGACGCGGTTGCCTGAGAACGTCTTCATCTGTCTTTCTCGGTCTTGTACCCGCCCTAAACTTATTGGCTCTATACAGAGCCCCTACCAAGTTCCACCAGTCTTCAACACCCTTGATGTTATCGGAGCACGAGAATCTCAGCCAGACATGCTGTCCGGCATGAACCACTTTTGGAAAGTCGGCTTCGTTTTGTACTATATTCTGCATAGAAAATGGATATACTAACATAAATGGGGGAGTGCTGATGTCCCATTCGTAGCACTCAACCTGAACCAATCCCCAAGTCCAATTGAGATATCGCTCTTTCTCTCGTGCCACCAGTACTACGGAACCTTTCTGCCATTACGAAGAGAATTAATCGACAAAACGTTTAAGCCGCATTTACCACTTCATCTTTCTTCATTCGATAAGATCGCGTTACTCAATAAAAAAGGTATGCTAGATTATCCGCGAAGGGAACCTCGCTTTGTTTCGGGAACTCTTGTTCCGGTTATCATAACATTATGTATATTGACACATATTTAATCATTGTCTTTATTTTTATCGTCTATGATCATCCAACAAGCACAAGAATGGCCATTATATTTTCTATTGAAAAATGACCTATCATTTTTTCATGAGTCTCGTTTTTCATTAATTTGCAGCAAACATTGCGCCTTCTCACTACACATACACGCCTCCTTCGCCACGTATTCTGTCAATTTTGTTTCATTCGTCTTGTTGATTTTGAAACGTTGTCTCACAAGCACAACTATAATATTGCGCAACGTGAAATCGATTTCATGAGAGACAGAACCGCAACAACGGAGCAAACTTTCTCTTTGCTCGATCAGCAAGTTTCTGCAACGATTCCCGAGCATTTTATACTATAGTTGATGCTATCACGTACCTACAGGATCGCGGTTCCTGTTGTACAAGAACGTACACGTACTCTTTCTATCAAGCTGAAACATTATCACGACTGGACACGAACATTCGAGAATAGAGTTTCGATCGATAGGAGACGTCGAGCGAGTCGTGTGTATGTAATATATCAAAACCCCAGGGATTCAATGGGTCGAAAAAGGAAAAAAATTGGGAAGTGAAATACTTGAGAAAAACATTGCCTTTTTTTACTTCTATTTCCTTCTGTTTTTCTTTTTTTGCTTTACTGTTCTCGAGCTCCCTTTGCAACACGGAAACCCCTACTAATGAAGCATCCCGTCGACAAACAAACTCGCTAATTACTAATTAAATCTTCGCACTAACTCTGGACCTAATGAATTCGCGACGAGAGAACGCGCCCGTTCTCCATCTCCTGCGAACCGAAAATTAAACTACTCTCGTGTACCCTGTTGGAGAGTCCGGTAATATATCAGATTTACAATGTGCAGTAAAAACACTCTCGAGCTCCCTACGAGCTTCCTGTTGAAAAAGTTGTTTATAAAATTTATTAGCGCCTGTCTATACTCGATTTTACGAGCTCACTTTTCCCTATTTACACTCTTCATTTGCACATGATAAATGGAAAAGAACAAGTTCAATTTTTCAAATTTACACTCAGTTTGTTTTTCTTCGGAGCAAATCCATTTATTTAAAATATACGGAGAACAATTTATTTCAGTTTCAAACTGTTTAATTGGCTGATAACTTTTCGCTGATTCCATTCATTATCCACTTGACGATAGATTTTTTTTCCAGTAGCCGAACAAAAAATTTGGTTCTGTAACTCACCTTTTGCCATCGCTCCAATAAATACGTACTAAAAGTTCGAGTAACTAAAATTCAATGTAAATTTTGTCGAAACTCACGAATTTATTTCAAATCTTTGCTTCTCGTGGCCCAAGTATACCATCCATCGAACTGAGGCAAATTTGTTTTCGTCCCCGTGATCCCTTGCCCGACCAATGACACCGGAGGATTACCCTCGGTAATTCAATATCGCCTAATTGGACAGTGGAACTCGTAACGAGCGTAATAAGCCGCAAAACGGAGGCAACAGATGAAGGGAAGAGGAAGCTTCAAGATGGTAGTGGGTGTACCTTAGTGACGGGAGTTTTGAATTGATTGCCTGAAGCGAGATACACAAGCGTGGTGGTGACTCTCGATCTATGTATGTTCCTATATTCAAAGGGGCAGAGTTTACGGGGATTTGGCGAATGTTTAGAACGAAATCCATTAAATTGACATGAAATGCAAGATTTATAAAGTGTAATTTCAACTAAGACTGGGTTCGCCTCCACGGAGCTCAATTACAGATTCAATAATTCTTCAGCAAAACACGTTTTTTGTATTCGGAGGTATATCGAAAGTTTCATGCGTCCTTGAATAATAAGATTTTTCTTATTATTGAATTTAATAAAATTTTCTACAACATTTCAATATACATATGAACACGTGATGATTCAAAATGCTAGAGATCGTTGACCGGTTAGTTTCGAGGACGAGGTCGGATGCTGACCCTTGATCAGGGTCCCAGATCGAGAATCGGGCGAGCCTCGGTTTCCTGCGAACGCCTCCCGGGAGACCTGCAGCACGTTCGAAGGTCAGGAGAGGCTAGTCCGTGCAGCGATACCACCAAGCGAATAAATGATTCGAAAAGGCATTTAATTGGCATTTTCTGCGTGAAGATTAAATCTTACTTATGTATTCGAATAGCAGATTTTTCAATGCTCTTTTTTTCGTCTTTAAAACAGATTTCAAGGTGGATGTTGAACAGAACTAAACTCAGAATTCAGATTTTCCAAACGAAAAGGCACGAATGGAGAATTTGAAAAGTTTCAGGACAGAATTTATTTTATATAGACCTGATATGTCTCTTCGTGTTATTGGATAAATATATTTTAACCAATATTGGTATTTTACGGCGAGAGTTCGGGAGTCTCACGAGAGCAAATAGAGAGGGCGAGGATGGGAGTGAAGCTGGCATGGAACGTCGCGACTAAAACTCTCCTCCATCTCGTCATCCTTTTCTTTTTGTACTTAGTTTTACAGGCTGTGTGCGAGGTTGCCGAGTCTACTGATTCTGTCCGATGAGAACAATTCTCTCTCGATCGTCTCGTGCCCGAGGCTACAAAACCCTTGTTCTTAATAATTATTCTTGGTTCAACTGTCGTTTCAATTTTTTGCCTTCTAAGGTCATTGGAAATTGAAACTATGCCCAGTTGAAGTAAAAAAATGTAACTCTAAATTTTTTAGACAGTTCGTTTTACTAATAAAATTCATTGTGCTATAGCTCTGTGAGCCACAAGATTTTGAGTTGAACGAGATTTTCGAGAGTTTTAAATTATAGACGAAGTGTGTATAGACAGTACCCACACACACGGGGCGTGTATACACGCTACCCATTTCCATGTGAGATACATGCATAATGAAGCTTAAAGAAAAAAAGGTGAAAAGCTTTTATAGTATTTTTCGCGTTCGTATTATAGTTCTACCCCTGAAAAGCCCGGGGGCTCTTTCCTCTGCTATGGCGGTCGTCGTATTCACAGCTATAAATCATCACAGAGCTTTTCACAGTTTTTTCTATCTCTTCGTACGCATAGTGTTAGCGTCATTTCCGCGTGATAAAGTGAAATAGAGAGAAAAATGGAGAACAAGTATGGAAAAAAATAATACGAGAATAAAGGGCGGGTAAAGCGCATCAAAGCCTGGAGTGAAGCTTTAACGGGATAAGCCAACGCTGTTCACACATCAATTCTATCTTTTCTCTCCTTCTCACTTCTACCATCATAATATATGCAGACAGATATGGGACGGACAGACTTTTTTCGCAAAACCTATGTCCTGACCGTTTTTTTTCTTTTATTCGAACCAGCTTTGCTCATAGAATTTGGATTGTGGTCAGAAACTCTGGGCTCTTCATATTAATGAAGAAAAGTATTACCTCTTTCCACAAGCTTTGATTAAATATACGAACACGACAGTCGCGAAAAATGTTCATTTATAAAAATCTTTATTTTTTTATATTCATAGGGTTCCGATTTAATTTACAATTCAAAACGAACATTTGAAAAATGTCAATTGGGCAGTTAGGGAGTGAGATAAAACCGACGAGGTCAAGTAGGTGCCGAAAAGAAATGAACTGTTCTACATAGATATAGGTCTAGGTGTTTGATGAATGAAACGACGAAAGAATGTGCCCGAGTAAAAAAAAACGACTACAGAGCTTTTCAAGCGCAGCACAAGCGGACATCCTACCTCTATGCACATAAATCCTAGCACGTAGAGGGTTCCGTGAGAGCTTTTACTTTCTCAGGTAGGTATTCTGCGATTTAGTTGAGAGTGACTGGATGCTCTCATGGTTTTTTGTTCTGTTTTGTGCCAACTGCATCAGATTCAAATAATTAGATGTCTGAAACGTCATTTTAAGTGCACTCGAGCGATGAGTCTACTTAGCTGATATAACGAACCCTGAATCGCTTCTTCTAACCATCTAGTAGTAGTAGTAGTGGTAAGAGAGCGGGTGGGGGCATATGGATCCCTAATAGGCACCTATACTAACCATCTAAATTGTATACATTCGCATTTCTGGGCGTTTGTTAATAAATGAGAATAATTTTTCCAACGTACGCACGCTGGCACTCACTTAGGAAGTGCGTGTAGACCAAGGTATCATGTTAGGATAATGAAATATACATTCGCAATCCTCTTATTCTGAGAGTCTGAAGTCAGAACAAATTGTTTCTTATTTTTGTTGAGACTTATTTGTCCGTCTCGACTTCGAATCAATGCACCATAGATGAAATCACAGAAAAAATTGTATTAAATGCAAATTGTTCTTTCATTTGTTGTTGCAGTCGCCAGGTGTAATGCCGTTTTACGGTGACGCGGGTGCTGGTTTCCGGCCAGCCGCTGGCTTCAGCAATACTGTATGGCACCAAGGCGTAGGTCCCGTTGGGGCAGTTACGGTTGAGGCCACACCGGCTGCATGGCCACCCCAGCAATTCATTCAACAGATACCCGCACCCAACCAGTTGGAAGAGTTGAGGTATCACACTCAGTACAGTGCAGCCACTCCTTACCATCCTCAACCAGGTCAGTAGTCATTCGTGACACAGAATTCAAATCATGATAATTTGAGAATTCAAGAATTCAAGAATTGTATTATGATTGAAGGCTTTAATCGGAAAAGACTAGAAGCTCAATGATTAATAGAAATTTTATGGTGTAAATTACAGTCGCTTACCAGCAACAAGCTTTCATCGCAACCGATCAGTCAGCCTTCCAGCGTGCTGGTGCTCCGGGACAATACGCAATCACGGGACAACCTTCGCCCTTAGCCCCAGTGGCTCCACAAACGGGTGGCTCGACACCTCAGAGGGGCCTGAATGGTCAATTTATGGACCCTGCAGCAACGCCAGGCCAACCGATTGGCTATGAACGTCAGGAGTACGTAAACGGCTACCAGCAGCAGGTAAGAAAAACAGTCACATAAAACTCCCATTTTTCTTCATTCTTCGCTACACGGATAACACACTTGTCGGTAAACTTTTACATATTGATTCCCACGCGGTCCTCCGTGATAGGTGTTTTATTTATTCATTTATTTTTTTCATTTTTTCCCGGTCATTGGTAGACCATATATTAATTATGTAGAAACTGTGAGGTTAGAAAATGTCTAGACCAAGAGAAAAAAGAAAACAGCAACCTTTGTAGGCGTTTACAGCGAGAAGAACACGCGGCGAGACTCAGAGCGATCGATCGGTTTTAAGTTACAGATCGAATGATCCTCTTTTCAGGACGTGACGATGGCACCACCGCCGTCGACCACGCCGACGAGTCGCAGCAGCTCGGTTCACATGGATACGCAACAACAACAGCAACAACAAACTTCCCAGCAGCAGTCACAACAGCCAGCACCCAATGATTCCCAAGTAAAAGGATTCGCAACGATCACCGGCAACGGGTCGGGAAACGAGATGCCTGGGTATCCACTTCAACCGGGCCCACAGAGTTTACACAGCTCTAACGGATATCCAGGCTACGTGGAAATGGGTCAGCAGCAAGTACAGAATCAATGGCAGCCACAATCTGTTCAACAACAAGCACAAGCGGCTGCAGCCGCGGCACAACAGCAGAGAGAAGCTCAAATGCCAAGACAACCAGCTGTTTCAGATGCAAGTCAGAGACACATATGGGCGGACTCAAATACGACGGCGAAAATTGGCAACAACGGAATGAGTTGGTCGGACACGAGTAGCATGCAGGAACAAACGAGGCCCCCCAGTCACATGAGCTGGGAAAACGGAAATACAAAAGAATCACGTACAGTGCAATCTTGGAGTGATAACGGCGAAGGTCAGCAGCAGCCAAGAGATCAACAATCCTCACAGGGTAGTTGGTCGCAGCAAAGTCAAAAAATGCGCGACAGCCAGAATCCAAGATTAACACCGTCCGCTCAGCAGCAGCAAGGCTGGCCTCAGCATTCACCAAAAATGCCGGATCATCAAAGCTCTGCACAACAAAATTCACGAATGACACCGTCCAGTCAACAACAACAATCACAGCAGCATAATTGGCAACAAAATAGTCCAGAGATTCAGGCTCAGCAACAATCTGGCCACCAGAATCCAAGACTGACACCGTCCGGCCAACAGATGCAACAGCAACAACAAATTCAGCAGCAGCAATTACAGCAACAGCAACAACAAATGCAACAGCAACAGCAACAATGGGCCCAACAAACAAAAATCGAGCAAAACCCACGTTTAACACCATCGAATCAAATGTCCTGGCCAGATACGCCGACTAGTCAACCCAATTGGTCACCGAGTAGTATGAAGAGCGACGGTAGCCAACAACCTCAGCAACAATGGCCAGAGACTCAACCGAGCCCACGTAGAACACCTAGTCATCAAACAGGTGCGTGGCAGAATCAGCAAAATCAAGAGAGTAAAATGGATACACAGATGAGCTGGTCACCCAGTTCTGGTTCGGAAAATCCGGTCAACTGGGGACAACAAAATTCGAAACAGGATATGCAAAATTCGGGGGAAAGAATTATGTGGCAACAGCAACAACAAAATGCAGAAAATAGTAAATCAAATGGCTATCCCGACAATCAAGATGGATCGGAAAACAACATGTATTCTCAATCCAATCGAGTCACGAGCAGGTTGAAATCGATGATTCTCAATAAAAAACAGCAGCAGCAACAACAACAACAACAACAACAGCAGCAGCAGCAACAACAACAACAACAACAACAACAACAACAACAACAACATCAACAGCAGCAGCAGCAGCAGCAACACCAACAACAACAACAACAACAACAACAGCAGCAGCAGCAACAACAGCAACAACAGCAGCAGCAACAGCAAATGCAACATCAACAAATGCAACAACAGCATCAAATGAATCAGCAGGACTTGCAAGCGCAACAAAATCATCATGTACATCATCATATGTCGTCGCAGCACGGAAACGGCAACAACGGCTCAAGCAATGATTTTCCCACGGATGATAGAATACGAGAGTCTCACGAGAATGGGTCTGACAAAATGCAGGAAAAAAGATCTGAACAGTATCTGAATCAATCTGCAGTGATGTCAATGTCGCAAACTAACGAATCCATGACCGGTAATTTTTTATTGCATAGCCACCACCCTCGGGCCGATAGTTTGCCCGACGGTGGTGGCTTATGGGAATGGACGGGAGGAGGAAATCATTTAGGACAGGTCAATCATGTCGATAGCGAGGGAATAGCCCCAGAAACTGGAATAACAGCTATACAAAATTTTATGAAATTTGCGACGGATGAAAAGCCTGATCGTGAGATCGTGACATCGTGTAACGATCAACAACGAAATACATGGACAGAAACAAATGCCAAAATCGCAGAAGATACCAGCGTTGATGACAAATCTTTTCAACAAAATCTCGGGATTCCTCCTCCAGAGGAAATCGATCAGAAGATCCCGACAGAAGATAGGAGTGTAGAAATAGGAGCCAAGGAGGATCGGATTATTGAAAAATTTAATGATATTGACTTCTTAAAAGGAACCGATGTCAACGATCCATCCATGAATCCTGAAAGTTCTGCCAATGAGAATGCCAATAATGCGAACGGCAATAACAATGGACTGGATGTTAAATATGACTCGAATCAGACAATCAAACAGGAAACAACGGAATACACGTGTACAAATGACACCATTAATGAGCTTAATGAGACACGACAGGTAGAAGAACAGCCACCTGTGATAAAAGAAGAACCCGATCAAGAAGACGCGGAAGCAACCGATTACAAATTCAGAGGCGACGGAGGTCCAGCAAAATTGATCAGTGGTGGTGGGTCGTGGTGCTGCCGTCGTGGCGGTACCGAACAACCGACACCCGAACATCTACGCGATGGTTGCTGTCAGGGTTTACAAACTAGAGATGAGATATTGGCAGAGTCACCGCAGAAAGCTGATCCCAATGTTAAAACCGAAGAAACGACTTCACCGACTGGTGCATCAACAACAAATAAGTTACAAGATCATCTCGACAAATTGAAAAACAATGTCAGAACCGAGGTCCCTGATTGCAATTGTTTTCCAGCTGATAAATGTAAGTCTTTTATTGAGCTGTTTGCGAATTTTTCATTGTAAATCGTCTCAGGGTGCTTAATAAAATTATGTTGAAAACAAAGGTCCACCAGAACCCGGGTCTTACTACACGCACCTTGGAGCAGCTGCAAATTTGTTAGATCTTCGTAATGACCTTGAAAAGAGAACTGGATTAAAGGGGACAGCGATCAGATTTGAAAAACTTGTTTATACGGGTAAAGAGGGCAAAACGACGCAAGGTTGTCCGTTGAGCAAATGGGTAAGTTGAACAATCACTTTTTATTTGAAATATTCATAAACGAAAATGCCTAATCCAGCAAAGTATCAAAAGCGAAATTTCATTCATCCAGGTTATCAGACGTTCGGGTACCGAAGAAAAAATATTATCATTGGTGAAACATCGGCAGGGTCACAAGTGCGCCACGGCATGGATTGTCGTAGCAATTGTCGCCTGGGAAGGCGTTCCTACGCACGAAGCAGATCGAATTTATTCTCTTCTAAGTCATAAACTCAATCGCTTTGGACTTCCGACGACCCGAAGATGTGGTACCAATGAACCAAGAACTTGCGCATGCCAAGGACTTGACCCTGATACTTGCGGAGCTAGCTTTTCCTTTGGATGTTCTTGGTCAATGTATTATAACGGATGTAAATATGCGAGAAGCAAAACCGTTCGCAAATTTCGATTGTCCGTGAGGACTGAGGTAAATTTTCATAAATGTTTATACATTTAATGATAGTAAAACAGAAGCTTGGAGGTGATTTATTGAGAAATGAATATCTTCTGATTTATTGGACACGTGAAAAATTGATACTTGAAAATTTTATGATGCTATTGTATTCTCTGGCAGGAACAAGAAGTAGAAGAAAGGATGCACGTCCTTGCGACACTTCTTTCGCCACTTTATCTAAGCCTCGCTCCAGAAGCTTTCAACAATCAGACTCAATTCGAGCGAGATGCTAGCGAATGTCGATTAGGATTCAAACCGGGTAGACCTTTTTCGGGAGTGACTGCCTGCATTGACTTCTGCGCTCATTCGCATAGGGATCTCCATAATATGAACAACGGTTGTACTGTGGTAGGTTTTTGAACAGACAATGACCAAATATTTTTTCATTTTCCAATTGTCCTATCATGCCCTTAACTCAAAATCTATTATTCAAGACAATATCAATCATCCATTGTAGGTTGTGAGTCTTACAAAGCATCGAACGTTGAGCAAACCCGACGACGAGCAATTACACGTTTTGCCACTTTATGTGATGGATGACACGGATGAGTTTGGTTCGAAAGACGGTCAAGATGAGAAGATACGATCTGGAGCGGTTGAGGTTCTTACAAAGTGAGTCTTCACATTTATTTATAAAACCAAAAATAATCATTCTACGCCACGGACTTATTATTAATAATATGCGTATTTTTGTAGATACCCGTGCGAGGTGCGAGTTCGTTCTGTGCCACTTCAGCCTTGTAGAAGACATGGTAAAAAAAGAAAAGAAGACGAGCCTGACACAGCCAGCAACAAAAAAGACACAACAAAAAATGCTGAAAAGACGATCGAACCGAGTCGAACACCTGGTTTTCAAGATCTATCAAGAACACCGGGGCCTCGTGATCCTCAGATGTCACTCGAGATGGCTACAATGTTTGAAGGAATGGATGCTCAGTTACAAAGTTCCCAGGTATCGTCGACAGTTCTTGATAGTCCAGTTTCGATGTACCAAGGCTGGGGTTATCAGGGCGAACAGCAATGGGGACGTGGTGGTTGGCTCGATCAACGAAAGAACAATTGGTTGAATCCTTGGGGCGAATATCCTTTTGGTGGTCTTGAGAGAGAGGTAAAAGTTGACCCAGACAGTACAAGTTTAGACGACACCAGACCTCGGAGTGCTTTATCCCAAGAAGATCTTCATCGTCCGGGTTCGAGAAATTTACCAAATTCAACGGTTGAGTCACCTCGTGGATTTTACCCTCACTCACCAAGAGGACATCCTCTATCACCAAGGAGTTCACATCCCGGAACACCGACTGAAAATCCTTACTCAATGTCACCAAGATCTATGCCAAACCAGCAAGAGCAGAAAATTATATCTCCAAGGAGTTCCGGCTATCCTCTTACATCTGGATCGTCAGAAGGTGGTTACGGACTAGCCTCACCATCGCCCCGACCGTATCAAAATATGATGGACACCAGACAACCCAATGCATCACCCCGAGGTGGTGGTTATTCACCTTCTTTGTCACATTTGGAAGCACTTCAACGGAATCCATCACCTCGTATTGGTCCTCATATGACAATGCAGGGTCCCCCGGAAACTCACGTTAGAAATCAATCACCAGTGATGAATCATCAAATGCATCATCAAAGAGGTCCGAACGGTCCCGGTTACGATACTAGTTGTCAGCAAAAAATGCCATCTCCTCGAAATACACCTGATCACAATATGCAGCCGCGTTATCCCGTCAATCCGGGTCAAAATTGTATGGAAATGCAAAACACCGCACGACTCCCTTCGCCAAAGTCACAAATGGATCCTCAATACGCAGGGAGATTGCAACAAACGTATCCAATGCACCAGTCACATCAAGCTCCGTCCAAAAATCAAGATTACATGAATCCAGCCGTCGAATCTCATCCAGGGGAAATGATGTCGGGTTTTACGGGCATGCAGCCGTCCGGATCATGCATGGACAAATCTTACCCGGGAACAAACTCTGCATATATGATGCATGGTGCGTTACAAATGCCTCAGAACGAACCACATCATGCTCAATCACTCGAGAATCAAGGATTTGCGGCCATGAATGATAACAAAAAAGCTGCCAGAATTCACAGACAACCTGACGTGAAACCTCAAGTCTTTAATAATTTCTCACCAGCTCCGGTTGATCAGACGGCAAACCCACATTGCGGCAACAATTGGAACCCACTCAACAGTTGGCCAATTGATTCCGTAAAGTCCTCTGAATCTCGGCCACCAAATCCGGGAGAACATCAGATGTCAACCGATCGTTCGCAGCAGCATCAGCAACATCATCACCCCGATCAACAAAAAATAACCTCATGGACGGAAAGGATCCCGCAATCGGATCAGGCGAAAAATCAATGCTGGGACAATATGAACGAACCTTCACCATTCAGAGTTCCAAAAGGGAGACCACCATCAAGAACAGCTGGTGCACCGAATCAAAATCAAACTGAACCGAACACATTCCAAAATTCATTTTCCAAAACGTTCCTCAAGCCTCCAGAGCCTCTCAGAAACAACACTGTTTGTACGGAAATATCGCCTCACGCTTCAAAATCTATTGCGCATAATGCAAATATGGCTGCCAATCAGAGAAGATCCGAATGGCCGGAAGACAAGCTTCGCGAGGGTTTTCATGACAGTAACAGACCGGACATGGGTAATACAAATCAAGGCTGTTTAGCTTGGGCCGAGGAGATGAAGCAAGTGCAAGATTTTCATGCAATATCAGGATTGGGACATCCAGCTTTTCCTCAATATGGTTATCCAACTTATCCAGTTTTTGAAAAGCCATATCCCAACACTTGGGACGGATATAATTATCATCAGCCTTATCATCAGACACCGGAATATCCTTCGCAGTTTTATCAACAACCAAAGCGCGAACCTTGTTTCCATTCATCGCAGTACCCTTATCAAGGTATGCCAGGTTATCAGGGTTTGAACCCAGGCTGGGCTCGATGGGATACGCCGCGGTGGGATCTCTACGGTCCACCTTCATACTTTCCTGTCTTACCGGAGCCTCCTCCGAAAGCCGAACCGCTTGGCGAAGTCGCAGATTATTCAGACAACGAGGAATGCTTCAAAGATTCGCAGATGGGAGGTGTTGCTATTGCCCTCGGTCACGGTAGCGTACTTTTCGAGTGCGCCAAGCACGAAATGCACGCTACGACAGCATTGAAAAAACCTAATCGACTCAATCCCACGAGAATAAGTCTTGTCTTTTATCAACACCGCAATTTGAACAGACCGAGGCATGGTTGGGACGAATGGGAGGAAAAGATGCGTTTGAGAAAACTTGGTGTTACCACCGCCGCAACAACAACCACCAGCTCTACGACCAATACTCAAGCCACTCCAGCAACAACCGAGAATCCAAGTATTACGGGCCCAAGTGACAGCAAATCAACGCCACCGACACCCCCGCCACTGCCTCACATACCGAACGTACCGAGCTCGCAATTTATGATGAGATCACCAACTTACACGACCATGACTTGGACTACGTTGTTCCCTATGCATCCATGCATGATAACAGGTCCTTATCAGGAAGGTGGGGCTATAGGATGAAAAAACAGCTGAGAAAAACGACACTCTTCGATCATCGTTGATCGAAGAATATCGTTGGAGAACAATTAAGCAAGAAAAAACGTTAAAAAGACACTAGGATACTGCTCGACGCAGGTGTGTGTCAAAAAAGCACTGGCCATTCGACTTGTCCGAGAAACAAACGTAGCGAGAGTTCTCGTGCAAACAGAACTCAATCATTAGAAATAATTGCGATTATGTAAAATCAGAATCTTTCGGCTGAATATGAGCACGAACTTGACAAAAATAACACGAGCTAAGCGGAAGGGTTTTCAACAAACGAACAAACAATATCTCCACTGCCATATTTTCTATTCCCTGTTTTGCTTCATAACGGAATCTGAACGAGAATAAAAATGGTATAAGGATTTTTATTCGATGATGTACGTGTTACGGAAACATTCTGCTTTTATACGAAATCGTTTTTGTTTAGACATGTAATTAATGTAGAAAAATAAGCCCGATATTTTATGCGTTCCGTCTAAAACTCGTAGAGAGAAAACCTAATGAAGACAAAATGACTGTATGAAGCAGCTCAATAAAAGAAACATGCATGCCGATTGAGAGGCAAGCAGACGACAATGATGAACGTCAGGATGCAGAAATTAATAATTATTGATCCAGATCGACGACGAAACTTGTCAGGCTCTTTCATTCGACGCAATATTTTAATATCAATTATTATCAACGCATTGAACACTCCGACGAGTCCGATATGGAAAGAGCTGGTCGGTCGCTGACATGAGAAAAAGTCAGGAAATTAGTGACATGCGTTTTAGTATCATGATCGTTATATTTAGCCAATTAACAGACTAGCTTCATTCATAATCGAGAAATCACGATTTATCAAGTACCGAATTTATTTATCCAACATTTATTTGACTCGTGAGATTTGTTTTATTCAAAGAAATATTTATATTTTAAATGTTATTGATAACAAATTCCAAATAAATAAATCCTGGCCAAATAAATTCGGTATATTCCAAATTCTGAATTTCGCGTAAACGCATATTTATGTAAATTCATACAAACGAAATCTTCCCATTTACACACGTCATGAAAAAGAGTGGACTAGTTGTCGTACCTTTTGGCTCATACGCAACACGTTCGTCAAATAATTTTCAATGGTTAGTCAGAGAGTGGAAATAAGAGATGCAGAGACAGACAGAAACGAAGCGATAGAAGTCAAAAAATAATGAAACGAAACCCTGAAAAACGAAGATGATCTCAAGATTATTAAATACGATAATCTATTTTTTTTACATTTAAAACTCACATTTGTACATTGCGCTCCGTTGTCTCGTATTTATTTTTAATGCTCGAGTGCTTTTCTTTTTCTTTTTATTTTTCGTTGTATCGCACCACGGTAGATCATACTTGATAAAGCACGAAATACAGACTAACCCGTCGCTGAGTAGCGACCGAGTACAAAGGATCTTTCAGTTAAAAAAACATGAAATCAAGACGTATGAAGCTACGAAATTATTTGACGTGTCTTCTTTGGACACATTATTATGACTATTATTATTATTATTACTATTATTATTATTATTGTCATTATTATTATTATCATCATTATTATTATTATTGTATTGTGTTGCATTGTAAATGATATCCACAAAAAAATGAATAGTTGAACGCCGATATTAGTTTTTGAAAGGGCGAAAAAATATCGAGGAGCATCGATGAAATAAATTAACGAAATACTCGAAGGAAAAATAATAGAAAGACTCGGCAGTTTGGCTCAAGAAACGAGTGAGGTTGGAAGTTTTATTTTCCAAATTCTCACGAAACTCGGAATGTTGTAAAATATAACGATTGTATTCGTGTAACGAAATTTTTATTTATAACATAATTAATTGAATTTGTCCTTTTTTCTTCTCGTTGTATATATAATTAGATAACGTTTATGCATGGCTCTCGGACAAAACGACTTTTATAAATTGTTTTCTTTTCTTGTATCATTGAACATGTATGAAATGGTTTTTTTCACGGAATTCACTCTTTTATTTTACAAAGAGTGAGACAGATGAGGAGAAAAGCTGAGGATCTAGGGATTGTGCAGCTGAAGAAAAGTTTTTACTATTTATTTATTTGTCATAATGACAGTTATCTTATTTTTTATTCCTCATCACGTCGATAATCCCATGAAGGCGAAGGGGAAAAAAATTTAGCCTGATTTTAGAAACGATTGTAAACGAATCTTACGTATTAGAGTTTTAGTAACGAATCTTTCTTTTTTATTCTTGTGGTTTAAAAACTCTTTGTAATTCGAATGAAATGATTGATTTATAAAAATTGGCACAGAGTTTGCCACAAATCCACGGGAAAACGCATACAGACACACATACAAATACACACACTGTCCGTAGTATTATAAGAATCATTAATATATTATCATCCATTATTATCGCATATAAACGATTAGTAATATAATCTAATTTAATTGATTATTTATTAATTAAGTTTGACAAAGTGTTATTGTACTACTACTATTACTACTACTACCACCACTATTATTATATCTTCTACTTTTAGCGGGGCTAAGGTTCGTGTTCGTACGTTGATGCTTGGAGAAGGGGTGCAAACTTTTTTCTCTTCCCCGATTCTATTGTCAATGATCAGCGTTGTCGAAAGAAAAGACGATGATGAAGAAAAACGAAAAATGTGCAAACCCTGTATTCAGCATCAGCGAACGATCCGAACCAATCCTAATCTATTCCAAAATTCTCGATAAGCTAAGTTTCGTCATGCTTAGGTTTTACTCTTATTTTTTTTTCTTTTTGCATTATATAGATCGTGTAAGGACGGACAAAGATATTTCAAGTAAAAGAAAAAAAAATACTCTACGCTATTATAATTATTTTCATTTTCCTTCCGTTGTATTTTCTTTATCTTTATTTTTATTCTTTATTTCTTTTCAAGCGAGTTTTCAAGTAAAAAAAAAAAAAAACAAACAAACAAACAATCGAAACGAAATAATAGACATGAAGTTTTTATCGCAAACTCGCCAATGCTCATATTTAGCATGTATGTAACATTAAAAAACAGTACAACAGATTATCACAAATCATAACTTGATCTTTCACTAAATAAATCCATTTTTGATATTCCATTTTTTTAATGTAATTTTAAAATCTCATATTTTGGTTTCTCCATTTTTAAAGAATTTTTTAAAAAGATTTTGCAATATACATCGCGCACCGCACTTAACACGAGTATTTGGTAAATACAGTTGAAGAAAAAAGGCTACTATTTTTCATATTTTTCGAGCCAAAATTGTAAATGGATTATTATTTTTCGCTAATTCCGAGTCATCACGGATGAACGATGGCAATGGCGTAGAAGAATTTACGTGAATAAAAAGCGTAATTCTACGTCTCACAACAAAAAAAGAAACAGAAAAATTACTGAATACGAAAAGGCTTTTACAACTTTTTATAAAAGTTGAAAAAAAAAAAATAATACTTTTTTTTAAACGAACAATTAAAAAAAATTAACAAACGAACATACAAAAAATCTCGAAGATTCACGCGACGATGCCAAAATAGTTGATAAAGGTGTAATAATTAGAAAGTAAATACTTGTAATAACTGTAATGAAACTATCAAAGCTAAAGTATAATTTAAGGATGAAAAAATCATTTTTAAAGTTATACGATTATCGATGATTGAACAAAAATAAATGAAATAAAAAGAAAGCACTAAAAAGTTTAATGATTGAATGACAGAGGAAAAAATAATGATAAAAAGGAAGTAAAGAAAATGCACACTCGTGAGAAAAGTTGAAAAAAATTATGTATTTTTTCTTCCAATGCCAAAAAGATGCCATTTTGTTTTGTACGAAAATACGAATGAGAAAAAAACGAAAAAAATACAGATGTGACGAAAATAAATACAAAAAAAAAATTTACGTAGTATGTAGAGAACGTATGTAAGTTGTGTAAAACGACAAAACAAAATTATGTGTATGTCTCGTGAATAAAAACTTGTCCGCCTTATTATGAAGCAGAATACAACAGAAAAGATGAAAAAAAAAAATAATAAAATAAATAAAACCATATTTGTAGATTACATTATCAGAGTTTGAAAATAAATCAATAGTAATTTTCAAAAATCCAGAGGTGTTGAATTGTTCAATGGTGTCGTTGATTTGAAGAAATGGTAAGATTGATATCTGTTCCATTCGTTATGGAAGATACTCTTGTAGTAAGTTTAGGAAAAAAAATTTTACCATCTGGTCAGATCACTTTCCATTCGAGCATCGATGAATCCCTTGAAAACGTGAAAAGTAGAAAACGTGCATGTCATTGCACTAGACGGATATCAGACAAATCGTAAAAGCAATGTTAAACAAAAAAAAAATCAAGACTCATCTCGAACGTTATCAACACAATTTTCATGATTAGCACGAATGACGAAAAAGTATAAAAGAAAAAAAAAAAACGATGAAAAAATAATATAAAAATTTACGATATTTGAGGCGTTGTGACGTCGCCGAGATATTATTATGTATAGATGATAATGAAGACATTATTTCTGGTTGATCTAAATGACAGATGTACGTTTTTTGTAAGTGTGTGTTGGAAGACGAAAATACAAATGAGGACAAAAATTAAATAAAGATAAAATAATAAAAGTAAAAAAAAAGAAAAGAATTGCCACTTACGATTACATACCATATTAGTAGAATACGCTAAGAAGACGCTAGAGAGTTAAAGAGGCGTAAGTATAAAATCTAAGTGATTATATATAAAAAAAGAATAAAGAAACAAAATAAACAGAAAAACCACGTCGATCGTTATTCGTCGATTAAAATATGTTTAGACAAAAGTACATATGTCACCTGTCATTGTGAATATATTTAAGGTAAGAAAGATAATAAATACAAGAAACTTTTATGAATAATTTTGGCTGTTTGTCAGTTATTGGGCCCTCATCACAAATTACAATTCTAGTTTTCGTATTTCTTCGTAAATAAGATATATTCGAAAAAATATTGGAATTGGTCAAATGTCCATGGTACGAATGAAGGATGGATCTTATTTGACCTGTACAGACTGAAAGATTTTTTATTCTTTAGAATTGCACGTAAATCAACCAAATTGAGGTTCGACGCAATCAAAGTTTTATGCACGAAAAAATAATATTCCTCGGAGCAAAATTTAAATGACAGCGTGGCAATAAGGAGCACGCATAGGGTAATTGTTTTTTGTTGGAAGACCTTTCTCACATATGCCATAAGTTACGAGACATTGCGAATGGACTTAGCAGATTCATAGTGTACAGAGAGTTCACAACGTCACATACATCACAAACTCTCAGCTTCGGTGAGTGCTCCATGAAACAAAAAAGATTGAAAAAATTGATGCACGTGGGGGTTGTACCTGTTGATGATCCTGCTGCTGCATCTTCTCCCGAATGCCATGTTGAAGAAGCCGAAGTAAAAGTAACCACAGACGCACACGCCGTTAAAGTTTAACGTCGCGGGTTTACTGCCCCCGCTGCGTTAGCCGCTCGGTTATTATCACATGAAACGCATTTTTTCACTCGTTCTTCTGCCTCTTTCATCGGGGCGAAAATTCATGGGATACCTATATATACTCGTCCAGTACTCGCGAACTTTCGCAATTTTATGACCACGAAATACCGCACTCGGATAGATTTAACGTCATTATATTTTACACAGATTTCGGTCATCGTTACTTTTCGGAAAGAACGACGAGAGTGCAGAAATCGACGAAAAAAATGATCGTGGTTTTTGAAATATGAGCACGTTTGAGGTGAGTGGACCGAAGCCATATCGCGAACTGAAAGTTGAACATGAATGACGAATTTTCTAG
This sequence comes from Campoletis raptor, assembly GCA_948107755.1. Lineage (NCBI taxonomy): Eukaryota > Metazoa > Arthropoda > Insecta > Hymenoptera > Ichneumonidae > Campoletis > Campoletis raptor. The sequence continues at coordinate 13,584,933 of OX403623.1, forward strand.
TTCTCAGACCTTTTTATATTTTTTACTTTAAAATATTAAGAAACATGACACTAAATAGTAAATTCTGAATGTTACTAACCACACACTGTCCAAGTGGTAATTGTAGTTGATTTGAAAGTCTATGGAGCTAATGAACACTGAACTGTTAATTAGATTTCGATGTTAAATATCGTTAATTGTTACTCGTACAGATTAAGTCGATTTTCATTTTGATAAATGATTCCACTTTCATTTTCGGGATATCATTTCTGTCTTACATTTTAATCCTGATTTTTTGTCATTTTCAATGAGGTGCTAGCGAAAACCCACATGTATGTACGATAGAAAGTAACGCATCGTGTTTTCGCAAATTCCTCGAATCAATCGAACTGCCGCGAGCCTCGCGGGCATATCTGTGACTCGTGATACTTTTCGTGAGTGAAATACTTGACGAGCGGATGCACCTCGTTTTGTCGGAGGACGAAAATCAGCCAGGAATGTCAGACTATAAGATATGTGCATCAGCGGCATCATCATCATCGTCAACTTGTATACCACTTATGGGCAATGGTAAGCTCCGATGAATCAATATGTGTATATATATTTGTGAGTATCACAAGTCCGACCCAGAAAAAAGATAATTATAAAAACGAGTTTTTGGTATTTTTAATTTTCAGATTAATATTGAACTTGATATTTTTTGGTTATGATGTTCTTCGGTGTGAATTTTAACTTTAAGATTATTTACTCATTCAACTAAATAAACGAAGATAAATGGAAAAACGTAGAACAAGTCGGATAAATTGTAATTCAACGGAATAATGGATTATTTAAGAACATTCCGAAGAACAAAATTTATTGATTCCTAATGACATTGGACCGACTTCTTCGAACGAACAGTCGGTTCTTTTTGTTTATCTTCAATTGTTTCAGAATGGTTGCCAAAAGAGTAAGCAGCACGAAACGTTTAGACGATTATTTCGTCGTTCGTGATCGACTTGTTCCCCTTAGCAAGAATTCGAGGATCATTGTACTCGTTAGAGTGAACGTTGGGAGCTCTTTGGCCATTCCGGAGTCTGAGCAACAACAGAATATCAAAGGTAAGAGAAAGAGGGAAAGGAAAGAGAGAAGAGTTCCGCGTAAGCGATAAATAATGGATGGCCGAGAGTGGACGAGGGTTCGATGCAATAGCTGCTGGCCTTGGAAGCTTGTCGGGTGGTTTTTGTCCTGCCCCGGCGCAAGCCCGTCTTCTTTCCTTCTATGTCTCTCTTTCTCTTCATCTTTCTTTCTCCCACGCTGCTTTTTTTTTCCGAGTGAGAGTGTACATACGTGATCCAAATGCCATGAACTGTCGTCTCTCAGTAAGTTGCACGCGTTCCTTACGATCGCTCTGTATATCGGTAATTTGTGACTTCCGTCTAAATTATCGCACTTTCCTGCCACATATTTGCCAGCTATGTATAATTGGAATAATTTATTATAAAAAAAAAAACTCTTATATCCAGTCGTATAAAGAATTTCATATCGAATCGCACATTCCCGATAAATACATATTTTGATAGTAACGGTTCTCAATCTTCAGATGATATTTTTTCTCGTTTATACTTCGAACATTTTTTCACACCGTCGAAATTTTGTCCTTAAGCTAATTGGTTGACTTCTGCCGGTTCTGGGAGCAAGTTTGCGCGGGTATAAGACGAAATCTTTTCATTCTTCTGGACGACCATACAGTTTGATTATTCTATGGATTCCGGTGTACGTTCTTTCGCATTAGGTTACCTGAGAATTGACGAATTTCCTGAAATTTATGTGATAACATGATGAGTTCATATATTATTTAAAGAGTCCAACTAAAAAAAAATCCTGAAAAAATAAACAAGTATATGACGAATTTTTAGTATGGACACGTTTTTATTTCGATAGAATTAAAATTTCAGGAATTCGTAATACTTTTGAAACTTCAAAACGTATTCGAAGATAAAAATAGACGTATTTCGTGTCTTCGATAATTTGTTCGAGAATGCCCCATACACTTACGTTTCGTGATCAGTTATATACATATATGTACAGTCAGTGTATAATACATACGTATAAAGATCGAACGGGCATTACCCGCCTTATCTGCCGCTACGAATCTTTATTGTGCAACTCACAATTAAGACTAATTAACAATTACATAAATCACCTCTCCCAATGAGGGCCTTTGCGTTTGAAATTTTTACTGTTCGGTACACGTTATGTCGTATACACTTATAATATGAAGTTCGTGATAATATTCTGTTGTCTGGGAGGTCCTTGCTTCTGAATCGATTGTTCTTCCTCCTGATGGTTCTATACTTGCACGTATACTTGTCTACATAAACATACATCGATGCAACTTTTCATTGCGTCGATATATCCTTTGCTCTAATCTATCGTAGATCTTAGGCAATATCCTAAACCACTTGGTAAAATGGTACTTTCCACTGCGGGGCCCTCGTTTGCTTTCTTGATAGAGAAACTTGTATAAGGTATCTACAAACTCGATTAAGATCGAAGAGCGAAAGCAAACGAGGATCGATGACACGGATGTTCATATATACATACATGCGTTTATTATATTACATCCTAGTATGTATATAGAGATAAGTTTTTTAAATCATTTTGCACTGAGTCTGAGAGGTCGTGTAAGCTGTCAGGAATTTTTTGCCACCCCGATCTTGCCAACATTATATCGACGGAGACTTTTCACGAAGCGTGCTTTCACAAGAGTTAACATTGTTGTCGATAAATATCCTCTTTGTGCATGTTGCAACCATTACATAAATTCTTCCGCTAGCATGTCAAAATTTATGAAGCGCATGATTCGATGAAAAGTTGTTGGAAAGTTAACCGGTCGATGGACCAAATATTTTGGTATCGACATACGAGCAAGTTCGTTGGCCGAGGATGGTCCAGCCGTTGTCGGGTCTACGCGTCTGACCAATATCACACGTCATACGCAGCTGCCCCCTGGGCGTCATGAGCGCCATCTCCGGCCCATGAGCGAATTACAGATACACGCGTATGCATCCGTACGAAGGGGCGGGTGCACGCGAAAGTTGCGGAATGCAGTCTGCACCGGTCTCAGCGAAAAAGAGCGAGAGAGAGAGAGAGGAGAGTGCATGCGTATCGGGAGTCTCCGAGTGCGTCGAATCTGGAAGAAAATCATTCGGTAGGACTACGAAACGTGCGAAGGAAGGAACCTTTGCGAGCAGGTAGACGATCAAAATGAAAATAAGACTCGAACGACCTCAAGAATTTCATCTCGCTCCCTTTATCTCTCGATATTATTATTTCTCTTCGTCTCTTCGTGTTGAATTAAGTGGCCATGGATTTAAAAACGCTATACAATATATGTAGATAGATATGCATGTATAGCATAAAAGTGCACATATAAACCATGGACTTTTTATTGCCCAACGGCATGAGCTCACCGCGGGGATTCATCAAGACACGCCTACTAGACTATCGTGGTTCATCTGGATGTGTATATATATAAATAGTGTACGTATGCAGCATGCTATATTCATCTCCTTTCCATTTCGTTCATCGCGATTTTCATCCCACTGCAAACACCCTATTAGCTGCTATAAATAGCCTGTAAACAAAATCCCCTTCGGTTCTTATTGTTTTAGCTGATACGTGTAACCGTCTCGTTCGAATGTTCCTAGCATGTAAAATTATTCACCTGTTGAGAAGAAGTTATCTGAATTGATTTCTAAACATTTATAATTTTGTGTTGCCTTCTGATTTAGTCTAAACGGGGTACAGCTTTTATTAAGCTGAGCAACAATATTCCTTTTGAATAGAAACCTCATTTACTCGACTGAAGAATTTTGCACATAATTGCGGATTTACTGACATCGAAGTATTTTCTAAAACTATCGATATCACAATAAATTCACTCCAGAGCAAGAATTCACAAAAAAATCAATCATTTTGGTTGATTTGGGTTTTCGTGTACGAAATGTAGTTTGAATTCGAAATTATTTCGAACACCCTCACTGAAATCTCGCGGGCGGTCTCTTCTTGCCGAAGACGGTCAAAGAATTTTTTGTCCGACAAGTGGTCTGGACTCGTGATTTTGTGATCTTATCAACGAATCACAAGAGCCCATTGAATATTGTCGCTTCACTACGTTTTTTCGAACTGGTGAATCTGGATCAACGTCAAGAGATGTATAGCCCCGAGCAAAGAGAGGATTTACTGTGAACGTTTACTACTGGTTATTTCTCGATGTTTCGGCCTTCGTTAGCCCATTTGGCGACTCCAAGTTCCGCAACAAGAAAACCGTACACCGGACTCGGTCACTTTTGCTCCAATTCGAATCGATCTTGCAGGATCACGACGCACAACGATGTACTACGTCTGTGCGTTTCGATTGCCTTGTCAATTCGTTCAAATCAGGTGTAATTGGGTGAAAGTAGCGACTTGCACTTGACGTTGCATCAATATATTTATATCTTTATCTCGATCTCTATCTTAGTAGTCGCACAGGCCTGGACATTCGTGTAAAGAGAAGTTGGCAAGAATTTGGACCGGCATTTTAGTTCCGGTACATTGTCACTTAAATAAATCGACTACAAGTTGATTAATGAGAAGCAACAACTGATATTCAATGAGCTCCAGTTTCTTTCAACTTTAGAAGTTTGCTGTTTTCTTAAGATCAATTTTCTTGTTAGTGTCAATAACAAGTGATAATAATGAGAATTATTGATAATGATCAAGAATTCGAAAAAGCTTGTTATCTGTGATTAACTTGTTTTCATACTCTAAAAAGGATGATGAATAAGGATCTGGTTGTCCGGAAAGAATGATTCGTAATAATGGATTGTGATTAAAAATTATTGATATTGCATTAATCATGGGATTTATTTTTTCGTAATTATAGAGAATAAGAAAAAGGTTCATTTTACGAATGATCATTCAACCGTGTAAGACGAACGTGACTGCTCTCCTTTTCAGCCCGATTGGACCACCAAGAGACGTAGATACATCGTTTTTTTAAACCCTCATTTTGTTCTTTGCCCAACTCGTTTAGCCTTCGTTATTTGCGAGCAGACGATACGAACACGAAAGTTTTGCCGTAGTAATTAAACAGCATACCGTTCCACTGCACTAAGTTCTCGTGAAGGGCCGCTAACGCCCACGCGACTCTCCCACGGTCCCTTTCATTTCGATCTTTTATTTTTTTCTGCACATATTTTTTTTTTCAACCTTTCCTTCACTCCTGCAGTTCCGCTCTCCACAAGTTCGTCCTCTCAGACATGCGACTTCAATTCAAACATAAGCGTACCCTGTAGCTTCTTAACACAGTCTCGAACGCGCACGGGTTTTGAAGCTTGGCTTATATCGCGGAAGGAAGAATCGAATGAAACGAATATTGAGGAACGAGAGTTTCGCGAAAAGTTGGTCTTTCACAGGAAACAATAACTTACATTCGTTATTAAGTACCTGCGAAAGAGATAATTATACAAAGGATAGATTTCGTGATTATGTGTTTGTGACTCAAAAAATATTATTGTACATTGCAGACATTTAACGACTCTCGTATATTCTAAGGACTTTTACTCAAATATATAGCACAATGTTTCAAATTACTGACAGAAAACTTGCAGCTCTGTATATAATTATAATTTTTACCCCAGTGCTTGGTAATTTATATCAGTCGTTCGTTCATGTGTATATGTAGATATACACAAATTAAGTTTGAGTGTTGGTCTAGCGCAGATGAAGGGGAACACGACAAAGCTTGGCGCGAGCGTCATTACTCTCGTTGTTAGAAACAATAGCATGAAAGGTATATATTTATAAACGCATTGGCAAAACATTTGCTCGTACGCGAATGTGTTCCCTAAGGCGAAAAGGGCTGGACCATAGCGTTCGTTTCTTTCGAGAGAGCTCACTCCTACCTCCCCTCTTGCCCCTTTTTCTCTTTCTTCATTTCATTTCTTTGCTGCTTTTATAAATATACCTTGTGACAGGCTAACCGGCGATTGAGCTATGTTTTATGTCCTGTGCAGATTCTTTTTTTTTCTCTCCCTCTCTCTTAACTTCTTTAACCCTGTGGAGTGAGTAGAGAACGGTGTGCAAAGTTCACGTACACCATAGGGAGCAAAGAGTGCTTATTGGTAGACCACTTCACCAAGGTCCATATGCTAATGTCTCACATTCATGGAGCTCCATAAAAAGAAAAATTAAACTTGTGAAAAAATCATCAGATACGTGTCCTGTTGAATTGCAACTTTCAGTTGTATCCCGGCGATCTTTGTGCACTTCTGTAGCCCACAGACTAAACAGCTGAAGTGCATTACCACACATTGGGCCATGCCTCTACGGAAATTGTAGGGCTCTACATTTATATAAAACATATACGAACAGATTAACGATGTTTTTTGTTCTTTTTTATTTATTTATAGTCTAATAAGTAACGCGTTACAGTATTTTTTCCCCTTCACGATATACTTACCTCAAAGATCTTGGGTGCGAGCGGAACTTCGACTGGAAGGTTCGCTTTTTCTGTTCCCTCGGTTTTATAGACGTATTCAGTGGAGTTTTATGAGCATGGTGCGTTTCGCGAATGTGGGAAGGGACTGCATAAGGACTTTACGAGCATTGTAGACTAAATATCCGGGGCAAACTCTAGAAGTACACCGCACGAGTGTGTGTACGAGTATTTCTGCGTTATTCGAATCCAATTTCAAAGAGGGCAAGCTCTTATTGTGGATAAATTAACTTTGAAGCTTTGACGGTTCTCGGACTCCGATAAACAAAAAACAAGATAAACGGAATTGGAAAAAAAAACATCGCTTTTGTTTTCCGTTGCTTGAAAGATTCATCCGATGGAGAAATCGAGAAGAATCAGAGACAGATGGTCAGACCTCACGAGACGCACGTGCCACCGGAATTCGAAACGCGAGTTCGCTTCGCCAACTTGTTGGTCCACGTTATTTGCAATCTGGGACCACAGGTCGCTTAGAGCTCGCCACGCATCACGAGAATCGCTCGGGGCACGCGCGACCGTTAACCTACCATCACTCGTGTATGCTGAACACACACGAATCCTTAAAGATGAGAGCGAGGCTGAGAGAGAGCCAATGTTGATGGTTAGGGTGCCTGGTAACCTTCTATCTTGACTGGGTTCACAAGACCTTCCGCTTCAACGACAGAAAACTTTGGCCAATGATGCTCAAAGAGCGATGGGAGTGCAAAAGAAAACCGTTATAAATATGTCAACTTTCTGAGATTTTACGAATGACGAGAGAATGATGTTTCGATAAAACACCATATTTGTCATCGAAACCTTTTGGAAGTTAAACAACAAAAAATTCCATGGACAGTGAAAGATAATTGAGATGCATCACAAAAATGATACAATGTTGTTTCCAAACAAAAAGTATTTGGACATAACAGGGTTCAATCAAGCCTCGTAATTAGTTGAGAAAGGTTGTTGTTCGTTGAAAAATAAAATAAACCGTATCTTAGAGTGATTCTCGTTGTCCCAAATTTCCCGAGCCTCACTTTTATATCTCAGAAGATCGTTCAGATACATTCTCGTCAGAGTTTTGCAAGCAAGATATTCGTAACCACGTGTGTGCGTTGGGAAAGAGGCCTCCTTTTCGAAGACGGAATTGGGTCTATAGGTAACTCAGCTCTCTCGTTCGAGTTCGAGTTTCAGCATCAAAGGGAGCAATCTGGGTAAATCGTATATGTATGTGCGTGTGTACAAGCGTAATATACGTACGTGCAACAAACTGTTACAGGTCTGATACTCAAACGACTTCGTCGATAATAATGCTGGACGGCAATTGCCGTTCCCGACAAACTCGCGCCAGTGCACTCGATGTTTGAGAAATACTTTTGGAGACAGACTTCCTACTTTTTGAGCATGTCCGCTCCGCTGAAAGCTTTAACAGAATTCGTAAACGGCATACATGTGCGGCAACATTTATCGCTTCAATAGAGAGATTATCTCATTTTGATCACAGACTTCATTTTGAATTACGGAGCTTTTGTACTTGTCACCTCTTCATAATCCGTACGGACACTGAATAATTTATGCTGTCACATTGGTGAACATTCTGATGAAGGCTTTTTCATCCATCCTAATGCGTGAAGATTTGATGACATGGAATCAGACATAGTCGAATGTCAAGATACTGCAAGATACATGGAGTTGCAAATTAAGGAGTTAAATTGATATGTTGATAAGTATACGAAAGATTCACCAGACCGAATTGTTTGAAAATGAAACTGCAAAAGTATTCCTAATACCGAACAGGTTTACCAAACCTAGGCAGTAGATCTTTGTATCCAAAAGTGAAATCCACGATCCTATTTATTTCTTAAATCGAATGTGCTAAAAAAAGCGAAGTTGTAGAAAATTTAGATTGCTCGTTTCAGTGTTTCCAGAGCTAAACGAAATGTCCAGAGGGATTCTAAGTGCGATCTTGTCCGCTCTGCTGTTGCAATTTTATTGGAGCAATAGATCAATATACGGACATTCCATATCGACGGTTGTAAATTCCAGTCAGATTTTAATCGTCGAAAACAAGAGTGCTGTAGAGCATTCGCTAGATAGCTAGAAAGACTGCAACGGTTGGGTATATAATGCAAAGAAAATCCAGCAGCTTGAAAGCAACAAAATAAAAACATAAACGCACGAGATTCGATAGAGCATTGGTATGTATATGAAGAAACGCGGGCGAGTGTTTCATTCATGTAACTTTTTTTTTACCTGGTGAAACTATCTTTAGCATCGGCGCATCTCGTCGTGGTAGAGCATCGAACATGAGATGCTTTTATTGAGTTGTGTCCCGAGAACGCGGTCATTCGCTATGTATTTTCATCATTTGAAAAACATGGTAAATGACTTTGTATCGAACTTCAAATTCATGTAAAACGGTTTCCATAAAAAAAATGGAATACTTGATTTTCTAAAATTTAAAATAAAAACAACTATTAATCAATAAACATATTGGATTCAACTTCCGGTTGATCTATTTCAACTACAAATATGCTGGTATTTTTTAGAAACCATTTGGCTTTCTAATTTCGATGATTAAGATCGAAATGAACAAAGTGAAATTCACGTGTTATGTTTCAATGATTACAAAATTCAGGAATCAAGTTCTCGTACGTATTTGTTTGCGATATTCTCTTATCTTTATCACGTACATTAGGTTTTATTGGCCGTATTGTGATAAGGTGAAAGATGCAGTGAGTTTCGTGTTTCCATCTGGCTCGAGAATTACGTATGTACTTATCCGCGTGCTATTAGATACATAGATGTAGGTGTTAGGAGCTCCCCAATGTGTATGTTGTCGTTGGGTTAGTTAAATATTCGCGTATCAGTATGAGCACAGATTTTACAATACGTGTTTGTAATACACCCTTAAGATCGAGGTTGAAGTACATTCGAGGTATCGAATGAACCAACCCAAGTTATTTCGCCATTGTGCTCTGTTTCTTTATATTTTCTTACACACGTGGACTCACATGGATATATATTTACATATATATCATCCGGTATAATATGTTCCGTGAATATTCGTCACGTTTTCTCGGTCTCGCAATCTACGACTGTGTTTTCAATGACGAGAATAACACTTTGCCACGTCATCGAGCCTCCATTCTTCGAATGTGAATAGTGGATCGCTCGTAATGAGGCAAAATGAATAATAATAGCGCAAAAATGAAAGCGTTTTTTTTTTTGAGTAACTTATAATTGCGAGCCAATTAATATCGCTTTAGTCGTAAGTAGTTCCCCAAATAAAAATATTAGCAACACAAAAGCAACGTCATCTGTTATTCAATTTTTACAATTTGCCACGTGAATGAGATCATGTGGATCTTGTTCCCTTGGCAACGTCCAAGCTCTTCGTTCAAGTGTGAATAAAATTGAAGCAACACTCTCAAGACTCCACTTCAGAGGTCAGTTATACGGACATTCATTTGAATGAAAGACACATACGTTACTTCCGCGCGTGTATCAAGTCGCAGTAAAGTTCAGATCAATGCGTGACTACGTTTTTAGATTAACTCGATCCCATCGTATTTTTTTCTGCCCCTATCTGTCATGCTCCTCAATAAAAGAAGACGCCTCTGGCGCGATCTTCGTGAGCCAAATGAATCTAGAAAACGCGATCGCGTGATTCTCGGGCAGCCTGCGCATACGTTTATTCTGCTGCTATCGCGATCGCTGCTTTTAACGGGGCAACTTGACAGGGTGGTTGGTCAATCACGAGATCATGAGATATATACGAGTTACATGATTCCTCGTAGCTATTCTATTACTTTCTTTCGAATATTAGATTGGTCTTCCTGCTTTTTACAGAAACAATCAACAGCAATCAAATTATTGTATTATTTCAATATCTCGTTGGATTAATTAGTGAAGCACGTTGCAGTGATTTTAAAAAGATCGTCTCAAGTTGCATCTTATGTTCGACGTGGTATCAACGTGAAGTTCATAATCTTTTCGAAATTTTCTACATTTTTTTTTCAACGATAATATACTTTAAATTCAGAAAATTCTACAACGAAATGCACTAATCTGTGAATTGGAATGTTCTTGGGCATCCGGAAGGCAGATGATAAAAAACCTCTCAATGCATGTGGCAGTGTAAATTGTTTCTTCCATTTTTCTAGAGCAGGATCGTAATTTCTCGTTATCCCCGATCGATGCGAGGCTATTCTCGAGTTTCCATTAAACAGAGGCGTGTGTTCAAGACAACGACAGCCGCAGTTGCTGGGCCGGGCAAGAGTTCGAGTTCCCAGGCAAAAACACCGAGGTGTCAGAGCAGAACGAACTCGATTCTATGGGAGCATATTGCGACTATTTACGTGTGAGACTCGAACATTGTATGCTCTGATGACAAGGCCCCATGGATATCGCAATATTCGAGTTTAATGTTCTATTACGTTTACCATGTCCCACCTCGCTCCAATGAAAGACAGTAGAGATGAAGAGAAATAGAGATAACAAGAGGAGAGGGACGGATATATTGCCACCCACGCGGTTATCCACTTTGTTCTTGTAACACGCACAAGCATCGGTGAATATTTCATTCGCGTATTGTTTGACTCAGTCATCTCGTTATATTTTCCTACAACAGATTCCAAAACTCCAAGAACTCCCACCTCTGATACGTGTTAAACATGCCACTTAATGAGAGCGAAACAGGAAACCGTGATATTCCATAAGAACATTTCGTTCCTGCCAACTCAGCATCGTTTAATCGGTAAAATTTATACAAGCCTTTTATTTAATCAGAACTCGCAACTCATTGAATTTGATTTTCAAGATATTTCATTATATTTTATAGATCGTTTCAGTATATTGTCTGAATCAATGGGGTTTCCTAACCTCGGACAGGAGGCTTTATCAGAAGACGTTTTTTACTGATGCACATGACTACGAACGATTTCAGCAAATACACGAAAGCTAATACCATGGGATTGTAGAATATTTTAATATTTCCTTCAATAACTTGTGTGAATTCTTCTGTCTGTACAAAGACGTAAGTTTCTGCAAATAGAAAGAAACCTGTAGCGAGAAGCACGGAAGTGCTGACCTCGTGACAGGCGAACATCGGCAAAGGAGATACATCGCGAATCTCCAACTCACCAAGTCTCGGAGGTTAGAACATTAATAGTTATATATGCACATAGAGAGAAAGAGAAAAAGAGAGAGGGTGATGCGCTCTTTAGAACGCGGATTGTCGGTGGGTCGCGGCGATCTCAGCTACACGCATGAAGGCGCACTCTGCATTGGAACACGACACTACCGTGTTACGTCCAGTTATGTCACAACTAGTTATGCTAGTCGACTCGCTTTTATATTATGTTTTATTTGGTGAGTACACTCTTCTGCTTGTAGATTTTTTTTTCAGCATTTCTGGCATTGCTTTTTACACAGATGGCTCATGGTCATTTCGAAGTGAAATTTATGTTATGCTCATATACGCATGTGAAAATTATGCAACCAAGAATCAGTTATATTCGGAACGGGAAAGCTATTCATAAAAAATGTAAATAAGAGTACGAAATGGTTATCAAACGAGATCAGTTACTTGAAAATTTTGCTGTTCGTGATTATTTTCCCTCTATTGCATTTCACTGCTCTTTGTCTATCGTTACGTAAATTCTTCTTAGCATTCCTCCAATTAGTGACAGCCAATTTGAATATTGGATATCCTAGCAAATTCGTACTTACGATCAGTGATTACACATGTACATTATGCACCGTGCATTTAAGTATTTTAGAGTTTTTACTGTCGCGCTCCTAGCTTGAATTGCCATTCGAAGTGGATGTTTGATAAAACCTTGAACGTATCCGATGTCTGCATTGTCTCGTGCGGGTGTTACTGTTTACTCAAGTAATTTCCACAATGATCCTAAACTTGAAATCTGCCAAGATATACGTTAAAACAACTGATACCAAGCTACAGACTTCAAAATATTGAGTAGATGGTCTAGTAGGTCACGATGTGTTATATTTCTGGTTTCTTTGCAATAGTAGAGAAATCAAACGAAGTGAGAACAATAGCTGTCATTGAAAAGGAAATATCTTTCGACTGATTCTCGTATGTTGTCTCCCACAGTTGATCTAAGCTCTGGGCGAATACTCAAACGTGATAGAATGGGGTGGGTCGGGGATTTCTGTATTCATTCACACGGAGAAAAAGTATACCTATATATAATCCGCGATCTATATATACATATCTAGATCTGCAGCTCTCATATATACACATATATCGCAGTTCTCTTCGACCCCAAGGGGATGACCCTGGTTTGCAATATAGCAGCATGCAGCAGCAATGGCGCATAACATAACCATGCTGTGGGTCTCTGAGTGTTCTCCGTATGCCCGGGCATTGTGCACTTTCGTATTACGCTCACGAATTGGGTCGTGTAAACTCGGGCTATCGCGTTTGTGTATTGTATACGCGAAGCTCTCTTCGTTCCTGACTGTATGCTCTCTGGTGAATCGTGTCCTAACCGCAGTATATAATATACCTTCGTCCCTTGTCCTCTCGCACTCGCTCAATTCTCTTTCTCGTATCATCACGGAGCCTCGAATTGAATCGTGTTGTACCAGAGGCGGTTGCTGCCTCTGCTTGCTGCTGTTGCTCCCGCAACATGAGGAATTCTCTGAGGATTGTTGAATGCATTTCTGTTTTCAGGCTGACGCCCCCGCGTCTAGACGAAAGGCTTTGCAACGAGCACACTGAGAGAGCAACATTTGCTGCAGCTTTGGATAATGTACTTTGTACCACTGAATAGACTCCAGGATTCTCGTTGTTCATGACTGTAAGAAGTTAGTGAGCGCAGTGGTTTATGAAATAAGGGATGTTTTATTAAAGCAGATGTGATTGGGGTTGATGAAGATTGGCAAGCCGATTATATGAAGAAGCCTTGCGATGCGTTAAGTGTACAAATCAGAAATACAAATCTCCTGGAATTTTTTAAAATTTATTCATTTTTCCATTGCGACTAAACCCGATTCGTGGAACTTGTGAAAATATGCTGACGATTAAGAAAATAATAAATAATTCTTCTAGATTTTATAGGGAATATTACGTCGTAATAAGGGATCTCCGAGACGCAATATATTGCAACCACACGCAAAATATCGCCTTTGAACGTTTCGGGGCACATTTCCGTATCTGTTATTCGATGATTACAAGCGTTCGGGGTGTAAAACTTATGCAGAATCATGGATAATCTATTTCTATATAATATATAGTTATAAAGGATGACAGGGAGAGGAACTTTTGCGATGCGAAGTTCTATGCCATAGGTAATAGAGTAAAGTAAACCAGGAAATCTAATCCCGTTTCTTCCGTCGTTCATTTCGCTCAGCCATACACTGACTCGTTGGTTATATGATGTTGGGTCTGACGATGTTGGTATGGGAAATAGCATAAGGAGAAATAGAGAGAAGAAGGGAGAAGGCAAAGAAGAGTGAGAGGATAAAAAGAACTACAACGACGACGACGTCAAGGGGAGCAGTTGAAATCGGACTTAGAGATTACTTGTTTTTCCTCCTTGCACTTTAATACGTAGCAGATATATGTAGCCATAGAGGATAGATATGTAGTATAACGAGGATATTTAATACAGCATATACATATCTTGGAAGACTCGTGGATAGCAGTAAAAAGGGTCGACGCAAGAGTTCCGAAGTTCTCTGATGGAAGAGTTCTCACTGTGTAATATATTTGTACGAGATCGCGCGTGCCCAGCTAGCCAATCTGGATTTGTAAATTCCATACGCACGCATATATGCAGCCATGCAGAAAGTTACGGAGTAACGAGATGCCTATAGGGAGTCCCGCTGCGAGACTGTGTACATAGCGTGGGAGTTGTTATATTACAACTTTGCTATCCTCCCTCTTTCATCTCGTTAAATCGAATCCGCTCGATTGAGATTCAGGAATGCGAAGCAGCCCGGGCGTTTAACACCAACACCGACCACCAAGTGGACTTAGAAGCCGTGACAAATGTGTTCAACGTTCGTTGGTGCACGAATCTCAATGCGGTCTCTCTGTTCTTTCTGTTTCTCTTTCTCTTCTCCTATCGCGCTACATGTTTTACGCACCAGCACGCGCGCCCGCTAAATCTAAAGGCAGGGCACAGGCATGCACGTTGAATAGACGATTGATAGATTCGTAGGATATGTACATTGAATCAAGATAGATATCGATGAATGGTGAAGGATAAACATGGATTTAACGAGAGAGATTGTGAATATGTAGTCATGCGATAATAAAGTACCACGATGTACATTCTCAGTAGTTGAGTAGCAACATTCGCACCATTGCTATCATCAGTTATTTTTCATAATACTTGAGTCTCTATTCGACAAGGAACTGTTGAAAATATTCTCGAACTATTAAATATACACTCATGTACTCGACCAGAAAACAAGCACAACAAAATCCTGCTGGCTTGAGAAAAAGGGTTCCATCCACTTTGCAGGATTCAATGCAAATATTTGCTGTGCTGATTGAAAACGAAGTTCCTCCATTGTGCACAAATATCGAATGCATCAGTAAGTACAAATGACCCAGCGTTCCTTTACTATGATTCTATAGTGTTCAAATATCGACAGAAAAAATGTCAAGCACTCCACTTCGAGTTGCTTATGAAGTTAGCGTCATTCGAACTCTGCGTTCTCCCGCGAGAACTTGTGCAAACTGCTAAAAGTGTTTCCTGGTACAGTGAATAAAGATCGTCCATAGCTTGAGGATCACAGCATCTTCATAATGTTTATACACGGAGTGAAGTGCACTTGGACTAAGCGAAAACAACCAGCAACGAGGGAGGTTCACAGTCAATTGTATGAACTGTATTTTTTCAATGGCTGTGAGTAGTATTAACCGAGTATGGTCAGACGTGTCAGAATATTATGAAAAAGTAACTCATAGTTGATGTGAACGTTACTGAAGAAGAAACATCAATGCTTCAGTGTCATTCTTATTCCGTACGTTTCGAACGTTCGCCTAGACTGTTAAAATCGATGTTATCATTAGGACCATCACTGTCACCAAAAATGGTTGCCCAAATTGATGTTCCGGTGTAAGTATCGTCGTTTTGTATGGAACGCTGAATGGGTATCGTGCGCGGAAACGATTGCAGCATCGTGAACGCGACACAAGGAACACATCGGAAGACAACTGGCATGAATGGATTCGCACGAACGCCGCTGGCGAACCTGCCCAAAGGATCAACGACCCCCGCAACGACGGCCACCGCTCTCTTGAGACACGCACAGCGGCGCCGTCATCACCGAGGTCTTTGCTCGCCACAGCAATGACAACCACACACACATTTATTTATGTACATCTACAAACTTATACTTTTGTAACATCCCAACAGGCATGTGGTTCACGGCACTAGGATGTAAAGATAATGGTATATTTCTCATTTGCTTTTCTTCTCCGGGACACTTTTACGACTGTTCACCTAGAATACTCATTGGAAGTGTCTGCGCTCAGTATCTATTCTATAATTAAGCCATTCGTGTCTCTCATTTTATCACGCGAGTTATACCGAGGAGTACTAATTATATTAAATTTATTGACTAAATTCTGCAGTTCGTTTCTACACATTATGATTTCGTATGTATTTCTGTTGTAATCGTACAGAAACGAGATAATCGCCGTATGCGTTGTTACTCGATTGTGATGATTCCTAGGACGTATTTAACTTTATATGCAATTTTTGGATCTTTCTAAAGGGGAAAAGATCTGAAAAATGTTACAAACAATAAATACAAAAAATCATTTCATTAGAAGTTAGATACTGACGTCCAAAGATCTGTAACGCCAAGAAGTATACTCACGAGTAGCTGAAAATGTGCATGCAGATGCAGATCACGTCGGTCACGTAATCGAGGTGCATGCCTGCACAGAGAGATTCCAGATATACTTTGTCGTTTCGAGGGACGAGTACATGCAGCGCGAATTCTTATACTGAACAGGAAACTGAAGAGAGAATGAATGAAAATGATTAGAAGCAAACAATGCAAGGTCTTTGTTGATCTGTAGATAGTGCGAGGATTATGTAAGAGTTTTTTGTGCCACACACGCGTGTAACGCAATTTACTTGTTTGAAGGATAATTTGAACTCTATACACAACAAAAAGTTACCAGACGCAGAAGATGAGCAGTCTGCGTAGAAAATTCTACATCGATCGATGTTAGACGGGATCGAATTAGACTCGTTGGATGCCTTTTTTCTCCCTTCGTTTCCTTTCTAATTCTCGGGTCATTAACCAATTCATATCGCTAATTGAAGAAAATTGTGAGAGTGTACAGCGCACGCGTCTCGACATCACGACTATAATTGGAGTTTAAAATGGATCGAATTGCATTGCCAGTTACCGAGTACCAGCAATATTACACAATAATTTACCGACTTGTATGCTAGAAGGACACCATAATAATTGGTGTTGAGCTCGCATGCTGAAACCCAGTCGTTTTCCTAATGAAAAAAAATTATGAAGAAGCGAGTCTCTTTTTATCATATGTTTTTAGATATTTTCGAAACGATTTTGCGATCACTCATTAACCTTCTTCTGTGAGTCTGTTCATAAAACTTATAATATCCTGTTGTATTTTTCAAAGTTTTATCATTTTTTTAAACATATGAACGATTAAATATTATGCAAGAACATTATTCAAAGGTCTTCCTTATACTTCGTAAAAAATATCGACCACGGGTACTTTATTTAATCAAATTTCTCAAATCGTAAATTACTGCTGCTTTAAGTTGCCCCAGTCTTCCTTTCAAATCCGAATGTATTATTTGCATATATATATGCATACGAATTGCAGTTGACAGTTGGGCGAAGCGGCATGAGAAACGTGATTGGAATGTGTAACGAGAAAAAATTTATATATATACCGCAATCGGAAGTTCGGCAGAGGTCGATATTACGTGTTCTTGCGATATACAAAAACGCTTGAGGCGAGGATGAGGAAACGGACGCGTCTTGTCGTCCTCGCACCGACTCATTGGCGCGTCTCGTGTGTAAATGTCGAGCTTCCTGAACGAGCGGTATTAAAGCGTGTGGCAGGACTCGTTAATGAGTGTTCTGGGTCGTTTGCATTAGTGTTCACGAAGAACACGAGCTATGGAAGCCTCTCGATAAAGTCAAAGTGAGCGATACTCGAGAAACTCCTTTTCGCGCCAGACTCATGAGTACAGAACGTGTACGACGACGTGTTTCACGCTCGATGTGGTTGACGAGACACACCGTAGTCTTCATAAATAAAATTGACCGCGGGCACGTGCATATGTGCTTCGGAGGAACTTAGAAAAAAAATCATTTAACGGAGTAGCGTTGCATTTCCACACGCGTAGTTAAGAATATTGTGTAACTTCACGCTTCTGCACGTCTCACTCCAACTATTTTAATCATGAATCTTGTAGGATTGAGTTTTCACTTTTTGAAGGAGTCTTATACCGTTCCAGAAGAATAAACCGGAATACATTAAATTTTTTATTTTTTATTTTATAGAAAGAAAATAAAATAAACTTTGATTGTCACTGAACTGGGTCTTTTAGATTCTTGAAGTTCTAGTGTTAGACATAGAAATTAGCGAAAGCCCATGAAACAATTTTCCAATTGTAATGATCGTGTTGAACAAAAAAGAAGATGATGATTGGGTACATGTTGTTGACCGTGAAGATCCGGATACATTTCTTTCAGCATTATGTCTACAGACCCAACAATCAACACTCTGTAGAGATTGAAAGAAAGTTAATCTCTCGTCGTCTTCACAAAATGCTGGAGATTGTGCTGTGACTTTCCGAGAACTTGGTGCAGTCATTTCTTCTCGTCACGCTCGACGTAACTTGCGTATACAGCCAAGGCTCTTTAATTATCCCTTATTACACCATTAGCTAGATAGCCGAGCCAACTCGTATGAATACAGTTTGTGTGTGGAACGATAGTAGAGAAAATTTGATAAATGCAGATAGTGGAAAACGCTCAGGCAAATCCCTGACAATCGTACAAAGTATGTACTTAGCTGTAACATTACTCGAGCATTAGAGAACGCTCATAAGCTCATAGGTATATATACATGAGGATCAGCAAAAGCCCAGTTCTTTACTTATTGGATACCGTGCAGCGCGAGCTCGAACGTTGTAACGTCGATGAAATAACTATCGCGCATATGGGGCCAATTAAGGCGCGTGCACCGCATTCCATGGGGATGCAAGTGTGTCGCCGCGTGTTATATAAGGTTGTCCGCGGGATTGCCTACGATGGTGGACTCTCTCGCGGGTGTGCGAAACTCGTATAACGTCGAGAGCCTCGGTGGACCACACGACAGGTTTGAAAGAGGTACACGTACTTAATGGCAGGCTAATATAGAATGTTTAGAAACACCGAGACTGCATTATGGAAAAAAATAGGTCGGTGATGCAGATCGCTTGCATGAAACTTTTATTCTCGCGCATAGTCGACCATAATAAATATTGATTTGGATTCCCTTTGTTTGAGGCTGAAATATATGTAATAAAATCGTAGGGGACGTTAACAAAATTGTGTCAATCATCTGATGGGCGAATGTTTTTTAAATTTATAAAAGAAACGAGACTAGTCCAGGATTGAATACCATTTTCTTAGACTTTTATTCTTGCTGTTTATCTCTAAATCTTCACTCTTTCCTGTTCAACTTCCATATCTTCTTCCTGTCCTTTTTCTACCTCTCCTTATTCGCCATCAACGTTAGAGCATCGTCATCACCGTTCTGGCTTTACTCTCTCAGCTGTGTATCCTTTCTCACGCTCCAGCTCATATCCTCGTTAAAGGAGAAGCCAGGAGGGAAGAGATCTCATTGCACGAGAGTATCGGGTGACCGGGTCTATTTGCTACACCCAGAGCAAATATAAATACGAGATATAAAAAAAATCTCAATGACTCTGCTGTATTCCACTTCCATAGAGGTGTAGACACCGATAGATAAATAGAGAGGCCAACGAGAGCTTCAATTTATATTTAGCCGAGAAGATTATTTATGGATTGTATGGAGCCAGATATTGAGAAGCTTGAAGAAGAGATGAAAATAGAGCGGAGGATGGCAAAGAATAAAGAAGGAAAGGATGCGGAAGAGTTTCTCAAATCTCAGCAATATAGAGAAAGAGGGAGAGAGAGAGAGAGAAAGAGAGGGCAATTGGATCTCTGCGAGATCGTAGCTCGGGATAAACGGTCTGCTTGTGTGCAGGGATAACGAGGATAAGAAATTATGTATATCGAGTTCGATTGCTTTTCCGACGAGTCCAGAGCTCTATGGCATTAGAGATCCGCTGCTCTCTACTCTCCACGTGCACTCTTCTCATCTCGTCGTTGTCCTTCCGGTTTTATCTTGCCATTGATCTATATATAAATATATAAAGATATATACATTGCCCTCTCTCTTTGGATTTACTGATGATACCAATGCCACATTGCCTGCGAGTTCTCAATTGAAACTAGATATCCCTCTCCATTTGATAGGACAAACATAGTGCACCTCCTCGTTGTTGCTATTCTTGTGGAAACATTTTGACTACGCTATACATCCAAGAAACCAAGATTAGTGAACAAAAAGTCGTATCATACACAAAAATTGCTGTTTTGTTTCCATGCGACATACAAAGTTTCATCCGAGACACATTCTTCATTTGCTGCCATTTGATATAAGCCCGGACGAGTTTGACTCACTAATGAAATTATCGCTATTGTTAACGAATTGTATGGATGAACTCTTGTGCTGAAAGTGATGATGTGGTTGAAGAGATGAAGAGAGAGAGGGAGATAGACATGTACAGACAGAGCCACAAGAACACATTGACTGAACTACCTATAGATCTTTTTTCGCTCTCCCAATGAGCCAATTATCGCCCTGCGGCAAAGAGTACAAGCGACAGAGCCGCCGTGGTCGTTCTCTTGGTCGCTTCTTCCTGTCCCTCTGAGACTTGTTAACCCGCGATATCCTGAGCTGTTGACGAGGGGAGATCTCTTGGAAACGTTGCCGCTTCAACAGAGTATGGAGACTGCGCTAATAGCTACATGAGAGAACTCGAGTACATTTCCTATGTAAATGGCCCAGTCGCTTATTATTTTTTCGATTATTAAACGCCAAAGACTTGCTACAAATCGTTAACATATAATATTCAGTCACTTTTTAACAGTAATTTTAGTTTTAGAGAGTGCAACTGGAGAGTAGAAAGCAAACGTTAACATGTCAACAACACACACAATATTATCATCTTAACTTTTATAAATAATTTCTTAAATGTACCTTAATTACATTTATGTATGGTACATGATGGAATCCTTCAAGATACTGATAGAGGAACATGATTACTGCCAATAAATATCAGCTTCACCATATAACACCAACGATTCATCCCTTCCTTCTATTTCTTCGTGATTACTATTAATTGTATTATAGTTACGTTCCAATAACTATACTTGGCATTACTATTGGCAAGCGTAATATATGTTGCGCATACTCGTTTGCGCTAATAACACGAGGGAGAGTTTAGCTCGTCGCGGCGTGCCACCGCAAGCTAATTAGTGGCTAATTAATCTTCCAAGTTCATCGGTCTACGCCCGGAACGTTAGCTTCGTGCAATACATCGGTATTGTAACTATTTGAATACGTATGTATGTGTTTATACATAGATGCTATTATATATACATATGTATACGAAGGTGCAAGGTCTATGCAAGACATTCGATGTACGCTGCACTCGCTCGAGTACAGAAACGAGACTTCCGGCAACTTTCGTACTCTCGTCTCTCGCGTGACTTTCCACACGCTTCACAAGATAGATTTTCCTCTATATCGGCTATCGGGAATCTTCTGGTATATCACACATTTTGTATATATATATATTTTTAACATTATGTATATGGCGTACGTTTATGTTTCAAGGAAGTCCAACATACAACGATGGAAAAGTTGAAGTGGCTCTTCTTCGTGTACATTGTAAAAGTCTTATGTCGAATTTGTAGGAGCGATCCTTTCTCGTTGTAATAATTATATTTACTCATCAAACAGAAAAAAAATATACGGTAAAAAATTAATAATGAGCAATAGCCACACAGAAGAAGATGAATAAGAATTCTCATGGTCGTGTCACGCGATACAGCCCGATAATCCGTCATGTTCAATTATTCTGCACGTTGTGTAAGAGTTTTTACAATGTTAGATATCTCTTGGTTTCAGCGTTCAGAAAGATCAACCAGAAGTCTTCGTGCATTTTTTCAAGTGGAAAAAAGTTATGAGACTATCGCGAAAAAAGTAATCATCTGTTACCCACCACGGTTGCTTGTATCGCTAGTTTTTTCTACTAAATTTTTTTTTTAATTCTATGTTGTTGTTTTTTTTTTGTTATCGTAAAGGTACGAATTATGCAATCGTTGCGCCTTTCAAGGTTTTACATTGTACTATATATCACTGCGTCAAAAGACAGAGAAAAAGCAGAGAGAGAAAGAGATGATGAGAGAGTTATGCACAGCGATCGTGCTGATGCTGCTGTTCTCTTCTAACCTGGCCTTACTCGTTATGTATCGTTGCTCTTGATGGCGTATAAAGTGCAAGCACAGCAAACCAGCTTATGATACATGGTCTCTCTGTCGCTTCTAACGTTACAGTAGCTCTGGTTGGGTTACAGGAATGCAAGGTCCCTTCTGGCTATGGCCCTCGTGCGAAACTTGCAGCCATGTCTCTCACATTTTGTATAGATCTCACAACCGTGTATACAGAACCTGAGCCACTTGGAAGTGATATGCGTCATTCAATTTGATGGGTTCCAGCAAATTTAAATGACGCAGTGAAAATTAGTGGATTTTCATATTTTATCACTCGTTACTTTTTCTATCAGATAAAGACAGTGATTCAAATTCATCCAAAACAATTCTGGAGAATTATGTAAATATATATTGTTTAGCCGAAACCATTTTCTATGATTTGTTTGAATGGTATAATACGAAGCTTAATCGTTGGGCCAAGATCTCGCATGTTTATCAATTGACTTGATCGATTTGTTTTTTATCCATATCAATTTAATAGATATGCATCGATTGATTCGTAATATTGTTGATTTGCTTCATGATGAAAATGACAGATATCTTAAAAACGATAAAGTAGGATACAACTATTACCTCGCAGTTTCAGTAGGTATATAAATCTATTTTCTCGCAAGGTCGACCGGTGCGAGTCTCTCTATCGTGGTCTCAATAGTCTTGATCATGTGCTTGTGCACACCTTACTCAACAGAACATACACACATACTTGCGTACGAAAATACGTGTATAAACAGAAAAGACGTATTATCGTGAGTGTGTTCGAAGATCAGAGCAGACTCTTAGCTCGGGTAGAAAGTCACTCGTTCACTTTATTTCCCTACTGAGAATTTCAAGCTCTTCAGACTTTAAATGCGTGTATATACGCTCACTTCTCTCCTAGATATATTTTCCTCTCACAAATAAGGAAATTGTGAGTAACAGAGCTTGCCATCGAATCAAAAGAGCTGCACAAGCCTTCCGAATAATCGAATGTTTATGAAATGATCTATAATTATAGATCTTGTTTGACGAAAAAAAATGGTAGATAAAAAAAAATTATTTGAATGGATCAGCTTTGCAAATGTATTTCATGTGAGGAGAGAAGTTTGATTACAAATTTTCCGTCTCTTTCGTTAGGATTAGAATTAAGAAAATGTGAAGCTCATTTCAGTCATGTCATTCTAGCATCAAGGTGATGACGTGGTGAGACGAGGATCAATTTTCACTACGACCCAATGTCAGAGAGAGTAGCGAGACACGATGCAGTGATGATTAACGTTTCTTTCTGTCACGATGACTTCAACCACGATGAGAGCACGAATAAAGTACATGTGTACGTGCATTATGTCGTGGGCTCTTTTATTGGTTTGGCCAAGACCGCAGTATCATAGTCCTTACACGTCATTTGTTCACTAATGAGTTGGTAAAGTACCTTTTAATAAAAGCTTAAAAATGCATCGTCCTCGAGCAGTTTATGCGTTCATTGAGATAGCTCAACGATGATGCAGGATAAATACTGATTACATTTAGTTACATTGAGATTTTGTTTTTTTTTTTTTATTCACCTCTTAACACCTTCAATTACATTGAATAGAAAAAATGGTGATAGCTAATTGCATATCGAACATTCTCACGATCCAAGTTCGCCAATCGTATCGAGGAGTATAATGTTGTTGTTGTTTTTTTTTCTTTTTTCGGCAGTTTGAATTTATCGAATAATTTATACATATGAGAAGAGCAAGAATCCAGACAGTCGGGATTAGCGCCCACGGTGGGCGGGGATCGTCCTTTTGCCGAGCAAACTAGAAAGTCCTGTTAGATACATACACGAGCAAAGGATCGAAAGAAAGAGAGAGAAATCTCTTTCTCTCGACGAGAGCAAGCAGCCGGTGCAGCCTCCCGGTATCCATTAAACCTGGTAAGAAAGACTTGTTGGTATATGTTTAAAAAAATTTTTTATTCTATTCTTTTTCTTATTATTTGTATTCAACTGGAAATGTGGATAGTGGTACGTACTTTTAAAAGGTGTCGTGGGGTTCAATCGAGGCTAATGTTATACACACGTATACGATTGACCCTCTCGATACAGCCACAATAAACAGCGAGTAAATTCCTCGACCTTTACCCCGAGTGATCATATATTTCAACCCTGAAAATCATTTGTACATATTCACACTAATACAACACACGCACATTTTTTCCTCTACTTAGTAAATAACTCTGTGGCTTGCTTGGGACCAAGACAAATTTATTTACACAATTATATTACTTTTATCGAGATAATGTAACCGTTGAAATTTAGAAAGTTTATAACTCATGACTCTTCCAACTTTATTGTACACAACTTTACTGCATAAGCTATTAATTCGTATGCTCATAAAAAAAAAAAAAAAAAATTAAAAAAAAAAAAACAATGTAGTGACAACACCTATAAATATGAAAAGACTTTAGCAGGAGATATATTTGTTACATAAAAAAATTGCGAACAAATTGGACAGACACTGGACAATTAAGACATTTTAAAAATCCGTACAAATTATATATTTGCACATTGTTTTCGCATCTTCTGACCTGGGCAAAAAGTTTTTGTCCATAAGAAAATTTTGTTTATTTTTCAATCTTTTACACTTCGAATTAATGGTTTTGGCGTTCCCAACCTTTTTTTTATCATACTCATACGGCATATAGACACATACTTCAGCACAAAGTTATACTACAGCCTCGGGACAATCGCGTGTCATCTTCGTCATCGTCGTCCTGGTTCACGTGGCTCTACACTACATGTACACAACAATGTGTACATATATTTATATAGCAACGTAGGGTCATAGTAATACATATATGTAACTATGGGAAAAGGTAAAACGTACACCTATATATTACGTATGCTGAACGATGCACCCGGGTGTTCATCTCGTGAGCCACACGTTTTGTACTATGGCTCGCGGGGGACCTACGACCGTTCAACTAACGTCAAGGAACTTTGACCCGTTTCTCAGAGTAGAATTGTTCTCGTGTATCATTCATTCGTACGTACACATACCTACACATTTTCATACTGGATGCAAATATTTTTATGTGTTTTTATTATTATTTTTCTCTCTAAATATACAGATGAAAATAAAGTTATTTTAATCCTTTCAAATTCAAGGACTTGATTGAATTAATCGTTTTGTTTTAAAGAAGAAAAAGAAGTAGATTATGAAAGCCTGGATTAGAGAATACTTATGAGTCTAAGAGTCTCTTAAATCGACGTTAATCCATTTGGCTATGGATTTGGCTCAGTTCGTTAAATTGAAAATCTGTTGGCTCGTCAATAAATATGCGTGGGAGAAACTTAGCTCGTTTGAATCGAACACAAACCTTTTTCCAGAAGCAATTACACACGTGATCAATGAAGTAAATCGAAGGTGGTGAGAGCGAGTGATAGAAACATTTAACGTGACGAGACGAGAGTGGCTTCGAACAGCGTGGAACTTCGTTAGCATTTGAAACTTTATGATACATCGAAGCTTAACAGATTTCTTTTGAACCTCCCGCGCCTACTTCACGGAAATTCCGCAGAATCAAGTCTCTCAGACCCCGGGAATAACGAAGATCTCGGAACGATCTTACACACGTCTTGCAGAAAATAGTTTAATGCGCGAACGTTCTTCGGACTTGGTTTCTGGTGCTCTCGCGGATAGAAAGTAAAGTAATCGATGGGAGAATCATTTGACCCAATGCGTGCACGGAATTTGTAACACTGATTAATTCTCGATCGACTTCAAATTTATATTTTTAGATTTTCTCCATAAAACGATTTCTTTGACCATCAATAACAACACCGTTTCAGCTGGAAATAAAGCAAGAAGAGTAAAAGTTTATTCGAAACACCTTCTTTGGTTTTTCGGTCGAATGTTCCTAATTTCTGAAACGCTTTAAGGGCTCACCTTGTGGTCAGTAAAACAGGTACATCAGGGAGTGGAAACTTTGACGGAACGGTTAAATGAAAAATAATTGTCATTGTTTTACAAATACATAAAGTGAACAAATAAAAAAAAAAAGATAAGCGGAGTCATATTTTGTCAATATTGACGGTGAATTTCTTTTTCTCTCGGGCATGACTCATGAAAATGAAATTTTCTTGTACAAAAAGGTTTTCAAGAATTTTCTAGAAATAACAGCTGTTAAAAAAAAATCGGCTCAAAATTTTGATTCCAACCAGTTTTCTGACCAATTACTTTTGCGTAACCAAGTAAATTCTATTAAGAACCATCTTCTCAGATGGAATCCTTGGTGAAAATGAACAATTATAGCTTCTGTGCAATCAATAGTTCAAAGAGAAAACAAATATTGAAGTATTTATTCTGAGATGTTCTTTTACATTCAACATTGGATTTCATCATCGCGTAAAACCAATCGAATCTCATCTTCGTAGTGGTTTTTTTATGTATATTTTTTTTATCTCATTGCCTCCCTCGGCGTTTTTTCTTCATCATTGGATGGAATTTCGAGTATCTAAGTGCTTCTGGATCTCCGGGTGAATTCTCCCCAGTGTGTAGCGGCTTGCGACGGCAGTTGAGTAATGTTTGCTCACGATCAAGTCCAGATTCTGTTTACACGCAGCAAGTACTGGGTTGACTTATAAAGGTACTTTACTGGTACCCTGTTTTACGGTGATGCTGTATGGGTTCTAGGCTATATGGTCACTCTCTTATACGTCTAACCGAGCGAGCTAACTACCATATACACGTGACTTCAGCGATACGTGCGCGAGTTACAAAAGAGAGTGTTTTTTTTTTTTTTTTCCACGACGGTAACAAACGAAGGAATACATTTTTTCAACAAAAATAACATTACGGATCATGTAACATTTTATTAATGAATTACATTAAGTGAGAGTTTTTGACATTAATTTGTCATATTCAATTCCCATATCTCATCTTTGGAGCACATAAAAAACCGAAGTGATGAAGTAAACGAAAGCTGACAGTTTTATTGTTCTTTTTTTTTATAACTGCCAGTGCCAAGTTTCTTAGGCACTTTTGTGAATTATGTAATGAAAATAAATGAAAGCGTAATAATGTAAAAATCTATCGTCGATCATCCTGTTTGCAAAAACTTACGAAAATCTACGTACGAAATGAAAATGAACGAAATGTCACTAATGACATTAAAACTCATGGATAAGTGCAATATAAAATGCATATTTTTTGAGTGAGAGAAAAAGAAAGAGAGAGGCTAAAAGCCGCAGGCGTACATTATCTCGTGGGCAGAGAGTGTGGCCAGGATTGAAGCCGAGTAAAATCGGAATGTCGTAGGAGCTCGCGAGGCCGCAACAGTTGCGGGACTCTTTTAAATCTGTGCTAATTGCCGCAGGGACTCGTTTGTCCCCGTTGAAAAGATCGACTGAGAGTAAGACACGAGTGCGGAGTGATCGCTGTTTGTCGACGCAACTTTTAGTACCAGAACGAAACGCGTAGATTATGTTCGCTATACATTTATTGCAAGCATGGGACATTCTATGCAAATTCTCTGATCGAATCGAATGGTCTTTTTCAGAAACTATTTCATAGCCTTCGCTAAAATTATTGCAACACTCTGCAATGTTTGTATTTGAAAAAAAGGAAAAAAAAAACAAATAGCAAACGGAGTTTCAATTTTTTAAAGTAAACACTTTCAGTCGCATGTTGCTTATTGCCTTTGCCACTTTTTCGAGCTAAACTAACATTTTGTTATAAATAAAGATTAAAAAAAAGAGATCACCAGCTTCGATTTCGTTTTTTGAAATAGTTCTTTTGCGCACGATCCATAATACCGCGCGATCTGATACTAGTGAATGCATCCATTTATGCATACCACGCGAAAGTCCATAATTCTGTCTCGGCTCAGTCTCTGGTTCAGGAAATGTACCAGAATATATTTCGATACGTTAAAGCTACGTATCATTCTGTATTTCTTATACACAAAGAACAAAGATAGATAAATGAAGTTGAAAAAAAGAAAAACAGACATAGGAATAAGTCTTAAGTTTGATTTCGCACAGCAAGAGACTAGCGGAGCAAATTCCGAGTGTTGGCATCCGCGAAATCATAGTCTACGATGCAGTATGCAAGGAGCCATTGTTCAATGTTCAAAGCCCACTACGTCCACAGGGCCGTTTGACCTTTCAAGTATGGAATAAAAAAATTGAGTGAAATGAAAAAAGAGATACACCAGAAAGACGAGACCACCTCGACCTGCAGATTCGCACGTATTCACAATGTGCACTAGTATCAAGAGATCCTTTTGAACTATACAAACATATGTTTATATATTCTGACGCTTTCGAAGATCGAATGCTATTCAGCTTCCTGAATATCATTTTATTATATCAAGAATCGTTTTAAAATACGAAGGTATCATTTTTTTGACATCACTATTTTATATATCGTTTCTTGTACTAATGTATCAAGAGATAAAAAAAAAAAAAACATACACAAGTGTTGATACATATGTTGTGGAATCGGTTTCTAATGGGCAAAAGATGTAAATACATAAATATGTATCAAGATAACAAATATTTGAGATATCTTTGCTACCAGATGAGAATTCATAGAAGTCATTTAAATAAAATCGAAAACGTTATCATACTCATCGTGACAAAAACGAAAACGAGCAACTTTCGTCAACTTTCTTTTAGTTAATTATCGAAACGGATTTCATATTTAAATCAAAATAGTCGATGAAGTGGAGTGATTTGTTAAACAAGTATCGTGAATGTCAAAACTATAAATTTCGAACCCGTTCCAGTATTTGATGAACCAAAAAATCATTTTTAGAAAAAAGTAAATAACTTGAAAATATTTGACATTTGATCGAAACTGCGATAAAGTATCGTGAAAGTAAACAGTCGTCGAGCTTTGGTACAGGATATTGAAGAGCAAAAAACTTAGACGAATTAAATTTGAGAAACTGAAAGATTTTTTCAATATTTTGATTTTTGTTTTTAAAGTACGATGTCAATAGGAAAATAGTCTTTCGAATGAATTCGTTTCACCAGAAACATGCATGAGCTACTATACGTGTATAGATAAATGATAACAATAATCGTCCCCCTCAAATCTTTTACGAATCTGCTTGTGCGATCTACGTTTATGATGCGCGAAAGCTCACGCACGAGAAATTAACGTGGGGGCGTTGCTACACTGTCTCTTTACGTGTGTCTGGGGAGCAATGTGGATGAACGTATGAAAGCCTTATAAAGGTGGATATACTTTGTACCCTTAACCACACACATTACGGACCACGTGTTCCTATTTCGTGGCACAGGGGCGTTTACGACGCGTGTACGAGGTCAGTCGTCGGGTTAGCAAAGTCGTTCTTTACGATCCCCCACATAAGATGTTCACCTATAAGATTTTCCATGCCAATCCTCAAGCTTGTGGAATTTGACTTACATTCCATTATCTAAACTTAGTTCAACCTCAGAATAAATTTGTATAAATTTTCCTGTATTTTATTGCCCTTCCTCTATATTTATCCAATACATATACAAAACACATATATCAGGTGAGTTCGAATGAGGACTCATCACCGAGTGAGTCAAGCGAAAGGGATTCATCGAAGATGAAAACTAGCTGTACGAGCACGAACCTCGAGTGCATCGTTGCATCGGGTCAAATCGCGATCTCCTCCCTCTTGCATTCTCCGTACCACAACTTGCGTTATTGCCATAATTTTTTTTCATCATGAAAGTACGCGGGGTGACAACTTTCAAACAAAGATTTATAAATGGCTTGAGGTCGCGATATCTTCATAAATTGATTTTACTTCAGTGAAAATTGATAATGCTGAATTGCAATGTTCCATTTTTCTTCGTCCTCGCGTATTATCTGACTTTTGTAATAATTATAAAACTTCTGAGGTTTTTACGGTACAAAATATTTTCTCGTTTTCCTAGTGTGAACAGGTACATTAACGTCATTTCTCAATGTCACTAGGGCGTTATCGGGCATTAGTACACTGTGTGGCTCAGGTGGAAAAAGGAGGAAGAGCATCAAGGCAGATAGTGCGTGGCAACTCAGATCGAGAGGTTAAGGCCAAGACTTTGGTTCTGCTTGTACTGCGAGATAAATGTAGGAAAAAATAAATAAAATAAATATTGAAAGATAAAAAAAAACCAAACGATCCCTAATCCTCGCCAACCTGAAAGACGAGTTCATCGCGCGTACCGGGCAAAGTCCCGTTTGGGCTGTACTGATGATCATGCTGCTTGGTGTCAGAGATCCGTGGGAGCTGAATATAAGCTAGAAAGAGATTAAAAAAAGAAGATTCTTCTTGCTATCGATACAGGAGAAAAATTGAAAAGAAAAAAAAACAAAAATGAAATCAAAAAGTGTTCGTGACCGAGAGATAGAGAGGTATGAAATAATATCAAGCGAAAAAGTGAGATCGAGTATTCTCTCATGAATATGAAACACTCGATACGTGCATATTTTACTATATCATTACATACAACGTGTAATTATATTGTGAAACGTTGCTGCCTCCGTTTCGCGTGTCTCGGATGCTCTGTTTTATTTCATTTCAGCAGCAAAAGACACGACGAGAATCACTCGAGCAATAGTATAAAATATATATACTTTATAACGTTCTGTGATATTACGTTATGGGTTTTTACTAGATAACGGGCGCGGGTAAGGGATATGGTACAAGAGGTATATATGTTATGAATTATGAGGCACGGGGTCATTGGAATGTCATAATGTCCCGGTAGCATCTTATATGTACTCATTTATACATATTTACGTAATATCAAGGAATATAAATGTAAAGTACGATATTTTTTTGCTTCAAAAGTATATAACGAAGAAGGAAAATTTTTCGTATTTTGCAATTAATTTTGCTTGTGCATTTGCTCTGTCGGAATCAAAGGTTGGAAGTTTTCTTAAAACACGTAATAAGTATGACATTTATTTCCTGTTCAGATAATTATCGAACTAATGAAGTTACTTTTTCACGTACATTCATATCGTTCTGGATTACTCGTGCAATATCTTGTTCAAAACCTACCTTGAACTTCATTAGGAGATAAGATGTTTTATTTTTATTTTTTATTTTTACTTATGATGAGTATTACGTACAGGAGAATGTCTATAAAAACTCGAACAAGAAAACTGGCTCTTCGAACTGCATGAATATACAAGGTGCGACGATCGTAACAAGTTTTCTCTATGGAATAGTGTAAATTATTTATCTCCAGAAAATAAATCGTCGAAGAAATGCAGATAATAATTATTAACTTGTATCTCACATTATGGAATTGGATGCTTGAGGAATTTTGTATCATGTAGCATGAAATGCCCGATATTTATTTATCACGAAAAGCTATAATATTTTATATATAATGAAGACTCTGACTCGGATCGGATTTGCGAGAAAAAAATGGCACTAAATGTCAGCACGGAATATTTTCAGTGAATCCTCTCGTACACTTTCGTTTCCTGTAACATTTGGCGTGACCTCACGTGTCAACGACCAGAGACTTTCTGTGTGAGGTTGCATAACAGAAAATAACAATGATTCGAAGAAAAAATAGATTTATTCGTGAACAATCTCCGGTGACGTTCGGGGAATGTTACAATATTTGTGGGACTGTTTTAAGATGTGACGTCGATTTTTTCTTAGACGTTTCATTTTTAAGCTTGATCAGAGTTTAAATCTTGTGATGTGCTGCATTTTAATTCCGCGGATGACACGAGCTCCTACCTTTTCTGAACGATCATGGACTCTCTCGATTTTCTTAGAAACGTAAATGAAATGTTACACAGCTAAATGGTTGATTAATTAATCGATCGTTTCGCGACTTTCGATACCGGATTCAGCTATCGCCGTTACGGAGACATCACGCAAACTTAACGAGGTCACTATCCATACTGCACACTCGTTTTCTTACATTGATTGAGATGAGAGTGTGAAGAAATAACGAGAAAAGTAAGACCCAAAAAGAAAAAATCAGAGAAATTGAGATATGCGTAAGGGATATTTGAACTCGCTTCTTCGTGGCTATTCTTACTTGAAAAAATATTCACCTCTGACATGAAATCAGTGACCGATAGCTAAGCATGCAGTGCTCGCTGCATCCTTGTCCACTCCGGTTTACATGAGGCTAAAACCATTTATCATTCACTCAGCTCGATGCACAATTTATAAAACGATTTACAGCCATCCAAAACGAGCTCCACAACTTCTATCGATCGTTCAAAAAAAATCGTGACTTGCACAAAAAAGTATAAAAATTTATTTCATTTCTTTGCTGTTTAATGTAGAAAAATATTTACTTCCATTTGTCAAAACGTTTTTTTTTTAATTGGAAATAAAATTTAGATAATTTTAACGTGGTCGATAAAGTTAAAAATGACAAGTGATGCAACCAACTATATTCGAAAATTGTCATGCATGAAAACACGTCAATTGTTTGCCCACATGTTTATGAACGAATCAGCAATGAACAATAATAAATGTAGATAACTGCACAAACAAAACAATTCATCATCACAGCTTCCTAGTGTATAAATTTACATTCAAACGTGTAGTAATGATGTCGATATACGTAAATATCTAACAGGAAATGCGTGTGCAAGAAGCTAATCGCACCTGTAAATTGCACGTTCGAATCTCAACTATAAACTTTTTTAATCTCTGTCTGGCTTTTTCTTTCTCTCTCTCTTTCTCTGTCTTTCTTTTCTCATATACGTATATGGTTGAATCCTTCAGGAAACGTTGAAAATTCACCTTTGATCCTGCGTATCGGAGGTTTTCATTGGAAGCCAAGAAAGATAGGAGTACGATCTAACTTATTATACATGCACTCACTTTGAAATCGTCGTTAATGCTAATATATTATGTGTGTTGTTGTACAGGTCGTCTCAAATTAAGAAAAAAAAATAAAAATCATATTTTAATGAATACAACATAGAAAAAAAAACGTGACATAAATGATGGTTTCTTATCATTATAATTAAAGAATGGTGTGCATATTATTTTATAATATTTTTGAAGATTGTCACATTGTAGTATGTTTGATAGATCCCACATTTCAATAAAAACATTGGTGACAAGGTTTATCAATTTTGAAGCAGCCTACGTTCTAATGGAAAATATTTATTTCCGGAAAAGCTTGCCTGGTATCGCACCCATCTATATACACATCTATAAATATATCAGAACAGCTATGCAACTCGAACTGACACTTATATGAAGAATGTTGTAGTATCGACTGAGAGGCACGGGCGTTATTCAAAGCGCATCAGAGTTAATCGGTAAAAGTTAAAGAGGAACGTACCAAAATTGTTTTACGTGGTAGATCATGAGGGATACGCCTTTACTTGTGTTTGCCATCGATATATGCATAGTAGCTCGAACTCGTCGACGATCCTGGCTACTTTCGCACGCTCGGAAACACGGCTTTCGGCCTCGTTAATGCGAACCAGTCACCTAGGCTTATCCCGGTTTCCCGGACGGCCAACACACATACAATGTCTCATGTGCACACATACACACGCACACGCTGTCTCTGTGTTTATATACATATAACGAAGGAGGGCGCGGGAGGGACGCGAACACGGTGGATTCTCGCCCGCGAGCACGATGAAAAGGTCGTGCGAGACTCCATCGCTTTGTCGGCCGCAAGCTATTCGAGAAAAACCTCTATAGATTATAGATATCGACAGCGTACTTTTAAAAAATTCAGTAAATACAGAGACACGGAAAAAAAACGAAAAACTTCACATTTTTATCTCATGTTTTGTCGTGTAAATGAAGGCGGGACTGGGTCAACGAAAGATCATGTAAAATTGAAAAAAAAAAAAAAAATGATTAAGCTGAACTTACTGACGAAGCATTCGATTGTCGTTCATTACTTATACGTTTGTTTTTGAATATTTTGCTTTGGAGATTATACAGAATTTTCAATCTTCATCAACACCGATCGATAGGTACTAAAGTGTTTTTTTACCCACGTGAAATAGATGATGTAAAATTTGAGTTTTATTTCGAAAAATTAATTCTTCGAATGCATTTGTGCACAAGATTTTTCAAAAATATTGATAATCGAATAGTATGGAACTTTTTGTCATTGAAGAGTGTTTCAAACGACCGCGAGGCACAGACATTCTGTAAAAAATTTGTCCCTCGAAGCAGAGGAAAAACTGGAGCACCTTAGCACTCAATTGGCGAGTCGGACAATTTTCTCTCATTGAAAATAATTTCGTCATGGAGTTACGAGGTAAGAGAATCTCGTTGGAATTGTTTGATCGATAAAATCGATTTATTGCAAACTTTCTATTATTAACCTTCGACGATTTATTACCTAATAATTTTTATTTCTTCGTCACGTTGATTGAAGAAGTCCACGAGATTACCCATTAAAACGTTGTCGTAATATCCATAAAAGATCTAATCGACTTGGTATCAAGTTCGAGGTCATGTAGAATGATTATAGTGATCCAGCAGAGTTTCAAGTAGTAAATATCTCGACAATCATCGCGAAGAAAAAGTAGATTGACGTCGTGACCAACGGAGAAAAAAATATCTGATGGACTGGATGGTTAGGATTTCTCACGTTCTATTTATGCAACTTTTAATTACTCGGGTGTGTCGCATAGGAGACCTGTCGAGGGTATTAAATAATTTACGAGAAGGATGTCTATCCATTTGTAAAGTTCGTGTATTTCATTATTCACTGCACTAGAATAGTTCGACGTTTAAAACTCTTCGGTTCTTAGGATGAACAAATTTTATTGTGCAGTAAGTGAATTGATGTCACAATAAGCCACGGTTATTGTTACTTTTGTTATTTTCAATTTATCCGACAGGAAAATTGAGCATTTGTCAAAAACGTTAAACGGATCCAGAATCGTGACTATAATTCGATTTGACAGTCAAACGCTTCTTTTTACTAGCTCAAAGGACGAGAGAGAACATCGTAACAAACTTGACGCGTACACAATCGCAAGGAAAAGTTCGTTTAACGAGATATACTTCGGCTCATCCCAGTTTCCTCACAAGGAGGAGAAAATCCGTCGTCTATAATCGGACACGCAACCATCTAACGTCAGTTGAGAAAAGAAAAAGGAGCGATTATACTTTGTCGGCTAACGACGACTAGCTACGATCCGGACAAGTTTAATCACCATCCGGAGATTCACTCGATCGTTTTCTCATGTAGATTCACGCGTTTTAAGGGTCAGGGTACCGCGAAAGAAAAAAATATATAAAAACAGGGTGGTCTTGCGAAAAAAAGTTGGTCTAGAAATCTTTGATTAACTCTCCGACGAAGCCAGCAAAGCTTTTCACTACATTTCGCAATTTATCTCAGCATTTTACTCGTCATACAGTCTTTTTTCATTACGTTTATTTTCTTATGCAAATTTATGTTTGATTTTTTTTTCTATTTCTTTGTATTATATTCATAAAACACGGTGATTGAAATTTTTCTAAATGATTGCCGTTTGTATAATTTAATAGCATTGATAAAAAATTGTACATGCTACTGAATTCATGAGTCAATTAAATATCCAAGCAATTAAAAATTCGTAATCAAGAGCATTTCCTCTCACCAGAAAAAGTAACACTATACTTTCCAATAAATACAAGTTCTTTCACGATGCTGATCCTGAATGGTTGTGACGGTGAGAATGAGTCATGATCTCAACACTTACTCGTCTGGATAGAATAGTATAGCAAAAGGGGACGTATCTCGACTTTTGCTCCAGCGTATGGAAAGGAGAGTCTTGAGCGCGTGCGCTGAATCATACGGATGCGGATAAACCCAGAGGACCTTGACCTCACGGGTAATACGTGAATTTCGGTATTACTTACACATCCATATATACATAGTATAATAGTTGGCTATATAAAGTTGATGTGTCTAGTGTCTAGCATGCAAACGACGCATTAAAATCGCCTTTGAAATGGCGAACAAAAAATACATAAAAAAATAATTAGAGAAGTGAAAAATAGTTATAAGCGAAGAAGAAACGTAGATTTCCATTAAAACTTTATTTCGTTTGAGATCTTTTGATTTACTTTACACTTGTCTTCTCAAAAGAAAAACTTATGAAAAATTGACGGATATACATGTAGATTTTTTCGCAAGTTGTTACAACCCTCGAGTTCACAAGACACTCACGAGAATTCACCCTTATTTGTCAATATCGAGGGGTATAAGGGTTCAACTATCCCTTTATCGATTCTTTGAACTCTCATCTCCCTGTTTGTCCAGCAAAAGGCGGAAGGGTCTTCGAATCATCACGAAACTCGGATCGCACAAATGGATAGGGACTGGAGTGTAATCCATCACGTATGTTTCGAAAAAAAAAACGCTAAATGTGTTCTACAGCACGTTCGTCGCATGTTCGTATGTTTAAACAGTATAAAATGTACGTACACGATTTTATCGATTAGAATATCCAATTTCTAGAAAGAGGCATTGAAAAAATAAATATACTTGTCGTGATTTCTCGAAAAGCATTACTGACTGCACTTGCACTCCGGATTCTGATTCATCACTTTTGTAATCCTCAGAATAAGGCTTATTGATTATCATTACAGCATTTTATATTTTCCCTATTACAGCTAATCATTCTGAAGAGAAACATTTGTTGTTGTAATAATAAGTTTTTGGATTTGTGATTGTTTTTTTTTTCTTGAATTTTGATTCATTTGAAGAAAGAGGTATATTGTACACCTCATCGATTTCTATTGCAAGTGAATTCAATCCCCATAAGAGCTTGCTCGAAAGAGGTTCCTAGTCATAAAACTGACTAATAAAATTAATAATGTAAGTTTCTCTATCAAACTTTCGAATGTACGTTTATATACCTTGGGATAAATTAACCCAATAGTATATCGTTCTCGAAACGTCACCTGTGCGATGGAGCCTCCCACACAATTTCCGAGAATTTGTAGCGACGTGTACACAACGATATATTTATAAATCTTTATACGCTCCCAGAGACATACAGATTCTGATATTTTTCTCGACTTTTCTCATTCTTGCTCTCTTTACCACTGGAGAACGAGGTAAATAGGAGGAGATTTGAAAATCATAAAAAAATAAAGAAAGTAAAATAAAAAACTCGTGAGTCTCTTGTAATCGCGGGCGTAGTAGGGACGACGATATACAACAGGATAGGCGGAATGCACCGAGGTCTAGCGCACAATGCTTTTGCATTTCTGCATACAAAGCGAGCGCACAGAGAGGTCTTCCCGTCCCTGAGCAAACCGTACAAAATTATCTCAGTTATTTTCGTATCGTGGGTGGACGGTTTCTCGGTCCGTCATCATCCATTGTCGACGAACGTCCCGGATACACATATATATACAGCCTTCGTCAAAAGTATACAAGACACAACCAAAAAACCTCAATTTTTTTCATTTTTATTGATTAAACAAATATCCCATTACGAATTGCCAATAAAATTATATTTGAGTATCAAAATTTCATAAAAAATGTTTTTGTATCGTATTCAGTTTCTATCGAAATAAAAATATTTCGAGTCCTCTGGATTGTTAAACAATTATCATTTCAATGGAATAATTGTTTCTGTTTAATATACAATTCAGTAGTTTTATTGACGGGGTAAACACGATAAAGTTAGCCACGACTGTAGCATTAAGATCGTAAAGGTTTACAAAAAGAGTATGTAAAGACGATGTTTCACGCGCGCACGTCCTCTCTCATTCGTGCATCCTTTTGCAAATAATCAACTCCGATCGGGCGATTAGTATCGAGCTGGCGCCTCTCGACCCACGCAAGGGTATCCAGCATCCAGCACCATCTCTGTTCGTCTACGTCACTCTTTTCTTCCAAGAGAACGACAGATTTGCCATCCTTTTCTGTCTCCCCGTTGCTCCATCTCACCTTCTGCTTTCTTTCTCTGTATCCTTCTCTTATTTTCCTTCTTTTTGTCTTACTCTCCGGCTCAGAAAGTATAATAAATCGCCACAATCCCTTCAAGCTACATACAGATTCCATACAACGTCTTTGAGATTTTATTGTGATGTCTATAGCGTCATATAAATGCTGATTGTAATGCGCGTGAATAATATACATCGACCACAATGTAGACATTATTCTATCATTTTTTATTACTAAGAAACCATGTGATTTAAAAGCATTCATAGGATGCAAAATGGCGAAGAGGTTGAATAAAAGTTTTACTTCTCGAGTGCTTCCATTTTTCGAAATTTTTTATTATCCCTCCACCAGTAATCGTGGCTTTTAATCGTTCCATCAACACACTAAGGATCTTAGGTTTGACCTAGTTGTGTCATATGTTTTTTGCTTTGAAATGAGCTTGTATCCACCGAAGAAAGTCTAATATATTATCGAATATTTTTAAAGAAGAATGAGCTCCAATCTTCTAGACTCGACTCATTATTACAATTTCGAATTCCGATAAAAATGAATTTTTTAATTGCATTTTCTTAAATATTAAAACGAAAATTAATTTTAAGTTCCTTTGTATACAGGCGGAGAATTACGCTATCGTTTGTTCATCATCCGGGTCTTTTTTTGCATTGTGTAAGACGATTAATCTGAATGTAGAAATGAATAAAAATATTAAGCGAACAATTGAACTACACAGAATTTAATTTCAGGAAATCGTATTTGAAATATCCACGAGGTAAACTATTAATTAACTTCCTTTTAGCAATGGTTCTTTTTTCTTGTAAAATTTATTCACTCTGGTCCCACCTTTATTCCCATCAGATTCCTTCGAACATCTCTCGAAAGACATGTGCAAATAGTTTCCACAGACTTACTACTTGATTGCCGTAAATTAATGGCAGGTAATCGATTAGTCTGGAGTACATAAGAATCAATTGAATGATAGACCGGTAAGCCGTTCCGACGTTTTTCCATCGTCTTTCCCCTGGTCTAGTGGCGTTATTTATTACACATTAAATTGTTGAAATGATACGATACTGTGCCCACATCTATATATCGATGACTGACAATAAAACAGACTGTTAACAAAACGTTTGTGAAGTGAAAAGATTTGCAAAAACGCCGTTTTGTCGATCAAAAGTTAAAGTATTGTATTGTTTCTCTCTTTGTTTTTTTCATTCTACACGCTCCGTTGTCTCTCAGAACAGACAACTTTAAGGTCGTGCTCTCTCGATGGTAAAATACGACTGGGAGGCTTCTGGGAGAATAACGAATGATAAATTGAAAAAAAAAAGGAAAACAAAAAACATCGACGACTTAGGTCAGGCGGACGGTTTGTCATGATAGCAGTTATTATTCACTCGACTGTTATACGCGAGAGAGGACAATTATGTAATCGCAATATAAATGTAACGCTGGCTATTACTTCGCTTACAAAACTGCGCAACATTTGTTTCTCCGTATGCGCAAGTTCTTGCGAACTTGCGAATGAGCAAACGGCAAATACACACGTACAAGTATTTTGTGGAGCAAACCAATGATTACTACCTACATGCGTGCACACGTACGCACTTGTCTTCTGGCAGACGATATTTCAGTTTGGCATTTTATTAGTGGCCTTTGTTTCACCGGACAAAAGGCTTGAATTTAAAAGCGGTACGATTCTGAGTATACTTCGTAGCAGAAAATAATTCTCCTTAACCTTTACAGCAAGGACATTGTAGACGCTTTATTTTGCAAAGAAACGAGACGCTCCGTGTTCTGTAATAGGCACATTACAAATGTGATTCGTTTCGGCATAACAATGTACTTGAAATTTGAGGCAAGGACATTTGCATCATATTTTTTAAGTTTTTCTTCAACTCCAACCAAGAATTTTCAAGCTCAACATTTTTTTGCGTAGATTGTTTATTATCGATCGTACACAAAATATTATCCGTGCACATCGGAAAATTGAGTGCCATGGTATCATTGCAAGTTTCAATCGTTTCGTTTTGAGACGAAACACCCGTAATTCAGATGAAACGTAAATTCCCCGCCGGTAGGTCGGGACAGATATCGAGAGTCAGTTAAGATCGTTTCTCTCGCGGTGGACGCTTCCAATTGCATCGAGGCAACGTCGGTAACCGGCGTCTGGAGAAACGAG
Source organism: Campoletis raptor (assembly GCA_948107755.1). Taxonomy (NCBI): domain Eukaryota; kingdom Metazoa; phylum Arthropoda; class Insecta; order Hymenoptera; family Ichneumonidae; genus Campoletis; species Campoletis raptor. The sequence goes on from OX403623.1 coordinate 13,625,076, forward strand.
TTTAATTTAGTTTTGCGGTTGGTCCACCGAACCATTAGGTCTGATGAACGCCTTTGCGGTTGCGTCATCGCCGGTCGTCATCATCAAAGTGCACGATTCTTTCCCCTAGCGAGAGGTCCTCATAACACTGTCGGCTCGTTGTCCGTTCTTCTCATTCTCTTTCACTTTTCTTACGCAGTTCCGGTATGTCGGAGATCACTGGGATTGGTGATAAAAAGGGACGTCGTTAAAACAGGATTGTCGCGTATGACCGTTTCTCTCTGTTTACGCGGAATCATGACTTTTTTTTAAATCGTACGACTCGTCTTCCTTGAGATCGATAGAAAGTTTTATCGTAGTCTGAAAGTTTGTTAAGGGGATTCTTCTGTAGCAAATTTATTAAATGAATCGAAATTCTGTGAAGAATTATTTGTCGAATTATTCATGCACTGAAGAAATAAAAATTTTCTTAAAAGTTTTGTTTTTTTTTTGTTCCAGGTAGTTGAAAATTGTATATGAGCTACGATTGCCCCCCTCTGAGTGTATTCATGTTATAATTTCGCTAAAAAAATCTCAAAGAAATCGGATTTTTTTTTGCTCTGGAGTGGCCTAGTCCCTTAAGTTCCATTTTATATCCAATGGTACAGTGGTATGATGCGTAGAGAAAAAATACATTTTATAAGTCATGGTTTTAACGGTGTGGTTGGAGATACAGGAAAAAATTTGAAAAGCCATTAAGCAACCATGTAGCATAGGGGAATATGTAAAACTTATAAAAAGCCAGTTGGCTTAAAAAGTGATAGTTAAAAGCATTTCTATTATATACAGAGTGTCCTTGAATTATCATCTGATATCCAAATGACAAGAGAATTGTTATTTTTTAAAAAGAAAGTCATTAATTCATTTTGCTCTCTCGGTCAGTGAAACACATTTGAATCATTGATAGCTTCATGGCTATTGGCACATGGCAATTGTTTCTCTTATTCCAATCAGCCAGCAAAACTGGGCAACGTTAGTAAATAAATATTGTGTTAACAATTTGCAATGGACAGGTATTTGAAAAGACATTTCTCATTGTAATTTAGCAGCCCCTTTGATACTGAGCTCAACTCTCAAGACAGCTTGTATTGTCTTATGTTTTTGAAGAAGCATCGAATGGTATATGCGTAACCGCAGAGACGAGTGCGTGCATGTGGTAACGCGATTACGCGAGGAGATTTGCCGGGAGGAAGCTGCACTCGTCCAACTATACGTTATAGGTCTACCCACGCTCGATCTTTTACCTAGAGACGCTTACGGGGACGGTTCGCAAGAGGATTCTTGTGTGCTCGTAATATAAGTATCTACTGAACCGCAGCTCCATGGACTCGAGCATTCACATTACAGGGCAAATGCACGCAGGAAAGTAAGATCTCAGGAACAATGGACTCTCTCAGGTAGAAACTGCATCCTGCAAACGTATATATCTGTATGTATGTGTTGCCTATATATAAATATATATTCATAGAAACATATGACTAGCGTTATAACTCGGCACAATCTCTCAGCCACTAACTCGATAAAACTGACGATATTACACTGTACGAGTGATTTCATGCTTGGATGAGAATTCAATAAGGATTGCGCGGGTCAAGTTTATGAGAATTTCGTAATATTTTGCTACGAGATCGACAGACCGGAGATCATGATCAATAATGCCCTGAGGCTTGCCTTAAGTAAACAGTGATTGCACATATCAATGATTTATCTAAAGAGGTGCAAAGTCTCTCGCAATTACGAAAAATCAACTCGTCACTATTATAATTAAATAAAAGTCTTTTTCTTTCTCGAATATTTGTGTTGGTGAAATCTTGTTGAAATAATTGACGAACGTACAGAGACTCATAATATTACGTGATTTATTACTTTCTCTCATTGTTTCTTTTGCTTACACTTTAACGATTGTAAATAAATTGCAAAAATAATTCTCGGTGTGAAATTGCTTGTGTATTGTTTAATGTTTTCAAAATATATTTATTTATAACTCCTGCCTGTAAGAATGTACGGCCGTACTTGAACCTCATAAAGACCTTGAGGAAACATGAGGGCATATGCAAGTACGAAAAAAAATCCATGAACCCAGTGTGCTGGCACTCTCAAGAGAAGAGCCTTGTCCCAGTTCATCAGGCAAACTCTCCGCACGTGTGGCATATTTGGAAAGTGAATAGGGGAACTCTCTCGTGAGCTATAAATTACACGATGAATTAAACGGTGTTAATTCGTCGATTTGGAAAGCTCCACAGTTCGCCGACAAAAGACCATATTCCATATTCGTATTCGAATATATACGTAGATCTGTAGCATAACAACAAAGTGCAGATGAATGTGTTCTGATACTTGATACCCAGAGCTCGGAGAAACCCAAACAAATATGTACCTACGTTCGAGTCAACATTTATATATTGCTGAAAATACTCATTCAATTTAACAAAATAGATGTATCACGTTTCACGATTTTTTCTTCCGTTATTCCAAATCCAATCAGAGATGTTACTCCAATAAAAAAAAAAAGCTTAACTTTTATAGGCATGTATTTTTTACAAATACGAGTATTTTTGAACCCTTTAAAAATCATTATCCTGCACTGGTATTTATAAACCTTGGATCTGAGATGTCTCTCGAAACCAGAAAAACATTAGCTCACACCTTGACCAAGCTTTTGCTACAATGAAGAAAACAAAACACATTTCTTGGTGTGAACAATCCAGGTTTGAGTTGAAGGTTAAGTGCGAATATGGTATCGAGATTAATTTTCGAAATCAAATTGTTTCAAGCACATCTGATTTTGTTTTTCTGGAACGGAAAAAAATTTGCTTTTGGAACGTAGAACTATGATGACAGTGGGAATTAAAAAATCAGCGTTTTTCATGTAAATTTAACTTCAATTGAATATTGTTATCATAGTTATAAAAAATATTCGAATGGCACGACTGAATTTTGCCAACGTTACATAAACAAATAGAAAATACAAATAATCTTCAGCATTAGTGGTTTTCTCTATTTTCATTGATTATTTTTCTTGACCAATCAATATATTGTCAAATATACTTAATTACTCTAGTGGGCTATAAAAAGATTTCAGATCGAGTGTCGAGTAAGATACTCTCGCAAAGCACGGCCGAAGAGAGCATGGCGCGAGAAGCGAATGAAAGCGAATGCGAGCTCCCCGTTACCTTATACGGATTTAGCCTAATTTCGCATCTCGCAATGAAAGAATGACACGAGACATATATACATATATATTTATACGTCTCAGGCTTATGCCACCTCGAGGAATTCTGAGGACGGTGTGCGAGATCGAGCAAAAGCATTTTGCAATGACGCTCGAGAGAATGATGTTTACAACGTCGGCCATCACTCTCCTTTTGCTATGCCTTTTGCCGTCGCATAAAGCACATCGCGTGGCATATCGCTCCTGATTGAAGGTAGTAGGCCGCCAATCATAATGGCTTGAGAGAGATTACCAGCAATATACAATACACCAAAAGCTCTATATATACAAAAAAAAAGACATGGAAATGACGAGAAAAAAAAACGATTGCTGCATCGCTGTTAAATCGTTGTACAAAGTTATTACTAACTTATTTCTCCTGCATTCTAGATTCAAATAAAAATTATTTTTTTATGTACGGTGACTTAGATGTACATACATAAACTAAAATGTGTTTATGCAATCTTTAAATTGAATTTGTTTAAGTTCCAAGATTTGCTTAGAAAGTTTGTGTAACATGCGACAAATTATTGTTTCATGGTTGATTTTCGTCAACGAAGAATAATTGTATCACTTCATTTTTTAGTCCTTTACTGAGGTTTCAGAGTTTCTCGAGACTTCGCTCGAATCTCTCTGATTAGTACGTGCTCGTAGTGACAGCAATATATCAATTTAAGACTCTATGCAGATATATATATATATATATATATATTTATTTTATTTTATTGTATTTTTTTCGGTTGCAGAAATAGAAGATGGCAGGATTGAAGGAAATTGATCACGAGACATGCGGTTCTCGCGGTTTGTTTGCGGATACCGACAACGGCGAGTCATCTTCGAGCTCTTGTAAATTGTGCGTCTATAACTTGCAAAGCCTTCTTCTGGCCAGCGTGTCTGCAAGGCGTCTCGCGATTTCCGCAAATTGATGCATTGCGACAACTTGTTCACATAGGATCTCAACACAGATAAAAAATGTACACAATAAGAGGTTTTTGGCATTGATTTAAATTATAAAAAAAAAAAAAAACAAACAAATTAGTCCATATCGACAAAATGGAAGGAAAATTATTTTTGTGAAAAATTATTCTCCGGCTTTAAATTCTAGAATTAATAATTGATTGTTAAGTCTGTAAAATAAGTAAATTTGTAAAACCGACGTGTTTACTGGGATAAACGAGTACCGCATTGACCAAATGAGTGGAACGTCAGATTGCGAATAAATAGAGAGTGAAATAACGAATCAGCTGAATGTTTCCGTGGAAGAAGGCCGGGGAATAAATCTTTGTGTGTGCATGTCTGAATTTTTACTATCTTAGACCTCGATAGCCAAAGTCTCTCGTACCAGTCGCTATATTTTTCCAGTAGAAAAAGAAAGAGATGCAATTGCGTAAAGAATCTCCTGTGGAAGGTTAGTGAACTGCAATTGCAACTGCAGTCAACGAACGATCGTTTAACAAACTTCGATCCGCAATTCTCAATCCTCGGGCCAAGTTTTTTTTAATCATTTTTTTTTTATCATATCCGATTTCAAAGATTTTGACGATTGATACAGGTGCATTCGAAACTTTTTCTGTCTCTTTCTATCGTTTTTTTACTGCTTTGGCCTTTTCGTGTGTTCGTATATACACAACCAATGTAAGTTGCAATTGGCTAAAGTGCCAAGTTGGTCCGCGACCACCGTCTTACTCTCTTTCAATATCTTTCTCTGTTTTTCTTCGTCTCTCGTTCTGTTTGCTAGTGCAACATCATTTTCGAGCCAATATCTCTGAGTTTGTGGAGGGTCAGTGAACCGAAACGATATTTCACAAAGTTTCTTCGGGAATTTATATGTGAAGAGGAACATTTATACACGATCAGTCAAAAGTTTTCAATTACTTGAAACTCTGTTTTTTGTTTTGCAACTCTATTTTTTTGTCATCCATTGAATTATCACTAGGTTGAAATTTTATTAATAAACACACTTTTTATCCCCGAACAATGTTCAAATAAAGCTTCTTGGCTGGTCCAAGGACCACTGTAATTTGTTATGTTCATAAAAGAGCAAATGGTCAATAAAAAAATCACAGATCACGTTTTATGGATTCTTTTTGCAACGAAAAAAGAATCGACATATGTTGTATAGACGTTTTCAACATTTGGGCAAATACTTTTGAAAGATAGTGTACATCGCTTGATCCGAAGCCACGACCTGTTTATATACTACGGTAACGAGCCAAAAGTTCGACTGCCTCTTATTTCAGTTACTTTTCCTTTTTCTTTACACAAGTTTTCGCGTTTTCTATCGAACGGTGGAGAAGCGAATTTCCTGTTTTGTCGATTCGCACAAAACTCCTGCATGGGAAGATTAAATTTTTACAGTTCAAATGAATGAGAAAAGTACTTTCAACTTATGTCGTTCGCCCACGAGGTTTTTTTTTGTCAGGGCAGTTTTTTGTTTGCGCAAACTGACTTTCTAAAGAATTTTTTGTTCACAGCGGTGACATAATTTTTCACGTATACAGCGATCGGATTTAACGAACATCCCCCATTGTCAGCGGACAAACATTTTAAAAGTATTCTCTCGTTCCTCTTAAAGCCCACCTTTGCGTTTCGCACATCAAGACTTTCGAGGGCCCTTGAAATTCGAACTCAAACACGTAGATGAAAAAAAAAAACATCATTTCGAGTGTTATTGAACGTTCATAATCTGCGAGTTTGTATGCGAAGTGTTCTGACTACCCACGTAACATATTCTTCACAAACGCGCTTAGCAATAGCCGAAAAAGGAAGTGGTCACTTTTAAAATCACGTAAGACAGTTGATCGAGATTTGAAAAGATAAAAAAAACACAAGTTCTCGGTATTTTGGCTCAATGTAATCGAATTCATTGAATAAACCTTCATATTTAACACAAAAATTTGTCAGTTTAACGAATGAACCTACTGACACAAGTGAAAATTCACATTAAAAAGAATTTTTATGAAAATTAAATCGTTTTCACGGTTTCAAAAGACCTTTCCATTGTTCCCTTCCTTTACCAAACTCCATGCTCCTGTGAGGTCCCCAAGACACTTTGCTCGAGGCCACTTTTTCCTAATCCACTATTCTCGACACATCAGTAAAAAAAAAAAATTCCCGACAGTTACGCCATATTTTTTACCGGATTTTAGTTGATCAACATTCTGAACTCTAAAAAACTTTAAAAAATTGGTTTCCACACAGCCATCAATGTACTCACCAGTACACCGATAAGCGCGGTCACCCATCTACATATTGACTTGGGCAAAGCCATACACAGACCCCTAAACAATCGCTGTTGGGTCCATCAAAAAAGTTTTCACGTAAATTTATGTATTGATGCGTTATTAAAAACGGTGTAGCTTTATTAAAGACGTTAGAAATATTTAAGGACCTCCGCTCGCGGGTGCACTTGATTTTTATTCTATTCTTTAGTTTCTTTTGCCATGGTTTACACTTGATTCAAATTCAAAACTGTGACATTCCACAACCATGAGTATATGAATACGATTAAGTGTGTGTGGAAGCAGAAAAGAGCCGCATGCGCTGCGGCACATGCATTATCCACGTTGTAGCGCCTGGAGCGTTCGTTAAGGAACTTTAAGGGCTGCATACATATCTATAGATACATAAACAGTAAACTTCCGAAGCATATACGTACAAAAATATTTACGGTGGGTCGTGAAACGTCGCTTCACGGCACTTGACTTTGAGACCTGAGAATAGGGCCTTGTCGAGCTCCGTGAAAAGAACTTTTAAACCCTCTGTCCGAAAAACATATTATGTTGGTCCGCTAGTTCAACGCAAAGAAGAATTCGAGCAAAAGTCGACAGAAAAAACAGCAGACTGAGCCGAGAAGAAAAAGAAAAAAATGAAGTTTACTATGAATTTTACAGAGAGCCGTATTTAGAGGTTAATAATTCACGAAAGAAAATTAAGTTATAAAAAGAATCAAGTTTCGTGTTTACTCTTAGCCAAAACACATAATAAACGGTTGTGAAGTGTTTGTATTTAAAAAAAATCTCATTAGGGTTTACGGAACAATGTTATTATTTTTACGCCTATTGAATAAGAGATTCAGAAGATTGTATCCCGCGGTACACGTTCGTGACAGTCGTCAAAACTCATCAGCAATCTCGTTGGCTTGAAAATTCTCGTTAAAGACGGCGCCACAGCCGAACAAGGATCTCGAGCGGACAATTCCGCGAACAAGTATTCAAAAATGCTTGACCAATTTCGGCAGCAGGAACTCTCGTCCACAACTTAAAATTCATTGGGACGAGGATAAGAGAAGAGAGGCTTGAGACAGGAGTCAGAGATAAATCAGTGTAAAAAAAATGAGGAATAATTGTACCGGACTTAAGCCTTACTTTTATCCTGAAGAAGATGCCATGAAGGAAGCACGTGTTGCTCCTCTTTGGTCACTCTTTCGTACTTATCAAAGCGGTGTTTTATATACAAGAGAGCGAGAACATACTTGTATGTACGAGAGCATCCGTACACTCCGTTTGGCTTTTATAGCGCCAGTGCGATTTGATTGTTCGCTCTCGTTTCTTCTTTTGCTGATACTGGTTCTTGTGTCCCTGAAGAGCCAAAAGAGTTCTCTTTGGTGTTCTTCCACGCTGTCTCCTTCTTCTCCTTCTTCCACGTCGTCTTCATCCCGTGGCCGAAAATGGTTTGGCGTCGTTGAACGAGTTTTAAAAATACTTTTGTACAACTTGAAGAAGTGTTCCTGTACACGCAATTCACCGTGGGGGGGGTAGTCCTTAAACTTTTTTCGTTTTACAATATCCGGCGCCGTTCCGCGCAAAACAAAAAAGAAGATGAAGAGTGTAATCCTTTGGCCCTTTAGCCTTCGTCACATTTCGTTCTTGCTGTTGCTCCTTGCAAGTTGATTGTACGGTCGTCACCTTTTTTTACGACGTATGCCCTCGGATTCTTTGAGAAGCGTAAGGAGTTTTACTCTTTCCTCTTTGTATTATATACTGAAATGTCCCATGGGTTCGGTGAACCCTTTGGACTACAATGAAGTCCTGCATTTCAGCGTTTAATCACAGTGATGATCCTTTGGAAGTTTCACTTCGAATAATTCTTGGGCGTAAATTCATTGCAGTTTTTAATTTACGATCCTTGAAATATTTTCTCTTTGAAATTGGTGCAATGTCAATAATTCAGGCACAAACGAATGAATTCGAATGACCCTGAATACTCAAACATAAAGAAGATTACCCACAGAATCATTGTCAACATCAGGCTAAATTAAAATGAACAAATAAATAAACTCATATTTCTACACGATCTGGATTGTGCTCCGTTTCACTTCTTGATTGCTTAATCGTTGCTGTCTTCTATTCATTCTCGATGATGTTCCAACAGTAATCCAACCTAGATCTACTTTAGAAGAACTTTCTATGGACGATAATGTCCTGACGTCTAGATTTGCACGAATGCATGCATCAATTACAGTCGCGAAGATCTTCATCTGTATCATTGCTCCTGTGGGCATTTTTCTCCTGTACATAGTTGATAATTATCTCTCCGGGATCTGCGGAATGACAATGACAATACACGTCGAAACGAGATCTTGGAAGAACGTAAGGAATATACACTTCGTTGACATTTAGAGCCTCCCTCGTGAGGTTCCTGATGTCACTTGAGATTTGTACTTTGCGGTCTTCTTACGTTCGCGAATGTAGACACGGTCTTGAGGAAAGTAAATGGTGAAGCAAGATTGTAGTTAATAATATGTAAGATACACGTATATGCATGAAAACTGGATGATCCGGAGGCCATTTTCCACTGACATGTAACCAGCAGGTCGACCTCGTCTTTGGTTCCTCCCTCCTTCTCTTCATCTCACTTCCACACTCTTTCTTTCCGCAGAGACCGTCGCATTGCGACAAAATCTCACTTACTCGCTTCCGTAACCGAGCAAGAGAACCCACGGGGCACATGAAGACGTGTATGTGGAAGAAAAAGTAAAAAGCAAGGAACGGAAGAGGGACAAGATCACACCGTGATACAGTTTATATTTAGCTGATCGTGAGAGTACGCGCGGTTTCAAACGAAGGATATTTCTTGGATGACTTAAATTACCATACCCAACAAGACAAACGGAGGATCCTTTAATGTTCACGTCGAGGATTATTTATTGCTACTTCTTAGCTTTTGTTTACCGGACCAATATTATCTTACTAATTCCATTATCCTACGATCGTTAGCTCACTTAAGAACCTTAAGACGTAATTAAAATTGTTGCCCCAGTACTGTTACGTGCTCTTTTAGTGAAATATGATCGTCCGCCGGAGCCATTCACTTTTTAACGGAACATTAACGATTCAGCTGTACAGTTTTTAATACGAAGATAAAAATAGAGACATATGATTTTTCGAATAATAGTTGTTGATAATTTTTAAGTCATGGTTTTTTCGACATGATTCAAGCGAAATTTTCGACTATTTCAAATGATATTCTAAATCAATCGAAAGATTCCTCTGATCGAATGTTAAACGAGGAAGCATTGGTTACTCTAATCAGGTTTAACAATAACAGCCACTGATTCATAAATATTTGTTACTTGAGCTTATTATTAAATTGCACGTCACGTTTACTTGGGGGATGACTCACATATCCACATCTTTTAGCTTTGTTCTGATTTATAGTAAAATTTCTGTCACCAGGATAACTCTGAAAAAATGTGATTGAGATAAAGTGCTTTTTCATGTGGATCAAGGGCTACCTTCTGTCTCCAAGTAGTTTCCGGTAAACATTACGTGCTTCATTGTAAACAAAGCCGTGCACAATAATTCTAAGAGTGAGCGAACGTGATGCAAAACTTGAAGAAGAGAGAGAAGGAGCGTTAAGAAAGACAGCAGAAGATCTACCGGTTCCGGTAGTAACTCAAGTCACACGGAGGGTCTTCGTTGTCGTTTTGCCTAACGAGATGTAACTCAAAACTACTTATGTAAGCGTCTCTGAATAATAATACACTACTATGTTGCCCAGTTGCTGTTTGCGAGAAGGGTCAGCGTGTACAGCCGTCGTAAGCGAGAGCTAAAGACTCCAAGTAGGGGGCTGTATAGAATCTTGCCTCGTGTATTTACGCTACCAGTATCCGATGCTAATTTCTAGGAGCAACAGAAAGACTCTCGTCACAGAGTTCACATCAAGTCCGTACAAGGTTTTATAGCTGCGTCGTTCGTTTGCTACGGTCGTTCGAAAGAATTATATAGTTTCTTGCATTTCTCAAGCTGTGAGCCTACAGATCCATATTTTCAGTCAAGAAAATGAACACAAATTTTATAAAACACTGAAAACAATTAACATATAAAAACCACACCAAATAACATCATTTCGTCTAACAGTAAACCGTCCATCAAACGTCTTCAATGAAAGAAACGCTAAAAAAAAAGAAAATCAACGTTTTTCGTGAGGCAAATTATGCAGGAACATCAAAACTTTCTACACAATGTATCGTCTTATTGAATAGTATTTTTTGAAGTATTTTTGCTATGTGTTGCGAAGAAGGTCACAACCAGGATGCATTATTCCTAAACGATCGCCATTCTCGGGATTACTCTTTACATCTAAGAGGTTACGATCTCTCTTTTTGTATCTTTATTTTTGGCGCGAAACGACAAAGATTCGTGACATACACCGTACGCACGATTGTTTGTTTTTATATGCGATCTTTCATCGTGTCTCGTAACTTTCGTACGAAAGTCATTTTATTCGAAACGGCGTATTTCCGATAATTTATAAGTAAAAGATGATGTGTTTTGCGCCTTTTTTTATCCATTATATATAAGCCCATAGTTATTTTATATTGTATTATGTCCTATTGTATATAAACTTCGGTGTACTCGGTACAGTGTTCGTAATGTATCGTGTAGGTGGCACTAAAATGGGTGAAGGCAGCACAGCACCTCGCACAATGGCCTTTCCTCCTGACCGACGCAACAAGTGTTAGCCCACACGATATACTCCCGTAGCTTTTGCATAAAACATTAATATATAAATAAACGTGACAATGGCTGCGTACGCATATTTACACTTTTTTGCAAACAACTACGAGAATAGTAGAGAGTCGTACGGGATTTTACGGTGATGCGAAATGCACTCGCCAAAGAAATCCACGTGGTGGTTATATGTATAGGACTTTTTGTTTCAAATCTATAGAAATCTGATTTTCATTATTCCGGAAATAATTTAGATGAAACTCAGTGAATCATTAGAAAATATACATTGGCAGAGGACGAGAATTTCATAAACAAACGAAAAATCAAATCAAACTTTTTGCATAATAATCAGCGCTATTTAAAACATCTTTTCATTTCCCAATGTTTTATGTGAAATGCCGTGGGCAGAAATATATATTTTTCGTACAAAACAGGTGTATAATAATAAATAAAAAATTGTAGGAGTGAAAGTTGAAGGAATATCGTACCGATGATTTTATGATAAAAAACTAAATAAATATAAACCCAAATTATTTTGCAAAAATGTCCTGTATATATGGATGGAGCCGAGGTAGTGCAACCCTGAGGGTATCTCGTATTGCGCGACTAACTTATTAACGGTAGATAGTCATCCCCGGAATTCTTTGACATACCTCTCAAACACATAAACGTATATAGTTTTATTCTCTCGCGAATCTTTGCAGCCTCTTTTGCTTATATTCCTATCGCTCGAGTGATCTCAGATTTCCATCGAGTATGCCGATGTTCTGAAACGATAGCCAGTGCTCTTTCTAAATACGTGGTTCAGGCATTTTAACGTTTGTTCTGGCTGATGTTTAATGCTCCATAACACAACCGTTTCTCGTAGTACTTTGAATGGTGAATACCCTTTTTTATCTGATTCTCCATAAGTTTGGGACAAACATAATAAGAACGATTTTTTTTTTTTTTTAATTCACGAAAGTGCATTTACTGAGATTCATAGGAAGCAGAACAACAATGAATGAGGAGTGCAATAAAATTGTGATAATAAGGTCAGCCCATCAATAAAACATAAGCTTATACAAATGTCTGAGTTGTGATACTCTAATTTATTTAAATCTTTCGATGCATATAAAAAAAGTTTTTCGTGTTATCGAAGAAACCTGGAAGTCAAACGATAAATTTGAACCTGTCTCATCAATTATTACGCTCACTCGAAGAATTTCGAAAATGCTGTGCCTGCTCCCAGAAAAAGCCATTCGATTAATCCGAATGATTTCATTTTCACAGTGCTGAGGAGGCCTCTTCGAAAAAAAAAAAAAAAACGTATCGATCGACTACAGGAAAGGAATGTGAAGATTAAATGAAATTAAAGGTCAGCCAAAAATGCTAGAAAATAAAGTTACTCGTCGAAGTTCATGCAACCTACCATTCATTACTTTTGAAGGTCAGGTAATTGGGAAAAAATTATAATAGTAAAGTCTCGAAATTCCTGAGAGGAACTCTTTGGTAATTAATTAAATAAATCGTCGTTGTTTTGTTCTATGAGAAAAAATAAGAATCAATGGGCAAAGTATGACGTGGCATGAAAAATCATGTGCATATATTCGAATGTTTTTCATCGTGTAGAGTATGTGTACGAATATTCTTGAAACTGCTATCTCTCAATTCCTTTGCTTACTTTACGAGACGATAAAAGCGAGGGGGTGAATTTATCTGACTATGTAAAACAGATCTGGCAAAATCAGCAGGTGGAATCGCTCAGAGAATCCAGTGAAACTACAATTGCGGGTGGATGTGTGTGTATTTGTGTGTGGATACTTGTCGGAGGATAAGAAAACATTGGAGTAAGACTGCAGCTTTTGCATTGACAGTCATAGCACCCTGGAATATTCTATCAGGATGCCCAAGCAACAAACTTTTTCTCGGGAATTTCATGAAGGAGAAACGTATTCCACGAGATACAGTCTAAAGGAGGGATATTCGTATACATATCTATATGAAGTTCCAAGAGGCACACGACAATTCCCCTCCCGCAACTTCATCAGCATATCGCACGATTTTCCAGCTCAACGATCTCTACGCTGGACGATTTCTACGTCGGTATTTAGGTACGCCGCCAGATATTTTACGATTGGCCTCGTATCTCCCTGACACCATATACATATGCGAGCAGGTATCTGCGTTTTTTATTTACATACATTACGATTTATTTAAAACGAGTGCAAAACTTTGAAGCCAGAAACTAGAAGTGATGCATATGAATATTCCAAAGTGTTTCTCAAAAAAGAGAAAATTTTCATGAAGAAATGCTTTTAGTTGATTGAGTTAAAGATAACTTGCACAAACGGTATCGCTCGAATCGAGACCTGTGAATGTGCATTGATGAACAATAATGAAATACAAATTACGGATAGCAATACAGCAAAGAATCATTCGCATGACCTCAATTTAATAAACATCACTCTATTTTCATTAAAGTTTAATTACATTCGGGAGTTAGATAATTTTTTTATTGATTATTCTTTTATTCAATTTTTAAATTACGATTCAAATATTCGATTAATCTTTTTGTGAAAGCTATCATTTTAGTGGGTATAACGTGTGCGCGTAGAAGGCTCTGTTTATGATAGTGTTTACAAGGGAAGGGTCTCACTGAACGATCAAAAGATCAGGAAGGACTTTGCGATGTGGACCACGAGTTTCGTGGGATCGTTGGATCACGATTGGCCCCTCGGCTACTTTTCTCTATCGTTCACCTTCTCCCCTTCCGCTCTCTTTCTCTCTCTCTCTATCTATCTATCTCGTTACGTGCTCTTATCATTCCTCTCTTTCTCTCTATCCGCCCTTTTACGACATCTTTATTTCTCTTGAACGGGTGAGGCTCAAAGATCTCAGGCCGACTGGGAGCTTTAAAACTTTGCCACGCTGTTCTTTCGCTCACTTTCTCTCTTTCTCTCTCTTCCTCATTCTGTGCAACTTATTTTCACAGCCTTATCAATTTAATGACCGCTGTCCGCAGCAGCAACGACGGCAAAAGTGAACAAGTGAACGTTTCTCTCGATCTCTTATACCGTTGAAGCTTTTTTTTTGTTTAGCTATAACACTCGCACGAACTCGATCGGTCTTGACTGTAAAGCCCGAACAACGTACACGAGCGATAACCCAGAGTCCGTTATCTCCGAGGTACGCTGTCTTTCTCGCTCTCTATCTTTCTCGCTCTTTCTCATCCTCAGCCCTCGAACAACCCCGAGAGATCGTAAATCACTAGAGTATTCGATGATCTCACTTCGCGATTCGAGATCTCGAGCTCTTCGCTGAAAGGATTAATCCCTTTGTGTCTGCCCTATGTGTTTCCGAAGAAAAATCACGATCGATCGACAGAGATTTTCAACACCTCGACTATGTTGTTAAAACCTAGATTGATCATCGGAATCATCGCAGGTCTTTCGCTTAAATGATTCATAAACCGTCTTTTTCCTTACCAAGATAATTTGCAAAACAATTACTCTGACATTTTTCTGCATACATGTAAGTCAAAATGATTTAACAATTATTCAAAACTATTCGTTAAGCATATAGTCTTACCAGAAAAATACAAAAATTAATGAGATACACGATTGAAAACCATACTAAAATAGTTAATTGATTTTTTAGCATCAATCACAGCTCATTGAGCGTCAATAACTCAATTTTATTTGCGAAAAGCAATTACCCTTTGATAATTCAATTAAAGATAAATAGAGCAGACGGTCTGTCTACCAGTACCACGTATGCATGCAGCCACAAAAGTGCTTATCACATAATCCCACTAAATTATATATAAGAGATTCAATTCACTCGCTCCTCTCGTCAGCTAGCTCAATTGTCTCACGCTGTCTCACGACTCTCACGTCTTCGTCATTCCTTCGTGCTATCTCTCTCATGTATTGTATGGACGTGAATCTATATATATATATATATAACCAATCTCTAGCCAATGCTAGCCGTCAGATATCGCTCAGGCAATCCCGTGCATGTTGGTGAATTTCACACTGAACGTTCGCAGCTGCCGGTGAAACGTTTTATAATGGGATTCGAATCGAGAAGTGCCTCGGGATTTCATTCACACCAACGATGACGGTCTAAAACGACATATACATATGTACTCGAGATGAAGGAACATATACAACAAGCGTACCACATTACCAACTAAAATAGCTGTAATTTTACTTCCCATAGAATATGTTGTGGGCCCACTTAGCGCTCATTGGCTTCGGAATTGTTCGAGCTTCGCATTAATGATGAATTCATTGGTCAGTTATAAATTACAAATTTTTGAACTAGTTTTTTAATTCGCAGCTTTATTTCATGCGCAATTTTTCAAGTACACAACATTGGTTAAGTGGGCTTGTAAAGTTTAAAAACCCTGTTAGAGAGAATAAGTCGACCAAATAGTCGTTGAGAGATTTACATCGTTGTAGATTAACAATGACGTAGAATTTCTTCAAGAATAACTGTATGAAGCCTGAAAATCGTTACAGCTTGTGTTTTTAATGTCATCTTACAATTTTTATATTCGGTATACAAGGAGTTGCTGAGAGAATGAGGATAACGATCGTGTAGGAAGTCCTAGAAGCTGTAGTAGTCACTCTCTCATGACGCCGTCGACAATACGAGGCTTACACGACTTTGGGGCAAAGCTTGACCTCACTGGACGTTGTATATGCATTTTTCCAGAACATCAGCTGACACGTCACAGTTATTAGCATGACTGCGACGATTGGTAGTCTCCGTGGTAAGCCATCTTCGACGACAAGGGACCCATGTACATGGTCACATTTTTTTTGCTTTCTACCTTAGGTGGCCAACCATTCGATCAGTGAGGATCTTCACTTCCAGTGACATTGGTCACAGCTGTGGCTCTAGTAGGAGGTAAAGAGGGAGAGGAACGATAAGCTCGTATGTTCGAGCTCGTTACGTGGCGAATTGCCTGCCACGGAAGAACAGCTGCGCATCCTCACCCGTTCTCATCTCTTTGAGCGAACGATTTCTACGTTTGCTGCTGCTGCTGCTGCTCGCGGTGCTGCTCTGCTGCTGCTGGAAGGACGGAAAGGACCGTTTCAGGGTCAGTGTCTCTTCTCAGCCGTCTCCTTACTCGACGAGTCATCGATGTGACCCCGCGTCTTTTTGTGAACTCACGAGAGACTAAAAACAACGAGCATTCGTTCCGTTCTAAAGACACCGAGATGACAATGACTCGATCGAAAACAACGGTATCCTATAATGCTTCGATGTTAAGAAATCTCATATTGAGTAGAATCATTCGATCTTAGACTCGTGATACATAACATGATATAATCAGATTGATTGTGCAACGTTTGTTAGCACGTCACTAGGAATGTCCAAGACGGAAATACCGTTGTATCAGAAATGTTTTGATAATGATAAACAACTCTTGCGTGTATCTGCTATCAAGTTTACATAATTACCCCAGGTGTGGTGTTTTTCATTATTGAAGCTCCACAATATTTCGATAAAAAAAACTGTCAAGAATCATTCTAACACATGGTTCAAGTCACAACATCTTCATAAACCTCTCTCTCTCTCTATAAAAAAAAAGTGTAGCAGTAATATCGTAGATTTTTTAGGATCATGTTGGACTGAACGATTCAAAGTGGATTGAGTGTAAAATATTTCAACAAGATAGGTCAAGATGCGTTGATCAATAGTGTGAGAGGCAGGAAAGACGTTTCTCGCGAGCACAAAGGGGTTAATGCGCACTGGATACTTTTTTTTATATATATATTTTTTTCTATTGCTCCGATGAATAGAACAAGGCTCGAGAGGTCATGATTCTTCGGCATCTTTCTCTCATCCCTTTCTCCTTGCATACATATGCACTCTGCAGGATTTTACGTCGTCGCCAGACTTCGAACCGATACGACGACAACAAGACCACTATTACGAGACAAAGACACGAAGACAGAGGAGAAAGAAAATAAGGATACAACGATAAGCGATCAACCTAACCACGAGAGCTTAGATACGCCAATATCCAACGAGTGAAGATCCACAAGAAACAGCAGCGAGTTAAAAGCAGACGAACAAGAGCCGCTCATCGAGGGAGAAAGTTCTATTAATCGTATGCACGTTGCACTCGAGAGCGCGTATTGTGGAAGGACCAAAGAAAAAATGTGATTGCACGACCGATGGTACACGTATGAAATATATATATTCATGCACCACATGGCCAAGGTGGTACGATCCAACGTCGCACGACAATGGATCGGATAAGAGGGACGACCATGTAAGAAAAAGGATTGCGAGCCTGCCATAATCGTCGATCAAAGAACAAAAAAATGGTCGTCGACGAAAAAAATGATAATAAATAACAAAAAATAGATAAGATAGAAAAAAATCATAATAATAACGGGCGAAAAACAATGTTGACTAGAAAAAAGAAATAATATATTAACATAAAGTGATAACAAGTTACATTTGCTGGTCGCATATTTACTGCGAAACAGTCATCGACCTCGCTATGGAACGATAAATTACAATATACGCGGAAAGAAAACACCGTGACACATTTATCTTTCGAGATGAAACGCGCGCTTGTTTTTTATAACGATATTGAAAAAAAAATAATACCAATAAATATGAGACCGATTCTGTTAATTTGCATATTGAACAGAAAAATTGAATTCAACATAATTAGCTTTTCGTACGGGTCACACAGACCCAGTAGCATACTTGAGCTATCACAAAATATTTGTTCGATAGGGAACAGGATAAATTTAATAAAAAATTTCTTTCCACGAGCATCAGCTGACCCCACCGTTATGACGTAAAAAGTGCAATGATACTTTTATCCTCGAAGCAGTAATCTGACAACTGGTTGAGCAAGCCGTGAAAACCCAGAATGAATCATCAGGCTATATATTGCTGTTTTATGTTAACAAGATCAACCGCACGCATATACTACGTAACAATATTATTTGTGAAAAACAAATGATTTGATTTTATTCCTTAATATTCGTTCATTATTTATTTCGGATACAAAACAATTGTTGAAAATCATTCTAATTTTGATTGTTCAAAAAATGGTTTTGAAAATAGCAGCCAGTGTCAATAATAATTGTTGGTTCAGTTCAACAAAGTCGTATAACGTTGAGATAAAAGATTACACATTTTCAATTTTTATTTTTTTGCTTCACATTATCGACGCTTTGTACTATATTTAGCACCAGCATCTGCGGCAGCCTGGTTATATATTTGTGGTTGAATAATCAATAATAATATTTTTGTAACTATTTAATAGTCAAAACATGTTTTTTTCTAATACAAATATGCAAAGCGAGAATATATTTCAAACACAAATCTATTTACAAAAGCTATATTTCAACGGCGATAACTCTGTATAATATTAAACTCTTATGGAACATAAATACAGAAATAGTTTAAAAGAGTGACCTGTTCTTAGAAGATATATTAATTGCGTACTTTACCACTTGCCCGGGTTTCCTCAAGATTAAAACGAGTATAAAAGACTCGACAATTCTTGAATGCATCGCACTTGACGAGACAAGAGTCTCCAATTCAGATCACAGCACTTCATTCACGGTGCTGGCCAGAATTATCAACGTTAATTAAAAATTATCAATCATCAATTAAAACAACGGATCGAATACGAAAAATGCAGTATTTTTCGGTGCTGCTGTTTTTCATTGCAGCTACGTGCACAGCCTTCGCTCATAACGATGTCAAAAATCCAGAACTGCAATTATCTGAGGGGAAAATACGAGGTTCTGTCATAACTTCGCGACTAGGAAAAAAAATTTTTTCCTACCGAGCCTTGCGTTACGCAGAACCACCGACTGGAGAACGACGCTTTAAGGTGACAGTTCTTTTTAATAAACGTATAAACATATCATTAATGCATATTACTTGGTGCTCGATTAACTAATTTTCCCAACAGGCTTTCTTGAGCTGGAGGAGATTTTTTCAAACATTTCGCCAACAATAAAAATAGTCACGAAAAAAATAGTTTTCTTTTTCATTTCATGACAATAAATGTTTATTTTTAAAGCAAGCCGTGCCAGTCGGACCATGGAACGATGTTTTCGATGCTTCTGAAGAAGGCCCTTCATGCCCGCAGCCTGGTGGTAGAAACCAATCTGAGGATTGTCTGCGTCTTAATGTTTACACCACAAAAGTAAGTGCTTCCGTCTTTTATGTTACAGAACAGTTTTCATAAATAAAACCTAGCACGTTTTTCTTTTGCACTCCCCAAATTATTAAGAAGTTCGATATCAAATAATAAAAAAATTTTCAAATCGATTACTCAGCATAGACATTCGATACACATGATTAACTTTTTTTTTAATTCAATTATTTGTTTCGCATTTGCTTTCGAAAATATTGTTAATATAAATTGCGTTGTGTAAATATTGTTCAAACTGCATCAACATCAGTTCGTTTGTTACATTGAAACTTCGCAACTAATTAACATTCATGGAGCATAGAATCAAAAAATATTAAGAAAGCAAAGCTGCAGACCGAGACCGCTGCATTGTATTTTTCACTATTTTCAATTTTCACAAGTACGTTTTTTATTGGTTTCAGTTACCATCAAAGGATAAAGGGGTTGAAGTAAATCCAAACAGACCGGTTATAGTTTTCTTCCATCCAGGTGCCTTTTACGTATTTTCTGGACAAAGTCGTGTCGTAGGACCTCAATATTTGCTCGATCAAGATGTCGTTCTGGTATCCGTAAATTACCGACTGGGATCATTGGGTAAATAGATTTTTGATAAAAGACATTTGTTGATGAGTTTCAGCCTTCAAAGGCACGTCATCGAAACGAATATTGGAAGATATTACACGAAGAATTAAAGAATTTGATGTCCTGTGAAATTTAGGCTTCTTGAGCATGGGAGATTCTCTCGCACCGGGAAATTTGGGTCTGAAGGATCAGGTCGAGGCTCTTCGTTGGGTGAAAAAGAATATCGACAAGTTTGGGGGTGATCCAAACAGCGTTACCATCACTGGTTACAGTGCAGGTTCTTGGAGCGTCTCTGTGCACCTTCTGTCACCAATGAGCCGAGGCCTCTTTCATCGGGCAATAGCGATGAGTGGCTCAGCTATTTATCAGACTCCACTTCAACCTCACCAAAGAAATCTGGCTGTAAAACAGGCCCAATTTCTTGGGTGCCCGCACGACACTAACGCTCAAATTCTTGACTGTCTCAAGACGAAAGATGCCATAGAAATGGGAGCCACTTTGAGTCAATTTTTCGTACGTCCCTCAGCTCGAATAGTTCACACACAGAAAACTAATCTTCCTCCTCATGAATAATGAAATCTATCGATTTTATTTTTCAATCCAGGAATGGCACGGCGATCCTGTTTTAGTTTGGGCACCGGTCATTGAACCGGAAATTCCCGGAGTCGAAAGGTTCCTAACTGGTCAGCCATCAGAGTTAATTCAACGCGGAGAGTTTGCTCACGTTCCTTTGATCACTGGAATATGTAAGGACGAATTCGGTGGCGTTGTAGTCCGTGAGTATTTTAATTTGACTTTTCTCGCATCGAAATTTTTTAATTTCATATATATGTTAATCGAACATTATTTTTCTATTGTTCAAAACATTTCTTATAAAATGTTCAGAATTGGCTTTCATTTGTAAAGTAACTAAGAACTATTTGTCCCACATTATTTCTCGTTTCGAATTATCAGATCGTCGTTATTAATCAATATTTCGCAACCGCATATGTTTTCGCAATGGTCATATTGTCATTTTTCCAAAATTCCGCAAAGGATTGTGATGATTAATAATACATTTAAATTCTTTAGCCACGGTTGAAGCTGCTCGTAAAGGTAATACGTCAGTGTTTGATGACCTAAATGAGAATTGGGACAAAATCGCTCCAATAAGTTACTTCTATGAGCGAGACACTCAACGGTCGAGAGATATTAGTGCAGCTCTCAGACAGTTTTATTTCAAGGGAAAACCGATTGCCCTGGAGACTGTTGACGATCTTTCTAGGGTACGTCTTACTACAAAGCAAATAATAATCCAACATTCAATCTTCAGTTCAACACAAACTGATATACGTCAAATTCGTGAATCGTTTGTGATAATTCCAGGCTTATGCTGACGCACTGGTAATCTTCAACGTTAATAATTTCGTAAAACTTATGGGCCAAGCATCGAGAGCACCAGTTTACTACTACGAATTTACGTACCAAGGTCGTTACAGTCACTCCGTTTGGACCGACACGAAGAAACCATTCGGTAGGCAGAAAAACTTTTATTGTCTCTCAATGTCCTATGTTATCATTTCCTTTTTGTTCCCAAACAAGAAAGTAACACTCCCGTAGGTTCCGGAAAAACATTCTCCGTGTCAGTTGATGTTTGCCAAAGATACATTAATTTTTGGAATCTTCTGTTTGAGCACCAACGTTCTAAAAGATTTTAAATATTTCTTTTTTCTTTTTTTAACAGTAAAAAAACTTTGTCTAAATATTTCAGTAGTTTTCTTGAAGTAAAATCCAAATCATAAACGCAGATTTATCTTCGAAAAAATGTGATGTCTCCTTAAATTGAACGCAATGTTTGGGACAGTTTGCATACTCGCACATGTGCAAGAGTTCCATGATGTCTCTTCCCATCTGATAGAAATAATGAACTACTAATATTTTATGACTCATTCAGGTGTTGTCCATCACGACGACCTTTTGTATCTCTTCTGGGATGATTATTTCCCCTACTTCACGGTAAATGATCCAGAATACGAAACGGTGAAAACACTGACCGCAATTTGGGCTAATTTTGCAAAGACTGGTGAGCCTATTCCCCGAAACGATCGTAAATTCGAAAATGTCGTATGGACTCCGTTCACATGTGAAAATAATAAATATCTGGAGATCGGGAATGAGCTGGTTATGAAGAGCGACCTTTACAAAGATAGGATGATGGTATGGGAACGTCTCTTCCCAATTCCAAGATGTACACCGAGAAAAAATCGTAAACATTAAGAGATTGAATTGTATCGATGCACATAATATGTATCACTTGGCAAATGAATTGCATCATTTATTACAAAATAAACAAGACCTACAAAGCACATTAACTGTTTCGCAATAAATTATATCCTGCTCAATCATTACGCTTACCTATTCTCTTCATCTCTGCTGCAAAAAATTCTATTTGGCAGCTTTTTACGCGAATCATCATCACGATGGATAATTGAAAATGAACAAAAAATGGAGCAAAAATAAAAATCATCAGCTGCTCCAACAGGTTTCTAGTCTAAATAGGAGATAAAATCCAGCACCAGGACCATTGTCCTTTTGTCCTGAAGCATCATCACGTGGTCCAGTGCAATCCGATGAGACGGCTCATTGAATTAATGAGAGAGCTCGTATCATTTTCACCACGAAGAAAGGTAGAGACGAGAGAGGCAAGAGTCTGGAAGTTACTTTCACCGGTATATGCGATTTACCATTCAGACTCTTTCTTTCTATTTCTTTCGTCCTGTTGACGCAGTCTCTCAATCACCCCTTTGTTACTGTAATCCTTACTGCGATACGTATATGTATCTGGAGATTCTCACGCATGCGAAATTTCTTAAATACCAGATACAGTGGAATCTTTCCAAACCCACACCAGCGTATTTAATAAAGTGCTAATGCCTCAATGGTTAGCTAATTTCCTTCAGCATTAACGCAAAACTTTCGCCATATACCCTCTCAAAAGACCATAAATATATTTTATATACCATTCTCTACTTCCTTGATTTTGATTCTGTACAAGCCCGAAGATGCCTTCCTTGGAATTCTTCCACTCCTCGCAACTTGCCATTTCTACTGAAAGCAACCCAATCTTCACATCGAACGTGACATCTTCCAATTTAAATACTAAAACGACTAAACCAGTCAACATAACATATTTTTTTAAATATTTATTTATGCTCTTCCTTGGGATAAATCCTTCTGAGAAGTTTCACTTAAACGATTCAAAAAAATGTTATAATTATTGAAAATCTTTAAAACTAATCGGCATTTTTTATAATCAATTCAGTATTAAAAGTATTTAAAGAAAAAAATAAAAAATAACGGTTTCTTGATCTTCGTCAATTCAACCCATGTGATTAGGTACATCCAACCAACGCTACTCGTTGTTCCAGTGTTAATTAGGTATGAGAAATTCCGATGTATAGTAGAGTCGAGTACGCTTAACAGCACCAACCATCCCGTATACACAGAATTACTCTCATGGCAAAAGTTCTTGTGTCGCAAAGATTTTGCGGCTGACTATTTTGCGAGCGAAAGCTCACGAACGATCGCTTCGTTGCCTTTGTACAACTTTGTCCATACCCGCGTACGTATTCGCATATATACGTATATAAATGCACACTTACTAATATAAGCATATAATACGCGTTTCTGTACGGGAACCAACACCGCATCGTACTCATGAAAGATCGCGACTTTAAGATAAAAGCATAATCTCACTCTGATCGGGACAGAGGAGAACTATACGGGAGAAAGAAGCGCCGCGCGGCAACGAGCAGTACAACAAAAATATAAAAAAGCAAGAAGAGGAAAGACTCTCAAAGTCCTCGCTATTGAAGTAGCTTTATATTGTGTAAAACCGGAAATCTTGCCAATTCTCTGAATCGTAACTATGTATATTAAATTATAGTTAATTAAACAGTGAAATAAAACTTA
The DNA here is from genome assembly GCA_948107755.1 of Campoletis raptor. NCBI lineage: Eukaryota > Metazoa > Arthropoda > Insecta > Hymenoptera > Ichneumonidae > Campoletis > Campoletis raptor. Next base: position 13,648,960 of record OX403623.1, read on the forward strand.
ATGCGATACTATCTATCGAGACTTTGCGATTCCTTGTAATTGGTTGCATTTCATTGAAAAAATTGTTTTTAATATTGAAGAGATGTTAAATATTGGGTTGAATAATCAAGAATTGAATTCGCATTTAACTTTTGTTTGAAACACAATAATTTCGAAGAACGGAAAATATTCGAAGTGGTGAAAATACTCGCCTTACTCAGTACACTTGTCACGAGAAGACGCACAACGGTTTCATTCCCGTAAGGTCTAGTCATCTGGGTCATTGTGTATGGATAGAAAAAATAAAATAAATCTGTTGTTATACCGTGCATGAGATTTTCCTGAGACGCGCGTGTGACTAACTGGATCTTGATGACAGGGATTTCGTGGATTAGAAAAGAGTGGAGAAAAAGTTATGATCGCGTCCTATGGTATGCTCAGCGAAGCACTGAATGAGGCGCATCAAATTTAGTTTTTCATGTTTTTTTTTCTCAATCTACACGATTCAATCGAGAATATGAAGACAAAAAAATGATTTCTATTCCATTCATTAATCCCTTTCGTCATAATTTTCAAATTCGAAATTTTGGTGCAGCAGAATCAGTAAAACACGAAACAATAACAATAAATGAAAGTGGTTTCTTCTGAATGATAATTATCGCAAGACACAAAATAACGCCTTTCATTTTATATCAATTAAGGTTATTTATTCATTTCAATTTGATAAGGAATTAAACAATTCATGGGTAACAATCGATATAATTTTCCTGAACAATGTTTTATTTGGACGTCTCAGATCCGCTGTTAATTGATTGACAGATGTTACGGTGCCATATACTTCAAGTGACACAAGAAAGTCTATGAAATGGACGCCTGGTCACCTGAATAAAACAAAAAAAATGTGTAAGTGACGTGAACATCAGGTTAAAATTTCTTCAAAATTATGATGAATGTACCACTTGAGTATGATACACACCTGTTCCATGCAGGCTCCGTTTTCTTGGTTCAGTGTTTGAGAAATGAGAAATTACCACTGTTTCGTTTTTAGATGCGATGGTAAGTCATACTCCCAAGCAATGCACCATTTTGTTAACTGTCATTATGGAAAAAATCAGGCAACAATAAATACAGCTTGGAAGTGAAAGAATATTCCGAATGTAAAGTTTAATTATGTGTGTCTGTAAAAATGGTGCGTTATTGACTTACGTGGCAGCGAGCAGCCAGCTCTGGACTACTGCAGAAAATGCGTGGTGACATGTCGCATTCTGGAGGGGTCTGAATAAGTTTACAAAACTCTGTTAATAAATACGTGAAACTTGAAGAAATTTCACTTTATCGTTTCAGAACAATAGTTAAAAAATGCCGATTAAGTTTTTCGGTTGCAGACGTGAATCTACATCTACTAGAATAAAATATAACTGTAGCAACACTGCATGGCTTTTAATACGTTGTTTGTGTTGGTGAAAGATATCGTAAAAAACGGTCAGAGCACTGCTGTCAGCGTATTATTGTATGCAACGACTCTTTCCGCTCTTTAGCCAAAAATTCAGATTCAATATTTTATGAAATTGAAAAAAAAAAAATCATAACTTTTGTAAATTGCCTTACTTTATTGCCAAGGTACAAGGCGTCAGTTTGTACGATAGTAACGAACATCACCATAAACATCACCATCAAAGCTTTAATGGAAACTGCGTATTGTAAAAAAAAAAGAAAAACAAGTATTAATTGAAAAAAATTGCAAACGAGGCTTTGGTTATGGAAAAATTCACTTACGCATATTGTTTGTTGTAAATTTTGATCGTTCAACAGGCAAATTCTATGAGAGAACTGTTCCACCATCGATGCCCCATGGGCTTTATATACCTGAGTACAATTTGTTGATAAGACCTCGAACCTTTGTGATTTATTATCCAAACGATAATTCAAAATTGTTGCACGTTAGTGCTAAAGTTTTCGTTTCAACATTTGTAAGGGTTTTATCACATATTTTTGTTACATATAGGTCAGTCATAACTCAGGAAATTGATTATTCGTGCACATAAATAGTAATACAGCGTTCTCGATGTCTCCAGTTTTTCAATACTCGGTTGTTTACATGTTTTCATTTCACATGCAGCAGTTGGAAAATCGTGAACGATATTTTGTAGTCTCTCAAAGCGTAAGATTGATAATGTTTGAATAACATGACTCATGGAACTAGCTTCACTTCTACGATAAATTTGATAAAATATTTGTCGAACATTCATACTCGAGCTTATTTAAGATCGTAGTCTCACCAATATTGCGTTAAAAAATTAAATTTCCGGTTCATTTTTGACAACTTGGACTTGAGTTGCGCAAAATCCAATAATTTTGGCCAATTATTTTTTATAGGAATATAAAAAAATAATAAAGTTTGAGGAAAAATGTTTGAGGTGATGTTTAGAGTTTCATAAATAACCGGCTTAACCATATTCGATACACATAATATGCCAATACAATTTGGCACGAAGTTTCATAATACTGAAACTTTAATGAGTTCTCGAAATTTTTTCATATTCTGTTTAAGAACGAAATCATAAGTGCGACTTTACATTTTTCACAATATAATGTCATCATCCTGTTGAAAAGTCAACAAAACACAGAAACTAGACACATTAAATTTAATTGCCCGCGTTTTTTTACCAGCCGACTGAATTAACGAATTATAAAAAGACACGGAGTGTCTGTGTATGCAATCGATAAGTTCATTTAACCAGATGATGACGTACGTGAGTAAGACAAAGGAACTTGGTAAACAAATACGGTAAGAACACATCAAATTAGAAAATTTAATATCTCTTTGCTTATTCTCGAACAAAGTGTCGAAGGAAAAGTTCAAATTAAAAATGCGTAGATTAATTGTACAACCAAATGACAGAGAAACGGATGTCTTAGTTGGCGGCAAATATTAACAATATTAATAATTAAAATATTGTTTGCAGGCTACTTGGTGTTTTGAATGATATTATGAAGCAATAATATATTAAAAAATTCAATTTCCATGATAAATTATGTTACATATTGACAACTTGCGCGAAAAACATGAAGAATAAATTTTCCGATGAAGATTTCTGACTTTTTTTATTGCAATTTTTTCAGGTATTTTAAATAATCAAATTACGATTTCGGATTCGTAATAAAATTCAGAATTGAGACATTATTTTTGACGATCCATGCACGTTTTTCGGGCGACGTGCGGAACGCCAGAAAGTCACACTAAATACAGTTTCCTTATTATTCGAATATCATAATCCGTATGTTAGACTTTAATGATTGAAAATTGCGTAATGTAAATGTTCTTTGTCTGTTTGGCTCTACAAACAAGTATCAGATAAGCAATTTAAAAGCTGACTCAAAATATCTATAAACGCAGATATGAAATAAGAGTTACATCATGGAGTGAGTAAACATTATAGAGGAAAAAAAATACCGGATGTCTATATTTGCTGAAACGTAATTGATCGGTCAATAAACTTAATAGGGGTATATAAGGTGGTTCGGACGAGAGCGATAGGACAGAAAAGAAATCATTTTCGACTGTTTCTGAAAATTCAATCACGATGGGTAAGATGATGGCGTTGTAAAACTCTCAATCTATTATTTAGGCAGAAAAAAAATTGTGTTTTATTCAATGACCATCGCCATTTTTTGATTCACAGTTTCCCTAAAACTTTCCTGGGTCATTTTATTGGCGTTTTTTGTCGCTGTCGTTCATTCCGGTGGCACCCAGGGCAAAAATGTTCAGTACCAAACTTTCAGGGTAAGTAAACAAGTTTTTTTCAAATGAAAAACATTCATCGACGTTATCGATTTACTAACTAATTCTTATCCATTAGAATTCACTCTCGACCGTTAATTGCAACGCAGGAATGGACGAAATATGCAAAACTAAAGAAATTGCTAGATATTGCAACGTAAGTTTACTTAATAATAAAAAATTTCTATTGAACAGTACAGAGTACAGGGTTTACGATTATTCGCACAGTATGAAGTGCAAATTGACATTTTATACGATATATATCTGTATATACATACTTTTGTTTTTGAAATCACAGAAAGAAAAGGAATGCCGAGCTTACTTGCAGAATAAGGCCTTCGATCAATACAGTATCGGTTAACTGAATATTTTTGGCCAGCACCCTGTTGGAAGTGGAGAATCATTGATTCTATACAATGCCGAAGAGTATGATCACTGAACTTCTACACTCATTGGAGTCTTCCGAAGGGGAAAAGATGCAAAAAAAAAAAATGAAAAAAATATACGTACTCACAATGAACTTTATATGTAAAACTTTTAGCAGTAAATGTAACTCCATTCGACTTGAAAATACAAATTAATTATGTATCCCATTTCTGTTATAAAAATGTCAACTACAGATGTTTTAAAATTAATGAGTGATGGTTTTGTATGTTCTTTATTTTAATCTTCAAATTGTATTCGAATAAAATAAGTTGGAAAAGTTGAAAAAAAAAAAACATTAGAAATAATGCCAAACAAAGAAAGAAGCAATGATAAATTGATTACTCGATCAGGCTCGGTATTAATTGTGGCTTCTATGGAATGAATGTTTAGATATTTTTGTTAATTTCATCCTTCAAGTAGGAATTCGAACGGTTGACCTTAATCAGTACTTCACTAGCTCTTGTTCATTTCGACTTTCATACGTTCGATTGAGAAAATCTCCACGAGATTATGTCATTGAATTGAAACGAGAATCTCTGAGACTAAATTTTCCTACGGGGGTCAGTATTACCCAGTATGGGGACCAGACGGGGATTGCCGATCGGATTTTGCATACCATGTGACCCTGATAAGGGCCGTTAATTTTTTTTTATTGAATGTTTCTCTTTGAACCGTGCAATTTCGATCCAAAAAATCGACTTTACAAATGACTAGTTTTCACGATATGAAAATGGCAAAGTTTAAATGGGACATTCTGCGCATGTGATGTAATGTTAGTTAAAAGACATGTGATTATTTTTTTTTCCCACTCTGGTGCTCAAGTAGGTAATGAAACAAGTGATTCAACGGTTGACCCAAAAATCCACTATTTGGGGAAAATGTCATATGATGGAGCGGGTAAACATTATAGAGGGACATGAATTATGTGCATCTTTATTCACTGGCATGAAACGATTTGGTGAATGAACGAGTATATAAGTCAGGAAAAACGAGACAGAGGAAACAGAAAAGTAATCATTTTCGAAAGATTTCAATCACTTAAACACTATGCGTGAGATTATTACTTAGCAATATTACTAACTTATTCAGATATCAATAAAATCATGTGTTATCAAATCACCATCAACATTTTTTTCTTTCACAGTTATTCTAAAATTTTCATTGGTCATTTTTTTGGTGCTTTTCGTCGGTGTCGTTCATTCGGGCGGTATCCAGGGAAAAAATACTAAGTATAAGACTCTGAAAGTAAGTAAACAAATTGGATGGAATACAGAATATTTTATTGAACGTTTTCAATTAACCAACTTGAAAATTCATCAGAATTTCTCGCCGAGAATGTGCAGCCAGGGACCAGCGGTGTATTGTCAAAATCAAGAAATTGCTGCAGCTTGCAATGTGAGTTCATTAAAAATTAATTTTTTTTTTCAAACGTACTATTATTTTCTTAGTATAAAATATAAATATTGAACGTTTTGTGAGTAATATTCTCTCCTCAAATAACAGAAAGTCGAGGAATGCCGAAAATACTTGCAGGACAAAATAGTAGCAGCGTATAGTATGATTCATGTTCCGTGAGCTCTTTCTGAACCAAAAAATCGTTGATTACATAAATGAGGAAAGAGAGCACGACCAACGGACTTCAACATTTTTTGGCGACGTTTGGAAACTTTCAAAAAGCAAATGATTTCCAAAAAAAAAAAAATTCTAGGTCCTTAAAATGAGCTGTCACATGTAATGGTAAACGTAACTCCATTTAACTTGTAAATAAACATTCATTCTGCCACGATATATCAGTACAATTTCATGTACATTTTAAGAACATGAATTTAAAAAATGACTTTATATTCGAATTGAGAAATGATATTCGACAACACCCGCACATCTTTCGGGCGTCGTCTGGAACGGCAAAACTTCCTACTATTTCTCGTTGTTTCTACGTGTATTTACATACTGGCCCGAGGCTTTAATTCCCCGAGACGAATTGCTAAATGTTCCGTCTGAATTCCGTTCCACACGCATCGCTGCGAATATACATTTCAAAAGTCTGACCAATATGCAAAAATAGTAAATATATGTACGAAGCATTTGATAAGTATGAACGATTTTTTCATTCAATAAAGAAGTTTCTCTTTAAATGGAATTATTTCCCTACTAAATAATGAAAATTGAATAAAAAATATGATTAGGACCACAAGAATCGAATGAACTAACGGAATAATGACTGTAAAAAATAAAACAAACTAATTAAATTCGAAATGCTTAGTATCGAGTGTAAATTAATCGGAAACTCCCATAAATAAATGCATACTCTACAAACAAGCACAAATGCGTCCTGAATTTTTGCTCTGACGCGGCGGTCCTGGTGTTTCTGCATTGCACGCTTCGTCGTTTCCATTAGCATTCCTCTCATTTCTTAATCTACTGATAATTAGCAATGTAATTTTTTATGCACCTAGCCGTAACACTGAAATGCTTCAATTATAATAAAGAACACACCCAGTATGTGCACTGTATTCTGAACAAACTATTTTATAACCATGTTCGAAATGAGACGTGAATAAAAAATGAAAATGAAGAAAACTTCATTTGTACATCCTTGTTACACATCTACGTTTTGTTTCAATGAAATAATTGAATATTCTAACCTCCTTATTCAGTACATGAAAAAATCCTTTATGACGCTTGTACCTTTTGATAAATGATTTCTCTTGAACTAATTATTGATCTATAACTTAACAAGAAACGCAGGATTCCTCTCGTTATTAATCGGCTCTCGAAAGGATTATCGACATCATTACTCTTTGTGTCGAACATTTTCCACTCCATTGATCGACATATAAACGCATAGACGTATATTCGAAAATATTGCCGAGAATTACGAGCTGGAGACTTCAACGCTCGACGCATAGCTCGCGTCTCCATAGCCCATCTCTCTCGTTTCCAATTTACTCTTATAATTTAAGCCTGTAACGCCAATTACGAGAAAGCCTCTGTCGTGCTGTAGAAACGATGCAGTGTAGACGCACTTTTAATTTCTCGTAAAACGTAACGTGCAGTGTGTGTCAGATGCGAGAGCAAAGGAACGTGGGAAACGAGAGATAAAACGAGGAGCAGACGAAATATTCATATCGCACCGTCGAGAGCTCTCGAACTTCTGCTTATATTTCCATTTTACTATTCAGTGTCGCCAAAATGAAGGAAAAAAAATGTCAATGCTTGAAAAGACATCGAACGTTTAAGAAAATAAATACTGCTTATAATCTATCGTTGATAATAAATAAACTAGGCGCTCCACCGAATTCAATAACACAATAAATGAATTGCGTAAATATTCCTGAATCATTAAGAAGTAAGTAAAATGTATGATACTAATAAATCATTTCCGTAAAATGTATCATGGTATGTTCTATTCTCGTTTATATATGTGCATTTAAGGAGGCGAACCGGTTAACACCGTCACGTGCGATATACATTATTTCAATCTCTTATTCCTCTCTCAAGGTGATAAACCACCGCGGAACAACGTCAGTTGTTCTCGTTTTAAGAAATCTCCTGGGAATTTTCTTACCTGTAACGAAGTACTAATAGAGTGTTATGTGTATATACATATACGTATAATATACGAAAGATTTCGCGATACATTAATCGCTCTATATTTTTCAATTTCTCGCATCGTTCTCTCCTTTCTGATATTAATTATTGTGCCAACAGATCGAGGATCGCAGTGTAGAATCGAACTCAGCAAGAGTTTAGCAGCTCTTACAAACGTCTATATCTATATTAATTCAATATATAGTATGTACAAGAAATTATTCGAAAAAGTAATATCACCTTTCTATAAAATACAAGAGTGGCGAGCGCAACTTTCCCGCCCACAATATTATCCGGCTGAGGGCATTTTACCAGCTGTACGAATATTACATGTATATTTATAACTGCGGATAATGCCTGCCTACTCGAGAGTACTGCTTTGGCTGCTGTTTTAATGGTACGACCACAGTACCGACACTTTTGCGCCCGTCTGGATTGCAAACTCAAGATAGTTGCCAAGCCCGATTCTCCAAGCAGGTGGATACAGTAAAAGACTCAAGATAACCGACGATCTATATCGTCGTTGAATCGATAATCGTTCACTCGCCTGTTATAATTCGTACAGTAGACTTAATTTATTACCCTGTTTTGTACCCTCGAGTTAAAACTGTCTTACGTACGATTGATATTTTTCAATATTTTGTAGTCGTTAAAAAACTCTGCAACACTTAGGCTCCAAAAAATCGCGTGGAACAAAAAAATGTTTAAAATGATAAAATATAGAACTTTGATAATTTTTCATTCTTCGATAAAAAAAATAGATCTTACAAGCACTCAATTTTGAAAGCTTTTCGAATCCTTTAACCAGGTCCAATTTTTATTTTTTTTATTTGTATTTTTTCATAGGAAGAATGAACTGCGTGGTGAAATGTTAGACTAATACGATATTTAAGTCATGAGACATTAAAATCATTAAAAAATAATCAATTATGATGTTCATACAAAATTCAGTTTTGTTATAAATATTGATTCGAAATACGTGGTTGATAATAGGACTACAAAAGCGATTGCGGGAAATTTATATATACATTTTTTTTCTTTCAGGTCTCAATGGCATGTTGCGAAAGTGTAAAATAGTAGATTTATCGTTTAGCGTACTTGGCACGTTGTATAATACCTCTCGTTGGAGTTTCAATCGTACATCTCAATATCAAGAGTCTCGATAGACTCTCCGTCGAGTGATCATGAATCGCACGATATATGGTGTTTGTAGGTTGCTTTATTAGACGCTGTAAGTGCACCTCTCGTGTATTTCTCGCGTCTACTAGCGCGTGCTCTTCTCTCACAGTTTTAAACAACTGATGTGGGTATACTTATGTACATACATGCAAGAAGGCAATAAAAGTGCACGGAACTCCTGAGAACCACAAGAGAGCGAACTCGAGCTCCATCTCTCATCATCGACATGTAATTGGTGTGGCATGAATTTCCCAGTTATTAAACATTAATTGGTCCACCCTAGTGTTCATACGGTTGCTCGTTCCTCGATGTCCTCATTTTGCTGGCCTACTCGCTCAAGTTACTTGTCCATATTATTTGCAGCAAAGCGATGAAAGATATCTCATCAACATAGAATTTACAAACAACGCATAGCAGCACTGCACATTCTTTTGCATCAATTTATGTTTCATGCAAGAAACAACTTTGAACGAATAAAAATAAAAAAAAATCGATTGTGAAAAGTTGACCAAAGCCATAGAGATAAATATTATTAGTTACAAATTTTCCATCTGTCTAAATGTTTTCCAAGCAACTTTCTCTCTTTCTATAACATTCGCGTCGTACCGTTATCATTTTTGATCAAGACATTCACGAAACAATCTCGATCGGAATATCGATCGTAAATTCAAGAATATTGGAACAATAGACGAGTTTCTTGAAATCTGACGGGTGTCTAAAGTTTTTGTTCTTTTGAGTGACCAACACGAGAACCCTTTTTAGCCCTTGTCAAGTGCGATATTGTGTCAAGCACGAAAATCCGATAATCAATATAGAAGCCGCCCAAGAAAAACCCTAAAAATGCTAATATTTCCAGAGCCTGATTCTTGAACGATGCAATTTTGGAGAACAATGACTTTTTTTTTCATTTTCTGAAGCAGTTTATTCAATTTGCATTTATAGAAAAATTACAATTTTGAAAATTAGTTTTCATGCATGTGATCGTTCATCCAATGCGTGACGATGTCGTAGAATTGATACTAACCGTTGGTCCGGTTTAAAGAACGGGCACATTCAGCTGATATAATTTCAATAATTAAACAACAAACAATTAAATTGTAATGAATGTACCGCTCAAGTTATAAACTTACTTGTTGATGCAGACTCGTTTTTAGGGTTCAGTGTGTGATGCGTAATTACCACTTCTTTTTATCCATTCTCCTCTTCCATTCCCATTCCATACACTCTCTCGTTTTCTATTATTTTAAAGCAACAATGTACAGGAGTCCATAAATAATCGTTGTGATGGAGTGATAGCTCTAGTTAAATGTTGATAAGATTACGTTCATAGCAGAGAATTTAGGTCTTATAAACTCACGCCACACAGAGCTGCAATTTTTGGATCTCTACAGTAAACCTCTTTTCCTTGGCTACATTCTCGAGGAAGCTGTTGCTATTTTGACGATTTATTTAAAAAAAAAAACGTGTTTTATCATTTTTTATTGAGAAAAACCAAAAAATTATAACATCGATGAAGGTTTATTGTGATATCGTGTGAATTTATTTTACTCACTTTACCAGGTTTGAGGCCTGCATGCACGAAAGCAACGAAGAATACGAAGAACATTACTAAAAATGCTCTGATGACAACTGCGCATAATAGAGAATAAGTAGCCGCATAGAATTTTTACCAGCGGATAATGTTATAAAATAAATACCTACCCATTTTGTACAATTCAGATAGAAATGTAAGTTCACGAACAGTAAGTTTGACGAACGAATTGATTCCGAAAGATCTTTGAGCGCCTTATATACTTTGAAACCTTTTGATCGTGGCATTTATTATTAACCAAAAAAAATTTACAACTAATAATTCACAATTAAAGAAAGGAATGTGGCAAAGCATTTTTGTCGATATTTGAACATACGATGGCCCCGAAATAAATGAGCCAACTGAGCAAATTCACTATTTGGGAAATGAATAGATGCATGGTCACCTCGAGACTTTGAATGATCGATTATACTCGATATTTCATTATTGTTGTGAAGAGAATGACTTTGGTACCTTCAAAAAATTGGGAATTTTCATTGTCCACAAAATATAAATAATTCGTAGCAAAAACATGCCAGTAAAGTTTAGAAGCGTAATTCGATATGCTACTGACTCGGTTATATTTATAAATTGTGAGTGGTTGTGGACGGAACCATTTTTAATTTTCTCGATTTTTTTTATAAAATAGAATCCCATGCAAGGAACATCCACACTTATTTTAAGATTTTTATCGCACTGTATTTTATAGGAGTTACAATTTTTTTTTAACTCCTGACTTCAGAAAGTTCGAAAACGTTCTAACGCCGGTATCTCTTAAACTAATCGACAAATGTTTATATATCGATCTTTTTCATTTTGTTTCACACTTTCATAAAAATAAAAATAAAGAAAATTATCAATCAACGTTGTCAATATTTTTTCTGTATGTGGAATGAAAACCTTTTCTTTTTTTTTTTAATGCTGTTAAATAGTATGATGATTTATACAAAATTTAACGCGGGTCCCATCGAAAGCCTCACACGTTTCGTTTTTTTTCCTCATACAGCGTGAACGCGGTAATAATTATAAAAAATGTATTACATTTGCACTTAAATTGCTCCCAAATGAACGACTTAGCGCCTATTTAATTAAACATTTGGCGCGGTTATTATTATTCTAGAGCAATCAAATATCATATATATGTAAAATTATGGTAAATTAATATATGGCACTCCGAATTTGTTCGCACATTGAGGAAAAAATGATGTTTGTCGTAAATGCTCAGAGCAAACCCGTCTGGAGTATTTAAACCAGTTCGGACGGACCACAGGAGACAGAACAGAAGTCACTTTTGACGGCGTTACATTACAGAAACACTATGGGTAAGATTCTAATTTCGTAATATTGTTAAGCTATTTAGACACCTATAAAAAATCGCATTTCATTCGATCGCTATTAACTATTATTTTACGATTTATAGTTGCCTTCAAATTTTCGTGGCTCATTGTATTGGCATTTTGCGTCGCTATCGTTCATTCCGGTGGCGTCCAGAGCAAAAAAAATAAATACCAGGAACTAACGGTAATTAAAGAAAAAAAATTGAAATGCAAAATATAAATGAGGGTTTCCTAGTTATTAACTAGAACATTTTTCAGTATTTCTCACCGACTATGTGCACGGAGGGACCAGAAGTATACTGCAAAAATAAAGATATTGCTAAACGTTGCAATGTAAGTTTCCTTGAAATGCTAATTTTGACCTGAAAAGTACCGAAAGTTTCATCATTCTCTCAGTATAAAATACAAAACTACATTTTATAATGAATATTTTTTTTCTCAATAACAGAAACTCACCGAATGCCGAAGCTACTGGTTAAAAGAAAGCACTAAAGCATTGAATTTCGATTAGCCAAACATGCTACATCAGCTTCTTGAATGAAACAGGAAATCATCGATTGTTTAAGCTTATGATTTCGAAGAAAAAATAATCCGTCCTCATATTAAACAGCCATATGAATAACTTACTGCGTTTCATGTAACTCCATGTAGCTTGTGAGTAAAAATTCATTGTATAATTAATTTCAGTAACTTCGATCGATTCCTGATATTCCTCATTCCTTCTACTAATATTTCGAACTTCAATGTATAAAGATCGTTCATACATGATGCTATGTGTCCATTGTACAAACATGAATAAAGTTCGTCTTTGAAATTACTGTTTTTTTTTCTTCTTACCTGCTTGCAAATGTTTCCCAAACAATGAATCAAGTAAAGCAAAAGAGTGAAATGAAACCCAAAAAGAGAAAAATAAAAATTGTTTCGTTATGATTAAATCTATTAGAAAAAAAAAAAAAAAAAAAAAAAAAAAATGCCATAGCATTCGACTCACTTGGATTTGAAGTAATCTGCATAGAATATTTGATGCCAACCTAGTGCTCTTACGATTCCTCGATCCTGAATGTTCTCGTTTAGGGAGCGTATCCGCTCAAGATATTAGTCAAGTAAGCAAGGCAAGATAAGCTCAAGAGCAAGAAGAGCACACGAATGAACTTCTATACTTTTACCAAAAAAAAAAAACATGATCCGTCCTTACAATGAGATGTTATATAAGTGTCACTTATAACGGCATATGTAAGTGTATTCTGCAAGTAAATGAAAATAAATTGTACATTTAAGAATGGTTCTCGCGTTAGGGATCGCGCTGGATTTTGAGCGTTCATTTTGCACACATCGAATTATCGATGTTCCATCCTAAATTAACTTATTACGTTGCAAAAAAAAAACACGGTAAAGAAAGATTACTTAAGAAATAAGGAAAATAAAATAAGTTTAATTGAATTCAAATCTTTGTTCGAGAAGTGTTATGCGTTTCGTTGAATCAATATGATATTGCGAAAGTACGACATTATGACTACCTCATTAAGTCCAATTATAAGGGTTATCGGTCTATGAAATGAAGAAGGTACATAATTGAAGCGACGCTAAAAGCCTCCGTTTACTTGTACACGTGTTATTTCCTGAGTCGTGAATAAACTGTCGCTTCATAATACGAAAAAATGGATGAAAAATTTCTTGAAGATATCATGCGTGAACATTAGGATTAATTTTTAATTGTCCTTCAATCAGGTATTAATCGAGTTGGTACCCATAATAGAGGAAATAACTAATTTCTGGCCTTATCTTGCTGTCGAATATAATGACATCGACAGACTCGTTATAAGTATATAAGACAGTCCAGGCGAGACAAACGCACAGAAGAAGAAGTACATTCGATCGATTCCAATCACTACAACATTATGTGTAAGTTTGTCCCGTTGTAAAATTTTAACTCATTGATGTATGGAAAAATCGTGTTGAATTGAATCACTATAAACGTTTTCTGATTTACAGTTGGCCTAAAATTCTCTTGTGTAATTTTACTTGCACTCTGCATCGCCGCCGTTCATTCTCGACCCGAGAATGCAATAGGACTTTCTCCATTAGACATTGCTACTCGTTTCAAAATAGTTGCCTCAAAACTTCAAGAGACTATCTTAGAGGATCCTTGCAAGGACAACGAGGACGCGGAGCTTTATTGCTTAAATAGAGAAGTTGCCACAAAATGCGATGTAAGTTTATTTCACATACAAATTCGTGGATTTAAAGTGCAGAGTGTACGATTGCTCTCGGTATTAAATGAAAATTAACGTTTCATGAATAATATTTTTTTGGGAAATAATAGAAATTAGCTGAATGCCGAATGTGGTGGCACCACCAGGGACTCGATGACTTCGGTCGCCCGTAGTTATGAAATCATTGATTGAATAAGAGGCATAGTCAATGAATTTTCATACTTCTTGACGGATTCCAAATGGCTAATTATTTCCAAAAAAAAAACAAAAATGTGTTTGTTTCTAACAGTGTGCTGTTACGTATATTACTCCTAATGATAAATGTGAATGCGTTGAGGTTATGAAAAAAAGTGTACTGTATATTTTATGTGAGTGGCTTCGACAAAATCCTGACATTTTGGTTACTTATGTTTCTCCATTTAATGAATTTCGTTAATTAACACATTACTACATAAATTGATCTACAAAATTGTCTAAAAATGAATAAAAACGTAATTGCATATTCGACAGGGTTTCTTTTTACTATTAAAAATATGTCCTTAATATTAATAACCAGTACTCGAGTGAATCCTGAATACGTGAAAGGTAAACGACGAAAAACGACGAAAAGAAGTCACTTTCGACGGCGTTACATTACAGAAACACTATGGGTAAGATTCTAATTTCGTAATATTGTTAAGCTATTTAGACACCTATAAAAAATCGTATTTCATTCCATCGCTATTAACTACTATTAACTATTATTTTACGATTTATAGTTGCCTTCAAATTTTCGTGGCTCATTGTATTGGCATTTTGCGTCGCTATCGTTCATTCCGGTGGCGTCCAGAGCAAAAAAAATAAATACCAGGAACTAACGGTAATGAAACAAAAAAATTGAAATGCAAAATATAAATGAGGGTTTCCTAGTTATTAACTAGAAAATTTTTCAGTATTTCTCACCGACCATGTGCACGGAGGGACCAGAAGTATACTGCAAAAATAAAGATATCGCTAAACATTGCAATGTAAGTTTCCTTGAAATGCAAATTTTGACCTGAAAAGTACCGAAAGTTTCATCATTCTCTCAGTATAAAATACAAAACTACATTTTATAATGAATATTTTTTTTCTCAATAACAGAAACTCACCGAATGCCGAAGCTACTGGTTAAAAGAAAGCACTAAAGTATTGAATTTCGATTAGCCAAACATGCTACATCAGCTTCTTGAATGAAACAGGAAATCATCGATTGTTTAAGCTTATGATTTCGAAGAGAAAATAATCTGTCCTCATATTAAACAGCCACATGAATAACTTACCGCGTTTCATGTAACTCCATGTAGCTTGTGAGTAAAAATTCATTGTATAATTAATTTCAGTAACTTCGACCGATTCCTGATATTCCTCATTCCTTCTACTAATATTTCGAACTTCAATGTATTACGATCGTTCACACATGCTATGTGTTCATTGTACAAACATGAATAAAGTTCGTCTTTGAAATTACTGTTTTTTTTTCTTCTTACCCGCTTGCAAATGTTTCCCAAACAATGAGTCAAGAAAAACAAAAGAGTGAAATGAAACCCAAAAAGAGAAAAATAAGAATTGTTTCGTTATGATTAAATCTATTAGAACAAAAAAAAACAATGCCATAGCATTCGACTCACTTGGATTTGAAGTAATTTGCATAGAATATTTGATGCCAACCTAGTGCTCTTACGATTCCTCGATCCTGAATGTTCTCGTTTAGGGAGCGTATCCGCTCAAGATATTAGTCAAATAAGCAAATAAGCAAGTCAAGTAAGCAAGGCAAGATAAGCTCAAGAGCAAGAAGAGCACACGAATGAACTTCTATACTTTTACCAAAAAAAAAACATGATCCGTCCTTACAATGAGATGTTATATAAGTGTCACTTATAACGGCATATGTAAGTGTATTCTGTATGTAAATGAAAATAAATTGTACATTTAGAATGGTTCTCGCGTTAGGGATCGCGCTGGATTTTGAGCTTTCATTTTGCACACATCTAATTATCGATGTTCCATCCTAAATTAACTTATTACGTTGAAAAAAAAAAAAAAAAAAAAAAAAACACGGTAAAGAAATATTACTTAAGAAATAACGAAAATAAAATAAGTTTACTTGAATTCAAATATTTGTTCGAGAAGTGTTATCCGTTTCGTTGAATCAATATGATATTGCGAAAGTACGACATTATGACTACCTCATTAAGCCCGATTATAAGGGTTATCGGTCTATGAAATGAAGAAGATACATAATTGAAGCGACGCTGAATGCCTCCGTTTACTTGTACACGTGTTATTTCCTGAGTCGTGAATAAACTGTCGCTTAACAATACGAAAAAATGGATGAAACATTTCTTGAAGATATCATGCGTGAACATTAGGATTAATTTTAAATTCTGCTTCAATGAGGTATTAATCGAGTTGGTACCCATAATAGAGGAAATAACTAATTTCTGGCCTTATCTTGCTGTCGAATATAATGACATCGACAGACTCGTTATAAGTATATAAGACAGTCCAGGCGAGACAAACGCACAGAAGAAGAAGTACATTCGATCGATTCCAATCACTACAACATTATGTGTAAGTTTGTCCCGTTGTAAAATTTTAACTCATTGATGTATGGAAAAATCGTTTTGAATTGGATCGCTATAAACGTTTTCTGATTTACAGTTGGCCTAAAATTCTCTTGTGTAATTTTACTTGCACTCTGCATCGCCGCCGTTCATTCTCAACCCCAGAATGCAATAGGACTTTCTCCATTAGACATTGCTACTCGTTTCAAAATAGATACCTCAAAACATCAAGAGACTATCTTAAAGGATCCTTGCAAGGACAATGAGGACACGCATCTTTATTGCCTAAATAGAGAAGTTGCCACAAAATGCGATGTAAGTTTATTTCACGTACAAATTCTTGAACTTAAAGTGCAGAGTATACGATTGCTCTCGGTATTAAATGAAAATTGACGTTTCATGTATAATATTTTTTTGGGAAATAATAGAAATTAGCTGAATGCCGAATGTGGTGGCACCACCAGGGACTCGATGACTCCAGCCGCCCGTAGTTATGAAATCATTGATTGAATACGAGGCATAGTCAATGAATTTCCATACTTGTTGGCGGGTTCCAAATGGCTAATTATGTCCAAAAAAAATAAAAATCCGTTTGTTTCTAACAGTGTGCTGTTACGTATATTACGCCTAATGATAAATGTGAATGCGTTGAACTTATGAAAAAAAGTGTATTGTATATTTTATGTCAGTGGCTTCGATAAAATCCTGATATTTTGATGTTTCTCCATTTAATGAATTTCGTTAATTAACACATTACTATATAAATTGATCTACAAAATTGTCTAAAAATGAATAAAAACGTAATTGCATATTCGACAGGGTTTCTTTTTACTATTAAAAATATGTCCTTAATATTAATAACCAGTACTCGAGTGAATCCTGAATACGTGAAATGTAAACGACGAAAAACTCACTAACCATAAACAGAAAGGTTAAAATTCTGAAATAAGAATGGAACATTACGATTTCATTTTCTACAAAAAATGGGCAACAGGTATTGGCTCTTCTGAATTCAACTTAATTTGAAAGGAATAAAAATATCTTTGAAATTCAAACACGTTATTAACGTTGTAAGTTGAAAAAAATGGTGAACCTCAGCCCACTTTATAACATCTTCACCTGATGCAATTAAGTCGAGTATCACGTAAATGACGTCTCGTGAGGTTGGATGGAAATAAATGTGGAGGCGTGACAGTAATTAGCTTATGAGTTAGAGTGTAAGCTTTGCGGACCACCATGACGTAATGTATCATCCACCCCTCGTGTCACCGACGCCTTCGTTGCACTTTACCTTTCCAAAGGGTACGTCTTTATATCTTTGAAGTATATCTTCCTTGCTGGAGAAAATATGTATACGATAAAGCTTCTAAGCGTTTAATAAAGTTAAGAGAGAGGGACAAAGATATAAAGGTGACTATAACGTAATATGAAATCCAGAATTAAATGAGTGATTATTGTGACATGTTACGTGTACGTATTAATCAGAAAACATCTGGCACATGAGAAGGTGTGATTGCGAAAATCATAGACAAAACAGCATCTTCAGCAATAAACAATATTTTTTTTATTTAATAAAGAACAAATTGCAAAAGGTTCAGGATGAAAAGATCCCGAGTATATGTGCTAAAGTTAAAGGATGAGGTATTATTGTATACGAATTTATCTGTGGGCCTACACAGGGATAGAGTCGCATCCACGAGTCGTCTTGGTCCCACCAGACTATGCCAAGATTACGTTGCATATCGCTGAGTGCATGTACAGCCTCTCCAGCACACGATGCAGATAAATGAACACCGAATACAAAACATTCCTTTGAATCTCTCGTCGTTTTGCGAGCTCATCGTGACTTAGATATATATACTCTTTCTCGCAATTCCTGCACTCTCTCAAGACAACGCCAAGAACTCTGTAAAAAATCGCTCGTGTTCGACGAAAGAAAACCATCATTGTGCAACCGCACTCATATCATTTTTCTACTGCAATTACTGTTATAATAAATATAATTTGTTTTTTTGATCAAATAAAGTGGATGTTGTTAACACTCTTTATTTTCGATATAATAATAGTCGCTTCAAACAAAAAATACCTCCATGTGAAATAGTGCTTCTGCGGGCGACTGCGAAAAGTAATGAAAATATGGATCAATCCGTTAAACAAGAAGTTAATGTTGGATTCAAATGATGTAAACATGATTAGTTTGGAGATTCAAGGCATTCAATGATTCACAAGTTCAAAGGAATAATTGTTGTTATTATTTTGTTAGCATGCTGCATATGCAGTGTACATAATGCTCTGGCAAGCACTTCGTGACGTGGATATCCATTCCGGAAGCTCAAATGGCCCACTGCGGGTGTTACAGAGTCCAAGATTAATCGTCGGCATTAGGTGGATTTATCGGTAGTCCTCATCGCGAGCGTTTACCCTCTCTTTGTACGACCATACACTAACTTATCTCGAATGAAAGCGTGTGTATAGTAAAAAAAAAAATCTTTCGATATTTCGATCGACTCCTGTTAGTCAAAAGACCCTGATCTTACGGGATGCTTCCTCATTACACCATCAAGCTCCTGACTCTTCACGAAAGTCGTATAATATATTCTGAACAACATTAAGGATTTTCCCACTATGTAACGTTGTTGCTACTGTGATTTCTCTCTGATTTGAAATGATCGTAACTCGAGAACGATCTACCACGAAAGGAGTAAATAAAAGTATAGACCACACATCAAGAGGTCAACGGATCTCAAATTACCAAATATTATCTGAAAGAAAACTTCTCATAATCTTCTTTGGCGTTGAGATTCCAGTGATGTTTGAATTATTGACGAGGAACATAGAGACATATCAGGGGACGAAGCAAAGAAGGCGAAGGACAAATGGAAAACATGAAGGAAGTGAGTAATTTATTTGAATTTTTGGAATAATCAAAGTAGTCGATCGGAAATTGGAGACAGCCATGGATGCACCGTTGGTGCATGGCTTCGGCGATCAAAAAAGTTGAGCAGTTTCGGACTCGGTTAAACTTGGTTGCGTGAGTGATTTGCCATGCACCAACTTGGGTATCAATCACTGAATGGGAAGCAGTTTTTCTGTGTTCTAATGGTGCTAACCAACGGATGAAACTCAGTAAAAGTATTGATCACTGGATTAATTTCGATCCATTAGGAATGTAACAGGAACAGTTACATCGTTCATTCAACCCTTCATATTAGAACTTCCTTCTTGTTTGAAATAACAGCATTCAAATCAAAGCACATTTAAAAACATATAAAATTAATTCCAGTAAATGTTCGAAAAATGTTGGACCATCTTGTTATATGGTCCGAACCATGTAATATGGTCCATGTCTTCATCTACCAAGTCTTCTCCCCTTCATGAAAAAAAAAACCTTGTAAATGCAACTAATGTACGTCCGTATACGGCGTTTAATCGACTTTTTAGTCTGTAAACTAACCAATCACCTATGGTTATATGACCTGTGTTGAATGGCGAAAGTATCGCTTACCATACGAGTCGAAGAAGCGAATACACGTGAAATTGATTGAATACCTTTATAATCATTACCATCTTTCATGTCTCTCTATCTCTCTCTTCTTTCTCTTTCTTTTTTTCTTTCTCAGGCGATATTAACTTTTTTTATTATAAACATATGTTTTGCTCTACATGATGTATAAATATACATTGGCTCTGAACTGTGTCTCGTAAGTCTGTGACCAATCTGGCTCACCTCTTGCTACAATCTCACAAACATATTATATTTTTTGTCTGGCACGATGTATATCTTTAGTATGTTATATTTATATTTATAATAGAAAAATTTGAGGCGTTTGTCCAATGTTGTCACAGAACCAGTAGATGAGTTATCTGTCTCTCTCTATTTTCCTGTCACCCAACATTATCATGGAAATTTGTTATCAACGAAATTGTACTTTTATATCTTTCAATAATAATATTCCGTAATAAAATTTGCATACTCGTAAGAAATACTACTGTGATCAATGTCACACGTTTTACTTATCCATTTATTTGTTATTCACATCTCGAAATTGCATCAGTTGAATTACGACTTATGTGATAATAGAGAAAAAAATAAAAATAAAAACAAAACTTGCCAAACATTTTGCCAACGTCAAGGAACGACGCTTGACCTTAAAGAACTCGCTTTTTCCTTCCACATCATTTGCAATATCTTTCTCCTTTAGAAAGATGCTGCATGCTTCAGCGTATATATAGCTTCAGCAGCAATCGTGTCGTAAAGGGTGCTCGTAAAAACCGTGAGAGCCCACGGGGCTCTTGTTCAGCTTCACGGGCGCATCTCGACGTCCGCTGAGACCTCTAAGACTTAGACTCTTATATCTTTTTTTTTCATTCAGCGTGTTTACTCCCAACTAGAAATCACCCTATTATAGGAACTGTCCTTTCAATGAAAGCTCAAAGTTTTGAAATTACGATACGTGATGTTTCTGAGGTTTATTTCAGTAACTCGTTTTTCATTGCTAAAATGTCATTGAAGACTCAGCATTCAATGAAAAACGTGCATTACCGAACATAAGTTATATGTTTCCATTGCTTTGCGGAAATAATTTCTAAATATATTTAATCGAAGCTAAGACACTGGCACAAAAACGTGAAAATTTGCAGTTCTTAACATTTACGCTTTCCTTTCACAAGTTTTACTGTAAACAGAATATGAATTTTTATGTTTGGCTTTTACGCATACTTCTTATAACAGCTCGTATGTGAAATCTGTTAAACTGGATATTCTAAAATGATAGACGATGAAAAAATATGGTTTTTTATAAATAGATTTAATCACTTATCTGGAAGTTTCGAAATGCGAGAATTAAGTGACTGACTGAATTGTTCATTCCCATGAATGCATATCGCTTACATATTTATAAGGAAGAAAAGAAAAGTTTAGGCTTATTCATAGATTTATTGATGTGGAATTAGCTTCACAATTCTGTCGTTATTCGCTGTGACGGTGAAAGTATAAGAAAGAACACATATAGAAACGAGAATTCTCTTTAATTTTGTTTCAGCAAGTATGAAAATCAAAGAAGTTATATTCATTTTTATATGCAATCCAAAAAAAACCTTTGAATGCAGTTGATTTTTGTTTATTACGTAGTAGTCTTTTGAGTTTCATTCTTGAGCAATTGTGATGATGTTTGTGAGTATTTATTCTTTGGTGTATGAACGACTGGCACGACTGATTTCGAACCTGTTTTTTCCTCAGTTGAATAATCAAATGAGAGTTTTGAGAAGGTCTATGGAGGAAGCAGTTCACAAATAAATTCATGACGTTAGAGGAAAACGTCAAATTCGTACTTGTTTACCATGATAACATATTTTGTCGTACGTGATCTGGGTCATTTTTACAAGTATAAAAGATTGAATGGAACGAGTCGGAAATATCAATACTTCGTGAACTAGAATCATTGAAACATCACCGATCATGCGTAAGATTGCTGTACAGTAAATTTTAAGTTTCGAGACACGATTTTGTGCTAATATTTTATTTATATTGTTAACAGTTGCAGGAAAATTGTCGTGGTTCCTTTTATTGGCATTTTTTGTCGTTATCGTTCAGTCCGGCTGTCCAGGAGTCCGTTCTAATCCAAAAGTACCATGTGAAGTAAGTGAAAACAATATAATTTTGCACATTGTTATATTTACAAACATTACAAGCAGCCCGTGTTCTAAACCAACGCTTAAATGATTCAGGATGAATTACCAGAAATATGCAGACAAGGACCGGAAGTTTACTGTGCCACTAAAGAACGTATAAGAACTTGTTATGTAAGTGCATTTTAAGGACGATTTTTGAAACAATGTTTCTTTTAGCTATCGGTTTCATTGTTGATCTCATTTTTTATATGTGACTATCTTTTGAAAATCTAGAAATTTGAGAAGTGCCAAAATTATCGCATGCAGATCGCGGCGGCACGGTTTTACAATAATTAGTTGGATCTCTGATGTCACCTGATGGAGCCCAATCATAACGGACGAGTTTGGTATTTAAGCGACGTGAAAAGAACATTGTTTAATACACGCTCTTATTTAATTCCCCCAAAGATGCAAATCCATAATAGAATTGTGTATACAAGTAGAAATTAAATATAGTTTCACTATTCATTAACTGTCGACTATTCTTCGTTTAATGCCTGCAACAATCGGAAAATATATCAATCAATCCCACGCTAGAAGTATATGTATGAAAAAAGAATCTCGTAAATTTTGGCTTATTCCGGAACGGGAGGCAGGAGTCTTCAACGAGTCCCAAGTGAGCGAAAGCACAACGATGAAATAAATGGGTAAGAGAAAACACTGAGAGAAAGGTGACAAAGAATATAATAGAACGAAAAGAGAGTGAAATTTGCATTAAATGGAATTTTCCTGAATAAAAATTCGCTAAAACGTTAGGCATTTGCGATTCAAGATTAACGATTAAAGCGAACGTTGCTAATTAAACAAAACGTTGCAGCAAACGATAAGATTATCCTGAACCGTTGAATTTTGCTTATAAGCATTTAATTCTCAGGCCCAGTACATATTGTTTTTCTTCAAAGATAAAACCCCGGAAAAAAATGGGGGTCGATTTGCTGCGCGTAGTTAAACAACGTCCTCGTTGCTTGACATGCTTTTGTCTAAGCAAACGAAAAATACTTCAGCGAGCAGAGAGTACTCCTGGTCATTATTATTTTTTTTTTTTCATTCATTGTGAGACTATTTCTCTCAGAAAAGACTGCTCGAGTAACAGAAAAGCAAATCCAATGCCAAGGTTGTGGACAATTACGCTCACGCAAACTCGTTGCTCCCGCGAGTGCGCACTCGCGAATTGGAACGATGCACTCAACGGTAGCAGATTTTACACGACGTTACGTAGACATTTGCGCAGTCACTTAGTTAATGCACGTTCCCAAGAGAGGTCCTTTACATACGCCTCTGTTTAAAGTTCCCGCGGTAGGCTCAATTTTGTTTTTCGCGTGCAACCAAAGCTAATAAACTCGTAGCACGCACAACGCCCGCAAAGCATCAACGAGGACCTCATTTCATCACGTATAATGATACAAAATACACACGATGCATGTCATTTATTAATTATTGTCGTAAATGTGGAACGTGGTAAAAAAAAATGTATTTTTCAAAACTTGATATTAGCTAATAATTAATCAAATATTTAATTTGATAGATAAATATGTTAATTTATTGCTTCACGATTGTTTTGACCTCGGGAGTGCTAATAAATTGTGTTGTTCCCTGAAAAATGCAACGTACGTTCAACCGAAAATGAAAACTACATACACTTTGTGAAAATTATTTTAAAAAAACGTTAATTTACAACGAGGGGTGAAAAGGAATGAACGAATGAGCGGTTATGAAGACATCTAATTATATCTGAGATTTTTCATCTTCATTCACGCGCCATGCTCACGGTCTCTATATATATATATTTTCGTCTTAATGTTTCAAAATAATAAAAAACTTGGAATGCCACAAAGAGTCGTGAAGAGGCCACTTGAACGTGCATTGTTATTAGCGTGAAAATGCGTGCGATCAAGCGATTAGATTTTATCAAGTCTCATACTAGCACCAAAGAAAGGGAACGTAACTCTGATATGATATGAATCACCTGCATAAATAGCTGCATGAGAACAACGCATATGTCCTTGACTCCACGAAGATAGATGAAGAAAAAATTCGTTAATTAAGGCTGATGGGTATGGCATTGTGCAGGAGTGTACGATTTGCTTTTGTTTACAAATGAAACCACAGGTCGGTAATGTTGACAAGCAACATTAATTTCTGGAAATGATTTAAACTTCAAATTCAATAAGAAGCAGAAATTAAATGTAAGTCGTGAGAAAAAAGTGATCGAGTCTATTCCAGCCTCGGCTACGACGATTTCAACGTTAAAAAAGACGTTTCACATGAATAAAACGTTTGTTGAATAAATTTCATGTCATTTATTTTAGTACAAAAATGTTTTTCTAGAAATTAAACGTTTTTGAATATCCAAATTCAAGTTTTTCTATTCATAGTGGATGACTTTGAAACATGTGAAAAGTTAGAAGAAATTATACAGATATTAGCAAAAAAGAAATTCAATTCGTACATGGGAAACCCTATAAATTGCTAAGTTCTTTTTGGATTCGTTGTCTGTGGAGATAGTAATAGTGACTTGTCGTAACTTAAACGCTACGTCCCACCATACATATATACAGCACCCTACTTTTTGCTACACTTTCGGTTTAAAGCATTGTGGGAAAAAGAAGCACCGGAAGTTTCTGTGACGCAGTCTAGCGTGGATGGGTTTCCCTTTATAATAACGACACTTTATCTCATTCTCTCTTTCGATGTGCTCGCATCGCTGTCACTATTTCTTCCTCCCACTCATGGTCTACTGCAGTTATATCCAGTAGACCCTTCGCACGCTCGTACAGGTGGTTGTGACTGGAGATTTAATCGCCGAGAAGTGTGTTTTTACTGCTCGTGTTTATGATGGACAGGTGCACCAAGTGCAACCATACCTATATATGTTTTCTTTCTATATGTTTTTCATTCATGCTATTACCGAAAAAAGTCAATCTTCCGATAACGAACTTTTGTGAACTAAAGTTCAAAAAAAAAATTACTGAAAAATTCTTGTTTCATTATTTGTTTCCAAATCAATATTAAAATAGCGTCGTGTGTTCTAATGTATTGAGCAAGATTGCATAATAGAGACATCATAAATCTTTTTAAAATATGTGGTCGAAAAATTTACTGACGAAATACGATGCGAAAATCTATCCATGGAGTTTCAAAAGTTCTTAAAAGCAGTAATTTTCGCAGTAAGATACACGTAACGTTACGCATGTGTAATATATTACTAGCAAGTGCACAATTATTATACGTCGATGCAAGAACGATTACTGTTTGATGTTCGTGGCTGACACAGTTTCCTAATTCGACTGAGCGTTTGAAAAAGAGGTTTTACAGGGCATATTCAATAACACGATAACTCCATATTATGCAGTTGGTGTATATGCTCATTCCTTACAGTTGGCAGACATGAAAATCACCAATTGAGATGTTCCAGTATTACGTGGAATATCATGAACGAGAGAGATCATCAATTTCTGCAGAACAGAGCGTAACAAATTGATCACATACGGTATAATACCGTTTCATTTGATGTACGAAATAGTGTTTAGTTATTTGTTATTTTTTATTTATTTTTATTTATTATCTACCAATGTTGCGGATGAATTGATATGCAGCATTTACGTTTTGTAATAATGAATGTTGGTCATCAGGACACCATCAGATTTTGACGTTCAATTTCATATACAACTGAAATATATTTGTATCGAAGAACGCGTTGTCCTAAGATCTAGATCTTTAAACAGACTGTGTAAACTATTTCAACCATCGATGAACACACGGTAGCTCGGCAGTAATATTGGTTATCAATGACGCAGAACTTTTTCGTGGTTCAAATAAATCCTACGTTTCTTGGTTCCAAGGGTATGATTGAATTAATTGTTTTTTCTATAACATAATTGTATGAGTCAGCAACCGGAGAAGCGAATAATGGACTGGAAACCACTGACGTCGTTCTTGCCACTTTCGATCAATGAAACGTATTTCGGTAATCGTTAAAGACTAATAAAGAAGGATTCGACCATTTGGAGGGTTTTGCTTTCTCGGACCAATGAAATCCACGAGATGCAACAAGGACTTTGAACTCAGTTTGCACCATACCTTTTACAGTCGATGAAACAGAATGTCAGTGTTCTTGAAATCCAAGCGTAGGTTCTGCAATTGATAATCAAGAGCAATCAATGCGCCCACCTCCGCTGTTGGTCAGCCAAATGTAAGAAATGCAGTCGAATATGAATGAGCAAGAGAGCGAGAGAGAGAGAGAGAGAGGAGAAAGAAAAGAAGAAACAAAAGAACGAATTTGCAGAACAGCGCTCGATCTTGTTCGCGAAAATGCCAATGCTTAATGATACCCAGCGTGTGCCCAACAAAGAGCAACGTCAGGGCGCAAGGCGAACGAGGGAGAAAGTTCATTCTTTTCGGCGACAGTGAAAAAAAGTCGTTTTCGTTTATTTTCAATGGAGCTTTGTTTTTTAAAGTAGAAAGCATTTTTTAACCAGATAATAACACGGCAGTGATGAAGGAGAATGAAAGTTCAGGTGAAGAAAAAACAAATTCGAGCGGACATCCAAGTATTGGACAAAAAATGTTCAATCAATACTTAGATCTTTCGTCGCTTCATTGGCGAAGCGAATGTAATATTTTCTAATCTCTTCGTTTTTTTCAATCTTCAAACAAAATAAGCGGAAGAGAAGTGGCCTCTGGCGTAGCTGACAGCGAAAACGTTCGACTTAATATAAATCGCATTTGCTCCAGATTTGGGAGATCGAAGACTCTCCAAATTTTTTTTAATAGGTTTTATCTACTTTTTACGATTGTTCTAAGAGGATGTTGAAAAATATAATAGATGAAAAAAATGGAGATCGAAGGGATTGAGATGGGCTGGTGAGATGGTGCGAATATCTGGTCACGGCACGTGTGGCGTTCCGGTTCCCGAGATGAGGACCTGAATCTTTGGAATTTGGGTCGATCAACGTTGTCCGACTCTCAGCCAAGTTCGCCATTCTTTTGCACATCATTCACTTCAATGATTTTTGCCGCGTGTCTCACGATTAAGTTACTGCGGTGTCAACCTAACAAGACCTCTCGCGACCATTACAAGATAATAACGTTTGACTCTTGAGCTATTTCCAGTCATCCAAAAAATGTGTACAGATAAATCTCTGTGTGTTAAAAACAAATTCGAGAGGGACCGCAAAAAATTCTCAGTGCTAGAATTCTACGTGAAATTTTCCATGCAAAAAATCTTCGAAGGAACTCTTTGTTTTAATTAACAAAAACAGTAACATTATAAAAGACTCTAAATAATAATGTACCGTTAAAAGAAGAAAAAAAATACACAAATTATATACTCATTTGTCCCGTTAGTTCTCTCGATGTTTGTAATTGCAGAAACATCAACGTGACATCGTAAAATCGTTCGTGTCTAATAAACCAAGTTCATGAACTCATGCCCGGCGTCCGGCAGTTTACGAGAACGCCGGTACGAGACGCAGCTGGATCGATCTTTGAACACGATTGAAAACCTTGTGGTGCCCAACGAAGCTGAATCGATTGTAACACGTGTGAACGTTCATTAGAACGCAATATGAGATTGATTCGGAAGATAGAAACGACGAGAAAATGGAAGAGGAAGAAAGAATGAGCCTTGAGGCGTTATGTCAGAGTCGCGGGAGGCACAAGGTAATGTGTCCAATTGACCGATTGCCCGAAGGTAATGAAGCGTTACTGCGTCTTTACGGAACACGGCTTTGGGTGGATCAAAGTAAGTACAGTGAAGAAGAGACGGGAAAGAAACACGAAGAAGCGAACGGCGGCATGAAGAGAACTCTTCAAGAGAAGGTTGGAGGTCAACAGATTTAACTTGACCATCTTGCTCCCTTCTCTACTCATTGTTCTCGAAGCTCCAATCATTCTCTGATGTATGAACAAAACACAGAATAACAGACCGAATTTACATAGTGAATTAAACAAAGTATCAATATTTTTCAAATTTCGATTGAATCTAATTTATATTCTAACAAATTACGATTGAATACAGTTCATTGTGATGATCAATTATTTTCAATAACTCGTTTTTCATCGGAACAGCCTTGAAGTGACTCTATTTAGGAAAATTCAGAACCTTTAACTATTGCTTTGGAATTATTTGTTAGAATAAACGTTGAAAAAAATCTCGAAGGTTATTCCAAAGGTTTGATGAAAATTTTGACCGGTTTGTTGACATGTTTAGAAGATACAGAACCTCAAATGACGTAGTAGAATCATCCAACAGTACTTTTGGAAGATTATAAGCCACGGTAATGCGGACGCCCGGATGTACATAGAGAGCGTTTCATTCACCGTTCACCGTTCGTTGAAGGGACCCTGAGGACTTTCAACCACGGAGTCGTGTTAAACGATCAAAGTAAAATAGCGCTTCCTCGCGCTGTTTTGCCACGATTAGCCTCAAAAGAATATCAAGAAGGGTTTGTAAATCGAGGCTTCTCAGCTTTACTTGCAACTTTATTCTCGCTTATTTTTTTCTTTTAATACTTTTTGTACGTTGCTATTGTAACCTTTAGAGAGAACTCCTGAAGCAGTATTTCATTTTTTTTATTTTCTCTTCTGACAGAAATTACGGCAGAGATCGTTACGTCTCTAATTAAGTGACTCCAATTTGTTGGTCGTAATGAAAAAAGAAGTGTAAAGCAACTTCAAAAAAATTCCTATTCATGAATATTGAATTATAGTTAGTAATTATCAATAATAAATGTTATTTAATCGTTTGCACGCACATAAATGCTAAACAATAGCTATAACAGATCTTTCGTTAAAAACTTAATAGAAAATATATAGACTCGGGTATAAGAAATTAATTTGACATAAAATTGATTTAAGTTATGAAGACATTAATTTATCGCGGTCGTGCTTCGATAATCTATGGAATCTTGAATCGTTATCCAGCTTTAGGATTATCTTTAAAAATAGGAATATCGTTAAACCGCGACGTATCTAACGGTGATCCATTGTACTTAACACCCATTGTCTTTTGTATAGATTTTACGCCGTGAGAGCAAATATAATGGCTCGTAAAATAGCCGGTAAAGTGTTTTTATACCTGCAAAATGTATACATATATGTTATTTATTATTATGATCATTGTTATTATTACGTATCAACGATGTGATGTATAATGCCATATTTTCCCTGTAACGACAGAAAACTTACGTCCTTTTTGGTCAAAGATGTCGGTAAACTTTTAGCAATACAAAGTAAACGCTGCAGATGAGCCTGTACTAGATTACATCGGTTGCAACTGCTATTTTATTTCGCTTAACAAAGGTCGTGCAATTTATCATAGCTACGCGTATGTGTCATCGAAGAACAGTTAAGATATAATAATATTTACGTTTTGCTATGTAAACATAATATACGTATCTGCATGATCATTATAATCCTCATAAATAATCACTCTTTTTTATTTGTTCAGCTAGAAGATTGAGGTAATACTTTCCCAAAATGGTCTCAGACAGTAAGTTTTGATATTTAAATCCAATATTGTTTAATATGTCTACCAGTTGTTGGTCAAATTTCAAATACTTTGACTATCTCGTTGTCAAGATATTTGCACTTGAAATTAGCACTTTTAACACCCGTGACATTGAACGAACCCTTCAATGAATGGCCTTTCTGTTAATATTTTAAAAAACAGGGAGACAGACACTAAAAAAACATGCCGGAATAATAAATAGGCATTGAACGATTATTTCCTTAAAAAATTATCACTTTTTACCGTAAACTTTACAAGTTAGAAGTATGTAAAGTACGAAATGAGTAAACAAGTTTGTTCGGCTGGGTAAATTCGATAATTCATAAGCTGTCAATGAAACGTAAAGGTAGGAAGAAACTCCGCTCAAAGTTTCAGATCGCAGGCAACGGGACTGGTGCAAAAATTAATGTAATTGTATTATTGACTATTTCAAGTTTGGGCTGTAAAACGATGTAATATTTTTTACTTCTAAATGGGACTATCGCGGCTCGTTTATCGTCTTTAAAATGAATTTCGTGAACCAATTAAATACCAAACAATAGGATTAGGTTTCGATGTATTTTGCCAACGATTTGAAGAACTTGAAACATTTGATTATGTCGGAGAAGGTCATACGAAACTCTGTACGTTTAAAAGATTTCAACCGATCATTTCTATTGTGCTGTTCTACCAATGCTCTCCGTCCTCCTGCCAAAGAAATGTGACACCACGAGTTCTGGCATCCGCAGTGTGTCGCAAATACATTCATAATCATGAGGAGGTTCGAGGAGCGAGCATTCCTGAGAAGTAAGGCCGAAAGTCAAGGGGCGAGAGAGGAATGTTTTTTTTTTCCTGTTCATCTTAAATCTAATGCAACGTATGCGACACGGTGCAACGAGCAAACGTCGTCGTCGTCGTGACGTCCGCCTACCATGGAGTCGCGAGTGTTCTCTGTGATAGTAACATAGGTCACGCCTCTCTTTTCAGCCGCGGGATAATGTCGAACGACCGTAAATTATGGCGAGAATTCTCTCCTGTCTCTATCTCTTTCGCTTTTTCTCTATCTGTTTTTTTCACTCTGTGAAGAACTCACGAGAGAAAAGCGATACGATAACGTGGGAGTCGCGTAACCATGCTCGGTTATATCGCGTTTGACTGCTGTGTTCTTACCTTTATACACATTTTTTCTTTGTTTTCATCTCTTTTTTTGGAAGCAAGAGGGGACGAGGGGGTGAGACTCGTCCGTAAACTTTCCCCGCTCCTCGATGTACCTTCGTTACTTAGCCTGAAGCCTCTTAATACACAGCACTCTCTCGAATGTCTGGACCCGATGAGAGCGCGGGTGTCGATTCGATGCGGCCCCGCATGGGCTTACGAAACTTTT
The DNA here is from genome assembly GCA_948107755.1 of Campoletis raptor. Taxonomy (NCBI): domain Eukaryota; kingdom Metazoa; phylum Arthropoda; class Insecta; order Hymenoptera; family Ichneumonidae; genus Campoletis; species Campoletis raptor. Next base: position 13,680,164 of record OX403623.1, read on the forward strand.
CGACGAACACGAAAATCTCAACCACCCGTGTTTGAGAAGCCAACCTCACGGTAGAAGCACCCACGAAATTGCACGAATCATTTTTCATGCCGCGCGGGAGAGATAAAGAGAAAGAGAGAGAGAGAGAATGGGAGAGCAAAAGAGAGACAGACACGTCGCGGACGTAATAAGGACGCTCAAGAAAAGGTCCTTTAATTTCTTTCGTACGTTCTCCGTTTGCTTTCACCTGGAGATCCCCTTACAATAAACATATACTTCGGCAATGAAAAAAAAAATGAAAATAAAAGTACACGGTTTATCATTGCGTTTAAGAGAACATCAAGAGATTTGGAAAATCATTGAAATTAATTTCGTACGTGATAACTGGTTAGCGCGAAATATCATCAATCACAATTGAATAATCGACAATAAGTGATTCGTAATTATTTCTTCAAATAATACTTTTTTTTTCAATAATATCACATGTAACAAAAATTTCACCTTCTATTACAATAATTATATGTGAGGAAGATTGGAATAATATAGAATTTTTTTGATCTATTCACGAAATGATATCTAATTGATTCGTTTCTAGAACTTATTCAATCTGTTTAAACAACGACAAAAAAACGTGCAGATTATTTGGCGAACAGTTATAGAAAAAAGCCACAAACTCTTGAGATCTTATTAAATGGATATTTTTTTTTTCAATATTGTAATTATTTAAAGAGCGTAATGTACGAGTTTCGGAAGTGCTTTCATTCTCGTATAAGAACATCGGTTCATTTTTTGTTTTTTTGTGTAGCTTCTTCCGGCTGGTCTTACTCATATTTCGTCGCGCTCAGAAGCACACAAATACTAACAAGAAATCCATTACAATTAAGTACATAACTATGTATATTTGTATAAACGCGTGTGACTACGTCTCTTGGTCTTTATTCAAGAACGTATGTGTGCACATATATTTATGGGAATATATTGGAGTGAGGAAAAATAACGACCGTACTCTATAATCTTCGGAGGCCATCGTACTCTGATGGCTACTTCAAAAATTCACATACACCGTTTTTTCTCGTTTCTACGCTCACTTCCAATCTTTTGGCTCTTTCTCGGGCACCGTGCGTGACCCCGGCCTGTGTTACTGGCCGATTCATGAGGTTGACGATCGGCACAGGGAAACAACTCTCAACACTTGCTCAACGCAGCAGATATTACGGGAACGTCGGGCCATGCTACCTTTATTAACGACATTCACAAGAAATAAAGATCGGTATGATTGGATAACTTCGCTAGGATTCCATGGATTATTAAAGGAATCGCACGGTGTGAAAAGGTCGTTGCTACCTTGAATATACAAACTAAATGATATAACTACATACTATATACTATTTCGACGAGACTTGAGCTGTATCGTACGGGATTTTTATATATAGATATTCACCTGTTGAAAAAAAAACACACGTGCAGGTAAGCCACTGAGCAAGATTCTCGAATATTCATATCCAAATTTCTCTTCGTATTTTGCGAAAGATACGCGCTTGATTTATAGACTTTTTATCCCGATTTTACATAACCGCAAAAAAAAAAGTGATAACAGCGAGGAAAATTAAATTCGTGTAGCTGCAACAAAATGTATATCTCACAGAACATGGATTCAAAAAAACACAATAATCGGGGCTCATAATCATCGTATTATCTGCTCCAACATAACCGCATCTGTGATACGTCTCGAAAAAGATAATTCACAGCGAACAATTTCAATTGACAATTTTTAACCCTTCCAATGACCTGGTATCAGTTTTTGTAAATGAAGAAATTATTATTGAAGGACGTAAAAAATATAAACCCAAAGACCTTCTAGATATCGATTCCCAGCACAAAATAAAGTGCATCAAAAGATTAGAAAAAAAAGGCGCGAAACACAATGCTAATCGTCAATGGATGTCCATTTTTTTATATATTGTAAATATAACAACAACAAATTGCAGTTCGTCATAGAAATAAATAAATAAATTTTTTTCAAACATCATATGTAGTCGTTTTCTAAATAAAATTGCTACGATAGTGTGTTCATTTTATATCTAAATACACCATTGGAGATTGTAATTTAGTTCAGCAAAGTAAGTAATTATTCAGTCAAACTTTAGTGTTGTTAATGATCGCAAAAATGTTTTTGTTTTTGTTTTTTTTTTTTTTTTTTTTCACGTTTCATCATCACAGGTTTTGCGAGAAAGAGAATTGAGGATTAAAAAAAAAATGGCTTCGCTCTTCCGCGATGTATATAGCGTTGGGAGTGCAGAACTCTCTTGTGGCGCGGCACGATGTCGATGTAGGTGACCTCGTATCTTAATTAACACGGGCCCGCGGCCTATACGGTGTGTTCACCTCTACAAGATACGACGAGAGCATGGCAAACGCGATCTGCGCCCTCGCTCTGTGGCTTCGAGAGAGTCTGTATATCTGCCTGTCTATATAAATGTGTGTGTATGTGTATGTGTACATCCGAAAGAGAAGAGTTTAACTAACTTTTACGACGATGACGACGAGAAACGTGAGAGAACAAGAAAGATAGAGAAAGAGAGAGATAAAGAGCTTTTACCAGTAAAAGAAGAGCACGGAGACTCTCTCGAGCGCCAGATAGTGTTGCCAAGATGATATGCTCTCGATGTTATTCACAGGAAGAGAGCGAGAGCAGAGGAGACGAGATAGCTTCATTAGCACCGGATAATCCGCGCGTATCCGCGCGCGTTTGTACAACATCTTCTATCCTATATATGGGCGATTCGGTACCAAAATTAGCCGCATCGTAACTTAACCATCTTTCATTTTTCCTTCAGGTTCTTACTCATTGTTATTAATACTTTCATACTGATTTGAATTTTTTATTCCCAATAGGAATTTAAAAGTTAAATCGTACAATTGAACCGATTTTTTTTTCCTGTGTCTGTCGCGCCACAAAGAATACGATTGATGACAAGACGAGGATTAAGATTATACAGGATTATGTTTCGAACTTTGTGCAAAGTCATTATAATTTGTTGGCTTATTTGCTGTTTCATTTTACCGCAGATCGTTTTGAATTTTGATTCCTGTAATTATAAAAATGATGAAAGCAAACATTTTCCTTATTTGATTGGAATCATTTGATAAAATAATGGAACATTAGTCGAGCTGCTCTGGAGTTACCCGTACACATACAGTACTGATTCCTTAGAAAGTCGTCGATGAGCCGAACGACATGAGATGCTCGAACTTGATTAGAACGCATCTTATTCGTCCATACATTGCTCCTCCGTACTCATACACGCAAATGCTAAACATTTAAAATGTAGAAAGGGCGTATGTCGAGTCGTATAAGATGCGAAACGTCGCTATGAGTGTCTTTTGCGCCTCCTTGTAATCGATATTTACATATATTCACGTAATGGTGATAGCTTTACTAATACTAACGTATAAGTAGGTATTAGATGATCAGTTTATAACTATACCAGAAGAGAGAAAAAGGGAGAAGGAGAAGTAACGTGTCGCGTGGACTTCAGCACACGTCCGATGACCTATCGATTTTCTTATCGCGAAACGATCCGTGGAGTCTGAATCTTTCGCACGCCGCTTTGAATTTACGCTTACGCCTTATGGATTCCCGCGATTATCGTAGTATACGTACAAACATATATATATATTTTTTTTAATACATATATACACATGTATATGTTCGTGTTTATAATGGATCTGTATAGGCGTTTTAATATTTTTCTCGTTGAGAAAATTCTCTATGCATTCTGCAAAGATCTCCCTGTCGCGTTTGCACATAGAAAGTGCAATTCCTGGCTTGCATTGATGATTCGTACCGATAGAGTAATTCGATGTGGTGCAGCATAACGCGATATAGATACCACCTTTTCCTATCCTGCTTTGCACTATTTTATAGCTATATAATCATAAGCGGCACGTTTATCGCACTTTTCGTGTTTCATGTCTATAATAACAGTGGAAATAATAATAACTATTCAGTATATCCTCCACGTAATGCCAATATACTTCCAAAACTACACATCAAGAAAATTACAACTAAAAAACTAACGTCACATAATGTAAGAATCTTGAATTTTGGGAAATATTTACTACACAAATGATGAATTTTTATGAAAAGAAGATAAAATTTCGTCATTGATATATCATATAATTTAAATCTCCTCTCATCATTTTCAAGTGAAATTATCAAAAGCAAAACCAGACTAATGCCAGACCAATAAAGACATTGGTTGGTATGCCTTGAAAATTTGATATAAATGAACATTAACAGTATTTTTTGATCATTCTTATTTCCCCGAAACTAAGAATACTTTGACGTAGTAATTTATATGCAGAATGGGTTGGAAGGAGTGTGGGCTATGCGGCCTTTCTCCGCCCGGCATTGCACCTCTTTCGATGCACCTGCTTCGTCTGCGGTTCACCAAGAGATCCGGAATAAACGTAGATACCATGAAAGTGCTCTTGGATATATAATATTATTTTTTCGTCTTTTTAAAAGGTATCATATGGTGAAGATGTTCGTATAAGGAGTGACGAATAAGATGTGAGCAATTTGTTCACGATACGAGATATTTATCTCTTCGGCAACCTTCAGCAAATTTTTTCAAACTTTATTCCGAAAATTTTATTCAAACAGCATTAATACTTGTACGGAATTGTTTTTTCGTTGCAATAAACATCATAAAATCTCCTCGATAACGGACTGTTTTACAGATCGCTGTGATAGATTTACGACTCAAACTTTATGACAACATTAATACAAACTGAATTGATTGAAAACCATTTTTATAAACAAAATAGAACTAATGTTTTTTCAATGGTTTTTATATTGATTTTAATCATGTTTATATTTAAACGAATAGCAGATAAAAATAACAAGCCAATTATGTGGGTTCAAGACGCAATTGAATTCTGTATCATTCAGTTTTATGCATAAGGAAAATTAGAAACTTACCTTTGAGTCACATTCGGGATTTCCATCCGGATTAGACTACCGCCAATACAACTCGCGGCCTCCTTCTTTTACTTACACCTGCCGGGTGCGTGCCGACGCAACTAACGCTGTTCACGGACATGTACGCAGTTTCCACGCCACCAAATATGCTGAATAAGGCCGAGTGGCGCTCGCCATCGTTCAAGTCCATCTAAGCTTCGGTCAAGTCGATGGTAGAACGACTTACCTATCGTATAAAATGATAGGTAAGAAACATTTATGCAGTTGAAGTAAAATACAGCTTAAGACAAAATATATACATTTACTATGATGAAAACTGTAATGGGTTAAGTTATATACACCATTACTTTAATAAACTTTTTGCTACGATATTAATAATTAAATTTCACAAAATAATGCATTGGGCAAAAAAATTAAGTAACAGCAGTTGTAACTCAAAGTTTTTTCAACTTATGAGAAAAAATCTTACGTCGTTGTGCAGAAAATACAATTTTCTAAGTTCTGTTACAAATCCAAGTATATCGGTCATAGAATGTTCGAGTTCTACTGCCAACAAACTTGAAAAAAAAAAACGGTTATGAAATCCCAACCGCGATTGTAGTATCTATTATGATGATTCAATTTTTCTCTTCGATATAATTATTGAGCATCAAACATAAATAAACACAAAATATCAAAGTCACACCATTCGTTCATTGAAGCTATTTGTTTGAATGATTTTAATAAGCTACTTGTACGAGCAGACCATGATTTCTCATGATTCATTCAACCGGCTGACATATTCGGTTGAAATATAATTTCGTCCATTCAAGAATTATGTTCGACGAGACGAGGAAAACGGCGGAGGGACAAAAATAACCGAGTGGTCGCTAACAGTTGGGATCATTCAAACTTCCTTAGAACCTGTTCGGAGGAGATCCCTTTTTTAGAGGAACCACACGTGCCTGAGGCGCCTTGCGACGACTTTTTAGATACATGAGTAAGACCGCGTTCACCCTCCATCTTCGCGGTCGGCATTTTTTCCCAGTTATAAACCGGACCGTAAATTCGTTTTTTTTTCTTCCAATATCTTTTCGTTCGAAACGTTGATCATCGAGGTAGTTAAAAAAGTAAAATCGCGTGTGAATGTTTCTTTTCTTTGGCGCGAACGAATACGATCTATAAAAAGAATAATTCGCCAAAATGGGTAGCTCAAATTTCCTCACATGAATAATATCTCGAAGATTCTTCCGAAGGAACAAAAGACCAATATGTCAGTCCGACGTCTATTACGATCTGGATCGCGTCTCAGTGCGTTTTATCAGGAAGCCCATTTTATCGTTACTCCACCAGAATTGAACTATTAACCGGAAACCTAGAAGCCGAGCAGCAAAAAGAAAAGAAATCGTCCCACGCGCGAGAGCGAAGCTAAATTAGTTTGAACGTAAGACAACGTGAGGCGAACGAGAAAGACAGAAAGCAAAAAAATATAAAAACAATGCATTGCGCGATTTCAAAGAAAAAATTCGGAACTCTAATTTCTCATACATATATGAACGAAAGTGCTTTTCATTATTCCGTAACTTAATTAGTCACTTTTTTCATTGTCTCAAAAAAGAAGGGGAATATATTAATGACTGTAAAACATTTATGTTTATATAACGATGGTTAATTTTGATACCATCTGATTGCGAGTAGAATATTCATATCTTTTGATGGCTGTCAAATCAACTTTTAAGAAAGTGGATACATGAAAGAAAGCCGATATGGAACGAAGTCCTGCCAAAATAAATAACGACTGTTTCCGGATATTTATTACGTAACCCAAGTAGTCCGTTTTAAATGATTTCGTGATTTCAAAAAAGTGGAGTTTTTCTAGATCGTTGGTTTCTGAATTAATTAAAAATTTCTACAAATTTCTCAAAGTCGAAGTTATTTAGTGTCATTTGATGTGAAATAACGAGATAATTTTGTTTTTTCGAGGAAAATAATATCAATAAATGTGTGTGGAAACGCCTAATTCAGCGTTGAGAAGTTGCCATCGTTAGCATATTCGTGTCAACAACTATTTCGTTTGAGGATTCTTGCGTTGACAAGGTAGACGTTGATTATTATAGATTTGATGTTTCGTCTGATATCGAGGATCGAAAGGTTGTTCGACCTAAATATTTAGTGCCGCGCAGGTTGCTGCAGGCTGATGAGCTTAAACTACTTGAGTTATCTATTAAATCATCAAAGTGTTAACATCGATGGCTGCTAGACATTCACATCTCTTCAACAAACGGTCAAATTAATCGAAGACAAGTGTACGAGACATTTTTGTTAACAAGTCAATTATTTTGATGCTTTGATAAATTTTTACACACATACCCAAAATCAACTAGATTTCGACATTGTATTCGGCCTGATGTCGGAAAAAATGTGAGAGCTCGACCTTATTTATGATGCATAGAGATTGCCTGCTCAATATTCTTTTGGTAAATCGTGCTCCATTTTATTTATTATTCTGCGTTAAATGGAGAGAAACAAAAATAGCCAAGTCTTCAAAAATACAGAGAGCAATACTAGGTCCTTCATTAAAAAAAATAATACTTTTGTTACAGCCACGACTTTTTAAGTCCTGTACAGAAAAAGTTCATGAGAGAATGCACGATGCACGTTATACATTACATTATCGATGTGAAAGAGGTTGTTCACCGCAGTAGGACATCTTTTGTGTGTCTGGATGTTAGTCGAACAAACGACTCGAGTTTTACAAGCTTGAGGTTTGCATTAGTCGGTTGTCGACTCTACATACTCTCTCTTTCTCTCTCTTTCTCGCTCTTTCTCTGCCTCACTGTATGGTGTCCGTTGTAGTCGATCTCTCTGCTCCTTACATCTCAAAGGCTCTCATCTTCGTTTCTCCTTGCTTGTTTTATATTCGTTTCATTTTCTCTCTATAACGATGAAGGCCATGGATGGAGCTGTGAAGAGGACGAGAGAGGTCTAATCGAACGAGCACACATGTCGTACAACAACTTCTCGTCATCCCATCCCCAAGGCAACAGCCATAGTACATCAGACAGAAGACAAAAAAAAATACGTGGGGCTGTGAAAAAAAAATGTCTAGCTTTGCCATCATCGAAAGACCGCTGGCTTCGCGACTGTTTCTCTTTTTTGACCATCTGGTTAATTTTTTTTATCTTCGTTTTGTTCCTTTGGACAACTGAGTTTTGTCATTGACGTTCGCTAATCGGTGCTAATAATAACGAATGTACGTGAAACCTCATACGCCTCCGGCGACAAATTTGAGTAGGCAATTATTGATGGCTTGCTTCAATTTGTCATGAGACTGCTGGTGACACTTCAAAATACTTGGATGTACAGATACTATTCGGCATGTATTTTATCAACTGTACGGCAATCAGGATATTAGAGATCTGCACCAATCAGATCTCATTGACAAGACATATATATAAGTGCTAGATTAAAACGAAAATGTCAAAAACTTTGTACCCATCGAAAAAATATTTTGGAACAACTGGGAACACAACTTTACTCAAACGTTGAAGCTTTGCTTGAAGGAACGTAACTGGTAAATTCGCCAGCATTGAACGCAGCACTATCTTCGATCATATCCCGTCAAGTTGAAAGTTGTCAAAATACTTTTCTAGCGAAGCGAAAATATTGTACAGCATATAATACGATAAGATATCATTAGCACTTAATCGTGAATTTCTGCTGCCATGTTTCGCGATCTCGAACAATTAATCCATCCTGACAATGGAAAGCAGTGAGTGTATCGTGTGCTTATTAATACTCGTTTTTGTGAATGTAAGACCATCGAGATTTTCTATTGAGACTAAGAGAGACAAAAAGAGATGGTAAATGAGAGGGAGGCCAAAACTAGCAAAATTTATGAAGGCCCCTCGCGGTCTGACGCGTCAATGGTAAAAGGTAATGGAAAATGTATTATGATAGCAAAGGAATTGGGAAATAAAACAAAAACTTGATCATGACACGAAAGTAAAAGTTTCCTCGTTTGACTACATATGAGAAAACGTCGAGCTCTCTTTCCCGCTTACTCGCTTGCTATATACGTAGAGAAGTTCGGTCAACGTGCACGGAGGTCTAACGTTTTATATATTCGCTTACGGTCGCGATTAGGAGGAAGCAGGAACGAGAAGGATCTCTCGTCGTTGTTATTCTCCAATGGTGGCCGGTCTCCGAGGAGAAGCACACGAGAACTTGGACCGTGAACACGAGCCTGGATATTATAAATTAACGTGCGATATCGCTCGGGTGTTCCGAGTTCTGAGCTTGGATACGCGTGTACCACGCTACATATGGGACATTCCGTGGCAATAAGATAAACATCTAAACGTCAGCCTTTTGAATTTGATTCATCATGTTCAATTTTTCATAAAAACTTTAATTCTAAGACAACATATGAATTTTTTATCTTTATTTATGCCTGAATTCAATATAAAAATACTTTGAGTTGGATAAATAAAGAAATCGGTTAAAAAAAGAAAGTGATCATAGCCCAAAATTATCATGATGAATAAATGATTCATTAATCAAATAAACTGTTCAAACATGAAGAAGTTTCCGCCTGTATTTCAGCCTAAATAATAAACATACAAATTCTAAAATATTTGGCCACCAATTCATTCCTTCCGACATTATTGACGAGACGTTTTAGGTTTTTTGCTGGAACAAACTTTCGATCATGATAATAGATCAAGAAAAACATCACGAATGCTCCTCCTGACGTCAACTTTCGATATGTCATTCACAATTAATTTGATCGACATTCGCTGGTTGAGTTTACATGAAATTTCCTATAGACACGTATAACTGTATGGATATGAACTATATAGAAATATACATTATATACACAGCATAGGGTAATCGATTGTTGGTCTCTCGAGAAGCGGGCGGCCTGCGGGACGTTCGTCCCTGATTACAGAGCGTTCACTCGTAGTCGCAGGTAGATTCACCGGGCGGTGCTGCAACATGTACAACTTGCAGTTGCATAGACGTACATGCAGTTAAGTCGCTATAAGCTCTCTTTGCACGTGTTTTCTGCTGCTGCGTTATAACCTATACATCTTGTGGACATATAACAATAATATTGATGATAATAATTCGTTTATTGTATGTATATTATTTATACATACATGAATATGTATTTATATTTGCGTGGGTGCAGAAGTGCCCGGAAATACATTATGTGCGTGTTTAATGTAGGAAATATCTGGCTTAGGATGAAATGTAGTAAGAGATTGAGAGAAAGAGTAAAGAGGAAAAAAGATTTAAATACTTGAGATCTCTAGGAACTCTTAATCTGGACTTTTAATTCGAGATAATTCGATTTATTATATCAAAGTCTAATGGAATCCAAATGCATAATCCATCGACAAACGGAACATAGCAAAAAAAACTCGCTATTTCAGTTATCAATATTTCGGATGATAGAGAAGAACTTTTTTGTCGCCTATGACAAGAAGGTAACGAATCCTGACTTCTGTCTTTTTACTGTGCTTTCTAATACTTGGGTTGAAACTCTGCCACGTCTTGAAATGTAGTAAAATGAACATTGAAGAGAACTTTGTATGAATAAACGATTTGTTTGAATTTTACTCCTTATTTCAAGATATGATCTAAATTAAATCAACACTTCTAATAATTAGCATCAAGCAGATCTACTAAATAAACGTGCGAACCTCTGAGGCGTGTACTTATTTAATTTGATATACCGCGGACTTCTACGTTTTTTCAGACTTCTGACAACTCTTCAAATTTTCAAAAGAAACTTGTAAATTAAGTAGAGTGTGTCCATTTTATAACGAAGTATCAAACATTGGAATAAGCCAGTTTGGAATAATAATTTTTTCAAATACGTACAAAACAGGAATCGAACACTGGTGCGTGAAAAACGACCTGAGGCTCGGTAAACGAAACGGAAATTGGTACACAGAGTCGTTTATCATATAAAGTATATATACAAAAGATCAATCTAATATACCTGAGAGAAATATTCGAGATATTAGCATACGGAGCGTACGACATCGCGTGAAAATTTAATTTCTCGCTTTATACACATTTGCTTTGATATAAATAAATGTACGTGTATATATTCTTGTCTTATAACGCTAGTAGCATTAATTCAATACTAACTGTCCTATTTTCATGAATGAATATTGTGAGAATTTATTAAATTACGAGAGGCAACTTCGGATTAAATCCATTTTCGTTATTTATGTTTATCTAAATTTTCACTTGACACAACCTAAATTTTTGGGCGGTGTCAAAGTTGACAAAGTATATACTACAAGAAAATACAAATATATTCCATAAAACAGAAACTCTCACTCCTCCAAATCTCGTTTTAAAACTTGAAACATCGAAATTATTATTCTTATTATTCAGAATAAATTCCAATGTTGCTTGGTACGGAAAACCCTGCGTAGAGAATATTTTCCACAGTTTTTATTTGGATTTACTATTCTTACTGTAAAGCACGAGCCTCTTGACGTTTCATCAATTTGCATGCGATTCATACCACGTTAAATATACGAAATAACGTTTTTAACTTTCATCGTGACACATAACTACGTGCATGCACGAATAACTACATAAACATTGTAATTTATCTGATTCCGTTAGCTGCCTATCGAATTAATCGAATCTCTCGATCTGACACGCGATAAATGCTCTCGTGATTGTATAAACACAAAAAAAATGAAGATATTAATTGAATAAGGGAAAAAACATGTATATTTTACAGATACGTAAGATTTCTCCTGTTTTTAAATTGAGAATCGACATAGGGCTGAGTATGGAAAGTATAGAGAACAGAAATAATAGCTCTCACATAGTATTTTTTTTAACTCTCTGATTCGCCACCCAATTCGTTGTTCTTTATTGCAGCGGATTCGAACGAAAGATATTGCAAAATTCCGTAAAACATGTAATGAAAGTACATTTAAGAGTACGACGATGTTTACACGAGCAATGTTAGTCGGCTACGAAAAGGAACACTCCGAAAGACAATGTGACCGAAGAGTCGGAAATTCATGCTCTGCTCTTACTCCTGGAGATTTATCGAAGAGCCCGAACAATTTTTTCATTCCCGATCTTTTGCTCCCTTGTAAAAAGTCCTTGTAAGCGAGAAATAAAAAACTTGGTATCGAAAAATGGCTGTGGAACAGCGTGTGGGGTCGTCGATGTTCGTAAGTCTCTTAGACCGAAGGACTCGTGAAGATTGGTGCGAAGTGATGAAGAAAGGATATATTTTATGTGCTTCGGGATAGTGTCAGGCAGCACGAAACTGCAAGCACTTTATCCTCTCGAAGGTTCGAGTAAAAAAAAACGATTGTTTATTAAGACTCAGACAGATACGATCATGGAGACTTAATTTTCGTAATTGCATTTAATTTTGCGGCAATATATATAGATCCCGTGTCTAAATGAGACATGACAGTGGAGTATTGTTTTGTTTTTTACAAGCTTTACCGTTGAAATTTTGATTAAATAAAATATGTCTTTACAAAAAAGTACAGAAAATCATGGCTTTTTATTAGATTTATTCGTCCCTAATTCCTCATACGAAAAGCAAAAGAAAGGAAGGAGAATTTCTATATCACTTCTGACGACATTTATTAGTTTTTCAAAGTTATTTTATTGTAGATATTTGTATCTGTTATTGGAGAGTGTATATAATAAGTGCAGAAGCTATTGATATGCATTTCCATCTGGACAGCCTTCTCAAGGAGATTCAGCTATCTATCTGGTGTGGCTGGCTTGGGGCCAGGCCATTCGCCCGCTGCGGAACGATATTACACACGCCCGTCTATACGATCTAAGTAGATATTACTTTTTACCTATATATAAATGCAGATATGCATTGAGTGTACTCGTATAAACTATTCGTGTGGGCAGTCGAACACGTTAGCCTTAGCAAGGATGCATTCGTGTCTAATAACGCGCGGATGAAAATAATCACGTTAATACCTCGGTTAATTATAATAAAATATAGTATGGATAATTGGGAATTGAAAGAAATCGGGGAAAGCCTGGGAACTTTGCATTCCCATAGTCTGCTTCAATGCATTTTTGTCTTCAAATTTCTTTTATAACATCACTACGAGCAGAGACCGAGAAAGAAAAATTTATTGCATCAAATACATTCGACGTTAATAATAACAATAAATGTCATATAAATAATAATAATGATATAAATAATGTACCTGTAAATATCAAAATACTCGATGTTAAGTAAGGATTAACATGCATGACTGGATAAAGTTATGCCAGTAAGAATTAATTCGACACCGTCGTCCTAGCAGTTCCAGCTAGTCATACTTTAATACTTGCGATGCTTTTGATATTTTCATTTTGCCTCTCTCTCTCTCTCTCTTCCTCCCTGCATATATTTATTACATATTTCTCTTCTACTCTCTCTCCCCCTTCTGCTCTTCTTCGAAGAATCTCTTACATAGTAGCCAAACTAGTAGCAATACATATGTTAATTCTCAAACGAGTTTCGATACGAGACTCACCTCGCGTATTTACTACGAGATGATTCTCCTTTTTATCAAACCAAGTGTGCGAATCGTGAGCACGCTATTCGAGATTCACATTATCAAGCAACGATAAAAAATATATTATAAATTTACATATTTTTTAGTCGTAATTAATAAAACCTTTTTATCTACCGTTTAAATTCCTCATTGAGAAATATTTCAAGACCGAGGAATGTGACGAGAAATCACGATAAAACTTTTACAGATTTATATCTCCTGCGCTTATCTTGCCAACATTTTGACCCTGCCAAAGAAATTATATTTCATTCCATCGAAACATTATTAAAATTATAGTACAACAAAAGAAACGAATAACCTGGAACTGCTTTAAAAGATTTTTCGTGTGCGAAATGTTTGTTTTGCACAGTAAGAATTAAAATTTGTATGTTCAAATGAAAAAGTGCATTTTGCATCCAAATAATTACCCATATTTCAAGGCGTTCCCTCGTTTTTGTTGCTGTAACACTAATTTCTCAAATTTAATTCTATGTGATGGAAAAGAAATTGCGATCGATTGTTATCTGCACTGGGTTAGGAAGGTTTGTGTTGTTCGAGTTCTCAGAGGGTATATGCCAAAGATAAAATGTACATTCGCGATAACTGAAGAGGCATATTGTCTGGAGCATGAGGAGGCTGAAGCGTTTGAAGAATGTGCCAGTCCGGAATGTTCATTTCACACACATGGTTCTCTAAGTGAGTTTATATGTGATGTTCTCCAGTATAACTTTTAAGTACCGCGAATAGTCTATTATAGTTTAGAGAAGAAACGAGGAAGTCTTTTTACTCGTAATACACAGGAGATATGAATATATTCGTGTTTAGAGGGTGAGTCGACAATAAATTTGTAGAACGTTAACGAAAAAAGAAGAAATTATATTCCTTATTCGTCCTTAAATCAATCTACGTCCACTTGTGGTAAAAAAATTTGGTTACTTTTATGTTTTTTTATATTCATCATTACATTCGGAAAAACTACAATATAAATGAATATTTATGAAGTCTTTAAATGTATCTATTTTTTTAAATTCTTTACGCAATTTAATTAAGTTTTATTTATCGCAACTGCATAGATTTCGAACAGTTATATGCTTACAAGTTTTCAAAATGTAATGACATCGTCTGTACATGTGAAAAAGAGCATTCGTGGGAAAAAAATTATTCATCCGTCAAATAGAAAAAAAAAACATTTTCATGTACCACCCTGTAGAAAAGTGTTGAGTCTAATGCGGTTAGGTCTTTCTTGCTTACGTGCGTGTAATGTTAACCCGGTGGCATGCTACTTATGCTAATTTGGCTTGGAAAACAACGCCGCTGATCTCACCATTTCGCTAGGGAATCAGGTGAATAATAAAGCATTCAACCTCGTTAAACAAAACTACGTTTGTTACAAACTTTTTCACCGAAGTCTACAGAATAACTCAATTCGACATATTTCTCAAAATTCTTAAACTGTTGTGATATTCCGACTGTTCTTGTGTTCGTCGAAATTCACTCGAGAGAGTTGCGACAACGTTTATCTTATTAAATCGTGAATATTTTTCTTAATCTATTTTTGCCAAAACATCACAACGTTGGAGCGAGCATTAAGAACGTTGCTTTTAATTAAAAATCTTGTGAAACTACTGTCACGAAATTTCGACTTTTAGGACAAAATATTTCATTATCTTTTGAATTAATATGAAATAAGAATAAATTAGCCAGTTTTATTACGAAATATATAAAACATATGTCGAACGCGTGGATCCAGCGACCCTAGGGCTATGGGTTCTAAATGTCAACGAGCGTGTTTTGCTACTCTGAGATAATTAGTGACGCTCTTTTGGCGAATCATATTTGCAGCGATAGTTTTACCTGTTTTACCTGATTATACCTGTTACACGAACTCGATTGGTTTCTTTGTGAAATACTGGGAAGTTAAAGGCTTGTTTTGAATATTTCAAGCTTTCTGAATTTCTGAAATGTGAGTGGAATTGATGAAATATTGAAAAAAGTTAACTCAATTAATAACAACAATTTGACGAAGGCTTTAGCTTGTGGAGCTAGAACGAAGAAATCGTTGAGAAAACAGCATGAAATTGACAAATGCACCGAAGCTACTGCTTGGCTACGGACTAAGAGATATACATGAGAGAAGGCGAAATAAACGAGCACACACGTCGTCGCCTCCCGGCTGAGGCGTGGTGCGTTTGATAGATAGATAGATATATATATATATGTATGAATGTGTGTATACATTGCTGCATTAGATGTTTATAGTTGCGTAGGGAAATACGGGCTTTTCCTCTTTTCTCTCGCCCCTTTCATGGATAATTTATGGAATTCGCGGAATCATTTGCGGCACGTATGTTCTTCCTATACCACAACTATACATATATCTTATCCGATTATAGAGGACCAGTCAAGTAAGCCTTGAGGATTTACTGATTGTACAGACGTCTACAAAGAGCACTGGATTTAGGGGGAAAAAAATATGCGCATTGTTGTTCATTTACTGTTATCAAAGATAGACAAATCGAATTATTTACTTCATATAATAATATGTTTTTGTAAGAAATCTGCTGGTCAACTTGTTTATAAATGATAATTAGTTGTTTTGATTATAATTAAAAGAAGAGATTGAAAAAGTCTCATGTAGAAAGAAAATTCCAAAGATAGAATGTTCGTAATAAAAGGTCACCATGATATGTTGAAAAATAAATATTTTTGTCAAATTCTGAAAACTTTCTTTCTTTCAATTTTGTTTGGTAACGAGACGAACCTGTGATTTTTTTTCTTTTGGTTCTATACTTTTGAACGTAACTGTATCGGTAATAAATCTGCAAATCTCACGTATATCCAACTTAGGGAGGACTAAATTTAATTTAAATCCAAGTAAATCGTTGTGGAGAAGGCGGCTTTTTAACATTATATATTTACCATCATTTCCAGAGTTCTAATTTCCTATATGACCATATTTGTCATAATTTCGCTAAAGGCGAGAGTTCTAACAATCAGAGATTCGTATGCAACAGCTAGGATGTGTGTAGACGTGGAAATCGGGCGAAAGCAAAATGGGGAAAACCAGAGCTTCAGTCTTTTAATGTTTCTTTCTCAATTGAATTGCTTGTTTGAACATAGGGAGAAAATAGTATTGGAAACGATGTGATGTAGGATGGATTGGCGTGGTCATATTAGGGCGAAGCACATACGCAGCACTTCGTTCTTTCTATCTCTCCCTTTCACGACTAATTCGAATCTTTCACATCGAGGGATATAAAGTTCTTCCTACGTCTCTTCACGTTCCAAGAATCGTGTGCGTAATCAAGAAAAATGTGGGAATCAGAGCGTATCAAGATAAAGCAAAAGGGAAAAAGGGGACAACGAACTCTGTGGTTTTTAGGGCAAACATGGAACAGAAAGGATATTGCATTATCCTTAGCACAGAAGTTTGAATGACACATGGAAACTCTACGTGCAACACACCCTCGTCGGCACACAAGGATTCTTAACCCTTTCTATATTCGTTTTTGGGATTCCAACTGTGTGATCCAATTCTTCCAAATCTTTCTTTGGATTTAGGGTCCTTACAGAAGTTTATATTAGTAAAACTCTTAGCTTGCAATCCTTTTTATTTATAAAAAAAATCACAACACAATTTTTATAGTGCATCGCTTTCGGTTGCTGATAACGAGCCTCGTTGTCATTCGTTGATTACAAAAATATTGAAAAAGCATTTTCTGTTCATAAGCTGGGAAGTTACTCGTCATGCAATTACAATACTTCCGAATACAATGTTCATCACACAAAAAAAGCTACAGGGCTAAATTGATGCAAAGCTAAAAATGATGTAAAACACAAATTTGATGAAACCTTGTAAAGTAGTGTAAAAAAAAAACAAACATAAATGAAATATCCATTTCTTCCTCACTTATTCCGTTATATAATGTACTGACAGATGAGAAAAACGTTGTCTCGTATTAGTACAGCTAATTGGGTTCTCACCATGCAATTTCTTAATGAGAGTACTGTTAAGGGCGTAAAAAAGTGACAGTGACGTCAAATGTCAAGATTGTTGGCGCCAGGGCATGGGATAGTACTACCATCAAAGTGCAAACTGAAGAAAATGAAGTTGAGAAGTAAAACGAGAGAATCAGGGCCTTATACTCGGCTGAGCTTGGCTGTGTATAAAAGTGAGATGCGGATGAGATGAAAGATCGCTCATTGGAAACGAGGAGATGCTATTAATATGCTCTCAGTGGCTTCTCTATGGATGACGAAACATGATGAGGCATTTTCATTGTAAGGGGCCAAAGCATCGTGATTACAAAGATGAGCAATTCCCAATGATTTTATAATAAATGTAAACCTATATATAGTCAGATGCCAATTTTGCAACAAGCTCGTTCGAAATTCGAACGTAGCTTACGTTACTGATGATAAAATAAACACACCACATTATTTTTTGATGATCGAATTCCATTTTTTTCTCACGTATCATTCTCGGAGTTTCAACAGTCTTTTTTATCATTGCAACAAAAAACATCTTACTGAAAAAAAATGTTATTTAACTGGGATTACCTGACGAAACATTATAAATTTGTTTTTCACATCGATTAAATGACATGAATGTGATAACTTCTCTGCACCTTACGTCAATGACAACTGTATTCGGTTATTAAATTAGTGAAGACGGATTAAACTCACGAATAAATTCGCAACATGTACATGACTCCCATTACAAGCGTTTGAATAAAAGGGCGCATCTTGCAACAAGTTCTGTATCGCGTGCCATACTTAACTGTCTTTTGTTTCGTAAGAGCTGATATAAAACATACATATCCGAATATTTTATCGCCTACCCGCAAATATTTTATCGCATCATCACACCAAATATGGGTCTTACGAAAACATTATTTCGGCGTAAATAGAATGTTTTCAGGATACGCAATACGAAGGAACACGAGTGGACCCATACCGAGAGAACTTTTTTTTTCAGACATTATGCAAGCTCTTTCGTTTGTTGCTCGTAAAAAGATAGCGAGAGGTCCGAGGCAACAACGCACGTGAATAAATCGCGATTTTTACGTGTTTCAAACATATATATGTTTATGCTGTGAAGCCAAAATTTTTATATACGTATAGACATATAGATTTATAAGGTCTGTAACCAATTCGGGAAGATGTTGTAATCGCACTTTTCCCTTGTTCTTTTATTTATCTGTTTCTTATATATGCAAGCTGAAAGTGCGAATCGCATTTTTCTCCATCTTTTAATGATGGTGCAACCGCCAGATGGTGTGAAATCGTGCCACACATTTTATAAATACAAGGTGTTTTACGACAAATTGACGTAAAGTCGATCCTCAAGGTCTGGACATTAAGACATGATTTTTCGTCTCATTAAAAAAACTTGACACTCTTGAAACATGTTCTTTAACAAATAAACAAAAAAAAAAAATTACAAAAATAAAAAAAAATTTCTGTTGCATATTAGAAAATTTGCTTCTCAAATTTCACGAACCTATGCACGATCAAACCTATCATTGAAAATTTATTCTTTCCATAATCGCGTGTATGATTTTCTCGTCATGATTACTTCTCAACAAGTGAAACTTTTGCCCTGAGCGACGAATTTCAGCACTCGTAGTAGCTCGTACACATTTACGATGTACGTGACGTACGAGCTTGGCACGTATCGGAATCTCCTTGATACACACGAAGTAGAAGTTTTTTTCTTTTTTTGTTCTACACTAACTAACTTTTTGTCCCAAGTTTCAAGTAATTCAAGCACGTGTGTAATTTATTCGAGTTCAAACAGTATGAAAATCCAATGAATCACTAAGAAAAATGAAATGAACATTTATAACAAGAATTTCTATGCCCTGTTCTCACGAATTGTTTCAAAACTCTAAGGTAAGTATATTTGTAAAAAAAAAATGTCAAATTCTGATTGGTAATTATATTTCCATACAAGAGTTCTCTTTATATTCCATTTTGGTAAATTGTTTTATAGTATAGACAGATATCGAGCTTGTAAAATCTTAAGAATCGTTTCGCGGAGCTGCAAGTACGAATAAATTTTCAAAGCTCACGCGTAACGTTGTGTGTATTATGATGATTATAAGAATGTATGTATTGAGAATGAAGGTCGATGGAAAGGGAAGAAGGGTGGTTTTATTCACCCTAAGCGCGTACGACCCAAAATATAGCTCGAGTCAACGTATACATATTGGCTGCCGACATTGAAAAGGGCGTAGTTCGACTAATTTCAAGAGTTTGAACCTGAAAGTTGAGTCGTTTTGATCGACAGGGTTTGATGAACGTATATATTTGCCCATAACTCCCCCGAGAGCGAGCTCCGACGATGGAGAAAGAGAAATCTAAGGGGGCGCGAGAGCGGAGTCGAAGGATCGTCCTTTCTCTGTCCGACAGCATTGACTGGGCGTATGTGCTTTACCTCTAGCATTTTCCCCCTTCATCCATAAGCGTCCCCATGGAAATTCCACCCACACATGCCACAGAGCACACAAAATCGAGACGAAAAAGCCTTTCTACGCAATTCTCTTGATCGTATCCTGACATGTGCGTGTAAAACGTTACGTTAGGCGTATATACGTTCACAAAATTCGAAAAGTCTCTTTCATTCTTTGAAACAGCTGTCGACCAGGATTCGCGTCCCGTTGTTCCCTTGTATTCGTACGAGTCTCGTGATATATATTTCCTCTTCGTTTTTATTTATTTTTATTGACATCGCAATCGCGTTTTATATTTCTTTCCTTGTTTTGCTGCTTCCGTGCCTTGTCATGCTCGGTGTATTCTTGATGAATTTTTACATCCTTCACTTCTGCTAGATACTCGTCACGCTGATACGAAAAAAAAAACAATTTTGTGGAAGTCAACATCGAATAAACATGCAGATCAATTTATCGATTCAACAACCCGACAGACGGAAGATCATGTTCAATCATAATCACTTGCACGGTCATCTTCTACGATGTAAATAAATAGTACTTTTCGAATAAAAATGTTTGTGTAAGAGAAAAAAAAATTCAATCGTTTTATCGAAATTTCTGTTCACCTTGAATGATATCCATAATCAACGTTATCAGTTTACTACAATCAAGAACCAAATGTATAGAATTTGTTGTGTAAATATCAATTGAGTGATAAAAAAAAAAATACAAGTTATTTCAATTTAGATAAAAACATTCTAAACGTTGAGCAATGTTTTCATTTGATTTTTGTAGTCGATTGATCTATGCTTCTCTGTATCCAAGTGTAAGCTTTTCGAGTGTAAAGCCGATCCTGAAGAGTGCATCAGGAAAACACAAAACAGACGAGGAGATAAAGAATTTGAGCCTCCTGGTATTTTGACAGCTGCCTTCTCCCTGGCTCTGCTCTGTGTATCTATAAAACTCTCCTGGATCAGTTTCTATATCAATGAGTTGTTCAAGGAGCCATTGATATGCAGATTCAAAATATACAACAACGAACATTTTTCATTATTTTTTTTCAACCCGATAGCTTTGCTGCTGGACTGATGAACGGCTCGAGGTCAAAAATACGGATATGTTAAAACTTCGATTTCGGAGCACGATCTCTGGCTGATAAATTTTCTAACATCGAATAATTCCTCGCTTTTCAAAATTTTCTAAGAATTCTTAAAAAAAACGATGTAATTTTATGAAATATTGAAAATAAAATGATTTTTCATTTTTCAGTATTGCTCTCTCTCCTTCTCTCTCTCTCCTCTTTTGTTCGAGACACATTTATCGTTTAATAAGTTGAATAAAATTTATAAAGAATTCCAGTCCGTGGCTTCTAAATTCGCTCTGATCAGTCGTTCGTGAAGTGTACGCCGCAAAGGATGAATGTCTTATGCGCGCGATCGTGAAGTCTTTCGCGACCATGCAAGAGCTGCACGCCGGTTTTTCCTCCCACCGCGCCCATATATCCTCGTACGTGTGCAAGGAGAGTGTATACATGGGCCGCGGAGCTCGAGAATTCAACGGCGTGGCCGGCTGACTGGCTGCGACTGTCGCTGTGCTCATGAGACTCTCCCCAGCATCGTCTCGTCGTCGTCGGGTAGCATTATATGAGAGCCATAGCGGCGAGCCAGTATCCCCGTAAAACTCGGATCTCCGTTTGCCGGCCTCGGCCCGGCTCGTCGCGGCTCCCCTCATCAGTACCAAGCCGACGATCGGACCGTTCGCATCCGCAGCTCCATTCGCCGTGTTTTCACGCGTTCTGACTCCGATTCGTTTCCTTTTTTTGTTTCATTTTTTTTCTTCTCAACAAATGTGCCAATGTCGTGATTTCAAGAAATTATTTACAATCTTTCGATCTGTTAAATTTGACAGCCTTCTGGCTTTTTTCGGATAATTTTATTATTCGTCTGTTGTCAAAACTATTGACAACAATATTTATTCTTCAAGTGCATAGTCCAGAGGGTTTATCGGCAGTGAGGTGAAACAATAAAAACGTTAAATAACCAATCTCTGACGATCCCGAACAACATTTTTGGGCGAAGGAATTACCAAGTTTTTTGCTCCCATTTTCTTGGAAGCATTCTCTGCGGTTAAACTGCGATCGAAAAGGAAACGTAACCTGACGATTGTTTCTTTTAGTCGTTAAATGGTGGCTTTTTTTCCAGCGATGTAGAAGAGTAAAAAGGTAT
The DNA here is from genome assembly GCA_948107755.1 of Campoletis raptor. Taxonomy (NCBI): domain Eukaryota; kingdom Metazoa; phylum Arthropoda; class Insecta; order Hymenoptera; family Ichneumonidae; genus Campoletis; species Campoletis raptor. Next base: position 13,702,335 of record OX403623.1, read on the forward strand.
TAAAGGTGGTGATTTAATCGCGTGAATTGATTGACCAAGTGCTACAAAAGGACCAGGATTTTCATTCCTTTTACGAACATAAATTTTATTCTTTTGTGCGAAGGGGCAAGGACAGAAAGGACTTCGCTTTTTCTTCTCTCGATTATCGCCCCGGATTATAAGAACGCTGCGTGCATCATCCTCTAGCAAAGGGCTGGAGGGTGTTTATAGTTTTTCGTCTTTGACAGTCTGATAAATCCTAAAAATTCAATCAAACCGTACCGAAACTTGCACTTATGTTACTTATGCAAAATAGAATCGTGACTGTGCTTCATGTTGTACATTTGTGAATGATATCAATTTTTTTTAACGGTGCATCAATCCTGTGGAGATTTTTAAAACATCGAGAGGAGCTTGGATATCAATTACTAATTACTGGTGAGCAATTTATAAAAAAATTCTTAACGAGATTCTTAATATGAGATTGTGTAAAATCAGCTGTCGATAACTGGTGAATTTCATGGAAATTCGTATGAAGATTTATGGGTATTCTTACACTTTCATATTTCTACGAAATGTTAAATTTATTGGATTGAGGCTCAGCTCGATTGCATTAAATCTTAAGGTTTTCGAATGAACCAACATCAATTTTCTGAACTGACAACCGAATATTATATATTTTTTACAGAAAATTTCTTTTTGGAATAAAATATTCGATTTCGATGGATTCAACCCTTTCACAAAAATCGTTATTTATGGGACGTTGTATACCTTAACAAAGTGGAGAAACGAATAATCCCAATTACTTTGAATCAGCTTGAAAATAACAGAATAATCTCGTTCCTACAATGTTTTTATTTTATCGATATGTAGTTTTGAGCAATAATTGAACCGGTTAGCAACATTTTTTTCGGTTGCGAACTGTAATCAAATTTTGACAATTCCCGAATAATACGAATACGAAACTGTCAGAAAACTTCTTCAAAGCATATTTTTTCAGGAAAACCAAATCCATACTTTATGGTAGACCTGTAATATTTCAAAACCAAACTTAACTCAACCCAGTGGAAAAAAAAATGTTATCTTCAACAAATAATTTATGCTGTGTACAATGTGGTTTATGAAACTTGGAAAAACAGTTATTGAAAATCGTATCAACGCCGAGTTTTAAGGAAAAAAATCCAAAGTATTGCAAAAGCCAACGCAAGGTCGAGCACTGCGGCTTTATTATGTAGAGTATGGTTTACAAGGTTTTTTCGACAATTTAAAATTTTCAAAGTACCATCGCTCACGATACTCACAAATATTATTCCCATATTATTTGATATCTATTGCCTAGAGTGCCAACTTCAGAAATATGATTGAAAGTGCGTGCAAATGTGTAACACACTTGTAACATATATTAAAATAATTTCCCAACATTTCAGAATATTAACTTGCAAGCATTATTAATCTTAGGGCATACGAAGAGTTAATCCGAGAAATAAAAAACAGGTAGTCAATTTATAAAAAATATAATATGAGTGGCTCGTCGCTGTTCATAGACCTCCTACTTGTCTTCATTTACAAGATGACCGTTCATAAATCTCAGGTAGATTAAAGAGAGTTGGAAACACGTAGACGAGTGAAGGAATAGACAGGGAGAGAGAGAGAGAAAAAATGTCGATCGAGTACACGTTCATATACGTTCGTAAGCTCGTAGGGTGTACAGAGATCAAATCAATCTGCGAGCCATGACGGAAATCGGCCTTGTGAATCGGTGCAAGAGACCTCGATAGTTTTACGCGCTCAATATCTTTACATATATGAATTTATTCATTAATATCCACGACATATAACAGATAGCTTTATAAATACTATAAATTGATCTTGAATTGTGTCTTAAATTACGGTCAAGAATTTCATACTATCTTCCTAGAATTTTGTCTGAGATTTGCCCTAAAATCTTGAGAGTAAAGCAACAGAAACTTTTTTTCCATCTCATTCGTAAAAAAAGCATAAAATTGTAACAGACGAAAACAGAAGCCAATTATGTCATCAGATGACCAAAAACTCCCAGATCTAATGTGTCTCGAAAAAACTTCCTTCAAAATAGCAAAAGATATGCAGATAAGGTCAATCGAAGAAAAAAAAAAAAAAACGATTTCGGTCAATAGACTTCCTTAAATAAATACAAATGGTCTTTTATACCCATGCAAATACGAAAGTGCGTCTAAAATATTTAAACTACCATGAATATAGGCCACAGCTGCCAATGGAAAATACGAAGGTCGGTCTTTTCAATTAGCACTTTGTCGATTCTATCAACACCAGTTGGTAACGGAACTAGAGTTTGCATGGTTACTTGAAAAAATTAAAAAAACAAATTTACAGCATACTTCAAGCTCTTATGATATAACCATTACTTAACTCGATCTACACACGTAACAAAACAAAATAAATGGCTATCTAATGACTCGGAATTACGGTAGAACGATGAAACAAAACAAAAAATTAGGAATTATTACATTGTATGAAGAGTACAACCGCGGTAGGCCATATATTATTATTTTCACCGCAATGTACTTAAGTACTCTTTTCCGGTTGCTTTTTATCTTTTTCTCTTTCTCTTGGTTTCAAATATATCTTAAAAATTCGATGAAGGAATATTGGAGTCTGTACCCTCCGGGCGTTATCTCACTGTCTCTATCGCTTTCAACTTTTTTCGTCCTCATCGAGCAACAACAGACACATACAGACACATTTACACAGCACGTATATTTATATATCGTTTTTGCTGATGCATTAACGCTCCTGTGTGTATCTGATCTGTCTATGTATGTTGCGGGGGCAAAAACGCGATAACTCGAGCGTAAATCCAGGATGTGGATGTCGGGTGAGCAGAGGAATAGTCCGCTACGAGGTGGTCGTCCTTCCTCACTTCCTTCCTTCTCCTTCCTTGCTTTAGCTCGTTACCGACACCGTAAATCGCAAATTCTTCGCTATTTTAACTTAAAACAAAAAGTACCTTTAAGCGATAACGTCGAAATAAAAAAGCAATCATCGAAAAGTGTTGTGAAAGAATTCCTTGAAATAAAACAACACTAGGAGAAAAATGATGTTTCACAAATAATTTATAGAGAATTATTTCAGCTCGCGCGTTTCGCTCTAAGTGTTTATTACGGTATCAAAATTTCATATTCTTTTATTTATCGCCTATTTGTACCTGTCGAAATCGTGAGCTGTCCGATTTTGTTGACAAAAAAAGTGTGGTCAAAGAGAAAGGTTTTGGTATCTCCCGTGAAAAGACCAACGATGAAGACGGACAGTATGAAAGTTTCTTTTCGCGACGTATACGCGTTCAAAGCGAATGAGTAACAAAAGTAGAAGTCACAGTAGCGTTTGTACAACACACACACATAAACACAGACATACAATCATATATTTAAAGATAAATATATATCTTACAACCAAAAGGGCATGATGAATGTATAAAGAAACATAGAAACAACGACCTTCTGGCGTTTATCCCATCAACGGTAATATAACTATACCCTTTCGAAATCGAACGAGGCTAATAGGGAAGAGGAACGCGCGAGATCGTCGTCGACGTGGTAATTTCACCTACGCGCGCCTTCAGTTTACGTGACAACACCAGAAGAAAGAGAAAAAGAAGATGCCACTCGACGGTGGCTAGAAAAAGAGAGCGAGTAAAATATAAAACGAGACAAGGTCTTTCACTGCTATCACTATAGATAGAATCCTTCATCTATATATAGATGTATATAAAAGTTGAATAGCCGGCAAGAGACATTATTGACTAGATATGGTCAAGGTAGTCTTGAACCACCGAAGAAACTTTGACTAGACCGGTAACGAGAATGCGCGTGTGATCGAGATATATAATCTCCGCGGAGGCTTAGTCACTGACGTTTCGATATGTTATTGTCTCTCTTCTTACTGTGTGGATCAGAGAACACGATGATCTCAAGATCGCTTTTCTATTCGATTAGAAATAATTGTGCTCCGTTTTATTGACGTTTTTAAAACGGGCGTCAGCTCACACGATGCAATTGCGAACACTGTACCGATGTTATTTTTTTATTTCTCGTTTTTTCTTCTTGTCATATATCTAGCCATAGAACTATGTTGAGATCTATCCAGTGACCCTGTCACGAAAATTCAATCAAACGAGCCTTTTCATTCTATTCTCTTCACTAGTCTCTACAGAAACAACTGTATAGTTGTATGCAGACTGTCATTATTTTCATTAGTGAAAGAACTGCGAGAAGGAAGTCATCTTATTGAGGGTGGTGCTACAACACCAATACCTTTTTTTCCGTTAGCCAATCTCCTTCGGTTATTGAGTAAAAATCTTAAGGAATTCGAGTAATCCAATATTGATTGGAGTCTAATGAAAGGAAATAATATCTTCTTCGTCATCTATATTCTTCAATTTGTTAAATAAACCCCACAAACCCCATTAAATAATTCGAACAAATAAATTCGACCCAATGGCACTTATATCAGAAAGTTGCTCAAAATGTAAAAAAAAATACAGAAATGCTGTAGCGAAGATCTGAAAATAATTCAAATCTGATCGAAGTCAATCCGGAACTGAAGACCGAGGCGGGGCATGAATTTTTCTCTGAATTTCTGGCGACACATATGGACTGCAGAGAAAAAGAGAGAAAAAAAGGAGAGTTGACGAACTGGAAAGTTCAATTTCTCGATGTGTACTTCCGGCAAAGACGAAGTATCCTGTTGCTCCGTATCGCTCGTGATAGGGGATTTGAGTAGAGAACACGAATAAATTCAGGCGCGTGCGAGTAAGATAAGCAATTTTGTGGATTTGAAAGTTTCAATTAAAACACGTTCAACAGCTGGTGAGCAAATACAATCTTACATAGTGACTAAATAAATATATATATACAAATATCATATTCTCGTCGAGTTTTGCACGGCGGGAGATTAACGCGAACGTAGAACCAAGCAAAGAGAGTCTTTTGAAAAGTAAAAGAGTCCTGTGGACCGACGCCCGTCTCTTTTCCTCGATTTAGTTTGACGTTAGAGCGAAAAGATTATCAAACACGTGCCTTTTGGCTGCACCATTAAAACTAGGGGAGCGGAGTAGCAAAGTTTTCACCCACAGAGATGGATCACGTATTTCATTATACCATAAGTATAAATATGTAAGAGTGTGTTTAAAGGTGTATATTCGTGTTGTTTATACACATAGAAATTGCATTGGATGCTAGGACATGTACTTCTCGTTGTTAGGTGCTTGTTATGCGAATGCCTTTCGTCTCACGGATGAATCCTGTTTGTACAGATAGCAGCAAAGTAGAACAACCTTCTTACCCGTCAGTTTTCCTTAAGCCAACGCAAGGTGCATTTTAAATATGTATATATGTGGTTATAAATATATATAGTTATTTGATTATTTTCCTTAATGTAAAAGTCGCCTCGCCGGTTATTCGAGAGTCTCAGTGCAGGCAAAGTTTGCAGTAAGTATTATTAGTACTTGTATATATATAAATTACGTACTATATTATCCGACACTGCAGTTTCGCTGTACGATTAATTATGCCTGACCAGAAAGTGAGAATTCATTTGAACAAAACGTTAGGCGTCCATGGCCTTGGTCCGTAACTTTTCTTCCGTGAGAAATGGTTCTGTATTTTTGACGTTTGCAAGATACTCCTATCGTGAATTATGTTTGAATTGAAATATACATTAATTGTTCAAAAAATATATTGAATATATTTCTATGAACTGAATATAATCATAGCATCGATATGACTGGGTAAAAATATTGCTTAATATAAATAATTCCGTGGTTTATTGATTAGAAAATTAATTGAAGTATTATTCACTGCTATTTAGTTTAACGGCATTCTTTCATTTAGCGAAATGATCTCATGGTATCAGAAAATGAAAAAAGAAGAAAAATACAGTTCAAACAAATGATTACTGTCTCAATTAATCGGAATCTCGAGTGTATTTAATGCAATTGATTATATTGTTAATTACAGACACAGATCCCCACCACTTTCTAAAAAAACCACAACTTTCATTCTCCTTACAAGATGGCAATCTTTTCTTCTACAATGATACACAGGCAGAGGTCTTGTCTATTAATACGTAAAAACATATAAAACGTATATTTATATATGTAACTCTTGTGCCTTTTCTTATACGTTGGATGCATTTTTCTAGCAAAAGCGAGAGTGCACACCAGAGTCATCCACGAGAGTAAAGCAACGGTGCGCACGCTCATACCGGAATTATGAGAAAAAATATATAGGAATAAAAAAGGTTCGAAAGAGGCACACGCCACGCGCTAATCAGAGACTAATTTATCTACGATTTAAGTAGAGAACTCCATACATAGATCTAATATCTCACTGGCACGAAAGCCAACCAACAGCACTTTTGCTACTCGCGTAAATAAGAATTAGAGAATGCTCGAGGCGTGTTTTCATGAACATTTACGTACCAATCGTACGTACATTTGTAATATCACCAGACTTTGAGATTTTACGGAAAAACTTGTCGGTTATTCACACACCATGAAAATCTAATGAGATTCGAAATAGCATCGCTCTTAAAAAAACGTTTACTCGCTACTCATATCAAAATGTTTATTATTTCAAGAATAGAGAACAAATTATTCATACATCGCAGTATATGGATAAAAACTGCAAAAATTTATTCACAAATTTTGTGAACTCTCTTTTTACGAAATGTGGAAAACGTTCGAGCTGATAATCGGCGAGTGACGTTACAATCATTTGCCAGGATTTATTAACCCTGTTGTTAATATTAATTGGTCATTACTTCAATGATAATTGCTCTTATATACTCATTTCATCTGGAAATAATTCTCTTAGCATTTTTAAATGGTATTTTTTTTCTTTTTACCCCTTTCGCGCATCATTTGTTACTTGCTTCTGGCCAAAACGTCAGTGAATCGAGGCCAATATGAATAGAAAAAACAAAGGAGTTTAGGACTGAAAGATTCAGTGACGCTTTTGAGGAGTCTCGTCTCACGTGAAAGCTTTCCAGCATCGTATCTTCCTTCCTCTCTCAATCTCTCCCCCTCCCTCTCTTTTCTCTGCCGGTCTCTCGTATCTCGACATTAATAACCTCGTAGGATCCAGCTTGATGGCACGATATAAATTACACGCGACCCCACCGTTCTCTCTACCGTGTGCAATTATTTTCATTCACAATGGCCGCTATTTCGCGTTACGAATCCAACTCTACTCACATACATATATGTATATTTAAAAAAACGCGTGTATATGTATATATAAATTTGTACATATATACACAGTGTTGATTTCGCGGCTGATACAGTGTTGAGCTCGCGCGTACTCGTGCGTTTCGAAATCGGCAACTCCTCTCTGTGTCTTGTGCACAGTAGAGACTTGAGTGAAGACAAAAAAGAAATAAATTCAAAAGAAAGACTGGAGAACATTGCTCGAGTTTATAAACACAGTGTACGGTACGTGATGTTCTTTTCTACCAGGAAGTAAAAGGAAGTTACTCAATGACTACTTCAGACCCTTAATGTATGTCGGTCCTTCCTAAAAATTAGGCCACGCGTAATAAGCTTCAAAAGTGCATATTATGCATGTAGAAACACATATATACATATACGAACAAACGAACAAGTGTGAGATACATAAGACCACTCTCACTATGCAATTACTTCGAGGCTTTTCACCGAAAATTTACGAGCACACTCAATTTCATCCGGCTGCAAAGTTTCGTGCGTTGATGGGCTAAGATTTTTACGTAATTTTTACACATCTGGCGCACTATTCACGCCGCCGCATTCAACGACTTTTTTAAAAGTTTTATTTTACTTTATTTTTCTCGTTACATGCACTATTTGGAACAACTTCGACGTGATTTCTGGTTTCCTTTTATTATTACGTCTACGACTCAAGACGTGCTTTTATTCTGTGTTATCGCATAAGCTTATCCCGCGAACAGTCTTTTTTTACTGCTGTCACAATTGGAGCATAATCAAATTTCGTGGATAAACGATTTTTCTTTTTAATCTGATAGCCACGAAACAAATGGCTCAGAACGTTAACCGATTTTACTTGGAAGATGAGATAAAAAAAAATCTGATAACCGCAAGACCGTGTCTTATCTCACTTCCTGCCAAGTTTGGCCGACGGAAGTTGAGTGAAAATTCCCACAAAACCTGCTGGTATTTCTTTCACACCATTAATGTACAAATCCGTTTTTGTACGCGTATTTATATAAATTTCTATTAGTTTATCTTATTTATAATCTTCAAACAATCACATTTGAAAATTGAAAGAGAAATATGATGAAAGGTATGAGCTAAATATAAAAATAAAAAAATGTGTTCCCTTCAGGCACCGTGGAATGAATTTTTATCGTTATCGGTGCAATAATAATACGAAAAAGTATCCAAAAAGTTGTACAGTTCGTATACTTGACTCTGATGTAATTCACACTTCTCACTTACTCACAAATAATAAATATACATATATACATGTTAGTGACACAGGATATCCTTGAAGCTACGGTAACGGAACCGCGAGGCAAAAGAGAAAGAGAGAGAGAGACAGAAAAAGACAGATAGAGATGAAGAGAGAGTCTTGAAACTCACGGCATCGTCATCGTGTCACCGGTCTCCCCGTCCTCGGCAAGAATTTCAATAACATTTTCCCACACGTGAGTAGGTTTTGCTGCCGGTGATGCTGCAGTGCTTGGGGTGCATAGATATATATATTAGGGCTCACAGTCTCTTTGGTCTCTTCTGTGGCTTGCGCCTGCCTTGCACATGGATCTTTGAATCCAGCGTGCCCGTTACCTCCATTCTCGCAGGCGCGATAGGACTTTTAAAATTTGCAGGATTACTAAATCGTGAAGAGATGAATGATTATTTGCATAAACTAACGAACGAACGTTCAACAATTGACTCGTTCAGATGATAATTTTTTGTAAGTAATAACTTCTTTGTTAGAAATTCAGGTAGCGTTTCAATTACTGGTTAAACCTCCCCTTTCGGACTTAAAATGGCAAATAAACGGCAAAAGTCTACGAGCTAAAAATGGCAAGTGATTACTCAGTTGAGAGCCTTGAGGAAAAAAAATCTTGTAAGATCTCAGAAATCTAAAAACCTGTTAGTGTACCATGTACATCGCGAGGTGTGGTGTGCTCCTCGCGTGCGTGGCAACTTCGTTAAAAAACCTCTTCGACGATAGTTTCAATGGCGATTTCCCACACCCAGTTAGGTATATAAAATCGTTTGCTCATTCGAATGTATATTCTCTCGCTCTCTCTCTGTCTCTCTTTCTTTTTCTCTCTCATTCAGTCACTCTCTCGCCTATTCTCTTTCTCTCTTCATTCTTTTTTTCTATTTTACTGCGTACCGTTAGGTTACGTTTTCCATTCGTGGGTTCCCATACCGCAACACATACGTATATAAGCCAGGCTTCGCGAACGTTGTCCTCCGCATATCGTCGTCGTCGCGTGGCACGCGTACTCACAAAAGGGCGAAACTCAGACGAGAGCAAAGAGTCTGAGGAACCAAACTTCCTGAACATCTCATACGTCCAAGGAATTGACAAGCACATTTAGAATTATGGAGTTTCTTTTGTGGAAGCTGTCAGAAAACAATTGCGCAACGGATTGAAGATTAAACCGATCGGCTAACCGAAATTTCTACGTTTCTTGATCAACAATGCGAACCTTAACGTTTGAAAATGTTACAATGAATAAAACTCGTAATGCTATTAGTAGAAACACCGCAGCTGTCAAAGTTCTTCGTAACAAATGATTAAAACAAAAAATCCTTCTTTGCCGGAATCTATTGAAATCTGAATTTTTTAGAACTGCGGCTAGATAGAAAGTTCCTTCAAGCCATTAAAGTGACGTGGGTTGCACCCATTCGTTTGCCGATAGTCGACGTAAAAGCAATAATGACACTGTCGGGGCTGTCACGACGATAATTTTTTATCTGTTTCAAGAATCCTCTTCTTAGTCTATTGAAAGGACTAGCGTCTTTCATTGTCACCAACTCAGAGAGTCACGACGATTGTTCCAGAGGCAAAAGACACTCGGCAGAAGCCGGTACACTGCGGCTAGAGTGCATTATCCACATGTAAATGGAGGGCAAGGTGGGGAAACGTATGGCGAGGCGTTTTGTGTTTACTGTTTGCTATATCTATGTGTGTTGATACCTTAGATATACGGATATACAAATGTATATATACAAGTATTCTCTGATCGTGAGAATACGATCCGCTTTTATGGGAAGCCATTACTGCTGGTCTCTCCAAGAGACAAGCAAGACAGTGTGCGCTATCATACCATAGGCATCCGTCGCACTGAATACAGATATACATGTATAAATTTATATTACCCACATATATAGATAATAATGGATATACCAGATTTACTCTTCGCCCCTTGGAGGATATCTTGGCGCAGGAAAGTGGGTTTTGACCTTATATCACTAGACGAATCTAAGCCAGTACCACACACTTGTCGTCCCGTCAGTACATATATTGTTGGGAGTCCATTTACCAGTAGTCATGGGTGATGTTTCTGCATTCGTATGCAGTCAGTAAATAGAGAAAAAGCAGACAATTGGGTCACCATAGGCGTCTACCGAAGCAAATAATTTTTCCCATCTTTTTTTTTCGATTCTTTTCTTCGTTCATAGAAAGAAAAAAAACGCCGCCCATAATGGCCAATAGCTCATAATTCCTTTATTCAATCTTCCTCTAACTAGTTGCGCAACGACGCCATCTTCTATTTATATCTCGTTTACGATTTTTTTTTAGGTCATTGCGGGTATAAAGAGAAAAAAGTCGTTTGTCCAGTTTCGTCGCGCAACAGCCTCATCTCGACAAATATGTATATCCCGGTTGAATAAGCATTAATAGCAATGTATGTACAGTAAGTGGAATCTTTATGTAAGCTGTTATGCATATATGACGGAATCTGTAATTGCAAGGATGCGCAAGGACGAGATATGCTAATGCAAGGCTTATGATAAATACTCTGGATTAATTAATCCTTGATTAAACTTCGTACCAAGAAGAATTGTCCCGTGCGAGTAGTTAAATCGTGTTCGGTGAGTTTTAGAATATTTTTTTCCTGAAGGTTTAAATGAAAAAAACGAACCGTGCTTCGAGTGAGAAATCGAAATGAGAAACATTCAATTTATATGTAACAAGAAATATGATGATTAATGTATTCAATGATAAGCCAGTTTTCATGTGAAATTCCTTACTTTAATTTTTTTCGAATATAGGGTATATTTGACAGATCTTCTAAAAATATGCATGCTCTTTTGTTTGCACAAGTTTATTTTTTTTCAATTTATGAGAAAATAAGTTTGACGAAAGTTTTATAACGCCCGAATAAGTCAGTTCTCGTTTGATCGCGCGTCGTGAATGTACAACCGAAGCTCCTTTAATTAATCGATGGCATTAATCAATTTGTCGGACATGTACGTCGACGATCGCGGACGATTGTAGATTAGAGGCAGCGGGAAGAAATCGCGAGAGAACCTGATAGTTGGTCTGTCAGCTCGTTATAAGAGCAGCGTGTGGAGAGGGAGAGAGAGAGAGAGAAAAGTCTTCTTCTCTTTTCACGCATGTGTTGCTCCGCCGTACTAGGTGTTCCCGTGGATTGTTCGTCTCACTCGATAAACTAGTATTACAGTTGAGTGTACGTGGTAAGAGATAGTGATTGAGGATCAGCCTATCATTGACAGTGTCTAATGGTAAATTGGCTTGGTTAAAAAGAGCTACAACTATGTCAATTACCGGTTTTTTTTCATTTCTTGTTTATTTTTTTATATTTTTTTTATTTACCAGAGCGATCGGTGGACGGTTAACCCTAGCTGGTGGCTTGTCCACGAGATTATCTGATAGTACGCTTGGCGAGGTTGCTCGGGGGCAATTTCACCGGGAAATCGCTTATCAATATCGATCTCGGTGGTTCGATCGATCTCATAGAAAGATTCGATCGGCGATAGATTACCGGAAGCATCGATAAACGAAAGAGTGATACGACCAAGGGACGAAATTAATTCTCGTGAGGAATCCAGTGCATTCAATTTTGTCGCAAGTTTTACTTTTATCTAGTGAACCACGTACAATCGGAAGCAAGTGAAAGAACCGAGAAAGATTGCACGTATATATACGCTAAAACCAGCAGACGTGATAAATCGGCGATTAAATATCGGGTCGTAACCCCGCATTAGTTAGCGAGACTCTGAGAATCACGAGAAATGAGACCTATGGAACGCGGATAGTCCTTCGATGTAATCCTTCCGGAGATAGCATCATCGAGAGGATAGCGAACTCATCTACGAGTTCTATTCTCGTCTAGTCATTGATGACCTTCCTCACGCCCTTGAAATATTTTGTTCGTTCAATTATTGGTTGAAGAATCACAAAACATTTTTCAACGATATCCCATTAACTTCGTGAAGCAAGGTCGTTCGGAACGTTCGAGGAAGAATATTATCATCGCAAATGGTAAAATGGTTTGAAGTGATACTCGTCACGTTCAGTTAGAAGTCATAGTTAATTTTTTCCAATCCACTTGATCATCATGGAGAATTCTATTAACATTTGTAAAAAAAAAAAAAAAAAAAAAATTTCTTATTTCCCATTCAAATGATTGCTCATGGCAAACGCAATAAAATGTCAGTATGAATAGTAAATATATTTAATTCGACATTCGTAATGACTTGATGAAACCATGACTAGTATATTCAAAAATCACGTATCTTCATTTTTCCTTGAGGATCGAGATAAGTTTGTTTTAAAATATACAATTAAAAAACATTGAAGCTAACCTCGTTTCCCTCTGAACTCTTAATAAGTAAATGGAATTATTCAATTTCAGGCGTTTCTAAGAGATCGAGAACAGCACATTTAAATGATTTTCTTCGTGGCTTTTAACCGAACGACGTTGTTTTTAATGCCATGTCGTATACAAAACTTTTTCTAATGACCGACCTGGTTTCTTCGTTGTTTATAAAAGTTATTTTGCGTGCTAGCCGCGTATTATCGTTTATGATAATTCGAGAAGGTCGAATTGACTTACACACGCACATACATATGTAAGCATACACGTTTAAATATGAAAATGTGTTTGAGCATGTTGAAGAAGAAGAAGTCGGCCTTAATTGATAAAGTCGAGTGAAAACCGGCGCTTTACTTTTATGACGAATAACCGCGAATGTAATAATATAACTATATATATGCGCTTATGAGAGACAAGTCGTCTCTCCAGTCGGGTGCGATCCATGTCGACTCTTCCGTCGCAAGTCTCCCGCGAGATAACCGCGAGAAGATCGCGAGACGAGTCCCGCGGGTGTACATACTCCACTAAAGCACTTTCCTCTCATTATATCTATACGTACAAGCCTGAGACTCCTTTACGCTCGTTAGTTACACAGTGACACTAGCAAAGCTGTAGTAGCAGCGGAAAAGTGGCGTCTCTTCCCCATAACAAATATAATATACAGGGTGTTCAGATTGTTATTGCAATTAATTCGACAGCCAACTCCACTGAGAAATAAAAAGTTTTAGCGAGCAGAAATATCCGGTCAATAATTTAGATACTTTATTGTGTTCAAAGTTTGACAATTTGGGTCAAAATATAAAAATTAAGACAAAATGATAAAAAAACATCGTAATTGAAGTATGAAAGGAAATATTTTCATGATTATCTGAAATTTATTGTATTCAACGGTTCAAAAATAGCGACTTTTGCATTATTATAGACACCCTGTACATGTTACATGCATAAGAGACGATAAGGAGAGATGTAGAAAAGGAAAGAATGAAAGAAAAGTCTGTCGTGCTAAGCGAGAAGAGTCATTCTCGCGACGGGAGATTTGAATGCCCGGATCTTAAGAAAGAGAGGAAGAGAGGCTCGCGAGTACAAATGCAAATCGCAATTTCATAACTCGTTATACGGGCGGAGGCGCGGGGCCGACACTCGCGGGCGACGTCGAGAGATCGTATTATCGGTACTCGCGATCGTTTCACCGCCGCCCGTCGTTCCTCGATATTATTATATCAAGATGGTGGTAACATTTTTTTACATACGTATACATGCATATGCACTCGTACAAAGATGTTCAACTTTTTCTGCATTACATATCGAAAATATTTTTCTACCCTGAAACCCAAAAAAGTTAAAATTTTCCATTCGTTATCATTGTAACGAGAAATAACAATGTTCAATAACAGTCATTTAACTTTTGACCGGTAATGAACGACATTTAAATACGCACAAATATGTATACGAATCGTTGAGTAGTGCTAATCTACTTTCGTAATCGCATTTGCTGCATATAAAGTGAATGCATATTATCAACGTTTCGCCGTTGGGTTCCGGTATCTCGTATCACCAGGGGTCGAGTGGCGACAGATCACGAGTGCAATCATACCCTATATAGAAGTAATATCATTAAATACCGATTCTTATTAACTTGATCTTATACGTGGGTGTCAGCAGCAGCAGAGATTGAATTTTCAACTCTTTTTTCCTGTCTCCTTTTTCTTCCTGGTTAAAAAGTTTAAAAAAAGAGGTCAATATTATCGCGGGTGCAACATCCAAACGTATAAGAGCACAGAGCAAACTTTCCGATCTTCGTTGTGTTGCTACATATATATATTTATATATATATTTGTCTAGTCTCACGTGAACGAGGCGTCGATCGATATAACTGAAGAAATCGCTGCCTCGCCTTCTCAACGTCCGTAATTATTACGTCGCGTCGTCGACGTCGTCGTCGCACTCACATAATTGGGTCGTGAGCAACTTGAAAGCGCAGAGTACACTCTCTTGTATGCGATCTCTCGCGAAAAATTGATCTCCAATCGATCATATCGAACAGTATGGACGGAGAGAGGAGAAAAAACGATGGAATCACGTAACCACCTAAATTGATTGCAAGAACGTGGATTGCAAGAGAAAAATTGTTTACTTAACCCACGCCATACATTCTCAATTTAAGTAGACAATTTTTTAATTTACGTTCTCCATAACAAAAATGCATCGTCCCTGATGCAGATCCAGATTAAGACTAAAATATCTAACTGAGAGATGAAAAAAAAATCTTTCGGCAATATCCCGTCTGTGCTCTTGGATTCTTGCCATTTTTTGTGCCTTTTTTCTATCGAGCAAGTTATATTTGGCTCAGTGGGCATGTGGAGAAGACCTTCTTGGAATTTCTGGACGGTGTGGAGGGGTCCGAAGGACTTGTTCGGGTCCAAATACTACGAGGGTAATGGCGACCACCAAAACGATTTTCAATGGACGTTTTTGTAATTATTTTTCTACAAAGTCTCTGTAAGTTTTTGTCGTCATGAGTGATCTACAAATATTAATATTTCACAAAAAATTAGATACATGAATTTTGGAAAAATTAATTTTCTACAATATATGTTTCATTTTTGTAATAAATAATTTTTGGAAAATGCATAAATTGCCCTCAAAATCTGTTCAGTGATAAATTCTATGATGAATAAATAAAATATAATAATTCTCCAGGCATTTGAATGCTTGAAAGAAAAGTTTGAACTCTTGTCTTATCTGAAATTACCATCGATCTGCCTGAATGCTGATGCACCTCAACGAAAGAAAGAACCTTGGTTCTTATTTTTTTCTCGGTCGGCTGAGCCGGTCGAGAAGTGTCGCTTCGTGGATTTTTGTTCATGGGCATTTCGTGAAGTCGAATTCCGAACCTATCCTAACGATCGAAGGGGCCAGGTAGGGCTGCGCGTGACTAGAACAGGTATTGCATGCATGCACACACATTTGAGTTCACTTTGGGGACTGGGATGAAAAGGGAAGAAAAAAAAATGCAGCGGGGAGAAGAAAGGGCGGGAAGTGGTCCGAAAGAAAGGCGAGAGGGAGTCACTATAAGTGTCGATCAGGGTAACTACTTAAGGGGCTGCTCTTTCGATGGAGCGAAATCTGAACAGAGCTCGAACTAGACGCAGGTAAACAGGTCTGCAGCATCGCTTCTTCTTCTTCTTCTTCTTATTCTTATTCTTTTCTGGCATATATACAGCTATATATTTATATGTGAGATGCGGTTTCATGCCCACAGTGTGCGTTGAAGAAGGCGCCCCTCCGTGATATCGCGAAGAGGAACGGTGAGAACCTCGTTCTAGGTTCTCCCGGGGTCCGGCTTTGATGCCCTCGAGAGGGTTAGGTTGAGTTTAGCACGTAGGGCGTCCGCGTCCGCGTTATGCTTCCATGTGTATCTGTGAGCATGTGAGCAAGTTTTGTGCGAAAGAAAGAGAGAAAGAGACAGAGTACCCGCCACCCAAGAGTCCATGGAGAGCTACAGATCGCCCGCGGTGGAACCTGAATCTTGAGGGTTCTCATTACAAATAAAAACTTCAAAGGCTCATTTGATTTTGGCATAAAACACGGGAAACATCGTTCTGGCGGAAAATTTTGTGTTTATGGACTGGAGCAGAATTTATGGAACATTATCAACAGTGCTGAGTCCTGTGCTAAGTCCTGGAAATCTTGATTGGCAACCACGGATAAAAGTTAGTGGTGAAAAGCCAGTTAATATTTTGAGATGGAATAGAAATTACGTTAGTACCAAGTGCACCAATGCAGACACTTTAATTTCTTTACATTTCACGCTCGCTCATTACATTTTAAACTCAACGATGTGAGTTCTGATCTTTTGCTTTTTGCAGCCAGTACCTTTACGTACACGAACATATTTTTGGCATTTATACACATGCATGTAACAGGTATAACTTTGTAGCAGGTATATCGATGATTCTCCTCCGGCTTCCAACACGGAACTGTGCCGGACTCTCCACGCGATCTCTTTCTCTCTTTCTTTCTCTTTCTCTATCCCTCTTGGGAACCTGAATCTCGTGGGTTCTCAACTTAATTCTCAGGTTCATATTTGCTTCTGTCTTTCTCTCTTTTTCTTTGTTTTGTCGGAAAAGAGAATAAGATATGGACATGAAAAAAACGACAATTGTTGAAATGTGTTCAAGGCACATATGAAATATTAAAGGATACAATTAATCTTGACGAAACATATTGTGCGAGTGAATCAAACGAGACTCTTTCATTCAAAAGCGATCGAACTGAAAGGGCTCGGACATTTGCATTGGACCATTCTACGACCGAGTGCTAATCTTTTGCGTAACTGTTCGGTGTAGCACGTTACTTTTGCGGTGTGTACTTCTACTCTTTCTCTCCTCTTGCCCCTACAAGTGTGCAGACACCGTAACGAGAGAGTCGTTACACGCGAGGGCACGCGTGGACCACAACCTTTTTAGGAGGCTGTATGCGGATTGATGCCCTCTCCGTGTTCCTCATGGACACTGAATAAGAGAGAGAGAGAGGGAAAGGAACGAAAATGCAGAGGCAGTCTCGCAGAAACCACAAACACGCTTTTAAGTTCTTCTTAATTGTTTTTATCGCACTTCCATGCCGTCCTATACCCAAATGAACCAACGATCACTGTTTCTACAGTCAAATGGAATCCTTCACCATCGAATTAAAAACCTTTTCAATTTCATTGATTTTTCCTGAATTGAATTCTCTGTCAAGTAGCAACAACATCAACAAGGTCAACTCAAGGTTAACTTTTGATTGTTGCGCCAGATTCTTCGATTGGTATTACGAGTGAAAGCTATCGATTACATTTTAGCTTTTCTCAAAGTCATAGAGTCTTAAGATCGATGATGCACATAGTGGTTCTTGGAAAATAACTTCAATAGCTTCTTGGCCCAACGTAATTATTGAAATATCAAAACGAAGGGATTAATCAAGCCTCGTTGAACATTGCCTAGAACTTTACGACAACTTTGCTCTCTCTTTCTCTGCTACTAAACTTCTATCCTTTCAATCCAGTGATTCCAAGTAAAATAGTCTCATGCTCGCATACGCAGTGTGATCTTCACCGAGCTCGCCTGATGACCGAGACTTTCCTTCTACTCGAATAGGCACGTGGAATCTTTTTCGAAGTTAAAGAACCAGGGGAATGATTATACGAAAGAAAAGAGTAGAAATGAAGAAAAAGAGAGAGAGAGAGAAATAGAGAAAAAAGTGAAGAAATTGGACGTGGTGGTCACGAGAGTCGCACGAGCGACGAGAAGAGTGGGATTCTGAGTCGCGTGTCTCGCAGAGACAAATAGAAAGTTTTCCTTGATCCTGCGTCTCCTTTGCGAATAAACTACGTATCTATATCTCTAGGTAAATGTATGTGTGAGCAAGAAATACTGACAATGATTAACCAAACGTAGAAAGATGAGCAAGACATAAGTTCAAGTCCAAGTTTAAGACTATATAATCCCATATATTTGATCGAAGAATTAAGAAAGCCACAAAAGGTCATACTTTGTTTTGCAGAATCCTATCTCAATTGCAAGTTGCTCCAGCACTTTGTACATCAATCAATGTCACTTATTTGGTTCTGTTTTCTCGCATGAATAGGTGAGAATACGATCCAGTCACAGATTCGAATCAACTTCCCGTTTTTATATCAATTCCTATAACAATATAAAGTGATTTCTGTTTCAACTCCGCCCACGCTTTTACATACTTGCAACAAAATTGCTTTCCCTCATTATATTCCGTCGCTTACAGTGGAGCTGCAATAAGTAAAAAAACAATCAACGAATCTATCAGTTAATTGGAAATTAAGGCTTTTTGTGAAGTAAATTTTTGTATCTTTCGTACCACACGAATGGTCTAGGGTGAAAAGACGAGGGAACTTCATTTGATGGGATCACGCGGCTCGCTGTGATTCTTGTGATTCTCTCAGGTTGGCAAACTTTCGTGAAATTCTGTCCGACTTCCGGTCTCGTACCTTGTTCTTTCCTGTTTTCGTAGTTCGGAAGTTTGCACATTGTATACATATATATCGTGGCGGTGAGGAAATAATTGGCACAATGGAGCCGGGGATTGCTGTTAGTGTGCAAAAGTAGCGCTCTTCGTTGTATTGTTAGAAAATTAACTTGAGAACGGCATTGCACGTACTTTGTTAATTGTAATTTAATTAGGTATTGTTGGAGGTCTAGCCACACGACACCGGAGGCGATACTTTATCTCTCGCTCACTCTCTATCGTCTTCTTTTTTCTTTTGGAAAATGAAGAGATGTAGAGCTTTTACGAGACAAACGAAATGGAATCCGTCAGCTGCGAAACAGTGAAGTAATTTATTGGAATACGAAGAGTTCACATTTCGTTAACTCAATTCAATACAAACGCCCACACACACACACACACGCACGCTCATGCAATTAATTAATCACCAGCAGAAATAGCAGACGATGATTACGAGTAAAAAGCTACCGATGTCTTTGGTATTTTAATTAACAAAATTAATCAGTTAATTAAGTGTTAATGATTAATTGTCTGATGAAAAATGAATTCATTAAAATGCTATTACTACGTTTCAAACAGTCATGTAACCAACTACTTTTCTTGTTCTTCGTCTCCCATTAGAGAATGTAGCATAATAGAAAGAGTAAAATGAGGAATGACGAAGTAGGGTTTTAGCCTTGTGAACTAACAGTGTATATGTACGGAGCTTGAAGTTAGATCGATATCAATTTGACGCTATCACGCCAGGAAATCGATCATTTCGACCCCTTGCACAGAGAATGCGAAATCCAAAGAGAAACAAAGATGGAAACTCAATGTAATGTACCTGAAGCTCCATCGAAGATGAATCACGTGACTCGTGTCCAGAAGTCAAGATAGATCTTAACGATCGCGCATCTCGTTAACGAATGAAATTTTTAAGTCGGTGATAGAATAGAAAATGCAAAACCTCATCGTTGTCCTTCACATTTAGGATTAACGGTTCCACAATAAATCACAAGATAAATATTCCTGTACTAATTTTAGATTATGATAGAACGACTGGTAGTAATGTAAAAATAATTCATGAAATTTTATTTGGCAATAGAAAATGATATTTAAATTAACTCGGTTGTTATTGACTTGAGACGTTATCAATTTCTCAATAGGTACAAGAAAAAAATTCATAAAATTTGATAAATGGTCATTATATGGAATAAAAAATAACAATAATATTAATAATAATACCGAGAACAAAGGCTTCAATTTGAGGTCAGCACAATTGTGAAATCAATGGATTGTTCAACTGCCCCCGCATACGTTTTTTAAGGTCAGCATAAGTGAAAAGAGCGAACGACAAAAAAGAATCAACAAATTGCTCACTTCGACTGATTCCAATAGCCTTTTAATGTCATGTTGAATTAAAAGAGATACTAAAATACACTGACGGACGACAAAATGATCATATATGTCGCAAAGTACTCTGGTGGATTGTTGCGACGTGGCTAATTATCGAGCGTTTCACGAGGTATACACACACTTCAATACATAAATCGAAATGAAGTCCGACGAGATGTCTCTCATCTCTTTTACTAGGTTACCAATGCAGTCACAAACTCTCTAATAATTATACCGCGTGTGTATTGAAGAGATGGTCTCTTTGTGCCACGACATCAACGATCCTGACGGGTTCGAGTCAATTAACAATAAATAAATCAAACTAGAATAACATGGGGTACGAGAAGAAGAACGAGACGACCCAAGATCTTAGGATGCACTGGATGACATTGGGAAAAGCTTGATAGTAGGCCGGACGTTTATAAATTTATAGGCCATTTACCGTTTCCGGCTAATCGCGCCTTCACGACAACCAGTTTAAGAGCGAATTTAATTCTATCAGCCACCTGTACCGATTTCTTTTCCGATTTCGTTGCGAATTCAATTTCAAAAGGATCATGACGATTAAGACATTATTTCATCCAAGACAGACTTACATCAAAAGGCAATAGCATATGAATTTGTAATGTATTTGATGATTAAACTGAAGAAATTGGAAGGCCATTTAATGTTTCCGAACGTCAGAAAATTGCTTACTCGTATATTCTGAAATATACTCTTGAATTTTCTCAAAGTACGAATTACGGTAGCACGAATTGAAGATACAATAAAAATATCTCATATCTAAGCCAACTTGAGAGTCTTAAAAACCTCAGAAGTGACAGTCTTTCATTTATATTTCGATTTTAGTAAAAAATTCTCTCGTGTTATAAAAATCCCTGTTTTGGCAACGTACACAATATTTTTTGCCACGTCTGATCGATGTGTCTTAAAAGTGTGACGGTCGCGTCAACGAAATGCGAAAGAAGTGTACCAAGAGAATGTCAGGAGAATGGATGTACTCGAGGAGTCTCGTAGCGATCGGTAGTACACGTTAATTGAGACTGCGTTTTACCGAGAATTTCGTCGTCGGTACTTCCAAGAGACCGCGAGTCTTATACTCCTGGGTACTTTCTCCTTCGCACGCTCCCCGGCCGCGTCTCGCGCTGCCACGCGTAACGAAGACCTCGCATTCGATATACGGCCAAAGAGAATCTTCACTCGTGAGTCTCTCGCGAAGTTTCCCGAGAGTGTTTGCTGGTCAGCGTGACAAGCAGCGACCTTTGATTTGCGACCGCAAACACGACCTAGAAGATTCTTTGCCAGAGACGTCTTCCTGCGAGCTCACCCGCACAGAGCTCCGAACGTGGGAATTTTTTTCCTCTCTTTGTTTTTTCTTTAATTATAATTCCATTGGTTTATTCCAAAGATTTTTTCAAAGATATCTCGTTAATCAACGTAATTATCAACGAAACTAAATTTCCGAAAAATATTAAAGAATAGTCGCAGATAATTATAATAAGATTTGATTAATGAGGGGGGGGGGGGGAACGGAATAAGTGACTATGAAATTTATTAGCATTATTGTTATTCGTATTGAAAACTAGTTCAGGCGTTCAACTCTCATTCTATCGTTTATTTTCAAGTGTCTGTCTACTTGGTTTACTTTTTTTGCTCCCTTTGCGTCTTTCCCTATAAACGCGAAGCGTTTACCGCTCGTATACCACTCGGCAAGGCGTTAAACGAAAGGGCAAAAAAGGGTTAAGCCTTTCGGCGTGAGATGCACCGAGTGCGGTTGAATTAGACTCAAGCATTCAATCTTCAAGCTACGACGTAGCAGCGCTACTCGAAGACCCTCCATTTTCAAACAAAACGCCAATATTCCTGCTGCAGTCATTGCAAAAAAACAAACTAACCTGACACAACCAACAACGATACCAGGATCATCACGAGAGAGGATTCTTTGCTCGATCATTCAAGATTCAAGATCAAGAGTCACGAATAATGGATCTCTTTTGCCCTATGGACTACCGTGCACGGCCTTAAACTCGTAAACATGCTTCTTAAACGCTTGTTCGCGGAAGAACGGTCATTGCCATTTATCAATAGGGCAAAAAAATTAACTACTTCGTGACTGCTTCACTTTGAAATAGTTACAGCACTGCGTTTAGTGAGGGTTCGATAATGTTTTGAGTGTTCGAGTAAAGATTAATTTTATTAGCATTTACCGCTGACAAATTAAATTATATTTATTTAGATGATAATTACCAGATTCTCATTTTCGTTTTCTCTTGATTGTCATTCCATTTGGATACAATGGGAGAATTTACCTGGATCGTTTATACTATTCTGACTCGAGGTACTAAATATCCTGAAATGACATTCTTCAAAACTTCGTTAAGCTCAGGGCATTCATTTCTTATCACAGTCTCCTTAAAATTCAAGAAAATTTTTGAATATATAGTATGGCACTCAAGCAATTAAGAAGTTTGGTAGACTCTTAAATCCCAAGGGATGTATATAGAGCAGAGCGAAACACTGCTTTTATCCCTCCGTGTGAGAAAAGGCGCCTCTGTGAAACGATTCTGTGTGTGTTTGTGTGTTAAGGGTGCCTGGAAAGCACCAAGAATCGTATTCCTCCCTCATGTCTTTTCAAAAAGCTTTAAAACTTTGCAAGCTCCCTCGGCCGAAGAAAGAGAATAGCCAAGACACGAGAAGATGAGAAAAGGGAAAAACGATATTGAATTCCGTGAGAATTCCTGTGTGACTTCTGGCCCTCACACCGTTTTATCTTCGCATGTCTACGCCAGACACAAGAGGGTTTCGAAAGAAACGTGAACGTATGTCTAGCCTAAGAGTGAAGAAAAAATATATACTTTATATATTATGGTGGAACCGTCAGTTTGAAATTGTCGTAAAAACTTTATTGACAAAATTCCGTTCCTTCTCAATTTGACACAAGTTAAAAATCTTCCCCTTTCTTTTTACAATTTTCAACACATTTTTTCACTTGTTTTTCAACTTTTGTAAGAAAACAACTTCATATTGAATATCGACAAATTCACAACGTATAAATACTCGAGGTGAGCTCTTGCCTGGATTGAACTTCGCGTTCTATTTATTAACCAACGAGTTCGATTTCACCAAAATAATTCTCAATCGATAATTGTGCAGCATAGCCATATCAACGTAATAATTTAATTAAATCCGATCATGATATGAATGAACAATACAAATGAACGTTAATTACACATTAAACAAACATAATGTATCTTAACTGATTTCGAATCACGATCAAGCTCTTTATATTCAATGTGACTAGTATCGTTCAACATCTATGAAAACAAAGACGTCTTTGATACACGATATTGACGTATCAGCGATTAATCTTGAGTGCTAGATTAAATGTCCGGAAAAATGTGAACGCAATTTGACGTCAACGAGGAAAAAAAATGAGAGAAAGAGAGTGAACTGAGACGAGGACAAAAGTTCTCGTATTCTTAGATATATATCTGCCAATTGAACATAGTGAACGTAGGCGAATATAAAGTCTTTCATATATCCATGTATATGTATTTCGCCTCTGGGGATTGATCTCGGGATGAGGGATGTACTCTTGTTGCTACAAACTCACCTCAGAGAATACGATCATTACACGGACCACACACGAGTGTTTATACAGTATTTCACTTCGAGAGCTCATTGTATCGTCTTCAATAATCGAACCCTTCGCAACAACAACGACCATTATCTATTTTTTTCATCTCAATATTTTACATTACACGATTTATCTTTTTTGTTCATACATTTTATCATTTCTTTCCAATAGCTCCTTACCCGCGCACGTATTTTAGTCTGTAATGTCTTTTCCAACTTTCCAATTTGCGATAACTCGTAAATCCTTCAACGATCGGAACACGAATCAAGACTCTATACGTGTATGAGGCTTTTCACGAGAGAAGGACTAGCAAGCCACGCGAAATCCATTCCCTTTTTTTTTACGATAACTATTTCGATTCTGGAAGAGACTGTAGTTATTTATTATGTTTTTCTCGTACTCTTCGTTCAAAAAAATGTATTCCAACGTTATTTCCTATCTTGTATAAATTTTCATTAATATTACAAAAATATTCATTTACTCATCACTGTTACAGAGACTTATTTACTCACTCTTTGAAAATGTCTTTCAATTTCGTTGGAGAAGTTTTAAAATATTCATAATTTTGCAACAGTTTTATATGTAATGTGAATTAAATTGGCATAAAATGTCTTGTACACGCAATGCGGATCAGTACAATCTCTTATCGTTGTAGTGATCGTCGCCATATCCGGCCTTCACGTTCTAACGTTCACCCCCGTCACGATGAATTATACCGTTCGGTTATTATTCATTTAATGACGGGCATTAAATTAATCGGGTGTCGCACGTTTGCAACGGGAGCCATGTTTAATTCACGTCGTATAACGAAGATATATTTGTATATCTTTGTTTAAACGAGAGGAAGAGCGTAGTGTACATAAGAAGACGTGTACGTACACATGATTATAATAATCAAAAGACAAGAACAACATTGACAAATTATAAATGACATGAAATACTTGTCCTTTGCGAACATAAGACGAAAAGTCTTTGATTTTTATATTGTTTTGTCTTTCAGGCAAAGAGACACGTAACGATAGATATTTGAATATTTCGTTAACTCGTCAAAATTTCCATGTTTTTCATAGGACACCCTATATAATATATTTATTTAAATGGAATTGAAATCTTGATACTTTCCGTGAAAGAGCCGACATGAAATATATTTATTTATCGAGAAATTTTGATGGCTAAGTGAATTATGATGAAATAAATTGCACACACCTCGAGGCCATAATCTTTGAGAATGATTAAGAATTTTCGCTGACTAGAGGTCGCGTCGGGTTTTTTTAAAGGAAAAAACGTCGATCGTACCGATCGTTAAAATGGGATGATACTCATTTTTTCATCAGTACTTTATTTACACATTTATACTTGTATCCATCGAATATTATTATAACGGTGTTGCAAACACGATGCGTATCACATTTTGCCGTCACGTTTACGAGAAAGGCGATGCAAATCATTCGATTACAAGCATCACAAGACATGAACGACAACATGGACGAGAATGAGGTGCTTACAATATCATGCTCGCTAGTTTGATAATAATTCTCATGCACTCTGCGATGTTTTCATAGCCATGTGTGAGAATATTTCACAGCTATTCTCTCATCTCTGGGCACACGCTACTTATTGCAACGACTCTCGCATATTAGCTACGAGAAATCTTCATGAAACTTGTCTGCTATATATAATGCTCATGTACCTACATGTATATTTGCACTTTATCTACGCTTTTCACTCTCTCAGCTTTATTGACTACCTTATTCTGTAATAATTTGTTTTCTATATGTAATCAACATATACGGAGGACTCCATTAAACCCTCTCCCAGCATGCAGGCAATTAAAAGACACAGTCAAAATTTCTACTTGTCAAACCAGTCAAATCGAGAAGATTGGAGCTCTTCCTTCTTCCCTAAAAATATGAGATAATCGATTGACCACTTTTATAGATACATTGAAGAGAGTAAACCTGATTGTTTCATTCTTCTAAAGTCTAAAACACATGGTAAAACTAAACGAAACTTAAATTCGTCAAACTGAACAAAATGATTTGACAATTTAACTCAAAACGCAACAATTGAACTCTGTTACTGATGAACGTTATAAAATAATCATGCATCAATTAGTACGAAAACAAATAATAAGTTTGAAATTATTCCAATTTATTTCTCTTTCCGAAAATAAAGAGAATGATGATTTAACCGATTAGAGTACTTTTCGCAGGATATGTAGATTTGAACAAATAAAAACAAATTTTGGAACCGATTGCGGTTCGATATAAAAAATAAACAATAGGAAATATTTAGTATGCTTAAGAAAAAATTAGGCCAGTTATCATGAAATATCCTTTGCACCTTGAGATCGACGAGATGGACGGCTTTGAACGTGGCAATTTAGCCGGGAGGCTTAAGCTTTGTGTGAGCATATGTGCAGTGGCTGAGACACGTCGTCGTCGCTGTCGTCAACGATGTTCAGATTGGTTGTATAGAATCGAGGTGCGTTTATATGCGTTGAGGTGCTATAAGGTTACGGAAGAGGCGATAGCTAATATAAAATAAGCTATACCGAGAGCAAACCGCACGTTCAAGCCCCGAGGATATAAAGTCAAGTACAAACATATGTGTACGTGTAGGAAAAATCATACAACTGCAGCATCCCCGCTGGGACGAAGACACTTGGGATATATGCTATGGATATACGCATGTGAGAGACACGCTAATCGAACTCAATGGGCGTAAAGTGGCCTTGGTACGAAGGGAAATCGTGAGATATCTGACTAGAAATTGCCGAGAAAATATATGAGTTTTCATTTTTTTCAAAACTTTATCGGTTTCTTTTTTCCTGAGAGAAAAAAAAAATTGATTCGTTTGACAGAAGCAATTTGAATGTTATTGAATTTTTTTAAGTTGAGAAATAGGCGACCGTTTTTCGAAACAATAAAACATATTATTGCATTCGTTATTCAATCTCATGTTTTATTTCGTGCTTTTTTGAAGACACCTCCAATTATTTGAGATGACGTATAGGTTTTTCAAAAATCTTCTTCTGCTTTCACTCCGCGCTTCGTCCCGCAAAAGGTGCGAAATACTTTCTCTGCACCCCTGACAAGATTCTTATATTTTTTTATTCTCCGTTTTTTTTCCTGTTCGTCGGCATCTAGTTTCAAGTACAAAATATACTTTCTATTCGGAAGTGCGAGAAGGCGGAGAACGAAAAAGGCAGAGATAAAGGAAAACCGATGTTAAAGTGCATCTCAATATCGATCGGGGTTGAACTCGAAAAGAGTTAATGTATAAAGAAACACGGAAATATAAAAGGAAAATGAAATATATTGTTAGAAAGAATTAAGAAATATCTCGTGAAACGATCGGAAAAAAGTGCTAATTAATATTTGTTGATTTTTTTATGTCTGCAATGATTTTCCCTCGTAATCCATCTTGATCAGGTTCAACGCGCTGCCGGAAGTAACTTCGACAAAAAAGAGAAAACACGAGAAAGAGAGAGAGAGAGAGAGAGAGGCAGACAGACAGAGAGTAGCAAACTTTGGTCGGATTAACGGTTACGAGATAATAAGGATGAGTCTCGCGATGCACCGAGCGACCAGAAAAGAGTACTTTATATACATTCAACGCGGAGAAGGCTTTTTCGTGTTTTGCGTGTTCCTCTGACAAACACAGAGCATGTCCACATCGTTTATTCCACTTACCAATCGGGGAGACGCCGTTGCCGTCGAAAACGGAGAAAGGCTTCCGGGGTTGTCCTTGAATTGGATACTGCACCGGTACAAACTGCAACACAAATGATAACAAAAAATAAAAAACCAATTCATTTTCACTTTCGGTACTTTCATACAAATAAATGATAATCATTTCTCAACAAATATTTGCGGTTTTGATTCTACAACTTTGAATGTATAAGGAACAAATAATCCTGAACTATCATTTGTAAATAATTTGTCTCCTCCGGTTGTATTGAAATTAGTAATTAATAAAATAATAATTATACAACAACTAAGAATTCGTTCATAAATTTTCTTCATAATTAGCACTCAGGCTTTGTTGTTAGTATTCGTCTTATCGACGCACCGTCAACTTTCATCAATTCGTACGTTATTAACCTTGTTAATAATCCCTCTGATGGATAGGAAGAAAAGTGAAAACAGTGTCCACACGGTTGTTTCGTATGTAGACATAAATAAATATTGTTGTATTGAGGCAGGATGAAATATCGGATGAAAGGCAATCCCGTATAGTGTTGAGACTCAAGATATAAGATGATCGTACCTCGAACGTGGGTTCGGTAATGATCATCAACGTTAGCTGCAATTAGGTCGCGGCCTCGGCCTTCTCATTACTTACCGTATATGTAGTAGCGATATCCCACTATCCCCTTTTTCCCCAGCCCCTCCCCCTCTCCACCTGTCTCTATAAAATGTTTGTATATAGTTAATGCATATAAATGCATACGAAAACAGTAATGACGTGCAATCACAGTACGTGCGGAGATTGACGTGAGCGCGTGCCACGATGAGAGAATCGAGCTCGATGCTAAGACTACGACTACGACCAAGGACGCGAACGATATGCGAGGATGGTTTCATCGTTGTCCGAGTACTCAATTATTTACGTAGGAAAACACACCTGGCATTTATCAAGACTTATAAAGAGATACCCATTAACAGTGCGATTCACGTTCACATCGCGACAGCTCAACTTTGAGTAATTAAGAAAAAAACTTTCACGAAAATTTTATTCCATCTCCTATTTTTTAAGAACTTTATTTTCAGGCTTTATTAAAATTATTATGACCAGATTCGCTTGCAATGTTTGTCCCCTTAATAAGTACGCGACTTTTTTTCATTCCTGCTGTCATGAAACGTCAAATTTCATCCTTGTGTAGCGGGGAGTCTCCAAATTACCTCTTCTTTTCGGTTAAATATTTTTTTTTTATATCGAAAGTCGTAAACGTTTACTAGTCATCAAATTGTCATCAAAGAGTACAAGATAGCAAGATTTTCGACATATGTCTCATTGATTTTCTAACCTAACCCAAAAGGGACGCGCAAACCTTAATTAAACTCAATATAAAATTATTCATTCCGCCTCTTTTTTTCTATCTTTCTCTTTTTGTACATGTGGATATGCATATAATTAGATGTGTAAAATTTTACTTCCGTACTGAGCGCATGCATGCATGCGCACCCGCATGACATGTGCTCATCGTCGGATTATTATACGTATTAGCGAACTTTCCAGTGGCAAGAGGTAAACGAACGAGATTCCATTTACCGGATATGTGTATCAGCAATTTATTTTATGAACGATTGTCCTTGGGGTAAATTTGAAAAATAATCAGTTTTTTATTTTTATAAAAAGACAAGTACAAAAAAGACTTCTTTTTTTAACTTGAATTAAAAAATTTGACTGTCTATCGAAATGGATAAGATTTGCTTCGGGATAATTTCTTGAAATAAACAGAAAACTTGATTTTACTTTGCTATGCTATCTATAAATTGATAAAATCATTTGTTTAACTGCTTATGGTGCATGGCTGGAATCGACTTCAATTCAAACAAATCGTATTTTCTCGTTGTAAAGATCTC
Source organism: Campoletis raptor (assembly GCA_948107755.1). Lineage (NCBI taxonomy): Eukaryota > Metazoa > Arthropoda > Insecta > Hymenoptera > Ichneumonidae > Campoletis > Campoletis raptor. The sequence goes on from OX403623.1 coordinate 13,731,798, forward strand.
ACATTGTCTCTGACGTTCTCTCAGGTAACATCTTCTATTTTACCCCCTTTCTCGATTTCTTGTACGAAGCGTGCGGGATTTATGAACCGAGACAACGAGGCATATTATTGCCCGGTGACCGAGTCTCTTTGCTTCCTTAGTTGTAGTCTTGTTCATCCTCCTCGTGAGGCAATTGACATCCTTTAGCGCCGCATGACAACGAAACTGTTGTTTTGTGTTGCTGAGAAACAGCTTCGTGTCTTATACCGTTCGACACCGGTCTTGTCATCATTTGCTTCTCAGATATCGTTCGTTCTTTCTCTTTCTCTTTCTTCAATATACACATATATATGAAATCTACTATCATCACTTTCATGCCATGGGGAAGCATCGACCTCAGCATCTTTTCAAGATCTTGTTCATTGCCTTGAATGAGTTTATTACATTTGAGTCACGAGATCTCAATGCACGTTTGCCTTGCACATCAATCGCACGTTTCTATTCATTATTTATCACTTTACTCAGTAGAGGATATTTTCATTTGTGTGCCAAAGCGAAATTTGTATATGAAGCAACAAAATGTATACTTCTAAAGTTACTCATTTTTCAACAACTTTGTATTTTTGGACGAATGGTTAAAAATTTTCAATACCTTAATAACTTCGTAAACTAGTTTAAAAACCTATCATCCCGAATAACTTTTGCCAATTGCTTCAATTATCGCCACCCAAAATCAGGTTGTTATCCGAGCTAATTTATGAAACAATATTAAAAAATTTGAAAAAAAAAAAAGCATCAAATTTGTTTCTCCCATGAGATGTTCGTGGCGCCCTTGTTAAATTAGCCTCTTAGCATTCTCCTCGAAGAACTCTTAATTTAAAAAGAATATAAACGTCACGTAGACCTGCCACTGGCCATACGTGTGTAAACTATATAAAGAAGGGAGGAAAAAAAATTGGGAGGAAAAAAACGCGTGCAACCGTAGTTGAGGCAGCGTATTTAATCCTGGGTGGTCCTGGAAGAATACACGAGAGATAGTACACGTGTGTCAGTATATATTCACATATATATACGAATAATGCAGTATTCTACATGTATAGATATATAAATATAAAGCACTATATACAGTGAAGGCTCGAGCTGGCGGCTCTATATTCATAACATATCCGCACGCTTTGCAGAAAATAATATGCCAAGCGATCCATTATACCAAGAGAACTGTGCTGGGGTGCGCGCCCGAAGAGCAAGCGCTCCGATGAACATGCATACGCAGTTGACTTGTCGTTCTGTATATTGTGTTTTATCTATGTTTATATATATTTATATAAATTACTATATGTGTGCTACCATTATTGCAACGTGTATGTACACACACATAAACACATATGGGGAGTTTCACTTTACTTTTACATTCCAAACTCTCCTGCTTTTCGATTCGTGCAATTTTATTTTTGCGCTTTTTTTATGTACGGAAGTAAACGAACAGGTATTTTAGAGTTTTTTTATCTGACCATTGCTTCGATTTTCACAGCCAGTTGAATTTTGAGATTTCCAAATGATAGCAACCGAAAACCAAATGGATAAATGGAAAAGTTCAAAATTATAAAAAATTTCATTGTCGAAAGACATTTCGACAGAGGCTTGTTTCATTTTTATTCGTGGCACTTACTGAATGACTGTAAAGAAAAACGCGGGAAGTCGAAATACTCATTCCTTCATAAAACATCGTATTAAATGAAACTCTTTGACAAGACTTCAATATAGCAATGTAAGTTTCGTGGATCATAGTCTCACGAAGCAATAAAGCTCTGATTCAAGGAAAGCAGATCCTAGATCGCAAAATTGTTACAGAAGGAGAAACGATATAGAACGGACATTGGATCGTGTCGAATGTATATACGGAGATCGAATCTTGTTACGAGCTGTAAGAGTAACGATCATTGAACAGCACACTCGTATATATAACGCATCGTGGTAAAAGTATAGGGTAGAACAGACCAATGTTCTCACTCACTCGTTCAATAGGCTTTCAGAAGAATCTCAAGTGTCGAGGAAGAACTAGAACGCAGTAGTGTTTAGAAACTTCAAAAGAGAGAAATGGACGTGTGGAATTAATTTCTTAATGTTTTTCAGACTTTTTTTATACTCTTTTTGAGGCGTGACTGGAAATGATACGTTTTCAAAATTCATTGAGAATGTAGACTTCGATTCCTTTATCAATTTAACAACCTATATGATATTCGTTGGAGAATGAAAAAAACTTATCGATCTAAGACTTGCCATTTCTTCACTCTTTTGGAATAAATTTGCAATTACTATGTCCTGATTATTTGTGTAAAACTGTAATGACATACCTGTGTTAATGTTTGTCTAACGAATGAATTAGTATCTAATCATTTTTTGGCAAACACACTCTGGGAACATTTTTAACAATTTGTGTAACATGTAAACTCGTAACTTTTACGTTCTATGATCGAACTGATCTATAATTCCGGTGTCTACATCGAGAATATCCTGGGAACCTAAAGTTATACAACTATATGTGCGAATATATATACTCATGTGTAACCGAAGAAAGATGAAGAGATATGACGCTGGATTAATGCCTGGGAGTTTAAAATCGCAAAAGAAATCTCAGGGTTCTGTTCGATCGGGCAGACCTCAATCGTTGTCACATGTGGAACCGTCTTCGTTCGATTCTATCTCGTGTGCGCGCGGAATGAAAAAAAAAATATGGGAGATTTGTCGACAAGTGTACAATCCGGACGTTATTCTCACGAGAGCAAAAAAAATGCTTACACATACGTATGAAGTATAGAATGTGTATAGAGATGAAAGGATGAGGCAAAAGCCATAAGCTGTCATTATCCGCTCCTCAGGATAGCTCTTGTCTTTTTCTATCATCGGTCCTTCTCGATATACTTGTGGCACGACCGTTTGTGTACGGCAGTGCGTTCTTGAATTTATTGCAGATGTAGATACAGTAAGTTGATAACTAAGCGTGTTTGTATACGTGCTATCGTGAAATTTTTGTGCTCGATCAAGCGAGAGATATTCGAGATGAGCGTGTGCGGTCTCCAGGCACACGCCATATCGTATACGGTAGTCTGATTTTTGCGTGTGTGTCACCCTCTGTACTCGCGATAATTCTATAGCTAGAAAGATATCATAGCCACAGGGATATGCTATTGATAATGCGAGGCTATGTCACGAGCGCAAAAAAAGTCAAGTATTGATGCCCTGAAGCGCCCTACAGGGGTGCCTACAGACCCGAAGGAATTATGATCATGATTTAAAAAAAAAAAAGTGATGATAAGCACGCAGAATCAATAGTTCGATCGCGACGACAGATCACGCTGAGAGAAAAGAAGATCTGCAGAAGGTGAAAAAATGTGATGAAAAAAAAAGTAATGCACCACGTGCAGCATCTGCACGATCTATACAAACATATCGCGAAGTACACAGAGTTTAATGGCGTGCAGTCCCGATCGGATCATCTTGACAGCTTAATCGTTGCCCCATGTGTGCCTTTATATAAAATCATCGCATCCATCTCGAAACGCAGACAATATACATAAACCTTCCATCGTTGCTCGAGTTGTGTAAACGAAAGCACGGAAGGATTAAATGTGTATACGCAGAATAAAAAGATGATGGAGATATGGATGAACGACGAAATTATACCAATAACAACAATTTGGTGAAGATTTTTAACATTCTGCAACTATTCGTTCAGAGAGTTTCAAAACTATAAATCAAACATAAATATTTATGGAATATAGACAAGAAAATGGTTTCAATTTCTTCAACTATGCTCTTTAAGGCTACGACACCATTTACTTACAGAAGTCATTAAGAATAATTTATTTTGTACTTACAACAAAGCTAATTAAGTTAAGAACGAAAATGAATCTGTTAAACAATGCTTGAACTACTTTCCTCATGATTTACTCGTACTTTGAACGATCGCAAGATCTTATCACTGTGACCGACTAATTATACTTTCCTCGATGATCAATGGAGGTGAGAACGCGAGAAAGGTACACCACCTTTGAAAAAGTGAAATAAACAACGTGTGGTGAAGATTGAAAGTTTGACTCACACTATTCGACGCATAATTTGAAGTGGTAAACGTCTCTTTACTTTTTTGAGTGATGACCGTTTACAGATAAGAGAAGAGGCTAATGAAGGAACAAGAAATCATAACATACACGAAGAGGATAAGAGTCCGAAAGCTCGTTCTCCTCGTTGAGAACTGTGTGCACACATATCGTATTTATATGAGCACAGCTGCATTAAAAAGTATTCCTCATCGAATGACTCTTTCTCGAATACTCTTATACATCTGAATAAACTAATGGACACGTGTATCTAACTGCCACTCTTTCGCCTTGAAAGCATCGATATGTACAAGCCATTTTTCGTTTAAAAGTAGATGAGCTATCAGTTACAACCTTGATCGAGTATTTATTTAACGATTTTCCATCCAGATGGTCAATACAAAAGTATTTTGAACACCACTGTTCACCTATTTCAAAGTTCTACAAATACAAAAGTTTCACCCGCTGATACCTTCATTGTAATTCATAAGTCTTGTAACCTCTCACCAAACAATCTAATATTTCTGTCAAAAAGAGTGAGAAAATAAAAAAAATTAAACTGTAGTGATACTCGCGTTAGAAAAAATCCTACGCGACTAACTCTTGACACAGAATTCTATAAAAATAATGATTTTTTTCTAAGTAGAACAACGATATAGGACAAACCACCCAATAAGTTAATTTCACGATGGACGATGCTAAGAATTCGTTTACACATCCTGTCAAAAAAAACACGTATTGTTAGTTATAACGAAGAAAATATTGTGACAAGCAACGCTTGGCACACAAATTTCAGAAAAAATTACAGTTTCTTTTCCAAATAAGTGGAACGTTAGTTATAAAAAGAAAAGAGTCAAATGAAACGGTTCAACGAAATGGTTAGCGTTAAAAAACCAATGGTATTTTTATGGAATGTCCTATGACGATAAATGTTGCGTGGGAGGGGAACAGTTCCGCGTGTGTGGCAATCCAATGACCGATCGTCCATTACCCAAAATATCACAATCTCCGTTAGTGATTGGAAATGAGAAATGTTTCGGTATCCCTCCCGCTGTGACAAGGAGACGCGCTCCGAAACGCTTTTCCATTGACCCGACGAGAAATCCAATAAATACAAATATATACATGAAGTTGTAGATACAAAAAAAAGTACAGCAATTTTAAAAAATGTCTAAATTGTTTGTTGTTAAAATTGAGAAGTCGAGAGTTTTTAATTGAGAAAACATTTCGTCTTACAGAGAAAATCAACCGAAAGTTCAACGATAATCGTTCTGTTAGTCTAAAAATCGAAAACTACAACTTCACCGTGTAGATCAATCAGCTGATAACAGCTGACGAAACAGTGTTTAGTATAAAGCTAACTTTATGTTTCTATGACTGCGGAGTCGTTGAGGATTTTATTTTTCATTATTTATTCTTTTGAAGAATACTTAGGGATATTGATTATCTCCAAAAATGGTGGTAAAATGGTATCATTCCAAAATTAGCCTGAAGTTTATCTCATGAAAGTCGATAAAAAAAATTCAAGATAAATGACAACCTTGACGTAGAGAAATTTCTACTAATATCTTATAACAAATGTTGAATAAACACCTAAAAATTAAATGAATTTATCAAATTAATTTTAACCGAATATCTTCATGACGATATCCGGATTATGAAATGTTTCACCTGTTCTGTATGACGTTCGAATGCATTAAAATTGATCTATTCAAATTTATTCGGTTACCCGGTCATTACAACTCTTTCCAACGAATATAGCTAAACGATATATAGATATTTTCGATACGTACATCGCTGCAACGGAGCAAAACGATGCGACTACGATTTGATCGAAACTCTAAACTATACGCTCACAGGGAGGGCAAGGCCCGTTACTCGTGACCGAAAGGATCCGACCCCGGAGTTTACGAGGACGCTATCATCGTTATATACATATCTAACATATATATATGTGTATATATGTCTATATCTGGGAGTATACAAGCTCAAACGGCTTCTGCTATGTTATAGTAGGGGAATACACCAGAGGCCTGATCGTATCGACCTCGCATCCACAGGAGTGTTTTCCCCATATATATTTCTATACATATATACTGAGAGACATATATATATTCGACAAACTAGGATGATCTTCGAACCGCATCGACTTCAAAGGTTCTTTACTAAAGTCGACAAGTTCCTCATTCTTTTCTTGTCCAACCAGCACAAGAAGTGTTGATAGATTTTCACTGAGATATTTTTGAACAATCAGCAACATAAATATTAGTAAACGTGTCCACTGTGATTTGCAAACTTAGTTGTCTCAGTAAAGATAACATAACTATGATTTAAAAATCAGTGAAAAGACACAAAATTTATTAAGCATTGATACAAAGTTGTTAGTTCTAGTGGAAAGATCTGATTAGATAAAGTAGAATTAATGAAACATAAATAATGAAACATAAATTGTGTCTCGAATAAATATTTATGGTGCACGTGTAAGTATACGAATATTTGGAAATATAATTTCATGAGTATTCAAGACTTTTCAACTTTAGCAGACAAAAATTACCGATTTTTGTCTCGGGTGTAATATAAAAATAAGTTATTAACGAGTCAATATCATTTCCAAACAGGTATCACTCGAGAGAATTTGAAAAAAATTCTCATTATAAATAATACCACGTTGCAAACACCAATATTATTACCACTCATTACGAAGTGCAAAAAAAACACATGCATTTTTTTGTATCCAACGAAGAGAAAGTAACAGAAGCGATGAGGCTACTTATGGGCATACAAAGTGTATATATTTATATGCATATTCATCTTTTACTGGGCACGCTGTGACGAAAGATGAATAAATATATGGTAATTAAAAACATTTGATTGAAAGGACTTGTCAGATTTTAATGATCGTATAATAAAATGATAAAGTCCGGGAGTAAGGGAATCGGATGTTGATTGTTGATGAAGTGGAGTTAAGATTTAGGAATCAAAATAAACAATATAATCAATGCCTTTTCTTAAGTTTCAACGAATATAATCTCACACTATTGTGGAGATTTTCCCAGTGTTTGGAAGAGGCTTTTAAAGGGATCAAGAGAGCTCGGCCTACTTTTTCACGCTAGCGGAGAATTAATCTACGCCCACGTACTCGAACATGTACGTTGATGTCTCGGGTACTCTTCTTATCTTACGGGGTCTCAGGAGATGGGTTCTGCATGTCGCGTATCGCAAATGACCCGACCACCACTCGTCCTCACTCGCTCTCATTCGCTATCTATCTGACTACTTAAATATCCCATTGTCCTGACTTTTCCACATCTGAATGCTTCTTGGCACTGACATTGCTGACAAGAACGTGTAAGCGTAGCAACATCGATTGAGTACTAATGTCTGAACTGTGGATTAACCGTGTTTTCTTTCAAGTTTCACGTATCTTAGCTCTTGAGAGCCTCAGTGGCCCAATTTTCAAAGACTTCTGCTTAAAGTCACTTTCGGGGGCTAATGACGACAAGAAAGAAAAAGTACACACTGACTACCATACGATTTTGAACATACGTTACGATGTCGGTGGCTTTTTTTTTCTTGTTTTCACAAAAGTCATCCTCATATCTGAGCTCACAGATTTCTTTTAAAAAACCAACCCTTACTGATTTTCCAAAGTCATGCATTTTTTTGAATAATTCGATGTGAGAATTCATGATAAAATTATTCAAAAAACGAATTAATTCGAAAACAGTGTCGAATATTGTGTTGAATATTGGCGAGTTAACTTTTGAATGTTAAAATGCGTCAGAAATCATTGATCAATCGATCGAATGGATTTATTGACTATAATATTTCGCAGTAACGATAGACAGAGAACGAAAATATATATTATAGATTGTATTAGTAGTTATGGGTACGTGAGACCTGTGCTGTCTCTCATGTTTAGGTGCATACCTGTCCACGTAGTAAAGACAAGCTGTGCAATCGCTTGGCCAAGTACTTACAACCCGATCGTTCGTCGTCGGTGTGGAATCGTCGCTGTACGCGAACTCCAGCCGCGTAAACTTTCTACAGTGAAAGCTCAAACAGGAGATACTTACGATGGTGTGTGATGCAGTTTTGTTCGTGAGATCCTGCGATCCAATATCTATAAATATGTGAAGCGCGCGCGCGAGAGAGAGAGAGAGAGAGAGAGATTGTGCACTGTAACTCGTGCAAGCTCAGGATTAATAGAATTCCTCATGGAGATTACCGATCAACTGGTCTATACGAGTTGGTCGCTCCACCGATTGTGATAGATGGCAGAAAGGGGAGCCATATGTATGCTGATATAGAGTATACACTCGAGATATACCCAGTTCCATTTATCTTGCTAGCGCGTTATTATTACGGTTCCGCTGGTGTGTCTCTAGCGCTCTCTCTCTCTCTCTCTCTTTCTCTCTTTGCCTCTTTCTGGGGTGCACCTTGGCAACAAGGCACTCGTACACATACACAGACACACGCATGTTTCACTCCTAGTCAGATAGTTTCACCGACAACTACGACATTTCACATGTACAAGACACTTTCGACGTAATATATCGAGAAACTTAATAATCACTCGAACAACCGCATGCATATCATTGCGATGAAGGATTTAAAAAAATTGAAACGTATGAAAGAAAGAGCAACGGAAGTACAGGCGGATGGAAAATCGATGCATTTAAATGGCAGCATTTGTTATTCTCTATGTACCTTTGTACCAATCGATTACGAACGGTGGAAACTGGGGAGCTGAGATTCTCGAGAGAGAGTCGTTATCGTGTGGGATGAAAAACCAGGTGGGACCTCACCAAGGTCTTTACGTCTATCCCTAGCTTTAGGAAAATCCATAGTCAAAGCGATATATTCATAAAACAGTCTAGAGATTGGGGGGATATGGAAGGAAAAATCAGATATCATGGTGTAGAAGCAGGCTCTTGGCGAAGAAAAGCTATTTCACGAATGAGAGAATTCGTATGAGTACGAGTCAGCTGGAGAACGGGAGTCTAGTGGTTTCACCGTAATCTCCCTTTCGTCATCTTTACTTCATTCAGCGCCATTTTTGTCATCCGCTTTCCCGCTGTGCCTCAATCCTCGGGTTTGTCATCGTCGGTCTCCTTAATCGATAATGTCTTTTTTCCCCTTCTCATCGAAAATAACGCGTGGAGACAAAACAAGCACGTGGATACAAAAGAACGAGCCTCGCGAAAAAAGATCGAGGGGTAAAACGACGAAGTATAGAGAAAATAAACCGGGGCGACATGGCGGAAGTCGAAATGACGGTCATGGTAATTCGATTTGTACCGGTGGCTTCACTTTACTCAATTTTGTGACAAAGCTTCCTGCTGGATGATAAGTTTATCCTTTCGGTCGATCTGACCTCAAAGATATGAAAGGTTTTCAGTGGTTATGTAAGCGTGCGTGGAACACGCCGCTTGACTCATAGTGCATGGCCAACTTTTTTTCAAGGATTACTCTCACTGTTTGACATTTTTATTCATGCTTGAAATCTTCTGGGTGGGCCATGAAATTTCGACACGTTTAAGGTGATGAATTCCACTATGCGCACAGATGTTTTCGAATCAAATGCAACGTTGATGTGTTCAAAGATATTACAGAGTCGAACGCTAAACGATTTGATTATGTAATCCCCAACCAGACACCGAAACGGAGCTGACTCATCGTTCTCTCTCACTCTTTCTCTTTCTCTCTCGCTCGCTCTCGCTGTGCCTTTATCTTTCCGGCTCTCGCGGTAGTCACCAATGCTCTTGGTGCTACTCTGTCGAAACTTTCGTGGTGTAACGCCATGTTCATATAACTGGATGTGAAGCTGTTGAGCTGTCTCGAATAATCCTGTCCGTGTGTGTTGTGTGTGTTTCTTTGTGTTTGGAAGCGTGTGTAAACGCGCCGAAGAGTCCAAGATCTCGAGTCTGTGACCGCGGTGCGGTAGGGTCAGGGACGTCCGACGGCGCCACGGAAAACAGAGAGAGGGACAAGTCCTCTGATATCCTCCGGGCGCAGTTACAGCAGCTCCATTGCATGCGCGTTGTGCTCTACTCGCCCCATGATCGTCGAGCGAGCATTCTCCTTCATGTATCTTTCTCTTTTCCTCTCTCTCGCTCTCTCTTTCTCTCTCTCTCGGAAAGACTGTACTCGCGATTCGACAAACGTAACAATCACAAGCAAAGGGCATGCAGCTGTAAGTCACGCGAGAGGAAGTCCTTTTTTCCTCTGCATTCAATACTTCCGCTGTATATAAATATACATACGTACAAAATAAAAAATTGGTGCAAGGATAAGTCCTCATGGAACTCTCGTCGTTAGGAGTCATTGATCAGTAATCCAGGAAGGTTAAGGTCCCATCAAAGGTGTCAATCGATTTTGCACGTTTGCTAAATGCTGCGGTATCTACGGAGACGTTCGAGAGGCCGAATTATATAAATTCATATAGCTACGCTAGAGGTCTTTTTTTAGTATGCAAAGAGAAATTAGTCCTGGAAATTATTCACGTAAGCTCATGAATAAAAACATGAAATAAAGAACTCTGTTGAAAACTGCTATTTTCTCAGTAGAAATTAGAACGTTTAACATGAATCGTCCTCTTGTGGAATCTACGTACAGATTTTTTGTTGTTGTTCAATATAATGCGGTGATAGGCAAAACAAACAAATAATATGGCATTCGTGTTGTCCCCGAGTGTACGTACTCTCTAATTACCAGACGACCCACTTCCACACGCACGAACACCTAATCAAACATCACGACGAAGGAGACTGGAATATCGAGAGTTAAAATTATCGGGACGCGTTCGACACGTGTCAAAAATTCAACGAGCCAATGGATATCGTCTCTTGTACGAGGGATACGAATTACCATGTGTTTGCCCACGATACCTATAAATTAGTTCGACAACTATTTCTTCCAGGACGAGGGACAAGGAAGAGGGAGAGAGAGAGAGAGAAACGAGGACAGACTGCACAGGGGGATAAAAATAGGATAACACGACTCTCGGTGATATCTGGAATCGTTCCAGACTTAATTAACGTCACAAATTACAAATAACAGCAAACATTTGCCGTTGAAAACATTTGGCTTGTCTCAAGAATCCTGTTAATACCGAGAGTCTGGACACATTCGATGGCCCTCGCGAGCGACAAAAAATATCAACGTACATAATTAAGCCTCAATAAAATTCCTATTTAAAAAATGATCACAAAAAATTGGCTATTCCAACTGGCTCGTTCGTGGAAGGTAGACTTGTCTGATAACTTGGCAAACTTTGAATCGAGCGCAAAAATAGGAGGAAAAGAAACCACAAAATTCGGCCACTTAAAGATGCATTACTGGTAACCACATTGGCAGCGAAACTCTATTTCTCCTTCACCCTGGGGAAATATTCTGCCGCGTACAATCGAGTCAGCTGCCAAATCAAACACGAACATTTTTATTTTCTCTACTTCATTATCCTCGAGAAAGATTTGGTCGTTGTGCAGTGACAAAAATATGCATTTCTTAGAATAGTCAAGTTCCTGTTACTTTCTGTTTTTTTTTTTTTTTTATCAATTATATTTCTCATCTGCCATAGCAGAGTATACGAAGAAAAAATATGTTGCATAACAAACAGCGAATTTGAATAATATTCTATTCAATTTCCTTCCAAAATAATATCGTGTTATTATTGAAGCAAAACATTTCCGTTGACCCTACATTCCATCATTTGGACCCCTAAAAATGTCACTCGGGCATCATTCTTGTATACCCAATCAATTGTATTCTAGGGAGACCTCGTCACACGTATCCTTTCGTTCGCATGTGGTCTGGAAGTCTTTCCCCTAACATCGTAGAAAAGACGCCAGACATCATTTTGGGAATTGACTACTGGGGTGTAAACCAATTAGATACCCATGGACGTGCTGGCATTGGGTGCTGATACAATAACGTGGATACGTGATGAACGCACACAAGAGAAAGAAATTCTCGCTGATCAGACTTTCTCCATGTACGCGAAATAAGATAGATGGCGTTTTCATTTACGACGTCACCAAAAACCACATAGATTTGCTGGACACGTATTCATAAAAACAATCGATGGCTACATACCGAAATTAGTCCCAATAATAATAGTCATTCCTACATTTTGGTAACTGTTTTGAAGAGAAAAGTTTTTTATTTCTTTGAGCAGAAAGACGATAGAATATGAAATCGAAATGTACGTTCTACAAAAGTGTTGATGTCCCTGGACTGTTCAAAAATATAATTAGACCTGAAGAATTTATAATTAGGCCTAGAATTCCAGAGCATTTGTTATTACTTCTTTAATTTACTGACTAAAGCAATTTCCCATCAACGCTACTGTATACGCTTCAAGCTTGATCCACTTAGTATTAATTACCGTCAAAATGCATTATGGATCATGAGCGAAGACCCATACTCATGTCCGATAATTTCACGATACATTCAGCAGTCTAGGCGTGGAATACTTTGAAAAATAATTAGTGCAATGGAGATTGAATAATCTGCTGGTATCCGATATTCCGAGGTATTTCATAGCAATCCTGTTGTGTGTTTAAGTTAAAGACACGGTTACATGTGGAATCTGTGTATCCTGAGACTTTCCCTCGAACAAATATATCCACGCCAATGTCAGAGCTAACAAGTTTTCTACTCAATCTTCCAATCTCGCGTACCTGCCATATAGTGCTGATTGAGTTCTGGACTGACTTCCAGCCCAGAATTCAAAGGTTATAGGAACAAATCAGTGCAAAAAGTCTCGGCATGCCACATACTCGGAATAAAACCGAGGAAATGATGGAACTTCCGGGCGGTCTATGCTCAACTTTACTTGGTAACTGTACATTCTACTTCATAAAGGAACCTGAGCTTTGAAACACTGTACATCCTAGTATATAAGAGTCTGTAAACGTGACGTACAAAATATATCCTGTCTACTATGATATGAATATAGTACATATAAAAGAAAAACTGATGCGAACACGAAATTGAAACGTTTTCTCTCTCGTTGTGTTTCTCGACAGAATAACTCTCGAATAAACGTGATGATGCAGCCGGCGCAGAGGCCGCCCGTGATATTCTGTTAGCCAGGCTGAGAGCGAGATTGCCTCGCGGAAGGAAGTCAATCCAAGAGGGTAGTGAGACAGAAAAAGAGCACGGCGTTCGGTGGCCGGGCGAATGAAAATGGCCTCGATCTTGGGAGATGGTACGGGCCCCGGGGGTCCGGGATTACCAACGAGATGTTTACTTCTCCTACAGAGATCCTTGGCAATTCAGCTTAGTCGTGGTCCACCCCCGCACTCGCTAAACACCGGACAACAACACGAGACCACTAAAGAACATCCGGCCGACGAGATGTGGATGTACGACAAGGGCTACAATCTATTCCAGGTACGATCGACCTTACTATTTCAAATCGTTTTCTTCTTTCATTTCTATCAACTCGTAATTCATCATCGTTTTATTCTCCAAGACGAAACAGATAAAGAATATAGGGGGGAATAATATACTCTCCTCTTGTATTTTGTCTCAAATATGCATGAATATGAATGTTAATTTTTTTCCGTTGTTAAAAAAAAAAAATGGAAGTTCCTAATTTATTCTGTTCTGAAAATGTTTTTTGAAAAAAGGAATTCTAATCAATACGGTCTTCAGATGTAATTCAGATGCCAAAGTCTATCTTCCATTTTTGCGCTACTTTACTTAGTGTCTGGATGAATATTGTGTCCATACAACAAACATATCCTGAGCGGTAATTGACAAGGGACCGACAAAAACGCTCAATCATTTTCTCGTCTACCGGGTCTGTTTTTCTTTCTTTCCGTTATATTTCTGTAAAGTTTAAAATACTACTGACACAACGCCACAGTCTGAAAGTTTTCCTAGCGTTTTTTAGTCTCGATTTTTCTTTCTCACTCTTTTCTCCTTCTCTTGCTGTTGCTGTTGTTGAGTAGCAAGCACTATCGTTAAACGAATCGAGCACCCATTATATCGCGTACGCCACGACGAGAGATTACGAAATATGCCTCGTTCATCGTTGTAGACGATGTTGGAACGCACCGCAAGATAATCCTTTCCGCGGTATTATTACGCACCGCACTGAGGAACACCACGGACGCATTAGTCCGATCGGTAGTTTACGGCAATCGCACCCGAGTATATGACAAATATACATAGCCTCGTATAGTCACGTTGAATCGGAGGTAAGCACTCCCGTGTGCAAGAGAGCAAAAGCAGTAACACGCGCCCGTCCGCCGTTTATGATTGCTCTCCCTCTGGACACACCGTTATACAAACGGCTCGAAGAGAGAAAGAAGGAGCACTCTCCAGAGTATACGGCAATGAAATACAATGAGTTATGAGCAATTCAACAAAAGCGGGTCCAATAACACGATCTACAGTCTTTCTACACACCTCTTTCCTAACACGTAGTTCTTGCAGTATTTCCGATCTCCTGCATTTGCCATTTTCATTATTATTTTTTTTCTTATTTTCCCTTCCAGTTACAGCTAATCTGTTCATGTACAAAAACAACACCGCGATAGTCTTTCATTTACAAATTGCTATTTCAAACTATTCATTACTAATTATAATCACGCGTAATTTATCACCATAATTATTGTTAAAAATCACTGATTTCCAAATGTGAATTCCGTTTTCGTTGCGGATAGAAAAGCGAGCGCAGAAGTATAGCAAAAAAATAATATGTTTTTACACAAAACATCGTCAGCGAACGAAGCTATTTTTGGTGAGTCTCTTTCGGTGCTTAGGATCCGGAAGTTAATCAATTCGAAGTAGAACGTGCGGTATAGAAAAATGAAAAGAGCACTTGAGGATCCCAAACGCGATTCACTGGACCTGCTGAAGTGGCTCCGTGACACGTAAACGAAGTAGCGGTAACGAGGCCACCAAGGAAGAGGTGCTGAATCGTTCAATATTCATAACAAAGAAAAACCCGACAGCAAGTTTCTTACACTCTGTAAGAATTTTTTTTACCAGGCTATTGGCCTGTTTCATGAACGACAAATGTGATGACCAATATCAAATGAATCTTTTGATGAAAATTGCATTTAAACCAACAAGAAACTTTATTTTCATCGTGTATTTTTATCGCGGAACAAGACTATTACTTCAGCGATTATTAACATCTGTTAATGTGTAACAAGCCCCGATGATTAATCACCGGAGATTAATGTTTTGTATTTTTCAAAAAGTTTAATCGCAAAACACCTTTTATGGAAGCGTTCACGTACCCAAAATGCATAATTCTTGTTGAATTTATTAGTACGCAAAATTTGTATCGTATTACTTATAATAATATGATCTTAACAGTGAGCTTATTGGAACGTGCAGCATACACAACGAAAGAAAAAGAGATAGTGGAAGAGTTTGGACAAAAAGAAAAAAAGCGGAAATTGTTCGGTCGAACGTTCAATGTTTCAAAGTCCCGTCTTCGAGTTAGCAATAAAATATAATGCCGTTTACAGTTACTTAGTTTCTCTCCTTTTCTCTACCTATTATGTATATGCGCACGCAGTATATATCCCTATTTCTCGTTTCTCCTTTCATGCTCGATAAACTTATGCGTCCCGCGAAAATAAATATAAAGACACGTGAATATATATACGTTGCGTACACCAAAAGATATTACGCTCAGAGTTATGCCTAATAAAGCGTTATCGGATAGATATTTCAAGAAGAAGAAAAAAACGAATAATATATTTCGAAATAAACGAAAAAAAAAACAACCTGCTTGGAGGAGAATGTGTGACAACATTTTTAACCGATATCCCGTCCTGATATTTATCCGTAGAATAAAAAACTGGGTAATAGACTATCCAGTCGTAGACGTTATATGCCGAATATTAAAAAAAAAAAACAAATGGAAATAAAATACCACATATTTCGATACCAGAGAAAAAGTATCAGCTATAAAATATCCAGATATACGAGAAAACCAATAGCGACATAAGTGCAAGTGACTTTTTGTTATAAAACTCTCATGGGATTGTGGCAGATAGTGTTCGCCTAAGCTTTTATTCCTCCACCGATTGTGTAGCGTAATAATTTTATATTTATGATAATATCCAGTCAACATGAGCATTCATTGAGCAAAAAATTCACATACTCAACAGACCGATATTTTGACGATAAAAAATAAATGCAAAGCCATGTATCAGCTACAATTTATCATTAATATTTCAAGTCCAAATTCAATATTAATTTTCCTAATATGAGAATTTAAAATATGAAATATATGAGTACAAAAAAAATAAAATTGACAAGACAAACAGTCAATTTTGATAGCATTTATTCGCTTCATTTTGTTACATCGAATTAAAGAGTCGGTATATTTATGCGGTGTACGATAACTCGTGCATATTCGTGATATCTGCAAGTAACTGACTAAAGAATTCTCGGATCCTTGCTTCTAGAACGGGAAGAAAGAAATTTGCTGAACCATCAGCAAAGTACGTACATATTTTTACGTTCAGAGGCAGAATGCAATTGCAGGTCTTAAGACTGGACGTGTATGCACAAAGATAAGAGAGGCGTCTCCTTCTCCGCGAGGCACACATAGAATTTTCAACTCACAGAGCAAATAATCCCTTGGTTAGCTTTAATAAAAACTTCGTACACCAGTACACAATATGCCGTGAATAACAAACCGTAGCCCCGCGGATGGCTCTTTATCTATGTTTACCGTAAACCGTACGAGAAGTTATGAGGATCCTCTTCTTTTCACGTGCCAATAATAAAAATGTGTGAAACATACAGCGATTGCTCGTATTTAAGATGAGCTCGAAGCGATTTCAATTCCATTTCAATATTCTCATTCATTCCGTTTCCTATCTGCATTAATAAATCACAAAAGCAATTTCCAATTAAAACTTTCAATACAATAAAACGAATTATATTATCATTTTTCTTCACGAAATTTTCATTTTTCCATATTCACATAATTATCATTTTTGACAATATGAAACTATAATAAAATAATACTTCCAGTTACGTTATTGGTACACTAATATTCGAGACTTACTCTGTATGAAAACGAAAGACTATAACGATTGCGGTTTTGCTGATGCGGTGAAAGGTGGATTACAACTTACAATATTAATATACATAATGTAATATAGGAATATAAATGAACAAGAAGTTCAACAAAACGTGCAAAGTGATCGTTCGTTTTATCTCCCCCCCCCCCTCCCCCTCTTGACTTTTTTCTCCTCCTCTACTAACGATCTGACTCTTTTTCTGTCGGTCTCAGTCTTTCTCTTGAAATCTGCAATGAGCCTCGTCGTTGTCATGATAAAAAGCTTCTCCGCGAGAGTGACTTTCGACTTGGTGCGTAACGCAAACGGGGCAGCCACGCACACTACGTTGTTATTGCGGAGACCAAAACCGCTCAGTGACTTTCGCCCACAAACTATATTAATATACAGCTCCATTATAAGCCTGCATTCATAAATATACGCATAAATATATATACGTATGTAAATAATGTGTTTTTCCTTCTATGATGTCAAAATATTTTTTCATACGGATTTCGTTCCTGATTTATGAGTTTGTTCTACGTCTAGTTTGATTATTCTTTACATCTCTCGAATCTTAGACAAACGCGTCATTGCATCCTTCGGCGTCGCAGGATAAGAAGAGCGCAAGGCGAGAAAGGAAGGGGGGAGTAAAATTCCCTACAACTCTCGTTTCCTCTCCAATTGTCACACTTTCACTCGTCACCGTATCACATGACAAAACAAACCGGACGATTTTCAGTAATATATACAACGTTGCTGATATGTCCTTGTCGCGAATTTTATGAACACCAATTTTTTCGCTGGTAACCAACTGAATAGTTGGTTTTTCTATGACCTTCTTCTACGACCTTAAACCCTAGACGCTTTGACTTCAAAACGTTCTGCTAAATGACCATGTTCACAAGAGTATCATTTCTTGATGTTAACAATCATCGAAAGTAATAAAATCTAAGGTACAAATAGAATTCGTAGTTTCAAATGATTGTGCAATTAACCTGCACCCGTTTTATCTATTGTAAAGGGTCAAAAGCGACCCCAGTGTCGATTGTTTCACATACAGAATGTTCCTCAGAAGTTGCGAATAAATTTACAGTTGCACACACTTTGTGTTATTGAGCAAGATGGACTCCTAGTCTCAAGAATTGTCCGAGTATATCCAGAAGTCAAACTTTTGAAATCATTTACGTATCGTGTGAAACACACTGAGTATATCATATTTACCTTTGTATGGACATAAAACATATATACACGAGTTTAGCAACGGTCGGTGACACGACGTTTGCAAATCGAATCTTTCTTAACGACCCTTCGCACTTAACAGCGTAGCGAAACCTCGTTAAGATAGTATAGCATGCTCTAAATAATTCCAGTTCTTAGAGACATTTTTTTTTTTTAACGACGTGGGTGTATAATATCGTACATGATATGAACTCATAGACATACAGTATATTTTTAATACCATGTCGTTCTACTTCATTGCAAATCATATCTAACCTCCATATACAAGAAATGCTCTTATCTCTGACTCCATAATTTTTCATCAAA
This sequence comes from Campoletis raptor, assembly GCA_948107755.1. Lineage (NCBI taxonomy): Eukaryota > Metazoa > Arthropoda > Insecta > Hymenoptera > Ichneumonidae > Campoletis > Campoletis raptor. Next base: position 13,750,468 of record OX403623.1, read on the forward strand.
ATTTCCGGCCAATTAGTGCTCGTAATTGGGCATTTCGATAACTAATTAAAACTTTACTTTATTACATCAAATAATACGAATAAACACTAATTTTCATGTTTGTACAATAAACAAAAACGAAAAGCTAACATCAAAATTAATACCCATAGATAATTATCCAACGACTTAGTGAACAGTGTTGAAGTTTCTGTAATTTAATTTGGTGTAGATTTTCACGACTGTACATATTTCCAGCTAATGAGCTTTTATGCAAAAGGAATGTTCTTCTAAGGGAATTGAATATTTGGTACTACCAGATTAATTACATTTTTGTAAGGCTGTGAAGGTGTGTTTTGATGATAAAGAAATATTTAAACAAAAATAAAAAGCGAACCAAGTTTCCGGCTTGGTGAAAAATGTAGCAAAGCTTTTTTCAGACAGACGAAATAACGTTCTCACTCAAGCATGTCGTTGTTAAAGCTCTTCTGAGTGAGACGGGGAAAAAGAACGAAAAATAGTGTGAGAAGAAGGGAGAAAAAAGGCGACGTCTGTACTATTATCTGGAGACCGATGGCCTCGGTTCTTGCGAATCAAGGAAGGGCGTCGTCCCTTTGTTTGCTCTATAAATCAAGCCAATTGCTTTTTGTTATGATTATTATGATATGAATGGCGTAATTCTAGTTTTAATCCCTCGGTGAGAGCTCGTTTTATCCTCTATCTTGCGAGCTATAAAATACTAGCTCGTTAAAGAATTTCCACCCTTCCATAGTTTTGTTTATATCTCATGAAAGACACCTTCTGGTTCTTTTCTCTTTCTAGATCATTTTTACTCTAAATTGATTTCCATTCCGACTATATAATTGTTCGAATAAAAACCTTGGAACTACCACAACTGATACGGAGGTTCCACTATAGAAAAGTCGAGTTGACGTGATAGACGAGTTTGCGACGTCGTTGATCTTAGCCTCAAATTTGAAATGGAACGAAATTTGCTAGGAATTCTCGACAGAAAATAAATCCAAATTTCTCGAACTTTTATATTATTTATGCATATTACGTAATGAATTTGTTGATCAAATCTTATTACCTCACTTACTTTCTAGTCTATCGTCTTTCTCATTATATATTCGTTACTTACTTATTCTACTGATTTAATTAGTAATTATTGATGCATCAATTATAAAGTCACGCATTCCGTAAATTTATAAAGACGCCGATAGAAGAAGTTTCACTCCATTAAGGTGACAAATTCGTTCAATTAATCGTCATTTTATAGCTGTCTCGTGCCTAAACATATTCGTGGCCATGGAATTCATTAAAACACGAAACATGAAGCGTTAAAATATACAAATTGAAAAATGCTACACAAATGTGAATAAGTGCTTTAATGAATTTAATTTATTCCTACGCTTTAAACTATTTTATAAAAAAATATTTGAATAATTGTGTATTCAGATTTAGTGAAATTCAAATTGTTGTCTATATTTTATTAAACATTAATTAAATAATGTCGAATATTAAGTACGATCGATTTCTCAAGAGGCGTAGACATTTTTTCCTTCCAAATCCGTAGATGTGAAAGGAAAGAAATTAGCTTTTCGCGGATGTTTCGCGAAAGCTGTGATGAGCGTCAATGGTTAGACGTGCGGGACGAGAGAGTAATCGCGGAAGAGTACATCGGTGTAAATACGCACACGTGAACTACTAGCGGAAAATTATCCGGATGAACCGCCCGCACTGCGGTACAAAATGCTGGTATATAGAAAATCGAAAAAACATCAAAACGTGCCTTTCCTAATTATCCATTTGTACAAATGTATGCATATGAAGTGTTAAGAGACGGAAGGACACGAGTCAGTAAATTTGAACAATTAAAAAATGTACTTTCGACCCTTAAACTTATAATTGTTAGGAATCAATACATGCACATCGCGATAACTCGAGCAATGAAAGGATTTAGTTACCTTAGGTTTGTAAACAATTATTCATGCGCTCTTTTGATTCGGAACTATTGATTTATACGTATAAATACCGGTAACCGAACAAACTGGCGCTGATTCGCGAACTATAGACTCACACACTCTCAACCCACGTTTCTCCCTTTCTCTCGTTCTCAATGTATTTATCTGTCGTTCTCCCTTTCTCTGTTTTTTTGTCGGATACGAGACTAGCCGTTCCCGTATTAGCATATAAATTATGTTATCGTGATTTATGCCTGGAGCTAGCAAACTGTGCGTACGTACACCGTACGCGCTTAGTTGGAGGCAAAATACTCGAACAAGTTCGAACCAAGCTCGCTATTTCCTCTCTGTTTTTCTTCAACTCTCTCTTTCTCTTTCTTCTTTACCAAGACGGGGGTTGTTGTTGATTAAAGTTTGAATATATATATTCGTTTAGCACCATGAAGAGAAAGATGTAGGAAGCAATAAGCGTGCATACCCTATCAGCACTCCTCGCAATTTTGCCCCCTGAGGCTCTCCACGAATGCCAATGACGGATAGCAAGTACAGCAATTCGAAAGAGTAACGATCGACTCATTTTACCATCTCCTCATGCGCATATGTGTTTATAAGTACATTTATTTCTAGATCTGTCCACAGTTAAACATTTTATTGATATTGACGTTGTTTACGTTAGAAAACCAGTCGTAGATTCTCGATTGAACAAATTCTACAGATTTTTTGTAACTGTTTTGGATGTTTTATGTTGAAACTGTGTAATAATTTTATATTTGTTTAGCACGTTCTTTCAAAAACGAAAACGTCATATCTTTCCCATTTTTTTTTTTCTGAATATAACCAAAGGGAACTAGTCGAAGAATTTATCCGGAAAAATTAATTTCTCAACCGATAATTTTCCTGCCTTAGGATCGAAACATGTACAAAAAATATTGGAGATCGAACGTTTTCCGACAGATTGAGCATTCCATAAAAATAGCTCTGTGCCACCTTTTATATTTGGCGCTAAAACACCACGAGGTGGTTATTTCACTTAATAAAATCATTTTGAATGAGTATATGATTGTGAAATGCATTTTTATTCGTTCCTGGGGATGCCTTGTTTTTCTGAGAGCCTTTAAAAGGATAATCACGCGAATGTGCGAGAGCACGTCGCACCAGAACATTGCATAATAATTAGCACTCACATTACGATCGAATAAATACGTATACGTATGTATTCGTTGTACATATAAATATACAAAAGCATGCACACTTCACTCTGGTGTAGGCAATGCTCTTCGAGTGTCGTTCAGCTACAGAGCACGCTGCAAGTTCATTGCCAGACGTGTGGTGAGGAAATGGTTCGCACATATGTGTATATATACATATATATAATTCATACAAACCGAGTTATACGTGCTCAGCGAACAGTCGAGCGATTCGCGCTACCATAAACTCTCGCACGACTCTCCCTTTTTATTTCTTTCTTCTCTTGTCCTCCCTCACATACTCTTATTTTTTTTCCTCGTACTATACCAAATTGTAAAAAAAAAACGTGAAAAAATAAAAATATCGTCAAGTCTTCCCATAAAGAGCCATGACAAAGATCGAAAAGAAAAACAACTTGTAAGAACATTCCGGAATAATATGTTGACAAAAAACTCCTTGAAATATGGCACTTTTCTCGGACGATTGTTCAACACGAGAGAGATACTCTGAGAAAGAATGGAGGAAAATCGTCTGAAAAGTCAATTCACTGAATTTCAACTCAGTTGGAACAATCTTTTGAATGGGGGAAGAGTTTTTATATGATTTGTGAAAAACAGCAAAACGAAGAATGAATGGTATAGAAAATATTTGAAAAAAAAAGTCAAGACTACTTGTCAAAATACAGGAGTAAAGTGCTCGGCTCTGTATCTCGAAGAAGAGGCTTTGGCTTATCGATCCGAATGGCATATATATTACTAAAAGTCCCCTCGTCGAGGTCTCGACTCTCGAAATCTTACGTCTGTTCCTGACACACGTTTGAAATATACTTTCTCGCCCTTCTCACACTTCTCGCCAAATATATGTGTTCCACGAATTATTATCACTGTGTGTATTTGTGTTAGTGAATTCGTCGAGGAGCAATAAAATTCGAGTCTCCTCGTGCCGTTAAGTCTCAATCGAAGTGGATTCACGCGATCACAAAACGACTCGGAATACACTCTTAGGACGTGTGTGCGTGCGTGTGTGAATGGTCTCGCGATTCGTACAGAATAACGATTTCTTGGAATTTTTTATGTGGGAACTAAAAACGAATTCGCGAGATTGTTAAAAATATATGGGAGAAACGTTGATGGGCCGTACGAGGATAATAAAAAAGTTGTCAAATTTTTTAGTCGAGTCGATAATAAATTGAAATAAAAGAAGGATAGAATGAAACGCACAATCTTTTATGACATGTTTTCAATTGATTTCGAATTCTTTTACGTTTTTTGTATTCCACAAAACTCAACTGGGGCCACATTGCCACCAACTTCTCTAATTAACAAGTTTTTCAAGCACGTATTAGACGAAAGGGAACTAATCAGTGCAGGAAGGCAATTAGACGATCTTGTTGCTTGTCTATTTTTATTCCCATAATGCTAGATACGTGCCAGGAAAAAAGAAATCTTTGGAGTTCGTATCTACTCTAGACTGTAAGCAAGAAAAGCCAGGATTGCATCGGATAAATAATTTATAACGTTAACGTTATCTGGTGATGCTGTTCCAAAATCTTTTGCCTCGAAAATGATAAGCGAGGCATAGCAAACTATTTATTTTTATCTCTCTCTCTCTCTCTCTCTCTTTGTCTGTTTGTCGCCGGAAAATGTTTTACGTGATAACATTGTTGTGAAACATTTCAAACCAGATTTAGTGCAAAGATATAAATTCACCTTATCCATACAATTTTTATAAGATTGATCAAACTATCAGGCGTTAGAGAATTTTTTTTAATTGCCTAATTTGATCTTTAATATTCCGAAAAGAATAGTCGAAAAAATATTGCGCAACTTTCGTTTTCATGTTCACAACGTTTTAACATTTTTTAAATCCATTCCGTTCAACGTCGTTTCACCTCTAATGTCCTTTTAATCGTGTAAAACAAATTATTAGCCAGAAATGTGAAAGCGGAGTTAATAGTTGAATCATTTTGGAAGTGCGAATCGGCAAACGGGCGATCTCAATTCTTAGTTCTTCATTAAACAAAGTTTCTAATCAATAAGTACGTGAAGTAAAAAAATCAAATAAACCAACAAAACAAAAATCTTTGAAACGAACGTACGGGAAGCGTAAAAGAGATCGATTGAAACTAGCACACCCGGTATTTCTAGTGGAACGTCTATTTGCACTGCGTATATATGTATGTATATAAACAAGTCGTTCTCTCTCTCAGGTTTGCTCATCGATCAACGTTCGCAACGCGCAGACTACATCCATCCCTAAACGACCCTCGTTTTTTTTTTTTTTTTATTCGGCTCGACAGAGCAAAAGTCGCTAAATTATCCTCGTGCTTCTCGCAATATCGCCGCAGGTGTTGCTAGAGCCAACATATATATACGATGACCACTTTTCTTTTTATTTTGAATCTATTTTTATCCATAGTGAATGTTTTGCCGCCGACCGTGCGATATTGACAGATCAATAGATTCTAGAGATTAAAAACTTTATTTGTTTTCTTTAATAAATAAATAAACAAATAATAGAAATCTAGCAAAAAAGATTTATAAGCAAACAAGAGTTATATTTATATATATTTTTAATTCCATCCTTGTGTAAATTCAATGATCATTTCAAGGGACAAAACAAATGTGTGATTTGCATGAGGCTAAATGATCACTCAACCAAGTATTGAACTTGATTACAAAAAAAAACGAAAAAATCCTTTGATTGAAATCTTCAGTATTGATAAATCGATTATGGATTCGAGACACACCGTAGGGATATGACAAAATTGTTAGTTGAAAAGAAAAAGTTATAGAAAAGGACCGAGAAAAATGTATCTACTGGACTGTAGTATGAGATTCTGAAGAAAAAAGAGAGAGTGAAAAATGGTAGAGAGAACCCTTGCGGGTTTTCCACCCTCGTCATACGAAGGAGGGTAGATAGAGCCGTTCCACGCCGTAATGTCAATCGTAAACGAGTAGAGGGTGAAAAACGTACGTACGTTTTCTGGACTTTCTCTCTATCTGTTGGCCCGACGGCCAGAAGACTTGACTACTCAAGGGGTTTTACTGGCTCTTTTTAACCCTCACCACACCCTCGTAGTCTTAAACAGCCTCGAGCGGTAAACACTTAGTACAGCCATCGTATTTCACTAGGTAATCGCTGGGATTCTGTCTCGTTTTCCACTTTCCGTCTGTAATACCATTTAAAATCTCAATTCTACCAAATAGCTTCTAGTTTCTCAAGATTTCTACGAGCCAAATGAACGAAAAGATCGCACATAAAATCCTAACAGAGATAATTACATTTGAGATTAACAATTTTGTGAGTTATTTAAAATTATTTCGTAAATGCAATGTATTTATGTTTCAGGGTTTTTTGGAAGCAAATTCAAAGTGTTGGTGGAACGCTGCCCTGATTGACGCTACTCGTCAACTGAGGTATAAGGGTCACGTATCACCGGGTGTACTAATGGTCGGTGGACCACCCTGTGCCCTCGAGGTGCTCAGGGCTGCCTGGTCCCGGAACGTCCTCAGACCGCCTGCGGACCACGCCATTACCTGTCTCGGTAAGTTCATTGACATCATCAAAAATTAATCATTCGTAATAATGAAACTTGCGGAAATGTATTTCCGCTTCGAGGTATTAATTATTTTATTCGATCGTCAATCACTCTTTGCTCTGACTATATTCTTAGTAAATGTAAATAAATATCAATAACATCTCAATGAAGCGAAACAAATAAAGTACTTGTTGTATAGCATTGTGAACGTGACTACTTAAATTCTGCGATGCGAGCTAAGCATACAAGGCCCTTATCTCCGTTATCGGTCCACACTGCGGTTTCCACGTATTTTATCGTTTCGTTGCTCGTTCTTATACAGGGTATTCAATAGGAAATCGACCATCTCTTACATAAAGTTAATTTCATGAGTATCTATGAGTTTTCGCTGTATTACACAAGTCATTAGTGTCAGTGACATTTTTTTTTTACAAATTTCCGCATTATCCCGAATATTTGGTCAGTTACTTTTCGTATTTAATGTGAATATTCCGAAACAAAAGCATTTTCGCAAAGAAATTACATCAGGCGCGAAAAAACGAAATCAGGGAGAAAATAAAATGTTTGCAAATCATGCAACACATTTTCTGCGTCATCTAACCGATTGATCGCGTTATTACGAAAGGCCCCATACAAAACGTACGAATCAATGGGTATGTACGTGAAGTTGGTGATATTACGAGTAGAGAGGACGAGAGAATCGACGATATTGCTGCCGTTGCAGCGCTATTCTTGTATGCTTTTTCACATCATTATAATATTCGCGTTTCTTTGCTCGCCTACGTAGAAACGCGAAAATGTAGTCGCTTATCAGGTAGTCCGAAGCACGCAGCTCTGACTCTCATGCACCCGTGTGTGCGTTCTTGTGCGCGTTACATGTGTGGGAATGTCCTTTACCATTTTCTCTCTTTTCATTCTCTTCTGTTTCTTCTTCCTCTTTATCTTTACCTTCTTGTTCGTATATTCTACGGTGTATACACAAATATATATACTAGAAAACACACCCACGCTTATCCCCGAGATTGTTCTTCGGTTCTCCAGCACCATCAAAACGTTTTTTTTTCTCTTCTTTTCCCTCTTTGTCGGAGAAGCGCGCCTGATGGCCCTTATGCTAATGCCATGTGCGGGAGTACTCACTCCCGAAGAAACTTTCTCAACGTTTATATCTATATGTTTAACATGTGTGTATATATAAATAAGAATAAGTATAAATCGTTCAAGATCTTTATAATTCTCTTGTGCTTCTCATCCACTCATTCTTCACTCAATATTAGTTACACTCCGATATATTTCAGTCCCATCAATCATCTCATTCTCGAACAGTAACTGAACGAATAAAACTAAAGAGTAGAACTATAAAGCAAACGAAAAATTCACTTCAATCGTAGCAACATTAAATACTAATTACTAGCTTAAGCTTCGAGTTCAAATGTGTAATTGGTGGACTGAAAAAGTTCCGAAAATCAAATTGCGAGTAAATTGCACGTAAGAGGAAATGTATTGCTCAAGAAGGATCGGTTAAAATCTGTGAATCGTTGATTGCTGGCATCGTCAGAGACTTGTCTCTGGATATAAAAATGAATGATGATCAACAAATGGCGAAATAACTAGAGGGGTGTGTCTTTGTGACGTCACGATCGTAACGATTCTTATAAGAGCAAAAATGAGTATTCTAATGTAGGCGCGAATAATACTTATACATATATATGAGCGCGTATAAATACAATGTAAGAATATTGCTCTTACTGTTGGGATGTTGCAGGGCCTGTGTGCTATAAAGTTGAGACTTCCCGTATGTGTTGGATACGTAATTGGTCGGCTGTCCGGTCCCTCGTGGCCACGTCGACAACCACCTTAACTCATCGCCCTGGCTCTTTATAATACTCGACACTATTATAATACCTAACGTTTCTTTACCGGGCCCATGGGCCCATATGGGCTACGTACGTATACATATATATATTCTATATGTATATCGTGGCCTTCGGGGTATCTCTACTGAGCATTTCATGTCTTCCGGTTCGTTCATCCCAACAGCTTCTGATACTCTTATACGCAGTTGTTGTGATCCCTCTGGTCCTCTTATTCTCTCCCTCCCTTTTTTCCTCTTTCCTTGTTCTGTTTATTTTTTTATATCTCCGACTCTCCCTCTCTCTCTCTTTCTCCTGTCGTAACGTTTATAACACGCCCGCATCTGCCTATAATATTTATTGTCCTCCCAACGTCCGGTCGCGCTCATGTTAATATTTTTTTCTTATTTTTCTCTCTCACTTTCTCTTATAGAGTCTTTGGACGAAATTTCTTCGGTTTCATTCTAGCTCTTCTCAAAGCAATCGCTTTTTTTTATTGTACAAAAAATGCGTGGGCATCATGAAACTGTAAGATTAACAGAATGATTTTTTTCGTTTTACGCATTTTCAAACTTTATTGATGCCAGCACCAGCAATTTTTCAAGGTATATATTTCTAGTCGAGGCATCGAGCAATCGATGACAAATATCACGTGGGCTGTCACTTTGAACGATTTAGGTTGGAGTACACAAGACTTTGTCGAGTATAACTGCAGTCTACATTGATGTGACACAACGAAATTTGACGTCTTCGTTCCGGAAGCGAAGCTTCGTAAGACCGTGTAAAATTTAATGGGCTTCGGAAAGAAATATCAGTGACGAAACGTTCATAAGACATCATATAACTCAAAACGACGTCTGGATTCGAATTATACTTTCCGACTATAGAAACTGTTCGAAAATAAAAATTATTGCTAAAGAAGAAAAATTCAAAAGTCAAAAGTTCAACCTAAACCACACTACGTAACTTTTTTACGAATCAAAAAATCCTTTCAAAAAACGTAGTCAAGTTTGTGTTCAAATATTTACGATTTAAAAAAAGTATCGAACATCGAAAGACGTTTCGTTCAAAGTATCATATCTTCATGAGAAATTCTTGACTACTGGAAAGTACAAAAGGAATTCCTTTAGTGATGCATACGTTACAAAATGCACAAAAGGATGAGCGAGAATGAGAGAAATGGGGCCTTAAGGCAAAAGTATAAAAGGTATGGAAGGAAAGAAGCATAAATCACACAGTAGTAAGAGAACACGACGGTAGCTGCATTCCGGTGAGATTGATTAAGTCGGTAAAGAATAAGTCGTGGCAAGTCCGCGACAACCACTTCGAGTTTCCGTGCATAATAGTCACCCTGGCGAACACCTGGGAGTCTCCTGTATATCGCACCTTTCAACTGCAAGCTCTCCCACAATAATAATGATAATAATAATGATGACAATAATCATCATCGAGCATAATAACAACAGCCATAATCATAAGCACAACAACAATGGTCTGTATATTTATATATGTAATTTAGAAGCGCAGGCGAGAGAACGAGTAATAATAACCGAACAAGAATGCCAGGAGCCCTTCACGCACCATTATTATCTCCATTATTATGACTATTGTTATCGTCGTCATAGTTTCTCCCCATATGCGATTTACAAACGACCTCTTGACGTATTAAACACCTGAGCTTGCTGTATCGCGAGTGAAACTGTATTTTCGTCTATGCTATTTTATGGAAAATAAAAACAATGATAACCACTAGAAAGCTAACTCAACAAGGCTCTGGTTTATTTGGATAATAATCAAAAAAAGAAATATTCGTCATTTTATTGATTTTTTTTTCTACAGCTTTGGAAACAAACTTCTTGACGTTATTTATACTCTCAATAAATATTGTTCAATAAAAAGCTACGACTAGTCAATGATTAATGACTAGAATGTTTTTTTTTTGTTGCCTTTATCCGAAAAAGTTTTTATATTTTCTCTTCGTAAAACTAGAAATTCATCGAGATTTCAAATTCATGGAAAGTATAGACTATTTGTAGATGCAGAGAATTTTCTACATAAAGATGGAACAAGAGTGCAGAAATATTTCTCGAGGTGTAGCTAAAAAAAAATCCATTGTGATAAGTCAAAGGATTAAATTGACTTCGTGGAAAGAGAATGAAAGTGCTGACTTGTTAAGAATAATTTGTATACACAGAAACAGAGTGAGGGGGGGGGAATAAGTATTTTATGGTTATACAAAAGGGACGAATGATCCTTTAAGATATTCTGGAAGGTATCGTTAATATTATATTACCCAACACGGTTATACAGAGAGTGCCTCGAAGGAGATTCTCAAGGGGGTTGCGGAGATCTTCTCGAGCCCCATTGATGCGAATTTCTCGGCAGATGCATATTTTTATTTCCAACTTCGTTCGGTTTTTTTTTCATTTATTTTCATAGATCAGGACGAGCTGTTCAATGTTCGCACGCGCTCTTTTTCTCTCTATCTCTCTCTCTCTCTCTCTCTAGTTCTTGCTCTCACTCGATTCTGGCTCCTGCGATGCTCGTAAAGATAGGAAAGGCTCGTTCACGAGATGCTACGGGCACTTGAGAAAAGCTTGACTGGACAAGCCCAGCATCGAATGAGGGGTTTCTATAATACTTTTGCGATATCTATATGTACACCAACGTTTTTGCCCTCTCCATCTCTCTCATCCTCTTGATCTCTTGTCTTCCCGATCTCCGGGCTTCCATACAAGAGGCTCATGAGCTCTTCCGATACGCGATTCTGATTCTCATTTTTCTATATATTCCATCTCGAAATAAAACCTCGGTATCGAATCTCTCACGGTGTAGAATTTTTCCAAACAGTCATCATCATTTTTCGCACATCAAGCTAAATGGGATCGCGAGTTTAAGAAATGAAAATATTATTTCCTTTCATTTGTATCATTCGAAAAATTGAATGACTTCTGTCATCACAATAATGATTCAGCATACAATCTCTAGTTTTAAATAAAAAGGATTCTATCGATATCAATACATCGATAAAACCATTCGATGTGAAAGACAAAAGGGTTGAAATGATTGCTGCATCAAGAAAGAGACTGATGTTGTATTGTTACGCGTAAAAGTTGATTTGAAAAGAATATTTTTCTTATGCTTATGCAATTTTGCTTTTCTGAATACCGAGAAATAACTGTGGGACTTGAAATTCAATATTTTTTCTTCCATATCGACTTCTTCTCACATGAATCACAATTTTTTCGAGTCATTTGAAGCGCAACGCGAGAATGAGATTACGGCTGTTGTTACTTTAGAAATCTTAGCATTGCTCGGTTATGTTACATCGCGTATAATACATAAGCATATATGAGGAACACACGTATATATATAAGAGGGATTTTGCGAAGAGGCAAACTCCGAGACAGCATAGATAAACTGTCGAGGATAAATTTACGAGACGCTAAGAGTGTTTAGACACGTTCGAAGAGGGGAATACGTTCGTGAACGTCAAAGTTTCCTACTCATATCCTTTGATATATCTCTGATTCGTGGGGATAGATACAAACAAGCCACAAGTAAGCACAAGCAAAAGTTGGCACATGGTGTTCCCCGCTGAGCTGGCTACTGGCCTCCGGGGTTGGGTTCTCGTCCTCGAAACAAATCTTAACTCTCACGCGCTCCTTCAAACGTTATGTATCCTTGTATTTATTTATATATTTATTCATAAATATATATGTGTTCATATGAAGTTCCATGTAGTGCTACAAGGCAAAATTTCCCTATGCAGTTATGACGTCGACTTTGACAAATAGCATTTCTCTTTTCAGCGCCGAATAATTCATTTCAAAACCTATATCCTTAATTAATGATTTGTTGACACACGTTTGACAGATTCATTATTCAAACACAATCATCGTGCTCCCACATATTTATCCTGAAGTTAAGAAAAAAAAAGAAGAAAGGAAACGTAAATGAGTCAAAAAATGTCGATTTTTCTTCAAACAAGAGAAATCAATTGAACCCCGTAAACCACAATCGCAAGTTTCTTGTAACACGTCATAAAATCTGTTGATCGGCACAGGTTTTTGATTTCCTTTTTCTCGGTCATCGAGTGTCCGGTGTCAAAGGTGAAAAGATCGAAAGAGTCAACGAACGTGTAAAGTTGTTGTCTACGGGCCTCGGGGGGTAGAATATGAGCACGGGATCGGTCGAGAAGAGTCGCGAATCTTTTGCTCGCGTCCTCGAAATGAGTCTCTCACGCTCGATCATTCATACATATATATAAATATACCCATAAACGAACGTGAAACAACGCACACTAAACGCATTTACTGTATATATATATACTTGGCTTTTACCAGACAGCGATTTTCCCATCTCTTCGTGATGATAAAAAGAGCAAAACAAAGATGACTATGTCTTGGCAATGGCCAGTGTATATATCGACTACTGGCAGCCAAAAGGGCGTTGTCAAAATGACTCAACGAGTTATATTGTTTCGGTTAGGCCCTTTTCTTAGCTAACAATCGATACATACGAACGCGTTCGTATATGTATGTTGTTCACCGAGCAAAAGCCCCCGGGAAACCGATGAGCTCTCTTGTCCCTCTTTTCATCAGCGGCGAACTCAGAGATTCTCGTCGTTGGTTTTCTCTGAAGAGTACACATACATCCTATACGCTATGTACATACCGTATAGTATATTCGCATATACAGTAAATCGTGATGGAGGAACCCATGCAAATTTTCATGACTCGCACCGAAGAAACGATCTCCTCGTACTTTAAAAACGCTTTTGTCGGGTTTTCAACTCCTTTTCCACATCGTCAAGTTCGATAATAAACATGAGCAACGGTAGTTCTTATACTTTATGAACGTGTTGTTCGCTACAGTTGCAAAAGATCCCAACCCCATGATTTAAAAAAATAATGGTTTGCAACGAAGCATACGTTTGGGAATTTAAAGCGGAACAATGTGTCAAACAATTGAGTCTTTTCCGTGTATGTTCATCATAAATTGTCATTAAAGGTTCTCATTGCTAGTAATTTAACGCCATGGAACAGTTGATTGAGCTGGACAGTGAATATCCTTGCGATTGGATAATTTACTTGCGGGTTTTGGTGCTTATTTGGTCAATTGCATGGGGACAAAGTGCATGGTGCATGTGGGATCTTTAGCGCGATTGATCTCGAGCAGAAAATCCCACGGTTCCCACACCCTTGCGGCACCAACCGCACGCTCGCTCGATCATGGTCGACCTCGACCTCCGCGTACACCGGAGATGAAGAATAAGGTATGAAAGAAGGAAAAGAGAGAGAAAGAGGATGACAGCTTATAAAGATCATGGATACCCCACATGCTAACAGCTCTTACGACGCCTTCTGATTATGATAGACGCTCGTGACTCGTGACGTTTTGCGTACTCCTCGAGCCAAGAGTGGCAACTTCCTGTCATACGACAAACGGAGATGAACAGGGAACGAAAGAAAGGAGATTTTTTTTATCGCGACAAGGCGGAACCACGCGGAGGCGTTTTAATTCGTAATTCAAATTGTACAATTCATCATTTTGTAATAATTCGTACAAGTAATATTGCGCCAATCCTCTTAATTATTCTATCAAATAATTATAACTACGCAATGATAACAACGGTGATATAATGACCATCGATAAAAAATATTTAATTATACTGATATTCAGATGTTTGATGTTTCAAATCATTTTTATTCAAAAGTATCGATACTTCGGATTTCATTTCTCGTGTATGGTTTCGGATATTTTTTTAGAGTCAATTGAATCTTTTAAAAGACAAAATTATTCACTCGAAATGAATCGAAATTGTTTCCTTTGAAATCTGTCACCAGCTTCGAACGTCATAGATTTATATGTAGAAATATTGAAACGTTATAAATTTCTATAATGGATCTGTATTAATTGCTCTGACACGTCACGAAACGTGCTATCAGAAAATCCAATCAAACTATAAACATAGATTAATGACTTCGATGCATAGCTATATATATTTTATAAACTAAGGACATACGTTACACATAATCTGCTGAATAGAAGAACGTTAAGACTCGACTCCTAATTAGCAAATACTTTACACCACAGCTGTCTCCACCTCTCAATCTCCTACTTTTCTAATCACTAAGAAATCGATCGAATCGCGTATTTACGTGTACCTGTGGCGTTGCCGTATCGATTTAACTGAGGCTGCTAATGTAACCTTATGTAACGTTAAGCGCGATTCCAATTTAGTCTCAGTGGCCCTGTAAAACATTCTATAAACATATATGGGATTTTCCATGGTAATCTACGAGTGTTTCTGCTCAATCGTTAAAAGAATTAGATCTGTACAATCTTTTTTTTCTGCAAGATAGTATTTTATCATAGAAAACAATATTGAAATTAAAAAAAAAAACATAAACATATTCATTTTCTTATGGGGCTGTATCGGAGTTTCAAAAAAAAACCTCAATGCTCGAATCTGACCTCTTTTGAATCAATATACATTAATGTGTCACAGTAACACGATAATTTCACCAGGATTTCGAGATAGTATAAATGAATAAATATACGAATTAGCGTATTTAAAAATCTTGGAAATCCATAAAAACTCGAGAGATGACTGAAATTACGATTGGACATTTAGTCCGAATGCTATGAACATTAAATGTCTCAAGACACGATAAATGACTACGGTATATTTCTCACTAATTTATCCACACAATAGTTAACCACGCAGTAGTAAGAAACGACTGGATGGTCATTTGGTGTTACAACTGGAGAGACATTAAGCTTCGTAGCCGTGAACGTTTAACCCGATGAAGCGTAAATAAGTAGTCAGAAGTTGGCAATATCGAAAGCGACCTTTCTCGAAGTGCGCAAGACTCTCTCAAGCAGACTTAGTATCAAAGAACTCATGGAGAGCTTCGATTAATGAAATCACCGGGTAATTAAACGATTATTTAAGACCGGTAGCTCTCCTACGTTTTACAGCTAAACGGGTGTATATACATCGAGATTTTCTCATCGTATTATCAAGACGGTATAACCGCGTTGGCCTTGTATCTCGAGGAACTAGGATGACAGCAAAAAAAAAAACGAGACAGCGGTAAAATTTTTTATGTTTACGTGCCGTTTAATGTGACACCATTTACATAATTCTGTAACGAATTTCTCCACATTCCTCTCGTCATCAGATTAAATCTTCCAAAAATATTGACCGAAATAACCAGGATGAATAAAACTTTCCAATATTTTAATATGTAGTCCTTACACCCGAGCACAATTTTATCGTTAAAAAATATATTCACAAAATATTCTAAACCCACGAATATTATAGCACTTTACAAATATCTTCATTCTCTAGAACGAAGTAAAAAAAAAAATCATTTTTATTTATTGCAACATAATTAAAAGTATATGGAAAATAAATAAAACCGTTGTTACACAATGTCAATTGTCCGTTTTCTATGGAACGCCCTCTACAAAAATAGACACGAACATTATGTACAGAACGCACGCAATAAAGCCTCGTAGACGTAAATGTATGTGTCTGTACAGTGGTTAATAAGTACTCCTACTTGTGCCTACTGCATAAAGTGTGTCCATGTGTGCGTATGTTTTGTAGTCGTGAGGTTACCTACTGTAAGAGCGAGGAGGAATTAAGTAACGGATAATTGCAAGTTACTAATAAATTAATCCTTAGCATGTGGACCTCCCTCGGTCACGCCCACTGTATCAAAGAGATCCTCGATGCGCAACCGTCCAACACTTATCTATTTTCTACGTATACACATTTACGTATCAAAGTATAGTTTCAAAGTGTATACAAAAGTCGATTCTCCACGAGCCTAATCGTTCCTGCAATCGTGAATGCGTAAGTTCATATACACGCGTGTCTAATCGCGGTGTTAAAGTCGTTCTCTATCTTTCGATACGTACCGTTAACGAGTGTTTGTATCCTTTACGTTTATATCTCTCGATTTTCTATGTCTACTGTTGTTATTTTACATAGCAACGCAATACACCTCGTCGACATTAGTGACTTCTCTTTGCAGTTACTTTTGTTAGTTGTTTCAGATGCGAGAAGATTGTACGTACGTTTTATGTCGTTTGTTTTTACGCATGCGGTGTTTTAGATCGAATTCGATATAAATCTCCGTTTTTATTACTGTTTTTCACTAGTAATACAGCATCAAAACCTTTCAAAGATCATGCCTATGCATAAATTGATTATAAAAAATAATCATGTTAAACGCT
Source organism: Campoletis raptor (assembly GCA_948107755.1). Classification (NCBI taxonomy): domain Eukaryota; kingdom Metazoa; phylum Arthropoda; class Insecta; order Hymenoptera; family Ichneumonidae; genus Campoletis; species Campoletis raptor. The sequence goes on from OX403623.1 coordinate 13,767,240, forward strand.
AAATTAAAAACATTATAAAGTTTTTTTGCAACTTTCGGTATAAATGCACAAACTTCGTGTGAACTATAGAAAAACAGTGGGTCTTGTTCGAGATGGAATACCTCATGTATGTATATGCAGGTTAAACGGAGCCAAGTTCGCAAAGTTAGAAGCACCGAGTTAAACGTAACGGATCTCTGAATAATTAAATAGTCGCGAGCAATTGGATAAATCGTCAGGGGACACGATAACCGGATTATTAATTGCTTACGAGTTGAGACACGGCTATAAGATGCCAGAAGATTTCATATCTCACGAGATTATATACTTCACATATACTGTATATATTCTCTTGCTTGTGCATACACTATATATGTATATATATGTATGTAAACACAAGTATTTAAATGCATGCAGCACTCGAGATCGGTAGCGTGCACATAAAACTAATTGAGCCGGTTAGCCCTCTATTTATCTCACTGTCTCTCTCTTGTCGTTGCTTTCGCGGTCAAATATCCGTAACTTTGTACTAGAAAATTTGAAAAATAAGTTTCCCAACATCTGCCACAAAAACGATGCAATTTATCGCAAGTATTCGATGTGAAATAAGAGAGATACAAAAACTTTACAAATAAATTGCTTCCATCGTTACAAATTGTCCACCGGCTGAGAATGAAAAAAAAAAAAAAAACGTAAGACACGTTTGGATAATAAAAAATGTCTCGAGCCTGGGAAAGGCAACAAGAAAATTCTGGCGAATCTTCTCGTGCTGGTAGAGTGACGATTTTGTAAAAAAAAAAAATGATACAAAACTGATGATAATCCTCGCGATCATCGGAGTAATAACTTAATGAGGCTCTTGGATAAACGAGCAACTCTCTCGTGATTACAGGGTCCTATAAAACGATCTCTCTATAGTATTTTATACGTGAATATGAGCATATAGGCACTTATAAACGACATTTTCGCCCCCAGGGGGTGAGAACCAAGGCGATAGGTCGTTCGGTGGTCTTTTGTGATCCCGCGAGAATGCAAAAAATAAAATAAAAATGCACATACTCAATATTTTTATGTATACCCAATCTCACGATGTGTACTGTGAAATATAGATAAATTCTCGTGTGTTATATACGACACAATTGGTTTCGCTATTTTGCATACCTCACAAGCTCAACATTCACGAGTTTTCAATATCGATCTCAAGTTTCACCGTCGTTATACGAGAAACGTGAACGGTTCATTATATTCGGCATTTTGACATAAACCACAAGGCAAAAAACATTATTTACCATCATGAGAATAAAAATTGAGAAGTTCGAAATAAAATATTACACTTTGGATTAACTCTAATTGAGGATGTAACCTCTGCAATTTACATTTTTATTTCACGTTTGAAGCAATCAAAACACGAATCAAAGAAAGGCTGGTGTCAAAATGGAACTCCTCATACGTTTATATCAGAAAATGCAGTTTCTTGAACAAATCATGTACCAACATCGAAGATGACGAGAATCAAGGAAACTTCGACAGACAAAATGATGGAAACACATGAAGGAAAGTTTGCTGGTATTAACGGATATGTAAGAGGTTGACTCGATCTTCGATATGTATAAGCCGTACGTGAAAGAGTAACTTTATACGATGCCGACGCAGTCGTATCGTGGTTATCGTTATCTTAACGAGAATCGGCAATTTTCTGGCCGCAGAATCGCGTCGCACGAAGAACGCGCGGCAATGTACGTACTTACATACGTAAAACGTTTTATTTTATGTACATAAGTACACACACGTATGTAAAGGTATATACAATGTATAATTCTGTGTCGATGTCTCTTCCAACGCCCCACAGTCCCACAGAGAATTCCAACTTGTGTATACACATATTTTTGTGTATAATATATACACAGGTTTGTACATCTAGGTGAACTGTGAGAAAAGATCTCCCTGAACCGATTCCGGACGTCACTCGTTCTAGCGTGCCACCCGCCGTTCTAAGACGAGAGACGACGCTTACATGCAGATACTATAATCGTAATTGGAGAGAGTGAAAGCGTTCACTTCGCCATACCTTCGTTTCATATATCCAAAGAGTGTCTTTACAGTACTCACGAGGTGGGAAAAAAAAAATTTCCGAAATTGAGTTAACCACACCCATGATAATTCCTTCTACATTTATTTAAACTTGAGATAAAAAAAAAAATGTGTAATATACCCGAGATTTTCAGTTAATCCAAATAATAATCGCGTTTAAAAAAATATTCTGCAATCTGTCACCTGTAGACATAATTGATGATTTCATTCGGGAAGTTAAGAATATTTTTGTTGGAATAACTGTAAGAAGATTGCTTCTAACAGGTAAGCAGGTGTACCAAAAAAATTAGCTTCCAGTAATTTATCTGATATATTTATATATATGTTTATGTATATGAAAGAAATCGCAGGCACTATGGGAACTAGACCGTTCTAGATATAAAGTTAGACGTATGTTCAAACTCCCACTTGGTGTGTGGATTTTGCTATCACTCTATCACTCTTGTTACTTTTCTCGTTTCTCAAGTCGGTTGTTTGAGATACTCTCTCGTGTTGCCGAGGACCATTCGTCTCGATCTCCTTTATTTCCAGGTGGAAAGGAGCTCTCACAGGTCCACCTACGCCCTCGTCTTCGTATAAACATTGATACAGCTCGAAGAATAGTCCGAGAGAGATTTAAACGAGTATAAGGTGAGCTTTAATGTACCAACAGAGGGAGGATATATAAAGTGTGTTGGATACATACATCGAACTGTTTGTACAGCCCGGCATCAACCGCGGCATGATGACCTGAGAAATTTTCATCTAGCAACCTTTCAATCATTCGCTTCGCAACACTAGCAACAGTCCGAGAATAACGTTAATCTTTTTCTTTCTCTCTATTTGCTTGTCTCGAAAGTTTCGTGATCATGTTGTAAGGCAATGTTCAGCTCTTCGTTTCTCGTTTTATTGCATCGATACTTATTTCGCGTCTGCGTACGATTGCTAAACGTGATACTGAGGGTTCTAATAGCCATTAGAATAATATCAGAAAACTAAAATACAATTTCCATCAGTTGACGAAGTAGTAGTCTTTAATTATTTCTCATTGAGACAATTTTAATAGTGGAAGTTCTAGTAGAAGAAAATCAAAAGTAAGAAAAAGATCAATCCATTACCGGAAGTCAAAGTTCGTGTCTTGGTAAACACCATCGTAAGAAACAGACTGAGCAGAAGTTGGTAAGATATTTACACCATAAAATGCGAACGCGTGCTTGATCCTATACGATCTGTTGTTGACCATAGATCACCCTTCTTGAAATCTACTTCGTGGATCTATGGGATGCATAATCTTTCGCCTCCCGGTGTAGGTTACATTATCTCAACGCGTGAAGAGAACCTTCCAATGGTAACAAAAAGGAATCTGTTTGTGTGTGTATTCACGAACGAGTAGGGAGTATCGGATGTGCTCCTATACGATGTCCAACTATTTTCGTTCCATTCCAAGGGAGCCTTAACGTGCTTCCTTGCCCTATGAGATTCGAGGATCACGTATGGGAAACGCGCCTTGCGTGCCTATGTAACACCACGAGGATACAACGCGTGAGATAGAGGAGAACGACCGATAGGAGGAAGTATTTATGCATGTAACCCCATCTCCGGATCAAGGTATTCGCCTAACACGTGTACAATTCACGTGACCACACGAATTTTCAATCGAACATCATGAATTCTTGCACGACGTTGTGGCAAATACTTTGTCGTATGAAATCACTCCATGAAAACCTCGTTTTATCGGGTCGAGTGCCAAACAATTACATCTATCGTATTATATTTTATTCGAAACAAGCTGATACATTCTTTTTTTTTATTTTGACATAAACATGCACCAGTCTCGTAGCGAGAAAACATTGGAATAAAGTGGTGATGTGAAATGCTGTAAAGTCTGTCTTTTATCCCGCGTCGTTTAGTTTTTGGTGTATTTCGTGTTTGGAAAACCACGTTTACATGAAACATGTTTACAGATCATCGAAGCGAGCAAATCCTTGTTTTTGCTTAACACTTGTGAAAAAAGTTACGGCATCGAGGCACATAGTTTATTTATACTTTGGTTTCGAGACAATATCTACATGTAATTCCTATCAAAGGGCATTTTTTTTTGTGTCTCGCCTTAATCTTGTTCTTATATCGCAATTCACAAAAAAGCTATAAATCGCTGTACTATAAATCTGCCTTGTAAGCCTATACTTCAATCTCCTTTCGTCGATTTATTTAAAGCTAAAAGGGTACGATTCCAAACCAAGAACAGTACGAGACAACCTGACCATAAAATCAATATCATTCAGACATTTTTGTTCGCACGTTATGATTTCTAACTTGATCTGTTTATTACATCATCATTCACCGGTACAAAGTACATAACACGTCGCCGATACACCGAGCGTTTGTAGAGGCGAACTATGAGAGCTTGGAATTGCTCTGAACAAAACATTGCCCTCAGAAGTTGGGTCCCGAGATTTATCGCCGTACTCTCCCGGTGCGTCAGCGAATCGATCTACAGAAAGATGAAAGAGCGAAAGACCAAGAACGGGGGAGTGAGAGAGAGAGAGAGAGAGAGAAAATCGAGAACGAGCCAGAGAAAGACGATACGAGAAACGAGGCGCGCGCGTTCCAAGTCGCAAAGTGATCTTTGAACTGTGCAGTCACCCTCGTAAGATATCAAGCATCGTACGTGGTTGCACAGTGTATGGTCTACAAGTGCTAGAGGTCCTCGGAGGATATCTCTGTCGGTCCTTCGTGCTGGCTCTTCACCGGTGTATTAGGTTCTTCGAAAGATGCATACAACACACGAAACGTGGAGAAGGAGGTGAAGGTGGAAGATAGAAAAAGAGAATAGCAAAGGCAAACTCTACCGATGCGAAACGAAGTAAATCGACAGACATGCACCTCCTATCCTTGTACCTGCCCCGATCGTCGATCAAAGGAAGCCGTTTCCTACTGCAAAAGCTTACATTCCTATAACTATACGGAACCCCATCTGAATGTATAATACGAGGACGCTTATGTTATAGAAGTGTATAACACACAGACACCGATGAATGTAGCAAAGGAGGGTCTTTGTCGCGAAAGACTTGGAATAATGAGAGATTCAGTCGATCATCGAGCAATCGGCAAGCCCGCGGCAGGAAACGATTCTACCGAGGACTATACTTGGACCAGCGTACACGTACCACTCTTTGGTGGAAGACGAGAGGGTTCCTCTAACAGGTGACTATCGCTCGTCGCGTAGTAAAAGTCAAAGCACACTATCAATGGCAGCCATGCCTAGCGGATGTTAACTTCTTACCAGTCACTTTGGTCATCAATCGATCAAGAGAAATTCTGCCTCAGATACAATTCTCACGGCAACTTACGACGTATCAAACAATATTTAGGGACCAACGTAGATCGTATCACAAAAATTGGAAGATGACGAATTATAGAATATAGATCACTCGCTAAAATGAGTCATGAGCAGAAGGAAGATGAGCACCCTTACGACTGATGCCTGCTGTCAATGATCGCCTGAATCAATAGATCAAATGGCCAAATATCTTTCAGAAGGTCAATGAAGTGGACTTTCAAATGAAGGTCATAGAAAATGATCCTACTTTATTCGACAATAGCCCATCCTCATCATTATCCAGTTGATTGTTGGTGCAGAACATTACCACAAGCTCCGAAGTTAAACGAACTGTTTGGACCATTCCAACAGGACTCTTGCATTACGGACGAAGCACCACCACAAAGTCTGACTTCACGACAGCGGGCAAGGACGCCGAGAAGAAACTGGGAATAGGGATGTTGAAGGACACGCACGCACACACTGAAGAGGCCACTCTCCCCGATCACGACGACGACTATGACCGGTTTAGCGCCGTCGGCACTCCAAACAAGAAGATCACGAGACTGAACGAAGCGGCTTACAAATACACTTAATCGCGGGTGTGTATACATTTTCTTGAGAATATGTATAGAAAAGTCTGATGCGATTTCAAAAAACATATGCGAGAAGCTTCTTAAATGCATTCACATATATACATAACAGAACGCAATTCAACAGAACTTTCAGTTGATCTAAAAAGATATCGGAAGCACAAAAAGCCTCTTCCTCGGCTACCAAGGACGTTCGACGTTTTTCGCTCACTCGCCTGTATCCTGCAAGACTACGAAACTTTTTGACCAGTTTCGAGGGTTCGTAAAACAGAAAGATCCAGATGATAAGCCGCGAAGGAAACTTCTGGGACGAGGAAATGTTGTATTTAGGGTCTCCCTGTCTCACTGACCACACGTGATGTTTCTCAAACCTGTGGCTACTTTTGCACAGCACTTTCGCGCACATACATTAGCATATACAAAGTTTCAGACTATGCGGACGCTATATATCAGTCGTTTAGGTTGCCAGCAAAGATATCCTGCGCTGGTGGAGCACCGCAGTTTTATCGCGATGCTAAATCCACCGGGACTACATCGGTTCCGAGGTTTTGCTTTTTCGTAGCTTTGGGTCAAAAAACAATCCCAGGGACAACGTGAATGAAAAATATTGTGCAAAGATTATGCATACAGCGAACGTATCTAATTTTATTTCTGTTTTCAATCGTAAATTTACTTTTAAAAAATCGCTGGCGCACCCCAAACCCCATTAATTCTTATGTATTTTCTGATCTATTTCGTTGTTTACCTTTAACGCCATCAATTTTGCAACCCATTCAACTTAAACGGTCCGTAATTGTCGTAATTTTGACACCAATTTTCTTTTTCCAATCTCAATACAACCGTATAATCCCTGCCTACGAATGTCCTTTTTGCTCTGCGGTCCGTGACACTCGAGCGCGACGCTGGTCTCAGCAGCAGCTGCCGCTGCTGCTACGCCCAACTATCGACGAACGGCCTTCACGGGCCTTTGCTAATTTCCTCGCGTGGGACTCGGTCACGCAGTTTTGATCGTTCGTTAGGAAAAACTCTCTCAATAACGAAAGACTCGCGCGACAGAGAGTGAGAGGAAGTTTGGAGCGAGCGATCCGAGCGTGGGTATTCTTATTTTCTACGCGTGAACGTAAGTTTAGCAAAATCTCGACAGAGCATGTTTGCTCGAAGGAAAACAAGAATATGAGAATCCAACGTAAAACAAAGAAGTAATATGAGTGTCTTCAACATTCCCCAAAGTTTTTTACCTCTCATTTCTCTCCCTTATTCTTTCACTCTATTGGGTGCATTTCGCCAACAGCAAAAACGTCCCGCAGTGCTTGTCTGAGAGTCTGAGAGTCCTTAAAAGTGTGAAATATCACCCGATCTTAACTGGAAGGACAATGTGAAGCAGAGGTGCAAGAACCTCGAGTGAGCCCACTCCCCTACATACGGATGTTAAACTCATTCTCGTTGACTCTTTATTACCACAGCAAACGAGCTCTTTCTCTACCAAACCATAAGATTGTTACTATTCGCCTCTTTCAGAAGCGTGCAGTTCGCCATTGCGTTTAACGCACGTGCAAATCGAAACGTTTATTAGTCGACACGGCAGAGATAGAATGAGAAACAAAGGTACGACGAGGACGGGTCATGTAATTACTTCGGGCGTGTGTACCACTGTCCAGAGCATATTAAAGTTCGAAAACGCAAGTGCTAGCGTGATGGTGAACTGACTTATCTCGTACTTGCACGCGAAACCTTTCTTTTCGTTATCGGCACGAGAAATTCCCGGGGCTAATTATCTTCAAGAATTCCTGAGCTCATTTTTGTTAGCAGTCATGTTTTTACCCTTTGCGTTCTCCTCTCTAACCCATTGAACCGGTGAAAATCATTTGCGAAAAATAAAACAACAATCGCTTCGCAAATCCTTGAAAAAGCACTAAATACGTTTTTGCCTCTTTAACAAATCTTGAATTAAAAACCTTCAACGAAAGGTTAAATATTTTAAAGAAAATCAACAATGCTTCATTAGTTTTCACAATTAAATAACGATAACCATATTTGGACTGATTCTTTCTTCAGAATCGTGTCTTTTTTATTATATTTGGAGCTCTCGATTTGACGTTAACACAATGTTTGAATTCATGATTCATACACACGTGTGATTCAGTTACTTTTATGTCCAACATGCGTATACAAGGATAATGCGCTGCCGCATGTAGGCTAATGCCAAGAAAGCATGACGAACTGCAAATACGACGTGGTGATTGATGATACGCATCATCACCCGTTGCAAGAGCGATAATACCTGCAAGACGATGGTATTATAATATCCTGAGCACTCAAACATACGTATTATCTCTAAACTTCAATACCCTCTGGTATTTTATGAGCTTGATCAAGCAGAGGCCACCCTCCAGCTCATCGAGATACATCGTTTTGCGATGCGAAACGGATTCTTTTTTAAATAAAAAGATCGATGCAATTGTGCCAAGCGATAGCACATACAAATTATGTTGTATAAAACGAAGGAAACTAGGAGCAATGCTTTGCTGATTGATCCCTTCGGCATTGGCAGGCAGTGCCGAAGTACTTCACATTTTTTTTCTTTAAAAATTCAACATTCACTCAAGGAAAACAATTCTCCAAAGTGTACAAAAGATTTTTGTACTTTCTTATAATAATATTGCATCCCCTTATCGAGATTATAGTTCAACCCGCCGTAAAAAAGTCTTGCAGACTGACGCTAATCTCTTAGAAGCATATTCATTGGTACGAAGGAAACCAAGACGTTGATAATTAATGGTTATGCAGCTCCCCTTAGGTGAGAGACAACGAGTCTAGTCAAATGTAAAAATTCAGATGGAAGTCGTATGAACGCAGGGGTCAAACCAAGACGTAAAACATTAACAATCACAATAGAACGCCACGACGGTTGTTCTCCATCATAACTTTGCCCTACACCTCTTGGGGCTATCGTCTCAGTTATCAATAATAATAAATATATTTAATGTTAAAAAAAAGAAAAGATCGTCGGCCATGTTAAATGAAACTCGACACACTTTTCACGCTTCTAGAGCTCTCCTCATGTTCATACACATCGCGTACGGTTACAAATTTATCGGTTTTGGCACAAGAGATCGACGAATATTTTATAACGGTCTGTAATGAGACGACGAAGCTGGTTAAATGAGTATAGTCGTGGGTGAATGAGATTTTTCATTCGTTCCGCAAGGGACGACATGGACTTGCTCGCACCGTTATGCATAATCGATATTTTCAACCGGAATCGATGTTCTTTTTATAATTATTTTTTCTGTCCGATCGGCCGACCTGTTCGGTGTGGGCCTTGCGGCTAATTGCAGAACTCCTATGCACTATATCTATACACACTTGATCTCGTGTACACATGTATATGGCTAACTCTGGTTGCGTAAACTTATTTCACCCTCCGTCGATTTAAATCGATTCCAAATCGATCTGTATGGACACGCAGGGTATCCTAAGTGTCCATACATTCGCTGTATATACATTTGCTCTCGAAAAACACACAAAACACTATTTATGCATGTACCGTTGCACACGAAATCGAAATTCGCGTCACGCAATCTCTGGCATATAAAAAAAGAAACACGTCACAAAAAAAACGTCATTCTAGACGAACCCTCGGATAGTTTTGCCCCGCGGGCTTTAATTTAAACGCGTTATTGATGGATTACGTATCGGGACATAGCACGCTTGAGAATTTTTACAGGATAGCTTGTATTATCCAATCGATTATAGATAAATGTTGAAAACTATAGAACACTGCATGCTTTAAGAACACGTGAAAGATCGAAACTATTTTGTTCTCTCTGATATCGAGAGATCGTTGCATATTCGTTCACACTATTTCCTATTTTCTAAATTTATTCTTTTGCCTGATAGTTGTGGACTCGTTAACTAAAACTTAAAAAAAAAAAAAAACAACAACAACAAACATAAGAAAAAAATCCGCTAGCATACTTATAATTTCTAACGTACTGTTAGAAAATAGTTCATTGTAATCCTTCATCATTCGTATCAACACCGAGGTAGCATGATAAAAATTTCAAGCCGATCGAGTATTTTTATTAACGTCAATTTGTACTTTGGACGTCAAGAATCACAGATTCTATTGCACCACTCCACGCAAGTAAAACAACGAAGATAGATCAAGGATGCAAGATACACCGTGTGTTACTTACTATTACTAGATTACTAGTAGTAAAATTTTGTACTTGCATCTCTTGTAAGGTACATGTACATGTCAAAAATAGTGATCACCGGACATTCGAACGAGACTCACTATCACCTGCTGAGCGAACCGATTCACCTATGCCAGCAACGATGTACCGGGCATTTTTATGAGGATGAGAAAGAATTAAGACCTCATTTCTTGACGGACGATGAGAAATAAATGAGGATAAAGTATAGCAACAAAGTGGGTCAAGTTCTCGAAAAAAAGTAACGAAAACAAATCTGAGTATCGATCGACATATGATTTTGAAAGAATTTAGTGCAATTACTTCAAACCTATTTACGACCATTTCTTTCTGAGCATGAGAACAAAAACGAACAACCCCATTGTAGAGTGCGAAAGAAAAAAAAAAGTTTAATTCACGGTCAAACGAAAACATGATGGTTTCTCAGAGTGCGGCGAGAGACTGAAAGCAGTCACGAAGCCCATTTCTCTCGCTTACATGTGTGACCTTTTGTGAGAGCAATACGCCGATTTTTACTATGAAAACCAAAAGAAAAATAGTAATAAGTACCGTTTTATGAGAGGGTTGGGTTTCACGTTGTAGTCATACATACACATATATTTTGATGTGCAACATGTCCACGTATATCTATATTTAAAAGTATAGTTTAAACACATATACACAAGCACATAGTTTTACGACTCTTGCGCGCGGTATTTGATAGCGCGCGTGCGCGAGAAAGATCGCCCGAAGCGTGTCGTCCTCGACTAGAGCTAGAGATAACGCGGCTTGACCGATTTCCCCGGCAAATTCAATTACACGTTGCTAATGCCAAAGCCGAGCCCGACGAGAAGCGCCGACCAGCCGTTATACACGCCCACGGCAAACCATCGTCCCTCGTACGCAGCATCCACGAGAAACAAGAGAAAAAGAGAGAGAGAGAGAGGAAAAGAATAGAAAAACTACACTCTATCAGCGTTTCCATCTCTCGTTTCTTCAAACGTTTGTTCTTTGGGACATCACGACACTCTTAACCATCGAAACACACGCACATATGTACACCAATGTACAGGACACATGAGACCATGAATTTACATCTCTCTGAGGTCCGGGAAGTGTCGAGAGAATAGTCGAATGAAAATAAAGATATATATATATATATATATACGTGTGTGTGTGTATCTTTGGGTATACATTCAGCCTATATATTCCGCGTGAGAAATTTACTCCGAGCGTATCACACGCTCGCGTGTCTTTCACGTGTATCCTTTTTTTCTTAACTTCCCGTTTTTCTACTACTACTAGTATTATTCTCAATTGCTCATACGTTGAATTTATATGCGTTTGCTCAATAGCTTTACCAAAATTAGACTCACGTAAGTTCAATTCTTAAATTTAGTCTTATACTTCGTATCTCAGACTTCCATCTGACTCGATAACACGCTCCATTTCATTGGCAATCATTCTCATGCTGCAATAATAGTCTCGTTTTAACTAACACTTGTTATCTCGAGTTGTAAAAAATACTCGAAACCCCAGTGTTCTTGGTGAATTTTGTAATAACCAAATTTGTTGTCATCGTCGTTATAATTTGTTCATTTAACTTGATAAAGATTTATTATTTGAAATAAATACATCACATGTGATGAAATTTTCTATGCCCATGAATGAATGTCCAACTTCCAACGAATAAATAACCAAATTACTCATATCACGATTTCATAAGAGAATAATAACCATGACGAAGCATTATTTGGTACGTGCAATAAGATTACTTGATTATTTTCTCAATGAATGGCAAGAAAACATACTGCCAGTTGCTAGCTAGAAGCATTGCAGCAATAAATTTATTGACAGCTGTCAAATTATTTACGAAATGTTAAATGTTGCACGAGGTCCTGTTAGAGGACAGACACATGACCTCCGATAGGACCCAGACGTGAGTGATTCTAAGAGATTAAAGTTTGCCTACACAAAATAATTGCGAAATTGTTTATAAAATGAATACTCAAGATTTTAGATAAAACCAATCATATTCTCCGATCCCATTTTCGTTGATTTCTTTTAATCATTATATTTTCTTTTATCTTATAAAAATAATCAAAGTGTCTCACTCTCGATTCCAGAGGTCACCCCCTTGTGGGATGGCGTCAAGTATTTTTTTGTATTTGTTTTTCTCTTGAAACTATCGTCAATCGATCGATCGTGATTGTTGCCTCTGAGAGGTGGCACGAACACAATGTATATGCGACAGAAATCGTCCGATCTAATATGACTGTAAAGCGTGAATGTAACAAAGACTATTATACTAGCTGCCTGTGGCCTTTCTCTCTTCGTCACTCTCTCATTCTTTCTCTTCTTTCAGTTGACGTCCTATCAAGCGAAATCAAATGAAAGGTTACAGTCATTGGCAACAAGAGAATGAATGGTCTCAGTGAAAAATCAGACACAAGAATCAAAATTATCGAAGATTTCTTCAAGGGCCAATTATTGTCGTCAAAATATTTTATAGGCGGCTATTGATACAGTTGATATCGTGCAATATTGCACATGTTATTGTGCACTCGGGGGTTCAAAGCTCTCGAATATACTTATAGACATCTCATTATATCTGCAACAGGACCTTATTGTAACCATTATTACAACCCGGAAAGTTCTCCGCTCAAATTTAAGCGACTATACACATTTTAACTGACGTTCAATGTATCATAATAATAACAACAAATCGATGGGGACATCACAATGCCTGGGGTCGCGCTTTGATTCTCAATACACTCCAATGAAATGTAAGGCAGCATTTGTTTTAGTCCGACAGTCTGAATAAGAAAAATCAAATATGTTTTAAACTGTAGGAAATTAACGATTATATTGAGACGATGAAAGTGGATTAACTGTTGGTTATCAGAAAAAAATATCATTTACTGATACAAACTAACGGTAAACATCGATTGTTTATTCATATATGTACAGAGATGAAACGGAACTTCTCAAGTTACAGGACAAAAATTACGTTCGGAAACTTCGATAAATCGTTTAAAAAGAAATAATCTTTTTTTCGGTATTCAGGAAAATAAATCAGTCAATGTCCTTTTTATCTTAGAAATCCCCTATACATACGTGAACATCTCTTATACATTCGAAGTGCATGTACCAAGTTGACTATGAGAACCAGGCACGATTTACTCCCACACATACTTTAACACCTACTTACGATCGAACGGGCAACGGGGGATTACATCTGACCGTAACACCCAGTTAATGGTTGTTTATGATTCTCGATCGGCATGGAACGCTCTCTCGCGGGGTCTCGTCCCTCTTTTATTCAAAACTTCCTTTCCCTCTCACTATCTCTAATTCTTACACGATCACTAAATTTGTTTGAATCGAGAAAAACAAAAATATTGACGCTGGACGAATGATAAAGTAATCATAAACTTGACACTGAATCGAGCCAAATCTTTCCGATCGGAGATTGAAAAAAAAAATACCAAATAAAATGAAAAATACCAAGTGCGGAACTTCAATAACTTTAATAACTCAATATTCCAAATAAAAATCATAATTCAAAAACTATTCAATTCATTTAAAAAGTAAATAAACGAAAATTGTCATAAACAATTCAATTATTCAAGTATTCTCCTTAAAATATTCTCATTTACAAGAGATTTTGTTGTATCGAAAGTATTGGATGCCCTGTAAACAAAAGTGACGTCGCATTTATCAAAGTACCAAGAGATGTGGACCACGGACTAGGAATTGGATCTTTTAGAATGTTTTATACCGCGGAACTTGTCGATTCCATAATTGTAGCTTAGACGAAGAAAGATGTGCTTATCGTCCCCTCGCCCTCTACCTTATTGCAGTTTGAATCATCTCTCATTTCTCTCGCTCTCTCGAGATATTCTCATCCTCCTTCTCTTAGCGAGAGGCGCGCAGTGAGAATTGCAACGGCTATCATTAGGATCATCACGAGAGATGCTCCTGAGACGGTGCTGTGCAATGTTCACGAGGTGCAACCAGGCGAGAGTAATCGCACTCACCCTTCATTCAAAGGTGTGTGCACTGTGTGTACCAACTACCTGAGATACCTGGTCATGCAGCGTCTCACCTTGTCTTACTAAAAGTGTTTGCCCCGATCATCACGCTTTATAGACTTTTATACTTGCATATATACGTATATAAATTTGTAACGTGTACAGATTGCCACCAATACCAGTTATTTGTAAAGTATTAAAACTTTTCTACGATAACCAGAGAAGAGAAAATACAGTTTTTTTTCACTCCCGATCATAAAAATAGATAAACAATAAAACATAAAATTAAATCGCACATGTAAGTCATCGCCATCTTCAGTATTCCAATCGTTTTCAAATGATATATACTTTACGATAAATGATTAAATTCTTATAATATATATTAAATTTATTTATTGTTGCCGATTTTCATTTAGAGAACATAAACAATATTAATTATATTCTTTTATATTATAATTACAAACGAACAAACAAGTCACGAATTCAACCATAATTATCGGAATTTGACGTAATCTCAATGTAGACATGTACTGAATTGCTTTATGCACTAGTTTTTTTTTTCATTCATTGTAAAGATCGTTTGTCCATCTTTCTAAGACGTAAACGACTAAAAATGTCATTTCTGAAGATTGTATCCTTGTTGAACAGTATGTCGAAGTTAATTTTCAGGAATGCCTATAAGGAAGCGAAAGGGTTTACATATGATGTCGTTTTGAATGGGCGTGTTAAATGGTTGGAATTCAAATTGAATGATTGTGTGATGGGTTTACGAACAGGCGAGAGATCATGAAAATCGTACAGAGTCCATTAAATTCTTGTGGAATCGAATAACTACTGTTGCGAAGATCCATCAGCAATATATTGCTTCTAGCAGATAATATTACAGGCAACACCGAGGCGTCATTGAGACTCGCTGTGCGGTAGGCGCTACTTCCCAAGATAACGGGCATGACACGTTTCGCAAATCTTCATACGTACAATATACGTATGTTTGCATTATTTGCACACATATACATAAGACTCGACCAATGACGAAAGACTTCAGTTGAGTATTCGTATAAACGAGAAAATATATATGTTCGTGAACAGCATAACATATAGAGTCCCTAGCTGATAGGATATCCATTCAATGACCCAGTGACACGCTGGAAATTCTCAAGATTCGAATATATTTCTCTCGCCATTACCTGATCTTAGCAACATATAAATCGCGATTATAGGCTCACACCCTACGAGATTCAAAATTATAATGCAGCATGTGATGCACAATAATAATAATAATAAGATTGATTCGTACGTTCATTCAAGGATTTTCTGACAGTACAGTCACGTTCGAAAAAAAAAAAAAGCTTTATAATATTTTTCATTTGGTTCAGCTGACGGAAAGCTATAAATACATTGTACTTATGATAAAATTGATGATTTTGACAATAAATCGGCAATTAAGTTTTTGATTAAGTTGATAAAAGTGTTTTCAACCGACAGCCACCTTCAAAATAGCATTCTTGTAATAAAAGTGTATTGAATTTAGAAAAAACGAGAATTTTATGATAAATAATGAATTGGAATGTAAATAAAATTGTAAATAGGTCACGAATATGAAAAAGATGAAAAAAATTGAACAATCCGTGTGAGAAATGATATACTTGTTGCTTTTTCAATGTTATGCAAACTTTCATTAAATCGAACAAGCTATAATTAAGTTAGTTTGAACTTGAAAAAAAATAAAAAATAAAAATATTGGAATAGAATTTAATAAACTTGGTACTTTCCACGCGACTGTACGAGCGGTAAATCCTTTATCTGCTGCGTGTACTCGTTAATAAACACTACCCAGCTGTGAACGAGTACACATGGGCGTTATACCTGGGCAACGTGTGCCATATGAGAAAATTTTCTTTTAGCCTTGGGTCAAAGGAACGCGACGTAGAAATCGTTTAGCTCGGGCACGGTATTACGTTTAATATGTATTTCCCACGTTACGGTTTCTGGTACCCTCTTCCGCACATCGCTACACCTACATCATAAGTATACGAAGCTCGAACTCACGTGTTTATTTAACAAGCTTTTACACTCTCGCTGAACGAATTTTATTAGCATATTAATTTATCCGGAACACGACGCCTTTAATTTTTCGCATATGGCAAAAAGTCTATAATAGATATTTCACGTATAAGAAAATCAGAAAATCATTTATTGCTCGAGTTACGGCTAGTGTGGCATATTTGATCGTAGTTCGTATTCGTAAAAAAATTTCTAAATTTTTAAGTTATTCATTTGATAGCATGCACGATAAAAATATTGTCTATCGATAATTCAAAACTTTTTAACATATTTATAATAAAAAATCTAAAACATACGATACAAATAGAAACTATAAATGATTGCGATATCATATCGATCTTTATTTCCGTTCCATCTTGTGGTTCGATATGATTGGACAAATCAACAAACTTGAAAATGAAAGAAAAATGTAAAGTGAACTTGATCGAGGACGTATTTGAAACGTCGTCGATAAATCAACATATCGATGAGTCAAAACCGGCATTACCGGAGATATAAATAGCGGCCATTTCTTTCGGACAATTTCCGTGGCGAAATATCGGACGAGAGAGTTAACATTGCAGAGATCTCGTTCTCTGGCGTGAAAACTAAGATACTGAACGACGTGCGTGGGTGTACGAGCGATAAGTCAATGTATCTCAATTGAACGGTGAGTCTTTAGATATAGATATGTAGCTCATAGTATATGAACGTTCGGAAATGGCAGCAAAATACTTTTCCCGGTCGCGTTGCGTGCGCTCGATGCGTGGAGTCTAATATCATTTTTTCCGGCTCTATTTCTTTTTTTTCGCGGACAGTTGGACTATTTTATGATGCAAAAGTGAACCAATAGCTGGAAGGCTTGTTATATCAATGATCCGGGAGTGCGAATTGACTGCGTACACGGGGACGAGGACGCAGAAAGTTTTGCCTGCTATGTAGGAAGTTGAATCAGAGGAGAGTGAGAAGCAATTCTCAAGCAATGTCTGGCCTCGAAGAGATAGCGGAAAACGCACTGGAGAACACACTGTTTATATGAAGGAACAGAAACGTTGGAAACCGACCCACGCCCTCGCCGCTCCGACCAACCGACTACCGCCCATAAATTGTGTCCTTCTGCGCTAGTCCACTCAAGACTCAAGTTTTCAATATACAAGCGTATTTAAATACACACACGATTGTACCTTGCGACGCATTAATACAGAATTGCACTGTTCAAATAACGCCTGTGTGTGTACAAAGTCTGGGACAACCGTAAGTTCGAACTAAATAGGCGCACATGTCGGAGCTCGACTGGTTGGACGTCTAGGAACTTAGATTCAAGAAACAAACGTTTTGTACCTTGGTCTTGTATCGAATCTTATCAATGTCCATGCCTTTGGAAAATCTAGCTGCGACTTTGAAATCGAATCAAATTAACATACCGAAGATTAACGAATCCGAAAATGAAAAGAAATCAACAAGACTCAATTCTTATTCTCGATCGATAATCAAGCAAACACCATTTACTTGGCAAAGTTTTGGTTGAAGACTCTTCCAAATAGTTGGTGTTACTAAAAAGATATTTAACTAGAACACATAACAATATCCACGTTCCTGAAACCCCCACCTGATTCGTCCTACGACATAAGTTGCAAGACAAAAAACCGCATACCGGAGATTTGTTTACGCATAGATATGACGTCGATGGCGTATAAAAAGTGTAAAATGTGGAATTGCAATACAAAGGAAGGTTTCATTCATTGAGCTGGGTAATAATATATTGGAAAGTTGACGCGAGTGAAACGAGTTAACGCATATGGTCAGTCTCTGGTATGCGTGATATCGTTATAAAAGTGTACTAAGCACGTGGGGTAGAACAGAGAAACCCTAGCCAAGATACCTGGTTTAAGAAAGTCGAGGGGACCGAAAAGAGTCAATTATATATGGGCCAGTTTGGTATGGAAATAATATAGGAACGATCGTAGTATAGTTGTGGCATTATATCAAAGCGTGCGTTCATACTGAAAACCGTGATAGCTCGGTTGAGTTATTTATATGACAAAAATATCAGCTGGCTCTATTATTATAGAACCTGATGGTGTGGTATGTCGTTTAGTTGATGGTAGAGTGGGTAGAAGTCCACGGTATGTATAGTTCCTATGAGCACGATATGTTTCAACTGTTCTACCGAAAGCAAACTCCTCTCGTAAATTTCCGAAGCAAATACATGCAAGCCGAAATGATTAATGATCGAACGATAATTAATTCATATCGTTGGATCAAGAGATTCATGAGGATGTTTCTTGTAAAGACGAACGACCGTTACTTTTCCCTTATTTCATGTGCAGTAGGTTAACATGAGAGTGTTTGCTCGTGGGCTCGGTGTAATGACGATCGACCTCGCCGATTTCAAAGTCCCGAAGCGTTCTTGCAAGAAGGAAGCGGAACAGTTAACGGGGCGCGTTCTTCTGGCGTAATGTGTGCAAGCACTGTGTTTTAAACCCATGCTCTTTTTGTACGTCGATCGTTGTTGTTCCTGAGTATACGACGACGGTAAAAACTTACGTATGTACCCAAGTAACATAGTCAGACTTCTTCCTCGCTACATTTAGCAGGCTTCAGTGATGATCGTTGTGTACGAGAATAACGCTGCTTCGCGGGACTTTGACCGTGGGTCATTAGGAACACACGAGTTTATACGACGAGAAGAAAAAACCACGCGGAGAAGTCCTTTTACTCACTGTTCCTTCACTCGTTATTGAACTTGCGCTCGAGAGGATAATCGGGGCTACCCACAATGAGAAACGGAAGGCGAGATTTGTGAGGTACGTCGAAAGGTACACGACAGACACACGAAGTCAATGTTATAAACTGGGAGATGGGTCTCACTGGGCTGTGAATTTGCCCGTTGTACATCACGAGAGGATTGAGAGGACGAAAGATGCCCCGCGACCCGGATCCCAACGATGAATTCCGTTTGCCCTGAAGCTTCATGATCACGAACTCTTAGTTGTTGTCTTTTCATCTGTCTCTCTTTCTCTCTCTTTCTGTCTCTTTTCCTCGGTTACTTTGTTCTCATATCGACAATACTCGCGGCCTGTCTTCATTCCCGAGGGCATGCCTGACGATATTCTCATCCCTACAACACGTCACAGCTCTTCGATCGTCGTTGTCGTAGTCCTTGCTCGTGATCCGCGCTCAAATAAAAAAAAATGAAGAAAAAAAATCATTCTGTGTGCTCTGCGCGACCCGAGAAAGTCACCGATCGATGATCGTTCCAGTCTTCCTTCTGATCCCCCTACATTCGTACTATTTACATGAAATTTACATCTGGCAATGACTTCCGCGGTGTGCAAGACACGGAGTGCTTCAATGCGCAGCACCGTGGGTTTAGTAAATTTACTTGCTCACTCGGCCATGTTTCTTTCATCGAGGTAGAAGCTCGCTCTGAATGAAGAACGAGAGATCGAAAGGGAACGATTGAAAAAGACGAGCAACAAGAAGAAGAAGAAGAAAGAAAGGTGGAGAAGGCGGAGAAAGAAGAAGCGGAATATCCCCTCTCCTATCGTGAACTTCGATGATACGGTGACCCACTGACACGTGGGAAACCGAGTGCAGGCCCCCTTAAGTCTCTGGGCCGAAGACCAGGATAGAAAGAGAGACCATTAACGTGACTCGTCCCTGCAGCTGATTCAGCATTCGAACGCTTTTTTTCTTATACCAAAAGAACCACGGGAACGAGAGCCTACTCGTTGAGCCACGCTTTTCGACAATAATCTTTAAACTCCCTGGGAGAATATTCGCACCTTTGCTAAGACCTATACAGTTTCGAAAGGATCCTTTAACGAGACCTTGCCCACGAAAGGAACACGAAAACTTTATGAACAAAGTGCTTGCTCGATCGAGGTTACGGCATTTTTGCAACAGCATCGCAATTAGGACGGATGAAATATTGCAGTATAATTAAGCCTTCGTTAGTTTGATCACGGTCTTAACTCATCAAAATGAAACCAGGCTTTAAGAGAAAAAAAAATCACAATGAGCATGATAAAAATGCCTTTTCATCCTTTTCGATGTGCTGTTCGACTGCAGTGAATCGACGCCTTACTTTTCACGTCATGAAATTTCTTATCGCAGACTATTAAAAGTAACTTTTTGAAAAATTTCACTCCCAAATCACTTCCAGCCAAACGAGTGAATTTTTTTATGCTGCATATACTATTAATAGAATGTTTTTTATAATACAAAGCTGTAATTGTCTCCTACCTGAATCGTTACGTAATTTCATGTCTTTTATGCACAAATGTACATGGTAACTACATCTATCAACGCCTTCTTTACGTAGCTATCACTACTCAACAAAATGTCAGACTAACTTCTCGGCCTATTGATTACATAAAAGAATATATACAAATTCGATACATTAATAGAAGAAAGAAAGAGAGAAAGAGAGAAAGAGAAAAAAATTGTATAGAGTTCTACTCGATACAAAAGGTGAATGGAGCCTAACTTGAAAATACGTTTGTCCCTTCGATTCAAGTACCAAGATCTGTTTCTCCTTGAAGAATGTCCCTTGTCTATTGCAAAATTCGGGTTACTATGGAAGCAATTTGACCAAATGATCATGTAAAAAAAACTCGATAAATCCAACTCAAATTTCTTAAATTCCGTATCAGATATGCTTCCGGGCAAAAAAATTTGATAGAATAAAAAAAGTAAATGGCGAATGGAATAATAAATATAGTAAATAATTCATAATCAGTGACAAAACGATCGTTGATGAATATCAGTGGGGTCGCAAGACCCACCTGTTTATCTTAAGTCTCGCTACTGTCACAGCTGCCGTAACAGTACGTTCTATTATTAGTAACAATATATAAAATACGCATACGCAGACCTTTCCATCGTTTCGCGAAGCTTTAGCTTATGTCCTATCGGAATATGTGACCCCACGTCCTACGTAAGGCTGTATCATTCTCGGTTTATCATTCAGACCGCGAGAAAGCCGCGTATTATTACGAAGGCATTGATCGCCCACTCGAATCAACGATCGAGCTCATACAACCAAAATGCTATTTATCAAACATTTTATATTTCTAAATACAATTTTAATTTCTCTCGTTATTCCAAACGTAAATATCACGAGATGTGAACCATCAAGTAAACAAGACAAAAGAAGAAATATTTATACATAAATTGCATAACAAAGCACAACAACGATATTTGCAAACAAGAAATGTAAAATGTCAATGACTTGTGCGGTAATAATAATAAAAATATGAGAACTGTTTTGAAAATAGAAATTTTTTTAATTCCCATGGCAATCGTTTGACCCATATGTCGAAAATTCAATGAAAAAATCTTTATTCTTACGTTTTCTCGTTCATTCACCGTTACACACCCCATCGATGTGTTCGTAAATGTGTATGCAAGAATGCGCGGGCTTTTATCGCAACTGTTCGATGTTAAATTCAGTAAATTCAGTACACGGGGACACAATAAAGCACGATCGAACTCATTGTACAAAACAGGGAGAGGAAAGGAAGAGGAAAGAGAGGGTTACCGAGTAAAGAAACGTGCGAAAGTAAGCAAAAGAAGTATCCGAAGCGAAACAGGCATTAGATTCCCTTATCGTCGTGATCAATCGTGGTCGTAGTTCTAGTTGGGTTCTCGAGACCTCCACCCGGTTTTATATGGATCGTTTGAGTCTTATGGTAACGTTCATGGGAAATGGCAAAGACCGCGACGTTGTGCACACTTAAAAATCGCCTCTCTCGTAACACAGGACGACCTTTGAATCGATCGCGGTCCCCGAGAGCGCACAATGTTACGAAGAAAAGAAAAAGGTATAAGGAAAGAAGAGAAATAAAAAAAAGACGAAACAATAAAAGAAAAAAAGAAAAGCAAAACAAATAAAAAAAAATAAAAAAAGAAAAGAATAACGATCCCGCGGTCTCTCGATCGTTGTTCTATGCAAATTCGAGGCGTGATTCCGGTGAGCTCTCTTTCTATTTCGCGACGATACCAAAACGTGAGAGAGCACAGAACGCGCTTCTCTCGACCTCAGCTCCTTTCTCTCCCAACGTCTTTAACGTCATAGGGAGATTCATCGGTTTTATCTTTCGCTTTATCTCACCTTTATCGATTTTACCCAACCTCGAAAGAGCGTGCTACTTAACAATTTGTTTGTTTCGCTTCTGATTACCTCAGTATACTGTACAGTCAATTACAATTAGATCCACGTTCTTCCGCTATGATTTCTTAGCCATTCGATTTCCTTTTTCGATGCGATATCGCTCGTAAGATACAGTCAAATTTTTCGTAAATCTTAACCATTTAGTAAACGTTCGAATTGTTAGAAATCATTGTTTTAAATTAAATTATTATTCATTAAGCATTCGATATCTTTAATAGAAAGAAAATTGCGATTTAAAAAATTTCCTGTTTTGATGGGAGAAGTTCTGTATTAAAAAAAAAAAAAAACAATTGTCCTAATGTATGAAAAATAACATTTTTTGATAGTTGAAAGATCTGCATAAATGGGGCTTTACGGGGAACAGTGTTATGGCGGTTAATCTCGTGTTTTTTGTATTTTACAAAAATATTTTCTGTTTACTTGGAAAAAAAAACTAATGCTTGTTGAAATTAAGTTTATGAAAGACTCGACTGTAAAGAAATATTTCTAATCACACGTTTCTACACGAATCTACGAAGTTATCGATGCACCTGCCATTTCCTGGCACTTTGTTTGCATGGTAATATAAAACTGAGAGGATATATGGTCAAGGTGTGCAATATACATCGAGAGATCAATGCGGCGAAGCTTCTACTCACCGCGTATCTCGCTCAAACACTTTTCAGCAAATATATGTCTACTATACATAGACATGTGGCTCAACTATGCAATTGAAACGCGATCGAATATTTTCATGATACCAGACATTACCAAGATCTTGGCAAGAACCAATGCCACAAGCGTACACCAATCCATAAAGAAAAAAGTGAAAGAGACACTTATTCGTGGATAGGAAAATGAAGCTGCGGAAGCGGGCGATAAACTTTACTCACAAAACTTTTTTTTGGTATCAATTCTTACATTTTCAAGAGAATAATCTTCAAAATTCTATTCCCTATTTGATTTGGACTCAAATATCGCAGATAATTTACAACATAGGATATGTCCGCAATAAATATGAGGAATCTCGGAGTTTAGAGTCGAAATTGCACGGGAATAGATTTTTTTTTTTTTAATTATATATTTATAACCTTTGTATAAATTTCATTGAAAATGAGAAGAAAAATGTAAAATAAGTCAAGGTCAAAGCTATTTGGTTTAAAATGTAATTCGTATTTATAAAATTCGTATTTGAATGGGGTTAATCATTGACACCTCACGTTGCTAATGATAAAACAAACGCCCTGAGGACACGGGACTTCTTTTCGCTGCGATGCGACAGATTTTGATTGCATACTTTCACGTCGATAGATACATACATATACGTACGTTTATATTGTCAAACGAGAGAAAAAGAGATGGAGAGAGGAAAGAGACTGAGTTATAGCTGCGCGCAAGAGTTTCCCGATCGACCAGATCGTTTCTTGCCGTACAGTCTCTCGTTATAAACGAGAAGAACAAAATAAAGAAAGAAAGAGAGAGAGAGAGAGAGAGAAAATCGAAGATCAAAGCGGAAGGGACTATTTTTTACACTTATGTATTCAAATAAGACGTTTGTACATTAGCTTTCCCGAAATCAACATAGAGAACTAGTGAATAAAATTCAATATGCACGTATTCATTATATTCTGTAACTTCGTCTTCCAGTCTCTAAAAATTTTTTTTTTTATTGTTAATAAAACTTTTCTTTTAATTTTAAATATATCGTCTTATTATCATAAAGTAACCTGATTATTCCTTTATTTTTCATAACTTTCTTGATAAATTTCTTCAGTAAAATTCAATTTAAACTTAATAGATGGTTTCTTCATGATGAAAAAAAAAAAAACACACACTGAGACATTGAATAAATTAATAATAAAAATGAATGTATATAAATGTAAATTTTTTCCACCAGTCTCCGTAATGACATGTTCCTAAACAACTAATTTATTACACTCTTTGATTAGCCGAAGACAAAATCCTGTTATAGTCATTACCTTCAGATATGTCTTCCATACAAAAAAAAAGCATTGAGGCAAAAAAAATGAGCTGTGCTCGTAAATAAAATAAAAAATAAGAAATAAAGTCTGGAATAGATTTGCATCTATTTCGTAGCGTAATCTTCTTGATCTCGTATATACCCGGTTCCCTTGCGGTTAAGTTATTGGCCATTTACACGCTAATTAGTTGAAATTAGTGAATCTTGTATAGGAGTTAACAGTAATTAGTTGTTTAGATTCGTAACGAGTTGGGGGTATAAATTTGTCTGTTGGGAGTAATTTAGAGCAAATTTAAGTAGTTCACCAATCGATGAAACGTGGAACTATAAAAAGACCCCCTAGGAAGATCGTTTATTTCGGATCAACGAACTTTTCACACATTCGAACAGGCATATATCTTATATGTATACATATCGATAATTTCTGACTTCGCAAAGCTTGGGCGTGGCTTTAGTCGATTATACACTATTGCCTCCTTATATCCTTTCGCTATTTTACTATAATATATATGTATATATGAATAACTAAGTCGCACTCAACACGGAGATTCATGAAAATTGTGCAACTCACAGACTTCTTCTCGTTCGAGTCTCCCACGCGAGAGTATTACGCTCTATCGCACCGAATTTCCCTGCTTATAAAACACACATATATAAAGCCATGTTCGGACGTATTTATGCCTCGTGTCGTACTTAAATTTCGTCCGGAGCCGTAAAGTCTTGTCCTTTTACATGAAAATAAAGATCATTGAGGCTAAAACACGAACTAGACGACAATTTCTGCTTCAAGGTTTTCTTCTAAGCACCCTGTTTCATATATACACTCGGGAAAAAAAATAGTGAGAGAGAGAGAGAGAGAGAGACACACACATCAATAAATCTTTCGCGTCGCTACGGTTAAATGACTCGAACGTAAAGCAAATACACAATCTGTACTGCTCGATAATCAACTTCGATATGTCGGTGACAAATATTTTTTCACAACCTTTTCCTGGTGCCTTGTATCTTTTTATTGTTAAAAAAAATATATATATGTGCAATAATTTGGATTGAACTTGAATATTTTAATTACACAAGTGAACGATAAAAAAAAAAAAAAAAAAATTACAAAACTCGTAAATTTTAATTATCGAGGCAACACGTTTCATAACGCAATGAGTAAGAGAACACTTTTCAGTCATTTAGAACTTGACACTCTAAAAATATTAATGTTTTATCACAAATTTTGATTACAATCGGTTTTATGTAAATCCACAGCACTTAAAAATGAAGAATAGTTGGGCCATGAATTTCTCAAACAGTTTTCTTAATTGTATTGCTAACGATTTCCGGTTTTGAATAATATTTTTTCAAGAGTTTAATAAGTGGTTTGAAATAATTAACGTGTAGGTTTGTTTATTTTAATCATTTTTTTTTTTTTTAAAGATAACGCGTATCCGTAATCGAAATTTGCATAAAACATCGATCGAAGGTATTAAAAGCTTGAAATGTTAATCTTTGACTATATGGAAAGTCGACACCCCCGCTTGTCTCGGTGTACGCGTCGCGTGGATAAAAATCGGTACCATAAAATCTTGTCTCTCGCGACTCTCGCCTAGCCTCGATATGTTTCCCGATTAATTACTGCGCAACCGATCGGATCAATCGGTTTGACTGTTCTCTTTAGCGGTGTACAGCCACGGGGTGTCCGTCTCGTGGACAGGTACACGTCCTCGTGGCTTTCAGATTATCCCTTGAGAAAGAGATAAAAAGAGAACGAAGCAAAGAGACGAGAGAGAAGAAGAAAAAAAAAACATATTTTTTCTACGCACCTAAAGACCGATCATTCGAACGCAATCTCGTCTCTCCCGCTACCGTACAATCTGATCTATTTTTTTCCCTTCACTCATTTTTTCGTCTCTCATGATCTCCGATAACGTGTCTTTGCTCATGTGTTGTAACTGACATAATAATTTGACAGCTGTACTACTCGGTAATAATGAATAAAAATAAAAACATGACAGACACCGCTCGCGTTAACCGATTAAATAAAAATTTTATCTACATTTCAGAACAATTCTACTCCAGCCCACTATTTTCAAACCTGACTTTACCGGGCGGGTATCAATTCATTTGCGTTTATGCATTTTCATTATAAAAGTACACAAAATATTTTCAATTAATATTTTTATGAAAATTTGTCTTAAGCTCCAATGGTTTAAACAGTAAAACATTTTTTTTAATATTCATTCTTACAAATATGTTTGGAAGCAATTAATTGTCTCAATTCCATAGCAAAAAATAAGATTATTTTATATTTCTGATAAATAAAATTTCAATACCGCTGTTACAATGAATAAATATTTCTTGTACGCCGTTTCTACTTTTCAATATTCATAACAAAAATGACAAATTTTCATAAACAATTGAATATTTCAACAAATTTGATGCCAGTGGAATTTTTTATCAAAATTGATGGAATGACGCGTATGTAACTTGCAAGAAACACGCACCTGCCGTTCTCGCGGTCTTCTGGTCCCGCAGCCTCCCCACGCAATTGCGGTCCTCGTTGGAATATATATGTGTTCTCGCGTCGAGAGCGATATTCCTCAGAGCAGACACGTGGGTGGGCCGCTCCTCGCCGAGTTACGCAGGAAATGCAGCGTATTCGAACGTACAATATCCACATACGTTATCCATTCCGGACAAACAAAATAGGCAACATCTTTATTCAAACGCTTTTTTTCTTTTCTCAAGTGGCCAAAAATTTATAAATTTCTTTACAAAGACACCGAAATCATGAGAATATATAAAACGAAAATTTTCCTTTCTTGTTTGTGAAATCGTCTCGATTTTTATCGCAAATTCAGCCTGTCAATATATCAAAAAAGCTCGTACCGTTATCATGGCTAAACACTGTATAAAAAATTTGTTCTCTGCTGAAAAAAAAGGAAGAATTTCGTAGTGTTCCAACGATGCAAACTTCAACATCGTCATTTCTACAGTTTATAGGAAAAATTTTGAAAAAATTCATCGGAAAACTGTTCGTTAACTAAGACTTTTTTTCTCATACTTTTGAAGCCATTCGTAGTTATTCTACGATAGTTTTTATGATATTAAAATATTGTATTTGCGGCTGATGGAAAAATGTCTGATTTACGGACGTGACTTTCATTTATGTCATTATTCTGATTTCTATTGGTGGCAAAATATTTTCGATCAAGGAAGCACACACGTATATTTATCGTCACAAGTACATGAGACATGTACTTTCGCGAACTATAAATTCCAAGGACCCAGAGTAAAAGACTTATTTATTAGCTGCAGTCGACGGACTCCTGAGCGAGTGCGGGGGCGTGTGAAAAATTTGACATATTTATCGACTTTCGTTGAATAACCCGACGAGAGTGAAAGAGGGACTCGAACGAGTGATCTTTTCGTTTTTCGTTACTACACAACGAAAATTATTTCAAAATAACTTGTTTAGCGTAAACTGTATAGATTGTTCCATATTTGTAATAAAATCACAAAAGATTTTATTGACTATAATTCCTATTATTTTATATGTGCGTGAAAAAAAAACAAGTTTTTTTGCTTTATTCTGAATATTGCTACAATTTCCAGAACGCAATTTTAGATTGTCGACAACTATAACAATCAAAAAGAGACAAAACTTTCGTTATTCTGGTCAAGAATCTTGTGGGTTAGGTCCTTTTGGTTCTCAAGATAAAGTATGTCTTGTTTATGTAGCTCTCGCTGATGTTTACTCCAGCAACAAATATTCCAGAGATGGGAGATACATATATTTGAATGCGAGAAAGAGTAGAATGGCTTTATTACCACTGGGTTGCTGGATACAAAACATACCCTGCATACGATCACCCTCGTGATCGTATATGGACGATCTAATGTAATAAAAGCGTAATCCCCTACCGGTACACTTGAATCACGTTATTTTATATTTCACAGCGTAAGCGAGAACCCTCCGTATATAAACGGGACACTTGTGCGTAAAAAAAAAAAAAAAAAGAGGTAGAAGGGAAACTTACATTAAAAAACGAAAAATTATCTTTTGAGTATCGAATTTAAAGCATTCCTTTCTCACTTTATTTATGAAACGAGTTTGCCACAGTTCCACCGATGTAAATACGATGTTTCGTACCTTCAAGATATCATTTTATACACTTTCGTATAAAACTTCAAGAGTTTATTGACATTTGGCGACGTATATATAGAAAATAATAAAACATCTGCCTGAATTTTATTTATTTTTATCTTTTTTTTCTTCTTTCAAATGTGCAAAATCGAAAAATTCTAATATAATTCGCATACCTCGTAAATGCTGTCAAGCATCATTATACTTCGAAGCGAAGTAAAGCTGATATTCTCGCTCGCTTACTTATAACCGACATTTATGATATGGAAAAAGTATAAAACGAGAATAAAGACGAGAAGAAAGAACCTGAAGAGAGACGAGATCGGAATACTCTAGAGAGACTGTTCATTGTTCGTTTCACATGTACGCGTGTTCTCGCATTCGCAAATCGAGTTCCTAAAGTTGAAATTTGCAATATGTACAGGGCGTTCGAACTGCTTTGAACAGCGTATCTTGAATCTCAAATTATTTCTTAAAACCAACAACCGAATTCCTCCATTCAAAGACCCATGCACTATATATATATTTTTAATTACCATATAATTCTGATTTCAAACATGAAAAAAATGGTAATTTAGAGATAAAAATTCGTCCAAGAGAGTTGAAAATTGGAAAAATTAATTATTAGTCACTATTCGGTTCATCGAAATTCAAGACAACAATTTTTTTTCGTTGGGATGAAATTTTATAATTTAATTAATGTAGGAATGTCATTCAACAAATTACTTTACATCAATTTTTTTTTTTCACATTCAAAGCTTCGAATTTAAAGTGTGGAATATCTAAAAAGAGAGCTGAAACTACGAATATTGAATTTTTCATATAATGTAGATGAGACTTTGATGAAAACTTTATAAGAGACCCCATAGATATACACATATATAGTGTAATATAATTTACAAGAGGATTCTCTCTTTGTGGTACTTTGCGGTGGGTATAGGATCGCTGTCAGCGTCACTCATATCTATGGGCAGTCTCGTATATAGCGATACGCCGAGGCGTCGAGTGAACAAGTTGCATTGATCGTTAATTGGCTGGAACAGAGGGTCTTGCTGTTCCTTGCACGATATACATACGATAACAGCAGGCACATGCACGCGGCACAAATAAAAGGGATGAAAACCATATATGGATGAAAGACATTCGTCATACCGCGACGGTTACGTACACTACAGAATAAAAATAGCACATATGTAGCTTCAATTACTTTCAACACATACAAAACTTTACCCACTAGCATCTAACATGTATTGGTACATGATATTGCATGATATTCGAGCTATTTAACGTCAATTTGTCAAATTTCGCAAATTTACCTTCCAATATTTCATTAATTTATCAAATATCTCGCAAATGTTATTTTTCTCGTAAATGAATTAGAAAAACATGACATTAAGGACTGTATCGAGAGACACGAGAAAGAGATAAAAATTGAGAGTATATTGAAAAAAAAAAAAAAAAACAATTGCATTGTAAAAGCTCTGAAGTATCAGATTATTGTTATCTTTATACTTTTAATTAAATCTCTTCACCTCAACAAGGAATTTCAAAAATTCTTATATGCACCTGCGTTACTTTGGAGGATTGAATTAATAAATTACAATAAATGGAAAATTTGTATGTAAAAATATTTTGAATCAATGAAAATAGTATAAAGAAAAATAAAATATATTCAAAAAGTTCTGTACGAGCAATTCGTTCACTTTTGTCATGGAATCTCCTATATATTTGTATGTAAATACATATATACCGAGTTATATTGTTTGAATGGATGCGACCTTGCTGTCCAATGCAGAAGGCCAACCCCAACGAGTTTAGCCCTGTTACATGCGGATCGTTGCCCCTATGCTCGTTGCCAAGAGGGTGGAACGGATTAAAATGCATCTGCAAAAACAGGGCAGAGAAGCACAAATGCGGGGAGCCAGGCTTCGGGTGGTTGTTTCATAGTTGAGGGTGAAGTGAAAGAATTTCATGGTCGTAACAACGCCCAACCAGCCTTTTCATTATCGCATAAAGGCCATTTTGTTTCGTGACCATGAATGGTAGAGAGTCTTTTATCAAATAGAATATAAACAAAATTCTGTATAAAAAAGAGTTTAGAAAATGTTTAAATTTTGTCACAGACGTGCTGTCAAAAATTGTATTAACCATCTTTCTTCTATAATGTTTCATTATTTTCAGACGATAGATATAAAAAATATAATAAAAATGCTATTGAATTGTATAAATAACGAGAAACTGTCAGACCCGAGAAAATCTTAGTTGACTTAACCCTCTGTATCGATCAAATACGTACAATTTCAGCCCTTCGTAAAGGCTCGAGCGATATATAAATAGGATGCGACCTTTTTTTCGTATTCGAGCCACGTTTTCGGCAGACTCACGACACCTCCAGAATTTTGAGAACTTTCTCTGAGGACATTTGCACGTAGACTTTGAGCTCTGCTCCTCCAGTTGCGTATAAATCTTGCCGCGTGTATGTCTATGTATAATTTTCTTGTCTTTTTGTTACCGCAGTTCTTTCGAAATAAAAATCCATACTATTTCCCATGGGCGTTGCCTTCAGAAGACATATGTAGTCGCAGTAACAATGAACGCAACGATAAAATGATTTCACATTCTCTCGAAAGCTAACTCGATCATTTTTCGAAATATTGTTAGACCAAAGTTTATTGGAAAGCTATTATCAATCAATTATAGATTCTGTCATGTGTAGAAAAACAAAATTGCAAATAAAATAGAACTACGATTTACACGATCGTTTACAAGGTCACGACTCGAAGAAAAATGTTTTTTTCGAGGTCTTGACCAAACCCACCACTTTCCAAATGCCGGGAGTATCCATTAATGTACAAACGTGAATAAGTAAACATTTTTTTTCTTTTTCTCATTGAAACGCACGTGAATGTTGGCCACTAGCATGTAAGATCTCAACGTCTCAATTAATTATTACCGAACGAAATTTATTGCGCACAAATTCCCAATCGAAGAGTTATACTATCGGCATTACGAAGGAGACGAGTCCCGATATATGTTTCTCTCATTTTAACTACAGGAGCTCTACACAACGCCGCCAGAGAGTAAACTAATACTGAGATTTCTGCCTCGCAATACAACTCCCGGGCGCGTCTTGAGACGCGATCTCTCCACACCTTCCATGTGTTGTGTGTTTATTGCACTGAGTTGTGTATACGTAATTTATAAGATACGCCAACCTATTATATGCAGTATATAATGTACCAATATCTGTAGATATACAATATCTGCGGAGTATTGATACATACACAGGCCCTTTCATTCCAGATGATTCATTTCTCAAATTCGTTTCTACCATTCTCTTTCACATAAAAAAATTTAAAAATTATCGATGATTAGACGATGATAGAGATATGAATCTTGATCACCGTCTTTTTTTTTCTTCGTCTGTTACTTTCTTTCAAAGTATCTATATTTCAATTCCTCTTCTTCCTTCCAATCCCATTTTGTCTCCACATTCTTTCATTTGATGAATATTTTCACCTTTATTTATATTCACAGTATAAATTAAATGTATACCAGGCGTACGCGTAGGTTTCTTTCCAATCGAACGCACATCGTGCGAAATATCGATGCCGATCGATATCTATCTTTGAAATATTGCGCACACGCTAAAAGAGAATAAATATATATGGAGAAAACAAAACAAGAAACAAACTAAAACGAGCCTGACTGAAGACACCGTGTGCTTCACAAGGTAACAAGAAAGAAAAGAGAAAAAAAAACACTTTATCATTGCAGTTTCACACGTAGCCTTGGAATTCCAGTGTACATTCTGGGGAATATAGATTGACGACCTAGTGCAAAAACGATTTTTTCTAGCCTGATCAAGAGCTCGTTAGTCAGACGAAAAAAAAAACTCAATCATGTGTGCCTTGTTGAGAAAAGAAAGAATGTATTCAAGATATAAACGATTTTACCACTTCTTTATCTACGGTGTACATTCCAGAATGGTTAGAGATTCAAAATAAATATGGCAAATCATTTGTCCGACCATACGTTGACTATTACTACTGCGAGTGTAGCTTTTATGCTCCGAGGCGCCGCGGCGTCATAACCCAAGTTAAAATTTCACTAATTCTTCTCGATTTCGTCAAAATTCTTACAAAGAATAATACTTAATCAACTTTTTTTCAAGGATTATTTGTTTTAAAGTGACTATTTTTGTTGTTGTTGTTTTTTTTAGTCGATTTTTGATTGTTCCAAATGAATGTTATCGACAAACATCAAAATATAATTGAATTTTAAACAATATTTGATTAAAAACCAATACTAGAAAAAAGTAGTACAAAAAAAACACATTGAGAACACAGTTTTACTGCACAGGAGACATGAGAAAGGTCGTTGTAGATCGTTCACGCGATCGGTAATCCGATCCTTGTCAATATAGTATCGGACTCGTTGCATTTATTTACCGATGATATTTGAACACCTTCTGTGTGTCCGTTTTATACTTCTCGACCACAAGCACACCGATCAACACAAACTTTGGTGCATCGTCGTGTATTTGTATAAAGGACATTCTAGGTTGAAGGCCCATCCTGCATTGAGCTTAATTTTTGCTTTAATTTTATATTTGTTTTTATGGTAAATAATATTCTACTATGAAATTGTATGAAAAAGAAACATTTTCCAATGCTGACGCGATTTATTTACAAAAGAAAGAAAAAAAAACACTACGTTTACGCAAAATTTAACACCACCGTTAAAAATTAGAAATAAATTGACGTCTCCAAAATTTTGAACACGCAAAATATTTTTAGTGCCATCGTAACACGTGCCAAAGTAAAAATAAATATGAAAAAGGTGCAAGGTCATCGATCAGTCAATTTAAAGGCAGAGAATCTCCTATATATTGAGTGTCTAGTAAAATGATCTATATACAAATACAATGGTGTCATCGAACGAAATATTCCCCGCGATACTTTGACTATAATAACACAGATTTGAAACTCGAAGCCGCGGCTCCAATGGCATAGAATTGTGAGCAGATCTCGCCCGAGAGGATGCAGATTAGAAAGGCTTGTGCACGTTTTGAATATCTCGTGATTCTAAGATTTTCACATTGCGAAAATCGTCTGTTGTTCTTATACGAGAAAAAAAATCTCATAATAATTCACTAAAACATAATATTCGCTATGAATTAAATAACAATTACTTCCTAATTAATTTACATTTTTATTCGAAAGTTTCTTCTTTTTTTTTTTTATTTAAAAGAAAAATATGCATCGGTGTGAATTTGAATTAATCGTGCTGACTACTGTATTTAATTTATTGAAAAAAAAAAGAATTAAATAGTAAGTCAATGGAGTAAGAAATCGTTAATAATAAATATTGAATAATTGATGTTTCAGGCGATATTGAAGACTGTCTGGTAGCTCCGGTATCACAAGGCCAGTTCACACCACTACCGGAAGCCCTTTGCTGGGCGATACTCGAACTAACGTCGCAGAGGCAAGCGGCTACACTCGACACACTAAGATCAGCATTGAGAAATGCATTTCCTACGATGCAGCGACCGAATCGGGAGCTCGTTTACGATGCCCTGGCCAAGCTTATGCAGGAACGAAAGATCTATCATACGTCGCAGGGTTACTTCGTCGTTACGCCTGAGACGAGAAGACTCCGACGCGATTCTGGTAGCTCGAGAAGAAATTCACGAGAATTAACCAGTTGTCGTGGTCAGGGCGGTATGCTCATGAGCAACGACGAGGCAATGGCACTCGTTCATGGCGAGATGCTCACACTCAGAGACGGAAATGTCACGCATCAAGCGGTACAGACCAATCTCGCTGATGTCATTTGCGGAGGTAAATCATTCTTTCGTTAATATTATTTCTTCGTTCTTATTATTCACATTTTTTTTCTGTTACTAATGTCCAAAATTTTAATATTTATTGCTCAATGTCTCAATGGATTGCTCTACGCGTGTCTTAAATATTGTACTCGAAGATTTTTTAAATTACAAATCTAAACTCGAAATATGACAATCCAAAATGAATCGAGCATTTGTTTTTTTTTTTTTTTTTTTTTTTTTTAACAAAAACCATCGAACAGTTTTTCGTTCAAAAAATTATTAAATTTTGAAATTAAATCATAAGCTTCCATAGTCCTTTAAGGGATTTTTTGCAAAATGTTGTGACAAAATTTTAGGGGGGAATTTTGGATGGCGACGTTTCAAGAAAAATGCGTTTAAAGTTTCAAGGATTTCTGCAGCCGGTTGAATCGTTTTGTACAAGAAAAGCAACCGAAAGAATTCGAATTTGGCCATTAATATTGAACACGAAGTGCATCGGATTTAAAATTTTGTAAATGTTCAACCGACGATGTCTTCAAAGTAAGAAATTGCAAAAAACGTGTTTACGTTTTTTTTCCGTCCTTCAACTTTCACTCGATTCTATATATGGGGCCCTTCGTTATGATATTTTCGTGTCTGGCGGTCAAAGGGCTCGTGTTTAATATTTTTCGTTTAGTTTTCTTTTTTTCCGTTTCTTTTCGCCATCGAAACGTAAGAGTGTGATTCTTTCGTCGCCGACAATTCCGCGTTTATGTTGTCGACGTCCTTGGCGTAAGAAGTGCCCGCCGTCTGACTTGTTCTACCTGTGCCAATCATTTCGAGTCTTCATACGAGAGCCGACTCTCATCTTGAAAGATCGTTTTTCATCGTCAAACAAAAATGAAAAACGCACACACGCATATACAGACATCTGTTCACAATGAAAGTATTTCGCGGTGGAAAACATGGCGAGAATTGTGCCGACAATTTGAGAGAAAATAATTATTCCTTGTTTTCAAAACCATGTCCCTAAGTGATCACAAAATATGAATTCGTAATGTCCCATTAACCACGGTATGATGAAAAAATTGTTCAAAATTGATAGAAAGCTTTAAAAATTCGTTAAAAAATCTGACAATTAAGATAAATAGAAAAACCGACCGCCATTTTTGAGAAAACTCGCATATGAATCAATATGACAGAACATGTCGGTTCTTAAACTTATTAATTAAGATTTTTTACGAAAAAAAAACGATAATCCTACTCGTGAAAGCAAACGGAATGATGTTCTTTCCAAAATTCTGGCAAATCTCGAAAATCCAGTTATTTAAATTCAAGATTTCAGGGTTCAAAAGACTTAATGAGATTTTGGTGATTTCTTCACCCGTGTGATATGAATAAGCGGTACCGTTATCCTTGATGCGAAAATTCCACATGCGGTGAAAAGCAGGAAATGAAAAATGTTAATTTAATCATATGCGGCCATGATAATTTATTCGTTGTTTAATTACAGGCAACCCGAACGACAAGGTGCTGTTCGCGCGATGCAGATCAGTACCGGGACGTCTCGAAAGGCGGCATTCCCTTCGACTATGGGGCTCGGCGAGACGCCTCCACAGAAGCGGAAGTTCACGGTCACTGCCGCGAAGGCCGGATCGAAGCGATACATCGTCAAGTGCCGAGTACGCGAGCACTGACAGCACGCCTCACAGTCCGACGAGTGAGTCTAAATGTCGGGGAAAGGGCTGTTTTCTTGGTGATGGAAAAGAAGAATGCTTTGTTTTATTTTGTTTAAAAAATATGCATTTTTTTGGCTTTCAACTAACCGCAGCTGCATTTAAACTTAAACAAATGAGTACTACGCTCAAAAATTAACATTCCAAATTCCATATCAGCGAGTGATTGCACCTTCGGAATAATTGGAAGAAAACCAGAAATTGTAATGAAGAAAAAAATCATAGAGTTTGTTTGATGATCTTTTATCAAAAAAATTAATTATTTTCACGTCATCGACTAGGTTAAAGGCCATAAGTGAGATTACTTACTCGAAATAAGCGACAGGCGATTAAAGAATTTCTTAAAATGATTAACAACAAGATTTTTAAAGCTGGAAAATGTTTTTTCGATGAATAAACTAACTTTCCGACAAAGTATTGAATTAATGCACAATGTAAAAAACAATACCGTACATTTCTCGAAACGCAGAGTGTGAGGAACTAACAAAATGAGTGAAAGCTAACAATCGAGTGTATATTTGTTTAATTGGCAATGAACGATAGTAAATTATTCGTTCGTTTGAAATAATATAACAAGTAAACAGGTCGATAAATAAAATGATTGATATTCATAGTGAGCTTCAAGTGCCATCAACCCTTAGCCAGCCTTTCCCCGATCCTCAAAACAACATTTAATAGAATTTCTTTGAACATTTTTATTCTACTTTTCTCAAGGTTTGTCGGGTCTATTTTCAGAAAAAATAAGCCTTTTATCGAGACTCTTTCGGCGGAGTACGAGACGAAAGGGCACACCATTGATGGGCACATTTAGCGCCCAATACCCACCCACGGAATGGTTCAATCCACGGGTTGTACATTTGCACAGTGTGGCTACTCAGACGAGAGCAGCAAGTCCATCGGTAAATAAAACTTAATAATTCCTTCCAAATCTCTATCGCATTACGAAGACTCTTACGAAAATGTAAAAAAAAAAAAAAAAACAGAAAAAACGACTGACTTTGGTGCCAAAACTGATGATCGAATAAACTGCGCGAAACAACTTAAGAGAAATCTTATATTTTGATTATCATTTCAGATGCTGGAAGGTTTGGACCAGTCACAAGCAAGTTTTCAGGTTTGGGACGATTCGAGTTCGGTTCGTTCGGCGACATTACCAAGACGACACAGACGTCAGCCAAGCGGAGATTCCTCAAGTTTGTTGGCCAATTCGACACCAAGAAGCTCGCGAAGGCATCGATCACCATGCTCGACTTTACCACGATCAAAATGTTCGAGTTTGAGCAGATGCACATCTCGAGCTTCGGTATTGCCACAAAGTACGAATCAAGAGCCCTATCAGACGAGAGGACAAATGCAAAATGGCAAACACTCGACTAACTCGTCGCCAAGTCGAAGTGGTGGCAGTTCTGGTTCCGTCAGGGCAACCAATGGCAGCCCAGCCAAAACAGCAACTCTCGGTCGATCGAGCACAAGGCACAGCTCGAGAAGACCGAGTCACGACTCGAGCGGAAGTGGTACCAAATCTACGAATGGCTCGCCACAACACAAGGTGAGACATCACATTTTTTCAATATTATTCAAACATTCGACAAAATCGAATGAAGACAATGAAAAAATAAAGTTAAATACGATAGAAATATAGAGATATATTACCAACATCAAGTACGAAGTGAACGAATAGGCTAACGATGTGTTTGAAATAATTGACAGATCCTCCAGAAGACTTCCTCGGGCCACTCGACCCACTCGAGCGGAAAATCAATATCGAGCAGTAAGCTTTCGTCGTCGCCATTAAAGACGACAAAATTGTCGAGTAGCGTGCAATCATCACCATTGAAAGTAATTCAGCAGGGTGCATTGACGCCGCTTCAAGAAGCACAAAACTCAATAACACTTCAAGTCTCAACGAACTTAAGTCCAGTGAGTACACCGCAGGAGCAGCAGCAACAGCGTGCGATACAGAGCAGTGTAACATTAGCGTCAAACGCATCGAGTACAACGACGATATCAGGTTCACCAGGTACAAAGATTTACGTGCACCAGAATAATTCGCCGATGCGTTCGGTCATAACATTTGAAAACGGTACAACGAAATCTGGATCAAACGGAACTACGACAGCAACGTCAACGAGTCCGGAAAAGGATTGTTCGAAGATAAAGCAGCAGGACAAGCAAGAGCGTGAGCTCGTGAGTGAAAAAAATCACAAATCAAGATTAGAAGAGGAGAAATTATTGAACGGTAAGAGCGAGGAAGATAAAATTCGTAAATCAAGCAAATTGGACGATTGGAAAGGAACGAAATTGGAAAGGCCATCATCGTTGTACACGAGCAGCAAAGAATCTAAGCCGAGTCTAGCCGAATCGGATAAAGAGAACAAACCGAAGGTCGACGACGAAACACCAAACAAATTGAAACTGACAAATCGTTTAAACAACAGCCAAGCACACTTGATGGACGGCATGACAAACGTAGACAAAAATTCTCTCGTTAATACCAACGAAAATCCACCGGTTAATTTGCCAACAACTAAAAACACCAACGACGCTATGAATAATTCACGAAAATTGAGCCTTTCCTTGTCAAAGGATGCTCTGAGTTATCGTAATCTGCTGCGTCCTGGCTCCAAGAATAATATATCGTCGAATCCACCCTCACCAACAAAATCCTTCGACGGTTTTGGTGGTTCGTTTAATAACGTTTACATTGAGAATCTCGAGAGTGCCAAGCAACGAAGAGCACCACAAGGTTCCGAGCCGAATCTCGAAAAAACCGTAAGTCGTGGTGATTTGTATTCGTATCCGAGTCTCAGTGACATGCAAGTACAATTTACAAGCCTCGCTGCGCAGAAAATTTTAAAAGGATGTCCAATCAACAGCGTCGATACTCTGGTCGAGGTCAACATGGCAGCTGCTGAAAAGCCTAACAATCGTGACGTCACTGTTCACACGGATTTCGGTCTCGTTTGATTTGCTTGAAACGAGTATTTTTTTATTTTATTTTATTGTTTTTTTTTTGCAAATAATAAAAACGACCCCAGTGCCACGTATTAAAAATTAGTGGCATTTTTTATTTTTATTTCTCAATCGAACACACGTCGATCAACGATCATCTTCAATGGGTCAAACAATTTGTTGAAAAAATCGTGTAAAAAGTGTTGAAAACATCAATAAGAAAAAATTGTTTTCGACGTGTGTTCAATGACGAGAAAATAAATAAAAAAATCAACGAGTTTTACATCAAAGAGACATTTCGATGCGAGAATACCATTTTTTTGTTTTTTTTTTTCTGTATTTTTACAAGTCGGTAGCTACACTTTGTGAATAAGCAGAAATAACGCTAAAACAAATTTAACAAACGTATCAAGCTTTTTACGGTTTTAAAATATGTTCTTGTTAACCATAATTGAAGGATCAAACGAAGTCAGCTTAGATACACAAGAGTCGAAATTTTCAATAAAAAGTTATACGTTTTATTACCAAAATCGTTACGAGGCACCTCGTCCTCTGTAACACTATCTTTTTGCTCGAATTTTAAAAATGTAACAATGTATAATGTGTTATTTGTAATCGGCCAGGATATTTGTTTTCGAGCTTTTTTTCAACATCGAATATTATATAATATAAATAGTACATATATGTATCATCATTAGAATTATACAATACACCGAGTCTCGGATCATTCGAGCACTGCCATTTTAACACTTCCAACGAATTTTCCATTTTTCTCTTTCAACTACTGTTTTTTTTTTTTTTTTATTCTCCTTTTTACAGAGATCTGTTCGATCGATCGAATAAATTTTCGATCGAGCCGATCGTTTTGTCGAGCTTCCAAAATTCTCGAGTCACGTAATATATAAGATCTCTCGAGATTTGCATCGAATTCAACGAATAAAACGATATTTCCGTCTACGATTTATCTTCTTACCCTACGAGCGGTGTGAAAAAAAAAAAAATATCCTCATCCAACGAAAGATTATAGTGGAGAACTTTTCTTTTGTTACATCCCACAGCTTTGCGTCGCTTTACTTGGATAAAGTGTGACTCGTTAAAGCTTCGACTCAGGTGGAACGAACCTTAAATCGTTTTCAATAATATTTTGTCTTTTTTTTTTATATTTAAAATAATTTCACTCCGAAAGTGTACATTTTATTGGGATAACAGATGGTGAAGAATTCAATGGGGAAACAGAGCTGAAATTTTACGTTAGAAACGCCAGACTTAGAAAAAAATTACACGTTTCATTGTGTGTAATGCGTAAAATCGATTTTTAGTTTGTGCGATGAAACGAATATGAATAAAACGTGTGTAACATAGAAGGAGAATAAATCAGTTTTTTCTTTCTTTTAGAACTTCAAATATTAGTTTTATATACTTACATATGAAAATATATACGAAAATACATATATACAAAAAAAAATAGAGGCATCTATTCGCATACTGGCTCAAAGTCAATTTTTGTATTTTTTTTTTTTTTTTCTTTCTAATTATATATATTTTTGTTTGTTTTATTTCTCATGAAAGTATGTGTACCACTTTTGTAACGCTAGTGCGATCGTGAATCTTGTATCCAAGTGCCAAAACCGTAGAACTGTAACTCGATTGCCTTTAAGGATCTCGTGATAAAACGAGACATTGAAAACTCGTTCTCAAGGAGATCCAATTATTTAGATTTTCATTTGAAAATCGAACGACGCACATTGTTATAGATTAATAAATAATAATAATGAAAAAAAAGTATTGATTATTGACCGTCAAAAATATAACCACGAACAAGAGAGTAGAGGACAAATTATAATTAGAGTTCGAATGACACGCTTTGTATATGCATCTTATGGAATCGACGAAGTCTGGCATTATTGCCTTTGTTTTTTCGCCGATCGTATCTTTGTTTATTACCTTGTTCATTGGAAAACCTTTTTTTATGGATAAACCGAAACTAACTTGTAGTATCGCATTGTATTATCATCATTTTCGAACATATGAATAAAACGAAAACAAATATACGATATTAAAACAAATAAAAAAATATAGATGCGTATATATTATACATGTTTATATTTGATTGATGCAAAAGATTTTTTTTCGCGCCCCACTCGGACTTACTTTTGATGTTGGTACTAGAACGCAATTGAACTTTTTTCGGTAACTCGATCGATCCATTTTTATTATTTATTTTCTCAAACAATTTTCTCTGCAAATGCACGTTTTGTTTTCATTTTTCCCCTGAGAATTTTTCTTAAAGACATTTGTAAAGTGATAGTCCTTTTAAAAATTAGCTGAATTCTTCAATTTTATAGTCTTAAAGTTTGCATCGTTGGAACGCACCGATAATTTTTTTTTTTTTTATTTATCGTATGCTTTATATTTTAAATCGTCCCAAGTTTTTTTGTAGATTTACAGTTTTTAAGTCGAAAAAAAAAAACAATTGTGCAATTGTCGTAACCAAAAATACCGCATTTGCGGGCTCTGCTGAAGAAAATAAATGAATTTTGTTGCACTCTTGCGATGTAAACTTTAACAACATTAGACTTTTTGGAGGAATTCATATGAACTTGTATTTTTGTGTTTTTTGATTATTTAATTCCAAAAGCGTAAAGTCAAACTTTTTAATTCGATGCCATTTACCAGCTTGATAAAATACAATCAATTCAGAGAAAAGAATTTTCAACGTAAATTTTACTTTATCTGTATTTAAAGAAAACAAGGAAAGTCTCGTACGCAAAAAAAATGTGTTGTTTTTTACTACAAAAAAGTAAAAGGCGCAAAATCATTGTTCGATGTCAATGTTTGAAAATTGTTTTCACAGTAGGAGCAGGAACGGGGACGTTCTAAAACTTGGTTTTCCAAGTTCGACTTTTCTAATTCTTTCCAACGCAAATCGTTTTCGTTTGCCAGCGATGGTTTCATTGGCTCATTACAATGGTTGATGGACAAAATTAACATCGAAAATACCTCCAAGTTCACTTTAATTTTATTCAATTTTCATGCCGACTATTTCATGCTATAGAAATGATTGATTTACTCACCGTTCGATGTCTTGTTCCACCTCTCAGGAACTCGTCATGGAGTCGTCGCGTGTGGCGAAATCTTTCGAGGATCCTACAGTTGCGATCCATTGCACAAGACTCCCCATGTCAATCCCGCACAAACTCATCTAATTAATCTCACGAATTAGTCAATTATTCACGATCCTTTGGCTAATTAACACTTAATTTTATCACAATCCGCGCACTATGAATTTTGATTTCAAAATTTTTCACACCAAATATTTGTATTAAGATTTTTCATAATTTAATCGTAGAAAAGATCCTAAGGTTGTATAGTTATTATTATCCGTTGCGGATTAAGAAGAATTCTACTTATATATTTCGTTCAGTCAAATTTGTCCGCATCGACGAACGATGAAGCGTAGCGTTGAATTCACCGACCGGCGCTCAAACCGCACTCTGTGTATCGCCGGCCGGCGTCCGATGGATACTAGTTAACTAGTCTGAATACGCTCTCCGGCTCACCCTGCTGACCCTGCTCCCCTACTGCCGCGCGCTCGCTCCACCAGTTGCGCTTCCCCACTCCTCCCCTCACGTCCCGCCGGCACAACGAACGTTCCTCCACTCTGCAGCACGCGTAACCGTAGCAACCACACGGGACTCACGGAAGCGCGTAGAACGTAAACAAACCAAACACATACCACACAAGTTTTCTTCGAAGTCTCTAATTTATGTCCATATACCGAAAAATAAATTCATCAAATGATAATTCTCGTTTCATCATTTGGCAAATAAACTCGATAATAAAATCGCCTTATAATGAGAGTTAAATTATACATTTACGAAATTAAGAAGTCCAAGTCGGGGACCCAAGTCAATCGCGTTCGCAATTCGAAGATAAAACAATTATGAGAACGAATAGATATCATTTGCAATTCTAGTAATTTCTAGCTTGGAACTAAAACTCGTACCAACGTGTTACGGAACAGGGGACACCCAAGGACACGCTACGCGGTGGAATTAAATGTACCGCCCATGTATTCAACACTGGTTCGCCAATAAAATTCACAATTTTCCGTTAGCGCCGGTTATGTCGAATCACTGCAAAGGATTGAGCGAGATAGAAACATAAACAGTGCGAAATGTTTTTTTTCTCTCATGTGTGTACATTCTATGTCCCCCCTATACGTGACTGATACTATACCAACGATACTAAGAATGCTGAGATTTCACGTTGTTGTTTATTTACACATTCTCATTTCTCATTCGTCTGTGTGAAACGAAAACAAGTTCGGACGTGTTCGACTCTTTCCCGGTTTCCACCACAATCGTATTAGTGAATACCCTGCTTCAAGGGGATATCGTGCATGATATAGATATGATATAGATATGCCTTTGTGCATTTCGCGTTCGGCCATATTGTACTCTTACTTACTCGGTTAGTCGTTACATCAGATCAACGATCTTCTCAAATTTTCGTAAGAAAAGAAAAAAGCTACTCAGATTTTCCGTGTAATTTGCAGTATTCGTACCATAACTCGTAAACCATCGATTTTGTGTAAACATTTTTAAATAAATTCGTTTACTTGAATAGCGATAAACAATGGGGAAAAAAGGTACGTGAACTATCAAATAATTACTTTCGATATATTTTAATACGCATTATACATTTCTGCCGAATTCGAGATTGAACCATGTTATTTTTTCGATCTTAACGTACCCTAACCTAAATCGTAAATTCGTCTTACTCGCTAAGAAAGTTGGACAGCGTTTGAGGGTCGTGTCGAAAAGAGCAATTCGGTCTGAACAAACTTTTTTCCTTGTCCATCATTTCCGAAATCAGTCGATTGTCAGGAAAAAAACACTAACAAATGTTATGAAATTAACTGCCAACGAGCATCATTCCTTTTCGATTATGGGCAAAAAGAGTATTATAGTAAGAAAAAAAGGGTTGAATATTCAAAAATTCAAAAAACGGGCTCCAGACAGTATCCATGAATATGAAATTTGACATATTATTGCATCATATGATGCAATAATACCATTTGACGTTTGATACCATTGACGACATTTGGATTTCTATAAACACTGAGCCGCTAGAAATAGGTCGACGGTCGTTGCATGGATTTGCTTTTAACGCCAGCTGATAAAATCAGATTTGATCCAAACTATATTCAGTTATTGGCAAATTGTAGGAAAAAAGAAGGAGAAAAATGAGCAAGGTTCAGAAGGTGGCCCCTCCCAGGGTAGC
This sequence comes from Campoletis raptor, assembly GCA_948107755.1. Classification (NCBI taxonomy): domain Eukaryota; kingdom Metazoa; phylum Arthropoda; class Insecta; order Hymenoptera; family Ichneumonidae; genus Campoletis; species Campoletis raptor. Next base: position 13,811,536 of record OX403623.1, read on the forward strand.
CCTGCAACTGCGCAACAACAACAGCAACATCAGCCGCAACAACAACAGCAGCAGCAACGTCCGCCGCAACAACAACAGCAGCAGCAGCAACGTCCGCCGCAACAACAACAACAGCAGCAGCAACGTCCGCAGCAACAACAACAGCAGCAGCAGCAACATCCGCCACAACAACAACAACAGCAGCAGCAACGTCCGCAGCGACAACAGCAGCCACCTCAATACAGCGAAGCAGACCAAATCGCAAGAGGTGTTGCTCAACTAAATGTCGGTGACACTGGACGTCAACGGCCAGGCCCTGGACGCGGTCGAGGAGCACAACAACAAAGAGCTGCTTGGGGACAGCAGGCTCAAGCACCCCAAGCAGGTCGCGGCGGTGGTCCACAACCACCAGGACCTCAAGCTGCTCAGGGACAGCAGGCTCAAGCGCCAATCCCTGGAATGGCTCAAACACCTCAACAAGGTCGTGGCAGAGGTGGTGGTGGAGGACGAAGTGGACGAGAGGTAAAGTTTGTTCGTTAAACCTTAAAACGTTTTTGAAGAATTCTATTTTTTCTTTTACTTTAATACAATATTATGCATTTAACTTTTCTTTATTTTTCAACAAACCAGCTGTTTATACTTTTAATGAAATAATTTCGATGAAACGTGTACCTAGTACCTGCTGGCAATACAGACGCTCCATAGCGGCAATGTTATTTCAAATATTAAAGTTTCATGAATAAATTATTTGAACTTTCTATTGCCTCCGATTAATATGAAAATCCAAAGTGGTATAAAAATTGGCATCGTTAAAAATGAAACAAAATCGTTTTTTCTTCGTGGAAAATTCTTACTGTTTCAGATTTGAGGAAATAATTACTTATTCTTATTTACTTATTTCCAGCGTGAACCTTCGGTGCCAAGCTCCGCGTCTTCCGCAGCTGGCGATGCTGAATCGATGAAAAGCGGAGGTTCTGGTGGAAAAGGCGGCGGAGGCAACAATCAAGCCGCTCGGGTGACTTTTTTTTCCTTTTTCAAATAATATTTTAATGCCGTGAATTTCTTTTATATTGAATTTACAAAACACACACTTCGTGTAAGGGCTTTGAAAAAAAAAAAAGATGAAAAAACAACAATGCACATACGCTCTATTTATATCACTCGCAAAATGCAAACGGTGCGAAAAGGTAAACCTCATCAAGGTAACGAATGTTTCAAGTTGTAAGTAAATCTAGTCGTTCTTGGGAGCATCAGTAAAGTGATGATGAAGTTTCCTTCATTAAAATGCTAGAGAATTATTTTTTTAGTGGATCCCAACGTTTCAAGAAGCGTTTGACTACTATAGTTCGGAAATCTTTTTTTATGACCTAAAAACTAAATGTTCGAAAAAATTAAATTATTGCAAGAATCGGGAGAAAAGAATTTTCTGTTGGGTTCTAACCATAATAGCTTCGGAATATAATTCTCTAAACGCAAATCACTTCATCTCAGGCTTCTCCTGGGAGCACACCTGTGAAGACATCGCTATCGGCGACCTTACAAGCGACGTATTACAATCAAATACCAAAACGCAAAGTTGCCAATCGCGGTGGAAAGGAAGGAAGACCGATAACTGTCGAGACAAACATGATACCAATCATCTTTAAACCAAATTTCGCTCGGATGGTCGTCCATTATGACGTCAAGATGGATCCTGATAAACCAAGATTCATGTATCGACCCGTCGTCGAAGCTGTGAGGATGAAACATTTTCGTAATCTTTATCCAGCTTTCGACGGTCGATGCAATCTTTTTGCAGCTGGTAACCTACCGTTTGGCGATAATGTAAGTATAATTATGTATTTTAAGTGAAAAAGTTAAACCAAAATCGTTGAATTCAGACGAGCAATTACTTCGCAATTTGAAACAAATAGCCAGCTTCGTCCAATAATAAAAATAAAACTGAGTAAAAAGCTTTCGAATGGATATTTCGTCGGTTTCGATCAAATCTTTTGGTTAACTATGAAAATTTTCGAATTTTTACAAATAATAAGTTTCAACTATTGATACAACCACTCCAGTTTTTCTCACTTCAATAATAATTGCCGATTTTCTGGATTATAAGAAACACTACACAATAATATGATATTTTTCTCCCACCCAGCTGACCACTGAAATCGAGGTATTGAACAATGAGCGACAGAAGAGTATGACTTTCAAGGTTACTATAATCAAGGTACAGGAAATTGATATGTCATGGTTGCCCACCGTAAAACCTGGATTTTCGGAGAGCGAGAAATCGCAAATTGCGATACAGGCACTAGACGTTATTCTTCGTTCATCGTCAGTTCGCCAAAAATGTGCAACGGTAAAATTTAGCGTTAAATAATTTAAAACATTACTTAGCCATTGTTTATCACACATCCTTCTAACAAATATATCGTATAATCGCATTCCACAATGCGAGATAAGCGATGAATTTATATTTTACATTTTAATTTCTCAGGTTGGAAGATCGTTTTTCTCTCCACCGGCTGGAAGAATTGAGAGTTTAGGAAATGGGATGGATCTCTGGGTTGGAACATTCCAATCAGCTGTACTTGGCTGGAAACCTTATTTCAACGTTGACGGTAATTATATGATCAATTCGATTTTTGTTTAATTGTTTCTCGCGAAACTCAATACAAGAGTTTATTAAATTCGTCAAATTTACATCATAGCAGTAAACATTGTTTTACAGTCTCACGACAATCATTTAGGATGGCCTTGTTTATAAAAAAAATAAAGAAACGAACCAAATTCATCGCGCTTGAACGAAGAAAATTTCGATACCATAGACATTCAACTTTGCCAGTGAATTTATTATTCTTGGTCACGTTTTGATAAAAAAAAATGTTTATAAACGTGTATTTTCTTTTTCCAGTTGCTCACAAGGCATTTCCACGTAGTCAGAGAGTGACAGATTTATTCCAAGAATTGTGTGGTGATCCTCGAAGTAGACAGCCTGTAACTGCGAGAGATATCGAGTACGGCAGGCATAAACTATCGAGTTTCTTGAAAGGCCTGAAAGTCACTTACGAAATACCGGGACAACCATCCTCAAGACGTACAATGGGTGTCAACGATCTCGGCAGAAATGCAGAAACCGCTAACTTTACTCTGGACGATGGCACGGTTACAACAGTTAAAAACTATTTCGCTCGAGTGAAGAAATATAATATAAGACATCCGGACTATCCTACCCTCTGGGTTGGTTCCAGGAATAAATCTATACTTATTCCAGCAGAAGTAATAAAAATCATATTTAAATAATTCTCGAACGATTATAAAAATAATAGCTTAAAGTAAATCTCAATTCTCTTTGTACGTATTTCTTTTGTAGCTGTGCGTGATCGAAGCCGGTCAAGTGACGCAAAAGAAATTGGATGAAAGACAAACAGCAACCATGATTAAGTTTGCAGCGACGAACGTTGAAACTCGCAAGAGAAAAATATTGGAAGGCGTGAGTAGTAATGGCAAATGAACTAAAGACTTTGACGAAATAAATGAAATTCAAACGATAAGTCAACTAATCAACGTTCATTTCGGAACTGCTGTTAGAAACAGGAATTCGATCGAAATCATTCAATAAATTTAAACTCTTTCTTGTTAATTATTGACGACAAATACGCGCGATTACGAAGTATACTTTTCGATTTATTGTTACACTTTTTACCGTTTAGTATCAAAATCAATGTTCCGATCGTCTGTCAACAAATATTGACAATTGTGAACAACTCATGTGATTATTCTTTTTGTTTTTTTGTTTTTTGTGCATCACCGTAGTTCGCGAAAATGCGCACGAACGAAGATCCGGCAATGAAAGAATTTGGTGTTTCCGTTGGAGGAGGTTTCGAGACGGTAAAAGCACGTGTTCTTAATCCACCAATGCTTCAAGGCAAGCAGAGCATGAAAGTGAACAAAGGAGTATGGAGAGCAAATGGTTTTTGCACTGCTATGAAACTTCCTAATAAGTCATGGACAATCTTGAATTTGAATTACCAAACTCAAGAAACGCCTTTGAGAAATATGGTTCAATGTCTGATGAAGGGAGGTTTGTAAAATTCGCTGTTGTAATATTTTTATTGAAAAACGCTGGAAAATAAAAAGAAAATAAATATCTCTTTTTGCAATAGGCAGAGCCGTTGGAATGGACATCGGAGAACCTTTAACTCCCTTCAAAAATATGACAGCTCCAATGCGAGACGTACGAGAAATCATACAATTCTTCACTGAAAAAAAGGAACAAGGTCTGAAACTCATAATTGTCGTTGTACCAGATAAAACGGGGCCGGTTTACGGTGAGTTGAATTTCTTCGGTTTTTTTCTTATTTTCTGCCTTCAAAAACCATAAATTTCGTAAATATAGTAACTTTTTTTCATTTTTAGGCAAAGTCAAACAAGTTGCGGAATTGAACGTTGGCGTATTGACCCAATGTATCAAAGCTGTTACCGTTGAAAGAAAAATGAATGATGCCACAGCCGGAAATATTTTGCTCAAAATTAATTCCAAACTCAACGGTACCAATCAAATTATCGCCCCGACAATACGGTAAGCACTTGCTTTTGTTTTTTCTTCATTTCTTATAAATACGAATATTGTTGTGATACTAAAAAATATTTTAATGATCATGTTTAGACCACGGTGCTTGGAAATTCCGTGCATGATCGTGGGTGCCGATGTGACTCATCCGTCCCCAGACTCTGTAGGAATACCTTCAATCGCAGCGGTAATTGAACGACAAATGAAATAATATAGTTATTTACTTGTTATGATGAAATTCTAAAATCTTGAAAGTTTATTTGCTGACTTCTTTTTTCTTATTTTAAAGGTTGCCGCGAGTCACGAGCCCAACGCCTTCAGATACAACATCAAAATACAACTCCAGCCACCCAAAACCGAAATTATACTTAATCTCGATATGATTATGAAGGAACAATTAATGTTCTTTTACAAAGCTACTGGATTGAAACCCGGACGTATAATATTTTATCGGTGAGTCGTCAAAATTCTTCTTTATTTTAGAGAATTTTAAATTCTTCTATCAAAAAGTTTATTTCCAATTTCATGTTTTTCAAACGACAAATACCCTTCGTCCCATTGAGCCTGTGGGTTATTCATCAGATTTCTAAGCGAGATTGCACAAATTGACAAAGTTGAAATGTGCCCAAAAAATGTCGTGAATGAAAAGTATATATCAAGTTCCTTTAACTTGATTAACGAATTGCTTTTTCCATTGAAAAAAAACAGGGATGGTGTGAGCGAAGGTCAATTTCCTCAAGTGATGCATCATGAACTTCAAGCTATACGTAATGGTTGTCGCAAAATCGCAGGAAACTCAACTTACGAGCCAAAAATAACTTTCCTCGTTGTACAAAAACGGCATCACATTCGATTATTCCCTACCGATCCACAAAACTCCGATGATCGAAATGGCAACGTTCAAGCCGGCACTGTTGTTGATACCGAAATTACTCACCCGTCTCACATTGATTTTTATCTCGTTTCGCACGCCAGTATTCAGGTATTCTTTCAACATATTATTCAATACATTAAATCCAATGATTTTCGTCATTTCAATTTTTCTTGACATGGTATATTAATAAAGGGACATCATTTACATGTTTTTACTTCTTCACCGCAATCATGAAATTATTATTACAGGGAACTGCACGACCAACGAAATACCGTTGTCTCTGGGACGACAGTGACATGTCGGAAGATGAGATCGAACAATTGACGTATTACCTGTGTCACATGTTTTCACGTTGCACACGATCTGTCAGTTATCCAGCTCCAACTTATTACGCGCATCTCGCTGCGTTCCGGGCCCGAGCTCTTACCAACGAGTAAGTAATCGATCTAAAAAATCAACTAAAAATGAACCGTAAGGCAAAGAAAGTTTAACAAGAAATTGGATAAACAGTTGAATGGTTTAATCGATAATCCATTCTACAAAAAAGCGCATGGATAAAAACACTACATGACATTTCATGCTTTCATAAATATGACCAAATATTTTCGATATTTTTCACCTTGTACTTTGCGAGGAATAATATTTCAAAATCAATTATCACCAACTCCGGAATACCATTTTTCTGAACAAAAACATCTTCGGTTTCAGGGTTGAAATACGTCTCAACAACCTCGAGGAAGAGCAACGAATGAAAATGACTATCAAAGAGGAAATAATCAAGCAGAATCCAATGTTCTTTGTTTAAATACGATTAAGGCGATTTAGCAGTTCCAGGAGTAGGGGGTCGATAACTGAAAAATAGATACACGTTTTTCTCGGACACGCTTGATATTTAAAGAAAAACGTGTATCTACTTTGTTACCGACCGCGAGACTGACTGATCACCTTATGCATTTTTATTACGAAATCTGTTCATGATAATGTATCCCGATAGTATTTCAGGCTTTGAGAGAAGTCGTTGTTCATCATCCTGATACATGTCTACAAAGATAGAAATCTATATATATATATCTATTATTATTAAGTTTTATTTTTGCTTCTATTGTGTTAGAATCTCGATACAAGAGCCGTGCATTTTCTTTTTCATCGCTATTATTTTCTTTTTTGATTTATTTGATGATAAATTTCTTGAGTTTCTCACAGAATTTCTATCAAAATTACCGCTGCTTTTGTCACACAATTAGTGTTGAGCAACACCCTAAAAGCAGCTTTCGCCATCGTCGATTGCAGCTTAAACTTAGGTTGCCTTATATCGAAATAATTTTTTTTTTTTTTTTCAATTATTGCGGTTAAAGCAATTTGCGAGAATGATAGTTGTTGCAAATTTCAAAAGTAAATACTTCTTACACCTTTCGTTCTATCGAAAATTATAAAAGCTCATTACCTACCGTTATATTTCCGAGTGGATTAAAACTCTGTGTATTTTGATCAATTAAACGGTATCGAACATCGATAAGTGAGTAATTCATAGTCTCAATGAACGTTGGTGAAAACGATATTAAGAGGTTGTCAAATTCGATATTTACCTGCCAAACATATCGAGATTCTAATGTCAATGGACTTTTAACATTACAACATAGTCTGAGATCACGAAATTGTGATTAAGAATTGTTTTCTCTTTTTTTTTTTAAATAAAAATGTACAAGCTTAAATTACATAAATGATTGATACTGATGGCTCGCGATAAAGAACATGTTTTGATATTCCATTCTTACATTTTCATACTCGAACAGATCGTCCGGCCTAAACGGATTCATTGGAGTGGAATGATCTTTCGATCGCGTGTAAGAATTAAAAAGCAACATTTCTTTACACCATTTAAAAAAACGTTATAGATGAGCATTGGTTTCCATCCTCCAATAACGAGGAATATCTAATCTTAGATAATCCTTTATTTTCGCATTAATATAGATTCACAGAGTTCGTTGAAGCTGTGACTGTTGAACTCGTTGAACGAACTTGGCGAAAAAAAATATATATTATTATATATTCTCCTTCAGTTCGTTCAACGATTTCGAAATATTATATTTTTCTTCTTTTATATACTCAACAAGAAATAATAATTTTGTATCGCGACTAATTTAATCATGTTAATCATGTTCTGGGAAAAAAAAAATCTGTGGAAATAAATAATCATTCAAGTTTTACTGACCAACACTGTTACAACAAAAACTCATTTTCTTTTCTTTATTTAGTGAAGTGTTTCCCATGTTTCGTGTAACGTGTGAGCCTCGATGGGAGCAAACTAAATCTGCTCATTGGCACATAAAGTTTTGCATCTCTACGAGCTCGTCACAGCTAATCAACAAACGTAGTTGTGATGCTGTGTACGAAATTACAAGAAAAAGTGAGAAAAGAAAATTTAATTATTGTTATTATTTTTGTCGGAGATTAATAACAGAGAAGAAGAAAGAGACCAAAAACGTCTACTATTGATTTTCGAGTTGAGGTGTGTGCGTCCAAATTGAGTGATTCTCACGGTAGGAGCAAGAACGCTACACTGTGCAAGGGACAACAGAAACAGGTGGTTGCATGTCAAGGTCAGAATACTGCACGATATATTCAATGTTTTCATTCGGTTACGACGATCGCGGGTGGCAGCAATTGTAATTGGAATGCATTCACTCCCAATTATCCGGAGTGTAAAACTTCGGGAAAGCTCCGCGAAATAACGGACTAAGTATGCGAGAGATAATATTGAACCATTTTTTTATTCATTCGTGCTATGCTTTATTACGTGATCAACTCGTGACTTTGTGAGATACAAATCTCTCAATTGTGCTAATTAAATAGACATCTGGGTAAATACGTACACGTATTTTGGGACTTTTCATTTTTATGCACATTCACTTTTGACAAGACTATTTCTGACGCGGAATATTTTTTGAAAAATATTCTATCAATATATTTTTTCATACGTACACACTTGTAAAGAAATATATATAATTATCAAACTATAAATAAAAATGTCATCGAAATGTCCATGAACGTTTTATGGTTGTTTTATTTCAGTCGTTTTGTAGTTCTTTATCGTCAGAAAAATCAGAATAGAACTACAACGAACCGAAAATCAATTTGTAACGGATTTGGATTTAAAAAACAACGATTGCTTCGAGTCACTAGGGTAGTAAATAATTTATAATGGACAATTAAACGAAATGTATCGTTTATTGCACAGTGGACGAGGTGGCTCCTTTTAGGCTACAATGAAACTACTACAGCAGCAACTACGACTGCAAGAACAATAGCAACATCAGTAATGCCAACCAAGAAAACAATGTCAACGTCACCCTCGGCTAGTACGGCTGGTACGGCCATATACGCGTGGTAATAATATTTCAATGTTATATCGGACATCGGAAAACCTTTAACTCCCTTCAGAAAAATAAGAGCACCGATGCTAAACAAACCAACTTATTATGCGCAACTTGCAGCGTTTCGGGCTCGCGAGTTCTCATTAATAAGTAAGTTGATTTTACGAAAAACATTCCTTATCGTGCAATTTTTCATATACAGCAGTTGGTCTGAATTTTGTTCGCCTGATTAGCCTTTCGTCGATATAAAATCGTTGAGTGGGCGAGATAAAAAGGGAAAAGTAAAGAAGGCTTTTGAAATAAATATGCCACTGATGAAAAAAAAGGAGCACGAGTGTTGGATCGATAAACTCGAGTGTCGTTTGGCAAAGCTTGACTGTCCCTGCTTTCTCACATCTGTGATTTCGAAGAGAGGCTGCAAAGTTGGGTGGATGAGATTCGAGGTTATCAAAGCGTGGTAAATTCCGAGGGTGGCACGGAGACGGTTTGGTTGCTTCATTCATGGATCTCGGGCTCTTCAATGGGGGGATTTTCGTATAGAGAAAATAATACGAGTGTGAAAGAAGCAAAGAAAGAAGAGGAAGAGAGATCGAGAGAGAGAAGGGATGTTGGGGAATTTAGGAAGGGATACGACTGCGTAGCTCGTATATACAGGGGAACGGAAATATTGCGTCCTGCACGAATGGGGTCTGAAGTTGAAGGTCACCCATTAAAACAACCCTTCGGCAAAGTTGACTAAGGGCCGAATGGCCAGGGAAAAGGGGGCGAAGAGGGGAAAATGAAATCGTTTCTAGTGATATCGCCTTTTTCTTTTTTCCTCATGAATGATCCCTCACTAACCTCACTTTCTGAATGTTGCATCATCGCGAGCTTTCACTCTCATCGAATCTTTCCTACATATGCCAACGTGTCCTTTGTTTACCACAATTATTTTGCATTAAAAAAGCTGGAAATTCTATTTATTCACATCAATGAAATTAGTCCAACGAGGTATTGATGATAGAATATTTTCCCAAAGTCCTAATAATTTCAACTTTTTCGTATACACTGCTGTAAAATAGCACCTTGTCCGACAGACACGCGTAGCTTTTTGACTGGAAATATCTCGTCAATATATTTTTCTATTCGCTAATTGATTTCAGCCGAATTTCGAGAATGTCGTTTCGACCCAAAATAAAAAATTGAAATTTCCTTCATAGTATTGGAAATATAAAACGAATGAAAAGCCGATAAAGTTTTAATTTCAACTCTTCGCACGTGTCAAAAATCGATCTCAATTTTTTTTATTTCCAACTTTTAATTTATGGTATGCATGCTTCGAAATACATTTCAAGAAAGTATTAAATGTCTATTGGAAAGTTTGGTTGAAAATAGTCATAGTTCAGTTGAAATGTTCATGAACAGATATTAATTATAGGTTAAAAATTAGAGCATTCATAAGAGTGCCCCCGTCCTATGTTTTGAGTTACGCGTGAGTCTTGATAGAGAAACTAAATTGTCAAAAACTATTTTTTTTAATAGCACCTCAATTATACCGAAGAATTCCTGGAAAAGCGACCATTTCCGTCGTAGTAGAGCGATGCAAAAGACATTGATCAACGAATGTATTTAAACACAAAGTTAAACTCCATTTATTTTCTTCTATGAAAAAAAAAAAGAAAAATCACAGTCCACAAAAAGAAAATGGTCTCGAGATGGTTGAAGAAAATTTTGTATGTATAACCAACTCAAACAATCCGTAACACTTTCAAGCCTCGTACATTCAGCTTCTTCAAGTCATTTATGAAAACACGGTATGAAAAAAAATATATAGATATCCACATAGCATAGAAGAAATATTTTTCATTTACAACCTCAATAAGCATTAGTGATGTAGTACATAATTGGCTGAAATCGAGTGACAAAAAAAATCAAAAAGGACATTTCTCAACATCAATTTGTCGAGATCCGGATAATAATTTTAATCGAGTTCATTAAACTCTGCTAGAAGGCAATCCCCAAATTCTTAGTCGTCAGCTTTTCGGTGCGTGATATTTTTCAGTCATCTCGTAGAAGCCGCGAATTGTTTACTTCGTCACGATTCATCAACAAACGTGGTGGCATGGCTAAGAACAGAACTGCGGGAAAGAGTGAGAAAAATTGAGTCATCGCGCGATCCTTTTTGTCACCCTTATATACACGATTGCGTATGTCGCTTTTGTTTTCCCACTGATGTAAAAGAGGAATGAAGAAGAGGGAGAAAGAGAGAAAGACAGTGCGCGCTCGAATCTCACGTGACCAAAAACTTCTCTATTGATTTTTGAGCGGGGGTGCATGCGCCCTAGTGCGCGTGAATTCCGTGTTTCTCGTGGTGGTGGCGAGAGCGCTATACGGTGTATGAGGTAACAAGGAAAGGTGGTTGCGTGTAAACGCCGGAAGACTGCGCGATATACTCACAGTTTTCATTCGGTTACGACGACCGCGGGGTGGCGGCAATAGTAATCGGGAGACATCACTTCCGTTTACCCAGAGTGTAGAACGACTAAAGATTCGTAAAAAAACGAACTACGTATTTACGCGACAATATTATACCTTTTTTTTCATAACAGTGCTATCCTATATCACAGTAGACGTGCGACTGTACAGTGCGACAACCTCTCGGATGTAATAATCGAGCAGGCATGACCTGGGTAAACACGTACAGGTAATCCATGACTTTTCGTGTCATTTTACATTTGACGACATTATTTCTGCCTTGTGTAGATTTTCGCAACATTTACTATATTTTGTTGAACGTTTTTATATGTACACAGGCGTAAATATAAATTCAATTTTCGAACGGTATTAAAAATGTTACTAGGAAATCATGAACTGCAATATTTCGTCAGAGCATTCATCAACAACTGAATTGTTAGTATTATTATTTTTCGTCAGTGCAATAAAACAATTTTGTATTTCTAGCCAAACACGTCGAGTCAAATTACAAAAAAATCTTTATCAATTATTTCGAATTTTTGAAAAATACTAATGTTCTGTAGGATCGATAGTTCTACTCTTTTTCGAAATTATTCTTGCCAGTTTGCCACAACATAAAAAATTAAAAGACTCTCTTTTTACCCGTGAAAATTTTCTTTGAAATCGATGTTTACTAGGATTCTAGAAAAATGTTAGAAACGAACGTTTTTTTGTAGACTTTATTTCTCGTGATTACAGCATCCATAATTTTTTTTTTTTTTATAAAAGTTTACTCGCAAAAGAAAAGGGACTCACGTGCTCAATGTTTCTCTAAGGTATATTTAATGCTTGGGTAACACCGATCGATCTGTGTATGGTTGGTGAGGGTACGTTAGCCTCGTATGCACAAACTCGATGAGACACGCGACCTCGTTCCTTAGCTCATTACGGTTGTGTAAAAAAAAAAACTGCATCTCAGTAGGATCGCGTATCCTATAAATTTGATACTGATATAAACAATGACAGTAATAATCACAATAATGACAAAAATAATGATAACCCAAAATAACGATAATTCAATAACAATTTATGGATGATAGTTTTTTATTGTGAATGAATTTGTCGTAAAAACGCTTCTATTATTATTTCGGTTAGTATCGATGTTAATTGAGTGTAACGCTGAATATTGATTCGGAATCCGTACACAAATCATAGAAAATCGAAATGAAATAAACAAAGGGTTTCGGGATTTGTTTACATAGTGACTGGCGATACGAATGATAAAACGATATGGCGGCGATGTCTCGAAGCTTCCAGGTCTCGTATCGCGTGACGTCGATCGATATTTTTTTATTTAAATTTTTTTTTTTTTCGTCATATACTCTTCGTCTTTTGCTGTATAACGTGGAGAATTTCGTTCATCTCCGAGCTGCACAACGCTATAGTCGTTCATGTGCATGCAATAATAAACCAGTTTTACATATTTCGATAATAATCGAATGTAAATTTATTAAAAAATCTCATTTCTGCAGGTATTTATTATCAGCACAACTGCTTTTTTTTGTTTTTATATAATACGAATTTATCACTTTTAAATCGAAAAAGTTGAAGCTGAAACTTCGTGAACCATCCCAAAGCTCCCTCCGTCTTTCTACCCCTTAAACCTCCCGCCCCGCCTCCTTTCAAGCGCAGTTATCGATTATTCAGCATAACCGTTTTCTAAACCGTATAATTCGATTGCCACATATTACCGTAACAGCATGACATTGAACTGAATAATTAGCGTTTCTATTTAAATATTACATGATAATTATGTGTATCGTATTAATGGAGTTGGAAAGATCGAAATAATGATCATGGGCGTTGAATGAATTCTTTTAAACGTTAATACATTCGCACTCGAGCGGAGAAGTTACGTAAATAGCGATGTAAGTAAATACGTTTATCTTTTTGTCAATCTATCCGTCGCTCCTTTTGTCCTCTTTCTCTCGAGCTTCCCTTTTCAAAAGCCTCCGCATAGGATTTTTTCACTCAACACACATTTGCTCGAGAGACGTAGTCACGACTGAAAAGGCTTCCCCGAGGGAAATAGATTTCATCGAGCGAAAAAAAACGGAACACGAAATGACAAAATTCTATCTATTTCAGTCTTTCTTTCGTAGGTAAACAATAAAACAAAGTCGGATTTGTTTGGTCGCTCACGACCAATTGATTCTAAACACAGACGTACCAATGTCATTGAAAGCAGTGTTTTCAAACGAATGAGCTATTCTTACTTCAAAGGAAACACTAAAATAATTAATTCATTAGTACAAGCTTGAGTATCGTTAGTGTTTATTGAAAATAGTTCGTTGCTTCATGATAATGATCTGTATCAATATTATAGAGAAATCTAAACAGTTCGATTATTTTCAATGGCGTTGTCAATATTGACAAAAAATATTGTATCATTAATATTTATATTTTAAGACTGTACGAACGTGATTGAGTCCAGTTCTCCGAACAAATGTTGTTTCAAATACTTTTTCTGAGAAATATTTTTACTCGATATTATATTTCCTTGCAAAACTGAGACTACAATAGAGAACGAAGAATTATATTCGAAGGAAAAATATAATTCAACGAAAAAAAACATACGACATAAACGAATAGGAATCGACATGATAAAATATATTTAAAGGAATTTTATTTCTCGTAATTTATTAAAGATAAATGTTATCTACGGGAAAAATTGAACAAAAATAATAATTGCCAACAAAAAATCCGTTTTTTCTTTGAGGAAATATTATTTCGAGGAAGAAAAAAAAGTATTTGCAGCAGTTCGAGTGAAATGAACTTGAGGCCTAAAGTCCGCATAACTCTATTGTCACGAAACCGACGACTCAATGTTTTCTTTTTTTTTCTCAATTACAGAAGAAAATTGGATTAGAAAAGTTTTCGCACCAAGGGATCGAAGTCATGCCAGGTTCATCGGTGAATCGGTGGTGACCTTGAGTCCCTTTGTTCCCGAACCCCAACACAAGAAATCTCGTGGTGTGCCGACCCTCGATGCTTACGTTACGCTTGGTGTCGACGCATTTTTTGAAGCAGCCATAGGAAGTGCCCTTCGCCTTAACGGAAGGGCGACACGTGTTTTATGATGTGCCGTGATTGGGACATGAAACTGGGACTCGTTGATTTTCACGTTTTCAAGTTTTTCAAAAAGTCAACCGTGTGAAATTCACCCACGTTTTCTCATAAATACAATCTTTTTACATCGTCACGACGAACGAACACAGAATCCTCCGAACAAATCGACAAATATCAGAAGAGAAAAAATCAAAGATCACTGCTTTTTTTTTGCACTCGTATTTATTTGATAAAAATTCAACTATTTCGTCGATCATCGCTCGTGATACAGTCGTGTCATCGACACGTTACGTTATTCGTTCAAGATCGTACAAAACGTTGAAGAAAAAAAGGAAAAAGAAAACCGAGTTGTTGTGGATGAAAAAAAAAGATACATCGACTAAGCCATTTTGTTGTTTTGAGAGGAAGAGCAGCGGGTGGAAAATCGTTCGATCACAGCTGCCGTTTTGTACGGCTTTCAGACTGAATTCAGCATATATCAATCTGTGGAGAGTCGCGAGAGAGTGTATTGTAAGTTTTTAACATATTCATATTTTATTAACATTTTTAACATATATATATATATATATATCTTTTAGGCCAAAATCATTTGAACCCTACATTCCTACGGGACTTTTTTTCTACCACAATGTGCCTACGTCGGGTCAAAAAGACCCAGGGCACTTTAAAGGCTTGTAACTTTTCTCAATATAAATATTTTTCAAGACAGTTATTTTCTAAATAGTCGTGCGTCGCGTGACTAAGCAAATGGTACGACACTCAATATCATAAAAATATTAGTTCCCGCGCCAGAGACTGATTTTGGCTTGGGTCAAATTGACCCGGACGTAGGGATCTGGGGGTTGACATAATGATTATTAAAATGTGTAAAACATTATCGACGATTTTAGTCGAAAATTTAATCTCGAAATCTTACAATGATTTTTGCATTACATACATTTTATTTTTGTTTCATTTCAAAAATAATAAAACGCGTTACGGAATTTTTATTCCGAAATTTTTTTAAATAAAAATTCAAGAAATCGGAACGATCTCGTTTAATTTGTTCTGCGTAGTTCGTGCTGTAAGGTTTCTATGGAGACCGGCCAATGTTGCATGCTCGTGTCAGTAACCAAACTAGTCCAGTCAAATTAGGAAAAGTTCTATTCAAATGGGCCACCCACTCGCCAATTTTTTTTTAGGTAGTTTCGACCTGTAGGAACATAGTCCCAAGTTTTCGTAAAAATCCGAGTTGCATTTTAGCAATAAAAAATTATTAAAAATTAAAAAATCGCTATTTTTGAGTTATTTTTTTTAAAACGCGTTTTATCGAAAAAAGTTTCGAATAAAAGTTGTTCATCTAAACGTCCTCTGTAAAAAAGGTTCTGTGAAAAAATTTGCTAACATTGTTAATTAAGCGGTTAATTGCAATTGAAATTAACAAATCCCGATTTCTTTGTTGGAACCGCAATTGATTGTTTAACAATTTGTCGATTCCAAGTTCATATATGTTGTAAGGGCGCCGGACCCCAAGAGAATCGTGCAAGGTTTTTCGATCTACGAGATATAGTTTAGCAACAATCTGCGATAATCGAAAAAACTTTGCCCCTCTGTGGAATTTCCCGACGAAGGCCCACAGCGTAGAAAAAAATCGAGGAGCTTTGTATCATAGTGCCCAAGTGATATAGAAAAAAAAAATCATTTCCGGTGATAATAAATACTGTTTTTGGACGATTTTAGATTTTTGCTTATAAACAAATAGCAATTGTGACTAAAGTTACGGAGATATTTCAAAAAAACTTGAACCATCTGATGCGTTTTCGAAAAACGAACAATTGAAAAAAAAAATTATTGCAATATCTTAATTACAGCCGGAAATATCGATATTTTTACGTTTTTGCAATTTCCTATTGTTGTAATTAAGATTTATGCAAAATTCAAATTCGATAGCCTTCCATACGCTTTCGGCTACGAGATTCAATAAAATAATAAACTTTGGGAGAAATTATGGCATCGCTGTTATCAACGCATTGTGATCGACGGCGCGCGGCCAACCGCTCGTGGTCCGACGTTCGGCTGGGCGGCGTGGTGGGAGTACCCCCTCTCGCTCCGCAACCCCGCGCGAGAGCTTGGTTAACAAATTCAACAACTCCCTTAAAAATGGTCGTAGAACAATTTTTTTTTTTTTTATTTTGTGTGTTTTTTTCGCGCGAACACGATAAATCAACAGAAAAATGATTTTAAAACATGATTACACATAAAACAAGAAAAAAACGATCGTCATGGGTTTGCTATGGAGTGAACAGAATTTTCAAAGGCTCTATCGTGTTCGCGCGAAAAAAACACACAAAATAAAAAAAAAAAAATTGTTCTACGACCACTTTTAAGGGAGTTGTTGAATTTGTTAACCAAGCGCTCGCGCGGGGTTGCGGAGCGAGAGGGGGTACTCCCACCACGCCGCCTAGCCGAGCGTCGGACCACGAGCGGTTGGCCGCGCGCCGTCGATCACAATGCGTTGATAACAGCGATGCCATAATTTCTCCCAAAGTTTATTATTTTATTGAATCTCGTAGCCGAAAGCGTATGGAAGGCTATCGAATTTGAATTTTGCATAAATCTTAATTACAACAATAGGAAATTGCAAAAACGTAAAAATATCGATATTTCCGGCTGTAATTAAGATATTGCAATAATTTTTTTTTTCAATTGTTCGTTTTTCGAAAACGCATCAGATGGTTCAAGTTTTTTTGAAATATCTCCGTAACTTTAGTCACAATTGCTATTTGTTTATAAGCAAAAATCTAAAATCGTCCAAAAACAGTATTTATTATCACCGGAAATGATTTTTTTTTTCTATATCACTTGGGCACTATGATACGAAGCTCCTTGATTTTTTTCTACGCTGTGGGCCTTCGTCGGGAAATTCCACAGAGGGGCAAAGTTTTTTCGATTATCGCAGATTGTTGCTAAACTATATCTCGTAGATCGAAAAACCTTGCACGATTCTCTTGGGGTCCGGCGCCCTTACAACATATATGAATTTGGAATCGACAAATTGTTAAACAATCAATTGCGGTTCCAACAAAGAAATCGGGATTTGTTAATTTCAATTGCAATTAACCGCTTAATTAACAATGTTAGCAAATTTTTTCACAGGACCTTTTTTACAGAGGACGTTTAGATGAACAACTTTTATTCGAAACTTTTTTCGATAAAACGCGTTTTAAAAAAAATAACTCAAAAATAGCGATTTTTTAATTTTTAATAATTTTTTATTGCTAAAATGCAACTCGGATTTTTACGAAAACTTGGAACTATGTTCCTACAGGTCGAAACTACCTAAAAAAAAATTGGCGAGTGGGTGGCCCATTTGAATAGAACTTCGTAAAATATGGCCTAATTTGACTGGACTAAACAGCAACGAACGTCAGATCGACCGAAATAGTCTGCTGTCAAAATGACAGCTGTCAGAATAACTCATTTTTTCAATCGTTCTATTTTTCACACTTCTAGCTGCCAAAGAAAAATTTTCAAATAATCATAATCAGGCGCATTAATTGTGAGCTTTACGAACAAAAAAATTTGCGATCTCATTCCTATTTCATACGCTGTATTATAAGCGTAAAAGAGTAATTATTAAAAAATAGTTTCGATTGAACGGTTCGTTGGCCACGAGCCACTAAAACGACCTCCTTGAAGTATTTTTCAACAAACAATTAAAAAATTGTCATTTTTTAAAATAAAAATACGAAATTTATATATTTCGTATGTTTTAAAATGTTAATTTTTATTCTTCATACCGTGTATGTCCGTTGTATAATTGTTCTCCGTGAATATCGTCATTTATTACTGGAAAGAAAATGAACGGTTATCGATTACCAATGAAGCATTGTCGAAACGCTCGTTTTGCGACGAAACATGATATCGTTCTATATGATCGAAAATAATACACCTTGAAATATAGAGCGAAGCTAAACTGTCGAACAACCCTTAATTTTCATTTTATTATTCATTCAAGGTCAAATAACTGGTATATCTTCGAGAATATTCCACATTTGATACAAATATGTTATTATAATTCATTAACGATTGTTTATTAATCAAAGATTTCTCTGAAATTTCCAAAAACGCAGTTTTGGATCGTTGTTTAGTTGAAGTTTCATTGAAAAAGTCGGCGCCCCCAAACGTTCAATGAATAATCAAATTATTGCTACAGTTTTTAATTTTTCAATAGTTCTCTGTAACAATCTCATTGTAAAACTGTGAAATCCTTCGATTAAAAATATTTCAAATCCCGAAAGGCAAATGCTTTTAAAATTTGACAATTAATATCAAATTTTGTAACAAATGCTTTGGCAAGACATAAATTTTATTGTTATATATGTATTTAGCAAATAATCTGTCAGTGAAAATGAATTTATCGATTGATTATCACGAGCATTGTCACATAAAGTCGTCACATTGAATAATAATCATGACGTTTCAATTTCCCTTTCTTTCATTTCATCATTTCATATGCGTATAAATTTTTTACGAAATATCGTGCAGTCTCGTATTTTTACTGTCTATACGAGGACAATTTTTGGTAAACCACAGAAACGATGCTTTTGTTCTACGAATTTTTTATTCTTTTTTTTTCAACGTTTAAGATTTTCCTGGTGATTATTCAAAATCGCGGTAAAAACGCAGTACGCTAACAATATAAATTATGCACGTTTGAGATATATTGCTAAGACAAGTTTTTTCATCAAATTTCATGACTGATCGTATCGATTAATAAATAAACAAAACAATAAATATTTTATCAGTGCGGCAGTGGGTCGCGGTGCAGACGAAGTGGGATGAGACGCCCCCAGCAAGATCCTCTTCATCACCATCATCATCATCATCATCATCACCATCATGGTTCATCGTCAAGTCCTTCTCGAAATCGCCAACAGTCTAATGAAAAGGTAAATTCATTGTTCAGCTTATTTCGTAACTAATATCAGCAGAAACTTTCATTTCAAATTGGACAGCATTTAAAAAATCCGACAATATACATTTTTCATATATTCAGATTTTACTTCGAATACAATTCATCATAATAGTTGACAAAAACACTAAGAGATTCAAAATATTCTTCTTTCTTCGATTCATTCGTATTGCAAATAAACTTTCACTCGATTAACGATATTTTGACGAACCGCTTGTAATTCATTTTGTTTATTTTTTTTTTGGTAAAAAAATAAAATTTCCAGTATTTGGCACAATTTTATATGTTTCGACAGAATTGTTTTTTTTTTAGTTTCAATCTTCTGCATCAGTTCGAAAAACGTGTTTATAAATTAGCGTAAAAAAAAATAATTAAATCTGAGAAATTTCTAAGAATTTGTAGATTCTAATTTGAAAGGATGAAAAAGGAATTGTTTTTTTTTTTTAATTTTTAAAATTTTTATTATTATTTTGAATCAGAATGATTTGTTAACTTTGTATTTTGTTTTTCTCATTTTCAGGACGAGTCTCGTTTGGCCAGAGTAAAACGTGTACTCGCTGGTTCGCTTCTCGGACGTGGCGGAAGTTCGAGTCGAGTATTTGGTGCAAGGCTAGAGCTCGTAGAATCTTATCTCGACACTGGTGTACCTTACGTGGTGCATCGTTTGTGCACATATATCGAGATCAACGGATTTCAGAACGCTTCCGTTTTTCGTCTGTCCGGTGGGAGTCCGAGATTGACGGAGCGTCTTAGAACCGCTTTCGAACGTCGTGGCGATGCCGATCTCGAAGCCGCAGCATGTCCACCAACCGCTGCCACACTACTCAGACAATATCTCAAGGAACTACCCCAGCCATTGGTACCTTCGACACTCGTCGCAAGTCTCTTGGAGGTTCACGAACGTGAGTTTCAAATAAATATCTATATGAATTCGTAAAAATTCGCCAAAATCGTAGAAAATTGTTTTTTGCTGACAGTCTCTGGAGATAATCGACTCTGTTTCGAAAAAGTTGGATTTTTACTGTTGCTTTACATGATCAAAACGGAATCCTATTTTCTTTAATTGCTAATTAATAGCGGTAATCCAAGCACGAAATTCTATTTTCAACCGGAAGTACTAAGCCGTCTGTGGACAGTTGTCCCCCGCACATTCTCTCTCTCTCTCTCTCTCTCTTCCTCTCTGTCTCTGTCTCTCTCTTAACCTTCACCTTCAGAATAACCTTCGTCTGAATTCCTATCGTCCAGGTGAATGTTTTTGTAGTAATTTCTAGTATTTTGAGTTGAAAAAATGGAGCAGAAGGTTTTTCCGATAAAGTTTCGGATTAAAGAATGAAAATCGATTATGTAAATATTGAGTTTGTCAAAAAAAAAATAGTAACGGACAGTCCTACTAATCGGGAAGAATAAAAGACTTAAATCATAATGCAACAAACTGAATTATTCACATACTGGTTCCGAAGATATACACGAAGTAGAGTTGACCCTCAGTGCAACTTCTGACACTAAATAGTTCGAGAGCCAGCGGGAAATGGAGATAGGGGACGTTTTGAACTGTGTTTGGAATATTTGAACTGAAACTTACAACTGGTGGTAACTAAAAACAATAATCCTTTTGATGGTCAATTACAAGTCGCAATTTATTTGACAAGATCGATCTTTTCCTTAATCCCTTGTGCGGATTGAAATTACTTCAGCTTCGAATGTTGGTAAAATTAGAAAATTAATCAACCGATTAATCTCGATTATATTATTGCAAAATCGTTCGATTTGAGTGAAAATAAAACTTATTGATTGGTTTGAAAAATC
Source organism: Campoletis raptor (assembly GCA_948107755.1). NCBI lineage: Eukaryota > Metazoa > Arthropoda > Insecta > Hymenoptera > Ichneumonidae > Campoletis > Campoletis raptor. Next base: position 13,832,646 of record OX403623.1, read on the forward strand.
AAAAATCAGTTAAAATACTTTGAAAGAAACTCAGTGTAATATAAAAATGATTTTTTATTTGGCAGAAGAATTTGAAAATAATCGAGAAATATGGATCGTCGAGACGAAACAATTGTTCGAAACTTTGCCACCGTCGCATTATCGGCTGTTTGGATATCTGGCCAACTATTTGAGCAAATACGAGGTTAGACATGGTCGAAGTTCTGGAGTTTGCGGTGTTTTTGCACCTGTCGTATTGCCACACGTTCCACCGGCGACAACACTGTTGCGTGATATTCTTGCCGAGGCTTCGGATCTTTTTCCAGACTGGTGAGTGTCCAGACACCATTTGGTTTTTTTCTTCTTGTCATTTTGTCCAAGCCTATGCAAATTCTGTCATATAGAGAAATAACTTTTCAGGTAAAGCAAAAAACTGATTTATTCAAAAATCCTCCGCAATTTGCAGAGTAAATACAAAGCAAATTCGATTTCAATGTCTAATTCGACGTTATATTATTTGTCATTAATATTTTCATACAAAGCTTTAATTTCGAAAGACGAAATATCATTTTTTAGCAAAACAGAAAAATTATAAAAATTAAACTAATCAGCGGACATTTTTTTATTCAAAATTTTCGTATACGAAGTTGTAACAAGAATGATTGCCAACCACGCTTGAGTAATTTTAGCAATCAACATCAAAGAGCGTTTGAGTCTCTTTGTGACCTCCACGATTAATTGCACTTCGAGATTTCCTGAAAATTATATCGCTCAGTTCCTTGTTCAATGATTGCGTAACAATGCGTGTCCATTTCTCATGCTTTTTTTTTAAATTTAGAACCACAAGTTAATGGAGCATAACGTATAATGCAAAATTTTGTTCGATTTCCGCGTTGTCGAAGGTCTTCACGAGATTTTCAAAATTCGATGTTGAATTATGGTTCTTTCTCTGTTGAAAGTCAGCAGAAAATATTTTTCAGTATTTCTCTTGTTATTAGAAGGAAAACTTGGAGACAAAGAGCCAATATGTTTTTGCATGACTGTTTTGAAACGAATTTCGGATCGATAAGTCACGTGATGTTTTTTTATCAGGTTCCTCTCTGATTTCTTATTAATTATTTAATCCTTATGATCATTATCGCGCATATTGACAGAACAGTTATAAATAGAGCAAATAATATCAAGAACAATTTTGTAGGGCATGAAATTTCCTACAAAAAACACTCGGAAAACATATTTCTGTTTTCGATAGTTTAGTTATGAAAGTGAAATAAAGGTCCTGATTTTTCAATGTCTCGTGTGAAACCAACATTTTTTTAAGTTACATTTTAGACGAAATTAAATACTTTATGTTTTCGTAGAAAATTTAAAACTTCACGAGATTGGTCCCGTGGTCTTTACTAATTTACACTTTACCAAAATTTTGGACTCAGATTTTCGGTACTACGTTTAAATGACACCTGTCAAAATAAGATCAAAAGCAAGAACAACCAACAAATGTGAAAAAAATCAACACATGGGTATTTTATCATAAATGGTTTCTTTCTCGAGATTTTCAACGAAACTCTGGTCAAAGCGAAACAAACAAAAGTATACGTTATTCGTGTACCGGCTGATTTTCGCGTGTTATTTTCTGGCGTTCTATTTTGAGATGTCAACGGATTTCAGCCTTGAACTTAATTTGATGTTAAATTTAGAAGACATGTCACATAACAAATTTACAATGTAAAATTTTGGTCGAATTTGTCGATATCTAAGCAGAACAGTGGCAACGAAACGTTGATTGACTGCGACTGCAGTAATTTCATGTATAAGGAACTAGGTAGAACTCATTCGCATTCGTAAACATTAAGTCCGGGAACTACTTTCTACCCGGTCACGCGAGGATTCCACGCGATTTCACGTCACATTTATCTCGCAGTAACGCGAAACGATAATGTCTCGGTCTTTGTAACATTGTTATATATCAATCAAACGAGCCTTCGTTTTTTTTATCAAATACAAATAAAAAAAACAACAGAAAGGAAATTCACATTCGTCGTTACTGAGGCAATTTCTTTTTTTTTTCAAATAAGATATATTTCAAGAATATTTCAATAATTTAGATTTTTTATCAATAAAGAATGAAGTACAATGCCCTTAGAACTTTGAGTAACATTTTCATACACGTGAAAGTATCTCAGTTGAAAAGCAAAACCAAAGATTAATAATAAATACATTTCCGGAAGTGACGATTACAATAATGAAAAATCCTAACTGTGATTACAAGTTCGTTTGCAACGATTAGATACGCCTGCCATGCATCGTATCACATTTCGTCATTGTTGACACAAACATTCATATCCCTCGTATATTCTCTCAAGTTAACCGGAAATGATCAGGGATTTGTATATGTCACTGAAGGAACATTTGCAAAGTTGGTTTAAATATGTCACGTAACGACAATCAGTGGAGAATTTAATTCATCGATTCGTTGTGGGTCACGGACTTGGTACTTCAAAGACGAGAAAAATCAGTCTTGTCCTCATTGGAAATCGACACGACCAAATGTAAACAAACCTTCTTCGTATACAGACATAAAATAATTGCTCGATTCATTGCTTATCTAAATACTAACACTTTAATCAAATGTTTTGCTTTTCGAAACAACATCTAGAATATTTTTCGAACGAACTTTGACTTCATTTCAAAATACTCAATTTTCACTTGTTTTTTTGTTGACGATTTATTTTTTGAATAATGATTATATCGTTTTGGACTTGAAAAAATATTGAGAAGAAAAAAAAATGAAATATTTGTGTCGTATAAAAACATCGTAAAAATAAGCGCTCATAAAATTGAAATTTACTGCAATATTTACGATGATCTCGAATAAAAAATTCTATTACACAATTGTTACACCGTTACTAATGCATTCCAATCTAAATTATCTCGAACACACTTTTTTTGTGGTATTTGTCTGTGGTTGCAACGAGGTGGCGATTAATTCGATCGACAAACCTCTCCGATGCGTAAGGAAATCTCAGTTTTGCATGCCCAGGCACGTTTTCCCGAGGTACATTAAGCTCGAGTGCATTCAATGCATACATTCAAGTTTTACATACAAAACACACGTTCACATTTTTTCCGTCATTGAGTAAGTCCGTGAAAATAATAAAGCGACCATGGAGCTCGAGTCATAACAATTTGTCCCTGCGAACACTTCAAAATTCGCTGATTCTTCAGTATGTTTATTAAACATTTGCTTCCTACGACGCAATACTTTCTCAAACAAAAATTTTCTTCAACGAATTTAAACATGCGAAAAAATGTCCGTATTTAAAACAATTCGGCATGGAATATTTTACGTACAGATTTCCTAGATCAAATAAAAAGCAAATGTCAGTAATATTCATTTCCATGACATAGAAATAATATTTTTCTTATTGCGAAAAACTTCATTTAAAAAAACAGTGGCTGCTTTTTTATTTGTTTGTTAGTATAAATAATTTTTATCTCAGTCTTAAAAAAAAAACTCAGAAACCAACGAAAACTTGACAGTAGAACAGATTTAAAATGTTTCCAAAGCGTTTTTGTCCGATTAATTCTTTAGGAGAAAACGATATTTGAAAAAAAAAAGTTCCCGACGACTTTTCACTGTGTTATCGATGACCCAGTGAACTGACGAAAGGTTGATGGCTTTCTTACAGCTGTTTATCAGTTTCAATCTCCAGTTTTTTCGATCCGGCTCACTTTTGTGTTGACTTTTTTTTATCGAGAAACTCAATTTTCGTTCTCCGATCACCTTTGTGTTAACGTTTCCATCATAATGGGCTTGGAAATGCTTGTAGACGTTCAATAATTGGTTGAAATGAGATTTGCGATTTTTTTTCTTTGCCTCATTTGCCTTTGGTGACCCAGCAACACCACAGCATCAAAGCACGTATTCTATCGGTTTCTGTATACTGTCACCACGTATATATATGTATAGACAATCAAGAAACTTGATATCCCTCTGGACAGTGAATCGTAATATAGTGCGGTATGCGACGATCGAATAGTGCAAGACATTTCATGCGAATTTGACTGCATTCAAATTTTCCTAATTTTGTAAAAAAAAAAAAAAAAAAAATACTTATCAGTATTTCGAACCAACTTACACCTCGCTTACTCCTTCTTATATACACAGAGAAATAAAGAAAATATAAAACGACCCAGAGTCTGAGCAATTACGATAAAAAAAGAAACTTGACTCAGCATGAAATGTCTCATGTCTACTATAATGTCTGGGACAATTGATCCGAGCGTTGAAAAATGCTGAAGGATAAATAACGATCATGTTCGTATAATGGAAAAATAATAATAACAATAACTCACCGTTTTTGAAGCTATAGAAAGGTAAAATGATGTGAATATGTGACACTGTTCTTTTACGGTTACATAAAATCGGTTATCGAGTTAAAAAGACTAGAAAAACTTCAATGTAAAGCCACAATAACAACTTATTCCATATCCACTCGTAATCTCTAGAACCGGGTCGATTATGACGCGAACTTTGTTTTAGTGAAAAAAAAAAAACTTTTTTTTTTGACATTTTTTCGATTATTTGAAAGTTTTATACAGTTTTCATCGTCCAATATTCACCAAATACGTCTTTACACGCACTATTCTCTTCGTCACAGAAAAATGAAAATAATCGTGTCTGATTAAACCTTTTGATTGTATAGGAAGAACCTTTCATGCGAAAGAAAAGATTGTGGTCGATTTTCAGCCCGTTGTTGAATTTTGTTTGAAGAAAAATTGATTTTTGGCGTTTGGGGCTAATAGAAAAACATTTGTGAACCACGGATCAAAACATTTTATGTTAAATCTTTCGAATTGATGATTTCATGACCTTTGACACGATGTTACCCTCGTACTCACCAGCTCTCTGTGTCTAACTGAATTTTATTAGTACATTATGTGTTACATTAATTCGACGTAATACGCGAAATCCGATTAAGTAATTTTGCCACATAACAGTGATGACATGTATAAGCATGATTCTCGATTCCCCTTTCCCCCCTTGATTCACCTGCTTGATTCCATCTCTCGTGTATCAACCAGCTCGATCGTTACTACGCAATATTCTCGCCTAACTGACCCAATTTAATAAACATCCGGTCAGAGCGATTGATCGATAATCCCTTCCACTTCTACTCATTACTATCATGTACGAACGCTAAATCCTCCCCAAATACCCCACATCACGCACCGATAAGCTTATCAAATTATTTATCATGTTTCCCATTCAATTTTTCACCTTTAATCGTTTCTTTGCACTTGCCTTTGACCCTTTTACGGTTCCACAATTACACACTCACGTATGTCTGCTTTATCGAAGTATAAAAAATGATTGTTTTTTTTTTTTTTTTTTTAATGTTACTTGACATTATAGAACATTCTCGAATAAAATAGAATTTTTCTATAAATTTCTTGACTGTTCTTGAAGTTTTATAAATCTGCCAATCTGGAGCGAGAAGCATTTTGAAGAAAATTCATATGATTGCAAATATAAGAATCAATAACTTGTCCATAAATATTTTGATTTAATATCCAGAAGGCTTAGAAAAAATATATATAGAAATTTATCGTGAGTTTCTCCATTATGATTTCGAATGTGCTTGAATTAAATGTTTTCCTATGCGATGGGGTAAAATATTGTGAACAAAAATCGATTTATATATTACAAGAAGCTTAGAATAGAGTTCATGGCTCATTGTCGTTTATTCAACGCTCCAGAAGCTATAGTAGAGTAAGCATTATCGTAAACCTAATGCGATTATCGGACAAGAGCGAAAAAAAAATATGCAAAGGTTCCGAAGCCATCAATTTCTTCCAGGGCCGCGAGCAGAGTAAGCTCTCAGTTGGGTCTTCTCATTGCTAATTTTCTTATAACGCGAACACATTGACAGCGATGGCCTACTCGTTACATTGAGTCAGTATTTTTTTTTTTTACTTCAAATCATGTTTTTTCCTCATTAATTGCCACTTGACAATTTTCCTAATTAAATCCTTTGAATAATCAATTTCTATATCATTTCCAGGTTTTTTGACATGAATTATTTGACGAGGTTTCCAGACATTTCCTCATCACACATTCCTCATTTTTGGAACATCTTTGAATCGCAATAAAAAATAAAATAAAAATAAGAATGCTGCTCCACTAGTCATTTTGTACGTTCATTTATTGTTTAACGACATTCGATAATGAAGCAAAAAACATGTTACACCGAATCAATACAAGAAGATCGTGCACCTGACCTTGTCCTCTTGTCACTGCAAAAAGTCAGGAGGGAGATGTTGTGTTGTTATTATTGTGGCAAAGATTTTGTTTTGATGGTGGAAGGTTAAACGGAAAAGGCATTTTTTTCTCATGGCATTCAGTCTTCTTATTGTTTAGTCAACAACGTAAAAGTTTTGACTCATAAATATAAATTGACTGAAAGCTAAAATAAAATATTTTGGAAAAAACTTTATTTCCATCCTGTCAAATCGACAATGATTGTGGCAGACCATTCTTCCATATACTGGTCGATAACTAAACGTTAATTTTGGCTTGTCGTGTATATAACTCGCCCAAGTCGTATCATAATCCTGGCAAGTTACCAGGACGTGAAACACGCTCGGACGCATACAAACAAATTCGACTTTTCAAATCGTGACGATTCGTCTAGACGATAGAAGTTTCTTGTAAAAATACTTAAACATCAGAGAAAATTATATATAGCGTTTATGATGAGTCGTCTTCTATTTAGAGAGACGCAAAATAACTCAATAACGAAGTTCAAGATCACGCTGTTTTTTTCTTTAAACTCATTTTATTATAGAGCTTGAACTATATATATTAAAAGCTTATGATACGATCGTAATTTATTATTGTTTTGTCATTTCTATTCGATTTTTTTATGAGACAATGCTCTAGCCCACTTCGATAACGTTCAAACTATATAATTGATGATAAAATAGATCTCCAATTAAGAATCATCAAAATTATCACATTACCTCAACGTCCTCTACAAATATATTAAGCGAGTGATTATAGTTGATTATTTGCAAGTTTTTTATTTACCCTTACATATTTATTCACAATTTTAATTACGAATATTAAAGGATAAAAATTATATCGTGATAGTTTATTATTCATTTGATTCGTAATATAAAATGAATAATATTTTATAATGAAATTTCTAGTCAATTGTGTTATCAATATTGAATTTATTATTCTTGTTTGCTGTCATGGACGTTACTTCCTTTTCAATATGGACATTTAATCGTATAAAAAGCCTTATGCATTTTTTTATCTTGTAAACCATTCATTGTTCACATAGGAGGTGAAAATTGCTTATGGGAAATTTGATAAGGGTTGCCTAAATTGAATTTTGTCTTGCGACGTAAATGCACCTTCCTCGAAGCGCAATTCCAGTCAATCGATCCGTGCTCCTCCCTCTCTTTGCCTCTCCATTTATTCTCTCCTCTGTCTCTGTACGCCGGTTAGCAACGAAACGCGCAATTCGCATGTCATTCGTATAACGCTCAAATCCACTTATACCTTTCTGTAATCGAAAATTACTCTATAAATCAAGGTTTTTCGTTGATCGATTTCATCCTCGTGTATTATATCGCAGACATATTTTGTCTACAAAACGGCACGTGTAATGTCTTCATTGTCGTCATTATTTCCTAATATTTCAAATCAGTTTTCGAATAAACCAAACATTAAGACCATAATTTTGTCTGGAATATCGTTTTCAGAGGGGATTTTCAATCATCATCATCATTATTATTATTATTATTATTATTATTATTATTATTATTATTATTATTTAATAAACGTATTTATCAGTGGTTTAGAAAGACATACAAATTTTTGGAAAAAAAATTAAAGATTTTCATTCCATAGTTCGACAGCAAATACACTTGAAAAGTTTTTAACAACTTTTATGTAAACTTTTCGTAAACTCGTAACTTTCAGGTCAAAGTTACGAAAATGATCTATGTTGTGTTTGCTGGGTTTGTATCCTTTAGTAAAACTGTGAGTCGGAAAAAACTTCCGGTTGGAGACCAGAGTTCCAGACTCACTGTATATCTGACTAAAAATTAAATAAAAAAAAACCATGCGAACAAATTCTTTCCGAATCGGTGTTGTTGTGGGTAATGGTACGAAAATCAGACAGAAAAATTATTTCTTTTAATTTATTCTATCCTGAAAATTAGTTCTGAAAACACAATTCTAAATAACAACAGGATCTCAATGGTATCCATTGATATTATCAACGATCCTTTTCACGCAACTGTTAAAATAAATGCTGCATTTATGAATTGTCGAGTATATGAAGCTAAAAATGAGAATTATGAAAAACGAACTATTCCTATGCAACTTGTGGCAATATTTTAATTGTGAATGAACTGAAAAAATGACTTATTTATGATCAAGCTTTTTTCCTACATACAGACATCATAAAATTCCATTTTTACTTTGCACAAACCATCCAAACAAAAGAATCTGCTTAAAAAAACACGATAACTGTGTTGGGATTGTGGCCTTGAAGGGGCTGTCAAGTGTCTTACGTGTAGACATTGAATCTTGCTGACCCTGAAGACTCTACGACCGAGATCTTTCCAGAAGAAATACTTCCCTTCCGGAAAAATCGGTCATATATTGGTGCTCAACGATTTTTCATATTTGAAAAAAAAAAAAATCATAACTAATTAACTCCTTGCAAATTCATTTTTTCCCATAATTAGAAGCTGATTTGCAAAAGTACTTATTTACGCATTACATACAACCGTTTAACACAATTTTCAATAAAATTGATTTATGAACATGAATACAATCAACATTTTTGAAAGAATGTTCTTTAAAAATGAGACATCTAAAGAGATTCGAACGCTGATGCATCGTGTAACATAAAACATCGATTTACGTCAAACGTATTCATTTCGCCCCTTCCCTCGTTCTTACATACTCCAAAAATAACACATTCGTTAAAAAAAAAAAGAAAAAGTAGTTACTCGAGCTTCGCGTATTTTGAGAAAATATTCCATCGTATTTATATCTTGAATTTATGGAATATTAGTCACGAACAAACAGGAGAACGATGTTGATGAATTGTTCAAACACGTTGGGCAATTGTGTGAAAGCACTGTAATTATATTTACGTAGTAAATTGAGTCCGGAAACGTACACTGGCAGCCCTAAAAGTAAACTGTCAATTTGTACGTGAGAGCTGATGAAAATTGCCGATTTTATTAATAGAATTCTACGTGAATTAAAATGATGTTTTGTTCTTTTGGTTAAAATGGCAAATCGTCGTCAAGCTTTTTTACTCAACAAACTTTATTTTTAATATTTCCTTTCTACGTGATCGATTACAAATCATTTAAATATCGTTAAATGCCCAAAAACTTTTCCATACATTGCACCGGTTCGATAGGTCAATGATTTTTTTTATTTTTTTATCCTTTATTGCCACGTGTATATCCTCGAATATAAATGATACAATGTGCTATATACATCGTAAGTATAGCGTGTCGAGTCTCGGAGACAGAACCGGTTAGACGACCAGACAAACACGGAGGGCGCGGATCCTTGTGATTTTCCATTTCGCGATATCCCCTCCTATGAGAGATCCTCGTCTCGCTTTTACAGGAACACACGTGCGACCGAAAAAAAAACAACACGAAACGATTCAGACACCCCTTCACTTTTTTAAAAAGTAAATAAAAAAAAACATTTCTTGCTAATTCTCATAACATTTGCATGCAGTAAACTGGTCGATGTTTTGCTCTACATAAATTATAAGTGTAATCAGTACCATAGGAAAAAAAAATGTCATCACCAAATATTTGTTCGTGCGATTGTCACTTTATTTATTCCTTTTTCTCTCTGGGAAGAAAAATCGATCCAGTCTCCATTGTTTGTCTCCATTAATCAGCGTCGATTAATCAAGTTTAATGAATCTTTTGAAACAAAGACTCGTGTCGGTTACTCTTTAGAGTTTTCTTCCACTTTTTCCACTCGGGCAACTGTCCAAATATTATACAATAGGGTTCCAAATAGCGATGTAGTAGTAAATGGCACGAATTCGGTTAGAAATTCAACGATGTTCGTCGGCTTGATGACTCGCACTATAAAAATACGCGTTATCATACTAAAATGTCAGAGTTTTAGAAGAAGGCAAAAAACAACAGCAGACGAGGGTCCAAAGGTAATGAGAACACGCGTAAAAAAAAGAATTCGAGTCATATTCGAATCCACGAAATAACCACGTGGGGCACTTGGTCGATGACCACACGAGCAATTCTTATTTCATATGATTCTTTTTTTCTCATTCCACAATCGTGACTACGCGTGTTTTTTCTATAAATATAGAATATCAAAAATATGAGGTCAAGTCAAAATGTATGCTTCAAGTATGACGTACGAAACTTTCGTTAAATTGACGTACAAATGTTTTCGACTCATGGTTTTTTAATTACATCGGTTATGTTGCATTTAAATTAATCAGATGAACTTGTGTTTTATGACAATCAAAATGGCAATTAAAAAAAAAATCTTCAAAAACAATAATGAATCAATAAAATAAGAATCTAATGACACAAAAGACACCAAATTTAGAAATAATGAATGATTTAAAAATGTTATGACTCCTAATTGTCTTCAAAGCCAATAATTTTTTTGTTTGATCGTTTCAAGAATCGTTTGATTAAAAATGATTGAACAAATACATGAGAATTTCGATAACTCGTTTCATTTTGAATTTTCAAGTACATTTTAGCAGTTTGATCATCGTGTGATGATTATTTTGAAGATCTAAACTTCAAAGTATTAAACTTGTATAATTCTTCGTTATTAATGAAATCGTCCTCCGGTTATTTCCCGGTTGATTCTCTCACATGTATGTCGTGTATGTTTCGACGTGTCTCTGTGCGTTTCTTCTCAAGTTATATATTGACTAAAAACGCAAACTGCGAGCACCAAGCACGACCCTAAAATAGACTTTCGTTGACGTCAAAGATTTTTGTTTAAACTCGATGAAGCAAATGTCGTAAACCGTGTCTTCACTTGAGAATACTCGTCAACGCCAGCTTCTTCGCATATATTCACCTAATTCTTTATAAGAGAGACCCAGACAATCTGGATGTTATCCAAATTCGCGTTATTAGTTATATGTATTGATCTAAAAGGTGCGCACACCTCTCATGCCCAAAAAGGTAGATTAAAGCAGTCTCGATATTTCACCAGCGTAACATTGAACAGCATTCAATATCATGGCAGTGTGCCAAGTCGTAGAATTTATCCCCTCGAGAGCCAAATTCCATTACCAAAACATCGTGTTCATTACATACATCAAACTTTTTCTTTATCGAAGCTATAAAAATACACTCAGAAAAAAGATCTATTTCGATCTATTATAATCGTCAATTCTAATTATTAATTTTATTTATTTAAATTGACAAAATTTCTAATCGGTTCAATTAAAAAGATGTATTCGAAAAAAAAAAAAAATTTCGAAAGTGAAATTTTGCCAAACCGTATGTCCGATCGAAATTAAATAAAGTCTTAGCCAACCCAAAATAATCACAAAAATGGGCCAAGATCTTTCTTTTCATTTCGATCTGTTGAGTATTTTTTTTATTTTATTTATTCAATTTCATACTCGTTGAATTTGTTGATGTAAACAAAATTAAAATCTAAGAACCTGTCCGCTGTCCATTGATCAGGAATATCAAAATATTGAGATTCAAATAAATAATTTCTTGAGGTTTTTCTGCGAATGTTATACACTCTACTGCATGTTTTTTGTTTCGTAGAATCGATCATCTAAGAGCGTTTATGTTTTTTTTTTTTTAATACGTCGAATGAATTGCAATTGTTTGCAACAATTCGATTGCCATTTTTCTGTACATGTACTTTTTTACACCTTTCCGAGTCGTGGCGTTGTGCAATTCCAAGGTGGAGTGTTTGACCAGATAATCGAATATCCGCTATGATATAATCGATTGCAAATGTGAGTCGACAACCCGTTGTTTTTTTTTTTTTTTTTTTATCGATTCACTCTTCCCTATTGGATTGAATTAAATTCCTTGTTGTCAATAATTTGTTATTCAATGCTAGTACCACGAAGCTCTTTCTACTCGACACAATAATTATAGGAATCATTATAAAAACTGTCCTCACCGTAGCAATGATTATGTTTCTGATGATTTCTTCGATATTCTTCTTTTTTTTCTTTTCAATATTTATTTTTATTCGAACGTATAGTAACCGATGGTTGTTGCAAGCAGCTTTTTCATTTAAACGACTTCACGAATCGTTATTCAATTCGCCGAGGCTCAAGTTCGAATGAATCATCGGTGTGTAAATTAAAAAATACATCGACACAATCGATCCAAGCTCGTGACTTTATGTCGGTTAGTTATTTTGCTATTTATTTGCTCCCTCGAACTCGCGATCAACCGCAAGGAAAATGAGCAAAAGCGTTCCCGTGTTTAATTAATTTTTCCTCATTATTACACAGTCTACCCATCGTCATTGGATCTTCCACATCGAATTTATTTTATGAGTAACGAAGCAGTAAAAGGGATGTAATCCCTCATATCGAAAAAGACAAAAAAAGACTTTTATGTAACGTTGTAATTTCCATAATACGATACAGGGATCCGTGGTGAATAGAAATTCAATACAGGACGAAAATTCCAATAGACCGTGTTGAAAAAAAATGCATGCTTTTAGAATAATTCGTCCTGATGTTATTTTTGATGAGATTGAGTTTTTTTTATCGATAAATAATAATAATGAATTTCACTACTGCTATCCGTTTTTATAAAAAGTGCTCTTTAAGATAGGATTTTTTTTTTTTTTTTGTTAAATCTGCTTTATTAATTATTTTTTTGAACACGAGGATGCCCCACAACCGAAATCCTTGATCAGATATTTCGTCACACACATAGGAATGACTGTACAGTCGAAGGATTATGTTTCGTGTTTTGCTCGATGAGCGCGGAAGGACGAAAGGACTAACCGGTTTCTTTACACAGTAGCATATAGTAACCACTACATTTCTCTACTCCTTTCACACTCTCGTCTTGTCTTCCTCGTCTTCCTATAGCGTATAGCGGTATGGACCCCTAGAGTATCCACTCGTGCGTAAGAAATTCGAAAAAAAAAATAGAAAAAAAAATAAAACCAAGAAGATCCTTTCCGAACTCGTCCAACAGGCAACTTATATAAAAAAATAAAATGCAACGAAAAAAATCACAAATAACTATAGGATCGTGGAGATGGAGAGAGAGAGAGAGAGCACTAAATCGAAAATTAGTTTCGACAAAAAATATAAAATATATTTAAAATATTTACATAACGAAACGATTTCTCATTCGAATGAAATTGTAGATAATTAAAATCATCATTCTTTACAAAAATTTACAACCATTACACAAAAAAATATTAACTCCAAGTTACTTGTTAATAATAGAAAAATAATAGTCAATATATTTACTTCCTTCGACTTCTATTTACTGGCTGTAAATATTACTGAAAAATGATAATTTTATCAATCTTATTTAGAATAATATATTATCAATTTCGACCCAATTCAATGGTTACGAATAATTTTTATTAGACAACATTAGACTTGGAATAATATTTCGGAAATTATTTCCAATATTACATATTTTTTTGGACTATTCGATACAGTATTATTCTTGATTTTTTTAATTTTTTAAATCATATCGTAATTACTGACAATGAGCCCACGATGGGTATTCCGAATGATCGAATAACGATTATAGTTCGCGAACCTTCGTACAATCTCAAGTGTCTTTTGTCTCGTCCACGATTCAAGACCTTTAGTTACCAGGGTCAATCCTTAGACAAGCACGGCCCTGGCATGTAATTTACGTGAATGCACTTTCGACGATGTGTATGACGGTGCCTTGGAGCTCATACGTTCTAGCACGACGTGCTATTCGACAAATCGTCTTGGAGATTTGTCCTCCGGAGGACGATCGATATTTGATATTTTCTTATGTTTTCCTATTTTCATGGATGCTCCATCGCACAACGAATATCGCAATCGATAATCAGTCAAAGTTCTCAAAAAATTGATATTTTAACTTTTATAACTGCTGCTATACAGCAATTTTGGTTGATTTAATTTTGAGCTAGCTTAATCGTAAATGTCGCGGTAAAGTTTTCCTAGCGCTGCAATGATGAGAATCAGTCGTGAAGAGTAACAAAGACACTAAAGTAGACGACAAACGCTATAGTTTTTCAGACTGTCTCAAAATATCGGTTCGGGCTTGAATAATATAGTTATCATTGAAATGGAAAAATTGCTCGCTAATAAAATTGAAAAAAATTATTCGTTCATTTAAAAAATGGCTCGTGTCACGAATTGCGAGATCTGTTAAAAAAATTCGGACAAAAAAGAGATGGTAAATCTGAAATCTGATTAAAAAAATTTCTAGAGAAATGAAAAAAAATTAAATCAAGTGTGTGCCTCCATCTCTATATTGACAGTGATTTGTTGTTTTAACAATAAAAAAAATTGATAAAATTATTTACGAATACATTTATTCGATAATAAAAACGCTTATGCAATTTATATCTAGAAAATCAGAAAGTTTAATGCTATGAAATGTAGCAGTGAGTCGAATGACAAAAAAATATTTTTATCTGTCAATCATCGATGGCATTACTCTGCAGGGTTATTATGCTTCTATTCACGTCCCTGGTTCGTAACACTCGTGTGTCTATACGAACATTCTCGTAATCTCACGTAGCCCTATGGACATATGTATGTATACATCATTCGTGCGCATGTACAGGCTCGTTCGAAATTAATATTGAATTTCATACGATTTATTTGCAATGATGTAATGTGACGATTCAGTTATAAGTATTGAAATTTGTTTCGAACACTTTTCACTGTGTCTTGTATCAAAAAAAAGTTAGACTTTAAACCTTTGAAAACAATAGACTTTGTCATCGCAGACTTGTGTAAAACTTTCTCAAAAGTCACCTCAAGATGAATCAATTAAATAAACTACTAAGTTTGATATTAATATCAATTTTAATGGCTAATAAAAAAATGTATAATGACATTTAGAAAAATTGTCTCGAAAGTATAAAAATAACGACTCACAGGAACAGTGACGTGGTGGAAAAAGTGAGGTTAGAATGATGGGATGGGGTCTTAAAAATTCACAACAATATACGCAGGAATAATGAAAAAATATAAAAATAACGAGATTCATTTAAATTCAATGGTACGATGATTATTGTTTTATTTTTCCTTTCACTTTTATTTACTTCAACGTGTTAGAGGTTCTTTCAATATTCCTCTTGAGGAATGAAAATACGAAATGTGAAATAGAAAAAATGGCCGCTTGAAAGATGGCGTCGTATTTTTAAAAGTGCTGTACACAATATCATGGGCGAGCCGGCGCGCGGGGCACGCCGATACAATACGGATATAGACTGAAGTCGACCGGCAAGCCGGCGCAGTCCACTCTCCGACGTGCTGGCTACAGTGTCGAAAGCCTTTTCAAAAAGCTCTCATCGCGCGGTCAGCAACAACACACGTACGCGACAAACACGTGAAGCAAACACAGTAAAAAGCGAGAATAAAAAAAAAAGTAATCATAACAATAATAAAAATAATTGTGAGAGAAGGCCGGAGGGAAAAAACTCGAGAATACGTTAGAACTACGTCGGTACACGTTTTCATACGAAGTGAATATTCGCATAAATTGATAAACAGTTCGAAAAGAGCACATAACATTTGGAATTAGTATGTCTGTTTCTTGACAACACAAAATCTTCTTTCGTGTCCGTCATTACAAACGATATCGATAAAAATCAGTCGATAATAAACAAAACCGTGAAATAAAACAGTTTCTTCGATGAATATAAACATTTTTTGATTTAAAAAAAGTGTCTCCTCAGAATAAAACTCGACGATAACTTATAACTATTCGATTTGACACTAAAATTGTATTATAAACGCTAATTCTTAACTCATAAATAAATGTTTCCTCGAATCGTCGAGAGACTCGTCTTTGCGCCGGTGGTTTTCTATTGGAAAAGAAAGTTGGTGTTCGTGATCACATGAGTTTTCTTTGACAAGGACCAATCGTCGAGGAATAGAACTCATTTATCAGTACACAAACCTGTCAATATATATACATAAATATTTATTTATATATATATTGATAAACATCACTCACTACACTCGAATAACGTGAGTACGTTTTGCCTATTTTTTCGTGATAATTGAATCGTCTACGAGCAAACTTATCCGGCGATAACTAGTTAGAATTCATATATAGACAATTTTTATGACGCGAATCACGAGTTGTGTGGATTTATTAAGAGCAAAATAAAATAGTCGCGACTATAATGGAATTTCAAATCTTCTTTTTTGCCCTGAATTAGTTAAGTGCGCTTATTCATTCCTTTTTAAGTGCAAAAAAAATATATATATATATATTTTTATATTCATTTACGATTAAAATAATTTATTTTTCGAATAAAACATTAAACTTTGTCAACACGATCTTGAGGAAAGTAAACAATAATAAACGAAGAAACTTATCATCACAATATTTTGCCCGGCATTAAATTCGACAAGCATCCGAAAGAGGAAGCTTGTCAAAATGTATAAATTGACATTAATTAAAACACAATGTGTTATGTCACAGTAAAAACAAGCTTGTCAAATAATTACGCTTTATCAAAGCCCCTCAAGAGTCGGAAGAGTAAAAACACGAATGATAAATTCATCGATTATCAAATAAGACAAAAACGTTATTACTTATAGTGTCAAAAAAAGAAACGTATTATTGATTTAACTCAATCTTCGTTTTATTCACGAGAAAAATAACATTACGTTCCAAATTTCATTGAAACGGGATTATTGTTAAATTATTCAAGTTATAGTTAGAAATTCGTTTGGAATTCTTTAAATAAGCAATTAATCTGTAAATACTCGACTCGTACGTGTATATCATTTTAGTTTGAATCTACGAGAGCATTAACGAGAGAAATTCATCCGATGAAAGTAACCTGGTCATAATGATTGCAATAAATCTTGACTGACCATTCGCGGACGGGTACAGGTGGCATAAATGCGTTCAATTGAAAAGAAAATAATAATAAAAGAAAAAAGAAAAATACTCGTTCGCGAAGTACGTGTATTATTAGATATCGAAGTGTGAGAAGAGAACCGGCAGTGGAAAATTCTCCCGCCGCCCCCGGTATATCTCAGCGAGTGCATAACGTCGATTGAGAAAATATTTATGTTCTCTCCCAGCCTTGCATTTAAGCTTGCGCTGCATATATGTGTTGAATGTCCTTGACAACTTCGCTCTCGATTATGGAAAAACATTTGTTTCGTTAGTTCTTACTCCTTTCCTTGATTCAATGAATTATTGAGCCTCATTAAGAATTCAATTCATAAAAACTGACTTATATTAATAAATATATAATAAATAATAATCACACTGTTGTAAAATGCAATCAACAATTTTATTTCTTTTTTTTTATGTCTAATTTATAATTCTCTTACGAATAATAAATATTGTATCTAGATAAATCGAACAGAAATCTTATCTCCGATCTGCGATCCATACGCATAAAAATTTTCAGTGAAAATTTTGAATTTTTAGATTTTTTTTAATCAGACATGAACCTTTTGAAATAATATTGAAATTATCATCAGATCGTAACGAACAAACACAAAAAGATTCATCCGAATTCGTCAATCTGATAAAAAGTTATGCATTAATTAAAAAATTCGGTCACACTGATCCTTCACTTCCTTTTTTGAAGTCGATTTAAAATGAGGGCTCAAAACGTAGAAGTTTTTGGTCAGGAAAAAATACAATTGCGCTCTTTGTTTTATTGAATCGGCGAATAAAGTTCAATGGAGTCGATATCCGGGAGCCGGAAACAAAAAATCTAAAAGCCATGTCAAAACTCACGTATTCCAGCCCTACAGAATAAAAGTTTCCCAGTGATAAGATCGATTCCATCGCCTGACAAGCTATCAGTAAATTGCTTGATTCCATTATGACAATTCTGAACGAAAATATCTACTAGACACTCAAATTAAAAAAAAAAACATCCGGAGCTTTGAAAGCGAGACCAATCGGTAAATAATTATTGAAGTAGTACTTCGCTTAATGGAACAGGTATATAAATAATTTTTTTTACTAATCAGACAAAGTATAACGAAGTTATATTCAGATCGCGGATAATATGAATAATGAAGATATCGTGAATGTATTAAGAAAAAAATAATAATAAGGACGAATTGAAAATCTTAATGAAATAGAAATTTCTTAATTGTAAAGTATAATGAATTGTTGTTTGATTGCTCGTAATAAGGCAACAATTGTTAAACAAAAATCTCTCATTTTAAAGTTTAATGAAATTTTGAACATTCTATAAAAATTTGCTCGACGACGAATCTATCCTGATGCAACAACGCGCAGGTGCTCAAAAATTTTCCATCGGTCCGTAAGACGACGAACACATACCTGTTTAACCGATGACTCACAACATTCTGCCAGCACTCTACCAGTAGGTAAAAGCAAGCGAAATGAGAGAAAGAGAGAAAGGTCGTAGAAGAGAACAGAAAAGATCGAAGCGCCATTGAGTCTGCCAGTCGAATACTGTCCGATTAAAAGCCGGTTATCCGCTTTTTATCACACGTAGCTCTTCTCGAAGAAACGACATTAAAAACGAGTTTTTTACGTACACAATTAACCCTGAATATCACAACTCTGTATATTTTCATTTTCTTTAAAAAAAGAAAACAATAATAATAAGTAAAGGAAACGTTCCTCATGTTGTTTTTCTTTATTTTCTCAGCTGAATTCATGATTCTGATATATTTTGAAAATTGTGGACTTTTGAGTCTCTTACATAAATTATTTGTTCAAAAACATGAAACCCACTGATCAAAATATTCCTTTTGTTTTGATCACTTTGCAATTCATGAACGAATAAAAAAAAATCAAACAGTTCATGATTCCTCGATTTTATATTTTTGAACATTCGCCTTTCCAACTATTTAAAAATAATCAATGTGACCCTTCGAAACTGTTCAATCGTTAAATTTGTACGAGAAAAAAAAAGTGTGAATTATGCATCTTTTAAATTTAGAAACTAAATAATATTCTTCCGTTCATTCCAAGTTTATAATCTGGAAGATTCCTTATCCTCCTACAATATATTTAAAAAAAATTACAGCTTTACACAAACGTGACTATCTGAACATTTCGTTTTCTACAAACGACTGTCCAAGGAGAAAATTCAAAAATATTTGCTTATCTTCGCTGCGTTTGCAAAACCGCGTATAAACAGTTTGCATGAACCGCGTATTTACAAAAGTAACAGGATTTTAAGTTTGCGCCCACATGTGTAGGTTTTATGACAAACGGACGTTGGTATAATCACAAAAGGAAGTACTCAGGATGTCCTTAAAGATTTGTGATCGAGAAATTCGTTGATATGATTAAAAGTTTTTTTTTTTTTTGTGTTTCACGTAAAAACTGTCAAATCCACTTACGAGGTTTTTATAAACTGCTGATATGCGGTTTTATAATCGCCGCGACGATGTATCTATTATGAACCACATACATACTTGTGTTGAAAAACACGAATCGGCACACATAGGCCTCGCCTGAATATTCACAAGAAATTTTCACCTGATTATTTCATGTCCAAGGCTTCGCATCTTTTACAAGACCGAAAGAAATTTGTCATATTTCTGAAACTATTTTAAAAATTTATATGAACCGCATCTCCAGGGAATTATTTATTCTCTATTCTATTCGATATTATAAAAAAGTTTGAATCTGAACTTGAGTGAAAAAAATAATTAATTTCTTACCATTAAATGAATTTTTTGAATCTTAGAATGTTTTTAATTTTTTACAATTTTTTTTTGGTTGAATTTAATCGTCAGGACTACCCCAGTTAGTTTTACACATTGAGAAAATATACGAAATAGCTGTGGTGGCAAAATATTTAGGTGTTCAATGCGTATGCTTTGATGAGTTCAAAAAAAGATCAAAAGATATTTATCGAGTAATTCCCCTACGACGAATTGTAAAAATGTATTTCGCTCCTCCTGATGCGTAATTTTCTCATATTTCCATGTAATGCGATAGACACTGCAAATAAATTACGATTAGATCGGCAGCCTTTGCTCAGACGAAATCAGTATGTACATATTTAGAGATTAAAACCACGAAAGAAGATTAAATCGTCGTAACACACACAGATGTTATCAATTCAATAATTATTATCGCGGTTTTCGATGACGAAACGATTCCACTTTATTATATCACAATCGAATAGTATTGGACTATTATGCATAATCGGTGCACTCTAATGAACTCTGAATTCAATTTATTACTATGTAATTATATAAACCTCGATCGATGTATCTTGCGGGTGAGCTAAATAAAGGCAAAGACCACAGACATATGTATTAAAATAACTTTAATTAAAACTTCGTTGATACACGAGATAATTTTGATCCGAATCCGTTTTTTGACATCAACTATTTTCCTCCAAAATATTACACATTTTTTCCAATACTTTATAAGATTTTACATAAGATATCAAAATTAACACGGTTCCGAAATTTTAAACGTTATATTTGAGCTTCTATACATTGACCTGAGAAATAACGTTTCAACATGACTGTGGCCAGAAAACTATTTTAAGAATGGTGTAATATTCTTAATATACGTTTTCATTAAAAGTTCTCGATTTCACGAGAACACGATGTTAAAGTTTTCATTGATGGAGCGCAACTATTTTTTGTTTTTTTTTTTAGCACAAATTTACATTCAAATGTACCGTAGGCTACAATAATTGCAAAATGTTTTTTTTTTCGGCACTCGAAAATTAGATCTGCGGGAAAAATTGGAACGAATTGAAAAGTAAATAAAACAATGAGTAAATAAAAATATTTTTTGTTGGCTCCGAACGAGTCAAACTTCAATGTATTCAGGAAAATCCAGGTCATAGAACTTTCGACATTTTCCACGACAACATTTCGAAAATTTTTTTGTTCACTAATAAATTCCTTCAGATTACAACATATTATTTAAAAAAAAAATTCAAAAGACATTCTTTTAAAGAAGTCAAACGATTTAACATATGATTTTGTGTGTCAACTGTTCTAAACTGTTTTTTTAAATATTGTTATTTAATCACGATTTCTTTACTTGTGTAATTTTCGAATATTTTCAACATTCCATACTTTTCCACGAACGTTTAGGACAAATTTTTTTTCCCGTATAACCAACCTGGATTTTTTATTTCGGTTAACAAACATTAAGCCATTCCGAAAATCGTATAAAAGTTTAAAAAGCGCAAATTGAATTTATCCTGATTAAATTCCTCCGAAGTTTTATCAACATTTAATGACACTGCAAAAAAAAATCCGCAGTCACATGAATAAGACTGACAGTTTAAATGTATCCACACAAATGCACATACACGATGTAGAGATACTTCGCAGTCTCGACACTTTTAGCTTAGCGCCGGCTTCCTCACTTTACGTAAGATAAATAGTAGTTTGAGTCACCTACCAGTGACAGCTGCACATTCTTCCATTTTCCGTTAGCGCTCTCCAAAGATCATTAACTTATAATAATTAAATTTTCACATCACTGAAAAACTGTAACACAAACATATCGAATATGAATATTTATTCCATACAGTACACCGACCCTAATTATTCTTAATCACTCGTCAATTTTTGTGCTGACAAGACAAAAAAAAACATCAATTTTTTTCGTTAACAGATTTCCACATAATTCACTTATCAATTTAGTTTTTTGAATAAAATCGATTTGTACTCTGCTGTTCGATATTTATTATTTCTAACCATAGTACAACGCACCCACAGACTCAAGAATTTTAATGCTGGTAATAATTATTCATTGCAACTGGCCATTACTAAAACGGTACTTGTGTCTTAGAGCTCGTATAATAGTTATTTTTTTTCGCTTTCACCGTAAAATATGTGTATACTAGTCTTTATGATAACTTTTTATGTTCACGTGGCTAGACATTTTTCTGGATCCAAAAGTATATGAGAGCTTTCGAGTCAAGTAACCCGGAAGGAAAAACGGAAGAGTAGTTTTTTTTTTTTTTATAAGAACATTAATTGATAATAATGAATGTTAACGGGAATCGTATATGAAAGCCATTGGTGAAGTTTGTTTAAATCATCATGTCAATATCATTATTTAATGACACGGAATAAATAATATTTTTGACAATATTTTTCAAATATACGAATAATTATATGCATTATTTCGACTAGATTAAGATATTTGAAAAAAAAATTGATTGTTTACTAAGATTCTCGCAACGATAATTATTTAGCAAACTATAAATAAAAGTCCTAAATAATTACAATGATAATGACACACTTTTTGATCGTTTGATTACAGCATTCGAAACACTACGAGCTATCCGGTAATAGCAAACGAGTGTAAAGTTTGCCGTCGTGAATCTAGCAACGACGATAAAACAACGAGGGAAACAGACAGGACGTCGTTGCTTTGCGCGCTGAAACCGCGCAAACGTAAGGAACGTCGAGAGTCCTGTTGTCAGGAAAGAAAACTCATAAGAAGCAACAGCGAGGAACGTATTTTAGAAGGAACAACTAATGTAGCCGAGTCGATCCGTCGGGTTAGCAGTCACGAAGATTTTAACACCGATAAACATCTTCAATCGCTGTCTCAAACATCACAAGATATGGGGCACGGAGTGGTAAGATTAAAAAAATCAAACATTGAGTATTATTTCGCTGGATATTATTATTATTGAATGGATTTGATGTAAATTCAATCGAGTCTTTGTTCGGTTGTTATTTATTAAAAATTTCATTCTAATTCCACTTTCATTTTTATTATTATTTTCGAATTTCTTCACGTTTTAGAGATGCAGTGGTTTACCACTTAACGAAAGAACAAACGTTTCGCCGGTGTCGGCGAAACCATCGCCGGTACCGTCACCGTGTGACGCCATTCTTCCCGCTGAAAGATTCGAATGTGATGTCGAAAGATTACGGAGCAGCGAGAGATTTTCTCGAAGCATCGCACCACGTGGACGAAGACAGGGACGACGTAGAAAGGTTCACAAGGGACTTGAAGCTGATCAAAATTCTACAAAGGTAAATCCATTTTTTTCTTCTCCCTATAAAAAAAAGTTGAAAGTATAAAACGTTAGCTTTTTGAAAACATGAATTTATATGGTATTGCTTGTAATGATATTTATGCAATTAAACTTCAACTAGAATGTTACAAATAAATGTAGAAAAATATATTTTTACTAAACTTGTTGAAAAATGATGAATTCAGGAGAACGAAGATGAATCCGATGGCGTGTATGCTGTTTCGCCGGGCTCGAACAGATCAAACGGTTCAAGCGGTCAAAGTTTTCTTGAAATGCTTAGTAGTGGTCCAAGCAGATCACCATCTCCGGTACGTGGACATATTTTGGATCACGAAGATCTGAACAATCCGGTGCCGACTAATTGGGGTTTTCAACATCGACCAGGAAATGTAAGTGCAATCTTTCTATTAATTCATAACTTAATTTTTCGTCTTTGCCAGAAAAAAATGTATTAACATACAAAATATAGAATCCGTCAAATTAACGACGAGACTTGATTCCATAATGAAAAATAATTCATAATAAAATGTAAATTTGTTGAATTTTTGCAGGAAGAAGAAACGATATCACGAGTGGAAGCGATGCTGTCACCACGAAATTCGTTGCTTGTACCACGACGATTTTATTCAGAAACTGATGAACCACCCAACGTCCCAAATCCCACAGACATCGGACTCAAAACTCTAACAAAACACATAAATGGCCTCAAAAAAAAGATTAAAAAATACGAGGAAGAATTCGAGGAGAATTTCGGTTATCGTCCGAGCCATTCAGATAAAATGAGTAATCGTGACATAAAAAGATTATGCGCAGAGTTAAACAAACTAAGAAAAGAGCATAAATTGCTTAAGGAGGATCCTATCGGTGCTCTACTCGCGAACGCAAATTCACGTTTGAGCAACGCGGTTACTACTACCAACAATAATAACAGCCCTGAAAAAACGAGGGCTGCTCTTATGGAGGATATGGTGAAAGACGTTGACAGAAAACTTTGCGAGAAACGTATCAAGTCAAACAGAACCGACAACATGGATGACTTGACGTACGAACAACTTCTTGAGGAAAAAACTGCAGTCCAAAAGGCTTTGCTTCATATTGAAGGTGCATTCGGTCGACCGGTTACCAAAGAAGATCGCGCTGTGGTTCGGCCACTCTACGATCGATACAGAACCCTTAAGAGACTTCTCATACGTGCTGGAGCTGTAAGTCTCAATATTTCATATTTCAGTCTTCATAGAATATTAAAAAAGAATTTTTTTAACATTTACGTATGATTGTACTATGAAAAACAATTTTATCACCTTTTTTTTTCTTTTTTTCATAATCTCTTTTTCAAACGAATAGGGAAATTGTATCCTCGAAGTTAATTTTTCTCCGATTCCAGGGCAAGAATAAAGACAGTATTCCTGAATTGGCGACTATATTGGAGCACGAAGCTATGGATTTTACTTCTTCATCTTTGCCTGGTAGCGCAGCTGATGGAGAGCGAAGAGCAAGCGAACCTGACATGTCTCATCGTGGTATTCTCGATTGCATCGAACCAGCCGATCAACTTCCAACCGACAGCGATAGTCAACACAGTAGCAGCGAAGGCAGTCGTGGTACTGGAGAAAGTCTTCACGCTCTTCCTCAGTCAGTATTACAATTTTCCGAAACGCTACATTATCAATTTTTCAAATTTTTCCAATCGATAAATGTTTGGTTTCATATTTTCGAGACAAAGTACTTTTTTTTCTCGTTCCATAATACTCTTTCTCATTTTTGTACCCAAATTAAAAAAACTTCTCTTATCCACAGAGAGGAACTTTTGGCCCAACAGCGAGTGACGAGAGAAGAGAAAAAGCGTCTTCGTAGAGCTTTGAAAGAACTTGAAGCCCAATTTGAAGTCCGAGCTGGTCGTCGAATGCAACGAGAAGATCGTGGACCTCACGTAACGACCATTTATGAATCTTACAAACAGACGAAAGCAAAGTTGCGACTGATCGATGCTCTACTCGCCAAAAACGCATGACAGCATATCTGAACTAAGCACGTGATTGTGCTCGAAAAATGCAATACACAGACTTTTCACAGCTAATTCCCCAAAACAGTTTCGACGTGAAAAAAAAAAAACTAATTACATCTACAAATAAAACGACTTCTCGATTTTTCTGTACAAACGTTCGTACGACAGAACGACGATTTTCGAGTGAGTTTTCCTTCCTTTTTTTTGAGACTTTTTTCTTAATCGTTACAAAAGTTTTTGAGTTTTTCCTATTTTTACATTTCATGTTCGACAATGAGACATGCTTTTTGATGGTATTGTATTTATTTTTTACTCGTGAGAATTTGTCACTGTTTCTTGACGCAAGAAACAGAGAAAATAGGTGAAAAAACAAAACAACAACATAAAAAAAAAACTCAAGCGGTAATGAACAAAGTTTTTATTCTTGTAAATATAACGACCATCGTTTCTCATTAATCGAGACTCAAAAGGCTATGAAGTGGTGGAATAACCGAGAGATGAAAAAGATAATTGGATTATTTTGTAAAGCATAAGTTTAATCACTCTAAGAGATATTACACGTTGTAAATGTATAAGAGTACTATAAAATGTTACGTCAGTATAACGCATTGAATGAAAATTTAGAGCGGATGTGAAAAAATAAGAAGACTCGTTGATCTTTCCGTCGTATCGTTCGGAAAGCGATTAATTAAGTAAGTATTGCTATTCCTAAGCAAATTAGTATTTTATAACTACTTAATAGCACTATTAATTATTTCTTCGAGCTTTTGAAATCAGCCTTCGACGACATACTCATTTTTTAAAGATATTCGCTCCATCAATTAATTTACAAAGTAAAAATATTTCATTGCAAATAAATAACGCATACTGCGTCCAATATTTAATGATGCATCGAAAAATCAAAAATAATTGAGACTCCACTAAAGTTGGCATTGAAAACTAATTTGACTAGGAATTGATAGCACGTACTTTTTCAATCGCTATTTGGTAAGTTCGCGGATTTTTTTATCGACGGTGCTACAGTTTAAGTTTGATAATCCAACCATAAAAAAAAATCAGTTATCCAACAATATCATAGTGTTAATGCATAGGTGAACGGGGAAGATTTGAAAACGTGATTAATTTAAACGTGCAAAAAAACAGGAAATGTATACTTTTCGCGATCAAGAAGATTGTCAAAAATATTTCATTTTTGATCAACTCCGATGACTCTGATGGCTCTGTAGTGTAAGCGCGCATAAATTTTACTCCTTTTTTTCATGATCGGACAAATATAAGTTTTTGGTATTGTCGATCTTGTGGTCTCGAATATTTTTGCTGAGTAAAGTCATGACGATCGCTGGTCGCTTTGAAATTCCGATATAGTAATGTAAAGAGAAAAAAAAAACAAATCGATCGAACTATGAACGAGAACGGAAAGTCGTTGGAAGCGCTCTTTCGTCCACTGATCAATAAAATCGATATATAACTTGAAAATATAAAAAGAAAGAAAAACAAAATGAAACAAAAAAGAATAAGAGAAACGATTTTTTTAGACCAAAGCATCATTTAGTCTGTGATATAAATAAAGGAAGAGGGATATTTGTGTCGCGAGAAGACGCTGAGGTGGGCTCGTGGGTGAGCAGCTGGAAAATTTGAACGACAAGAAGAAGGGGAAAAAAATACACTGAAGCGAGGAAATAATAATTCGAAACGAACCCATCGATCGAGTTTCTCGTGATTTACGAGAAGACAAAATAATTCGTCATCTAGGCGTATAGGTTTAAAGTTTTATATTAAAAAGTTGCTTAAATAAAAAATGTATCTATATACTTTTCTTTCAGTAGTTTAATAGAAACGGCACATCGAGGCTTGGGGAATGATGAAAAAACAGAATGTCGAAAAGCAGAGTTTTGCTCACGAAGGAAAAATAAAAATACATCGTGCACACGAAAAAAAAAAACTGCTATCAATGCTTTCTCGAAGGAGAACGAAGCGAAAAATCATGTTGCGAAAAAAAAAAACAAAACAATAAAACTGTTTTCCAACTATATTTTCACAGAGTGGAACAATCGTGTGAATTCTAACGACATATCTAGTAAGAATACCCCCCCGAGAGATTATTTAGTGAGCTCGTAGATTTAAAAAGAACAAAAATAACAAACACACAGTCGTGTGAGAAAAAGAAGAAATATAAAACTTGGGATGAAGAGAAAACAATCGAAAATAATTTAACTTCAGCCCACTGTAGGTGCGTCACCTGATTTAGAAATATCGTTCCATCATTATAGTTATAAAAACTGCACGCATCGACTCAAAGAGTGAACGAAAGAATGTCTACGAGAGAGAGAGATAAAGATTTTAAAAAATGTGTATATACATATATGTATATATATATACACACATATATATGCATATATACATATATATAATATATATTATATACCAACGACTCTTTGCGTTTATACATGTGTTGAATATATGTATATACAAAGTATATATATTAAAAATATCTACATAAAGGCAGTAATATTATTAAATCTCAAAGAAAAGAAAAAATATATATATTCGAGATAGCGAAATGGATCAGTGACACAAAAATATTAATCTCCTGAATTTGCAAACTTACCTTAAACATTTTTTTATTTTTTCCCCCAAATTTCCTTTCAAACCTACCATTTTTATTATTTTTTTCATTTTCATCCGTTCAAAAAAATTTCTTGGAAAAATTCGATTGCACATAACGTAATGATTTTCGAAGAAAAACAATTGATTGCATTGTTCCGTAATTACGTGTCAGATTTCAATTTTTTCTGAAATGTTTTTATCTGCCGAAGCATTCCCGCTAATTTCGTCGATGTTGGCGGTCCTTGATTGTTAACAGAACCGCCTCGTCTGTACACGTTAATCAACCGTATTGGATTTGCCGTTTGAGCGCGAATCGAAAAGTGTGGATACGTTGGACTTCCTGGTGCCTCCGTCGACACACAAACAAGACTGTTTCTCTCGTATAACATTCTCATCTGTCGCTTCAAAATCATTACCTGAGAAAAAAAATCATTCAAGGATATTTAAAGGAAATAATTATTTCATTTAAAGTTCGTGAAATACTCACTTCCTGATAAAGACTCGCTACTGCTTTTATTTCTTCCTCTTTCGCGTTCAGCTCTTTCTCCAAAGCGGCTATTTCTTTTTCCAATGATTTGTCACTCGATTTTTTTGACTGCTCTTGCAGCTTTTCGAATTTTCTGAATCAACAATTTCGACTCGTGATTAATACGATTGGCAAAATATAATTATTAAAGCAATGGCACATTCGAAACGACATTCCTAGTTTTTTCAAATGAAAATCTGGGCCATTTTCTTATTTTTTTTATGCCAATTTAATTTTTCATTTTTCATTTTTGATTCATCGAAGACAATTATTCTTCCCTCTTTCGTAAAAAAAAAAAAAACTAGAACTACAAGTATTCATGTGCCAATAGAGGATGACAATTAAATATTCGATTAAACTTACTTTATCATTGATTCGTACTGATCGTGGAAATTCATCAATACATCTCGAATACCTTTCGAACCCTGTGTCACATTTTGCCACTTGCCTGGCATTGACTCGCCCATATTGAGTTCTTCCTGCATATAAATTGTTTTTGTTTTGTTTCAAATGACATATTTTTCGGTATTTGGTGAGGAAGGAAAAGAAAATGTTTACTTGTCGCTGTTTTAGGAGAATGCTTTGGGTCAGTTCAAGTTTGGATTCAAGATTCTTTTGATTATTAAATTTCATCGAAGAGCAGATTGATTGAGTTTTTTGTTTTTTCGGCATCATTTCGATTTTTGGATTAGTGGAGGATTCTTGTGCTTCGTAGAGAGTTTCGGTGTCTGGGATGAAACTCTGTCCAGGACCCTTCAGAGAATAGGGTGCAAGTTGAACCGGTCTTGACGTTTTTTCGTCGTTTAATGATTCCTGATACATGCTGGTCATTCCTCGAGAATTTATGCTTAAAGGCATATTTCTTTCCTCCATCAGAGGCTCAAGCTCGTCTTTAATAGATTCGAACAGTGTTGAGACTGGTTTTAGTCCCTTCGAGACATTGCTTATGAGGATTGGTGAAATTCGGCTAGGCATCAATTGACGTGTTTTCATCAAACTCAAGGCCTGGTAAAATTGTTTTATAAAATCGAAAATGTGCATCAAAATATCCTCGGAAGAGACAATATCATAGAAAATATATACAAAATAAAACAAATAGAATATCAAAGTCTCAATTTTTAATATAAATTGTCAGAATTAACAAAATTTTGTTAACTCTTCGTTGGCAAACTTCAATTTGGCTTCTGAATTGAGACACTGGATCAAATTGACAGCAGCTCTTTAATCACCAAATTTTTACTTTCGAAAAATTGAACATTTTACTAAAAAACTAAAAAACTAAAGCTTGGCTGATTTGTTAAATGAAAAAATCGTCAATTCTGGTGAAAAAGTGTTGGCAATTCTCGGAAATGTTTGCAAGGTGGACAATGCGATGGCAAAACCATTAGTTTGGGTCAAAATGACTCAGTTCATCAACGAAGAGTTAATCGAATTGATTAACAGTTTATTGTTAATCAAATTATTATTTAGAATTATCATTGTGCAGAATTGAGTGTTTTGATGATAAATATGAAGAGAATAAACTCACTTCCTGGATGTTTAATCCAAGGTTGTAACTCGGAGTCACTGAGGTACCAACAACGAAGGGTATATTTCTAAAATTAAATCTGTGGAAGTAGGATCTGTGAACTTGTTTCATTCTCGAGGAGAAAGTCGGCGATGCATAATTTCGTGTTGAAAAAGGATCAAAAGAAGGAGACAAAATATTAGGTGTTTGACAATCCTGACGAATCTCCTGATTTACATCGTCTCTGTACTCTTCAATAATTTTATTTTCATTCTTATCTGCTGGAGAATTTACTTCGTAATTAATCCTGTTTGGCTCTCCAGACCTGATGGATCGTACGAATAAAAAAATGTTGTACTTTTTATTATAAAAATGATAAAATTTTCTATGAATTTGTTTCAATGAAAAATGTTCTTTTAATTCTGACCTGAAATCAGTTCCTTGCAAATTGTCTCGACAACTTTCTTCATCATTTCTACAGTTTTCAGTCGATTGATTAAGTTCATTGATGTCTTGTTTTTTAGGCCTTTGCTCCTCAATATCATCGAAAATTCGTTTGTCATTATTTTCTACAAGTCGGTGGCTTCCTTTGGTTCTCCACGGCTGATCAACTTTGATTCCATTATTGAAGCCTCGAATACGTGTTTCCATTACTTTCGAATGTTTGCTCGAAACGACCGATAAACTGCCACTTCTTAACGCACTGTTGTGATATATTTCGACAACTTCGCTCATATTATTTTGATTTTTCGCGATTACATTATGATGCCGACGATTTACTGATAATTGGAGATTTGAAATTGTTGAATGACCTTGAAAAAAGAAACAATAAGAATTTTCTTAATATGATTTTCGAAGTAATTATTAAATCGTCATTCACACAATAAACTACTTCGACCTCTAAATTGAGACGTTTGTAAAAATGGAATAGCATTTTTTCTTCAAAAACATGTTTTTCAAAATGTTTTGGAATTACGGGCTATTTTTAAAATAAAACCCGATGCCAACTTAATATATCGTTGCAAAGTTTTGTTTGTGAAAAAAAAATTCTTTTCAATATTTCTTTGTTGACGTTTATCGACGAACCTCTTGGCTTTAATCTTCTTTTGATTTCCTTTTTATTTTCCGAAATGCTCGTCTCTTTCGTGGCTGTTGTGCACCTAGAATTTGATGTTTGCAGTCCTCGTTTTTTATTTTTTTTCCTCCTCGTAGTTTGCCCTATGGAATCATCAATTGATTTTGCGACTATCTTACTGCTGATCGTTTTACGCTGTTTCTCATGACGAGATTTTTTATTTTTCGTTGTTGTTTGAAAACTTCGGACGCTCTCTGCAAGATTTATATGTAGTTCTGGTTTTTTTGTTTCTTGTTGTATCGAACATTTCAATTTGCTTAAATTATTTTCTTGATCCTCGATCGTTGGCGATTCAGCGTTTCGAGTTTCTTCCTCAAACTGCTCCTGAAGGCTCTTGGAATATTCTGCTAAATGCAATTGATAAGGGTGCGATCTTCGCGATGAGGTATCATTCAGGAAGTGCTCCTCACGGATTTGCTATTAATTTTACAAATAATTCCATTTTATTCAATAATAATTTCTTCGTCAAGTTGCCTCGATAATAAAATTTCGAATGATTCAAGTCAAGTAGCTGCTTTGCACTAACAAAATAAATGTTTAATTTTTACGACAGATTTGAGGGACTATTGACATTTTTAGACGTTCGGACCGTACTTTTTTGAATTTGAATTTACAGTTGTTAGTTGATGCAATCAGCTGAGAGCAAATCTATCGTTATCAATAATTTCCTCAGTTTTGTTACGAACAAGAACCTTTTTCGAAAGTTTATAAAGTTGATTTTTGATGATAAATCGTTGCTACAACTAATGAACCAATTCTTACTTTGACGTTGTCGAAGACACAATTTTTCATCGTTTCTTCGATAAACTGGAAATTAATTTGACTATCTCTTGGACGCTCGAACGAATTATTTTGATCTTTCGTATTATTGTGATTCTCATCGCGAATATCATGGAAACTGTTCGAACTCGACAGAACTTTGAAAGATTTTGAATACGGCTCGGTTGTTGGCTCTGTGATATTCAATTTTTCTCATATATTGTTTCATCACATTGCAAATTTATTTTTATAAATTCTACTTATAAACTTTCAGAATAAATTTAAAAAAAAAGGAAACATAACGAACGATTTTTTGAATCTAAATCCTCTGGTGCTTCGTGCTCTAGATTTTTCGTGTCTTCGAAATACTGCGGAATTCCGGAAGTCGACAAATTGGTCTCGCATTTCTTATCATCGACAAGGTGTGTGCTTGAGGAAGCATCGGACTGTGAATTTCTTTCGGTTATCGGTGAATCGTCGTCTCGATCGTAATCATTTGTTTCCAAAGACAATGACCCAGCGGCATTTCCGTATAACATTTTCGAGTATTCAAATCTTTTCATCGCTGATACGAATTCAGATTCTGTAACTTCCAACTGGTTTTCTATTTCTACGAAAAAAATATCAGGCAATCGGTACGTCGAAGAACACAAACCACAACGAAATTCAACCTCAGTCATAAAAAATATAACACAGAAAATCAACGAATTTGTATTTCGATCATTTGATGAGAACTTTAATGTTTTTATTATTATTTTCATTCGATTATTTATTTATTTTTGTTATTTGCCAAAATAATTTCAATCAAGTCTCTTAAGAACCTGTCAAAATAATGTCAGCTTGACTCTTGATCGCGTTGGGTGAATCTCTGTATATTTCTTTGTATCCTACGCACTCGTCCACAGAAGATTTCGTCGTGAAATCATTTCGATTTTCCTCGTAGTTGACCCAGGTCCCCTGGCTGCCATTTGAATCCATAATGACCTTACTTTTTAATTTATAATTGCACAACCATATCGACTATTTATTTCGCGACGAAACTCGGTAAGCCCTCTGTCAACTAAAATTTAGTTCCTATCGCCGAAAAATTAGCAACGTCATAGAGGGTGATAAGAAAAAAAAAGTAATTTATCGCGACGAAAAAAAGTACGAGATAAGAAAACCTCACAAAAGTGACAAAGATTAATTCACAGGTTTCGGGGAACCAAGGACTGGGTGATCGATCACATTCTTCGTCTTTCATGCGCGACTCGTTTGTTATATATCAATTAATTGTGTACGCATCGAGCAGAGGAATATTCACTCCAGTGAAGTGTGACTGCCGAGAAAAGTCAATACCGCGTTGAAGTAATTATTATAGATTTTTTGATAAAAATTTGAACGACGTTAAACGAAATTTACGAAAAGTCTTTTCTTATACATCTAAAAAGAACACGTCTATTTTCTTAAAACGTTTTCTTGTTTACTCAATTGTTAATTGATTAAAAAATTCGGAGACATTTTATTTAAATCCAAGTGTTTCAACTTCATTTTTAAAAAAATCCATATTTATGAATTCGAATAACCCGCCATTCAGAGTACCGTAATCTGCCGCATATAGCGCTACGACCGCATTCTCAAATCTATTATTTTAAGAAGGCGTAGGAACTCGTCGGCGTACCTGCGAGTTGCAAATGGTGGACGGGCTGTCATACTTGCATCGTTAACATCAGGTATGCAATTTTTATCAAGAACGCGAGTCTGATTAACCTAATAAATGTAAAGTTTATCAGAGAGGATCGCTCGATTGTTCTTAATTCAACAGTCTTTTGTTTTCGGTTTTCTTTCGGTATTTCAATGTAAAATTTTTTTTTTTCACGTTACGTAAAAATTATTGCACAAGTTACAAAAATAGTCACACTGCTCTATCAATTCAATTACTTTTGGGGTGACCTTAGCGGAATTTCACATTGTCGAATAATAATTATGACTGAACATAAAGATTTAAATTCATGAAGCATCTCATACCTGGCACGAATTAACCTAATTTCCCTCCTATACGTGCTATCGCGATGTATATACGTAAAGAAAAAATCTATATATGTTTAAACTTTAATATAGCCTCTACATACGTATAGATATTTCTCCGCATGCCGAAAGTTGTGCAATCTAGGCAAAAAATATGTTAACCGTGTCTTATTTTGGTATTGCACAATATTACTCCACTCTATTGACTGAAACCATGGTTGATTCGCGCGAAATTTTTATCTTACCTTGACAGATCCTACTTTCTTGTTCTTGAATTTTTATTTCTTATGGCATTGAGTGTTCTCGAGTTATTTTTTCCTTGATCTAAATATATTCCAGTCAATTTCAATCGTCTGCGTTACGGCTATACTGTTTGTATCTTGCAGACGTAGGGAAAAAAGGAATAAGTAGTCTTTAAGTTAACATTATTCTTGAGATCGTCTGGCGTTGCATCATAACTTAGCATTCATTTGTATCTTAATGTCATGTGACTGTCATGTGAATCCTTACCGACTTTTACAGTCCAACGACTGTGAGTGTGCCCAAAAATTTAACTGAAATATTTTTCGTGACACTGACCATTCCTAATAGTTTAATAGTCAAATGCATCACCAATGCCAGATATTGCTATTAGTTTTATTATCATTTAACTGAAAAGAACTTGAATGAAGGTCAATACTACTTGGACAATTTTTTTTTTTTAATCCATTGAACTGGGTCAACTTCGTGTTGCAAATTTTCAATATTTTGACGTAATCATTTCTTTAATAGTGAACAATGTTGCCAGCTCCGGTAATCACTTTATGGTAATCCCAGTAATCACCATCTACAATTATAATTCTAATTACAACACTAACTTCAGTAATTGCTGCAGTTCTAGTAACGATTGTTTGAAAAATAATCTCCCGTATACATAGTTTGGTTTCACAATTTCTATCGGAATGTACCGTGACTATTTCCACTCGTTATAATTTTATTCTTTTTCTACAAATTTTTCAAATTTGAAATTTTATTCTCAGAAACTTTTATCATCACCACATGAAAATTCATTGTTGAGTTTCATTTCATTCACGTGTTCTAGAACTTGTAATATATTTTGAATATCTTTTTTATCAGATGGCTCAACAAATTCATCTTTTATTCTTTATTTAAAAAATTCATATCACATTTTTCGGAAACAACAGCAATTCTTAGTAATTTGGCTGCGAGTTCTCAAGAAAAAATTTACTCTCATTTTTTTTTTTTTCTTATGACGTTACAGAAATGATGACATTATTTTCTTGAAAGCACGCTTCAATCTATAAGAAACATAAACGACGTTGATTCATCAGCGTAGATTACAGATCGCTTTCTCTTCACAGATTATATTTATCTCTGTTGTCTATTTGATCTGTAGATATTTGGGAAATATACTAATTGGTAGACTGTTGTTCAGCAAACAAAATGAAAATTTGGAAGAAAAGGCTTTTACAAATAAATAAACGTTAAACATTTTTTTAAACATTCTTTTTTCAATAAAAAATGCCAGGGTACAATGTTGGTTACTTGAATTTTTTGCCATTTCGAAATAGAAATAGTACTTTATGGCAATTGAATTAGTTATAAAAGAGTCACACGATCAATTCTTCATCTTTTTTTTTTTAAGCTTTTCAATAAAGCGTAATATTTTGTCTTTCTTTGAGACCAAGTGGTCATGCATAACCTTCAGTGTTTAAAATTTTTACGTAAAAGTTAAAAATAATTGTTCGCTTCGACTAAAGTTCCTGTGTCTAATGTCATTGTGAAGATTTTTTAAATTAATTTATTGGCCAATTTCAAATGTTATGACTACGCTCTTGTATCTTTGTGATAATAGTCGTAATAAATCAGAAGTTGAACGAAACTGAGCAAGTTATAAGCATATACAGGTCGGGTCTTTACACTTGTTTTGACCTTTTTTCTTTTTCTTTTGTTTACGTTTTCAATGACTCACTACTGTCTGACTTTGATCAGATCTAGCGAGACATTGAACGACGTTTCCAAGGCTTCAATCAAAGCAAGACAATTTTTTATTTTCACGAAACACAATGTAGCGTAACGACAAATAATGTTCTTCCTGGTATGAGTTTTGGATCCGATCAATCGCTATGTACGAAAGAACGAATACGATTGTGAAATAAGAATCATCAAAATTGACCACTTTCTGCCTCATTAGGCAAACTATGTCCTGCCTCCACCGGTTTCACTTTAACGCTAATCTGATCCGCGAGAACACGTTGTACAAAAAAAATGCACCAAGTCCAGTTCGAAGCAGTTCGTAATTGTTACAAAGTCGCTTTCAAAATTGATAATACACTCATCCCCGACCTCTCGAGACTTTTGATGTTTGCACTTCACTCCCAATCAAGGAAAAACATACACAATCAATGACACTCAAGTACATGGTTTAACGAGGACGGGACCGGAATTACCTGCTATTTTGTGCGATAAGCACCCAGCGATATTCTATCAGCGGACGTGTTTCCGAGACAATCTAATCTGAAAAATTCCATCGAATAAATTCATCAACTCATTAACTTCGATATTGGTTTCCGTTTATTTACTAACAATATTAATTATTAGTAGTAATAATTGAATCTAACAAACACATAAAAAAATAAACATTTTAAATGTTGAATAAAGAAAGAAAAAAATAATGGTATTCTTAAGACATCAAAAAAATAGCTCTCAGATAATATGAACCATAAAAAAACGAATGAAAAGTAACAGTACAAACATTTGGCAGAGACAATTAGTTGAACGAATAATCATAAGATTTGATTATTGCACAATAGTATCAACACATAATAATTCGAAACTGCGTTTCAACGCTGTAATTAGCAAGAAGAGAGTATAGAATTATTTTAAACTCATGAATTGTTTTGTCATCTCGACAGTCGCTCATTTCGTCTCATGACCAACGGTACAAAAACAAATTTAATCTCTCAATGAGAAGCAAAATAGTGTTTTATTAATATTAATCAATCTGTTTTTCTTCCGTTTGGATTTCAGACCAAAATGTATAGGGCTAGAACGGTATTTAATTCCTTGACCCCGTTGGCCCCAAGGGTCTGCGGGGCCGAAAGATTCGCCTCTTGGCTTGTAAGAAGTAACCCACTCACCCGCACCCACCCGGTCATCGCTGTTGAGTCATTGAAACGTTACACGAGCCGGGCAGCTACCGAACCCTTCCTCAATGGCAGCTCCAGCTCTTACGTCGAAGAAATGTACAACGCGTGGCTCCAGGACCCTCACAGTGTCCACGTGGTCAGTATACAGCGACTCGTTATTCTGTTTTTTTTATTTTTTATTTTTAAACAAATTTCCATTTTTTTTGTACATTAAAAAACAATCCGAAGTGGCCAAATAGTAATATCACAGATTTCGGCTGTTTCACTCCAATATTTCATTGGATTTCTCAATAAGATTCCGGGAATTAGTTATGATGATGAAAAAAATTTCAATGCTCGACAAAATCTCGTCGTAATGACGCACACGAAGCATTACCAACGATGATACCACAAGAGTTTTATACAATACGGAAATTTCATCACTATTACTGAATCATGTAATCGTACATATTTCGACGATGCAATTTTTTCCGACTGTACGCAAAAAACTGTGCCATAAGTTATTGTTCACGAATCTGTGCTCATTGACTTAAAATTCATCCAATTACATATGTTCGGCGAAACAAAAAATTCGGTAGGGGCAAGCAGTCGTCGAATTTGTTTTTTTGCTTTAATTTCAATGTCAAACTGGTGTTACGGATCAGTTATTTGAAATTAACGAGCGCAATTATATGCTGTCGGAACACAGCATTCAAAAAACTCACGGTCGTTATTTTTCTATGGTTTTTAAAATAATTAAAATATAACTATTTGGCTGAGAAAGAGAATTATGTAAATGTAAGAAAGAGAATTATGTAATAAAATTAATTGATTTTTCACGTTTTTCAGTCATGGGATTCCTTCTTCCGAAACAGCACAGCTGGAGCAGCTCCTGGTCTGGCCTATCAAGCACCACCATCTCTTGCACCGAGCTACAATCAAGTACCCCTTGGATCTCTGCTCCCTCTCGGCGGTGGATCGCAGCTTAGTCAAATGCCTGTTAATGAAAAAATCATTGACGATCATCTTGCTGTACAGGCAATAATCCGATCGTATCAGGTACGTCAAGAGACCAATATATATTTCAGAAAAGTCTTAAAGTTTCATTTTTTATTCAAAGCGAATAGAAAATTATGCAACTGTTTCAAATGTTTGAGTATAACAACAAAACGCAGTATTGACGTCATTCTGTCGAGTGTAATGACTTTCCACTGTCACGCGCGGACTATTATTCGGTCGAAAGATTGTCCTCGTCTTTAAACACTCGCAAATTAAATGACATATGAGCCACTCAGCACCTCCCAGACGGAAGAGATAAAAAAATTAATACAAAACATACATTTGCATCATCACATCATTACTGCATTATTCGTCAACAACGAATGTCTCAAATTTATAAATCTTTGCAACCCCTCTTCTAGCAACACTCATGGGGATCGTGAATCGATTATTAACGTCGTCATATATTTTTTTTTTTTTTTCGTTTTGATGCTCTTTGTGTATCATGTTCTCATACACATTATTTTTTGTCGCATGTTTTCGAGATATAGCTCTCGAATTGGATGTGAGTTATTAAGAATAAAAAATGTGTTTTATGTACGGGAGAACTCGTGATCCGTCGTACTGCATGAGACCGATGATGATTGATAATTTCCAGTTTTTTTACTATAATATAATTCGTACTAATGGAATTATCTGGGAAATTATATAATTTATTGAATTTTATTTAATTTTTCGGTCTGAATTAATAGATTTAGATGTAACCAAAGAGGTCTGAATTGATTTTTTTTTTTCAAAATTCAAAAAAGCACAGGAAAAAAATCGTCAAATTCGTTTATTGATTTTTTTTCTCTGCGCTAAATTACAGTCATTTTAACGACAAATACCAGATAATTCCGTTTCATATAAATATGTTAACATAGAAAATAACATGTCAACGTGTTAGTGCTATTGTGTAACTACTATGAAAATTCCAAATTATTTGGAAACACAATGATATTAATTTAACGGAGAAAGATCTGATGAATTTGAATAAATCATATGGATTTTTTTGATCAGTGCACAATAGCTCTTAACACGCAATTTACGCTACAGCTAAACACCAACATCTGCTCTTCTACCTCAAGCATGATCGGCAAATCTAATAATTTCTTTGAACGTTTAATAATAAAAATAAAAAATAAAAAGACATAATTCTCTATAAGAAACAACGTCTTTCAAATAGAATGCAAAGGCATAATTTTGTTCGTCGAATTCGTAAATGGTGACTCATTCGACAGCAATACTTGCTGCGTTAATGAATCTTAGTACTGAGGGAGAAGCAGCAGTTCTTGTTAATGCATTGTGTTACAAACGTTTTTTTTATCGATGTGTTTTTCTTCGTGAAATAATGGTTACGGTAATGAAATTTACGATTCCATAGAAAAGTCTGCCCGGCCATTCCAGTGGAAATTTATCGTAGAGGAAGCATGTGTTTTTTTTTTCCTTTTTTCCTCATTAGTGATTCGGTGAACTGGAATGGTTGTCGGCCGATTAAATTTTGTTGTTGTTTTTCTTTATTTTAAATCGGTTCAACGAATTGTGTCGTCCTTATGATATTTGTTATTAATGTGTAGTCAATGCTTAGAAAATTTTCGAAGACAGCGAAATTAAAATTGATGGAAAATAACAGCAATACAATAATCGAACTTGGTGGGTCTTTGTTGGGACATTTGTTCATTGGCATCTTAGGCTCGTGGTCACTTGGTCGCGGACCTGGACCCCCTCGGTATCATGAGAAACGACCTGATACATACACATTATGCCGCTCGAAAGGGAGCTCCGGAGCGTGTTCTTCGGCAATACATGCTTGGTAAGGTTTCGACAAAACAAACCAAAAATCCCGTACCATTATCTTTCCATAATAATATTAGGGGAGCTGCAAATCGAATTTTCTAATTCAATTATTATATAGAAAATTTTATAGTGTAGAATAATACTGAATTATCTTTAGGAACATTTTTATCGAAAATTCAATGACAATTCAATCTTATAGCTCGAGTAAAGTAACGAAAGATTCGTCACTGCAATTGGAACTGTTTCGAAAGTCAATTGAAAAAAAGTGACGATATCAATCAGAGTTTGTAGAAAATTAGAACATTTGATTTTACTGCATCCTTCAATTAAAAGAAAGAAAAAAAACTCATTCCATATTTAACGAGATTGGAGATTCTCTCGATTAACAAACTTCGCGTGAAACATTATTCTCGTCAAGATTCATCATCTTCAACTCGTTAACGAGAAAAATTAATTTCATACTTACACTGATACTGAAAATGCAATTGGGTTGGGAGCAAATGATTACATGTGCCAATCGGTAAATGTGGGACAGCTGATTCGTTTTAGTTGGGTGAAAAAATCTTTCAATATTGGTCTGAAGGAAAGATTTAAATAGAATTTAAAAAAATAGGATTGCTTAGTTTCGATTATAAGTTCGATAAATCGTGGCTGAAAGGTAAGCTACTCGTATAAGGTCTTTGTTCGGCTTTGCACGTTGAATGTTGTCTGCTTGAACGCTTCACAAAACATTTATTTTCTTCACAGAGCTTGCTGCCCGCAACATGTTTCCTTTTTCTTAAGTAATCGCAGCTTTTTTCGAGAGAAACATTTCTTTCGATGATCCCATCTGTCGCCACTTTTGGGAGGTGTGAGCTGGTTTTTTAAATGCAGAGGTACTTTACTTTTTTCTACATCGGAATGTCGATTAATAAATTGTTTTATTTTTCTCTTTTGTCAAAACTAATCACAACAGCGCATTGTTCGAGTGTGCGAATATTTCTGCTCCTCAGTGTTTGGGCGTCTTAACAATATACTCGTTCAAAACGCCATTCTTCCATCCCCCGACTGGGAAGATGTTCAAATATTTTTTTGCTGATTTTACCTTGTCGCGAAAATGACTCGAAAAAAAAAATTGCCAATTTGTGTGTTTGTGAAAATTCACGAGCTGAGTAAATTACTTATTAAATTTGTAATAAGCTCGACGTTTATCATACGGCTGGTATGAAATTTGGGCCATTGCATTGACAGATTCGTGGTCATCATATCGCGAAATTGGATCCACTTGGCATCAACAGCGCTGATCTTGATGATAGACATCCTCAAGAGTTGCTCTATAATCATTACTCTTTCGGTAAGCTGAAAATACACAAGACAAACATCACGCGCAATGTAGATGTTGCGTATGTACAATTGCACACAACTGTTTGTTACTAGTCTTTTTATGAACGAAATTTAGATAACTTATAGCAAGAAACTGACGAATGCTCTTATGGAATAATCCAACATTTTTCTATTCGGTTTTGCACATTTTTATTCACCAGTATGACACCAATTTTGGAGTATATTATTGATGAAAATTATTGAAAGATTCCATATGAGATTACCAAAGTACATTTGTGAAAATTTAGACATGAAAATGGTGCGTGCATCATTATAGTTTGAAAGTCTCTTGCTCGTAGTCATTTTATTCACATTTATTGAAAAATTCATATTTTCCTTTAACGAGTAACATAACTGTGATATATTGTCCACAGTAATATAACATTATAAATGCAACATTTTTTTTCGATCGTAGCTTTAGGGCATCCGAATGTTGGACACTTATGAAAGTGTCTCATTGTTATTTACTTATAATTTACGAATTTCACACAGAAGTCCCACTTCATTTAATTGTGCTTTAGAAACGACGGATTTTATTCTTCGTTTACTCCGTTCCACATCGGTCAACTGTATTGTTCATTCACGTCAAATGTTTAAGCGAGGAAAACCCAAGGCAAACTTATTTTATTAAAACAAAAAATTAATGATAATTACTACAAAAGAAAAATACAATTGTGAATTGGATGTTAAATCGGCAAGCTCGGAGAAATCGATTTTTCAGTCTGAGTTTGATGTCCACAGGGAAGAGACCCCGCACTACTTACTCCCAGGACCTTCAATATCGAGTAGCTGCACTTACAAAACGTATGTAATCATCGTAACAAGAATTTCAACAACAACAAAATTTCTTGTTCGGCTGTACTTTCAAGTATTCACATTTTTTCGGGCTCACTGGTTCCTTGACTTTGGCTTGAAAGACGTTAATTGACAACAGGTGCGAGTTGGTATATGCAATGGTAGACTGGTATAACACGCTCTTGGGTACAGTTCCTCGCAGACAAAAGTATCTCATCAAACAACTTCTATCGGTTGTCAAATTCGAGGAGATTTCTATGTAAATGAAAAAAGAGCATTCAATTTATCATTTCATCCATCATCTTAGCGTCATTATAAACGACTTTTTCCGTATCTTATTATTTGCAATCTTAGCGTTTATTTTGTATTTTTTTCCTTTTCGGACCCACACACAAAACGTGCTGTCACGACTTTTTGTTGAAACACACTCTAAGGCTTTTCCTCGTTGTTGTACAACTGTGTTTTTTGTATTCTATTCCTTTCTCCGCAAATGATAATTGACTGAATGAAATAACAATGAGAGTGTCTGCATATGCGCCTCAACGACTTTAAAGCTCAACATCTATTTTGAATAATCGTGACAAATGAACGATTTACATCTGTTGTACGTACCATCTATGTATATTATACACGTTGGATGTTTCACTTTTGCCTTTTTGTCTCTTCTACTGTTAGCTCAATTCTTTTCTACACCCTCATTTCGAGTTTGGAAGGAGAACAATTTTTTAAATATTTTTTTTTTGCATGAACAATAAACTGCTTGGACCTCGATCGGTTTCACACTTTGCCTACTTCCAAACAGTGTGATGCGATGAGGAATTTCCCTCGTTTCCAGAATTTCAAAAAGTTGCTTGCAAATGGGAGTCGTCGTATCTTTCCTCTTGGGTCGTTTCTTTTTTTTATATATATATATTAAGAACCTGTACGTGCCATGCACAACTTTAGCGTAGGGAGCGATTTTCCAATTTTGCATTTTCAGTACCAGTCGTAAGAAACACGACTTAGCTACCGAAATTTATGTCATAGTCTTTGACGGTAGCTAAAGTCACTTTTCAATAGAACCTTATGCAACCTTGGTCTTCAACTAGGACTATGGGCTCCCTTAAATGTTGTGAAAAGAATCTATAATCCGCAATTCATATTGTAACAAAAACATATTTTTTTTGTCTAACTTTGAAAAATAAACAGAGGACTCAGACATGGATCGCGTATTCAAGTTGCCATCCACGACCTTCATCGGTGGAAAGGAAAAATCTTTGCCCCTTCGTGAAATTTTGAAACGCCTGGAAAATGCATACTGTGGACACATTGGTGTTGAATTCATGTTTATCAACTCGTTGGAACAGTGCAATTGGATTCGTCAGAAGATGGAAACTCCCAACATCATGGATGTTACCAACGACGAGAAAAGACTCATTCTAGCCAGACTTACTCGGGCTACAGGGTAAAAAAAAAACACATTTGAAAAAATCATAATCCTTTATAGTGTTCGTCTGCATTTAGATTATATCTTTGTGTTATTGTATTTTTTACAGGTTTGAGGCTTTCCTCGCTCGCAAATGGTCGTCTGAAAAGCGTTTCGGTCTCGAAGGTTGTGAAATTCTTATCCCAGCGATGAAACAAGTAATTGATAAATCAACGGAACTTGGCGTCGAATCAGTCGTCATGGGAATGCCTCATCGTGGTCGTCTTAATGTTCTTGCTAACGTTTGCCGCAAACCTCTCAGCCAAATATTCACTCAGTTCGCTGCTCTCGAAGCCGCGGATGACGTAAGTCTTTTATTTATTGCTGTTTGAAATATATTTGAAATTGAACATGCAAGCATTTCGGATGAACGAGTAGTCAACACTCAAAAACAAACTGTATCAGGGCTCTGGTGACGTGAAATACCATCTCGGAACATACATCGAGCGTTTGAACAGGGTTACGAACAAGAACATTCGTCTGGCTGTTGTTGCCAATCCATCTCATTTGGAAGCCGTTGATCCTATTGTCCAAGGAAAAACACGTGCCGAGCAGTTTTATCGCGGGGACGGAGAAGGCAAAAAAGTAAATAATCGTTTTTTGTGAGCAAAGTTATTTTCGCACAATCCTTATGACAATCCTCTGTTTTTTTAGGTCATGTCCATACTTTTGCACGGTGACGCTGCTTTCTGCGGACAAGGTATCGTTTTCGAGACTATGCACTTGTCCGATTTACCGGATTACACGACTCATGGAACGGTCCACATCGTTGTCAACAACCAAATTGGCTTCACCACTGA
The DNA here is from genome assembly GCA_948107755.1 of Campoletis raptor. Classification (NCBI taxonomy): domain Eukaryota; kingdom Metazoa; phylum Arthropoda; class Insecta; order Hymenoptera; family Ichneumonidae; genus Campoletis; species Campoletis raptor. Next base: position 13,876,792 of record OX403623.1, read on the forward strand.
CCCTAGGCACTCTCGATCCTCGCCATACTGCACAGGTGAGTGTTCTTGTTAATCGTTACCTAATTACGATATTTTATGTTCATAAAGTCAAAAAATACTAATTAACGAAACGAGTTGGCATTGTGTCAAACGATCGATGTAAAAATGTCGTAAAAATTGAAAAGTCAATTTATTCTTTTTTATTTTTTTCAACAGACGTCGCTCGCGTTGTAAACGCTCCGATTTTCCACGTGAATTCTGACGACCCCGAGGCGGTGATGCACGTGTGCAAAGTCGCTGCTGAATGGAGAGCGACTTTCCACAAGGATGTCGTAATCGACATAGTATCGTACAGACGTAACGGACATAACGAGATCGACGAGCCAATGTTTACGCAACCTTTGATGTACCGTAAAATCAAGAAAACACCACCGGGTCTTGATCTCTACGCCACCAAACTTATCACCGATGGAGTTGTAACTCAGGAAGAAGTCAAAGACGTCAAAGACAAATATGAGAAAATATGCGAAGAGGCTTATACCAACGCCCGACAAGAAACTCACATCAAGTACAAGGATTGGCTTGACTCACCGTGGTCCGGTTTCTTCGAGGGTAAAGATCCCCTTAAGGTATCGCCAACGGGTGTCAAGGAAGATACTCTTGTCCATATCGGAAAGAAATTCTCATCGCCTCCGCCAAATGCTGCAGAATTCGTTATTCACAAAGGTTTGTTATCTATTCTTTTGTTCATATTAGTCCAAAAAAACCAGTTTGCAATATCATTATTTTCGTAAGAATCAGGTCCCAGAACTCGATGCAATTTTTTTGTTACGATCAGATATTAAACCGAACAAACTTTTATTGTCATGAGGCGTTCTAAAAACTTAACTGTCCCAGAGAAAAAGCCGTCAAATTGAATTCTAACATCATTTTAATCTAACTTCATTTATTTACTCGTTAATAATTGACTAAGTGCCCAACATTTTATCGTTAATTGATTCCCCTATGCAAATATTTAAAAAAAATTCGTACCTTCTTTCCACTGTGGCTTGCACACAGGACTTTAATAAGGACAATAAGTTTTGTTTAATTACAGGTATCGAGCGTATACTGAAAGCTCGAATGGAGATGATCGAGTCTCGAGAAATCGATTGGGCACTTGGGGAGGCAATGGCTTTTGGATCACTGCTGAAGGAGGGTATTCACGTAAGGCTGTCGGGTCAGGACGTCGAGAGAGGAACATTCTCGCATCGTCATCACGTACTCCACCATCAGACTGTCGACAAAGCCACATATAGACCTCTGTGTTACTTGTACCCTGACCAAGCACCGTACACCGTTTGCAATAGTTCTCTATCGGAGTTTGGAGTACTTGGTACATGCAACAATTGGTTTATCTGATTTGGTTTTCATCGAAATTCTGTATAATTGTAACTGTGTTGTCTAAATGTGTTTTCTTTTTCCCTTTTTTCTATTTGTTCGCTGTATCGTTCAACCTCGAAAAAGGCTTCGAATTGGGTTACTCGATGACGAATCCCAACGCTTTGGTTATTTGGGAGGCACAGTTCGGTGATTTTAACAACACGGCCCAGTGTATCATCGATCAATTCATCAGCAGTGGTCAAGCCAAATGGGTTCGCCAGTCGGGTTTGGTTATGCTTCAACCTCATGGTCTTGAGGGAATGGTCCGCATCAACATTCATTATTTTCTTAAGACTGTGTGGAACTTCCAGCTGATTGTTCCCTTAGCCCAAACGAAAAAAATTCCTTGCCAATGTTTCCAAAGGCCTGTCGAAATTTCGATGAAAAATCGCCAGAAATCTTACGAATTGCGGACGATTTAGACGCAGTTCGTAAAAGTATACTTTTCTGCGAAATTTCAACACTCGTTTGGAATAACAATACTTAATCTCTCCGCGACCCTTCCTCATCACGTGTTTCACATCGACTTATAAAAGTCCTTAAAACGTTGGTTTTGTGTTTTCATGTTGTGTCCTCGTCGACATCGTACTTTTTTCAGGGCCCCGAACACTCGAGTGCTCGGCTCGAACGTTTCCTCCAGATGAGCGCTGATGATCCTGATTATTTCCCACCCGAGAGCGAAGAGTTTGCCGTACGACAACTTCACGACATCAATTGGATCGTCGCCAACTGCAGCACGCCTGCTAATCTGTTCCACATTCTTCGTAGACAGATTGCTTTGCCTTTCCGCAAACCTCTTATTCTCATGACCCCGAAATCCCTTCTTCGTCATCCTGAGGCACGTTCCAGCTTTGATCTCATGACCGAAGATACTCAGTTCCTCAGAATCATACCCGAAGAAGGCGTTGCAGCGCAAAACCCGAACGGAGTTAAGAGAGTCGTATTTTGTTCCGGCAAAGTATATTACGACCTCAAAAAGTCCCGAGGCGAAAGAAGCATGGATGACAAAGTGGCTATTGCCAGAATGGAACAGGTGCGTTTTCATCCTTTTTGTTTTCATCTTCGAACACCAATGACGCGATTCAATAAAGTCTATAAAGTCAAAAATATATAGATTTTATATCAAAAGATGAAATTTAACTGATCGTTCACCGCCGTATTTATTACGTGAGTTATTCAAATGATTTGTCACCGAATATTTTAGATCTCGCCATTCCCGTACGATCTCGTGAAAAAGGAAGTCGCCAAGTACCCCAATGCCGAGATAATCTGGACTCAGGAGGAACACAAGAATCAAGGAGCGTGGACTTACGTACAGCCACGTTTCGTCACAGCTCTGAACGGAACACGCGATGTATCGTAAGTATCGATCCTTTTCCCTTTTCCTTATGAAACAAAAAACAAAACAAAAAAAAACACAATTTTTTGTCCTCGCTCCTTTATACCTCACGTTTGTAATATCTCTGCGTTCATTTGGAAAACGAATTTTATCGTGAAAACAAGTTTATGGATATTGCACTCTATGTTCAATATTTCGACCACTTTACTGTTCACATGGCCCACGTTTTTAAGCTTTGGCAAATGAGTTCACTTCAATGTGATATAATCCACAATAAGTAAAGAAAATATACCTCGTAGCTCACAAGCTCGTACGAAGCACGCGGTAAATGTCGTTTTACGAATAAAAAATAAAAAATTTCATTTTTTTTCTTTTCTTTTTATTTCGTTTCGATAATTCCTAAGTAAAGTTTAAAACGTTGGGCCATGTTGCAGTAGCGGAGGTTCATCACGTGCGAGTGAAAATAATAATGGTTGGTTCAGCGGCTTGTTTTCATCGTCGAAACCAACGGAAACAAAAACTGTGCCCGAGGCACAATCGGCAGATGCATCAAAACCAAAAGCACGATCTGTGAGGTAATATTTATGAAGAAAAAGCGGACGAAATATTAATTCGGTCAAAAATATTTCAACGTAGTTTCGTGTTGAATCCAAACGACGCTATTTTCTATCGATTACACAATTTCATTCCTTCCCAAAAGCGAAAAATTTAATGAGCGATCTACATTGAAAATGCAGAAAACTTCCTTAACACGTTTTTCGTTTTGCAGATACGTTGGAAGACCGACAGCAGCGTCGCCAGCAACTGGTAGCAAAATGCAACATCTCAAGGAACTTAAACAACTGTTGGACGACACTTTCAACATTTAAACTCCCTTCTCTCATAGCACTGTGTAGAAAGCTAATTTTATTTATTTTTTTCTATCATAATTGATCGATCGCCTCTGCCCCCCTTCTATAAATATTATTAAGAGATTCATACCCATCTCCGTTTAAAGTGCTACAACGACCATTTTTCTTCTCTTTTGTACGTCAGGCTGGCGGGACCTGGCTTCTTATGTAACGAGACAAAAAATCAGTGACGATAGCCCAAGTTGCACTCTTTCCTCAATACTTTCACGTTCAGTTGTAGATAGTAATTTAAAAGTTTTCCAACGAGGATATGTATTATAAATTTCATTAACAAAGAAAAATTAATGGAACCTTGTATAAAACTCAAGTTTCAAGGGCAGGGCTCTTTGTTTCATTATTTCGAGCGGTCATCAATGAATAAGAGTTTGAGACTTGTCATTTGTTGATAGCTGCTCTATTTTTTTTCGAGTGCAAACAAAAGTTCCGGTCTCACTGGACCGACTTATTTATGTATTTACCTGATTGAATGCGGAAAAGCTTGTCGTGTGCTGTGTTCTATGGAAGCAAGAAAAAAATAGACGAAAAGAAACGAATGTATCGCAGTAATTTTCACGTTACGTGAATATGTATTAAACGATGAAAAAAAAAAACCGTAAAACAAGTAAACAAAAAGAAGAGCAACGTTTATCCAATTTAATTGCAGAAGAGTATTCAAAGCTTTACAAGTTTAGAGCAATGCAATGCCAATGAGGCTGCTGGCTTCTGTGAAATACAAGATTTCAATCAAGCCTGGAGTAATCAAGTGCGAATAACATCCCGGTGAATTTAATTTAAATATATTTAGCGTTTAAAAGTGAAGCGTATCGTAGATGAACGATCAAAGTATTATTTTCAACCTGTGCTATTATTTAAAGTACTCAACAAAAGTAAACAGCAAATGGGCAAGAAATGAAACCGATGTGATTTTAAAGTTCCAATACGACAGTCTCGGAAGAAACATTTCATGCCATACATATAAACATAGTATTTATCTACGAAATGCGAAAGTATAAGAAAAAGAAAAAACTATATTTTCATTGAATTTTTGTTAACTTTCTTTTTATAGCCGGGAACGAGCAAGTTTGTTAATCACTTTAACTTCTTATAGTTCGCTACTTTTTTTTTCTTTGTAAGAAATTGATTGAACGGCGAATCGCGTGATATTACAGATATATGATGATCGCGTTATTATTGTCGAGCAAACAGATTTATAAATGGTGGCGCTAAAATCGCAGGGGGGGGTCCCTTTAGAGCCCGTATTTGGAAGATAAAAATCTAATCGTATAGCGAAAATATGATCTAAACCTTTAAAAAAGGCTTGAAAAATTAATAAATATAACAAGTATTGTTTTTTTTTTTGTAATCGCAATAACGTGAGGAAGGAGGTTGTAAACATCTATAAAGTTTCCGTATTATTTAATTTCCCGAAGTATTCTAATGTGAACATATTTTTCTGGAAAAAAAAACACACATACACATCAAAATATTTTATTTATTACACTTTTATTCTGTTTTGAAACTATAGCTTCTGTTTACTTTCCTCAGTATTCTGAACCATTTGGTCTTATTATTTTCGAAATAGAATTTTGAACAGCCCTATTGGTTACTTATCAATTCGACCACGGGGTGTCGTCGCAGATTAATTTCAATCTGTTCCTGCAATATTACTTCGATTACCCCACCATTAGGAATTTAGTACTTCGAGATAATACTTGGTACAAGCAACAACAAAGAATACAAGTCACGGTCCATCCCTTTATCGTATCATAATATGTTCACAGTATTTGTTATTTTCGTTCGACGATGATGTTCGCATTTTTGTGATAACTCAATGTTTCTGTTGAATCTCGCTGACGATCACAGATTGTAATGTGCCTCGTGGTGATATATAGCTCAAACAAAATGAAGGAAAAAAATAATGTAATTTTTCAATATCGTACACGTCGCTGCAGACGTCACCCAGACGTTTTTATTCTACCCGAGAAATTCGGTGATAGTATAATAAAAAATACTTTTAGAATTTTGAGAGATAGATGGGAGTTAACGAGAGACGTGGTCCAATAATAAAAATGAAATACCTCCATTTTTCGATCACTTCTCATCATTTTGTTATGTAGAGTGAACTAATAAACACATTGAAACAAGAATAAGCGAAGAAGGAGAAAATACAGGAATAAAATTCTAACGTATGATTGAAAGTATGATAAACGATGATCAAATTTTATTATTCCTACTTTTTTCTTTCAAGGTTTCACTAACGATGTCCTCTGGACTCTTGTAGCACCTGTTAACAAATTAAATTTTACCTTGCACAAGTTTTTGATTACTTTTTATTTAACCCACCGGAATTATCGTATTCCTCTTCCAACAGTAACTTTATTAAATAATGAAATCTTTGTCGAGTTTAAAATAATGTTTATTCGATGATATCGATTTTTTCAAATAATATCAGAAATAGAAGATGATTAGAGCAGTAGTTACAAACGTAATTGAAAAAAAAAACACATATTAGTCGTCAAAAATATAGTTTATTTGATAATTATATTAGCATATAAATTGCGCGTCCTTAATTATCGTGTGACTCTCCTTTTCTTTAGTCTCGTTTTTTACCCTTCCTTTAATGCAATAATACAGTAAAGTAAATAAATGATTTATTTATCGTTTTAAGCTTAGAGTCCTTGGGGCAGCTAGGGGAAGAGGGGTCGGTGAAGATATATTCGTTGGGAATTTAATAATCGGTTTGACCGAGCACACTGTACATGATCCTTTTGAAGCTGCCACTTTGATGAATTTTCTCGCCTTCGTCATCGTAACCACCGACCTGCAATAAATTCGAAAATTCGTTTCATACACCGCGTATTGGGGGAATGAAGAAAATAAAACAAGCTTCAAGATGCAAAAATACGTGTTTGTAAGAAAATGTAACGATATAAAACGATGTTTGCATATAAGTGGACAAAAAAATTCAACGTACAATCGTGAGAAAATTTAGTAGCCGTTGACGCGATCCTTTACGAAAGGGAGAGGAAAAGGACGATACATTCCACCCTTAATCAGACAAACATCGAATTTGTATTAATTTACCATGCATTGCATCCAGGAATATTCTACGTCGTAAAATCGAGCTAATGGCATTGAGTTGGGGTGTCATTTGTGTTGTTTCTTTTCTTCTAATTTTTCTTTCTTTTTACTACAATATCTAATGGTTCAAATGCATTTTTGTTTGGTGAATGCAATACAATACCATGCACAGAACGAAGTATTTACGAATTTTTGAATAACTATATCGAATTGTCAACAATTCACACTTACGTAAGATTGGGCGGGACTTTTCTGTGGTCGATGATACATCTGTAAAAAAAAATTGTCAAAAATTCCGTTCGTGAATCGGCTTATTATTTTCGCGTAATGTTTTTTTTTTTTAATTCCATACTATCAACGACATAATGCCATGTGGAGAACCATTTTTTTCATTTATATTAATTTCAAATTTTTCATGTATTCGATATCCGTATTTGATGTATATTTTTCCACGCCTGTTTTTATATCAATGTGTGTTGCTCACCCTGTTCTGATTCGCCTTTTGTGGAGCAAAAACAGCGCCACGTGCTGGTTGTTTAACTTCCTGAACTACGTCCATTTCCTCCTCCTGCAGCGCTTTGTACGCCTCACTCTTGCTTGGATCGTACTTCATCGGTCCCATGTTGCTACATCATTTGTACACGAATAGTTTTTCTTAATCACCAATTTCTTCGTGAAGCTATTATTTTGTTCAAGAAGTTATAACAGCAGTCCAGGTACGTAAAAGTTCTTTCACGAAAATTGCAAGTACGAACGAACCAACAAAAGCAGCTCAGTCATGTTCGTAAAGTACAAAAAACAAAAATGATCGTGCAGAAGTAAACAATCGGGCAATAAAAAACACGCAGCGTACGATAAAACAGCATTCGAGATTCGACCTCAAGCACACGGCCCAAAGTCACCGTTGGTCTTAGGCTTCGTAAACCGTGGAAAACTTTTTTCTGGTTAGGATAAAATCTTCACGTGTTGGATTATCGTCATTCATTATTTTTCACTATACTCACGATCAACTCTATACATGCACTATTATATTATTCTCGATTTTTACATCGAAGTTTTTCTTTACATTTTATATTTGTTGTGTGTTAAAATCTCCAGGCTCGTTTCGTTTTTCGGTTCGACGATGATTTTTTTTTTGTACTGTTCTATTTTACGACTTACGAAACGATCCAACTGTTTTTTGTAAACACCCACATATCTCATGTGTGTCCACAGAAAAATAACAGGGATCAAGCTAAAATGGCGAAAAAATCGTACCAAAGCATGATTCATTCAAGAATCGTAAGTTTACAAGTATCACGACAAGAATTCCACCATTATTGATTTTTGTGCTATAACATTGAATTTTCTGAATATCGACGAATATCGCGAATATGATGAGTATATATGGGTTATTATGACTAAAATTCTCTTCGCACGTACAACGTCGGATATACGTCGTTAAGGGTGGGATACTGTTTTTCTTTGCATATTTATATTTATATAAATTCTCTAAAATAACTATATCGGCTTATTGAATTGAGGCCACGGATTCTTGGAGGATCCCTTGGCCACAGCCTCTTTCATCAACCTCGCTTGTTCTTGAATATCCTTTCTATGCTTTACGAAGGATAAATCTACGAAAATTCTGGAAAAACGAAACGATATCTCGTCAGAATACCAAACAATGAATATTTGAAAAAAAAATACAGAGTATCGAATTTCTTCATGTTTGTACGTGAGAGCCATTTTGGGGGGAGGGGGAGTGCGTATCGTTCGTGTATAATTGTGTCCAGAAAATACTGAAAAATAAACATTCATTTCCACAATAGTATCATTTAAAGTCGATGCATGAATAATCGATATGTTTGAAATGTAAAACGAAATACAAAATGAAAGGTTTCGATGTACTTTGATATGACCTTGAAAAAATACATATGACCTGAGAAACAAAACATCTGCACTATACGCCGATGACCAATGCAAATAAGCAAAGTTCTATCGAATCCAACTTTAATATTTATCTTTTCAGATCGGCAGATCGGAATTAAACCGAACATAACTTTAATTAATAATAGATGCGTAAACAGTTGTCAACGATTCAGAATTTTCTGGACAATATTACGATATCGAAGCGGCGCAGAGAGATTTCAGAAGGCTTTTATATATTTATTTTTTCGTTTAAACGATTATTGCTTAGGTATGAAACAGTCGATTAATTTAGTAATCAGTGCATCGAGCCAATTTGATATTAATAAAGCTATTTCGCACATCAAAAATAATTCATGTCACAGGCTCTAACATTCGCCAATTTTTCTACGAACTGCTGATTAGCGTGTTAAAGAAAAAGCCGAAAAATATGCTCTAATTTTTTACGTATATGATGCGCTCTTGTTATATATTCACTGCCATAATGCCTAAAGATATTTGTTTTTTTTTCTTATTGTTTTTTGTACTTACGGAACTGCCGACGTCTGACACTTAATTGTGTCAGCTATATTTTGTTCAGAGTAGAGTCCAATCGGAGAATTGAATTGCTTATGGACAACCTGTCAAAACAAAATTTATTCAATCGTGGAATAACGTTTGGACAACGAATAAATTGAGTGGTTAATACTCATCCATTCAAAATAGATTACCTGTGTCATAACATAAACGGTTCTCGTCTCATTTTTATTATTAAAAAAAAAAAATTCCAACAATCGAAAATTCAATTTTTTTCTCTTTAATAGTTATGTAACACGAATAATTTTTATTTTTTATTGGTGAAGGGTTTGACGGGATTGAATTTCAGAAATTCTGATTGATTATTAACTCAATTGTAATGTTTTCTTTTTGTTTTATATTGAAGATTTATTAGTACTTTTTATTTCAATTTCTCAGAACACACCATAGTCGAGAGGTTTTGTTTTGGGCAATATTACAATAACGCTTTCGAAGCTGTTTTTTTTTTTTTTTATATAACATGTGCTATATTAATTCGTATAATTGTTACATGAAAATAATGAATAAATCATTAAACGCAAAGTCATATATACAATGAAATTATAGCAATTAAAATGTGCAATAATTGTTCAAACACACACGTCCTGTGGTGATTGATTTTTGTCCTTCTGCTTATTTTTCACCTTTGACATACTTGTAAATGCGATAAGCAAGAATAAATCAACAAAAACACAATGTTAATTGTGTTTAATTTGTGTAAATGTAAAACCAGTGTGAATCAAGGTTCCATGAGCCCATGAGCACGAAAGTCCAAACCAAGTAAATGGCGTCGCTATATAGATTAGAATTTGCGTAAAATCATTTCGTAATTTTGCCAGCACTTTGAACGTGTTACGAAAAACTCTGGCGTATTATTATTTTGGTGTCAATTGACGTTTTTTTTCTCTTTTCTAAGCGAAAGCGTTTCATAGAAATAATATTGCAAACCTTTGGAACTTCGTTTGGTCCCAAGACGCGCTGCAAAACTGATTCCGCAACCTGGACGTTTTATTAAATTAAATACTTTAATCGATCTATTCCTTTAAATGTGATGCTTTTTTTCTATTCTTTTGCAAATTGTTATTATTGTCATTTAAAAAGGCTGAATGAAGGATCGAACACGATGAAGGACTAATGATTAATCGGTGATTTCTAGATGGCGATTGATGATAAATTATTCGATAAATTGTTGCAGACAAGCAATTAGCTTTTCTTTCGTTTTTCTTTTTTTTTCTCGTCGGAAAATCATTCTTAGAATCGTTCATAATTCGTTTGTCGTTGTCAAATGCAATGTATCTCTTTTTTTCTTTCATTTACGCACGCCCTTCGCGGGTTTGGGATTTATCATGACTGTGAATGAAACGTACATATGATGCTGATTGTACTGTACACTGTATCTACGTACTTTTTGTTTCATAGCAACCTCGGGATTAGCGATCTCGTAATGATGAGGCGAAGCTCTGATCATTGGATTCGGGTGATGACGGAGATAACATTCTCCAAGTGGCGCATCCTTCTTGACCTTGGCACCTGGCAAGACCAAAGGAGTCGTACGGTATGGCTGTTACAGAAAAATATAAAAAATCCCTCGTTAGGCCTCACAAAAACAAAATTACACCATTATTAGTTTTTCGAGTCGAACCAAATGCAAAAAATGAATTTTATTTGAACGACGAGATTTCAAACTGTTTACGTTCCGTCATTTCCAAAATAATTAACATTCAACTTTTGCTAATTTGATATTTGTATCGTTTGAAAGAATGTCAACCTGTTTTCCCCTGACAGGTTCAAGGATATTTTAAGATGAACTGTAATATTTTTGTACATTTTCCAAATTACGAAATTTTGTGTACTTGGGCATCGGAGTTGTAGCGTAAAAACATGGTTATGACATATTTTTTTATTCCTGTAAGCATAACGTCTGGACAGTAGCCAGAGAATGACTGAGAGCAGAAATACTGAATTAATCTTTCGTAAAATTATTTCTATAGAATGTTTTCCGCGATAAAAATGATATTTTTGTTAATTTCGGTTGGATGACCGGAAAAAGTGAACGTGCAACGTTTATGAGCGCGTGTAGAGAGTAAATTCTTGCTCGTTAGTCTCGTTAGCCCCACTATTCGCACCTCAAGAAATTTGGGGCCAATTATCCGGACGAGGAGAAAAAAAATATCACAAAATCAACATTTGAGATCTGACAGCGCAGATTGTCAATTAATTTCCGAGCTATGGTGCGTGACGATACAGAGGAACGGTAACGTTCACCCACGCCTTGTTGTGTTACACGCGTCGATGAGATACAAAAATAAAACATCGATAGACTGAAGAGAAGACCTAGCGAAAACCCTGTGTCGAAGTTTCGAGAGCTTTATTAATCTCGTCTCAACATCCAAGATAAAATATTCCCATTAACGAAAACAGCTCTAATGATAATTTTAATTGACTAAACACGTGTTAGCATAAAACAAAAATAAAAATGTAAATATTTACGAAAACAAAGTTCGATCGTGTTATTCGATAACAACGATTAAATTTGTAGTCAGTTTAGCAGGAGATTTCGACTTTTATTTATTCTTTCATGCTCGTTAAGAAACCTCGAAAATTGCAACAACCGATTGACGTAACTATCTCGTGTCCATCAGCAGCAGATAGCACTTTCACAATAACGGAAGTGCACATTTCACTCATCTCTTTCTCAAATTCTGGCTCCGACGATTTTCATTATTCATCCGACAACCGTGGAATAATAAAATTACATAACGCACACTGAGGCGATTTGTACAATAAAGTTTGGCAGCGCACGCTCAGTGACGTTACGTCACGCGTTCAACGAGAATTTTCTTCATACGAAATTCCTGTTAATCTGATGAATTTGCGGGCGAATAATTTAAACTTGAATTTCAGGTTGCAGTAAAATCTGAAGGTCGTCGTCAAAATTATCGTCTTTGATACAAATGTTTTTTTTTTTTCGTAGACTTTTTCCGTATAAAAGTCGTAAACAATCGAGTTTACAGTTTTGCAGTAAAACTGAAATTCTCATGTTTACTGCTTGTAGCTGAATATATAGCCCATTCTAAAAGCAAGATGGATGACGTACAAAAAAAAACAGTTCGTGGTCGACATTCGAACGAGCCTTTAACGCGTGTTAGGTTAGACGTCTCTGTGGACCTGTGCTCTTGGACAGGAAGTTATATTTGTTGAAGGGTCGTGACTTTGACGTCCAGAGTGTCGTGAAAAGCCCACCGCCAAGGGCAAGTGACGCAACATGTGTTTACGTCGAGTTATATATCAGTGTATGGAGCGCTCTATGGCAAAAACAATAATAGTGAAGAGAAAAAATAATACAGAATAGAAAATCGAGACTTCGAAGTATAGCATCTTTTTCAAAAAATCAAAAAGGTCAAAAAAATAATATTCGTTTTATACAGAAGATTGTATGTGATACAGTGAACGTTGCGATTCTGAAAATAGACGAAGGCCCAACGGAGCTGGCAAAAATACCACAAACTCTTGATATATTAGTGTACGTATGAATGTGTGTGTCGTCGTCGTTCCGACATCACCCGATATTCGATAAATTTTTCGTGATATTTTTTTTTTTCAATTCCAGTAGCACGAAAAGTTAAATTTGCTGGAATTAAAACATTTTTTTTTGCTTCTTTCGAGGAATTTTTTGTCTTTGCTCGTTCGAGACATTCCACGCGATTAATAAGAACGTTAGCCAAAAAGCTAAAGGGAGATATTCGGAAAGAGAAAAATATATACAGCGAACAGGGTTAGAAGACGTTCAAACAATTGCCAAGTCAGAGTAGATTTGTTAGCTGACACCTGTTGTTAATTTTTTTCATAAAATAATTCTCATTTCGAATACAAATATAAACAAAACGATGGGTTTAATTATATTTAATGTTTAATCCAACAAAAATGTGTCCAAGTATTTAAAAATTATACTTTAAACTTCTTGCAGTAGGTGGCAAAAATAATTAAAAAATAAATAAACGATTTTACTGCGAATAAATTTTCTAATTATTCCTATTTTCACTTGAATTTAAAAAAAAGTATAAATAATTGTTTTGAAAGGCTGAAAAGGGTTCTTCATCAATCGCGCACGCACCATCTCATTCATGCATATAATTGTTCAAAAATATATGTTAAAGTGCCAATTTGTAACCGAATGAATTTAATTATAACTCCCTGAACGGATAAGCTAATGGATATGAATTTTATGAGGCAAGGAATGAAAAAAGTTATAAATCATCAATGCGTATAACGAGTCGCGATAGCGCACGTCTTTGATGATTCTCTGTAGCGAAATTCTATACAGGTTTTCGTCTGTGATACGCTGGCGGTTTATCAAGAGCCAAATGCATTTCGGCCAAAGCGAGATGTGCACCGCCACCGATCCTCTCTCTTTTTCTCGTTCATTTTCTCTTTCCCTCTTCGCCGTAACGCAAACAAATCCGAACAGCTGTTCCTCTTCTTGGTGTTTATACGCCTAGTGAACGCTGGGGTGTCGGAGCTCTGATTTTCTTAACGAGTAACGATGATGATTGCCTAGCTAGAAATATCGAGCATCTACGAACTGACCTATTCCGAAAAATCATTATTTCTCCAATTTCAATAGACACGAAAGTGAAATTCATCAATTCTACCCACATTTTTATCCTCAATATTTATCAGAAATGTTACTGGATTTCTAGGAAAATATTGAACATTATAATTTAATGATATTTCGAAAACTTTTTTACACTTTATTTTTCTATTTCGTCGAGATTGATATACGAATAAATTAATATCTGTGTTTTGATCGTGCTCCACTAAAGTTACTCGTAATTTTTACGATTTTATTGTCCCAATAAAAAGTCGTGCATTTTTATGATTTGTCTTTTTAATATACGAAGAACAAAAAATTTTACGACTCGTCGTTAACATACGTACAAAAACACCTCGTGCGTTTTAGTAACCCAGATTTATGCTAACGAAAATAGCGTTTTGAAACGATGAGGCACAGATACTACTTTAAAAAACTAAACCACTCAAGTTTTATTATAAATAATATATTACGAGGGTCATCCTAAACATCTGCCCTTTAACCTTTCGTGAGCATAGACGAAAGTTTCAACCAGAATTTCTAAGAAATATAAAGATTCATCGACGCAGAAAGAGAAGAAGAAAAAGAAAAAGTAAACGAAGAAGAAGAGAGTTTAGATTTTTTTTTAAACAAGTGCAAATACGTATATGTTGGTGAGATATTTGAAGTCAAACGTCGGTTTTCCAAATCGAAAAAAATGGTAACTAAAAAAAATGGTGACTCCAGTGCAGTGAGAAAAAAAATTGATGGCAATCGGTTATGGCCTCTTACTTTCAAAGCTCGAAATCGAGAGCACTCGAAAATCGTGTCAAGGTTTGTACCGCTCGGTCAAATCCCTCTTCAACTTCAAGTTATAATTAATCGCCCTTATCCTCATTTCTGATGATCGAAAATTACACATCTCTAGCATAAAAAAGATTTCAATAATTTTTCTGCTTCAAACAGGTCCTAGAACTTAATAGATTTAATATTTAGTGGACGTTAATTTTCGTATTTGGCTACTTGCCCCCCACGAAATTCGATACGGTGACAGAAAGTGTAAACGTTCTTGCGGCGTTACGACGGACCTCTGCGACGTTCCGAAAATAGAGATATAGACATACTATGATAATATAGTAATAATAATCATTTGAGAAATATTATTTGACAATTATTTCTCATATATTTATGTTCTTGGGCATTAGATTCGTAGTTTCGTCTCTTTGATACTTCTTTTCATTCAAATTCTCCAAATGTTCAAATTTTACTCGTATTTGTAGCATTCACCACACTTTATTGTTGTCGTATTTTATTTTCATTACTTCACCAAAAAGTTTCGAATTTGCAGTTAGTTTCAACTCTGTTTTTTCTTCATTACTTGCTCTATGGATTATTTCCCAAGGATAAAAACAATCTTTCATTTTTTATCGTTTTCTTAAGGCCATTTTACATATTTGGATTATTTTGTGCATACTGCAAATATAGTTTTTTTTTTGCTCGTCTTTTTATTTCGTACCCAGTAAGAAGCAGCTTCTTCCTCCTTGGGGTGCCTCTCGATGGTGTAATGGTATCTCGTTGTGTAACCCGGCATTTTATTCTTTTATTTTTTTATTCACACTCTAAAATATTTGATTGAATATTCGTTAGGAACAGGACTGTATTTGTAGACTAAAAGAATAAGTGGTTGACGAGATCAATGGATAAAACGATTTTTTTGCTGTTTCTGTTTTGATTTCTTTACCGATCTTCGAAAGGACTCACTTCTGTTTAATTCTCGTATAACGCACTGGCTCGATGCGCAGGCGGCTACTAACTCTGCCGTTTACACCACCGAAGTGGAGGCTCCCACCACGACTTCGTATTCCGTCGCACTAGTAAAGCACACACGCACACACACATTTATAAACTTTACGAAATTTTCAATATCTCTTCTTCATTTTACTCCTACGTTTTTTGTCTCGGGAACATTTGTCGTGAATATTGCGCGATTTGTGACGTAGGTGAGAATGCGCACCCTTGGAATTCATATGTTCGTTTTTTTTTTACTTCCTCGTCTGTAGATCGTTACCACCCTGTTATTCTTCATCTTTGTTTTCGTCATATTTGTCATTTTTTTCGTCATCGTTGTAATTATTGAGTTATTCGTCATTGTCGCTTTTTCTTCAACAACTTTTCTTCATTTTTCGTTGCTACACCTTTCACTTCGTCTGTTACTTCGTATTCTCAAATCTCTGCCGTCATCTTTTTTTATCTTTTCCATTTAACATCGTCAGACTTCTCCTGTTCGTAGCACTTACGAATTATTGGACACATCACACTTGTGCTCTTATTATTATCTTTCTTTCGTAACCAAGTTACAACCTTTTAAAATATTAGAAAAGTTTTTTTTTTATCGTTTCATTATGTTGCATCAGCTGACATCCTTTCAATATAAATTTTAAAAGAACTTGAAGTTTGATGAAAAAATTACTATACGTTTAGAGGACTTCAGTTCTCAAATATTTTCGTAGTGCCTCGCAATCAAGCGTTGTATTCATTCTTTTGTTTTCATTCAACTTAATTATTCCGACTACGCGTAGAAAATACTTGAATTTCATCATTTAATTGAATCGTCTCGATCAGAAACGTCATAACGTGTGTTTAGTGTCATAGAAACTTCACTAAAATATATTTTCGCATGAATTCGCGTAATTAATGAAGAAAATTGTGCAGAAAATATCAGGATGGAAAGTATTTTGTTGTAGGGTAGGTAACCGAAGAAAATTGTGTAGAAATTTTTCTCATGAACATAAGTAAGTGAAGGAAATTATATACAAAAAAAATCAGGATCAGAATATTTCGTCGTGAACATAGTTAACTGAATAAATTTATACAGAAAGAATAAAGTCAGATTATTTTATAATGAACGCGTAAGTAACCGAAGAAAATCGTGCAGAAAATATCGGGATCAGAGGTTTGAAAGTTGGAGCGAGGGCGTTCGGTGACTTTTTTTTTGTTGATGCAAAAACGATATTTATAGAATCGCGAATTTGCCTCTGCTCGAACTTTCCAACTTCGAGGTGGGCCAACAAATATATGTATAGGAGTGCTCACATGTGTGTGTTTTTGAAATCGACTTTGATTGTCTATGAAAATCTTAATAAGAATCTCGTGCTTTTTCTTATTATTATTATTTTTTTAAATATATTTCGCGATTGAACCAATTTCGTCATAACCACAGCGTTATAATTGTGCTTCGCACGATCAAACGACTGTGACATTTTTTTTCGCGTACAAAAATACTTCATGAACTAAATTATTTCGAGTTGACCAATTTTTTTTCTTTTCATGTGCGCGACTACCCCTTGGAGTATTTAAAAAATTCCTTAAATAATTTACTGTTTCGCGAAAAGACTTTCGAGAAGGTATTCTCAAGTCATAAAGTTTTCTGAGCCAACGATTGTTGGGAAAACCCGATACTCGTTAACACACTTGTGTCTGCACTGTATATGTAACATATATATATAGTCAGAATATACACAAAACCGTTTTGTTTTCAGCATCTCTCGACGAACGTACAAGACACACACACAAACTCACACATAGAGACTTCGTTCGGTCGAAATAGCGCTTCGACTTAATCTATATTTAGCTATACGAAGAGTTTGCCGTACCCTTGCATAATTTTTGTTAAAACGTCTGGTTGTCAATTGATCGTCTACTGACGTCGATATCGATGGTCGCCCATCAAGATTTTGAGAATAAGAAAAACACGAGCGAACGAGCGAGTATTCCACTAAGAATTACTCGTTGTTGTTAATTTTCCAACTGTCATAGAGCTTTGCAATAAAAAATTTGGCACTTGTTTTCTGAAAATCGAAAAATGTGCCAAGACAACATGTCAGACGAGGCAAAAAACAAATTAATATCAACAAATACCATTTTTTTTTGTTATTTGATCAATGACAGAAATTATTCGCAAATGATTTTTTTTTTTTCGATTATTGTAATCTATTTTCGAAATATCTAAATGCTTTTTGCTGCTTTAAAAAATGTTTAAATTAATATTGACAGTCGATTATCGGCAGAACGAAGAAGTTTAATGAATTTTGAATATTTTTATTAATTGTTTTCGTGACGTTCTCGACTGACAGTTTTCGAAGAGATTGATTAATGGCGTCCGGCGCCTGTCCCAATCTTTCAACGAGCCACGTGTCGCACATATAAAACGTCAGTCACCGTTTTATCGGCCGTACACGTTTCGTCTTTAAAAAAAGACCCAATTTCCTGACTTTTTTGCAAATCAGTTCACAGCAACGTATTAACATTTTAAAAAGCTGTAGTGAAAAGAAAAAGAAAAATCTATTGCTTTGAAAGGGTGCATGGAAATGTTTGCTTAACGGTTTCCTATGAGAAGGACTTTTAGAACTGAAATTATTTGGAAATGACAATCCATAAAAATATCCTATCAAGGAGCCAAATTATTAAATTCAAGAAAAATGTAATCGAATTTTTTCCAATACGTGGAGAAACGAAACAAAAAAAAATCATCGTTACAGACATAGAAACGTGGGACAAGTTTTGATTGGATTTTGTATTTTCTTTGCTGTCCATCATGTAAATGTTTATGAAAATAGACCAAAAATTCGTACATTTATAAGAAAAGTTACATTTTGTACAGTAAACATGAGCCATAAAGTAATTTGTCCCTGGTTTTTATTTCTGTGACAGTCACTTTTCAATTTGAATTCTCTCGGTGTAAAAATTCATAGCCAAAACTTGATAAGAACTCGTTAAATGTATACGAACAGAATTTGCGGTTAAATTTACCTGTGACAAGTAATATCTCTCTTCGCGAACTTCGTCAAGGTGCTCGTGCGCTGGTTCGAAGTGATCAGGAGAATATGGTCGATATTCTTCGACGTGGGGTGGAATCGGTGCTTTCGGTGGGTGAGATTTTGGCCTGTTCGAAGATATTCCGAAAAGTAGAGAAAAATAATTAATTTTTTGAAACAATACGAGCGTTGTATACACGAGCGTTGTATACACGATCGTTGAAAGAGCTGAAGCCCTGGGAATATTCTATTAGTCATATGTTCCTTTTTGCCGGGTTAAATGGAAATTTTAAGTGATTTGTCCGTTTGCGTAGAATCCAATGTTTGTACATTAGTCCGCGGAATCGATTTCATGCCAGAGAAACTGTTACGAATTCACCAGACGTTTTGCATTAGCTCAACCACCCACAAAGTTTATTTAAACCCGTCAAGCGTGCATCGACCAAATCGTAATGATAAAAAAGAGGAGGAAATATTATTCGATGACACGAGGGAAGAAAAAGTCGTTAAAAAAGTCTAGTCGTGGTCAGGAAAGTAATAAAAAATGTCCAGTCGACCGTGAGATAAAAAATCGGTAATTTCATCAGGAAAATTGTCATTTTCTTTTTTGTTCGTCTGTTTAATTTGTTATTATCGTAGTGCAGCAAGCAACTTTAGATCGCGGAGTGAAAAAGCATTAAAAAGCGTTTTTTTATTTGATCAGAAAATATTAGATTTGTTAAGAAGAAACTTATGGCGAGAATTTATTTCGCGAATGCTAAAAAAAATCGATTGAATCGCGTTATAGAGCAAGATGAGTAATTATTGAAAGAAATAGTAAAAAATGAAAACGTCTCTGACAAACTAAATGGGGATGACGCCCCATTGCTGCCGGCGAACGATTCGATTATCGAAGATTGAGGAGTGTCATTGCGCGATGGTCGGTCGCAGGATGGCTCAGACCTTTCGACGACTAGTTTTACAGACTCTGAATTTTGGAGGAGATGCTGAGCATCCACGTGCCTCACGTCACGCGCGTCGTAATCGTCGATTTTCTTGATCACGTCACCCTTCTGGAGTCCATCGTTCTCCGACTGTTATCAACAACAAAAATATGTAAAAAAACGAATTATTCATCAGTAGAATCAACGACTGATTCATAATATTTATATAAAAACCTAATTGCACTCGAGAAATTAAAAATTAAATGAGAAAGATAAACAGTGAAACAGCAAAATCGCTTAAAAATTACAGATTAAACTTCTTAACAAGTCGATGAAAATGTATCTTGGCATTTTGCATTTATCGTTAATGGTTCCGCAAATCCACCGTCAATTAGTTACAGTATTAATTGCATTTGGATTTTGTCATCGTATAAATAATTCACAAGTATTTCATAATGACAGTTTCTCGAAGACAAAATTTCAAGAAATCAAATGGCACATGATTCGAATGTATAAAATAATATTAATGTGGAGAAAACTCGTTGCGATGTAAACATTATTCAAAAAACACGATTTCGATGGTGCAAACTCGTACTTCTGCAGTAAATACGGATTTACGACAGAACTTCGCAAACAACTGATTGTGAAAAAAGTGTCAGGCATTTCACTAGTTCGGAACAAATATTTTACCTCAATTATATTACCCATCAATTTGGTTAAAATTAAATTTAAAAAAATCGTAATGAAATTATCGTTAATTCGATAAGATTAAATGTAATCTTATTGATTTATTATTGATGAGGGGCAATCAACTTTTATTCTGAATCAAGGGTGAACCAGTTTTTTGTGGTCTCTGGGTCAAGGTCAATAAGGTATCAGGTTCAATATCCTCAAACTGCTCGAGCTGTAATTCTCACAGATTGTCCCAAAAGAATATTTTGATGCCTGCCTCCTTCGATCATAATTATGAGTAAATAAACGAAAATTGACATCCTAATAATCGCAGCGTAAAACTTACTCGGGTGACGATGATCGGTGTGCCTAAATCCGCACCCCCGGCGATGCGTATACCCCAAGGACGATTACGATCTCTTCGAAGTTTTACAACAACCGTGTGTTTTTTCGTCATACTTTTAATGTTCACAGTGTCCCGAAGAACGGGGAAAGAACGTAAAATTTGTATGTTGCTTCTCGTAGTATTTATTATTCTATTAATTGTCTGTCTCAAATTTAGCTTCAAAAATATTTGTTTCAAGTCCTTTCCCTATTGAGTATCGTCCTTTTGCCCTTGAAAATACTTCGACACTGTTTTATTTGGACGGAAAACACTAAGTTTGGGAAAAATTGAATGACGAAGTTTAAGAACAAAGAGATAAGCACTGAGAGAACAAGTGGTCACGGTCGTACGAGACTGACTGAGCTTCCGAACTTGCAAAGAACGAACTACACGGATTTAACGAATTTGAAGCGCCGTTGTCTGCTACCAAGCTTTAGAGGCGTTCCCCGTCTCTCACCGTTTCGTATGTACCGAGAGGATATCTCAGCTAGTACTGTCAACTTTGGTACCGTTTCGGATTCTTCGTTGCTTCAACGGACTTGCACTTTGACAGGCCTTTAGCCCCGCTTATTCGAACCTATACCGAGCGTGCGCGTCCTCGGTATATGGTGCGGTATTGCCAAACGCATAACTGGGGGGAGCCCCTGATGTTTCTACTGTTCTAACTACTGGTCTCACTGGCCTCATTTCGAATTGGCATACCTCTACTTCGTCTCTTCAACCAACTGTTTTCTATGACCATTAAGCTATTGTTCTTTTTTCCTACGACCTGCACTCGATTCTCTGGTATTTATGTGTAAGCTTTGCGTATGAATATTGAGCATCGACCTTGACATGCAGGAGAAGATTATTTTCCAAGGGCAAACATGCGTCCAGTGTCGAAAAAATGCGCAAATTTGTAGAATTCTTTTATTATTCATTTCTCATTAAAGTATGTTGACAAAAATGTAGCAAAATATTGATTGCATAGTATTCTTTGTTTCATTTGGTACAAGAAAATATTTACTTCGTTGATCATCGACCTTGACATGCAGCAGACGATTATTTTTCAAGAGCAAACACGCGTCCAGTGTCGAAAAAATTTACCAATTTTTAGAATTCTTTTATGATTCAATTCTCTCTGGAGTATGTTGACAAAAATAGAACGAAATATTGACTGCATACCATTCATTGATTCTTTAGGTACAAGAAAATATTTATTTCACAATTTTTTTAACGGTACATTCGCTTCAATGTTCCATGTTGTTGAAAATACCAGGAAAATTGCACTTCCTCTTTTTCACATAATGACTATCGAGGATTTGAAGAATATGTGATATCGGTACCTTTTATATTCTACCAGCTGTTTCCGCCGTAAGGAACATTTGCTTATTCCCCCAAAGTGCTTTAAAAAAAAGATGTTGAAAAAAAAAAAAAAAAAATCACGTAACTTTCAAATTATTTGAACAAATTCACGAAAAACGCTATAACTTTTGACTATTGAAAACTTTCACCCCTGTCACCGCTCGTTTATTTTTGCTTTCCCTTTCTCTTTCGAAAGATTCATCGAAATTGGTCAAGTGGTTATCGCGTGAACAGCTGACAGACACAATTTTGTAAACACTTATCAATAGTCACAATAATGTGTTAATTGTGACAAACATTGTCTTTATGATAAAACGTTGTGTACAAATTCCGCTGCATGTGTCAATTTTTACATAAATTTCCGAAAACAACTTCCTAACCAACTAATTGAAAATTTAAATTCGTATGAAAGTATGAAAATCACTCAATTTATATGCTCATCAACTAAATTTCTGAAATTCGATACTTGGGTCTATGAATCGTATAAAAAGATCGATCGCTCTTAAAATGTTCTGTTAAAAGCACGACCTGGATACCACACAGCTGATCGATTCTGGGACCAAGAGCTTTGATTTATAATTAAACTAGTAAACCTAGATACCGTTTTTACAAAATAATAAAAAACGAAAAAAACATTCGCAACTGTCGAGAACAATAGGCTCTGAACAATTTTTACTTTGTCGTAGTTCAGACCAATTAAAAGATGAAAAAAAATGCAAATGACATCTGCCTGTCACATTTTTTACACGGCCATAAATTTACATACGTTTGGAAGATCTTTTCCGGAAATAGGGATTTTTTGATGAATACTTCGAGGATTTTTCTGGCAGCCTTCAAGGCACAAGTTAAAATATACAAATAAATTTGTTTATTTATTCGATCACGACAATACTCACATAAGTCTCGTAAAAATTTCCCAAGGAGAACTTGAGGGCCATCTTCTCGTTCTCCTTGTTTTTGACTCGGTGTTTGAAGGGTTTCTCGCTGTATTTTCAACGTATGAAGTTGTCAACCTGGGGCGAAAAAAAATGAACCAACAACCGCTCAGTCGAATCCTGGCTCGATACAATTCCTTTGGCGGATCTCCGATAAGTGATTTTAAATCGCGGGAGAAAGCTTCGTGACGAGAAGTGAGGAAGTGCTTGATGAGAGAGCTTCTAAGTGAGAGTAAAAGGGAAATAGGGGTGTGAACGTTTCGACACTTAAATTAGCCACCTATAGCGCTAAAGGTTAATCAATCATGGGCTCGTCGCAGCTAACTGTTCTAGTGACTCATTTAATTTTTCTTGTATTTATTTAGCCCAACATCAAAAAAACTCTCAACCTTCTAACGTTCAATTTAATAATTGTATAGCTGCATTGTTCATTAAAGATATAATAAATAAAGGATTCGTGTACTGTGTATTGGCATCTCGTTCGATGAGTGACATTCTATTATTACTATTTCAGATGCACAGGTCGTGAGCTCGAAAAAGATCAACGAGAACTCATCAATTTATCTGTCGATATAAAGTGGAGTAATAATAGAATATTTCTTTCTCGAATAAATTTGCAACATGCCCTATATATTGTAAAAAATAAATTTCAACACAAATATCAAAAACACATAAACATTTATTTACATTGTAAAAAAAATATACTCAGCATCGAATAGTTTTGAACAATTTGGTGTACAAAATAAAAGACAGAAGTTTGTCAAAATTTATGAATATTCTTCTGTTATTGCTCTGCCTATTACCATCCTCCGTATTTCACTAGTTCCAGCTCCAATTTCGTAGAGTTTTGCGTCTCTCAATAGACGTCCAGTTGGATAATCGCTGATGTAACCATTACCGCCTTAGAAAATTAACCACAAACAGTTGTTTAAAGTCATTTTTATTAAACCATCAAATGAGCAAATATATTTTGTATTAATTTACCTAAAATCTGTATTGCATCCAATGCAACTTTAGTTGCACTTTCAGCACAATAGAGAATCACAGCTGCACAATCTTTGCGATTTATGTGTCCGTTGTCACACGCACGAGCAACTGAATATATGTAACTTCGAGCTGTGCTCAAACGCGTATACATATCCGCAATTTTTCCCTGAAACAATTAAAGATTTTTACTTTATTTCCAATTTTATATACTCCAATTTTATAAAAATGAAATACATTAGCTTTATTATTGTTATTACTATTATAAAAAAACTGTGTACATTATTATTATTATTTTGGTGATTACCTGAATTAGTTGAAATTCCGCTATTCGCTTTTCGAATTGTTTCCTTGTATGAGCATACTCGAAAGCAACATCACAACAGGCCTGGATTATTCTACAGAACGGAAACGAAAGTATTAGTTCTTTATTTTTCAGTGCCCATGAAGAACGATAGAGAAACTCGTGGATATGAATAAATTTACCCAAGAGAACCACCCGCCAAAACAAGTCGTTCCAAATCCAAACCACTGAATAAAACGTAAATGCCTTTATTGACTTGACCAAGCACGTTGTTAACTGTTTGGGGAAATAAAAATTATTCAAATTTTATATGAATTATTTACTTTTATAGAATTTTGAGTTCTCAATCAAACAAACTCGTTTATTTCTGAAACAAATTTGTTTGGATTTTTGTAAATCTTGTTTTTCTCTGTTTAGAAGCTTCTGTAATAATCCAGAAAGTTTCTTGAGATTCTTCAATAGAGATGCACGCCATCATGTCTTTTTCCAGTAATTGATCGAAATTTAAATTTATATAATTATTTCTCTTTTTTGTAATATTTTTAGGAATTTCTAGAAATTAATTATTTCCAAACGTACATCACAATATGCAATGAGAAAAACTTTCTTTTTTGTAATAATTCAAAAAGATTTTCGAGATTGTGCAGAAAGATTTCGAAAGTTTTTGAAATTTTGACTTGTTCGATTATAAATATATGAAAATTCATCATATCCAAACATACATGGCAAACATTGAAAAAAAGTTTTTTAAGCATTACATACATTGGGAGCAAACTTTCTATGCATAGATATGCAGTAAAAAACGTTCTTATAAAGAGTCATTTTTTAAAAATGAATAATTCAATGAGTGAGATTTGAACTCACTGGGAACTTTGCAATTATCAAAGACCAACTCTCCGGTGTTGGAGCCGCGCATGCCAAGTTTATCAAGTTTCTGAGCAGTGCTAAAGCCTTCCATATCTTTTTCAACGATAAATGCGGTGATGCCGTGCTGCGGTTTCGAAGCATTTGGGTCGGTCCGTGCATAAACGACGAGTACATTGGCATCGGGTGCGTTAGTGATCCAAAATTTGTTGCCATTTAACACATAATAATCTCCATGTTTTTCAGCTCGAAGTTTCATCGATACGACATCGGATCCTGCGCCAGGTTCAGACATTGCCAAGGCGCCCATGTGCTCTCCATTGCACAACTTATATTAATAAATAAAAACTTATGTTAAAGCGTTAATCCATTATTTTTAATCAACGAGATACTGAAAATTCGAAAGCTCTTGAAATGTTTATTCGAGAGTGTAAAATTCGTTAAATCCATCAAACATATTACATCACCTTTGGCAGATACTTGAGCTTTTGCTTCTCTGTTCCATTTCTGTGTATCTGATTCAAGCATAGATTCGAGTGGGCACCATAACTCAAGGCTATCGCCGCTGAAGCACGACTGAGTTCTTCCATAACGATAACATGATCCAAGTATGAACCACCGGTACCACCGTAATCGGCCTTTGCTGTGATTCCCAGTAATCCCAAGTCTCCCAATTGCCTCCAGAATTTCTAGCAAACATGTATCAAAACAATACATCGTGAAATGTTTTCTTGAATAAAAACTATTCTTAAAAAAAAAAAAAAAAAAAATCTTGTAACGGATGAATTTCAAAAACCACTTGACTGATTTGAAAAAAATAGTTAGATCCGCGCTTTTTTGGTCAACTACACATGGGAATTTGTACCGTGAGCAATTTTTTTTTTCTTTTTTAGTCCATGTAATCTGTTGCTAAGTAATATATTTACCAAGCAGGCAAGCAATGACGGGTTATTCATTAACCGGGTCATGCACCTTGCATGTGTAAATAAATTTTGGCTTGCACCAAACATATTGCGTCATATATCGAACTATTTGTTTTAGAGATCATATTATTAGTAACTCACCCGTAGGTCGTCGAACTCATTTTTTTTGTCAATATCGGCCGCTTTCGGGGCTAGTTCCTTTTGCGCAAAATTGAATACCAGAGAACGTAGCTGTAGAATTAAAAAAAATACATATAAAAAAATGATATAGATATAAATTCCATTGACCCTTCGCGGCTGTACATCCAAATGAATAAGAATAGAATCAGGGGAACGACCTTGAATTTCGCACAATTTTAACTGCAGAATGTAAATTTCCATGAAAATACGCCACAATACTCTTCAAAACTTTCAAGGATAACGAAAACTCGAATCGACGAAGAAAAATATTGTTCGTTCACTGCAGTGCAATGCAAGTCAATCAAACGGTAATAAAAAACCATAAAATTGAGGGAAAACATAAGATTAGGCTGAAGCTTATTAAGGAATTATTTTTTTGTTTTGAAGCAATTATTTCGAAGTTTATTCCATCATTATTGGGAAACTTGAATTTCGAGTCAACGAAGAAACGCAGCATTGACTCGATGGCAAATATTCAAACGGATTAGGAGAAAATAGAAAACAAAACATAGGGAAAAAATAAGTCGAGTACTGCCGTAATCTTATATATTCTCCGATATAATAATTCGTATTACACACGAGTGCCGTGTATATCTAGTAAACTGTGTCCATTTATCATTGAAAAAACCCGCTTGAACCTGACCAACGTAAGAGACCTTGATTGCGATCAAAATTCATCGGTGTTTCTACCTCGCTGGATACGCACACATACACACATTTAGTCACAGATAATACGCGTGCGCAGCCGTATAATAGAAACAAAGGATTCGGCAATAAAAATCGGAGATTTAATCAATTTGGTATCATTCAGAAGCTTTATTATGCCCGATACGTTCCATATTCGGTGAGAGCTAGTGTCCATATTCCATATAAACATGTACACACACGCACGCACAACTCAAACACTCGATTGGTGTGACCGATGCTTTATCGATCTATTGGACCTGCGACGCCTGCGACTAACCTCTTTCTGTTGATCATTCAGACCAAAGATGTTCTCATCGATAGGATAATACTGCGACAAAGTCCTTGTAATGTTGTACTTAAAACCGTTATTACTTAAAACATTGAAAAGTCTCGGAACGACACGATTCACGGTGTAACTCATGATGTGTAATAAAATTGAAAAATAAAAATTAAAAAACCAATATGATGTACGATGAAAACAACAAAAACGTGTTCGAAATATTGAAGGTTCTACCATATGGGGTCATGCTCTAAAATACGACGCATTCCGCATTCGTTATCACAGCTTGTAGCGCGCATCATTGTTGGCCCATACAACTTTCGGCCAATCGAAACGCCCAACAATACTGATAAGAATAATTCTTGAGTTAAAGCTGAGTGACATGTATTTTTATTTGACAACGCATTGATATAAATTCTCCTGCATTTCAGAACGCCCTAAGTTGCACTCAAAACGTGTGAAAAGACCCAAATTTTTGCCTTCCAAATTTTTTTGCGAAAGAATTATCAATTTTGAAAAAAATTACGAAATTTCAACTCGAAAACTTTGAAGAATAAGGAACTTACGTTGAAATAATATAATCATACGTTAAAATATTTATCGTCTTTAATCGTCGTGAGAATTACTCGAACACTGAGAGTAAAGTCGTAAATTAAATATATTTCGTTTGTAATAACATTTTCCAACAACCAGAAAACAGTTCGAAATGTAAGCAAAAATTTAGGATTTTCGTTATTTCGTGGCTCACAGAATTCAGAAACTAATGAAAAATTGTTGTTGGGTATTTGGGAGAAATGTGTTCACTCCAAGGAAAACTTTCCAAGAAATATTCTATTGTTAAAAAGTTTTTTTTTTTTTAGTTGACATGTTTCTCCTGGATGTGGTGGAATATTTCCAAAATTTGACCAGTTTCTGAACGAATTAACTAACACAAGCATAATCAGCTTTTGGATTATAAGATACAGATGTAAATAGTAAAACAAATAACTATATCACAGGAATAATAGAATAATTTATAAGACGAAGATCAATTCGAAAATATATTTTGCCAAAAATTCAGGGTCCTGGAAAAAAAACGGCGTCGATAGAAAAATTGGATCGACTCAAAGCATCGTTTGGAAGTACTAAAAAGTACTCTGCAATTTTATGCTAAAACTTTTATTATTAAACTTTTGTCAAAAAAAAAAACGATTCAGTACGACTAAATATAAATAACTTGGCCTAAGGCTCTTTTTTTTCTTAAAACTTATCATTAATAGAGCTTGTACTTTTTTGTTTAACGATTGTACTTATGACTGAGAATGAATACGACATTCATTATTGGATTAATTGTCCAATAAGAAGTTTATTTAGAGTGTTTTGAAAAATAATTGATCTCATTGCATTCTCTAGGTGTTCAATGAATTTTTCTGTCTTCCACAGATTTTTGATAGCTTCCATATGACGTATCTCCCTCTATCGTTTTTTACCTTTAACTTTTATTTTCACGAAAGGTTTCTCCATCGCTGAAAATGAAAAGTGTCATGATTATTCAGGATTTTAAGAGTAAATAAGAAGTATGAAAATGGACTATTTGAAGGATAAAAATACCTGCTCTTTCCTTCAACAGTTCCTTTCTTCTTGACTGTAGCTCAGACGACAGATTTTCAACCATTTGTTCGATAAAATTGTCCAAAACTATTGATCTATTGACTGAAATTATTGCGGCCCTGCAGACTGGACAATCGCGCTTTTTCTTCATCCACATTACGATGCAATGATGACAAAACGAATGTGTACAGTTCAACGTTACGGCTTTGACAAATATTTCTGAGCAGATACTGCAAGTCAATTGTTCGTCCATAATGTCGCCAACTTTGTTAATGACCCCGTTGTCACGATTGCTCGATGAATGTGGACTGTCGACGGTCAAGTCTATCGTCTCTAGAACCTCCATCTGTCCGGTTGTACCATCATCCAATAGCTGTACAAATATACACTCTGGAGCTCTGGTACTCGACAAATCTATATTCGCCACTGCCAAAAGATACGAATTAGTAAATGATGTTCAACAATCGTGAAATTCGGAAAAACAAATTTTGCAATTTCGTAACTTACATTTGTAAATCATTGTAAAAAGATAATTAAAAGATGTCTATTTTTGATTAACAAAATTCGGTGATCCGATTTTTGGACAAAAGATATAATGTTTGCTGAGTTTCGATTCAAAATTTGTACTGTATTCGATATCAGCTTAAACTGAATCGATTGATGTAAAATATACTTACCATTTTCAGCAGTAGACTGAAGATGTTCGGTCAAGGCAGCTTGTTCCTTAAGAGCATCCTCAGTTTCTTTCAATTTTTGTTCCAATTGTGTTTTTTCGCTTAAAAGTCGCTCCTGAGCAGTTTTCTCCTGCTTTACCAAATTTTCCATAACAGTAGCCCATTCAACTTGCTGTTGTTCTCGCCACTTGTCCATTTGTTCCCTCATATTTTTTTCAATATTCTCCTTTTCTTGCTTACTCGTGTCGAGAGCAGTTTGCCATTTTTTTCTTTCCTCATTGAGACGGTCTTCGAATTTTTGTCGCTCTGTTTCAAGGGTCATCAATAAATCATTGTAAGAACTTTGGAGTTGTAATTCTGCATCATTGCCAGTTTTTATTTGATTCTGTAGATCCACTATCTTATTGTTAAGATCCTGAGTTTTGTCTTGAGCCAATTCCTGGTTTTTTAATAACTCATCGAGCTTAGCTCTGAGCTCTATTTGCTCGTTTTGCTTAGTTTGCAATCTTTCCTCCAATTCTTTTCTCTTTGTCTCTTGAGTCTGAGCAAAAGTTTTTTGCTGAGTCAGAACCGTTTCCATGAGACATTGACCCAGTTTTTGTCTCTTACAGATGCTGTCAGATTTTGGCCTCAATTGAAACGTATATCTGAATTCTCCAGAGGCGCTGAATTGTATTACGTCACCAGGACACAGTTTCTTTGGCACCTCCAACTCTAGAGGAACCTCGTTTAACAATGTTATTGTGGAACTCAGATGCGTTATCGTCCAGTCCTCATTTATATCATGTTTTATAACAGCGTGATTGCGGGATATCAATACATGTGGCATTATTTCGTCGCTGTTTCTGGCCCGACCAATTTTGAACTGGAAATCAAATTTAATTGAAATTTTATTCTAATTAAGCTCCAGTTTGTTGCATTCATGAAAAACTGGGTGTTGTGAAACAACACTTTTAGGATGTTTTCGAGACACCCTGAGGCCTTGCTCAGAAACAATTTCGTAAGGCTTTGAAAATTGAAAGAAATCAAAGTTTTTGTTGCCAGTTAGTAGATAAACTGGTGTGTTATTACAAACTCGAAATCATTGTGCGTTTATAAATTCAAACAAGTTTTCCACGTACCTCGCTTTTGTCGACATGTATATCCTGGAATGGTGAATTCTCCTTGTCAAGTTTCACCAACACAGGTTCTAAATCATCGTTTAATCCACGCTTGAGACTCTCCATTGTGTACGAGGGTTTGTTAGTCTGTTAGTCTTACTTCTCGAGTTGTTGCTAACCTAACCACCAAGTGGAGAGTCTAACGCATGGATGTTTGTGGTTTTCCTAGCTTTAAGCAGCACGATTCACCACTGACCAGGGCGCATGTCAGATTTGATCACAAATTAAAAAATCCACAGATCAACAATTGCATTAGTTTATCAATTGATTTTGTGCAAATTTTAGCGGACGAATCTGTTTTTGCGATCGCGAGACAAAAAGACAAAGACGCGTTGTTTTGGCTCGAATCTTTTTCTAAACAAATTCAAAAATCGCAACTAGGGACATCTGTTACACAAGAAATCACCAACGTTGTCGAATGAACTCGTAGTTTCATTTTTCAACCAAGACATTATCTTCGATCCAATGAATGAATGTTTTTCCGGTCCGACCACCTAATTGAGCTAATAATTTGACATTCGACTGAAAAAATCCATGCCAACAAAAGTACGGCAAGATATGTTTTTTAGCATCGAGATAACAGCAGCCGGATTCCGAACGACTATCGGGTTCTTCCAAGCTGTCAACGAAACAGAGAAACGGCTTACCGACAGGTGTTAATGTGTCTGCTGCCGAGCTGACGAGGGTTTGACGTTATTGCTAAATACTTTTTAAGCGTTATCAATGTTTTCAGGGGAGATAATCTTTGAGTGGGGTTTGGTAACGTCATGAAAAAACCCTTCTGTTGGTCAAAGTCACACAAAATAGAAAGTATATTCGTGTCCTTTTCATGTCGCAAGAATTCGTATGGAATCTGACAGTAGAGCACTCTGTCGCCGAAATCATGTACCGTCCCATGTTTTTGGATTCCCGCTTTTTCTATCTATGAATCGTCAAATTCGCAATCAT
Source organism: Campoletis raptor (assembly GCA_948107755.1). Taxonomy (NCBI): domain Eukaryota; kingdom Metazoa; phylum Arthropoda; class Insecta; order Hymenoptera; family Ichneumonidae; genus Campoletis; species Campoletis raptor. The sequence goes on from OX403623.1 coordinate 13,908,203, forward strand.
CGCTACATGAGAAAACAAAGACATTCCGTGATTCCGTCATACGCGAGGATAAACAACAATCAGTTTCTATTGATCATCGACGAATTTACGCCTGGTATTTTTTTTTTATTTTTCATTTTTATTGAAATGTTACATGTAATAAACTTGGAAATAGTTACATTTATAAACTTCTTGAGTATCGCGAAATTAAAAAAAGAAAAAGCCAACTTTTCAATCAAACGAGCATGATTGCGTCCGTACCACGTAACACAAATAGTGTGCCCAGTTTCACAGATAGTCTTGAATATCATAATTTTTAACATTTTTATTATTTTATTACCAACAGACTTGAATTTGATCCATTGTACTATTTTCTACAATTACCACACTTGAGAGATCGAAATAACTTTTGCCAAGTCGACACGTCGTTATACGTATACGAGAGAGAAATTAAGAGAAAAAATTTGGCCACAAGGTATATAATATTTTTGAAACAATTTACACATTTTTACACAACTTCTAATATTGAATTACTGTCTTATGATTTTCTGATTGAACAATCGAGTCTGGATTAACGAATTTTATATTCAAGTATTTTACACAACATTTTAATCACATTATTTCTACCCTTTGCAGATTCATTAATACCGGTTATTAAATATTCTGGCTACGGAAAATGGCTAAAACTAATCTACTGCGGCACAAATGTGAAATCGGTGCTACAGAAGAATATTTCACAGAATTTAAGTGGGTACTGAAACATTGGACCTTGCTTTACGGCTCAACCTATAGGCACGGAGTTTATTCTCCCGCCGTGAAACTTAATGGTACAGATGGATATACTTGTACAGTATCTTTAGACATGACAAAAGATAAGCCTTTGATACTGGAATTTTCAGACACCCAAGGTGTTTTAGCAATGAAAGTGACTAATTCTCTGAATAATATTGAAACACACAACAACTTCTTCACTGGGCAAATAAAAAAAAGGCACGGATTTGTCTTCAACGCATCATTTGCAAAAGGAAATCCCAATTATTTATTTAAGCTCACCGATGATGCAGATGATACTGTTACTATAACGGTAACCATTATGATCATCAAATCGGTTGTGATTTCTGAATCTCTAAACAAGACAGACATGAGTTTGAAAAAAAGTACCAGCCAATTAAATCAACATGATTATAAATTTTTGACAAATATACTGGAAAACTTCAAAAAAATGTTAGACCGCCAAACTCTCTGTGATGTTACTTTTATAGTCCAAGATAAAAAGTTTTCTGCTCACAAAGCAGTCCTCACAGCACAAAGCAAAGTTTTTGAAGCAATGTTTGTAAATTCTTCGAGAGAACAAAGAGAAGTCAATATTGAAATGATTGATGGTGGATACGTGTTTGAAGAATTTCTCAATTATTTGTACACCGGAGAAGTCATGGACTTGGAAGTAATCGCCGAAGAAATGATTGCATTGGCAGATCACTATCAAGTTGTTAACTTGAAAACCATGTGTGAAGATTGTCTGATTGAGCAGCTTTCGGAAGGAAATGCTGCAGGGTATGCTGTTATCGCAGATAAATTCTCCTGCAATGCATTGAAGAAACGAGCTATTGATTTGATTCAAAACCGTCCTCAAGTACTCGAACGAGCACTTATAGAGGAAGATTTTGAGACTTTGACATGCTTGAGAGCGATTTTATCCACTAAAAGAATCAAATTACAGTAAGACGAAAGCAAAAACGATTTCCTCCTTTCATTTTGATATCGAATTTTTATAATAAACCACTTATCTGTGATTTCGAGCTCATATGTAACACGTTAATCTAAAAACGTTGTCCACACTTGCATGAATTTCACTCGACCAAATTGTGAACTGATTTATTATTTTCAGTTTTTACTGTTCTCAGTGATGCACGATTTACGCAATACTCGATTTCATTTTATTATCGTTGTAAGTTAGAGACCAACACTGTCGATTTTTCGATTGTGTTTATTCCGAATATTACTTTTTTTCCTTATTTTTGATATTTTTGATACGTAGTTGTATACCCTACTTATAGCTATTGGGTAATTTTTTCATCTTCAGATGTTTAAGTTTCATATCGTTGAGTATATAAACAAAGTTTGTTGTTTAAACATTTATAAGACGTGTATATTATCAAGTTGTCATTTTCTAAGTAATAAAACATTTTCATTTTGTCGTAATGTTGTGATTTTTTTTCTAAAACAAGATTTTTCCGTTTTTCGTTCCTTATAATGGCTTCTAGGATTGCAAGTTTTTATTTTATTCACAAAATTGTGAGCTCACCAAATCTAGGGCTCCAATTGCTTTTTGCAAGTTTGGCTTTCAAAGAGTTCGTCTTTTTTTTCGCGGGTAAAATCTAGTTAGTGGAAAGTGTACCGTTACCAATCTACCACTGAGGTCGTACTGGTTTTTGTAGAGCATCATTTCAATCACTTGAATTTCAATTAAGTTCTTAACGAACGATTATGTTTTGGTGGTGATTGGTAACGCAATAAAAAGAAATTTCATAACATTCAATCACACAGGATAAAAAATATGTTCATCATGTCGTGATCTGAACCATTCCAAACGTGTGGTTGCACCACTAGTAGATGAGTACTCTACCGTAAAATTTCTCCACCAGTCGTAGGAATTCCCGCTCTTTTGATTTTTGCCCGCTCTATGAGCGAGTTGTAGTAGAAAGGGAAGCTTACCGCCTTTTTTCTCAATATTTGCGTCTTTTGTTACTTGGCCCAATCTGCTCAAGCAATCTTTTATCGCTTGACATCCTGGGAGGCATGTAGAGTTACAGAGATATTCTACATTCCTACCATCCAACTCATCTAAACGTAACGAGCAGACTTGAGTAAAAAATTGACGTTTGACGTGAGGTAAGTTTTTTCATATAAATTTTGTGGAGAGGTTAGTTTCTGTTTTCCTCTATTTAGTGTGACACATCATGTGCAGTTTTAGCTACAAGGCCGAAGATAATTTTAGTTTAGAAAATACTTATTATTACATTGCCGATTGCAAGTAATTTGACGATTGACAGGGATTCGTTTCCCAGTGCGCTATATTTTTGATACAATTGAACAATTAAAAGCGGTGTTAAATAACCTGTTGAGCAGGCAGGCGTGGTCACTAGTCATATTTCTGAGCGAGAGAGGGGGAGAAACGCATCGGCGATCGAAGGAATTTGTACAAGGTATTTTTCAAAGCTAATAAATAAATATTCCTTACACCAAAGCTTCTATGATTGAATAATAACTTTAATTTATTGTTCCACAATTTAGCCACTAGTAGACGTTCAATTAATAATGTGTGTAATTCTTTTGAAATAATTTGCAGATTCGTTATCGTGAATAACAAAATAATCCAACTGTCAAAAATGGCAAAGGAGTTGCAAATGCAGTATGAATATCAAATGGGTCCTGAAAAAAAGTATTCCACGGAATATACATGGACATTGAATGATTGGTCTTTGCTCTATGATTCAAAATATAAAAGAGGAGTCACATCCACTAATTTTAATATTAATGGCACAGATGGATATACCTGCAAGTTTTCTTTAAACCCAACTCGCCCAGAGCAGTCTTTGACTGTAGAATTTTCAAATACTCTGGGAATTGAAGCGATGAAAGTGACTTACCATGTAAAAAATACTTGGGTGCAAACTACTTACTACAGTCAACCAATTTCAAAAACTTATATGTACAACTTGAAACAATCGATCAACAAAGATAGTTCAGATTACATATTAAAAAACAGTTCAAATGATGCACTTGTTATAGTGGTGACAATAACTATTGTAAAATTGTCTGACACTAGAAACTGTTCAAACCAAATGATGATGCCACTGAAGATGGTTCAAAAAAGTGATGCTCCACCGCCAAATATTTTAGGAAACTTCAAAACTATGTTCGACAGAAAGGCTTTCTGCGACGTCACTTTTGTGCTTGGAGAAAAAACATTTTCTGCTCACAAAGCAGTCCTCGCAGCGCAAAGTAAAGTCTTTGAAGCAATGTTTTTAAGCGGAATGAAAGAACAAAAAGACAACAACATTGAAATCTCTGATACTGACGCAGAGGTGTTTCAAGCGTTTCTCAACTATCTTTACTCCGGAGAAATGACCAATTTGGATAACATAGTTGAAGAAATGATCGTAATTGCTGATTTCTACCACGTTTCTCACTTGAAAGCCATGTGTGAAAATCTCATGTTGAAATCTCTTTCTGAAGATCTCGTTGTGAGATACGCTATCCTTGCAGATAAGCTCAACTGCAATGCATTGAAAACCGCATGTCTTCATTTCATTCGAAACAGTAAAACGGTATTCGAAAAAGCACTTGTAGAGGAAGATCTCGAGACAATAATGTGCTTGAAAGAAATTTTGTCTAACAATCGTCTGAAAAAATAAACTGTTCGATTTTTTTGCTTACCAATAGGGCATGCATCGATTTAACACAAATAATTTGTCCATCAATATTACCACAAATATATATTTTTTCTTTCAATTTTCATTTCATGTACAAACTTTGTACAATCCTTCGTGTTTATTCTGTTGAAGGCATGCTCCAACATTAACGTTTCGTCAATTGTTATATAGGAGCAAGTGATTCCGATATAATGTAACAATAAAAATTATGCTTCGTTTTTATATTTTCCAGATATTTGCAATATCCAGTTTCAAGTATGCTATTTTTTGTGTATTTTATATCTACGCTGTTGAAGTAAAAGCCTACTTGTAATAATTGTAATACTTTGCATGAATAAATAATATAAAAATGTTGAGGTAGTTTAGTTTTGCAACAAATAAAATAGAGTTTACTAGACAATTGCAATACAGAATTTTTCTAGATTTGTGTATCATTTTACTAAAATTTGGAAATGAAAAATTTGAACTATTTGTCCAATCTTAAATTTGTTAAAAAATCGCAAAAAAACAATATGCTTTGTCGTTTTTCGTAAGAGTTTGCACAGCTGTATTTTATAATTGAAAAAAAAATTTACCCTTTTCTAAAACGAGTCAATTTCCCCACACTTGCTGTGAAATTTTTGTTTATTATCAGATCGGTCAATTGTCAGCAAATTCTCAGTTTCAAACTTCTTTCTATTTGTGTGGGTTGTTGAACCTGTCAGTTCAAGACGATCCAACTTGGCCACCGGTAAAAAAATTTCGCCTGACTATCATCGCTCGGATTCAAACGAAAGATAAGCCTTTGGCATTAATTACCACGTAAAGGTAAGTTTTGGTAGTAGCACTACGTGGTCACTAGAGAAATTGAACAATTAAACTACAGAGAACCACCATCGTCGTCGGTCGTCGATCGGCAGACCCATCATCCAATGACATCAATACTTTTAGGATTCCCATTTTTTTCTCAGTTTTTTGTCCAGATAACGTATGGGAGCTAACACCATTGTTCTTCCCAAGAACTTTGTTTCAATCACTCTCAATCACTGATTGTCTTTTCAGAAGTACAGAGATATCTTGAATATAATCAACGAATAAAAATAACAAACGGACTTGATTGAAGAATTAAGGATACGTAAGTACTTTCATAAAAAGTTGCCTAATGAGTGAAAATAAAATAAAAATAAGTGTGTAGGTTAAGCAGGGTACAAACGTGGACTCGTTATGAAATATGGTCCGGAAAACCAAACGATTTTTTTTTGAGTTGTCCGTTACAAATCGCACTTTAATTTTTATTTTATCATTTCATACACACGACTCCCGTTCAAATACGTGGCCGTATGTTGAAAGATTCCTACAAGGTCAATGAATAATTAATCCTGTTTATTATTGTGATCATCAATAGTGAAAGCTTTCGTGAATAGTGAAATGTATAATTTATTTGTATTAACTATACAGCACAAGATATTCGTTGATAGGTGACTGATGGAGATTATTTGTTCAAAATCTTTTGCAGATTCATTGTTGCCAAGAGCAATAAATCTAGCTGATAAAATGGCTGAAAAAGTTCATGTGGTCCACAACGAAACTACTTTCGGTTGTCGAAAACATTATATCTCTGAATTCACATGGAAGTTACACGATTGGGCTGCGCTATTCGATTTGGTATATAAAAATGGAATTCGAACTGAAGAATTAAAACTTAATGGTACAAATGGTACCTGCAAGCTGTATTTAGATCCGATGAATCGAAATAGACGGTGTTTGACGATAGAATTGTCAGATATTCAAAATGTTTATGCTATGAAAGTGATATATTCCTTTAAGGATATTGAAACCAATGACCAAATTCATTGCCATCCAGTTAGACGGCAATATTCCTATAAGTTCACAGGATCCATACGACCTGATATTGAACCTTATATATATGAAAATAGAGTGGGGTCAGATGACATGCTCACTCTATTAGTGAGGATAATGATTGTGAAAGCTGTTGCTTCTGTTGAACCTTTACACCAAACAGAAGTGAGGACACTCGCTAAAGAGACTGACATTCTCCCATCAAGCCACTGAGCCAACTTCAAAGCTATGTTCGACAGAAAATCTCTTTGCAATGTGACTCTTGTTGTAGAAAGTTATAAGTTTTTTGCCCACCAAGTACTTCTTGCAGCTCAAGGCAAAGTTTTTGAAGTGAAGTTTCTACGTACTATGAGAGAACACGAGAAAAATAGAGTTAATATAATAGACAGGGAAGCAAAGGTTTTATATGTACACAGGGGCTTCCCCTGGATTTAAAATCACTGGTTAAAGAAATACTGGTAGTGGCAGATTACTATCAAGTTTATCCCTTGAAAGTCATGTGCAAAGAACTGATGTTGAAAATTCTCAGTGAGAAAAACGTTGTACAGTATGTTATAATTGCTCATAAACTCTAAAGATCTATATTTACTTTGAAATTGTGAAAAGTTACTCGAAAATCACTTGTAGCAAAAGATTTGCAGACAACAGCATGCTCGAAAGAGATTTTATCGAATAATCCTTTTTAAAAATGAATTGCACTGAGAGAAAGGACAAAAGAACGTTTTATATTCCATTATAATTAACTTATTTAAGAATTTCATTCCAGTATCATTAATTAAGAACAAACATTGACATTTTTGTGATTATTTTAATTATAAAAGCCTATTTTATACTTTGTAACTATTTTGTTTGAAATCAATAAATTCCTGAAAACTATATCTGAATTTGATGTGTACTTTGATTAATATATTCGACTTGTATTTCATTTTAGTGAGTGTGATTCATGAATGGACATTTTCGTTTTTTCCAAATATGATCGTGCAAATCTGGTTTTTCATATCGCGAACTACGTCTTGTTTATATGTGATGAGGAATACAGAATTATTATGTACGCAACGATATAACAGAAACAAAATCATATTTGTAACGAAGAGTTGCATTGGAGCTTTTTTAATGAGTCTGTGAATTATAAAAATGTATGTATAATAATAATTACTTTTTTATTTGTTTTTGAATTGTTTAATTGATATCTATAAACACGAAATGAAACATTGAAACCATTTGCGTGGCATGTTCGAAAACTCGGCGATCACTATTTGTGAATGACGACCTTGCGCCACGCGATTGTTGTCGCTGTAAAGCTTCAAGTGGGAAAATTTGTACATACATTTTTGTCCTATCGTTGCAGTTGGGCTCGGTGAGGAACGAGCTCAAACTCGTAATTATCGAAAAACGAAAATTTTATTAGAAAGTTTAATCACCGCAAGGGTTGAAGGTTTTTTCTGACTTTCTTGAGTTTTCGAAGATTAAAGCCTTCCCATTTCTTGTGATTCCTTCGCACACTCGATACTCACTTTTTTCAATCGGAGCTCCTCGTATTTTGCATTTCCGTTATATTGCATGTAAGCAACCGTTAACGAGAAGCGTTCCACAGTTTTTTAGCCGCGTAGCGGCGAGATCCAGTAGCTGTGGTTCGCAAGACGAACGTAAGCAAACGTGGAACGTGAGTTGCTTGTTCCATTAATGAACAATGTCTTCGTAATTTTTTTTTCTCGAGAACCCCACGCGTTGACAGTAGAGGAGCTGTTATTTTTTTGGTCTACGCTGCAGTTTGGCTGTCACTATATATTATAGATAATATTAATAGCCGTCGGTAAATCAATTAGTCTCCATTCTAAAGTACGAACACAGTTCCGTGTAAGTACTGCAAATATCAAGAGAATTTATAAACAAAATGTTTTGATGGATCTTAAAATTCTACGACTAACTTCATGAAGTCCTCGAACAGATTTTCAGTGTAGTAAAAACGTATAGGAGTATTTTTTTCATTTTCGATCGCGCGTATGTACGGGCAAAAACGCAATGAGTGGTGAGAGAAAAGGTGTGTGTGTTGAAACGTGAACCTAAGATGTCATCGTGATGTCCACATCGAATAGAACAACCGTTATATCCCGTTAACCATTTTACATGTATCCATGTTTCATACATACAAGTTGGAGCGTCAATTAGCCTGCAACATCCTATTACAATAATGCCAGGGTAAGCAACAATAAAACGACGCAAAAAAAAAAGAACAAATCTTTCGCTCCGTCGAAAGTGTCTACCGTGTTTAGATGTCAGTTGTTCCTGCTGAGTTGTGTATATCGTTATAGTGGTGTACTGCAATAATAGGTGAATTATCTGTTGTTTCCTGTTCTTCTTTATGTGTCAACAATTCATGTCGATCTTTTCACATTGTCGAAATCTTGGAGTTTTAAAATTAAATCGAAAAATCATCAAAAAACGATAAAAATATTAATTATTATTGACGACAACAATTTATTTTCACTACGAATCTTCAGCTTCAATCATTCGAGAGTGTTTTTCGCAGTTCGCCCTGACGAAGTACAGATTTTATTGGTTAAAGAACGATTCTTTTATTTTCTTAAACTTGTCATTGAATGCACACGACAAAGATCGTTGAAAATTATTCAATCGAAAAAATCCATTTGTTCTCGATTCATTTTGCCCCTCAATAATATCTGTATTCACTTCACCCAGACCTGAAAGCCTAACGTGCAGATTTTTATGATTCAAGGATTAATTAATGACAGAAATCTATTCAAATTAAAGCAACAATCAAAACTGTATAAAAAAATAGTAAAATCTCTACACGCTGTCAAGTTTTTTTTACATTTTACTATGAAATTTAACCATGGCAACTGATGTAAGTTGAAAGAAGAATACAGTTTGAAAAATATTACATTTATCAATAGTAAAGGATTTTCAAAAATTATGGGAACACAAGACTTCAATAGAAAGTTTTTAAGCCAAGAATTGCAATTGATTTTTTATCCATCAGTATAGAACTTGCTAAGCAAATATTTTGAGATTCTGACTTTCCTCACATGAAAAAAAAGGAAAAAGATCAGCAAGATAATAATAGCAACAAATGAGATGGTAGAAAAATACAAGTTTTATAAAAATCTGTCTTACTCTTACAGATGTCAAATTATAGTAGAAACGTACACACCCAAAGACAGGCGGTGATAGATTATGATCGTCAATTTCAAGAGGATCTTGAGAGAGCTCAAGCTCTCAGCTTGGAGAGTCTTGCTCTAGAGAAATTTAAATTACAAAAACAACAATTGGAGTATAGTAATCATGTACGAGTTCCGCCGGTTCAACAACAGCAAGATAGTAGCAGTCCTTGCAGTAGCAATGTTTCGGAAACAGACTGTACCGCACAGACCGGAGATAAGTATGTGTATTTTGGATTTTGTATTTAGTATCATTTTTCTGCGGATCGATTTAAATTTTATTGTTGATACAAGATTGCAGCTGCGTAGTCGTCCAAGACCAGGAGGAAGTCAGCCAAAAAATACAGCTATCATTGCTCCTCCACCACCAATACCATGTAGACGAAATTCCACAACCTCCGGCGGACCAAAGTTATCAGTTACAGGAACAGACTTGATCAATTTTACCAGTCCTGTCAAACAAGATAATCATCTAGATGAATATTGTACCGCTACACCGCCGCCACCACCGCCGTAATGATTTCCTTATTACATAAATACATCAATTGTTCCTATTTTCATTCATTCTATTCCATTTTATTATACGAGAGTATATGAAGGACTTAAAATGTTCCTACCAGTTTTTTTTTATAACAAAGAGAAAGATAAACGATGAAGTCGCATTTGGTGAAAATTTTATTGAGAAAACTCTCAAAAATAAGAAGTTGCGGGAAAATGTAAAAATGAAGAAAATTCGAAATTCTCGATATCGTCGTTACGTTTCAACTACAATAACATCATATGATATTTTCAGTGAAAACATATAATACTGAAACGAAAAGTTACAGCATTTTATAAGAAGATACAGATTTCATGAGATCTCTTTGTACGGAAAATAATAAAGAATGCGATTATTAATACTGCAATTGTAAACTTATAGGAAAGCACCTATAGAGCCGAAATGGGAATCTCATCCAGCATTGCCAAGACGATCGTCGAGAGTACTTCGAAGCAACAGTTCTGCTGCTGCATACCAGTCACGTGATTTTAGGTATCATTCGTTATCGCCCGGACCTCGAGCATCGACAGCGCCGTGTACACCCGGAACACCGGGAATAAGTCCCGTAATGTCAAGGGCAAGCAGTGTAAGCAGCAACATACCCGACGGAATCCCGCAGGCACGTCTATTTCTTTCTTCTACAACTTTCCATCCTGGAATCTTGGAAACGATACTAATTTTTCTGTTTTCTGTTTTCCTTTTTCGGTAACTAGAACCGAATGAGCTTTAACACGTTTTTCACATTCTAGCCGGCCTGGAATATCTTTACTTTTAGACAGTATTTCTTCACGCAGGTACCTTGATATAAAAAAAAAAAAAATGAAAATAAAGGCAGTCACCCATTAGACAAGACTTGGAAGATATGACCGTACGATTGCTTCAATTTATTGACATTAACATGACAAATGATGCATTATTACCTTACAAATAACCTTGAAAACTCAAACAATAATTGCACGAGTTATCATTCGATGATGAATTTAGTCGTTGATTGAAATAACGATTGGTCATACTTCTCTCGTCTGTTTTCATCTTCTACATACTTTCGACAACTCACCCATAAAAATAGCTGTTGTGTTTCCTCGTGCTGTCTTGAAATTGGTGTAAATTAAACGACATTGATAACTTTTAGCAAAAACACGGGGATAGAATCGTATTAATTGTATGTATTCGTTAGTTAAAGCCAACACAAAATTATTGAAAAAAAGTGAAGAACAACAGCTATATGATCCGATCGTATTTTGATTACCATTAATTCTTGCATATGCTTGTTTAGGCACGCAGCGTTCACTAGAAACCACTAGTCGCCCATTCCCAGAACACACCCGTACCTGAGAATACGATTACGTGGATGCTTGATTTATTATTTGTTTTTTTTTTTTTTTTTTACGTTACAGATACCTCCACTACCGTTGAATTATAGACCAGGCGTAAATCCACCTGTGGCAGGCGTGAATCCGGTGAAACCCGTTTACGCGATAGACGATGGGCAGCTCAACGTTTTAAAAGTCATAGAGAAGAAACCAAATAGTAATCTCATAGATCTGAGCATTTTCGAAAATATCGAGGATAAAACGAATGTAAGAGTGAGCGTTTTAGAGGCGTTCGACCCTCTGCTCGTCAAGACTGAAGACATTAGCAGCAATCTGATGGAGTCGAAGGAGGGTGGTAAGATCTCGTTAGATTGAAGAATTCTCGTTGTCAAAAACATTACTTTGTCCGCCTCCTTATCTTATCGCGTAATATACATGGTTTTTTTTTTTTTTATAAAAAAGATTGCTTCATACGAATTGCGTAATTTCTTATCTTACAGATACCGAATCCCAGGTTAGCGGATCCGTCTATGATCCATTTGACCCATTCGATTACATGTATAGCACAAATGAGAGCGTTAACTCTGATCCGGTGTACGTCGCGGTTGAGAAAACGGCCAAATCACCGGCCGTTTCACCTGCCGCCCCACCGCCACTGCCACCGAGAAATTCATCAGCCTGGAACACCATAGAAAGGCGAAGAACGTCCCTCGATCGACGTGTAAGTCAAAGAAAAAAATATTTGAGACGATTACCCAATATTGCTTATCAAAATGGCGTCGAATGACGAGACAGAAAGCTTATCAAAGTTTCGTCGAACCCTTTAATTGTCAATCGTATCTGGAGTACGATAAGAACATAAATAAGAACATAAAATATTGTAATTTTTTTGAATTTTTAAAAGCCTCGAGAAACTGAAGACTTCACAAATGTTTAGAATTTTTATTTATTTATCTTTAATTGCGATTTAGTGAACGGGTTCTTTGAAATAAAACTTAAAAATGTATTTAGTCGTAATGTAGCGTAAAAACTATTTGTCTAAAAGCGTTGTTCATTTTTACAGCAAAAAAGACAAACGCGTCTTTACGAAAATGTGACAGTAGTCAAAGCTCGTGCTTCATTGCACGATTGTGATCTCAAAGCGTTTCACAAAATGATAGTTTCGGTTCGAGGTAAGAATTATATAATTATTGAAGTAAAAAACAAAAGAACATAGTTTATAACTACTTTATAACGCTTCGAATATTCATTAAAACTTTATTTGTAGGTGAATATCCATTTAACGATACGAGTACAAATATCGGTCATATAATTAGTCCTATGATGGAGAGTTTGTATCCTGATGGCACTAGCATCAAATTAGTCGTTTACCCTCAGCTTCCAGCCAACAGTGACCCGGTACCATCCATAACTTTCACCTGTGATGGTAAGTCTTGTCTTCGTTGTTTTTCTTATACAATCGTCCAAATAATCAAGTAATATGTGTTTGTGTTGTTATACAGTAAATTGCAGCGTTGAACATGTTATTCTAAACGTTGCCTGTTCTCTCGAGGACGAAGACACAGTCAACGTAGGGAAATATTGTCTCAGAGTTTGGGGATTGGCAGAATATCTTGCACCAAATACGACTCTCGCTCAATACGAATACATACATCAATGTATCAAATTAGAGAAAGATATTGAGCTTGCTATTATGACCAAAGGACAAATGAAACGATCCATAGCGAGAACTGTAAAATATCATTTATTCACACTCACCGTTAGTATTTATATTTATTTATGCAGTTAACAATATTATTTTAATTCACTTGTGAACAGGTTCAAGACGATAATCGGGATCAGTCAATCACATTAGAAGAAATCTTGCCCAATGAACCTAGACAACCAATTTCATATGATGCGTTACTTATCCTGCTTGGTGAGTGCTAAGCTATATATTTTTCAAACTTTAATTCATTTTTTAATTTCTATTTATTCATTACTCATGTCACAGACACGTTGTCAACAAGAATTTTTTCTGAAAACATTTACATTTTCACAAACACAGGCACGACTATAATCCGTTGAATCCAATTTTTTTTAAAATGAATCTTCGTTAGTGGCTCACAATCGAATTTATTCTCCAACTCTTTGGAATAATTATCCATTTATTCATTTGATTAAACCTACTACTTTTATACTTTGCAGAAACCGTTGAGAAAGAGATGGAACGCGTCGAATCAGCTGCTTTACAATTGGCAACAACGAATCACAGTGCTAGTCTCTTACCTCAATTGCAACCCCGCGGTGTCGTGCAAGCCGTTAAAGCTGTTTGTGCTCTAATGGGGAATATTGAGACTTACGAAATCACCGAAGCAGTGGACAATTTCGTAAATGCCTGTTGTCAATTTTTGCCACAAGTACACACTACGCATATCGAGTGCAAAAAGCCAGAAGTTTTGCACGAGGATGGAGATTATTCGGTCGTTACTCTTAGAACAAAATTTCCCGATGTCATTGCATCACACTGTCACAAAATTCGTGATGCCGTTCAAGATCTTGTGGAAACCTACTGCCACGCTTTTCGAGTTGACTTTCAATTAAACACTCGCGGTGAATTTCCAACCAGTAAGTGAATATGACAAGAAAATATTGATTTATATGTTTCCTTCGTACCTCTCACGCCATTTTTGTATTCAGATACCATGGTCTCGTCTGAAGTATTGGATACCGTTCTTGTGAGAGTCGGTGCTTTACATCGACTTCCCGCTACGTGGAAACACGATGATTATATCGTCGCTGCGCAAATATTTCACGGTACCAGACCTGTCGGAAATCCAGTGCTCTCAGATCCAATGACAGTTAGCTCCAACTTTTATCCACGTATATTATTCAATACTTGGTAAGCTCACGTGCAAACAATATCGATATATATGTTTTCGTACCCTTTTCAATAGATGATAATCTCTACATATTATTTAAAAAATCGAAAATCTAAATCAATATTCATAGTTTCATGTAAAACAAAGTATCTCATACAATAGAAAAAAAATCTATAAGCCACCGAGCCCTTTGCAGAGGCAGGCTCTCTTGTCACAAATTGAAGTCGATTTTTACCTTTCCAGGTTGGAGTTTCGTGGCGTAAGCGTTTGCCAGGTACCCAGAGAAGCAAGATTAGTTTTGGTTGTTTACGGACGTACTTTACAACCGTCTGAACACGAATCAAATTCATCTAGTGAAGGTTCTATGCAAAAAGAGGAGCTGGGATGGGGAGCTATACAATTTTTTGATTACGATGGGTAAATATTTTTGCAAATATATTTATATGTTACATTGTTTATTCGTTGCTCACACAGATTCATTAATTACAGAGTGATGAGCCAAGGAAGTTTTTTCCTTTCGCTCTGGCCCGCAATAGCGGACAAAAGATTAGGACCAGCTCCAGCTCCGGGAATTCATCCTCACGGTGACATAAATCCAATAATCGGAATTGAATTGCCCGACTACGGTGGCAGAGTTTTATTCCCAAAGGAGTTACGGGATCACGACGTTGAATCTTTGGACATAAATTCTCTCGATCAGAATACAAAAGAATTATTGATCGACATCACCCAGCAAGATACATTTTCAAGACCTCCGATCGACGAGAGAGAAATACTGTGGGAAAAACGACACTATTTACATGACAGACCCGAAGCCCTACCAAAAGTATTGTTGGCTGCACACAGTTGGGATTGGGCATGCTTGCCAGATCTTCACGCCTCTCTGAGGATATGGAGTCCTTTGCCACCGGTTCAGGCTTTGCAATTATTACTGCCTTGGTATGTTTCCATCTACTTTGAAATTTGCAACTTCTTCATTTTGTTTGCAAATTTACATATTTCTTAACCCAACTGTCCTGTATCTTCCCTTTATTTTGAAAATTTAGACAGAACCATAAGCACGTTGGACAGTTTATTTTTTCATCGTTAGTGGATTATTAAATAAAAATTATATTTGCAGCTTTCCTGATCTAAAAGTTCGAGAAATGGCAGTGGGATGGATTCACGAATTAAACAACGACGAGCTTGTCGACTACTTGCCACAATTACTTCAAGCTTTGAAGCACGAAACGTACGAGGCATCGCCATTGGCGAGATTTTTACTGGAACGTGCTTTAGTCTCACCAAGGGTTGCGCATCATATTTATTGGCTGCTGACACAGGCGTTACCGGGACCCAGTCCCCAGGTACAGGTCGGGTGCTCAATCATAAGACTTTCCCAACTAATATTTTTTCTGTCCTAATCATGCCATGGGGGATCACACCGTTTCTTTCTATTTCATTTTTTTTTACTAAGAAACTATATTTCTTCGATTATTCATTTTCACTATGTTTTTAAATGTAGAATTCACCGGAAACTTCGCCGGAGGATGACAAGAGCATTAGTTTGGCGCGATATCAGAGGAGACTGCAATTGATGCTTCGTGCACTGTTAGCTGTAGTTGGGGAAGCTTTGAGAAACAGTTTCCTCACTCAACAATTATTGGTCAAAGTACGACAGACCTATTTTTCTATGAAATACGTGATAGAAGATTTTTTTTCTAACCAAATTCATTTGATTTCTTTCCATAGAGTCTCCACGAAGTTGCTGAAAACATCAAAGTCACGAAAGACTCGTTACGAATGGAATCGTTAAAAGTTGGCTTACAAAACATTCACTGTCAACTAACGGAGGACGAAGGAACATGTTTACCTCTCTCACCGAGTCGCGAAGCTTATGGAATTAACGTTCAGACATGCTCTTACTTTCCTTCGTTTACGCTGCCACTGAAAATCAATTTTATCGGATGTGACAACGTGATAAGTCCCGCTATATTCAAAGTACAATATTTCTTCATCCCTTCATATTCAAACCCCATCAATAGATATTCTATTTTCGATATTAATAGTCGTTTCGTATCCTTATCAAGGTTGGTGATGATTTGCAACAAGATATGCTGACCCTTCAAATGGTTCGAATAATGGACAAGCTTTGGTTGAAAGAAGGTCTCGATTTAAAAATGGTGACATTCGCGTGTGTACCAACAGGCAATAAACGCGGTATAATTGAGATGGTAACCAACGCTGAAACATTACGAAAAATTCAAGTTGAATTCGGTCTTACCGGATCTTTCAAAGATCGGCCTATAGCCGAATGGCTTGCTAAACATAATCCATCGGAACTTGAATACGAACGAGCTGTTGAGAACTTTACCGCATCCTGTGCTGGCTATAGCGTGGCAACTTACATACTTGGAATTTGCGATCGTCACAATGATAATATAATGCTGAAAACTTCCGGTCACTTGTTTCATATTGACTTTGGCAAGTTTCTTGGCGATGCTCAGATGTTTGGAAATTTTAAAAGGTAAAATTACAATGCTTTATTATTATCATTGATCGAAAGGCGGAATGTAATACCGAATGTGCCGTAATTAAAATGAGAAAAATAGCTGCAAATTTAAAAGGCAAACAACATTTTTTTAAATCTCAATCCTCGCAGGATGATTGAAAAAATAGTGTGGAAAAATGTCGCTATCCCATAGCCTTAAGGTAATCTATCATTCGTTCAGACGGTAAAAGTCAGCTGAGTTTTCAAATAATAAATAAAAGTTCCACATTGTTCTCCGTTCATTAGAGAATAAGATGAAACTTTTCTTCTTCTCGAAAGCTGAAGAATTGAAAAATATATTTACAACTGATGCATTTATCACGGTTTTTCGAAATCATTTATCGAAAATGTGACATTTTATTTGAATAATTTTTACAGGGATCGAACTCCTTTTGTGTTGACTTCCGACATGGCATACGTAATAAACGGGGGTGACAAGCCATCGGCGAAATTCCATCATTTCGTAGATTTGTGTTGTCAGGCATTCAACGTAGTACGAAAACACGGAAATCTTATTCTTCATCTTTTTGGGCTGGTAAGTTGTGTTTGAGATAAAGAAAAATTATCAAATATAATAACAAACGAAATGAGAGAGGCAACAAGTTTATCGCTCATCCGACCGTGAATGCGCGGTGAACATAGAAATGTGAAAATAAATATAAACCACAACGGATGGAGTCATCCTGTTTTGATATCGTAACTCCGGGCATTGCTATCGCTGCTCAAGCCCTTTGGCCAGATCTCGCTAATTAGTATAATTTATCGGCTCGCAGAGCCCGTGACAGCCACACGATTGTAACTCAGCAGTTGAGACCGGAATAGCCGTAAGAGTATAACGTGTTGTTGGAGCGCGAGATCGAAATCCTAATAAATAAAAATGGAAGATTCAATCATAACAAAGTATTGTAAATCTTGGACAAAAAATCCTTCAATTGGTCGCACGACGAATAAAAAAATCAGTGATATTATTGACATGCCAGAAAAATTGGATAAATCAAATATGAACGAATACACGAATCCACAGATGACCTCGTCTGGTATACCGGGAGTTACAATGGATGCTGTTAGTTATGTACAAAAGGCTTTGTTACTGGGACAAACAAATCCAGAGGCTGCTGCAACCTTCGCACGAATGATTGAAAGTTCGCTCAAAAGTTGGTTCACCCAATTCAATTTTTTCCTTCACAATCTCGCTCAATTGAGATTCAGCGGTGAACACAACGATGGAGAACTTTTGTCATTTATTCCACGCACTTATACGTGAGTTTTACATCATTTTTGTCGACATGAAAATGCAAATTTCGTTCTCATTCCTTTTCTTTATATACCGTGAGTTATTTGTTCCTTTTTTCATGTGCAGAATGCAACAAGAAGGTCAACTAACAAGTGTTCAAGTTCATGGATATCAAAAACGTTATGACCCGGAAAAGTATTATATGTATATATTGAGGATACAGAGAAAGGGTCAGGCTGACCCTACCTATCTTTTCCGATCTTACAAGGAATTTTGCGAGTTCTATCAGAAGCTCTGTATTCACTTCCCTCTCGCAAAGGTGGCCAGGTAAGAGATCATACTTTTTTTACTTATTTATTTTGCAAAACAATGTTGTAACACACTACTGGAGTGAATATTTTTTGTGTTTTGCTTGTCTAAAATGAGCTAAAGCACTTTCCGTTGCATTATAAAGACATTTTCGAACGTTATAATAAAATGTTCAATGTCTATTCACTGGACATTTGTGACCGTTGTTTTTATATGAATATTATCGTATTTTTGACAGTACCATTTTGAAATCGGAATTTTCATTGTTTCAAATTTTTGTCGAATTTCGAAAACTTAAAATTTGTTTTAATAATAATAATAGTCGTTTCACTATATTTGGCGCTTAATTAAGTACCAAGAATCTTGGTCTCTATTTTGATCCTCGTTTAAGTCAACATGCTCATAATTTTAATACAATTTAGATTTTAATTTGATTAGAGAATTATCCGTTGCGGTAAACACATTTCTTATAAATTTCGTACTCACGTACTCGTTCACTTACATTAAATATTAATGAAACTTAACTTTTTTCGCACAAACTCTTTGCCGTAAATATAGAAAGTAAACGAAATCGCACGAGGATTAAATTTCAATTTCACTGGCAGCTGATCCGCCGTTTTTACCGAACGTGATAAATTTTTCACCACCTCTACTATTATGATTGGACGTGAGTTTTGGAACTGGAGCCCGTGCCTTCTTTTTTTTGAAATCCACTTTGCGCGAATGCGATCCCATTCGGTTGAGTGAAACCTCGGTGTTGAGATCGTTCCTCAAGTCTATCGATTCTCTGGGTAAAGGTTTGGGTACACTGTCATCGGGAGATTCGAGCTCTTCGTTTATGTCCGTCGGTTCTGTGTCATTGGGCATTTCCAAACGTAATCTTGGTATCGAGACTATTTCACTTGGAACTTCGGAACTTTCGCTTCTTAGTTTATTTAGACCTGCCATTGGATTGTGGGCGATTGTTTTGGGTGACGTTGTTGACACCGAACTTGTGCTTGGAGCAATCCGAATTTCTTGGGAATACGTAGGTTCTGGTGGTCGGATCTCAGTGTCGAATTGTGAAATTGATCGATAAAATCCAGAAACGCTCGTTATCAAAGTCGTTTTTGGCATCCGATTCATCGTCAGACGAGCCCGAAACCATTTTAGTCCCATGGTTTAACGGAAAAATAATTGACAGTGAAAATCTTGATCAGTTGAATGGATTACAAGTAATTCATGACATTTCTAGATCCATCTGAAAAAATGTTCTTCTTTAAATTCGTTCATTATTAGAGCCTCTGGTTACACGAAAATAGAAATGGTTTAATGGAGGAATGGATATATATTTTTTGTTCTATAACAGAAAATACAGTTTATTAATTATTCTTACACTATTTTTTCTTTGCAAAAATCAATGGAAAGTTTAATTTTGCTGCCACTGAGTAAATTTTTTTCAAATTATTGTTCGTTTAGTTGTTTTTTTTTTGGAAAAAGTTGGGAGTTGGTTGAATTTAAAGTGCGTTTTAATTGGTTTTTATCGAAAAAAGAGTCATGAAACATTATGTTTTTTCTGCAAATATTGAGCATCTTTGAAAAAACCGTACAGCTGGATTATTGCCGATGGTATGATGGATGATGGTATGAAGTGAAAACAATAGAATTGGTGTTTTACCACAAAAATAATATTCACCTCACATCCATTGTCGAATACTGTCACTCGATTGTTCTGCCCACGAATGACCCGTTCATCAAACAAAGACGATAAGTGTAGATGTATATGTGTTCGTTATCTTAGGAGTATCATGCATCGAATGATGGTACCTTCGTCCGAGGTGTGTCCGTTAATAAAACACACCTTAATGAACTGTTGTTGTAAATTTTATCGAACAAAAGAATATTTTTTACATTTCGAAATTCGATTTGCACTGCAAGTCTATATCGTATAAATAAATTTAAAAAAAAATTTGGAAGAGTTATCTTTGCATCGCAACGTAATCTGTAATTTTCTGATTTATCTTGTCATATATCGACTAAATTCTGCGACGTCAATTCGGTTATTGGCCCTGGGCAACGGCCAGAAAATTTCGTAAAATTCCCGAATGATAACAAAAAATATAATAAAAAATAAAAAAAACAATCTTCACTTAGATCCAGTACCGACCACTTCCCGCGTAGAAATGTTGGTCCCTCAGCGGAAAATTCACGGTATAACAATCTTATCACCCACCGATATTATTGAAGTTTATCAGGAGATCAATTGACTGATAATTGTCTGATTAATCATGTCACCCTCGTTACAACTCATCGAACTAGTTTTCTCCGAAATGAACGTACTAAGCTTTTGAAAAAAAAAACATCTTTTTGCAGCCTACCAAGCGGTATGAGCGTTGGAAGATCCAATATCAAACAAGTGGCGGATAAAAGACGAGCCGACATCGAAAAATTTTTACTCAGTTTGTTTAAAATGGCTCCTGAAATATCGCAAAGTGATCTGGTCTACACATTCTTCCATCCTTTGCTTCGTGATCAACAAAATGCTGATATTCATTTACGAAAAGTCAAAGGTATTTATCCATCGAAAATTCAATAAATCAGATTTATTATTCACTTTCCAAGTAATTTTTCGTTGTATTTGAACATTTATGATGAATCGATGAAATAGCAAACAATTGAGCTCAAGTAGTGATAAGGAAATAAAACTTTTGTTAGAAAAATAGTCGTAATTATTTGAAATTTATTTGATATGCTAATTATCTATCGCAGTTGGAAATTGGTGGGCTGAGAAAAAAGTTCGTGACAATGTCCAAAGTGGACAGATCAAATTGTCTCTCCATTACACACGTGGAACATTGTCCGTGATGATTCACCATGCAAGAGGTCTGCCCAAAGTAGCAAATGCGCAAGAGCCTAATACGTACGTCAAGGTGTATCTGAAGCCTGATCCAACAAAAGCAACCAAACGAAAGACAAAAGTTGTAAAGAAAAATTGTCATCCTTCATTCATGGAAATGGTAAGTAAATCCTACAACTTTTATTTGTATTTAGACAAGTGTAAAAGTGCGCAATCAGTTTCGTTTATCAAATTAGTCATTCGTATTATATGTCCATAAATATTTATATTTCAATAATTTTTACAGAAAAAAGTAAATTCTCAGATTTTTTTTTTGCACCTTTCAATTTTTCAAGACAACAATATAAAAAGATGACGATATTATCGAAAATCTCCAATGTTCGAATATCTTATTCAGACGTTGGGGAAAAAAGCTGCCTTTACACAGTATCGGATTTCTGTCTCGAATGCATTTTACTTTTCGTCACGAATGCACGTATTTTTATTCCGCAGTTGGAGTATCGAATGCCGTTGGATGTTATAAAAGAGCGAACACTGGAAGCAACCATTTGGAATCACGATACTCTACAGGAAAATGAATTCCTCGGTGGTATCCGTTTGCCACTCGGTCGGCTCGATTTGACGAACGAAACGGTCGAGTGGTTTCCTTTGGGGAGTGTTCGATAGATTTTATTGCCCTTATAGACGGTTGTGTGGACGCTTCTCAACAGTGTTGAAAAATGCTCATAGTCGTTAAGTATACCGATTACGTACGGTTATGTCGTGTAACGGCGCACAATTAGAAAGCCTTGGTCCGGTAAAGTTCCGCGAAAAACATTTATATAAGATTCATAAAAATGATCACATGAAAATGGAAGGAAAACATAGTGAAGGAGAGGCTGAAAATTTTTATACACATGTTGAGCCTCGTTTCATTTAGTATAGTCGATAAAAAAGCAAATGAGATATGAGAGCTCAAGATTGGGCAAAAGTAGAATTAACCAAAGGACCTAAATCTAATCTCGATCAATTGGCACAACCGTATGAGATTTTGGAAATCACACTTGTTGCAACGATTATTTTTTATCCTTACCATAATAATGTTTTTTAAATATAAAAGGCGAAAGCCAAATATTACGCGAATTAACGTTGGCCGAACGTTTCTATTTTTGTCGCTTGGTCAGATAAATTTTGTGATATAATTATTTATTTGCAATTCGTACCGTATAATTGGTACAAACA
The DNA here is from genome assembly GCA_948107755.1 of Campoletis raptor. Lineage (NCBI taxonomy): Eukaryota > Metazoa > Arthropoda > Insecta > Hymenoptera > Ichneumonidae > Campoletis > Campoletis raptor. The sequence goes on from OX403623.1 coordinate 13,930,478, forward strand.
TTTCATGTAAATATATTTAAACAACAAATAATTGATTTTAACAACCGCTGAATTTTTTGCAGCTGGGATCTTATAAACTTGGGGAAATGTCTCAAGTGTTACTTTTTACAGAATTGTACCGAACTCGATTGCTGGCAAATGAATTGAGAAGATAATAATCATGTTTTAATCGTAAATATATTAGTACTAATATTTTTCGTCATATTTTTCGATTCGCACACACAATTAATGTCATCTTTTACGACAGCATATAGGAATAATTTTCGACAGACGCAAGTAGTCTCGTAAAGTATTTTTGAATGAATAAAATTTCATTTATTTTCCTACGAACAAAAAATAAAATCATGAATTTTCTAAACACTCAATTATCGAACATTTTTCACAAACGACATCTGTGCCTACGGGCAATTTCGTCCGTCATGTTTTCTTAGTGATTGTTTTTTTTTTTGTCATCAATCGCTTTCGTTACACGAGAAGAATAATTTTAAATAGTCTGTCTAAAAAAAAATAAAAAAAGAAAAAAACATTCGAGACTGATAATAATTATCATTGGGAGATTTTAAATTTGCGTCACAGACATTATTTTATAACTTATTTTTTCAATCGTATTGTACGCAGCGTGGCCTTCTACTGAATTTTTACAGTGTCAATAATGTCATTAATGTTTTCAAAAGAAATGTCTAATTTCTCTCAGTTGGCAAATAATTCTATGCTATGCTGTTTCTCGTTAATAGTAAAAAAAAAAAAACGAAAAAACTCTTGGGCATAAAATTCGGTAAATGTATGATAACTGTCAATAAATTATTCCACATAGTAAAAGTCTTCCTATCATCTGCTGTTATCAGAGTCTTGTCGTATCAATGACCACCGAGAGGGATACGCGTTGATCGTGACCCTGCAGGAACTTGTCGTTTTCATATTTATCATTATTTTGTCTTTCAAGCTTGACCCCTGAGCTCATATTAAAAAAGATCTCTACATATGTCTGAAAAACTACACAGTTCTCCAGCAACGACTTACACTACGGCCACCAGAAAATGACACGAATTTAAAAAATACCAACAACTTTTTGCTTGTTATCTAACATGCATTCAGTTCCATATTTTGGTGATTGTGTATCTCTATTTCAACGAGTAAGTTATAATCAGTTTTTTCATAATTTTTTATTGATTTATCATCTGGGGAATTGGTATCTGATCTCGTTTTTATTCCCTCTATAAAATTACGCAAAGCAAAAAGTAATTCTACTTGAAAAAAATAAAATGACCTTGAAATCTCTAACGTGTCCCCACCTGGACGAATTTTGCACCCACCACTCCATGGCCACCTTTAAACCATTTCATAGGCAAAGTCTCGCTCTAGGCCGAAGAGGTCTAGAGACTTGCAAGTGTTAATAGTTATTGCTGCAGCCTGTATATTAGTTTGAAAATTTGATACGGTTGTCGGGCTCCGATAATACTTTTACGGCGTGATTGATAGTATTTTTGGCGAAATTGAAAAACAGGGAATGTCTGAAGTATCGTCTGATAAACGTGATAAATTTAAGTACATATTTATACAGACAGTAAAACGAAGAAAAAAAAAGATGAATACTTCTTGCAACGTATAAATCTCTTCCTCTTCATCATTTCCGAGCGTATCTCACTGAAGTGCAAGATAAAGAGAACTATACGTATGTACACATACGTATATGATACATACATATACATAAAAGTATAGCTGTGCAATGATCTTGGTAGCTCGGACTTTGAAATATGAAACGCTCAGCCTCGTTAAGGTCAAGCTCAGTTGTCTTCGGTTTGAGCTTGAAGGCGGCCACTGAGTGTCAGTCCGAAAATAGAAGAAAGCAACAATGTGCAGTAAGCAGGTGACAGTATTGGACGGTGGTTTTTCAACGCAGATGTCAACTCACGTTGGCGAAAGAATAGACGGAGATCCATTGTGGACAGCGAGATTTTTAGTGAGCGATCCTGATGCTGTATTATCAACGCATCTTGATTTTTTACGAGCTGGTTCGGAAATAATTGAGACAAATACGTATCAAGCAACGGTTACTGGTTTCATTGAACATTTGGGTATAAACGAGTCCGAAAGTCTCAAATTGATAAGCCAAGCTGTGGACATTGCCAAAAAAGCTGTGAAGATATATCTCGATGAAATTGTCGATAGGAATGATGTACCAAATAAAGAGCCACTGATAGCAGGCTCTTGTGGACCGTACGGTGCTTCGCTGCACGATGGATCGGAATATACTGGTGAATACTCGACGAACGTATCCCTCGAGATGATGAAGAATTGGCACAGACCACGTTTCGAGGCTCTTATTAATAGCGGCGTTGATTTACTGGCGTTGGAAACAATACCTTGCGCATTGGAAGCCGAAGCACTTGTGGAATTGCTCAAAGAATATCCAAACATCAAAGCTTGGCTGACGTTTTCCTGTCGAACCGACGGTCAACACATTGTTGATGGTAGTGATTTCAAACAAATAGCCATTAAATGTTACAAAAACGCTTTGCCCGGACAGATTATTGGTGTTGGTATAAACTGTCTCGCGCCTCAAAGCGTTAGCTCCCTATTTCGTGATTTCAATAGTGATGGGAACGAGGAGTTTATACCACTTGTAATCTATCCGAACAGCGGTGAAACTTATACGGTCGCCGACGGATGGAAAAACGTTGGCAACGTTTGTCCTTTGGAAAATTTCATTCACGAATGGTTGGACATGGGTGTACGATACATTGGTGGCTGTTGTAGAACATATGCCGCCGATGTTACCAAAATACGTCTCAAAGTCATTGAGTGGGAGAAAAAACGTCAACTAAGACAATCGAACGTCGTGTAAATCATGAAAAATTCACTTGTATCAAAACTCAAGGATTGTGCCTATTCAATAAATCACTGTTTTTCGATTCGTGCTCTTTATTACGACCAAAGATAACATTAAAAACGAACAAACAAAACTATTCCGAGCATCTAATCATTTGACCTTGACGCAGAACTAGTTGGCACATCTTGATCTCGAATACTGAGATTATTGTCACGTGTTTATCAGGAGAACACAACATTTGAGAGTCTCGAGAAAATCAAAGATAAACACTCTATTGTATTGGTGCTGCGTGAATGAGAAACTTTAGTAAACGTGCGAAACGTGAAGATTACTCGAATGCTTCCCGAAGTATCGTCAAAACATTAAAACACAAAATATTTGTTTTTTTTTTCCATTACTTTAATTCTCCACTGTTTGATATGGATCAGGAATTTATGTTCATTTTTTCAAAAATGAATAATGGTCCGGAGGAGAATATTCCTTAGTAATATTCGACGAGACCTTTTTGCAAATTTGTGAACTAGTTCAATTCTTCAAAAATTTACAGGATCAAATACAATGAATTTTTTGTTTTGTATTGTTTGGAAATTGTATATGTAATATATTAATTACGAAATATGATAACATTCAGAAAGGCTTCAATTTTTTTTTATTGTCATATCTGAATGATTTTGGTATAAAACTCGCATTTCTATAGATAATATTGTATATTTCTTAACGATTTATACTTATTTTTTAATTAGATTTATGTCGTTCAAGTTTTTATGAGAAGGATATTTATTTCGAGAACAATACAGGGTCGTGATCATTAGAAAATCGTAGAACAATTAAGAGATCAGCGAGAACAGCTTATTTAATTAGGGAAAAAAATGATTGAAAACTCTCCCACAAGTTGACGTGTAAATCCGTCAATTATATTATTTATATTCTATTCGACGAAGAATTTGTTCACGACCGTATCTGAAGCTTCCACTTATTCAATTTCTCGTGAATGGATGAAAATTGGTTTTGATGAAGATTTTGTTCTAACGGGTTAATTCGATATATATATTTTTAGAACTGATAGTAGATGTCGAAATAAGAATTTTACTTCAATCGATTTTTCAAAGATATATACTACGAATAGAAATTGCAATATTTTTTTCAACATGCATTTAAACAGTTCATAAATATCTAATGACGTTTTTAAGAAATTCTAACTCTTGAAGGATATGTCAGATGACAATCTAAAAAATTAGGGTGATCCGTTCCTTTTAAATTAATTTCGTTGACGAAGTACTAGTACACGAAAAAATTCAGAGAAATAAAACATCCTCGGGGCTGTAGACCTTGCTTATGCATTCGCACATCTTGCTATCCTGCGACTGGGAGTTCGTGCTCTGCAGTCTGCCGGTGCAATACTACTAACTACCATCTAACCGTCCCGCGCCCGCCCTACCAGTTGCGTTTCGCCGTTTCACCCTTTACATCGCTCCGGATCGGCGAACGTGTCCACCCGCCACTATATGAACGCGCGCGACCGTAGCAAGAACTAGTGGAGTGGCGAATTCCCCATACAGTGACCATACAGAGAGAGATAGCCAGAAGAAGGAAAAGAAGAAAAAGAACTAGTGGTGAAAGTGGAACTGCGCGCCGCTAGTAATCAAATCTCAAAGCTTCTTATGTACCCATTTGACGGGCCGCAGTCACACTGCTGGTTTTCCCTATCCCATTCGTCTTCCGTTCATGTGAAACAGCTCGTGAGGCTCCCACAGTTCTCATCACGATCACTTCTTCACGTGATTGTTGGATGATAAAATTATAAAACTGAATTATAATGTTCCATGGTCATATGACAATCAAACAATCATTCGGATAGAATTAATTACTAGCGATTTCGAATCGATCGACATTTGGAGAGATCGAATTGGACGAAAATTCAAAAAATCGGGCTAACTTTACGTTTTTGTTTTGTTTTGTTTATTAGTCAAAAAATATAATCAAACATTCGCATTGATCAAACAATTAATAACAAACGACGAACTTAAAAAAAAAAAACTTCCTTAAGTTCCTCAATTTACAAATTTTCCTATAGTAACTGAGTTGACGTATGAAAATAATTTTTCGGCGGTAGGAGCGAGCCCTTCATTAACGGACACTGAACATTATTTTACGAACCCGCCCGCGTGACGGGGTATTGTCATAGGTGTTCAATGTTCATTGGAGCCCCGAGAAATGTGTGACTTGTGAATACACCATAAGCCAAAAGTCATATACAAATATAAAGCCTCCCCTCTTTCGTCTCATTACACGACACTCCCTGGCCTCAGCCTCCACAGTTTTCACTGCTAAACCCTCCGTTTCCGGTCTCAATGCTTTCGGAACGCATTCAAGGAGAGTGAAAGAAAAGTAATTCTTACGTGTAAATAGATTAGATTATAATTTATAAGTTAATTAAATACAATACGTGAATTCATTCGTGACGCGCACTTTGAATTATGCCAACGGCCTACGAATTGAGTATTTGATGATCGTTAAGTTGCTGATCGGTGAGTATTTTCGGCTTTTCCAAACAGTTAGATTAAATGCACTTTATTTTATTCAACCCCTTTCAAGTAAGTGTGTGTCGATTATTTCTTGACCAATCATTTGAATTAGCAGAGATTTATGCGGCAAATTAATGTTTTTTTCGGAGAACGGTATCCGAAGTAATTAGTTTTTCGCAAAGTTAATGTCTCGTCATTATTCATTGTCAATTTCTGCGATTGTCCTGAATACATTTTTTTTTACTTTACTTTACTTTTAAGGTAAAACCTTTACTTTTTTTTCTATTGTACCATCTTTGTGTTTTTCCAATCATATCAGCAGGCACAACAAATGGCGAAATTCGTGGCACGTTCGTGCATACTGCTCCTCACTGTTTTTCCTCATAGTCTCTTGGCAAAAGAAAGTCATGACGAGGAAGAAACCGTACCTGTGGAATTACCACCTGTCTATGTGAGTCCTGTACCTTCTGGTTTTGCCTATCTTGCCGAACATTTTGACGACATTGAAAGGTTCAACAAAACTTGGCAATTATCACAAGCTAAGAAAGAAGAGATCGACGAGGACATTGCAAAATATGACGGTAAATTTATTTTTATTACATCATCATTTCCAATTACAAATCATCCTCACTACTGTCTTCTTCGCTATCAATACAACGTACCTTCCAAAACATTTATATTCCATAAAAGGCACGACATAATATTAAATCTATAACTGCAACAATGTTTTACAAAGTGCCAGAAGATTTTTGAATAAACATTTAATGTATAATAGAAAAAATTTAATAAATTCCAGTGTATAATTCCTTAAAACATTCAAATCAAGGTATCGATTACCAACTCTGGTGAAATTTCCATTAGTGACATTTTCTTATGTTGTTCGAAAGATCAGAATTTAAAAAAAATCTTAGCCTACGTCTGTAATTATCCTACGCTGGCGAAGACTCTTTCAATTTCGATCCAACAAATAGAATGAAAAAATTTTAGTTTTGAAAGCACAAAAACAAAACAGTACGAAAACACTTTCAAGTTGAATGAAAGTTCTCCTGCTTGTTTTTTTTCTATTCGGATTTTTTTCAAGTACTATATACTTTTTGAGAACCAGTGCACTTTGAAATTGGTTGAACAGTTATTATGTGTACGTTTGTAATTCTTCATGCTTTTAATGACTAATTCAAAGCTTCATGTTCCTTAAGTGGCTAAAAGAATTAATGGCTGTAATGGTTATTTAATGGCTTTTGAAAATTTTGTTTTTTCATACATTTCGCTAAAGATTGACACTATCTTGCAAGATATGAACTTTTATTTTTCTATGGGTTTTTGAATATACTGAACATACCATTTGAGCAGTCTTACACCTTTTTGTGAGGTTTGACGTGGATGATACAATTTTCAAAACAGCATCAACACAGCATTTTCAAACTACAAAAAGATATTTGCCTCAACAATTTTACACCAATTGAAATTTTTCTTTCAAATTGAAACCATTCTCCTGCGTTAAATAATTCATAGTTTTTTATATGAATGCTCTCGATCATATTTGAAACAGGAAAATAATCAAATAAATCAGTTTAAGAATTTTACAGAAGAGAAATGAATTTCTATTTCGGGAAAAATCAAATTTTGCAGTGCACTTATGTTTCAAATAAGTTCCCTTCATATCGTGAATAAATAAATACAAATATTGTATGGGTAACTGCAGGAATCTGGTCGGTAGAGGAGCCAACAAGGAGCATACAAGACGGAGACTTGGGTTTAGTTCTAAAAAGTAAAGCGCGACACGCGGCGATTGCAACGCTTTTGAGCAAGCCTTTTACTTTCCTGGATAAACCTCTGGTAGTTCAGTATGAAGTGAATTTTCAAGATGGACAAGAATGTGGGGGTGCTTATTTGAAACTTTTGACACAACATCCTGAGCACACCGATTTGAAAACGTTCCACGACAAAACACCGTACACGATTATGTTTGGACCGGACAAGTGCGGTAATGATCATAAGTTACATTTTATATTCCGTCACAAGAATCCATTGAATGGTACAATCGAGGAAAAACACGCGAAGAAGCCTAAAGAGAGACTCGAGGATTATTTCAAGGACAAAGTTCCACATCTTTACACTCTTGTATTAAAACCTGACAATACATTCGTGATAAAAGTTGACAATAAAATCGTGAACGAAGGCTCGTTGCTCGATGATTTTACACCACCGGTTAATCCACCCTTGGAAATTGAGGATCCGGACGACGTACAACCCGAAGATTGGGACGATAGAGAAAAAATTCCTGATCCATTGGCGATAAAACCTGAGGATTGGGACGAAGATGCGCCTGCTCAAATTGTTGACGAAGATGACATGATGCCGGACGGTTGGCTCGAAGATGAACCTCCGATGATTCCTAATCCGGATTCCGTGAAACCTGATGATTGGGACGTTGATATGGACGGTGAATGGGAACCACCAGACATACCGAATCCTAAATGCGAAGATGCTGTCGGTTGTGGCCCTTACAAACAAAAACTCAAGAAAAATCCTCGCTACAAGGGAAAATGGTTACCCGCACTTATAAACAATCCTAATTACAAGGGAAAATGGAAACCTCGCCTGATTCACAATCCCCACTACTACAACGACGAACATCCGTTCCGCATGTTGCCGATTGTAAGTCTTGTCGATATTCTAATTTTTCACATCAAAGCTCATCAAAATACTTTTTTCCGGTGTACAAATTTACATTTTTATAATATGCAATTCTAATATACATGGTTTTTTCATTCTATTTAGTTTGACTTCTAATACAAGCTCAATTTTTACAGTTTGCAGTTGGATTTGAGTTGTGGTCCATGTCTCCGGACATTCTTTTTGACAATATAATCATCACCGACGACGAGGATGTTGCGAAACAATGGGCTGACGAAACGTTCGAGATTCGTCGTATAAAGATAGCGGAGGATAGCGTGAGTATTGAATCTCTCATTTCGAAGGGTCGAACGTTTCATTGACACAATGAGCGCGAATTCTGGAAAAAATGAAATTCTTAATTTTGCAAAATGTTGAGCATGTTTCTATGATCAGAAATAAATTTCTCAATTTTATAAATTCATGCAAATATAGAAGTAGATAAATAATGATTGGAAAAGAGATCTTTTCCTGCACTGCAACGATCATCATAATTTCGAAAGTAAAAATAATACCGAACAGTCGACCCTTATGAAATAAAAACTTGAGTGCCTGGAGATTATGTACAATATGAAGTTCAGGACGGAAAAACGATTTGTCACTATTTCTGATACATTTTGTCACTCGGCGATACTTAAATGCCCGCATAGTCGAGCATGTGGGGCCGGATGATGCGTTCTATGAACCACAAGCCGGGTTGGTGGGCACTTTATTTTTTCTACTGCACCATACCCGTCGGACTGTACGTCTGGTATCTCATCAGAAGATCTCGCGAGGTATTTTTCAAAGCCTAAACAATATTGGCGTGTAGAAAATTCCAAGCCGGCTCCCACGCTCATTTCTGTCGTTGAGAACACCAAAAAATAAAAATAAAACGTTTTTTCCAGAGTCAATATTTATGAATCAAATATCCAAGATCATTGACACCGATATATCTCACGTGTCAGAATACTTTCTATGCTTTTTATATTTCTCTCCAAGTTTTATCACGTTTCATGAAACTTTATCAAACCCTTTAATGATTTTCTGCCTCTCATATCAAAACGTATTCCTTATCTCTTAAATTAACTAAATCGGATTATTTTGAAATTTGATTCGACTTTATCATTTATTACGTCGCGATAAGGGCCGAAGAATGAAACCATCTTGAGAGTAAAACAATAGAATTTTCGATTTTTACCTCACTCATTTCGAATTTTACTTCAAAAAATTCCAACAGTTTCAGAAATATTAAAAATGGAGTTGGTCTTTGATAACATAAAAATAATAATCAACTATTAAAATTATTTGATTGTGAATCGAGTTGAAGACAATTTTTCCTTTCGTCCCAGCAGATAAATAATATAAATTTTCAACCCCGTGTAAAAGTCAGGCAACAAGAAACAGTAATCTTCGGTAATATTGTAATTTCTTAGATTAATTTTGCTATTTATTCAAGGTACAGGAATAACAGTAAAGACATTTATGACACTGCATCGATATTATGGTTCGATAATTATTGGAACATTTGTTTCATCAGTAGGCTAGAATGTATTACACAAATTTAGCAACACCCATAAAATGAGCACCGTTGTCTTATCGTAGTGGAGCATTTGGCGTCAGTTCATGGCGTTTACTGCAGAACATCCTTGGATGTGGGCGGTATATATATTAGTCGCTGGCCTACCCATCCTTCTGATAGTATATTGTTGCTGCTTCGCCTCCCAGGTAAAGTATTGCTAAATGACCCAACCATAAAAACCAAAAATTCCTTCTACTTCCTTCATTCTGTAACAGAGCCGTTCGTTGAACAAAACATTTGCTATCGACCGACAAATTTTAGTTTCCTTTTCTCTTGTTAACTCCTAATATCAATCGTCAGGACAAACAAGACAACGTTCCCGAGGACAAGGAGCCTCTTAATTGCACCGAGGATCTTAATGAGAATCCCGATAACGATCAAGTGCCCCAGGCCGAAGAAAACTTGGAACCTGAGGTCGAGGCCGAGGAAGCCGGGAATAAAGACCAAAATGTTGAGACTGAAGATATTATAGAAAGCGAGAAGGTACAGATCGGAGCAAAAAAGCTTCATTTTATTAAATTAAACATTCGAACATCAAATCACTTTCAAAGCAAAATCACAATGAGATTATCGTAATGGAATAAGCATTTCGATCGCTTTTTACTAAGCCTAGAATCCCCTTAAATAGCCTGCGAGATAACGATTGGCTACATTGTCAGCAGTAGATTTTTATCATTCGATTTGGTACCAAATTTTTCATTTTTCCATGAAGAAGAAGCAAAAAAATGATAGAAATTTCATTCGATACAAATTTCAACAATTTACGTAACGCAACGATAAATCGCTCATTTCTCTGTTTTTCTTATTTTAAAGTTTTTTTTTATCGAATGACAAGGATGAATTGAAAACAAGAGAAATATCTGTTACAGGAACAACCGTCGGTCGTTGCGGATGGACCACGGCGAAGAAAACCAAATAAAGAATTAATAGAAACTCAAGAGGAGCCAGTGGACAAGGTGGATCAATCCAACGTAAAGTAAATTTATTACCATCGTCGCGGAGTCTATGTAATATATTCACATTCCACACTAGATACACATGCCATCGTTGATCAATGTGATGAGAGATCATTATCTATTATTATTATGGGAAACATCACGATTACAAATTAGTTCGTTAGGTAAAGTTACGTGTTTCAAACTTTTTAAACAATATTTCGTGTGTTTCATCACATCCTTATGTCAAACAAAACAAAACAAAATATCAAAAAAATTCGCGAGCTTGTTCGTTGTTTTCAAACGTGTTTGCTACAGTGAGACAAAAAGGAGATTTATTAATAGGATGTGAAGCTAGCATCGTTATGAGGCACCAAAAAATCTTTTTTTTTTCTATTCATAAATTTCAGTTTTTTGTATTGTCGAAATTCTTGTGCAAAATCAGTATGTTGATGTCGAAGACACTGACAAATTTTCGTAGTTAAAATTATTATTCGTTCCTATTGGAAGAAAAACCATAATGCATTCCATCGATGCAAACGATCAAATCCTTTCTGTTATCATTTTGAACCCAAGATCGAAAAAGCCACAAAGGCATATGAATGTAATAGCCAATGGTAATTATTCGGCGTTCGTTTACGAAAACGCGAATCATCGACCACACGACCAAGTCTTGTGTTCTAATAACAAACAAAAAAAATGTTTACGACGTAATCTCGAATTAAAGAAAACTCGCATGTTTGTATGCGTACTGAATAACGTATTATGTATCTACGATTTTTTGACGCTGAAACCAAGTGCGATGCAGCTAAAAAGTCTGATAGTTTTTATTATTCAGGAGCGAAAAAAAAACTTGAAAAATTCTTTTCGAAGCTTCAGAATCCCGCGACATTTCTGGTCAGAGCTGACGGAACTGTGCGCTATGTATTATTCAATTAGATTGATTTATAATTAAATTATCACCGATCAATTAATCAAATTAAATTAAAAAAAAAAGTTTTGCGCGTTTAATTTATATGCATTACACATTGCCTTTCACACTACGTTACTATCTTCGTTTCTTTTTCTATTTTTGAAAATAATATAATTACTCTGATTAAATAACGCTAGTAAAGTTTTTTTCGATCGTGAAATGAGCTTTTTGCTCGAATGAAAAAAAAACTTAGTTGCCTAGTTGGATATTAAAAATTTTTATCGTCATTCGGTTTGAAAAGCGCGAATTCACGATAAGCTTCATGAAGAATATTAAGTTATACAAAATCAATTTGATAATTCAATAAACGTGTTGCGTTGCGCATTAGAATTCACGGAAATCCGACACCGAAATGCAAAAGTTGTCCAGCTATAAGAACGATCGGGCGTAATAGTTAAACTTTATGTTATGGCGAAATATATATATATATATAGCTGTGTTATGTGTATATTTGTACACTCATATACTATCACACATCTATATATATATATGAAGCATTTAAGTTGCGATATGGAAAATCGTTAATCACCGTATGAGCACTTGTAAGGCATTGAGTTTGTTTCAATGCCCGATCACTCGAGATTGCAGTATAGCGAAAAAATAACCAAAAGATCGTGAGTGTGTCAAATAAAATTTTATTGAACCGTGAAATGTCTTTTTGGTATTTCTCTCTCTTTTTCTGTCTCCCAATTATTTTACATTCCCTCTTATCGCACATGATTTTTTTTACATCTTTTTCCACGCGTCTTTCCATTTTTATTCTTATAATACAATGGGGGATCGATCCGCACGTCTAGTGTGTATTTTACAAGCAAGGATGTTCACGTCCGAATGAAAAAATAAATAAACATGGACTATGACGAATAATCTTTCAAGGGGTCAAAGATAAATTTGGGAATCAAGTTGAAACTGGTGAAGTTTGAGAGCACGATTTACACGTTGGAACTTCTCGCTGGCTTAGATGTCCCGCCAATGTAGTCCGATCACCCATACATCTTTTACAAAGAACGTTGCCGCAGGACCAACAGTGATGCTGCAAAAATTAATGATGCAAATTGTGTCAGAATCATTTTTATAGAGCAGGGTAAACAATCCGGTGTTCATGTCATTTCGTAAGGAAATTGTTGCAGACTTATGAATAGACGGTAAACTGATGAAATTATAGAATTCGTTTGAAACAGAATCTTCGTGACAATTGAAAAAAAACGGATCTTCCAAATGTAAATTTATGAAAATGTGTTATTTTTTTTATCATTGTCAGGGGAATTCATTTTTCATGTTTATGGATTTTTATGTTTATGGAAATAGACAACGAAACGATTTTATTTTGAAAAATTCACCTTTTTACTAAAGACGTCAAAAGTGGTTGAGCAAATGCATTCATCGATTTTTCTGGATGATTTCCATTCGAGAGCGACGGTCTTCAATTCGCTTTCTAATTGAGTAATCATTTTGTTTTTTGCTATTGTCTCGTCATTCGTTTCATCCTCGATGATTTTATCGGTCAAATGATCATCATTGTTGAAGCTGTGGTCGTATTTACACTTTTCTTGGGCACTCTTCTTCCGCGGCTTTTTCACGTCGATTACTCTTCTCAGAGATTCCACCCGCTTTACAAGCAATTTTACATGATCTTCCAAAGAGGAAGAGTGATCGTGAGTAGTGAGTAAAAAGTCTTCCCAGGTTTCACGAGGATGAACACCGCTCTCAAATCTGAAGTAAAGGCCTCGCCAAAGACTTCGTCGATGTAGGGAGGCAATTAAAAAACAAAATGTATTACAGTACATTAAACGAATAAAAAAATATAAGCAAACAATTGAAATAGATAGTTTACTTACATTATACTCTGCGGCGAGAGTTTCGGTTCCAGAACTTTATTACTGTCATCTTTATAACGATTGCACGAATACAGAGGATTGATATACTCGTTGATGTGTTTTGCGAGACTGCTCCATCGAGAATCCGTTCTTTCCGATAATCTAGGATTGAAATTGACAAAAAAACCTCATTACCAATAGCAGTGCGAAATGTGTAGTAGCGAAGTTTGAATTGTAGTAATGAAGCATTTTAAAAAATTAAGAATTCTTTAATCGTTTGCAAATGCAGAGATTAAAAAGATCGATGTTTATCAAAATGGCAAACATCTCAATAAATGTAAGAGCGATGTCTGAATCAATTTTTTTTTTTGCCCAAAGCCATAAACTGAGAGTCCGAAAAACCAATCCACGGATAAGGAATATTCCAAAATTCACTTAGTAATAATTTTTCGAAGTCTTCAAAAATCTATGTTACGACTGTAGAATTTTTTTTTGTTTTCAAAAAAAAAAAAAAAAAAAAAACAGCAATACGAATTTACTTTAACAAAATGTAAGTGTGAAACCATGATCTCCATCTAATTTTTCCTGTAGTTTCCCAACGGAAAATGTTCTTATAACTTTTTTTACTCTTTTCAGGCATAAAACCTAGAAAAACCCCTTGAACTCTTGCATCGCGGTTTCAAATTTACAAACTTCAAGTCAAGTACCTAAGGATTTGTCGTTCTCGTTCACTGTTACCAACAAATGTGCCATACTGACAGCTGTGTACGTCGTCATGAAGGGACAATAAAAACCATTCGTTGAATTGAAACATGTACGGATACTGTTGAAGCAACTGATAAGTAGCATCGATGAATTGAGTAAATATTGGTGCGACTTCTTTTCCATCGCTGTTCACATAACCGCAACGATCGCTAAATTTGTGTCCGAACGATAGCCAATCTTTTTCAATGAGAGCTTGAAAGCCCTGTATCGTACGATAGAATGGGTCCAAAAGAAGGGCCGCGATCGAACAGACTTGAGCTGTTCTATCCCATCCGTCACTGCAATGCACAACGACGCTGATTCCGTTGGAAATTGCCCTTGCTATGAACGTACCGGTCTCCAGAATAGAACGAATATGCTTGAGCCAACCACTGCTTTCCAAACCGCTCAGAAATGAACTCATCGAGGAACTCCGTTGCACTGGATAAAATAAAACATCGATTACAATCTCATATAGCTGCTCATTGAACGATTTTTTAAAATTACTGTAATTAAATTCACAAGATTATTATTGAAATATATTTCTTGTTTTATTTTAAAGTATTTAAAGAAATCGACTTTCTTTAACTGTCCACAAATGGTAAAATCAACTTACCTTCTACAAGTTTCATTAAACTGGCTCTCATGACATGTATATTCTCGATACCGAAGAAACGAAATTTAATATTATCGTAAAAGTTTTCATTTTCGTATCCCTTGCCGGCAGCGCGATTAGCCATAGCATTGATCTGCAAAGAAAATAGAATAATTTGTTAACCATTCGGAAATTCCTGATTTTTATTTTTCAATTAAAAATGTTTCGTTGCAACATACTCTTGGTCTTGTGTCGACGACATACATGTATTTGCTATTTGGATTAGTACACAGTATGTGATACAGCATTTGTTCGTCCTCGGGACAACGAGCATTGAAACCTGAGAGGGGTTGACTGCAACGACAAATGGCAGCCTAAAAATGTGCATTGTCAATTAAAGATTTCGAATGATGGAAATAATAAAAATCATTCTTTATACATTGTTCAATCTTCAATATTCTCTAAATATTTTCGAAAATGATTATCCTCAAAAAACTTATCGTAGGTCAAATCGTAATCGCTATTTATATTAGATTCTTAAAAGAAAAACCTTATTTGAGTGTAAATAAGTGAGAACTGGTAATCTTCCTTTACTCCTGAACTTGGCACTTCCCACTAAAGTATTATTTGCGCAAGAAGCTGGAACGTACAAGTATTTGGGATAAGTATCACAGAGCTGAAACAAAAAGACAAAAATATCAAGAGAGTCAATAAAATGAAAAAATGCAGTCCAATAAGTCTAATTAACCATGCGACTGAGTAGTGTCAATGGACCTCATAACTTGTGTTGAGATATGTGTGATTCCATTCTTTGTTCGGTACTCCTTGTCGCTGGAACTCGCTTTGGATATCAAAGGAATTCCAGCCATCTACTTGAGTTTCAGGATTTTCCAATGCTCGAAACTTAAAGCAGTACAAATCTTCCAGTTTTGCTGAAAATTGAACAACTCAATATTAAATAAATATTGAATATGTTTAATTAATACGAATTGTACATTTTTGGAATGAAATAATGTTTCATATCAAAGCTGAATATAATAGATTTATAATAAATGTTTTATTATTTGGTACCAAATTAATGGACAGCATAATCACCTGGAAACGAGAGTTTCATTAGTGTCACATAAATATTATGACAATCACGTTCCTTGGATATTATAAACGTGACTGTCAAAAAGTGTTTACACTTTATGTGTAGTGGTGATCCTGTTGTTGTTAATGGCTGTTTTTCCACAACAGCTATATGTGTATTCCAAACCTAGAGTTCAAGTGTTGATAGAAAACAAATTTGTGAAAAAAGTCATCTTTAAAACATGATATACATTGCACTAACATCTGAACTCTTTGTGCAAAATGTGGTGTCAGGCTTTTCTGAACAACCACTATTTATTTCTAGAAAAATTGAGTAACATGAAAAGTCAAACATGTGTTAATCATTTAATAAATAATGTGAAGTCTACTCACCCATATCTCTTTTTTTCCATTCTGATCTTTGAAAATGAGATGAGTGGGTGTTAGAAACAAAGTGCCGATGGAATGGTTATTTGTATAGCGGTCGAGCATACGAACATTTTCAACCTGAAATTGAAATCGTTACTTACAACGCAATTTTTATGGAGAAAAGCCATTTATCGGCATTATAACTAACAAAAAAATGATTAAGAAACTTGGTCATGTTTTCTTTTTTACACATTGTAAACAAAAGTTCTGTACTTTCTAGAAATATTGCCAAATCCACGAACCTTTCCAACTTTAATCTCATCCATGGCATTCATTTTGTTATAATGCTAAACAATATCAAATACATAAATACACGAAGAAAATATACAATTCAGTGCAAAAGAGGTTATTCGATATATTATATTTATGGTGGGACATATACAAATCAGAAAAAACAGGAGTACAACCGAATCGATCTGACAATGGCTTTATTTTAAAAAACCTCAACATCAACTCTCAACACTCGTGTCAATGGCCAATAGCTGTTATAATTTATGTCAATAATACACTTTGGGAAGAATATTATCAACTGACAGATGACAGCTGGGGATAATACCTGAACGACCCCCAATTGCATAGAAATATAAGGCGCATAAATTTCTAGGCAATAACATTCGTAAGTAAAATGACCGACGTTGAAAAATTTACACAACATCGTTCTTTCCCTCTTTTATACAAACAATGTAATGTTTGTATAAATGTTCCAATTAAGATATTTGTAACTTACAATCGTTCCGATCAATTGACTCTCACTTAATCTTTCTAGCTTGAAAAATAAAAACTGCTGGGAGTAAATGAATGGTGGTTTTTGATCTTTATTCTTGACACAAAGCCTGCACACCTTGTCAACAATTTGCACTCGTAGGCTAACAAACCTTTCAATTGTTTTTGCCATAAAATACAAACAAACAACAATGGATTGGAATTGGACAAAAGTTCAAACTTGAAGCGCTGTAAATGTCAAGTTGACCCCCTCCTGGTCCAGCTGCAATCAGACACAGGGAAACGTATATCTTCACAACTCTTCAACTGACTGAAAACATTAGATCAAAATAAAGAAAATGATGGCATAATGATGTTATTCTCGTGTCAATCATTATCAGTATGTGTATGGAAACTGATTCTTCAAAATATTTTTCCACTGTAAAAAAGACTGGTATAACCTCATAAAAAAATATAAAACCATATTGAAATATCTTATAAAAGTGCTATCAAGGATTAATATTGAATAAACCGTTCAATTCCTCCGGAATAATAATTCCGTGAAAAATGTCATTCTCCGATTATGAGCAGACTTGTCACGATCATGGGGCTCTGCTGGTCCTTCTGCGGCCAATTGGTGCCCAGATGAAGCAAACAGTTTTGACAAGATTATGCGAGCGTATTATAAAAAGTGGTAGTCATTTTACACTGATAGACTCAAGCGGATCGACTCGTCAAATTTTTACACGTTTTGTCAAAGAACATCCTGTTGAGAATAGTGATTGGGGTGATTTTCAAACACACCGCAGGTTATTGGGCCTGGTTACTTTTGGCAAATACAATGATCAGACAGAATTAAATGAGCTTTGCCGCTTGCACGAGACTCTAAAAGTCAGATATTCTTCAACTCTGTATGATTCACGCGCCGTTCTGTTTGGACCTGTAGAGTCTGAGGGTCTGAAAGAACCTCCTCCGGGGTTCACTACTCCGGCAAATTTCAAGACGAGAGGTATTTTCCTCTCTGATGAATCCTGTCCTGAACTAGAAGCACAGATAATGGAATGTTTGAATCTTCTATTCTGGATTCTTGAATCCAAGAGATTAGAAAGATCCAGGGAAAAAATTGAACGAGTATCATTAATTGTGGCACCCTTTGAGAAGAAAGATTTTATTGGACTTGACATGGAGTCAAGAAACAACAGAAAAAGATGTGCTGGACGCATGACCAAACATCTTGGGGATTTGTGTCTTCAAGCTGGATTATATTCAGATGCATTAAGTCATTACAATTCAGCTGCAACCATTCTTGGAGGAGTCAACGATTGGTTGTGGCTGGGAGCTGCTCTGGAGGGTCTCTGTGCAGCATCTGTCATTGTTCTCTATCCCAATATGTGTAGAAGCTTACCGCTACAGAGAAATTCATCCTTGCAGGAAGGCAGTCCGGGTAAACAAAGGTTTGTCAATTCACCTTCAAAATTTTCATTCCTTTTAAACTTTTCATTCATTTGCTTAATGGTTCAAGATATCAATCACTATGAGTATTTTACAATGTCCAATAATGTAACTTATGACCAATGCATATGGTTAAAGTTTGGAAACTTATATTGTGCTAATGTTTTTTAACAATTTTTTATATTTTTTGAGATAATTTTTCTTTATATTAAGCTAGAAACTTTTTTTTCTTAGAAATGAAGGTTTAAATCTTTCCCGCAAAATAAGCCCTGATGAACTGAGAATGCCGTATGCATAGCTGATGTAGGATTATGTCCCTAAGACCTTCGAATTTGTTTCAAGATGTAACAAAAGTACTGTATTTCAATATTGTGTAATGAAAAGTAGATACACAAAGAATTATTTTGAGCAGTTCACAGTGAATTTCTTATAATGAATGAAAAAAATAATAACACAATCACAAAGTGAGATGAAAACAACGATTTTTTTTAAGACTAGCAAGCAATTGTAAAATAAAAATGATTAGTTAGGCAACGCCTTTTCTCAATTTTAGACGTGGCTCGCAGCCTCCGATTCCTCTACCCGTGCCTCTTGGAATCGAGGAAATCAAGGCTGAGATGCCAAATATATTATCACCTGAGGAAATATCGAAAAAGTACCGTGAAGCCATTGTACACTACAGTAAATACCAAAATGCGGGTATCATTGAAACGGAAGCAAGTTTCAAAGCTACCAGGATATCAATTGAGCAAAACTGCACTCTTCAAGCTGCATCCTTTCTCAACAATGTTGTATTGATTAATTTGAAGATGAATGATCAGGAGAAGGTAAAATTTATTTAGTTGAAAAAAAATAAATATTCGAATTCTATTTAACAAAAACTTTCTCCTGTGTTTTACTGATGACTGTTTTAGATTGATCGATTTACAACGTTATCTCAGCTTTATTCATCATTTGGATTCCTGAGAAAAGCTTCATTCTGCTTGCGTTTGGCTGCAACGAGGCATGTTTCGGAAAATAATCCTGAGCCGAATTGGCAGCAATGTTACAATTTAATGTTGCAAGCTATATCTGGATTCAAGTTGTCTCTGGATCCCGCAGAAATGTCTCGTGGTAAATGGGAGGGAAAACAATTGAACACAGGCGTTACAAATTTTAAGAATAAACATAAATCTCCATTTATAATTTGAATCCAGACCACCGCAGAGGCTGGCCAGCTATTCAGATTCAAGTGATAAACGAACTCATAGCCGCTGCCAACAGAATGGGAAATCCTGCCCTTGCAACTAGACACATGACCTTTTTGCTTCAAATAATGTACAACCATCTCAGCCCCGTCGAACGTAAGGATATCGCTCTGGAACTTCAAGGGGCGTCACAACAATGCGAAGGCGCACCAGTTCCGCTTGTATGTATGATCCAATCACTTTGATTGAAATTCTTATGAAGGATTCGTACTTTGTAGAAATTTAAGAGGTTACACCACCTTGGAGTGTGTAATGGCCAAGAAAAAATTAATTAAAAGATGAAAATTTTTACTATTTGGCGGCAATTGCATATTTTACTAATAAGCGATGTGCCAGAACTACAAAAGGAATTAGATTCATGATAAACATCGATAATTTATTCCGAAGGAACTCAAAATATATTAAAAGAAACGTATTGTTATGCTACAAAAGTTTATGGTTCGAAAATCAAAGTATTTTTATGTTTTTTTTCTTCGTTAACAGGTTTTGGACTCCGGAATTGTCATACCACCCGCAAATTTGACAAACATACCTATAACAAAGTCATTTACTTTGAAAAATCTACAGCCCCATTTGCAGCCGCAGAAGATTGAACGAATCAAAGAAGATCATGGGCCATTTCTCTTTACCCCAATCAACTTCGGATCGTTAGAAAGAAAGAATACTTCAAAGAGTAAAGTTGGTGAGTGGAGTCTTGCAGTTCATACATCTAGCAATTATTCCAAATATTTTATCTTCTCTACCGTTTATAGTATGACGATAGATAACATTTCAGGACATTATCCAAATATCAAAATATTGTTTGATTTTGGAGTATACACTTCTTACAACAAATAAATGAAAACACGAAGAAAAAAAAATTCTCCCAAATATTTTGACTTGGCCATGGTTGAATACTGCTCATAAAGAGAAAATATTTGATTCAAAATTTTAATTGCTATAATACTTTTGATTTCTAGATTATTTATGGGTGGAAGGTGATATCTGCGAAGTTTCGATGCAATTAATAAACCCATTGCCCTTTGAACTGAACGTTTCCAACATGAGGTTACTTACGAACGGAATAGTTTTCGAATCGCTTCCCGAGAGTATAACTCTTCCTGCCGGGTCAGGCCCAATCGCAGTTACTTTAGCTGGTACACCGAAAGAAATCGGAGACCTTGAGATTTTGGGTTTCAGTACTCACACACTGGGAGTCAAGTCGAATTGTCGATTGAAAAACATGGAGGCTGCACCGTATCCGCAATATTCGGTCGAGGTAATTCCGGCATTACCCAAAATTGAAATTGCCACGAGTTTGCCACAAACTGCAAGTTTCAGCTCTGGTGAGAATATCGTTACCAGTGCGAGCGTATCGCTCTACGGTGGTGAAAGGTGAGAAAATACAGTTAATAAAAAAAAAATTGAATGCCAATTTGTACACCCCGGAAATGGTCGAAAAAACGTTTTTTTGATTATCTCAAAATTGTTACAACGAGATTACAAAAGATTACAACGTAGTCCTCCGTGAGTTTTGATAACGGTAAAATGAATTATCTTTTTACCCAAAAACGCAAACTACTGCGCAGCTCATTTTTATTTTGACATCAATATTTTTCAGCTCCGAATGCACAATTACTCTCACGAATACTGGACCAGTACCGATCGAAAAAATAGAACTTTCTATACAATCGACTTTGGATGCAACAACGGAGGGCAAGATATTCAAGTGGAGTGACGAAAATTTAAAAACTCAATTACCACTTCAACCTGGTGCAAGTGCGAGTCTTACTTTGTATCTGTATGCTGCAATAGATTTTATAGCTCCAACAGCCCGAAATCGTAAGCATTCATGGATTAAACTTTGTTATCAGTGATACACATATTTTTATAGTTGGATCTAGCACATCAAGTAATTTCATATGATTTTTCAAAAATTAATATCTCGTATTTCAGAAATGACTAGCAGCATGTACTTAAGTCAACCGTCCAGTTCGATGTCGCACTCTGGTCATACTTCGTTACCATCGCGTCTGAATTCGCCATCGCATCACACCAAAAGACAATCCGAGTTAACATCATCTCTGCGGTCGGGTCTTGGCGGTCATCACGGTAGTAATGCTTCGGGGAATACCACTCTATCAAAATTAGCAACACCAGTACACGCTTCCAACGTGACCGAGGGCCAACTGAAAATCAAGTATTCAGGTGGCGCCGGTCTGGTCGCTGGTTATTGTCGAATTTCCTCGGTTTTCATAACGATTGAAATGTTACCGAGCGTACAGATCACCAGCTGGGATGTTCTCCCTGCAGAGACGTAAGAGCTCATTTTTTTTGCAATCCCTTCAATAGAAATCGAATTGAAAATCTATGGAAAACCTGCCCCGAGTTTTTATTGAGTTTTCGATGTTTAGCAGCATCAGCTATTGCAGCCTCTAGCCAATTTTTGTTCTCATCAACCACTTGACTTTTTTTTCTGCAGACCAATCCAATTTTATCTTGTTTTGGATGTCATTAACTTGACGAATCACGAAATGGAATTGCATTATACTCAAAACAAGTGTATATACATGGAAGGAAGAGAACCTTGCCGTATACCAGTGCCAGTTAATCGATGCCCGTTAAACAAACTATCAGTGGTAATGAAACAAATTTCTAAATTTGTACGATCACAAAGTTAGGCATTTATAATACTTTTGGTAAACGAACTTCCAGTTTTTGTTAATCTTACTTTGCCATCATCAGTAGGTTCAAAAAAATTCTCCAAATATCTTTGACATTAATTTTTTAATAGTATTTTGCAAGTGATTTTATCAACATCCAAATTTCATGAACCTTTCTCGCGACTCTGTTTCATTAGCTCTTCCATGTAATGAAGTTCAAGAAGTTTAAATTTTATCATAATTGTCTTTTTCTTTCTGTACCTTTTAATATATCATACGACTTTGCGTAGAAATCATTGATGTGTTCATATTATTTAGTTTTATTTTATTTTATTATTTAATGGTAGCTCAACGAAGGTGGCGATGCAGGAGAATTGGAAAAACTGTGCGCTGAACATATTGCATCACTCGTTGATCTGAGGTGGCAATTACTTGGAACAGAACTCACAGGAAAGGCAACCCTTTCGGGTATAACGTTGACGCAAGACATGCTAGATCTTGTGCGAATGAGTCCACTGCAATGGGGTACGTACGAAATAATACAATAAAATATATTCGAAGCAAGCTTTTGAAGCGCTTTAAGTCTAAACTCCTGAGTGAACAAATTATTGAAAGGAATAACTGTCAGCGAAATATATTCTAGACTATAAGATAATTAGGTGACGATTAACGGAATGAGGTGAGATCCCGGCCGCATCGACAAGGTTTTTTGCAAATTTCCTTCGCGCTTATTTCCCACATACTGTTATATCAGTTTGTCGTTAAAAAATGTTCTGTTTTATTTGATAGAAATCGTCATAAATGATGCAGTGGTGAAGGCCCAGGATGAGATAACATGTAATTTGGGTGACTGTATGACTATCGGTGTTGGTGTTTGCAATGCCCTTGAACATCCGCTAAGCAACCTCACTCTGGTCATAAGTTTTTATCAGGATCATCAGAACGGTGTCAATAATTATAGGCTGGACTCGAGGTTATCGATAGCGGGTGCAAATAAAGTCATTCTTCCCACGGTAATTTGATATGTTTTAATTTTTTTATTATTTTTCGAGTCAAATTGTTTCTGTGAATCTATTTTTCTCGCATAACCCTCGACTGTCCGTACGGGTAGTCGGACAGTCTGGAGTTACGCGTTTGACAGCGATCAGCTGATGTTTAGAATTAGGCGACGTGTTGTATAAATATTGAGAATTTGTAATTGTTTTAAATAGTTGCAGGAATACGGCCGAACATATCACGAGTGTCGTGTGGTATTCTTTACGGCGGGTCAATACAAGGTGGACATTCAATGTAGCAGTTCCGAGTCAAACCCAAGTCCGGTAACAATTTGTTCAGAACTGATGAATGCTGGTCACACCTGGCGTTTTATACCACCGATCGAAATAGCCGTTGATGATTGTTGAATTTGTATAACGAATAGTAGAAAATCTCTTTATACCAGGCCGAATAATAAGATGTCAGCGTATGCATGGGGCGTTCCACGCCGAATCAGCAACCATTAAGATGGTTAAATATTAAGACATTTCGTTTTTTTCACCAGCTTGGAGATTTATATGCTGTTAGTTACCATTGAAAGAACTTTTTCGGATTTTTGTCGAATTTTTCGCGATATTGCACGGCTTGACATGTAATGTCCCATGTGCATATATACGCATAAAATATTCCATGTAAAAGTTTCATTTTGAAAGTAATAATTTTCTATAGCTACGAGTTGTTAATATATATTCGAATGAACGAAAATAGTAACACATATTATATTGCAGATTGCAATTGGATAGTTTATTTTTTTTTTTTTTTGCAACCGAATGAATTTTTCCTGTATTGCTCCAGGTTTTAACCGGGATTACTCGAAAATTGTGAACATTAAAAAAAGAATTAATCTTCTTATCATCCAGTGCTCAACATACTTTCAGGACAAGTGTTGCCTACATTTTGAACGTGATATAAAAACATCGGCAGTTGTACAGAATCATGGCTTCAGCTCAAAATTGGTTCAAATTTTTTTTTTCAGACATGGAACAATGATATAACATGTAATGTATTTAGTAGATTGTATGGTGTACATGTGCAAGTGTGAGATTCTATATAATTACCAAAAATTCATGTAGCTATATATTGTACAAAAGATATGGATCTCTGATCTGAACTAGCTGCTAAAAAAGTAATATTTTCTAATTTTTGGAGGAAAAATTGTTGCAGAAACCCGACTTCCTTATGAAAATTTTGTTTAATGAAAAATAAATAAGATGAACGTGTACCCATTTTTATCACCGATGAAGCTTAATGCAAGTATTAATAACAAAATTCAACTGTACGTTGAACATGAAATAGCTATAGATATTTAATTTAGGGAATGTGGAACTTCAAGCACATCTCAAAGGTCATTCGCCAGTACAGAGCTACTTTGCTGTGATGAAACCACTTGAGTAATAAAGAAGAAATCGTAGTTTTTTTTATCCCACTAACTGTGGACGTATTTATTTATTGAAAATTCACAAGGCACGTTGACCAGTGAAGCGAGTATAAAATGTGTTTATAAAAATTGTTGAACTATCTAAATTTAATATCTTAGCGCCGTATTTCATAGTTAAAAATTTACTATTACACAAAGCTCAGTCATTGGATAGTTTTATTTCGTAATCTTTGATTTCTTTCCGAGTGGTATGAATTCCATCTCGTGTAACGTACGACGGAATCTTTTATAGAATTCCAACACGTTCTGGTCGGCCCATATTTGTGTAGTATTGAAATCTAGGACTCTGAGTGAGTCCAAGCTCTGAGCTCGCGAGAGTGCAACATATGCTTGGCCGGCGTCGAAAACTCGGGACAGATTCATTTCCACACAATCGAGAGTCAATCCTTGGCTCTTGTGAATCGAAAACGCCCAAGCGAGTTTCAGAGGTATTTGTTTTCTGTGAACGAAATTATTACCTGCCCCTTTGATCGTCCATTTTTCCATCGTGGCGTGATACTGTTCTCCTGATCGAAATTGCACAACTGGCGTTCCATCAACGAATTTAACGACGACACCACGGGCTCCATTAACGAGGCCACTACTGACATTTATATTTTTTAACAACATAACTTGCGCTCCTACTTTCAATGTCAATTTACCGGGAACGGGTAATTGTTGCTCCAATATTTTTGTCATATTTTCATCAGAGTCTTGTGCAATAAAGGTCTTTTCTTCGCTCGTGAGATTCTCCAGTTGAGAAGTATTGATTTCGTCCGCTTCCCGAATATGAGAACAGAGTCTCGTTGCTAAAATACCATTTTTCTCAATCTTTTGTCTGGAAGTTGCTCTAAGAATGCTAGTCATTTCTTCAGTAACACATCCAACTCTGATACGGTTCAATAATTCGACGAATTTTGGATCTCTCTGTCTGTGGACAGTGCTTAATTCAAAATTATAGTTGATGCATTCTTTCCATGCTGTGCTCTGAAAGCAAAACTTGGTTTTCTGCTCGCTCTTAGATACAGGTGGCAATTGAAAAAAATCACCGCACAGAACCAGCTGTATTCCTCCAAAAGGTTTGTCGTTTCTCCTGACATGTCTTGCAACAGCTTCGATTTTATCAAAAAATTCACCATCCACCATGGAGATTTCATCTATGACAAGATGTTTTGTTTTGCGCCAAATTGATGCTACCGCTGGTCTAGAGGCCAATGCAAAACAACGCTCTAAAGTTGCAGTCCCAAGGCCTATTCCAGCAAACTGGTGGAGCGTCACTCCGCCTATGTGACAAGCAGCTACTCCGGTACTTGCGGTCGCTACAGTAACATCTGGTGGCAAGCCTGCTATTATACGTTTCAACAGAAAGGACTTGCCAGTACCGGCGCTGCCTGTAAAAAAAACATTGTGTCCTTTCAGTACGGTATCCAAAATTTTCTTCTGTTCTTCGCTCATGCTCACTGTAGTTGGATTTGAATAAAGTTTCTTGGCAGATGGAATTTTCTGGCTGTTTGAATCAATTAGTTTTCGTTTTCTAGCATTGCTCGGCGATGGTGTAGTTATGGTAGCCCTTGAACCTTTCAAAGCTTTTTCCTTTGCTATCGCTAGTTCTGCATTCGTAGCAGGACTTATGTCTTCCGTTTTGCCCAAGCCTCCTTTTTTGTTTAACAATAAATGATCGCGTAATGGATTTTTCTTCCTCGTATCCTCTGATTGTCCGGTCATTTTGACGAATATCATTTTAAGGAAAGTAACGAGCTGGGCAGCAGGAGCGTTGGACAATAATATCGTACATTTTTCATCAGCTAGCTTTATCGTTGCCTTACCTTCGTTCATGAAACGATTGAATACAGAAATTCCTTTGAGGACCAATTTCGTAGTAGTTTTGGCCTGTTCAGAGCACACCTCGAGCACTATTTGCCGCATGTTGTTTCTCAGCAGTCGTAAATTTGCTGTACGATGAGTGACTTTTCGTAAAATTGAACCATTCGCGTCCAACCACTCGAGGATCACGCTACACGTTAAAGTGCTATCTTCCGAAGACGATGCCATTTTTCTAATTTTTTGAATTCTTCACTTCTATCGCATTTTCTGATAGCTTTTTCAATTAAATTGTTGTGCCCGCTATTCTCAAGTAGTTAACACATACCAATCCATGGTGTATACAGTGTTCCCTTTTGTCGCTTTTGCTGGCTTTTGCATTGATGTGGTTAGAGTACTAGGTTAGGTATTGTTTATTGTTTTGTTTGATTGTTGGGGGAACTAGAAAAACAAAAAAAAAAACAGCGAACACTTGCAGGGACTATCGAACAGAATACCAAGCATCACAGGTTCTTAATGTCATCGCTACGCGGCTAAAAACCCGTTCAGGTTTCTCGTCAACTGCTGAACATGCCGCGAAATTAGTGGCATACGCGTCCCGTTATTAACTTTAAAACCGGATCAAGAAAATGTCAAAATAATTAACAGTGATTCAAACAAAACTATGTTTACTGAATAAAAATATATTATTCTTATTTTGTTTTTTTATTTTAGTGCGGCTCTTCCTGATTTTTCTTGTTTTTGCATAAACTGTCAACTGTTCAAATTGGGTCTGCCTGCCCCCTTCCCGCCAATACATTAATCTCGTCGATCATAAAAACGATAAATTATCGAGACATTACACGAATTGAAAAGTAAATTCGCTTCATGATTTTTGTGTCACATTTAAGAGTTGTGACACATGCCTCTCAAGAGGAATAGCCAATAAGGAAAAGAAGAAGATATTCGGGAGTTTGTCGTCAGGCCCACGGTCAGGCCTTTTCAGATAACAATCATAAATCAATCGTTAATAGTTTTACGAACACACCGACAGTAATCACGGGCGTCGCCACCGTCCGTGGTTACTGTTTTGTCGGTGCAGCAGCAGCAAAATTTCTAACGGATGTGTTTGGGAACCCGTTGGTTTGTGACGCAATATCGTCTGATCCATACGCACGCTGCGATTGGTTGTCGCAGATGTCGGACGATCATTTGTAATTTTTTTTTTACCTTCTCTTCATCCCAGTATAGACTACTGCGTTTGACACATTGTGCGTGTTTTTTCGTTATTGACAATTCATTTGCGAAAATATATTGTGCAAAAGAGGAATTAATACGTGAGAGGATAAATAACGAGAACAAAATGACGGACCCTGGAGGCTGGGCCCCGGTCCATGACAATGAATTTACTAATTTTGCAGCGAGCGATAGTTTCAATCTTAACGAAGTAACTGGGATCGATGGTACGTACTTATTGATAATATTCATTATTTTCATGTCCGCGTGCGATTCGCTTAATTACCATTTTTATCTTTATACTTAATGAATAAATTAGCATATATTATAACATTTTCGAAATGTTGAAAGGATTCCTCAGTTAATACAAATAAAACATTTTTCAAGCTTTTCTCCTTTTTTTCTTAATTCCAATTTTCCCGCGCCTCTTATTCAAAAGTCATGACAGACAATTATTTTTATGTTTCCAATTCTATCCAAATTTTCTGGACCTCTTGGCCTTTGAGTTATACATTTTTTTCTTCGGTCCTCTAGAATAAAAAAACGATCGCCATTTTGTATGATTATTATCCACAGATCTCTTGAAAAACTGTGAAACGGAGTTAATGAAAACAGAAAACCTGTTCAGCGATGACACTCTACTGTCAGATTTGGACGAGCCCATACCCATGGACAGTGATTCTTTTGATTTTTTGAATATGTCTTCGAATGGCGACTTTGATGATTCTCGACTGATCGAGCCTGTAAGAAATCCTAATGTTGTCATGATGGAGCCCACCAGCACACAACAAACAATCAGTCAAGCGCCGCAAGAAACTCAAAGTCAACCTCAAAATGCTCCACAAAGGATTGCAGTCGCTTCGGTTGCTCCGACAGTTTTTGGCACGCAGTACACCATCCCAAGGGCTATGAACTTCAATGTTCAATCGCCGGTGGTAACACTAGCACCTGTCACCGCTCAGCAAGGCCAAATCATATTACCCGCCAAATTAATTAAATCTGAGTCCATCGTTTATTCACGCGGCTCTCAAGCAATAACATCCACTCCTGTACCTCATCAGATTCACACACTTGTCAACACATCAAATGGAACTGTTTTGGCAACTGGTTCGCACTCTTTTTTACTTGAATTCAACATCTCATTGAATGGCTGAAGTTTTAGAGTTCTGGAATTGCTGAATATTGATATTTAAGTTGCAAAACATTTTTGATGGGGACTTTATGGGAGCATTCCTTTAAAAAATAACAATGATGGTCAATTAGTGGATTTTAAACACATTTATAACATTTTTTCGAGAGTGGTGGTAAAATTGAAAAAAAAAATGAACGTTAATCACTAGTTGTACATTGAATTAATTGGATGTGAATGATTTTCTGAGCTTGATTAATTTTCAAAAAATTTCAAATGAAAATGTTTACTTGCTATAAATATCCCTGATGTATGTACCATGAAGATTTCTCAATGTAGAATTATTTTGAAAGTTCGAAAGTTTTGAACTAATTAAAGTTTATATTATAACAATTTTTCAATTAGAAGGTTTTTATGTATTCGATCTGGTTTCAGGAATTCCCGTAGTACTGGACACTGACAAAGTACAGATAAATCGTATAAGCACAAACGCTCACGTGGGTGTACCAAAAGTTCGGGAGGTTAAGCGCAGCGCTCACAATGCTATAGAGAGGCGTTACAGAACATCCATAAATGACAAAATAATCGAATTAAAGAATATTATAGTGGGTGTGGACGCTAAGCTCAACAAATCGGCTATACTTCGTAAAACTATAGATTACATACGGTAAATATGAAGTGTTAATAGCTCTACAATTTTTTTTTTCTTATGCATCGTTCTTCGATGGTTTTTATCGAGTCTCCCTATTGCTCTCGAATTATTCAAAATTCGGGACGATTATAAAGTATACATTTCTCGTCAATCAGATTCTTGCAAAACTCGAACGCTAAATTGAAAGCCGAGAACATGTCGTTGAAGATGACAGCGCAACGACAAAATTTGAGAGATTTGTTGTCCTGTGGAGAATTAACGCCACCGCGCTCGGACATCAGTGAGCCTTCGTTGTCGCCAGCTCCAGCACCTCTTTCGCCCGCTTCACCGATATCGATAAAGGATGAGCCTGTTTCCGATCTCCTTCATAGTCCTCACCGCCCTGCTTCGTCTGCTACCGGTGGATTGCGTGATCACACAAGACTAACACTGTGTGCGGTAATGTTCATGTTCCTCGCATTCAATCCGCTCGGCATTGTGATGAACAACGTGGGGAAATTCAGTTATGATTATGGAAGCACAAGACTCGAGGGAAGAACTATACTCGATTTTCCAGGTAATTAATTTGTACTTCACACAACAACTTTTATCTTGAAAAAATTTCATCTGAAATTTGACTAAGTAAATAATGTTTATTTATTCAAACAACGAATTACTCATATATTCGACCTAATGATTTTATAGGAAAAAATACCCTTTCAGCATGATTATTGTTGGAAATCACACAGTGTCAAAAATGGTGATCCAATTAAATTTTTGACTTAGAAACATGTGCGATACATTCTTAATAGTCAATTTATTTCTGGTACTTCAAGTTTGCCTGTTTATCCACGTAATAGTCAGACTTATGAACAGCTGTTTGACACATTTCCTACAATATTGTGTTCGCTACTCACAAACTCATACAGTGATGAATAATAATAATAAAAATTCGATATTTTTATGAGGTTTATGAATATTATGTATACGTAATTTCTTAATTCGTTCGATTTAACTATATTTATAAAAGAATAATATCTTTTTCTTTCATACAGAGCCTGCAGAATCGGATTCCAAGATTTGGAGCAGTGTCATACTGTGGTTAACGAACACGATAGTGTTGGCGGCTGGTTTATGTCGTTTGTTATTGTACGGTGATCCAATAATACCATCTGAAAGCAAGGCTTTCCTGGAGCTTCGTCGTTGGAGACGTCAGGCTGAATTTAATATGTCGTTGAACGAAAACGAGAAAGCGTACGCAGATCTGCGGCACTGTCTTGGTTACTTCGACCGTACATTGCCAATATCACGAGCGGAAATCGCTCTGGCTACTTTATGGCAAATAGTGAGACAAATATTGCACAAACTGTGGATCGGACGTTGGGTATTGCACGTTGGTAAATGGCTTACTGAAAAATCAGAACGTGGACAGGCTGAAACATCGGCGATGGAACTTTCGCTCGTTTACGAAAGAATTTTAAGCCTCCGAATGTCCGAGGGTTCAACCGATGCTACTTTATTCCTTGCTCTTTCTTCTGTCAATTACGCTGAAGCTGCACTTGACGTTATACCGAAAAATTCCCTTGCCGAAATTTACTTGAATGCTGCATTGTGCTTCAAACAATCACTTTTTCCCTTCATTCACAAATACTATCTCGGCAAAGCTAGATCCATATTATCAACGTGCGTTGTGCCCTCCAGACTCAAATGGATCATGACTGACGAAGGCGCCCGTTTTATTACTTCGCAAAAATGGCAATACGGTAATCGCGGATCCAGTGAATTTACATCACAGAACAGCAAAACCGATACACTCTCCTACGCGGCCAGAGCTTATCGTGAGCATTTGATCGGCCAATGTTTGAGATTACTCACTGGTACCGTTGGCGATTCACATGCGTCGGCTACTCTCGAGCTCGCTAAAACTATCCTCATTTCCGCCGATGTCGAGACACGCTTTTCCGGTGATGATGGCGTCAACGTTGATAGTGAGTGGCTGTTTTTCTCTTTCTAACGGTCGTTGAAAATTTTGGTTCAACGAACGTTCTCTCCGAACGTTTGTTGAAAATTTTGGTTTCGTATATAATTTATTCGATGAAAATAATTTTTAAACTCGAATGAACCATGAAATAGATTTGACGTTATCGTTTGCAGAATGCGAAGACGAAATTGGCGTATGGTGGGGTGCAGTAATGTGCGTTGCAGCAAGTTGGAGACTCGGGGAAAACGATTCAGCATCGTGGAAGATCGTGGAATCGCGTTTTCCTTATGAGAAAAATCAACAGTGCGGAAGTACAGGAAATTGTAATGCACTACCACACGCTGTAATTTCGGTTCTTCAGGCAGCAAAAAGTTCGTCTTGCAGAGGTTCAATGCGCCTTATTGAACAGGGTGGCATGTTTCTCGAGGATTCTATGGTTTATTCCAACTGTAAACAACAACCCTCTTACAATGTTCAAGTGAGTTGTATCTTCGTGCACACACGCACGATCCTCATATTTTATTTTGTCGCAAATCATTCGATTTCCTGTTACGGGTGTGCATTGTAGTTGCATTGCATGTTTATAAAAACTGTGCAATTCTTCTACAGTGCAACTCCCGTGGCTGGTCAGTGACAGCATAAAAAACACACCGTTTGATGGGTGAACTTTGAGTCCACGTGGAATTTCGAACAGCAAGAAAACGCAAATGAAAAACCTTTTTAGAGCAAATCATAGCTTTCATTAAATTTGTCTTTCCAGCTCGCTCAACTTTGGGTGTGCGATTGGTTGTTGGAGCTTCGTACGACTATGTGGCAAGGTATTGGTGGAGAGGATGTCAAACCAATACCGAGTTCTTTCTTAGTTGGTTTTCAACGAGATCTCGCTCGACTTCGACAACTGTGTCAACATATTCCGGTAAGTTTAAATAAAACATAATATTATACAGTAACAGTACTAATCGAATTCTGAGCACGCGTTGCGAACGTTTACCAATTGCCTGGCACACCATACAATTACCCATTTTTTTCGTCATCTAAAATTTGAAGATTTTTAAGAAATTAATTCGTTGTATTACATGACACTTTGACCCTAATTTTTGAAAATAAACACGTAATGACTTCCTACTCACAAATCCCATGTTTACTAGTGATTACCATATTATTATTTTTTGTTATGTAGTCGGTGATGCAACGAGTATTCCTTTACGAAGCTACGGCTCGTATAATAGCAGGAGCTGCACCGGTTAAAACACAAATTCTCTTGGATCGAAGTCTTCATCATCGAAATTCTCGTACATCGTTGATATGTGGCAAAGATCGATCGCAAGAACACGGTAATGGCGAACGGGAACATGCTGCTGCATTGTGCCTGGCTTGTCGTCATTTACCGACGGTGTTGCTAACATCACCCGGAGAACGTGCTGGTATGCTCGCCGAAGCAGCGAAAACTCTCGAAAGGATTGGAGACAGAAAACGCCTTCAGGAATGTTATGAACTCATGCGACAATTGAGCCCAGCCATTTCGGTCAATTAACTTTAGATGATCGATATTATGCCCGTGCCTATCACACGGATTCCGTACTCTTAACTGACATAATGCCATTGTATATAAACACTTCATCCAGTATCGTAAAAAAAGAGAAAATACGAATCGAACCGAAAGAAAAACAATCGGAATAGTGTACTTTCATAATATTGGCACTCGTTATTTTTTTTCTTTCTTTTGTATTATAGTTTCATTTATTATTTAGCAATATTATTTATGTTTTATATCAAATGTACGTGGCGACTTCATTTTGATTCCATAAAATTAAAATAAAAGCCTAAATATGTAAAATTCAATATAACCGTATCGTAATTGTTATTGTTTTTATTTTTAAATTTAGTACTTCAATGTCAGGCAATCAGACAAAAAAAGCCAAGCCAGTAAAATATGTTTTTTTTTTAGTTCGATTAGATTTGGAAGTGTTAAGAAATTTGACAATATCTCACATAGTAAATATAATCTCTTTATTTGTAAATTTATATTTTTTAATATTGCATTTAGGCAGTATAAAAATAACTGAGTAATATTAATTCGTATTGCGGAAACAAATATATAAAGAGGTTTTACAATATTTTATATTAACAGTCTGAATATATATATCACATGTCAAAGACATAAACTAAATATCAGAATGTATGAAAGCCCTAGTTTCAATGGTAGAGTAAAAAATTGAATCGAAAAATGAATCAAAGTCACGTGATGATCTAATAGGTTGATATAAAATTATAAAAATAATAAACACAGGTACTTAATAAAATTAATCATACGGCTTTCTTTCGCACATGAGATTAATCTAGTTTCTATGAAGCTCAAACGATTCTCAAGTCTCATAAACTAAAACAGTCTCATAAACACTGGACGGAATTATGGACGGAAATGATATTAATTATCTTCAGGTCCCTGTGAATTGCAGTTTGTGACGTTTCATTAATAACTCCTAATCTCAGGCTTCCAAATTGAATTCGAAATAAAAACCATGTTGCTAAATACAACATTATTCCTCTGAACTCGATCGCGGGTCGCAGCAGCGTCTTGACGCCAAATATCAAAAGATAGTGCTTGAACGGCGAAGATGAACGGCAACGCGCGTCTTGATGTTTGGCTCCTTTAATCGTAGATTTTGAAACCGTTATGGGAAACCGTTAGTTATCATCGAGGCTCCTAGTTTTATAATCAGACGGTAAAAATCGTCGAGCGTTTTTCAAGTTCCAAATATTTTTTCGAATAAGTTGTTCAGGTCCGGAATATCGTGAACTCCAAATTTTGTAATATCGATCACTGTCGACATCGCTAAAATCTGTAATGTTGAATTCTTCACGGAGTGCTGACTTCCACACCTGTATTAAAATGAATCATTAATTAATACGATTAGAGTTAAAAAATAATAGGAACGATAGTCTTCAAAATTTTGAGGAATGAAGAAAAAAGAATTTCGTTTTGTACCTCTTCTTCGGGAATAGGTGTCGGGGCCGGTTCATTTCCGTAAATCCCGGGTCTCGCATATACATGTAAATGATAAAGCATGTAATTGACCGTATACATTTTGTCCGGTTCCGAGGTACTGAAGCTTATTGATCGCGGTGAACAACAATCATGACCCGGTGGATACAACGCTCTTGTAAAATAACTTCCGGGACGTGCGATCCCCCATAAAAGAGTTTGCAAAGCATAACCATGGAAGACACCTCTCAGACGATGATCTCGAGTATCCGATGGATGAATACCCAATAATGCTAAATGTTTACCTGAAAATTTGTCAATTAAATTGAATTATGACTAAATAATTTGAATGGAGAGCAAAATCAATCAATTCATTAATTGATATTACGAAATTAAATGCTGTTAATTGCAAATAAATTTCGAGTTTTCTTTTCAAAAAGTATGAAATTTTAAAGCTCACCAAGATAATAATCTTCTTTTTTCCAATACTTTCCTCCCGAAATACACTTTTCGCTGGTGTCAAAATTCTCGACTATTTTGCGAAACGCAAATTTACTCAGTACAAAACCAGCTTGAGCAACATTATAAGCTTGTCCCCACAGAACAACAGGATGACCAAGATAATGTCCTTGGTTGTGGTCCAAAGTGGCGACAAGGTATCGCAAATTTTCAGGAATAACCATAGTATCGTCCTTGACAAAAATAGCCCACTCCAGGATTTCATTGCCGTTTTTAGAGCCAGAATCTTTTGTAAGTGTCCAAATATATTTCATAGTTTCGCACAACATTTGCCACGACGATACAAGCTTCATAGGAAATTGTACGACTGACAATTTAGTGTCATTCACATGGTTACTAAAAAAGTACAATTTGTTGCAACTCCCTCCCCAGGAGTCCATTATCGACTTTGCTCGTTTCAATTTTTCGACGAAAACTACACACGTGATGTGAATTCTTGTCTTGAGCCATTCCGATTCAGAGAGGATTTTTTTAGCTGAGTGGGTCTCGTCTTTGGGCCCATATTGACGAGAATCCATATTAATATTTATTGGCCTAATATTTTGTGCTTCTAGCCAGCTATCGTATGTCAAGTTTGCTTGTATTTTTGATCGAGCTTCTTTCATCCATGATCCAAAATCTGTTATCTCTTCCTGAATACTTTTGCCAGGCTTGGATAACAATTGTTTTTGCATCAACAAATATCTTCGGTCGTTGCATAACCAAGAATAACGAGGTTTGCAAATTCTATTGTCATCGTGCTTGTCGTCGAGGGAAAATATGAATACTGCTATAGCAAAGCCTATTACAAAGCCAAAAACAAAGACGCATTTTCGTTTTGACGAACAGAGCAACATTGTGCATTGACGATGAATCAACTGCCATCGAGAATGGCTCCAATGGTCATATAATTTGTGCCTGAAAATTGTAATTACTGTTTTATCATTACTGTTCTATGTTTGTTTTTTTTTGTTTGGTGGTTTTTTTTTTTTCATGAAAAGGGTTTTATATGTATGAGAAAAAAGATATTAAGACAGTTTCTGAATTCGTTTTGAGGTTACATATATTCCATGGAGAGCTCAATTTTTATTTCAAACGAAAACAAAAACAAAAAATTGTGGGTTGCTTTTCGAACGACTATAATTATTTACGATTTCTCATGATTATGAATTACTACTTCACGCACGTTTTATAAATCTTCACTTGCGGTGCAATAGCGGAAAAGAATATTCGACACACGAAAAAGTTGTAAACGGAAATTCGTAAATAAATCAACAAAACGTGTCGACTTGGAAGTGAAAAAAGAGGCAAAATTAATGAGTGCACACGTCATGCAATTCAGAGAATAAACGTATGGTTAATTGAAAAAGAAATCGCATCTACCGATCTATAACATTGGACATTGGTGTTGTAAATACACAATGAGTAGGACATTTCTGCATTTCCTATTTTTATCGTGTCTGCGTTGATGGTGATGTTCTCTAACAACGTACTTTTTGTACGACATGTGCCAAAATTATTCGTCGCGATGAAATTTATAATAACAATGAGTAATATTTAAGAAAATACACGACTACGGGCTTGTAAGTTTGAACGTTTCCATATACACACTCTTGTCTCTTTTACATACCCCGTCCTCCCCGTTCACGTTGGTGTTGGGTACGTTGGGTACGTCGGTTTCTCCGTAAATGCGAAAAGGCAGGTAAAAGTGTTGTCGAAATCCGCGCATGTATACAGTGTCGTGTACCCGTGTACCAACACGCATAAAACACAGAGTGTAACAGCAGCGTACTTGACAACAATGGGCGATTAAAGTTCGATTGAAGTAATGAAATGTCGTTATGCTGTTGAAAAATCAATCCTACTAACACATTTTGTAATTAGTCAATCGATAAAGATGCTGTCATCATCGTTTATCAACAAGAACACGTAATTTATTAATGATTCGCGGAAAACATAACCTACAAAGCCTATTTACAATTTTTCGCAAACTTGTGTTAAACCGAGTGATTTCTGATGATACGACAAATTCAAAACAATGTTGGAGGGACTCGTCGCTTGGGTACTCAATAATTATTTAGGAAAATACGTGGAGAATTTAAACACCGATCAATTGAGCATTGCATTGCTGTCAGGTGAGGTCATTCTCAAAGCCATTTATTATTCATGTAAATTTAATCACGGTAATCTGCATCAATTATTGCCATCACGTTTCTTCTATTTTTAACGATTTCTTTTCATCTCATGTCCTTTGAGAGAAGAATCACTAATTTTCTCAAATAACGTAAATTTTGCTTGCTACAGTTTTGACAAATGTGCCATTTGTCTATGAAGAAATAGAAAGTTGAGGATTTTAAACACAAAATAAAAAACTTTCATCTTGATGTAAACCAATTATACTTTTAAATATGGTTGTCCATGGCCTGTTTCAAATGCTTCAGTTTCTTTTATTTTCAGACCATAAATTTCAATTCAACTTACCAAAAATATTATGAATAAAACTTCAATTTCTTGTGAAAATTTTTTTCTGTTCAAAGTTTACTAAAATAATAACTTATAGATTTTTTCAAGAAAATACCTTCAGAATTGAAAACTCACTAAGATTAGTCTATGATTCTGAGTTTTGCAAATTATAGATTTTATTCTGAAAATGCATTACTTAACATTTACTTTTTAGATGATAATTATCAAGCCCAAGCATTTTTTCTTCAAATATTCAAAAATTTATGTACTTCAAATGTACTTCAAATACAATAATGTAATTAATTCAAAAAGTTTAAAAACATCCACTATTTCACCACAGATACTCACCATCAAATATTCTTTTCAATTTTTGCAGGAGAAGTGGAACTCGAAAATTTGCCACTAAAACGTGAAGCACTGAGACACATTGGTTTACCAATAGAAGTGAAAGCAGGATTTATTGGGAAGGTAAGATTGCAAGTACCGGTGCGGCAGATAAGAACAGCATCTTGGGTGATTGCAATAGAGCAACTTTATCTCGTAGCTGGGCCAATTTGTTTGGATGAGGTAAGACACAATTTCAAAGAGTTTCTTTTCTGATGTGAGAACGTTGATTAAAAGGTAATAAAATAATTTCAGTATGACTCGGAAGTTGAAGAGCAAGCTCTTCAGGAGTACAAACATGGTCGTCTGGATTCCCTTGAAGCCAGATGGCGAGCACACAAGGAAGCGGATCCTGGTTATTATGCAACGAGTTATAGTTCGTGGCTTAATTACGGTACATCGTTAGTAACGAATATCATAGAAAATCTGCAGCTCAACATAAAAGACGTTCATCTACGTTACGAGGATGATGTCACGTTCACGGATGGTAAAAACGACGAATTGAATTATTCGAAAGAATTTATATTAACAAGAAAAATGAATGTCTGAGCGAAATAATGGTTAAATTTTGATATAATTGGAAATATTTTGAAAAAAATGTTTCATTAGGTACAGGAATAGCTTTGGGCGTGACGATAAAAGGTCTAACGGCTCAGAGTTGCGACGCGAGTTGGATGCCAGGATCAACATCATGGAACTTGACAGACGCATCCTACAAGCTAATGGAGCTGGATGGCTTATCGATTTATTGGAATCATTTGACGAGCGAGAAGGATTATTTCGGTCGTTTAAATTTGGGAGATTTGGCGATGGCGATGAGCGACACGGGAAAAACATTGTGGAAACATTTATTATCACCAGTGAGTGCACGGGCT
This sequence comes from Campoletis raptor, assembly GCA_948107755.1. Lineage (NCBI taxonomy): Eukaryota > Metazoa > Arthropoda > Insecta > Hymenoptera > Ichneumonidae > Campoletis > Campoletis raptor. The sequence goes on from OX403623.1 coordinate 13,969,112, forward strand.
CATGTGAAAAGAGATCGTTCAGAAAACCCATTGCGATCAACAACACGACCCAGAATCGTGCTCGATCTTCAATTGGATCAAGTACCCATGTCAATTACGGACGAGCAATACGATCAAATAGTTAAATGTATAAGAGAATTGGAAGAAATAGATCGTCGGAGACGACAAAGGCGATGTCGACCGAACGTTTCGATATCGGAGGCGCCAAAGGAATGGTGGAAATATGCGGCTCGTTGTCATATTGGAAAAGACACTTTAAATCCAAAATTGACATGGGAAGATGTTATTCAGCGTGGAAAAGAAAACGTTGCTTACGTCGAGGCCTACTGTAAGTTGTTAGAAAGTCCAACGTGTATATTGCCACCGGAAACTAAACAAATGAAAGATAAAATCGAGCAAGAACGATCGTATGACGATTTACGACTGTTACGGGAATTAGCAATGGCAAAAGTTGGACCATCGAGATCGGTGGCTCAAGAAACAGCTGGAGGAAAGGAGCAGGTTCCTCCTGCTCGAGGCATTCTTGTCCAATGGTTTCCGCAGTGGTGGGGTTGGCACTCGAAAAATTCTCAAACGAGCCCACAAGCTTCGTCCTCAACTTTTGATGGTGAACTTTTGGACGTTTTGGCCGATACAATCGACGACAATACGTTGCTACGACGTGACTCTGTTTTCGGGCAATTCAATTTCACTCTCTCGAGAGGCGCCATTTCCGTATGCACCACCGATAGCCATTGCGTAACAAAAAAAGTGATGGAACTACAATTCGAAAGAGTAGATTTGACCTACGAGTCTCGACCACGTTCGGGATCTCACAAATTTTCTATAAGCCTCGGAGCGCTTTATCTTCACGATTTTATCACGGAGAAATCAATGTTTCCGATCTTGATACAACCGCAAACAGCACCAGGTTCTTCCTCCCGATTACGTACGTCGTCGGACAAACTCGTGACACAGACTTCGGAGCCCTTGTTCGAAATGATTTACGAGAAAAAACCGTTGCACATAGCGGTCGATCATTCGCTCCACGTAAATTCACGATCTCTCGACGTCGTTTGGAATCCTCAAGCTATGCAATGGCTCAAAAGTTTCATAAGCCGACCATACAGAAATTCATCGAGTCGTCGTATACAAGCAATGAAACGACGAACACGTCGTCAAATAATAAAAAACTGGGAACAAATACTCGAAGGTGAGGTTGTTTATCGATCCTCGTGGGATTTGCAATTCAAAATTTCAGCACCGCAGATATTGCTCGTTGAAAGTTTTACGGATTGTAACGCTGCGGTGGTCGTCGTGGATTTTGGAAGATTACATTTAACAAATAACATTAAAAACAACGAACCGGTGATATTCCGTCCTGGTTCACCAGGTAGCCAGGAGGAGGATGACGAAGACGAGGAAAACGAGAGATTTGAAACTCCCTGTTCAACACCCCCGGGGAGTCAAGAAAACGGTTCGATCGACGATTTCCAAGGTTTTTCCGAAACTGCCTTCCATCACAAATTGTACGATCAATATTCCGTCGATCTTTCCGATCTCCAGGTATTGGTGGCGAAAGTTAAAGACAATTGGAAACACGCGCGTACGCGAGGAATGTCATCGCTCCACGTGCTCGAACGTTTTAACATTACGTTGCAAATTGAAAGACGAGTGGTCAGTACGACAGATCCGCAATTTCCATCGATCACGATATCCGGAAATTTGCCAAGACTCGTTGTTCACGTTAACGAACAAAAAGTCGAGGCCATGAGAACGATGTACGAGAGATTGTCGAAATTCGGTGAAACGAGTGTCAACGGATCACAAACGGAAGTTACGAATTTGAGTTACGAGCCCGAGAGTCCAAAGAAATCTCACGATCGGAATTCGAGCCACGCAATGATGGTGCAGTTTATCGTCGATCAAATGACTTTCGAGCTTCAATCGCGAGGACGTAGTGTCGCTGAACTCCAAGTGTCAGGGGTGAAGACCGCATTGAGCAAAAGACCAGCCGATGTGAGTGCTTCGTTGTCGGTCCATGGTTTATTGTTGGTCGATGCTATGCAAGAATTTGGACCGGATTTCGAATTGCTCGTTGCTAGTCACAAGCACGTTGGTATGGACAGTGTCTCCGGTAGTTTGAGAGATTCCGAGCCAACGTCTCCGGTTTCTCCAGTCTCACCAGGCTCACCGGATCCAACTGTATCTCGTAAACTCACTTCACCAGTTGCCCTCACCCGCGCACTTTCTAGTTTGGCGCGTGACGTTAAAAACCCTTCATCACCAAGAAACAATTCTCTAGTCGGACTCGATCAATTGGATTCTGAAGCTTTGATCGTAATCGAAGTTATCCTCGTCGACGACGATCCAACGGAAAAGCTACGTGTAGCCAACATACAATTCAATAATCTTGACATAATAGCCAACCAGGAAACAATCGTCGAATTGATGGGCTTTGCAAGAAGAATTTTTCCGACTAGCAAATCACGTGCGAAACGTATCGAAAGAACCGATTCTATTACGAGTTTGCCAAATGAAACGAAGCCTTCAACGAGGACAGAAATAACTTTTGATTTTCATCGATTGAATGTTCTTCTCTTACGAGCAATAATGCAGGACCGTCATTTGGTCGGACAGAAAATAGCAACGGCAACAATGTCCGATGCCAGGATACAAGCTACACTCGCGAATAATACATCGATTCTTGGTTCTCTTGGAGGCTTACAAGTTTTGGATCAAACACTTATCGGTAAAACTCATCAACGAATAATAAGTGTTGGACGTGATCCAATCGCAGATCCTCCGGATCATCAGATCGAGCATTTTTCAAATTTGTCCGACCAACCGGAAGCTTTTAGATTTTCAGCGTCAAGGAGTTCGAATCAATCAGGAAGCCTCGACAGTGTTGAAACAATTGCTAATATTTCGATCAGAGTCGGTAGCGTTTGGTACACACATGCTCCACATTTGATCTCGGAGTTACGATCTTGTGCCGACGAGTTTAAACAATATCTGAGCAATCTTGCGAGACACATTGGTGCGGCGGCTACGGATATGGCAATAGGTTTGGTGCATGCCGAAGATTGGACAGTACCGCAGAGAAGACGTTTGCCAAGTGTATCGATCGATGGGAACGATAATCCGAGCGTTTTGCGCTTGAAATTGGACGTCGTTCTCGACAGCCCAGTTCTCGTTATACCGCGATCGTCCGCAAGTTCACAAGTATTTGTCGCGCATCTTGGTACAATGTCACTCCAGCATGAGCCATCGAACGACACTACGCAAAAACATAAATTGTCTCTCGAAGTAAGAGACATGAATCTTTACTCGCTCGATGTCACGAGAAAGATTAATCAAGTCTCAAGTTTACCAGCACGTGCCGAAGACATGTATTCCTGTAAAGAATCCGGTAAACCCGTGTTGCACGATACGATGATCAAAGTAACGATTGAACGTGAATTACCGAAAAGTTTTCTCAATCACGATATTCTCTTGGAACAAGAAACAATGGAAAATCCGATATTACACATTCATGGAATCGTCATAACTCCTCTTCAAGTATCGTTGTCACGTGGCCAATATGAACAACTTTTGGACACGATAAATCGTTTGTTCTCAATGCCAAGAGCCGAGCCAAAAGAGCCACAAAATTTGTACAGATCAGGCACGTATTACTCGGACAAATTTGATCTCTCAATCAAAGCACTCTTCGAACTTCCTACTTTGAGCGTCGAACTCAAACAAGATCGTTCGGAGCAACCTCTTGTTGAAATGTCAATGTGTGATTTTGTTGCTAAGTATGAAAAATTACAGAAAAAAGAATCAACGATGCAAGTATCGTTGCGTTCGTTGTTGGTTGAGGATCTCTTGTGTCCGGTTGGCTCGAGACATCGTTACATGATGCAATCATCAGCGCCTACGAGAGCGGCAAGAATACCAGTTGGTGTGTCAAAGTCTTGTCCAGATTTAGCTTTCAATCGTCATTGGAAAACTTGTCGCGGTAGTTTACCCGACAGATTGGAGACTGACACGCTTTATGGAACGATTCCACCACATTGGAGAAAACCACCGTCGTCGATGGCGGATACTCCGAATACTCCGCCACCCTCACCGGGAGCCGTAACCACCGAGGAAAATCTCGTACTTCTGAGTTTTACAATGACCGAAATGGAGCCTGGCTCGGATGGGCGAGCAGTGCACAAACATTCGATCTCCATTGATTTCAATTGCCTCGATCTTGTCATAAGCGTTGAATCTTGGATGATCGTCTTGGATTTTTTCAGTATTGGAACTTGGACGAACGCCAATCCACAAATAACCATTCACTCAACGGAGGCAACAACAGCGGCTGCAACAACAACTACTGCAACAGCAGCAACAACAACGACAGCAACAACGACAACAACAACAACGGTTACGGAACAGGAGGAAAATAATCGGCATATTCATTCGGAAACGGACATCGAAGTAAGATCTTTGACTCTAGTGCTGACAGAATCAGATCGTGAAATCGCTAAAGCTAATGTTTCAAACGCCAGGATGCATATTCTGAAAGATAGCCGAAGAACAAAAGTGTCAGGTTCGTTGGGTTCGATGTCACTTCTGGATTTAACGCCGCATGGCATGTTTTATCGCGAGAGATTTTCCTCGTCCGGAAGAAAGGCATTTAATTTTCAATATTCCAGTTACACAGATTCACGACAAATGCCTTACGACGCTCAACTCAAACTTCATATGTCAGCTGTTCATTATGTACACACGCAAAGATTCGTTGCAGAATTGCAAGCTTTCTTTCGACACTTTTCTCAACTCCGAACGGTCATGGCAAATCTACGAAACGATGGAACGATTATAGTAACTAATGAAAGAAATATGAGATTGTCTTTAGAATTACACGCTGGTGCACCGGTGATACTGCTGCCGGTAAGCTCCAGATCAGAAGAGTTGATATTGCTGGATTTGGGTGAATTAACGGCCCATAATTCATTCAGTCTATCAACTAACGATGAAAAATGTCTTTTGGATATAATGCATTTGGAGCTTGTAAATATGGACGTTTATGCTGCTAAACGATTAAGATACGAGGATCAGAGAGAAAACGTTGATACACTGGTGGTCGGTGGTTTTTTGTTAAAAAAACTGGGACCATCTTTGTTGACAGAAATGTGTCATCTGAAGCTTCGTATCGAAAGAAATCTTGATACTTACGTTAGTCGAAGTATACCCGATTTGAGCGTTCATGGGACATTGTCAACGATGAATTGCGCTCTTGATCCAGCTCAGTACATGCTCATACGTGGTTTGTTGTCTTACAACATTGGCGAAAATTTAGATGACATACGTTCCTTCGTAGAGGATTTAACCGACGCAGCGGAATATCTTGTCGCAACGATCGAAGCTACGACAAGCGTGTGGACAAAATCTTGCATAATTTTGGACATAGTTAATGTGACTCTGAAGCTCCATCCCAATCATGGTATAGCAGCATTGGCATGCGTTAATTTTATTAAATCACGACTTACACTGGATTCTCTGAGCGATGGATCACAAGATATCGATTTAGTATCGCAAGAGATATTGGTTACTGACACTAGATTCCAAGACGAGCCAGTGAACAAACGTTCCAACGTCTTTACGAATATTCTCCAACCGTTGAAACATTTTGACGGAGTTGACGATCGCGTTCAAGCGGAAATACATCATCGAAGACGCAAGAACAATTCAGCAACGACGATATTGTTACACAGTATGAGGTTGACAGCGATTCTTGATTGGTGGGAAGCAGTTCGAGACTTTTTGATCCTGAACGCACCTGAACCTGAGCCCATTTCTGGTATCGTCAGAGCTCTCATTACACAGGAGAATGATAATGTTTCGGGAGCAAGTGCGACAGCTCCTTTCGAGCTTAAGCTCAATATAACGGATTCAGAATTAGTCGTGGTTGAGGATACGTCTTTGTGGGACACAAATGCTGTAATATTAAAATGCACTGCGATATTGGCATATCGATCAATTCCTCTGGACGGTGAAAAACCATTGTCGTGCAATCTGTCGCATTGTGAATTGTTCTCCTGTATTCTCGGGATGGAAGAAGAGACAGCATTGTCGATAATTGATCCAGTGGGTGCCAGCTTAGAATTGACAAATGAGAGATGCTTGGAAATTCAATTGCAACCGTTGAGCGTTAAATTGAGTTATCACGATGTGACAATGTTTGCAAGAATGTTGAGATCATTGCCAAAACAAACACTTTTGGCGAAACAAAAATCGCGAGGACCACCTGCGAATGCTAAAACTCACGTTATGAAACTTTTGGCTCTAGGCTTTGCCGAAACGGATTGTGAGGCAGCACTTGATCGTTGCAACGGACAATTGGACGATGCAGCACTTTGGCTGACACAAAATGCTGTCCCAAGCACAGATACCACTCCGAGGAATGGTTTCTTCTTTCACAGGGTCGAGATAGATGCTTCATGCTTGAGAGTATGCATCATAGACGATTGTCGGGATGCTGATGTGCCGTTGTTGGAAATAGTCTTGATAGATTTGTCGTTGGGACAAGCACTCGAAGGACCTGGCTCTCTGCGTGCAACATTCAGTATCGATTACTACAACAGAGTTCTTAGCGGATGGGAACCTTTCATCGAACCCTGGAAAGCAAGTATAGAATGGGAACAAATATTGTCGAATTCCGTTGGTTCCAAAAGATTACAAATCAGCGTTGAATCGGATAGTTCCGTTAACGTAAATCTCACATCTACTCTCGTGGAGCTCGTCACTTTAGTCAAGCAGAATTGGACGCAGGATTATTACTTATTAAACAAAGATTCGTCCTTCAGAGCACCAGCTTGTCTTCAAGGTTATCGAAGACGTTCACCCTTCGTTCCATTTGCTCTGAAAAACGAGACAGGCTCGAAACTGTGGTTTAAAACGTACATCGCTGTTGCTGAAGATATGAGAGACATGAGTTGTTTGCGAACAAAGACCCCGAGTCCGATGGAACGTGATGAAACTTGGTCCGAAGTATCACCCGGTGATACTGTACCGTTCACCTTCGAGGAACGAGGTAAACTACGGCATCATTCGACTCACATTGTCAGAAGACATCAAGTTGCTGTTCTCGTTGAAGGTTGGAAACCCGTTGAACCCGTTACGATTGACCGAGTTGGAATTTATTTTAGACACGCGATTGCTGACATGAGCGATCGTACGAACGCCATTAAAACGAGACTCGTATTCGCTGTTGAACTCGAAGGATCAGCCAGAAAATTAGTTACGATCAGATCGGCTTTACAGGTAGTTAATAAATTGTCTTATCCTGTGGATGTTAAGCTGGAAAAACTGCCACAAAATCACGTTGGCTATCAAGTACCTTACGCTTATTTGAGTGGAAAGAATCTTCAAGTTTCAGCTGAATCAGTTATTTCGGTGCCGTTAATGCATACGGGTGTACAAATGACTGTGAGGCCTCTTACATCTGCCAAAGCTTTTCAATATTGCGTCGAACCGATTGAATGGACACCGGTGAAGAAACCATCGGAAATCGTTGAGACTCACACCATTTGTCGTACCAATCAAAACGATATTTTTCGTATTTGCGTCGCTGTCAGACGAGACAATTATCCGATTGATGCCAATCAAATGTTACCAGCTCATACAATATCTCTATTGCCTCCAGTCACATTGACCAATCTCTTGCCCCACGAATTACTCTACGAAGTTGGTCCCGAAAAGGGCAGAATTTCACCAGGCAGCAGTGCTGATTTGCACAACGTCGATGTCAAAGAACAACTCGAAATAGTTGTACAACTTGATGGATATCCAGGAACTGGAACTTTGCTTCTTGGACAAATGAACAATTCCTTCGTAGGTCGTATGCGTCTGTCCGACTCAGCCGGCAGAATTTTATTCCTCTATGCTTCAATCGTTGTTGAGAAAGGATCTGCCATTAGGATCAATATTACCGCACCTTATTGGATCATCAACAAAACTGGTTTGCCATTGGTTTTTCGACAAGAAGGTGTTGGCTTAGAAGCAGCTGGACAGTTTGAGGAACATGAAAAAGCACGAATGGTTGCACCCTTGCTCTTCTCCTTCAGCGATGAAGAAGCCAGTAGAACACTCGCTGTTCGGGTCGGGACTGGTGTCCATCCAAATGGTGTCGCTCAATGGTCACAACATTTCCATTTGCAACTGGGTGTTCAGGTATATCTATTCTTTGCCATAATGGCAAACTAAATAAAACACACAAAATATATTCAACATTAATATTAATCATACAAAAATTTAGACAATATAAATTAATATCGTTCGTGGATAATTCGAAATGTGATTCTGAATCGTTAACTACTTGCAAAACTTGTAAATTAATGTCATATTCAATTTTTTTTTCCCTATCACCGTTTGTATTAATAAAATGATGGGTCTTACAGGTGCATCGATTGCGAGTTACCCTCCGCGATGGTAGACCAGATGTTGTATATTTAATTGGCGTTGCAACCCGTGCAGCTCGAGGAAAATACAGGCCAACAACAGTCATCACTTTGTCACCGAGATATCAATTGCACAACAGATCCTCCTATACATTGGAACTTGCTCAAAAAAGCTTCACCACCACCGTTGTAAGTGTCAGTGATGTGACATCGATGATAAAATTCTATGTTTATACTCGTTTAAAATGTAAAACTCTTCGAATCCTTTTTTAAATTGAATAATATTTCCAACAGAGTCATCCCGATGCCCAAGCAACGTACATAACTGCAATGCCTGATTGTCATATGCCATTTCATTGGCCACGTCTCGACAAAGATCAATTGCTTTGTGTACGAATTCTCGATGTACCGAATTGTATGTGGTCCGGTGGTATAATTTTGGATGGTAATCATTCATTGACTATAAACATACGAGACTCGGCAAGCAAAATGCATTTTCTTCGAGTCGACGTTGTTCTTCAGGAAAGCACGTATTTCATCGTATTCACTGATGCTGAGACAATGCCACCTCCAATAAGAGTTGACAATTTTTCGGAAGTACCTTTGGTCATAAACCAGGTAGAATATACTTCTGTGAATTATTGTTGTTATTATTATTATTCTTTCATTCTGTCATTACATTGTGCGATATTATGATCGTAGAGATGAATTCAACGATTGTTTTACACATTTACACAGACCTCCGTTTTGGAAAGCCTTCAATGGACCGTCAGGCCTCATTGTTCCGTTCCTTACGCCCTTGATGAACCAACCGAACAAGCGAATTTGACTGTAACTGCACCTGGCGGTGTTACTTTGTCTTATGACTTGAATCTGTTGGGAGAAAATCGCGGATTGACCTACGAAAACTTTATCTACATAGCATTTACGGGTACGTCTATATCAATTTTTATTTTATCACGAGAAAATTTAATGTTACACCTTGTTCTGTGAGGAATGGAGAACGACCTGTAACTTAAATTTTCCTGTAAATATCGAGCCTCTCAAAAAAAAAACTGTGAAGCAAGATTTTTACCAACCGTACGACTGAAAAGTCATCTTAACCGAAAGAAATAAAGCAAAGTCCACAAGGATCTCTATTTTTGTAACCTTCGTTATTCCATTGAAATAACGACAACGAAACAAAATCACGATTTACAGGAACTTTCAAGGATGACGGTGATCTCGGATCTGGCGAGGGAAGCTTAGATCCGCTGGATGTTGAAACCCAGAGATTAGTGTTGGAAGCTGGCCCAGGTGGATGGGTAGCTTTACGTCGGAAGCAATATGGTGCTCGATCTCAATTGTGGAGAATGACCGGCGATGGTCAATTACAACACGAAGGTTTGTTTATTTACAAATCAATTAATATAAATAATGAATTACTTCACAATATTTTACACGTATATTCTAGTCTCTAACATGCTAATTTTCCATGGTGAGTCGAAACCAGAAAAAAATGCCCTCGATTACTACTAATTTCGACAAAACATAATCAGAAAATAAAAGTTGAATTGAATTATGATTGATTAAAATATGTAATAAAAAAAAAAACAGGCTCGAGTCCACCGCGTGACAAACATTCGAGAACTCCGGATACGGTATTGGTATTGGATATAGCAGGAACAGCTCCGCAACCTTTCACGTATTGCGCTTTGGCATTGAGAAGGCCGGACCCACGTCGGAGATCAACGCAAACGTGGCGATTTACAGACGATGGAAGATTATGCTGTGCCCATCAAAACATGTGTGTTCAATCCAAAGATGGTTTTATGGGTCTGCACGAAGGTTCGATGAATGTTTTACCATCGGTTCAATTTTGTTTTCTTTCATGACACATCAATAATAGGGTAAAAGAATTATGATCATTAATCTCGAATCACAGAGAAATGCATTTGTTTTTCTTATACGCAACATTTTATCACACGCGTTTATTCTTTGCAGTATGATTTATTTTATTGACTTCTTCACATCAGCTTTTGTTCAGCCATGACGATGCAGCATATTTTTTGTCTTATAACAGTTGAGCATGGTTTACAACATTTGGTCAAAATATAATTATATTTATTATAGATTAATTATATATTCGTTTAATTACATTAAATATTGTTCATGTTATCGTATCGATGAATTGTAGTAGCTTTCGAAGCGTTGCTATTTCAAGGGATAAATTGTTTTTAAACCATTTTTATATATTTACATTTACACCGCAAGAATCGTTCTCAATTGGTAATAAATGTTACAGGCGGCAGTGTCGCCCGTTGGCAAATGTGTACGTATAGATCCGGAAAAAATGCTACTAAAGCTTTAACGCAAACACTAGTATCACTCACTCATATGCCAGCTTTTTTTATTTATTTATCATCATTAGCACTTTACATTACACTTACTCGTTCGCGGATCTCGAAGTTAATGTTTCTGCAATAATAATGTTATTTGAAGATTATGAGAAATTGGAAGAAAAAAATGTAAATATTCAAGCTGGTTGTCTCGCCAAAGCGTTTATCTATTTTATTTTACTTTCATTCAGAAAGACATATTCGAGGCATTACTACGTGATTAATTGCATAATTCCAAAAGAATTCAACATTCCGCATTAAAGACATTTTCTATGAAAAAGACGTCGATGCTTTTACATGCATTTTATGTATCGAGAGCAATTGCAAATTCCACGTTTCTCGTACAAATTGGAAATGTTTATAGAAATTTTTCGAAGAATATTCTCGGTTACAGAGCCGTAAGAAAAACTTTGCCAAAAATACTGGATTTTTGACAGATTATTAGATTTCAGACTATTAATCTTTTTTCCCCATCACATTCCCATGACATTGTTATACATTGACTGGAGCGTTGACTTTGTAACGTCACGGCATGGTCGCGAGACAACTATCTTAAACGATTGAAATATTCGCTTACGTGATCTCGCGTCGAGTCTCACAAAAAAGCACCTTCAAAATTCAAGTAATTTTCATTTCAAATCTATATTCATCTTTTAGGGAGCGAAGCCGTTTTGGGTCCCCAAATTCACAGCAGTCCTCCCCCTACCGAACAACGAGTTGGCAGACAAAGGCTTAGACCAGGTTCTGGATTCTTGTCCGTCAGAGTTACAACGGATGGACCAACAAGAGTTCTTCAAGTACTTGATATTAAGGAAAGAGTAAGTGTCGAAAAAATGTCCATTTTTTTACACGTTTATATCAAGAAATTCGTTGTGATGAATATTCCGTTTGTATTTTAGAAAAGAACGTTTGCTTTGTTGGAAGAACGTGACTGGTCTCACATCGCAGCGACGCAACGTCCAACGCAAGTCAATACGTATGAAAAAAGTGGTGGTTCGCGAGAATTACAATTAAACGTGAACCTCAGAGCTGGTTTGGGGCTGTCGATCGTGTCGAGAAAGCCTGCGGAAGAACTGTTGTTCGCAAGATTGGCAGGAATAAATTTCGAGTTGATTCAATCGAGTTCGAACGTGACGTTAAATCTGAGTGTTAATAACGTACAAATTGATAATCAACTTTTCGAGGCTCAATGTTCTTCGGTCCTTTATATCGCGAGAACGTCGAAACCTAACAGCGAAGAAAGACCAGCTATCGAAGTTGCTGCGGAAAAATTATCGTCGAAAAATCAAAACGCCGAAATTTACAAACATCTCGTCGTGAGTGTCAAACCGTTATGCGTCCATTTGGAGGAGCGATTGATATTAAAACTCGCAGCTTTCGTCGGTACTGGACGCTCCGAATTGGATGTGCCGGTTGATGAAAATGATTTTAAAGCACAACGATTTATATCTGAAGTATCAGCTGCTCATGCGAAACGTTACTATTTCGGAGCGTTGAAACTTGTGCCGAGTCAGGTAATGCAAATTATAATTTTTCTTACTCATATCCCGTTTTCAACATATTATGATTTTTATTCATACATTCCGTTAGTTAAAACAAATATTTACTCCGGAAAGATTTGAATATGAGTAATTGAAAACATTTTATTTTCGTTTTCAACTCTTGAAGTAATTGAACTAAAGTTTTTCTTAGTTGATATTTACATTTTGAGAAACATTGAGATTTTGTTGCTGTCAAAAAAAGTGGTTCACGACTATGATACAGCGCCGCGTTATACTAAAGTGGTTTACGGTTGTTATCTATCTATATCGTAAATTCTATAATATATTTAAAAAATGAATTGCAGGTTAAATTGAGCGTTCTTACGACAACGAAATTGCCACCGCACCTCCAATCGATTAAACGAAAATTAGGACTAACTCTGATAAAATTTGAAGATGCGACGATCGAGTTGGAGCCATTCATCAAGAAACATCCCTTCGAAAGCAGCCAATTTCTTATTCATTCAATCATTAGACACTACAAAGACGTAAGTTTGTTAAAATGTAGCGTTGTGCTCTTTCGGACTCTGTATCATTAAAAAAGGATTCAATTATTTATTATTTTTCAATATTGCCGAAAATTTATATACCGTTTTTCGCGAACACAGGAATTAAAATGGCAAGCAGCTGTGATACTAGGCTCGGTTGACTTTTTGGGCAATCCTCTTGGCTTTGTGAACGACGTATCCGAGGGTGTCTCAGGATTAATTTACGAAGGGAGTGTCAAGACTTTGGTAAAAAATGTAACTCACGGCTTATCAAATTCGGCTGCGAAAGTAACGGAATCGTTGTCCGATGGACTGGGTCGCGTTATTATGGACGAACGACACGAAGAAGCGAGACAAAAAATACGTGCCAATAACGCTGGAAGCAGCGATCATTTGGTCGCTGGCTTAAAAGGACTTGGATTTGGCTTGTTAGGCGGAATGACTAGTATTTTTAAACAAACGTATGACGGAGCTGCCAACGAAGGTTTTCCAGTAAGAATTATTTTACTTATATTATAGGATTTTATAAAGAAAATTATCAAATTTTCAGAATTCAGTAAAAAAAGAAACGTTTTTTCAGGGTTTCTTCGCTGGTTTCGGAAAGGGCGTTGTAGGAACAATAACTAAACCGGTAGTAGGTGTTTTGGATCTTGCCACTGAAACAGCAACGGCAGTTCGAGAAACGAGTAGAAGGTGAAAATAATTTACGTTATTCGTACAAAAACATAAGTTTAATCAATTGGTCCTATTTCTCTATTATTTGCTATAGATGAATGATTAAATGTCTCATGACAATAAAGCTTTTTCGTATTTTAGTGCCCATCGTACAATACCCAAACGAGATAGGTTGCCTCGTGTAGCCAGTGGACCTGCGGGCCTTTTGCCACCGTACAACTCGCAACAGGCCGAGGGCCAAGAATTTTTATACATTATCAACGAACGCGACTATTCCGAATTATTCGTGGCATACGAGTGTCTTTGCAGTGGAACGGAAAATCTTCGCGTTTTGGTCTCGAATATAAGAGTTCGTGTCATATCAGGAGGAACTAAAAGCGTTGTCACGGAAGTCAGTCTCGCTGATTTATTGCATTGTCAACCGATCCATAAAATCGAGAGCGATGGTACCACCTTACATTATATCGAACTGACCTCCAGAACTGATACGGTTACAGCTCTTCACGTTGACGGAACAGAACTTTTGAGAAGACCAAAAGTTCGTTGTGACAATGAAGACGTTGCCAAATGGGTAAGACATGATTCATTGAATCTTTTCAATGTCTTGATAAATATTTTGAAGGAATACATACGTCCACCGTTTTCAAAACTTTGATTATTCTCAAATCGTTTGTTGTTCAATCCTTCGAAGCCTTCGAGAACATCGAAAATAACTTTCCATTGTAAAATTCGACTCCTTAACAACATTGTATCGCTAAATATTAGTGCGTGTCTTTCAAGCTTCTATTTGTCATTCTAAGAAATTCATTTCAAAAAATGAAAGATTCGATGACGAAACATCAATAGTACACTGATTTTTCAAGTCAGAATTATAGATGAATTTCCCAATGGCTTCAAAAAATTTGACATAACAATTAATCTTGATTTTGCAGGTATCACAGCAAATAAACTACGCGAAAGGGATGCACGGAGAACGAAGTCTAACGCTAATGTCATCGGACAACTTATTGGACAATATACGTTCGTACAATTGAATTGATTGAACTGACTCAGAAAGATAGGAGAAGAAAAATCCTATGAGAGGCTGAGGCAGGAAGAATAATGAGGAAATGGAGTTTTGTATTTTTTTGGGCATTAATTTCGTGTGTTTGAACAACCAAGTCACAAATACGTAAAAGAAAAGAAAAAAATCGATCACATCGTTAAGACTCTAAGACAAAGAAAACAAATGGTAACGACGCTTCATTATAGCAAATATTTATTGTGTATTTTTTCTCTTTATACCCCTTCGCGAACGCAGTGTCAATTTGTTTTTGCAATGATCGATTTACGTAAAACTGGTCAAACTTCTTCGAGTGGAATTAAGAGGCGCGAAATGTGTTATGAGTTGAGAGACGAAACCAAAGTTTGTAAAAAAAAAAAAAAAAAAAAAAAAAAACAAGAGAAAGGAAAACAGAACAAATATATTTTTCAGGATATTTATTTCTCGTTAGCGTTAGTGGAAAAGATATCGATGGGTTCGCATTATTGCATGGTGCACAAAACAAAAATGTATAAAACATGAGTGCTTTGTTATCAGAGTACATAATTAGAAACCCTAATGCAAGATTCGTAGGGCTTAACTTTGTTTTCATGAAAACATGAAAACAAACAATAAAAGTATGTTTTGTTCCTATGATGTGTGTATATATATATATATTTATATATACAAATGTACAAACTTGTTAACCAAAAATATATATTGAGTATATCTATATATACGAAACATGTGAACAAATGTACTATAGCACGCTTTTAAATGTAGTGTACAATTCAAAGAATTTCGAAATGTTAAAATTTCCTTGAGTTGCAAAAAAGTGATAGAGAACGACGTCAATAATTTTAAAAAGTCGTCAATAATTACGTATTCGTTAAATAACACAAATTTTGCGGTTTAACTGGACTGAAATATATACATTTTTCTTTCTCACCGACTATGTTACCAAATGTAGCGAGTAGCATTATGTTGAATTATTGAAAAAGATAATATTTTTTATTGATGAAAATTGTGTTACCTTTTTTTACATCCCTGTCTGATTATTTCCTACGCAGTCCTCAAAATATTTTATTATTTATATTTTTTTATTACCGTTGTTCGCACAACCTGGAAATAATTTGTAACAAATAATACGCTATAGTCCAATGAACTAATGTTGAAGAAATAAAATGTAAGGGTCCTCTTCTAAGGATGTATATTCATGCAAACCATGAAAATTGCATTATTCAGTTCACAAAGTTGGTTTAGTTATACATTTCGATATTATCCGAAAGTATATGTGAATTTCGCACCCAACATATCACGATATTGAAACTTGCAACGTTATGGAAACTTTTCCCGCCAAAAATGATTGCCCTCTCTTGGCGGAGATTCGAATCTCTCAAGCTTGTTTGTCCAATTCTCCATCGGTAACAAGTTGCGCCCCTCCACTTCCGGTTGATAGAATGGAGAGAAAAATAATAAAAGTGGTCGTCAGGTGTCGCTGGCCACGCGTCAAGTGGGTGCGGTATTTCGGTGAATTGCCCATACTGGGCGAACGTGACCGAAGACATAGTGAGAATGATCGCCAGCCGAGGAGTGTGTGTCACATCGTCGTCGTTGTCGGGTCGCTGATTAAAAATTTTTTTCAATCATAACCACGTACCGCGAGCGTTGGCGACGTTACGGACGTGATTTTTTTTTTAATTTTCAACAAGATCTTAATACCGTAAACGTCTAAATCCGTGAGATGTCCAAAGAACCGCCGATGCCCTAAGAATAACTATATATCTAAAAGTGTAATCAGAGACCGGGGAGACGGTAACTTCAGTGATAATATACAAGTGTACGTGCCACCCGTTTTCACCGCAAAAGACGTTTTTTTTTTTACATCTTTCGCTGGATGTGTCACAACTAAATCGTGCTCTATTTTTTTAATCTTCCGCTCGTGAAGTTCCCGGTGAAGTTCACGTACGTCGATTGCGACCAGTTAAGATTGTCAATAGCGATTTGTCGCGTATCGCACGTATATATACGTACATATATATGCACACACAAATATTCCTAAATACATATATACATATATATCCAAAGTCGGCAAAGAAATAGAGGGAATAATATTTAAATAAAGTTCTCGGACCCTTGAGACCCGTTAATCAAGGTCTCTTGACACAACAAATGTTCAAATTGCCAGTGAACGATCGCATGCGGTGATCTTTTCGTGCATAGATACACGTACACGCACACGCACGACACTCCGAAATAAAGAAATATAGATACATACATATACATATATATATATTCACATATATATATATTGGTCACTCACACACATCTCAAAGGAAAAATTTAACACTCGCGTGTGTGTGATGCCCGGGAGTCGCTCAAGCACGGACCCCGAGCACAAGTCACCGCGGGAAAGTGGTGAAGATTCGGAGGATGAAAGCGAGATTTTGGAAGAGAGCCCCTGCGGGCGGTGGCTCAAACGGCGCGAAGAGGTGATTACCGTTAAAATTGATAAATCTATATGCATTGTTGTTTTCTTCAAATGTATATATCGATGATGATCATTTTATAATGTGAGACGTTGCTTGTTTGATCTTGAAATCCACATGGTGAGTTCCGAGGCATTGTCAGGGTCAGGGTCGCCGATGTTAAGAAAGCCGTGTATTAAATTGTTCTCGTGTTTTTATTCGTCGTTGAGACGAAAACTTGAACTTGTCTTATCTGCACATTGAATTATTAATCACTCTTTCGTCTTATCGCTACGGAAAATGATTTTTCAAGCTCTGCAGTTATCATTGAGGCTCTCAATTGTTTTTACAGTCTCTTTTGCCAAGCAAGACAATTGATAAGATACTTATCGCGTCACAATGAGACGCAGATTACGTCGTTATATCCCTTATCGCACAGTGTTTTGTATCACAATATCTTACCGCCCGTTCAATCCTACAGATTTATCATGCGAATGTATATCAAATATCAACTTGCCAGACGACATTTATATGTTGCCTGCTGGATTGTGGTTAACCACAAATTAAGAATCACCGCTGTATACAGTAGCGCTTTGCCAGGATTTACCGTTACAAACAATTCTTTTCCACTCGGATTACATTCTCCGAATATACATCCCTACTAACAGTCTCAATTTCTCTTAACTAGACCGGTCAAAGACTCAAACTAGCGCATCAACATTTCATTTCACGTCAAAGTTTATAGTAATGAAATGATTTTTATTTTTGTGCTAAATCCTTTTATTCTTGCGCTGTGTTTGACTTTAATAATTGGTTATGTTTCTTCAACTGAAAAATATAATCTAAATCTGCCACCACACTTCAATCGAAATAAAAAATTGCGAACAAAAAATATATGAGAGAAATATTTTTTGAACTGATCACAATTTCTAAGAGTATGTTATGCTACACAATTTTTTTTTGTTTTTATAATTTGAATAATTTCATAAAATATTACTTTCTTTTCAAGACTTTGCTACTTTTCTATCGAATTGATTATGATACAAAGACAATTTACAGGAAATTACTTCTTCAAAAGATTCACCGTCACGCGTTTGAGATATTACCTATCGAAAATTCTACTGTTTCAGATGTGCTTTTCATAGACAATGCCAACTGAAAAAATTCATTATTATTAATTCTCCATTGCAAAGGCACATCTCACAAAGTTGAAAAAAAAAATTTCTAGAATCTTTCGTATTCAGTCTACGAGATTCAGCTACAAGAACTAAAATTGAGTGATGAATGCATTGTTATTTTCTATACTCAAAGTGTTATATGAGCCATTTTCAAAAATTACATTATCCGTTTTCACACCTCTTCAAGATATAGCAACCACAATTATTACAATATTCCGCAAAGCTACTTCAGTTTAAAAAAATGGACAGAAGTTTATGGTATTGAAGTTCGCTGTTGTTGAAATAGAACAAAGGAATATTTTTTTGTCTATTATTATTTTACTTTTTAAACATTATCTCAATTCATTACTCGGTTATTATCTTTTAAAAAAATAATGTTCAATTGTACAGGCTCATACAAATTTTGGGCCTTAAAAAATCAGGAGCAACATTGGTTTCCGAAGATGTATACTTTAACACCAAGATTATTTTTTCTACTTGATCTTTCAATTTGTAAGAAAAACTGACGTTTTTTTCTAATTATTAAGGAATTTGGTAGATGAGAGAATAAAAAACTGTATTACATTGTATAGCACAAACTTTTACCATGAAATAAAGAGTAATAACGAACACTTGTTCAAGATGAATAAGAATGTTGGATCAATAATGAATTTATTAAACTGCCAGAAATAGTGAATGGTACTAAAATTTTGCAGAGATTACAGATCTAAAAATATCGAGCCCTTACTGACCGAAATGACATTATCAGAATTTACCTTGAGTTTTGTGTCTGAATATTTTGCAACCCAACAAGAACTGAGAAAATATTTGTTATCTTTCATGAAAGTTTAATGGTTTTCGTTCAAGTATAATTTTATGCATCTTTATGTGTCATCAATGATCAGTGCTTTTTATACTACGCTTTGCTGTTTTTTCTTTCCACATAGAAGAAAAAAATTAATTTACTTACTGACTAGAAATTCTGTTTGAAATAATCCTCAAAACCAATGTTCCTTGAAATTTTCCATATAAACTAATTTACGATTATATATACAATTTTTTTTCTTTTTCTCAAATATCTCGAATTTCTTATGTACACCGAATTATGAATCACAAGTCATAAATGCAAAGGAAGGAGTGAGTCACATCATATACTATATTCTATAAACACAACCTTCGAATTGATTCATCCAACGTTCAATGAGAGGCAAAAAATAATCATTTTTTCATGAAAAAATGTTTTTATTTTTGCTCAACAGGTGTACGTAGGAACAAAGTCTGTACTGGTCGAGGGTGCAAACTTTGGAATATTGACGAGAGGTGGTGAAAACGAAGATAGTGAAATGCAGGTACTGAGATTTGAAAATATTTATTACATGTCTATGTTCTATTATCAATTAATTCCATTTATTTTTCCACGTATTTCATTACAATAATTATTTACGGGATTGTGTCATTTTTTGACCCCTTCATAATGAATTTTCCCCGAACATGCTTAAAAAAAATCTTGATTAAATACTCAGTTGATTAAATAAACGATAATTGTTTACGTATTTATTAAGAAAAATCTTATAAAAAACATTTTATCGAAAGTAAATGTCAAGGCTATTCTATTGATTATACGTTGAATAATAACAACAACAACATTAATAATAATAATAATAATAATAATAATAATAATAATAATAATAATAATAATAATAATAATAATAATAATAATAATAATAATAATAATAATAATAATAATAATAATAATAATAATAATAATAATAATAATAATAATAATAATAATAATAATAATAATAATAATAATAATAATAATAATAATCATGCAATATACACGTGTCGTATCGCGTTGGGTTCATGTTTTAGTGCACGAACGAATATCAATATGTGTAACAGCTAGCATTATGTCGAGTCCTCCATCACCCCCTTCTTTAAATTCTTGGCAAGGTCACATCCATGTAATGGCAGACAGGCATGAAAACGTTCCAACTGCGTTTTACAATCTCGATACATCTGTCGAGAAATTTTGTGCAAAATACTTTCAGATCTGCCGAATAACGTGCAATAAAAACTTTAAGCGCCTTTTTCTTACATAGGAATATCTGCCTCCCATTTTTATGCATATAAATAAAAAACGAATTTTGGTTTTATAGAACGTTGTATTATTTTCATACCTAAAAATCATTGGTCGTTTTTTATTGTGTAGTGTGTATTCATCCAATACGGACTGCACAATTTTTCTTCGATCGAATTATTATCCACGAGAATTAAAAGCTATTCATTTATGTTTCGTGTGCTCGAATACTCTTAAAAAATCTAAACGTAAATCAAACATATTTCACATCAATTTTATGTCTTTGTAAGGTTTATAGATTATCACTTTTGTCTGAGTAATGTTTATTTGCTTTTCATAAGTATCGAAAATTCTCACAACATAATATTTGCATCAACGATATCTTCGTCATAAATTCCTCCGGCTCCAATGAGATTAAATAAAAACAAAATTAGTTTGGGTTATGGTCAACACAAACTGTTGTATCTTTCTAAGACTTTCCGAAACTACACAAGTTTACGATGTTGAAGTTGACATTGTTCTGTGAAAATAAAACGGAATTGCCTCTTTGTTTCTTTTTATTGCCCAATAAAATAATCTGCGAGACGTATTATAAGTTTGAAAACACAATAGAAAGAAATTCGTACAATTTTCAGTTCATATTCAGTTTCATTTGCTTTTGACAATACAGCCAAATAAATAATTACCCTCAATATAATCAGTGAAACATTGTTTACTTCGTAGGTTGTACAGAGAGATGTGCCGGGAATGGATTGCGCCTATTTAGCGATGGACACCGAAGAAGGTGTCGAGGTCGTATGGAACGAGGTACAATTTTCCGAGCGAAAAAATTTCAAAGCGCAGGAGGAGAGGATACAAATGGTATTCGAGAATCTTACTCAACTGGAGCATCCGAATATCGTTAAGTTTCATAGGTATTGGACGGACACGCATAATGACAAACCACGGGTGAGTCATAGTTGTTGAGAGTTGGCGTGTCTCACAAAAGATTGTAAAAAACTGAGCAAATTATCGCAGCAATCTCGAGACTTTCTAAAGTTCATTAACCTTGTAATACAAAATAGGTTTATATATAGATATGCATGTTTGCTCTGAAACTACATTTGTTGTTAATGAGAAATTTTTTTATTTGCTTTACATCATAAGGCAATAACGAACATACATAATACGTAATTTATTTCTCAAATATTACATAAATCAGCCTCAATGACCGGCGAGGGAAATCGACAACGGTGAAGCGTGAATTATTGGAAAACACCGATGTTTTTGTTTTTTCTATATTGAACATTGTGTTCTTTTTGAATATTGAGAGTGGTCAGATTTTTTTTAAAGCTATAAACTGTATTTGTGATAATTTTGGATCTTGACGAATCAGTATATGAAAATATTACTATGTTGATAAATATGGGACAGAAGAGTAATAAGTATTTACTTCCACAGGTCATATTCATCACAGAATATATGTCGTCCGGATCTCTGAAACAGTTCCTAAAACGCACAAAGCGAAACGTTAAGAAATTGCCTCTTCAAGCGTGGAAACGTTGGTGCACGCAAATTCTTTCAGCATTAAGGTAACGATTTTTTGTTTCTCGTATTATTTGAAACATGTCAAAAATTATCAAAAAAGCCCATTTAAAATTCAATGCCTATGTTCTCCTGTCTCTAAATTCACGACGAGAATGGTCTTCTTAATTTTGACTTTCTCATTAAAAGAAGTTTCGCAAATCTTTCGTTGATGCAACGAAGCAGTTTTAAATCTCCGAATAAATAATCAGAGGATATTTTTAGTTTCATCCTTATGGACAATTACAATTTTTCGAAATATCCGAAAAAAATAAGCAATAATTTGAGTTGTACATTGTGTCAGATGTGGCTACACAAATAATGAAATTTTGTCTCGTTTTTTAATTTTCAGCTATTTGCATTCCTGTTCACCACCAATAATTCATGGAAATTTGACCTGTGACACCATATTCATTCAACACAATGGTCTTGTTAAAATCGGTTCAGGTTTGTTTTTTTTCCGGATACCATCATTATATAACAGGTCGACCGGCGAGAATTGGTGAAAAATCGTTTACGTAAACCATGAAGCCCGCTGATGCGGATACTGTGTAGGAAATGAGTGGGTGGATTAGATTCGTCACTGAGGCTTTGTGGGCGATGAAGAATTAAATTGATTTACCGTAGACGGCGTAGACGCATTGTTCGCAATTTTCAGCCCTCGTATCATTGTGTTACGAGTTATATCCAGCGACTAATGCCGAAACTTTCAAGAGTCGACCTACGAAACTTGTCCACTTTGAAAATGAATAGAAGATTTTCGTGTTAACGAATATAACACAAATTTTCGTCTATCATCGTAAGAGAACTGATAAAAACCAAGTAGTTTGCAAAATTAATTATTGGTTATCATATGAACTAATTAACGACACCAAAGTTTGGCTTCAAACTATCATTCCGGTAAAAGCAGCCATGATTGTTTGCAAAATTTCTACTGAATGGTTTCAAAAAATGATCTTTTTAAATTTTTCTAAATATACTTTCGAGCACGTAGAAATCATGTGCCCAGAAGAACTTTGCAGCATAAACAGTTCGAATGATAAATACATCGAACGAGTAACGGTAATGTTCGTAAGTTATCACGAAAAATCTCTAGTTTACGTAAATCAGAGTCTATAATGAAGTTGAAGAAATATATATTTGGCATTGAACCAATTCGACTTGCCAAGTTAAATAAGCTCGAAAAGGTAAACGATAAACGATGTTTTCGACCAAATACAATAAAATAATTTATTCTAACGCTACGTCTTTTTCCGAAGTTACATTACTGACGGAATTATTACGTTTTTTTTTTTGATCACAGTAGCTCCAGACGCAGTTCACCATCACGTGAAAAACTGCAGAGCCAATATGAAAAACTTGCATTTCGTTGCACCCGAATATGGAAGTAAGTTAGAGTCGAGTTCTCCGCAATGCAGTTTTTAAATCTTCATCATTTTGTATCAACTCTTCACTTTATACTACGATATGATGTACGGTTTTTCAAATGAACTAATTTGTTTTTGTTTTTTTTGCTCTAAACTATATTCCAATTATCGAAATAAAGTTCTTTGCGAAATGAGACGAAAAAAAAACAAATAAAAGAATTTTGTACGTAGTTTCTTTGATTGCTCTGAAAATTAAGGATTATGAATCAGGACTCATCACAAAAGTTCTTTTGATATTTAATAAGGTTGTGATAGATGAAAATCCAAATTGGTTACAGACGCGACAACGCAGCTAGCACCCGCAATCGACATATATTCGTTTGGAATGTGTGCACTTGAGATGGCGGCACTAGAAATTCAGGGAAACGGTGACAGTGGTACAATGGTGACCGAAGAACACATAAGAAGAACGGTCGAATCACTTGACGAGGGACAGCAGAAAGATTTCATTCGCAAATGTCTCGAGGCCGATCCACTGAAAAGACCAAGCGCTAGAGAACTTCTGTTTCATCCTGTACTTTTCGAAGTTCATGCCCTGAAATTGCTTGCGGCTCATGCATTAGTCAACTCGACGAGTAAGATTTTTTTCCAAAAGCTTCTGATTTCATAAATCAATAAAAGACGTACGTTTTCTAATTATTCGTAAATCGCCGTATACTTTCAGCAAATACATCGGAAACTATAACAGACGAGGTACTACAAAGGCTATACGGTCCGGATACCGTTCTTGCAGAAGTAAAGTACCAAGGTCGACCACCTCAACAATTTCGCTTGAGCGATATACCTGTTGCGGAAAAATTAGAAAAGTTCGTCGAGGACGTAAAGTAAGCTCAAAGTTGATACAGTTAAAAAATATAAAAATCTATATTATTTGTCGATTCAGACTTATGCACTGACTTATGCGTAAACGGTCGCGTTATGAAACTTTTCCTCACATTTTGTTGAAACGATCACTTACGTAATTTACGATCATTTACGTTTGTTAATATTTCTTTCGTAGATATGGAATTTATCCGTTGACAGCATTTTTGGCAAGATCACCTCCACCAGTTCGTACGAGGGCGATATCGCCTGAGGTAACGGAGTCCGTTAAATCTGTGACACCGGAACCAGTTGACGTGGAGTCCCGTAGAGTAGTTAATATGATGTGTAACGTTAAGCCTAGGGAAGAAAGTTGCGAATTGCTTGTAAGTACGATAACATTGAAAGTCATTGCACAACATTTGAAAAAGATGTCAAATATCGTGTATCAAAAATTTGTATTTCCAATGCTTTTTTTTCAGATGACAATACTGTTGCGAATGGACGACAAAATGAATAGACAGTTGACTTGTCCTATATCTCAAATTGATACGTCGATGCTCCTCGCACAGGAGCTTGTACATTTCGGATTTATTAATGAGGTATGATGTTGTATATACATTTTTTAGACACTCAAAAATGATATCTGCCCCAAAACGATATTGACGATTAAAAGAATGAATATTTTTAAAAAATTTATATAAACTATCAAAACAATTTGACGAAGGTTCTCCTTGGTTAGGAGCATACATTTTGCGGAGTGTTTTTAATTTTTTAAGTAAACTATAATGTAAAACTGGTACCAAATAATGTTTGAAAACCACTCGACCGATTTGCTTGAAAAATTTGCATCGTGTCTAAGGAATTCTTTGTTCGAACTGTCCTTTGGTTTTCGCAGAAAGAAGAAAGAAAGGAGGGAAATTATTTGTAACATAACATGAGTACTTGTGTAGTTATAATAATCAATAATTTGGTGTTTCAGAATGATCGTGATAAAATAGGAAATTTAATTGAGGAAGCATTGCACAGTTGTTTCAACAAGCAGATGATGAGTCCAGGTATGATGTCGCTGCCGAGTTTACCGAGTCAGACGACGTTGTCGGGGCAAACAGTAGCCGAATATCCGTGCCTCCAACATCTTGATAATTCCGTTAGTGGCTGCAATACCACGGCATCAAGTAGTGATAGTGTATCTAGCCTTCCGCCAAAAATGTCCGGTCTTTCCAATTCGTATAATCGAACAAGCACAAATCACGAGGAGGGTGAGCCTCCGACGATCACCGAAAGTGTCAGTTAACCATCCTGGATACTCGGTAACTCAGTTCACTGTGCCACTTTGCACGCTCGATGTATAGACTGGCTATGTATTTTTATATTTAAGTAAATGCGACGGGCGAAGAGACAGAAAGCGAAAAAATGAGGAAAAAAAGAAAGGAGTCGAAAATGGTGGGGTGCCGTGGCTATACTATTTTTATCATAATAACTATAACAGCAACTTTTGTTTACTCCAATATCGATTGAAGCGTTGCAAGGAAATAATCGAAAATATTCCTGAGCTGTACTCTCTTTTGCTTTAGTATTGGCGGCGCCGATGTTAAAAAAAAAAGCTAAATAGAATTTGAAAAAAGACACAAAGAGAGGAAGCGAACCTTCCGTTTCAAACTTTTACGACGGCACGTCTTGACCAAAGCTGTCAAATCAAACTTGCACCAATTTATTTAATTAAAACGTTGGTTATTTTACGCTTAAATTGCAATTAACGGAATTATTGAAGAAAATTATCGCGCGAGACAACAAATATCCATTTAATTAGGCTTCATGAGACGTTTATTAGCTAAATTAAAGGAATGATACACAAACGACATAATGCATGTACTGACGTTTGATTTTCCATTCGACGACAATAATGTGAATTGAAAATCATTATCAGCAGACAGCTGAGTGTTTGTGCTACTATTAATATTCCTGTAGAACGTCTTCGACGAAATAATTAAAAAATGCGATGTATACATTTTCGATACGTATCAGTTGTTTATTTCATATATATTACAAATGGACGAAAATCAATTATTGATTACTATATAATTATTATTATTTTTCCTTTTTTTTCTAAGCTATTTTGTATAAAATTATTTTCTCTACTGTACAGCTCGTCTAGTAACTCGAACACGGCCTGAGAACAAGAAACAAAAAAAAAGAAATAAATTGTAAATTCTTCTCACATTGGGGAGCACACTCCAATTTTCAATATCTGTACGTAAACAAACAAACGAAAAGATGAAAAGAAAAAAAAACAAACTGCAGAACATTTGGCTAGCAATTTCAATACAAAGCTCGACTATGGTAACATGAGAATCCTAAATAAAACCCCACAGCGCTTGCTGCTGCAACTTAGCGTCGCGTATATGTGATTTTTAATGACAAATCAAAATAAAGGAAGCAAAAAAAATACAGCGCGTGTTTAGTTC
The DNA here is from genome assembly GCA_948107755.1 of Campoletis raptor. NCBI lineage: Eukaryota > Metazoa > Arthropoda > Insecta > Hymenoptera > Ichneumonidae > Campoletis > Campoletis raptor. Next base: position 13,995,593 of record OX403623.1, read on the forward strand.
GCGGGATGAGGGAGATATTGGAATGAAAAGAAAACAATAACATTGAGGGGGAAGATGAAGATTTAATCATATCTCGTTCGTTTATATTTTTTACGTTATTATAAATACAGATTGCATGAACGCCATTCAAAAATACTCGCCCAGAATAATTTTAGTGGCAGTAAATTTAAAAGCGACAAAGCCACGGCCCTGTTCTTGGGTATTATTGATGTGATTAAAACCAAGGTTATCAAATCTCAATGAAATTAGCCGAAATCTTTGTAAATAATTTATATTTTTAAGAGAATAAACACGTCTTTTGTGACGTGAAATGAAAGAAAAAAATTTAAAAAAAGAATAAAAACACTAGTCATATAGGTATATTCGAGTGCGAACGAATTAACACCGATCTTGTTACGTCTATTGCATTTATAACGCGTGCTTGAGCGAGATGACAAAAGCTGCTCCAATTTCATACGACGATTAAAGAAGTGAAAAAGAAAAAAATGAATACGAGAAACGAGAAGAGAGACATAAATTCATGAATTTCAGTGACGCATTTGACTAAGCGAATGACTAATCTACATTAGCGGTAACCCATTTTACCAACAACATAGACTTTGATCTTAAGTATGTAACTAGGTTATGACATTTAACGAGTCAATGTATAGCTTTATAATAACTGAAATTTTAAAGAAGTGAAGGAATAAGAAGAAAAAAAACATAAGGAGTGCGGCGACGACTGATTCGTTGATATTATAATAAAAGGGCTGTACAATAATGACAGTGATAAATAAATATTGTAATTCTCCCAGACATCTTAACGGAATCATTCAACTCGAACAGCAGAGACTCTCCATATGAGTATCCAATGTTATTTTTTTTTAATTTTTCATGTGTATCGGTGGTGTTGAGCAAGGATCGTTGCACCGTAAAAGCAATATAACTTCGGTAGAAAAAAAAATCGTTCATCTGATTTTCATGCATAATAATTCATACACCACTTGCGACGGTCGTGGGAGTGTCATCTCGAATATTTTGATAAATGTTACGGAACATGAGTGATTTTGATTTAATTTACACAAAACCGAAAAGCATTCCAAATCTTCCTGTTACTTGCTCATTTAAAAAGTATTGGGAATACTTTTTTATAATGAAAGTTACGAACAGCAGTTGTGCAGCCTGAGACTTATGTTTTTCAAAAAATGTATAAATCTCTTATTTTTTGCATCGTTAAACATTTTTTCTAATCAATAAATCGTGATAAATGCAGTGACGTGAGTATTGAATGGAAAACGTTGCCCATTCTTAAACGAAAATACACTCGGAGCTATTGGCAGATGTAATTTTTTATCTTTTGATAATAAATTTTCATAACAATGACGCGTTTCTAAAAATACCCATAATACCGATCATCGGACTCTGATCTCAATTAGAATCTCTAAAAGTTGACAAAATGAATACGAAACAGAATAAAGCACTAATTCGACTGCGGCACGTTGCAAGCACTCTCTCCAGTTCTCTTTTTTTCTAATTATTAAATACGAAAATATGCAGGCGGGGGATAATTACATAGTTCCTATACAAAATTTATTAGTATGATCGATTCACAGCAAGAGAGCATTATTGTTACAGTTAACAGTAAGATTTACACACAATCGTTACGTATCAGAAACTTCATACAAAATAATAGTCAGAAAAAGTTGATCTTATTTTTCTTTTTTTTTCTCATCGTAGTTGTATAAAGTATACGTTGATATATAAATCTTTGGACTTATGAATTACGATTAAAAAATTTAACCAGCGTCGTACATAGATCCTAGAACAATGGACTAGAAATTTTCGGGTAATGGATACCCTCATTCAACATTAACTCATTTACTCGTTTGGCAATAATCGTGATATTTTTTAAATTTCAGCATTTATCAAATCGATATAAAACAATGAATTATCCAGCAGCAATAAATTTTCGTACTTGTGTCAAAATTTCGTTAGAAAAAATGCAATTGCATTACGAAAAGAGGGTAAAAAAAAATCACTGTGCAGTATCTTTGCAGTTTGACAAACAAGTAATTTGACATTTCTTTTTGACTTTTGATAAAATTCTTTCAACGGGCGATCGTAGTTTGTTTCGTTGGGTTGCTGAAAAATCTATTTTTTGTAAGGATTCGTTGCTTACTGTTTAAATTGTTCGAATTTTTCTGCACTTAAAGTTTTTCACTGACTGAACAAAGTGTAACGAATTGTGTTCAATCTAAAAATTCGAGGGAATTTCGTGCACTGCGAAATAATATTCCAACGATGTAAACTTTAAATTCGTTTCTAATAATAGTTTGCACATAGGGAAACAAGTTTGATTTAGACTTCTTCATTCGTTTGAGTACGATTAAGGAGATAATCGAGATCGTGAGAAATACGGTCGAGCATACCGGTGCTCGTGTTTTCACAGTCGGTTACTGTAATTTCCGGCGTTTTTTCCTCGCCATCGGGTTGTTTGCGTTCATTCGTATTGGCTATATCGGGAATCGCACTTGTGTGTTCGCGACTCGTTAATTCAACGGTGTTCGAGTGCTCAACGACCTCGGTTTTCGTAGCTAATGTCACATCAGGCATTGCGCTTATACTTAAACGAGACTCGATTTCAGCACTGCACAATAATTTTGATGAACATCCTGGAGTTACGGAGGAAGAACAAGCCGGTGCTTGTGCCTGTGCCTGTGCCGGTGTGTCCCTCATAATACCAAATTTACTGGCTGTCGGTTCTCTAAAACTTGCTCGTCGTTGTTCAGGAATTCCATAAAATTCTGGTCCGTATCCCTGTGAGTTTCTTTTGGTAAAAGAGGACGTATCAAATTTCATCCCTTCTTGATACTTTCGTGGACTCGTGCTATAATTCTCAAGATTTATGTCGTCGCTATGATCAACACGTATCTCAGGCAAATATCGAGTGTTCGTTGGCACTGACGATTTGTTTGTTGAATAATTCGTTGACGTCTCGTTCATGTAATCACGAATGTCTATACTTCCAGCTGCGATTCCACGCGCTTCCAAATAAACCGGACCACTCAGCATTGCTCGAGAACGCGGCGGTGCACTCTCGTTTTCAACTTCACCAGGAGCTTTCGAACAAACTGCAAAATATTGTAAACGTTCATTAATACTTTCCCTTTTGTAAAAAAAAAGTAGCCAAAAAAACTCTTCCCATGTATAAATTTTCATTCAACATTATGATTTTATTATCATTGCAAAATCTATTTCAATATATTTTGATACCTTTTATCGGTTCCGAAGTGATTTCTCCCTTTTTCGATTTACATTTAAACTTTCGTAAAATTGGCTCCAACAGTCTAACTTCACCGTTAGCTAGATGTGTAATCATGATAACCATTCCGAGTAGTGATGATAGAGAAGCAAATATATAATGGAACATCATGGAATGTGAGTTTATATAAAATACGGAAGCGGCTTCGGTAATGATTAAACTGCAAACTATGATTGCAGCACGGTGAAGCATACGAATTCTGCAAAAGACGAAGCAATATAAAATCCAACACTAATTATCGCTTGTCATGATTATTATCATAACGAAGGAAGAAATAAAAATGAATACCTTCTTTCCAATGTTTCACGTTTGACAACGTTTTCCTCAACAAGAGCGTGAGCTTTCCACAATACACCAATGTACAATAGCATAAAAATGGCCAGCATCGTCGCAACGCAGCTTACAAAAATATTGTAAACGCCACTACCGTAAATCAACCACCACGACTCGTGTCTCCAACCCGTGCTCTTGTGAGTCAGTTCGGTTGATAATACCGCCAATATTGGAACGCCTTTCATCCAAATTTATCGAAAATTTATATTTTTATTTTTACAAAATCAACTAATACGTTAATATAACACGTGGACCTTTAATATTGTGCATACCTGTTATTACGGCAATAACCGTTGGTTGAAAATGTTTACTCGGACGAATTTGTGTCAAATCAGCATAGATTATAAGAGCTTGTGATATTGGTGCTGACAAGCCGACGAGCAACAAAGATTCCAAACTTATGGCGATGACGGAGTACGACGACTGCAAACAAATTATTCGAATATTTGATTTTAAAAGAATAATGCTCATTCATTTTCAACGTTATAATTCATTTTCTCTTCTACCTCAGGCAGATCGGTGTAAACTGCGTAAATAAAAGTACTCATAGCTCCAATAACAGCGGTCGAACATTGAAGTTTCAAAAAATTCAGCCACGTTTGATTTTTCAATAAAACTGTCCCAAGAACTATGGCAGTGATCGCACATTGTAAAACACAAATACCACACCCAAGAGCTACGACGAACGTTGTTCGTTCTTTCTCGGCGAGTGTAACCTAAGGAATATCAAATTTATTTATAAATACTTACAAACGTTTTTTTCATTTTCACAAGGTACGGAATTGTACAATAATCATTTAAAGAAAGAAAAGATTCAAGAGGATTTGAAGCAAACATTTCAAATTATTTATTCGGAAACTGAACGTGAAGCTTTAAAGTATATTCATAGCTTATTGATTGTACTAACTCGGGCTGCTCGCGATGTGAGAAATACAGCGAAAGTTCCAGGTGTTGAACAAATACAATCAGTGGCACTTCCATCAGGAATTAATGTACTGATGCAAGATTCAAGGTCCCAAACTCCAGCAGAATTTACAATGCCACATGACACGTTCCAAGCTCCTGACAAATTGTGCAAATGTTTCATTCGCAATTCGATTTGAACTTTCGAATGTTTGTCACTAGAAGGCGTCACTGCGACAGTGATGATCCGGGAATTGAAACGGTACTCGAGATCCGTGCCATCGCTGAAGTTTCATAATTATTCAAATATTTTAATAACGAACTTTTAAAAATGAGCAATTTAAAAAATTCAAACTGTTTCAAAATCAGTGATTATTTTTTGTAAAAATTTTTATTACATCTATATTTGAATTATTAATAATAATTATAACAATTAAACTTTCTTCTTGATTTTGTCAATCTTGGGTAAAATACTTACTCGAGTTCTTTGACGTATGCATTGGGCAAGAAGCGTGTGATATTTTTGTAAACAATGACAATACCGCTGACTGTCTTGTTTGCATTCGAATCAACATCGTTTTTCTGCACGCGAATAGCAATTTTGTCCGTATACCAATAAGGATACCTATGATCAAAAAAATAAAAAATTAAAAACCAATAACACGTACTGAGAAAAATCGAGAAACTACTTTTTACATTTTCGAACGTACATATAATCGTCGACTGGAATTTGCAGAGAATATTTAGTACTGTCAGTGTCATGAGCATGAAGAGCCTGTATATCAACTGCTACCGAAGAGAGAACCAAATGTTTGTAAGGGTAAATGAATTGTTTGACCCAGTACTCGAAATTTCTTTGCGTCAGCTGTAGCAGTAATAACTGTTTCTGGAAATAATAAATCATGGGTCAACGAGTTTCTTTTGTTTTTAATCGATCTTTAGTAACAAATAAACAATATGAATAAATAAATAAAAATACAGAAGTGCATCAAGAAAGAGTGCAGTACTCTTGGAAGGGGCTGAAGGATCTCACAGAATTATGGAAGTTAATTGAGTGGAGTCAGAGGTATAAACAGAAAAAAAAATTGAATGGTTATCGATTACAATTGTCAATTTTTATTTTTTGGAACACATTACTATTTTTTGTCTAACCTGCTGCGTTAAAATAGAATGCTCATCGTCGAGTATCCGACTGATTATTCTTGTCAAAGCTTCCGCTGAATTATACAAATCGTCAAGATCGTCTATGTTGTACTGATAGCGTTCAATTTCAGCGAGAATATTCACAATACGATCACCCTCGCCGGGATACAATGGAGCATGACGTGCTTGTAAAACATCCCAAAAAGCAAAAATCGTTGCCGAACCAGTTGTATTTTGATAACCCAGTGTTAAGCTTCGGAACTGTAAAAATAAACGATCGAAAGAATATTTAAACGTTGGAATGACCGTGAATTTCGGTTCAAAGTGTTTTTGCAAGAAACAGATCGAGTTTTTTGATAGCAGAATGAATTGGTTAATAATCCTAATCGTTTTCGATGATTTATTTGGATTTTTTTTTTTTTTTATCGTTTATAGAGAGTTGGCAAAAGGTTTGTTTGTTTCTTTTGTAATTTATATTTCAAATCTATCGAAAAAAACGCCTTACAATGAGACACGTTTCGTGTTTGATTTATTAAAATGGGTTCTAGCTAAAATGCTTTCATACTTACATTGCTGTAAGGAAATATCAAAGGTTCGTACAGACAAGCTGAAAAATCGGGCAATTGCCATTCAGGTGTAGTGGCATCTTTCATTGAGCATAATCTCGAAACGCGTCGTCCAATGAAATGGCGAGGACAATCCAAAAGTGCCTCTGATCCCGGACCAGTATCGGGCCAACGTAAACCCCATGCAGTTTCCTTCAAACATATTGGTACCAATGTACGATTCACGACTTCCACGCGTACTGACATCGATCTGTGTGCCACGTTACACGTGTAAATAACGGATTTCTAGAAAAAAAAATAATAATTCAATATCAACGATAAATCAACAATTAAAAAAAAAAGTATACCCAAATGTTTCACATGCTCGAAAAAATTTCAAGGTGATTATTTACTTGAGCATTCGTTATTTTGAGAATACTTCCAGCTGGATAAAGATCTTCCCAGACTTGTTTTCCTGGCTCTAGTTTTATTAGTGCACGATTTGTTGTCCATCCAAAACCTATTCCTAAACTTCGCATATTCGGTGTCATGCACATCAGTTGTATGTCACTGCCCTGAAATTTAAACCATCATTATTAAACTTAAAAAAAACACTTTACAAATTTCATCATTTGTATTATTTATAATCTGGAAAAGGTGTAAAAAAATCGAGATGAGCTTAAAGCCAACTCGAAGCTAAATAATTTGTCAAAAATCAGTAAATACAGAAAACAATTATTGTTAATGAATAAAACTGTTTATTAATATTGTGTAGGAAATTGATGCTCACTCTGAAAATTGTAGTTTTTTTCTCACTCTTTATAATTGTAAACATAAAGATGAATATAATTGGAAAATAATCGATAATTGGAAATTTGTTTCGACTTTTATTGATTTTCTATCTTTTTATTTTACTATTTCTATTTTTGGCTTGAGTCAATAGTATTGAAATTAATGAAAAAAAGTCAAGTTCGTATATACATTAGTACCTTGTCTATCGTTGCACTCATTGGTACGACTTTAACATCAGGTTCATCTCTGACGTCAATGTAGATACTTTTACATTGCTGGACACCCCAATCGATTGCTTGACAGGTATATCGACCGGTATCCAACAACGTAGCTTTATCGATCGTCAACAAAGACGTGTGAGCGTCCGAGCCATCATTCGGTAGATCGCGATACCAAATTTCCCTGAATATTTACGTCAATTTATGTTAAAAAATCTTGATTAAAATATTTTCAATGAATTTTTATCAATTCCGTAATTGAATCGTTGGCTAATCAAATCGATTAGGCCAAAAATTCTCTTATATCTTTTTTCGACCAATTTAATCATAAAATAAACAATTTTTTGATAAATTCATAGAAAACTCACCTTGTTGCTTTGGTCATGTCAACAAGCATATTATCTTTGTACCAAAGAAATTTGATACCATAACTTCCCTGTGCGACGCATGACAGGATGAATTGATCTCCCAATCGAACTTCCCGTTCGTTGACCTGATTGATGTGAAGACTCTGTTCGGACAATACGATTATTCATTTAATTCGACGTTTCTATGACGAAAAATCATAATCTTCAAGTTTATCTTTCGTTTTAATGTTTCAAGCAAACCTGCAATCTTAGTGCTGGTTTTTGTTGGAATGTGAAGTGCGTAGATTCAAGAGCAAAGTCACTAAGTCGCCTTCGTTGAACGAGACGATTAAGGGCCTCACGAATTTTATCACCGTCGTTGGAATTTCCAAAAAAGTGAAACGTTACTTCTGCAGTTTGCCTGTTCACCATACATATCGACATGTTTAAATTTGAATATCGAAGAGAGAATATTATAAAGAAATTTTTTGTTTTTTCTCGCCAAAAGATTAGCCACATAAAAAAATGATAATCAATCATTTTTTATCATTTCAATTGTGTTATTTGGTTCGTCGAAAAGCAATCTATTGTTTTTTATTCACGAAGAAAAACGTTTCTTGGTGCTTCAATATACCTACTCACGTAACATTCAGGATTTTCAGGTCCTCCATCGTCGAGATGTTCGAATTCTTCAAGTACTTGGCAAGCTGTGCAAAAAATAATTGATTTTCGTTACGAAACGACACTTCGATGAAATGATTGGTTCAGCAAGTTATTGGGAATAGGAAATAAGTGGGTCAAGAACAAATATAGAACATATTTTACGAGTTTTCCTCTTTCGAGGAATCCATTTCTTTTTATTTCAACTTCGTGGTTTTTTTTCTTACACAATATTTATCCGAGTTCACATTAGCGTGAAAACTCATATTTCAACACTCTTCATTACAATATTTTTACTTTTCATTACTTTCATTTGTAATCATAATAATAAATTCGGACAATGTCTCCACGTTTCTTGTAAAGTGACTACATCACTTTATTTCATTTCTCATGACTCTTGAAAACCATCGTATTTTTTAATTCCGTATGCAGTAAATATATTTTCCGTTAGAACTTTGAATAATGTTGGCAAAATATAAAAAAAATATTAAGGCTTAGACGTAGGTGTATTTATAAATTATGCAAAATGCGAATAATTCATTGAATGTCTTAATTTTCATATTATTTGTAATTATGTAAAAATGATTCTATAGTATTGATTTTTTTTCACGCTTTACATATTTCCCAAACAATTTAAATGTCCATCCAATACTATTTAAACGTAATAACGCCTACACAATTTATGAAATGTATAAAAATATTTTCGAAAGTGCAATCCATGTGTTTTTTCGACTCATACATTTCATGAAAACTGCACAAAATAAATCAATAACATACAAGTTTTCAATATTGATTAAATATTGATCGTACAATACGCGAATATACTTTGAATGATAATAAATATAAAAACAATTTCCATCGTCGTGTTCACATTTTTTTCTTTAACAAATTTTACATTTCCTTAAAACTGGAAAAAACAATATTTGGTAAAATTCGTAATTTGTTTTGTTTAGAAAATATATAGAAGAATCTATTATCAAAAATATTACATATGAGAACAGATTCTCTGAATTTTTATTGAATATTCTCGCAAGGCACAAATTCCCCAAAAAATTGAGGCAACTTTTGATGAAAGATTAAAATCGTGTTTTTTTTTCGAAATATTCTGCGTAGTATTGGAAAAAATTTAATACGGCGGATAGCAAGCAGAGCCCAATAGGGACGAAGGTCGTCGACGATGTGTGCGATCAATCAAAACTTGTCGCAGAATGTCCCGATCGATGAGACAATTCTTCGGGAAAAAGCTTCCGAATTCATGTCTCTTGTGGAATTTCTCCGGTCTTCAATCATTTTTTATATTAAAATTCCAGGATGGCTTTTTCTCCCCCATGATACGTCGTTGAAAAGAAATAATAATAATAATAATTCTTTCCTTTATTCGAGACTGGATTATAAAAATCTTTAGTCAATAATTTCCATGAAAAACTGTTGGACGAATTTTTGTAGTGTCACGACCAAGCTTTTTCCGACGTCTTTATAAATAACGTGTTCGCTTTTTTGTCTGTCATTCTTTTCTTATCGAGAACGGCTTATAAAAATATAAGTAGATAATTTTCATGATAAATTATTCGACAATTATTGCAGTATCAAAGCTGCACGTAAACGTTTTCACGTTTCGTTTTTTCCCTCCTCTCGTCGCGATCGCTCGGGGGGATCATCGATTTTTCCTCGATTATCTCATCATATCACGTTCGATAATTCGTTCAAGATTACTCGCGAGCTCTAGTCTCGCTTAGTCATTCCGGTGGTTCAAGAAAAAACGAGGAATCATTGGTAACGAGAACACACGATAAATCACGATGTTCAGGCCCGAGTGCGGATCTTAATGTGGTCTCTGATATTCTTATCACTTCTATACCACTTTCGCGACAATAAGCTTCCAAAAGTGTCATTTGCATGTGACTGCCTGAATCCATTTTGCCCTCCAAAGGTACGAAACACATGCTTCCTTGATTTTCACACCCTCGGGACGCGAGAACTCGCAATGTTGGCAGCATACCGCAAGTTATTTTGTTACTGTTTTTCCATTGTCGACGAAGATCTTTTGTTTGGACTTTCCATGCGTACAGGCCACTGTGAATGAAATAATCAGCATCCATTAATCACGATGATTCAATGTTTTGCAAAAGTTTTTTTAATTTATGAGTCTGATATTCAAAAGTTCATATCGTTACGTTAGTTAATTACAATTATTTTAATTATTCAAAAATCGTCATTTGAAGATTGTAAATTTGTTGTGAATTTTTCAAATTTCATTGTCCCATTCGATAAATTGAAAATAAGGTTTTATATTTATTTTTTTGGATTTTTCAAAGTAATCAAGCAATCTATTAAAAATTCATCATATTGGAGCGATAAGTGATAATAATTGCATTACTGATGTGTCATCGAATAGAATTTTATCTCAACAGAGCGTGCTGCTCAGATAAGACATTTTGAATTGTAATAGCAATTTATTCAAATATTGTCTCGATATAACTCTGTTGAAGATGTTTTATTTATTTTCTCAAACAATTGACATAAAAAATGAAATACAAGTAGGCAGAAATAATGAAGAAAATAGAAACTCTCATTATTTAAATATTTCGAAAAAAAAACAATATGTTTTAAATAACCAAGTTTAATTTTTCAACAACGAAATAACAATGAAAAACGAATTTTCGAAGGGTTTTGATTTACTGTGACGAATGAATATCGTCAGATTGGATGACACGTGGAAAGACACGCTCTCGTTTTGCCACGCGGAAAAATAGAGTAATTTGGACAAACTCTTACCTGTCGTTCGCAGCTGATACAGTTTGCAATCCTTGGCAAGTCATATTGTTGTTTAATTGATTTTTATCCTCCTCTTGATAATGCTTGTGTCTCGTTGCTCCTCGGCACACGTCACTGAACGTAGGATTAATTTTTTTGCTTTAATAACACACGTCCCAGTGGAACACACTGCTTTTTTTTAGTAAAGTGAATGCGTCCACGTATTTGTCACAACACAATACGGTTATGAAAAACCTTTAGAAATCACGATAAAAAAAATCGACGATCATTCGATATTCACTTTTTCGAGTAGTATTTTTTCTTCTTTTCCAAGACGATTATACAATATTTCGAATTGTAGATATATTTGATCGTGCAGATATAAGTATACCTGCGAATAATTACAGGTATAAATATACGATCGTTTTGAAGGTTAAGACAAAACTTTTCGAGCTCGACGTACTCTGCACTAACCGTTAGCACGGAATGTCGTCAGCCACGACAATTCGCGGCTTTTATTGATTCCCCTCCCACCAGTAGTCAGGCCATTACATCTCGACTTTTCCTCTCTCGCTTACTCCTTTACAAATATACACTTATGTATCACATACCACATACCATACACGACGAGACACGAACACTCATCGCGATCAGCCTCAACAAGTCCAGACACGACGAGGGGCATTCGTGTCTTTTTTTTTCATACACATAGCGTTATACATCGTCAGAGTATTATGGATATTCCGCTCAACTGGTAATTCCCCAACGTTTTTTCGTTTCCCGAACTTCTCGTTGGAACACTTTTTTTGTTCATAAATCGAATTATCATCGCCCCAGGATTCCGGGGGGAGACAAAAATTTGTGGAATTGTACGTCGAACCAAATATTATTGCAGGAAAGTGAGTTTACGAAAAAATTCCAATTTTCGATAAATTCTGGAAATTCATTCATTTTAAGCGACTATCAATTTATTGATTAGTAACAATCTCTCAAGGACATAATTTTATTTCTCTATGAAAATTCAATCGGTTTAATTCTTACTGGAATTACACATTTTAATCGAACATTGGTTTACGAATATGATTTCTGCATGTTCATCGTTGTGAAGCAACAATTTTATTGGTGATTTGGTTTCGAAGATTACGAATGATATAAAAAATTATAACATCGTGTTTGTAGAATGTGTTTTTGAACTCTTAAGCAGTGATAGCATTATTTCGAAGTTATAATTTTATTGAAATAATATTTAGTATCATATACACTTTAATAAGGGTCTCGATTTCTGAATAATTTTAAGTAAATTGCATGAACCATGGTACAAATTTCGTTTCGATATCAATACTATAAATTTATTATCGACAATCAAATATATTTAGTTAGGAATTTAACAAAATGCCAATTATGTATGGATATTTGAAAGAGCAAGAATTTGTATAAGATTGAAAAAATATATATATAAATAGAATAAAATTATGGAAAGTAGTTGAAAATAGAATTCTCGGGACATTTGTTATCATTGTCTTTTCTGATGAATTTATGCACTAGAGCCTCGATCACGTTGCCAGAGTGCAACATATCTCGAGAGCATTTAACGCGTGACCGAACGATTACTATTTTTATCCAAGTGTGATAATCATCGTGATAAAAAACGCGAGTACTTGTCAAGCAATTGTGATAGGAGTAAGAGATTTTCAAGTTTCGACATGTCGAAACAAATCGGACGAGACGGAAGAAAGACACAGGAATCTCGGGACGTTTTGAAGGCGATAACGCGGTTCAATGATTTCGCAATGTCACGCAACCGAAAACATTGGGAACTCCTTTCATTCCATTCGCGTGCCTGACAACAGGTCTCAGAATCAACTAAAGGCTAAGCCACGTGACTCGTGTTATGCCTAAATTCTTGGAAGTTTTTTAAACACGTCGAAACTCGATCGAACGGCACATGTTCCAGTTTTAATCCGTAGCATTGGCTTTTAACATATTATGTTTTTTCAAATCTTAAACTTTTAAATAAAAATCTTCATTAAAAATCTTTATCAAATTCGATAAAACCTTAATTGTTTTTTTTTATTGTGTTAAAAGTTGAAAAACTTAAGCTGAATTTTTAGTCCTAAATTTTTGAAGTTTTCAGATTGATTTATGTTGTGTCCGGGGTTTCATTTAATTTGCTAATTGGCAATTCTTTTTTCTTCAAAAATAATGTATAAACGTAACACTCAAGACTCAAAATTAAAGGGATGTCCCGAAGGATTTACAGAACTGTTCATTTTAATTTGTTTCTTGATTTCTCAGGCCACATATGTTATGGCTTTGTTTAGAGAAAAAAAAAGCTCGTGTTGCATAGCAGCAGAGATAAATCAAATCCAATCGAGCCCATGTGTGCTTTATCAATAAAGGTAATTTGCCAATAGAATGTCGCTGAGGTAAACGGCTAAACGGCTGACGAAATTGTCCGAAGCACAGAGAAACTTGCATCATCTTTTTACTCGCTCGCCGCCACGTATCCGATACTCCGTTGTATTTCGATACAATCCAAACTACCATCCTATATTGTTATACTTGTAAACAGTGGGGAGTCGACACGTGTATTCAATAGCGACGGAAAAAGGAAAAAAAAATCCTTATGTTAAAGCGCGAATAGGCGAAACGTGGATATAATTTTAAAAGAATCAAAAGCTTTTCAACTAATTTAGAATTTTGATGAAGATTTGATAAAGTTTATTTAGTATAAACTTATAAATTACAATAATCAAACTACAAAATCCATTAAAATAGCAAGTTTTTATGCTCAAGAAATTCCAAGCGGTTTGCATATTTGAAAAAAGTTTATTCTTCTCTTTCGAATCGATGGATGTAAAACTAAATTCAATCGAAGTTGATGAGATACGAAAAGTGTTAGAGCGTTATATTTTAATTAATTCAATTACGGTTCATTGCCATACAGTTTTAATTTTATTCCAATGGCGTTAATTATATTAAGGTATTTTGTACCACGTACCGAGACAAAAGCTTCAGTGACTCTTGCAGATAATACCTACTGGTATTTAATGTGCTTATACGACCCTATTGAAAATTGTTTACATTAGGCGGTGGGTGTGCAGCAGAGTTGAACGTTTCAAGAGCTTTGCGGTCTCTGAACGTCAGCAGTACTATTAGTAAAACAAGGAGGAGTAGAAACAGTATATTGTGTTAACTAACAAAAGAGGAATAGAGCGAGAAAAAGAGAGAGCAGACATTATTATAGTCGAATATGCAAATTTATCTGTACTCTTGTTTAAAATTAGCTGAGACAGTAATCTGTGGTGTCATTGTATTCACCACTATATTTGCACCTGTTGCACTCAAGCGGAATTCATGCTACGCTCGTTCTCTTAAACCGCATCACTTAAGTACGACAGCAGTTGATTAACCATGATCTAAAGACTCTGCTTCTACATCTTCTACTATAAGAACGTGAATTATGTAAAACTTAGCAACTTTGGAATGGAATCTTTATTTTTTACTTTTTAACAAAAATTCTTCTGTTTTTTTGTTTCTAAATTCAATGAACTTTCTTTAGATATTATTTGTACAAAATTCTAGAGACAAAATTAGAAGGAAAATAATGTATCAATTGCTAAGCACAAGGCAGTTTTTCTGAGCTTCCGATTGTGCTAATTAATCGTCGTAGTTAAATGTCGTGAAATAAAGAACAACGAAGAAAGTTTATGAAACGTTGTGGATGATTGTGATGGTTATTGTTAGTGATAGATTTTTAGATTATGAGAAGGCTCACTGGAGTTCTGTTTATGAATGTGAAACCCTAGCAAACGATGTGAAGTTAATCCGTAGAGATTAATAATGTACATTCACTTCCATTTGTATTTATAGATAGATTTATATTTATAGATATGCAAATATATGATGCTAGTCATCGGGAAATCCGGCCACAGGTGGATTCACTATCAGCACTAGCTTTACATTCATTTTCTATCTTTCCGTTTCTTTCAAGCTCTTCTCCAAGCTTTCATTTTGGATTTTTGTGTTTTATTTCGGAAAATTCGTTCTTTAGTTACAAATTCACGGCTGTGAATGAAATCTGCAAGAATTACAAGGCAAGAATACCTTTTGGCAGTAAAAGTAGAGAGTTCTTTAAATATTATGCCACTCTATATTCATATTTCGATTAATAATAACATTGTTGAACAGTTTCATCCTTTTTCACGTATTTATATATCTGTCGGATTTAAACTCGACTCAACATTGCTATTTGAACGGTTTCTGGGATTGAATTTTTTTTTTTTTTCGAATCAGCAATGCAAATCTTAACATTGATTTGTGAGCTGTATATAAAATAGAACGTTTGTTCGTTTCTCGAACGAGACTGCGAACTATAAGTAATCATTATTTGCCTACGTCATCGCTGTGTATGACGGCAAACAGACGATGAAGATGACGACGGAAAGAATCGTTGTGAGACTGTTGATTGACAAGAATCGTATAATTTCGTAACAGAAAATACGTATTTCTTTATTAATTAGTTTATTTATAGAATATTGGGATTGAGCAATTTATTATTTTCTGATTTTTGGGTAATTGACACTTAACATTACTTTCAGAACGTTCAACAATGTCGAGGGGATGTCAAAAAGTATTCAACGCCAATATGACCTTCGAGAAAATGCTGTTTCGTCAGAAAAGAAAATTACAAATTTTTGCGACAACCAACTCTGAACAAAAACATTGTTCATCAAGAAATCTTGAGGAAAATTTGAACGAAGAACAAATGAATATTGTGGAAAAAGTTATTATCGCCAATACAGAAATTTCTAGAGATCATTTAACTCCTGAATTAAAATTACATCTTTTGACACCGAAATGTCGACTCTACAACGAACCAATTACTGATGAAACATTTGCTCATCCATCGTCGATTAAAAATTATGAGATGAGAATATTTCACGAACCTTTTTGGTCGATATTTTGGCCAGGAGGCCAAGCACTCACGAGATTTATTCTCGATCATGGAACAAAATTACTGAGCAAGTCGAACGGGGGAACAAACTTTTTGGATATTGGATCCGGATGCGGGGCATCCGCTATCGCTGCTAAAATGATTGGAGCTTCGAGAGTTGTTGCAAATGATATCGATGAAGGTTTGCACCACCATTTTTTATATATTCATATTTATACGCTATTTTTCTCGGACTAACACATGTGGAAAAAAAAAGAATTATAGAATTATTGAAAAACTTTAACAATCTTTACAATTTAATCGGTTAAATTTACCATCAATTTCCTAAATTTTTTTCATCATTGTATGTCGTAAAAATTGATGAAACTATTAGTTCACAAATGGGTGGCAATGTTGCTTTACTGAGAGTGCAAACGTCGGAATGGGGAAGTTAAAGGGACGAAGAAATGGTCGTTGGGAGCCAGTTGAGTTCATTGGAAATCTAACCCTTTGACAATAAAAATAATAAAAGTGAAATAAAAATAACCGTTTGGCAACCTCGGGAACTTCCACTATATTCTATGTCCTTATTTCCTCGTTTGGAATTGACGTCACGTTTACAATCGTCGTATAAAGGAAAAATAACGTATTGCAGTATCGAATTGCTCGACATTTGTCTCTAAAATGGGAGACTGGGAATAGACGAGTCTCGAGACAGGAAGAGATATTTAATGGGAAAACATTTTTAAGAAAAAATATAAAGTATCATTGAAGATACAACGATTGTCGAGCGGGGATTCCCTCGTTCATTTTATCCCGTAAAAAAGTGGAACAACTGAGTTCGAGCTTATAATCGCGATAGAAACAATTATTATTGCCATTCGGTTCAGGTGGTCCTTTTTTTACGAATGAAACAAAAGTTGTGTGGAAGTTCACGATTTTTCAAAGTTTATTCTGAAAAAGTTCGAATTTTTTCACGGTTTTGAATGTTCGAAGAATAAAAAATGAAAAAACAAATCACTCGTTGGTTTGTTTGCGTTATTGTTAAAGATTGCAATTTTGATTGAATGCACTTTTTGCGCTTCTATTTACCAATGGAAAAACTTTGGGTTTCGGAATTTGAATGAATATTGAAAATGGTTGGTTCAATTTACGGATAAAAAAGTTCGAGTCTGGGGATTTTTGATAAATTGCATTTGTTTGAAGATCCACGAATCGCACGACGTTGCATGTCGATTTTTTTTTGCAATTATCTGCAGAAAAAAAAATAACTGCGGTCTTTGCAGATACAAAAATGTAAAAAAATCGGGATTGATTGAAGTTCCATGAAAGAGATTAAAATTTCCCTAAAACGAATAACGAAATACGTTTCATTGAAATCCGGGATTTCTTTGCCCACTTTCAAGAATGCATTCGTGTCACCTGCTGCAATCCCAAAAGGGTTTTTCCCTGCCTCCGGGTGTATCTCTTAACTCGAGAGTGAATAAAATTTCTGGCGCGCGAAGGCGCGCGCGCGTCAGTGAAAGGCGTCGAAACTTGACACGGATCTTTATTTTTTTTTAGTCTTCCCAGTAAAGAATCTCGTTAGTCGAAGGGATAACATTTTTTTCTTTTCCTTCTTCTCTCGAAAGAACGCTCTTGACATTTTTGTTTTTAGTAGCGTCATGGGTTAATACAATATTAAGTAAATTGAGATGCTTTAAGCTCTTCGTAACGTGTCCTAAGAATGCAATTATGAATAAATTGGAATTTGGTCTCAGAGTTATTTGTTCAAACAATTATTTTTCATATTGATATGAAAAATTTATTTTCTCAAGTCTTTTCGACGACCCTGAATATTTGACATAATCAGCGCGTCCGAGAAGAGGGAATTCATAAAAACTGTTGTTGAATCGTTCAAGCGAACGTGAGCATCAGAAAATCAGGCACGTATCAGGCACTTTTCAGAAAATCAGGCACGTATACTACACTGTAATGTCTTCCCAACAGAAATGAATAATAAATGAACCTTGACAGGGACAACAAATGTGTGAAAAAACAAAAAGAAAAACCTTCGAAAAAATAGGAAGCTGCGAAGTTTGACCTACATCAATAGTACATTAATCGTGACACACATTTTTGACCACTTCACTTTCGCCGTGGTCAGGTCGATCGTTAATACTGATTCGTGTGTCGAAGGTAACATTACTTAACATACGTGTAGGCACGTTCTACGCCTACGCGAAAAACAGCACGTCGGTTTTTGATTAGCAAAACATTGTATCGTACCAAAGTTCGCATTCTTGAATCACGAGACATTTTTGTCTTCTTTTTCTTTTTTGAATATTTATTTACAGTTTTGCTACGAAATTAGGTCAAACCTTAATAAGGAATCACAAAACGTAATCATTTCGGATTATTCCTGAATAGGGTTTATAAGTTTTAGAGAAAAACTGATTATTTATTCAAAAATGGATACAACTCTTATTTCGTGAAAAAAAAATGATCTTGAAAAAGAGAAAATTAGGCAACGTTGAATTGAACTAAGCGGATTTCCCTCAAAAGTGCAATGATTTGGATTAACCAGCATTTTTCTAAAATACTGTTGAGAAATAATGAGGACTTGGGACGTTTATAAACTTGCTTATTGTTTTTCATATGGAGACTTAAAAATTTGTAATTTTTTGTTTGTAAAAATATGTTTTAGTTGCTTGCGTAGCTACAAAATTGAATGCCTCGCTGAACGGTGTTGTAATCGAGACAACGTCGAAGAATCTCCTAGAAAATCAAGTCCGAGAGTATGGATGCAATTTCGATATAATATTGATCGGGGATTTACTTTACGACAATGAAATTGCCGAGTCTCTGATCCCCTGGCTCGAGGAAACTGTACGATCCAATGGTTCGAGGATTTATCTCGGGGATCCGGGCAGACATGCTCTCACTGATGCATTGAAAAGACGCATGGAATTGAAAAAAGAATATTCATTGCCAGAAAACGTAAAGCGAGAAAATTACGGTTATAACAGTGCCACCGTGTGGCAATTTAAAACCGATTGATACGATGTAACTCGATGTTTATAAACTTTGCAATTCAATCAAATGAGGTTTAAAAATTTATCTTAAACCAAACGACGCCTGGACTCCGCAATTAACCAAAACGTTATAAAAACCCTCACCACCATGAATTATTTAATTATTGAATATATAATTTATGACAGATTCTTATAAAAATATGATTATCCTAAACCAAACAACTCCTGAACTCCGCAATTAACCAAAACGCCATAAAAACCCTCGACACCACGAATTGTTAAATTACTAGATAAATTACTCAGCGTCCGCTGGAATCAGCAGACGACAAAACTGCAATATGCTTGTCCCGAGACTTTACCGAGTCTTTTCATCATATGATGAGGACATTTGCAGTCAATAATATTTTTATTTGCTTGAGATTCACTTGACTGACATAATAAGATTTGTAACAGAATTTATCGGGACTGGTTTTGATAGGCAAATACAAAAAAATAGTTCACCAGAAAAGAATGGCTGTGAGCAAGAGTCTAAGATAGTCTCACAAGGCTACGGAAATGAGTAAAATGTGAGAAAAGTGAAGTTATCATCGTGCGATGGGCTCGTAAACCCACGAAAGTGTATATATGCAGGGCAATGACATAAATACTACTCCGAGTGTTATCACGAGCCTTCCTTGTCGTTGTTTTTACGATTTTCGACGTCTCGAGAAACTCAATCATATAATAGATATTTATTGATAAATGAAAATTAAAAATAAAAACAAATTATAGTCTGCATTTTTTAACTCACCTGTTTGCTCAGAATTGATTCTACGCTTCCGGTCGAGACACTGGTTCTGGTACGTATAGATGTCACGTTTGATAGTTTTATCCGGCACTCGTATCTTGCACGATCTGTCAACAAAGATTAACATTCCGAGTACGCTTTTATCAGACAAGTTATTTTGAGTGCAAGGGAATCATTGAACGATGTAAAGAAAAATCATGTTCTATTGGTGAAAATGTGACAATTATCTGGAGCAAATAATAAAAAAAAAACAACGAAACTTAAAATATTTAAAAATATTTTCGTAAAATATTTAAAAATATTTTCGTAAAATATTTAAAAATATTTTCGTAAAATATTTAAAAATATTTTCGTAAAATATTTAAAAATATTTTCGTAAAATATTTAAAAATATTTTCGTAAAATATTTAAAAATATTTTCGTAAAATATTTGCGGTTATAAGAGATAACTCACTATTGTAGATTCGACTTGGGTTTTTACAATCGCACGGACGGTTATCTTTGGTCGAGTAAGGACACTGAAGAATGCAGGATTCCCCTGTACAATCTATAATTCATAAAAGTTGAGTATATTTAGAATTTCATCAACAGCCATGTCGCATTTATTCTTAAACGGTATACAATTTTTCTTTTCAGTTTTCGACAGTAGTCAGTAGCTTTCAGAAATATTGTTCGCCGGATAATGAAACAATTTTTTAAAACGAATTTGTCTAATCAAACATCAAGAGAATTCGTGTTTTTTCATTAATTCTGATAAATCTTTAAAAAATGGTCTGCTGACTCGTCGAAGAATATTTTATTTGATATTTTTTTGAAGTTTAATCAATATTGACGATTCTCGATAAATTTTCTAGAAAACTGTTGAACAAATAGTTTTTAGCTTCTGGCTCAATTGAGGAGAAACTGCGAAAGTTGAGAAAAAAAGTCTTTTTGTTTGATGATTAAACCGATGAAAATGTCTCGATGATGTGTCATAAATAAAATTAATTCCGGAATCATAAACTGAGCGATCTATTACAATCGATTTGACTTTAATGTTACTCGGAATATTATGACAGCAAATAAACGATCAGATTTTTTTTTTTTTTTTTTTTTTTTTTGAGAAAATAAGAGAGTAACTATCGATAAGCAATAAAATATAAAATTTGTTGACATACCTGCATTGAGAACATCGGTTTGTTCAATTTCACAGCTGTGTCCGGTGTAACCAGCGGAACATTGGCATCGTACCGCTTCCGCTCCGACGTGCCTGTAATATATCATCCGCTCGATTAATTTTTTGAGCCTTTATTGTTCCTCGAAATTCTCGATGAAAATCCATTCAAAAGGACTTTTCAAGGCCGATCAAAAAAAAAAAAATCATTGAATTGTAGAATATTCTGTAAAAAAAAAAAAAACGAAAAAATCATATTAAAAATTCGTACTTGCAGGTGCCACCATTGCGACAAACACTATTTCGTTGATCGTTCGTGCAAAGCGGTCCGTTGCTGCATTTATCACCGCTGAAGTCTTCGAAGCAATGGCATCGGAAAGTGCTGTGAATAAAGAAGAAAAATTCTTCAGAAAATAACGTAAAATTTTGGATATTTCGAGTAGTTGAAAATTCAATTAAATTTCTCAATTGAATAGAAGATTTTTATAAAAAATTTACACGATAACAAATGATAAAAAAAATTCTTTGTAAAGTTCGAAAAATGTAATTTATAATAAAAAATAAATCTCACGTGTAATCGAGGGCGAGGATGCAATTTCCTGTATAAGAGCAATCGCGAACCGTGCAAGAATTTGGATTTGCCTCGGCCTCAGTGATCTCGTACGTGACGTTAAACCCGTAGACATTTAATAGATCGTGAAGTACGCGAACGTGATTGCCTTCAAGTCTGTCCAACACGAATTCAATGACGAGAAAAGGTCTGTACGATTTGAACCATCTGTATTCGAAGACGTTGCCTTCGGTGACCTCCTTAATTAAGGTACCACCAAAATTTGTTGTTTCAGACTCGTAATAAGCGTACTCGGTGAATCTTAATCCTTTGTAAACGTAAAGTTGGGTAAGATAAACAATGATCGAACCATTAGGATGATTGATCATCGATGAATCGATAACCCAACGACATTTTATGGGAACTTGAAATGCATTTGGAAAATTTGGCGTTGATATCACACCACGTGGACTTGTCAAATGTCCACCACATTCTTCCGTTTCAGCTCCTATTTTCGATGTACCACAAATACTTATAAGACAGTACAGTCCAATTAATTTCAATCCTTTCAATCGTAGCTCCATTCTCGTTGTTTTGCTCGTTTGCACGTTACACCGATGACCTGTTGGTAATAAAAAAAATGGAAAAGTTTATCAATAGCGTTTAAATGGAAAACAATTATGGTAATTATGCAGACGTGGGGCTTTAACTCAAAATGGCTTCAAACTGTTTTATTATGCTTATATGGACTCAGTAATGTTGAATCATGCAATATTATGGCGGCGTGTGACCTATAACACCGTAAAAATTATTTTCAACAAATTTTCGATGTCATTTTTTTCTTTGGCTTCGTTGCTTCAATGATAAAACACCGGTGAATTTTTTAGGTTTAAAATTTTTTTTGTTAGTGATCACGGGCAAATATTCAGAAGAGACAGTTTTCCGAAAAATAGTTTCCTCAGTTTTCAAAACTGAGGGAATCTGCTTTCATCGTTTCGTTCTAAGCGTAAATTTCATTCTACACAGCATAAATCCAAACACAAACAAGGTGCTGTTGTGTGTGTGAGAAAGATAATAAATTCTATCACCGTTTTTCGGAAAAGTGGCTCTTCTCAGTATTTACCAAATTCACACCTTTTATGATTGAGAATAATGTATCTAATAATGTTGAATTGATATGACTCTTTTTTGTTTATTTCTTTTGTGAGGTTTCGATCGTGAAGGTCAACGTTACCTTCACTGACTGTGCAGTCCGGTCAGGCGAATTGTTTGAGGAATTTCTGAGCTTTACGATTTAGTATAGGGTTCGAAGAAACTTTGTGATTATTTAAAGATTTTTCCTATCGTGCGAATTGGCCAAAAACGCGCCTTTGGCCTAAAGTGACTAGCGTTGGTTTAAATAATGTGCTTACAAAACGAAAAAGAAACGTTGGCGCTGATGAGTGTCAAAAAAAGAATGATTATTTGTATAATCGAGAGAACGTCTTTTGCGTCGCTCTGTGAGTTGAAATATTACGATTTTTTCTTTTTCTTACGATGAAAATGATTAGTTCGAATCAGTAAATAATCACGATGAATAATAAATTCCGCGTAATATATTTCGTTTTAGAACTTCACGGTTGACGAACTGCATCAGCAGTGGAATGTTTAATTGTAAAAACAACATGTGATTCACGTGAAATATTTCTACAGAAAATCGATCAAGACAGACGATAATAAAAAAAACGAGTTTATCGGAGAAAAAAAAATTTATCTGCATTGATCGATGATAATTCTCAATGTGGTCATCGACCGTTATTTATATTTATAGGCTCGAAATTAATTACGCTTTCTTTCATTCGATTGCAACTTTATATTCGACTATTTTAGAAAATAAAATTTTTACAAACATATTTTGTCATAATATCGATTGCATTAATTACTATTTCCAATTATCATCGATATTCCAATTGATTATCAACAATAAGAACATAAACTACACTGAGCATAATTTTTCATGCACGACTGAATGTTTTTTTTTTTGTTTTTTTTTTCAATGAACGCAACATTAATTCTCCGAAAAGAAATAAAAATTACGAAACGCAGAGAACCTACTTTTCTATGGATAATAATAAGAATAATAATTTTGTCAGGGTTTACTGACTTATATTAATTATTATTATCATGGACTGCGAAAAAATAATAGAACTTCCCGTCATTACGTAGGCATTGAGCGTTCCTCAAAAATGAAGTTACAACAATTAAAGTAAAAAAATACAGTCGATGATTTATTTCTCATTTTTTTCGTCTCTCGGAACAAACATCAATTTTCGTAGATTAAACGTGAGGAAAGAACATTTTTTTACACCACGAAATAATCGTCGATTTATTCCGAATGTGACAAAGTCAATCGAACAGATTTTAATGAAGCACGGTATTGTACTAAAAACTTGTTTAGGAGATATACGCTCTTCGGCCTGTTTTTATATTGTGATTCAATGTCGGATGGTTGATCAGTAGTAGAACTCAATTAAAACCAAAAAAGACGGAAGTCCGTACGTAAGTGATAATTAAAAATGACACTTCACTTACATATCTGTAGTTATTTTGGGACATTCATCCCGTTCTCATTTTGGGGAGGGCTGTCCTCTCAGGTTTGCATGACGTCTATAGCTGCAGGATCGTCGATGTAAAGTGTCGTAGCGCGAGTGTTGTTTGGGTAAGTGGAACGATTTTAACACAGAAATGAATGAAAAGTAGAGGGAGTGGAAGGGGAGAGAAATTATAACTGAGCAAAGGACGTTACAGGGTCAGAGCCTTGTCATTCTTGCAGCCTCACCACTGGAAGTACACTTTTTTATTCGCTGATTGTCCCAAATCTCACACGTAACACAATACCGAAAGTGTTTCAAACCAATGTAAAAAAAAGTTCACAAGACATTACAATCTCCGAAGAATGATTTTTAAAGAAACAATGAAGAACATTTTTTCCGATGTTGAAACAAAAGAATTCGATATTGCGAACTGTTGAGCAATGCATTCGTTTTTTTGTTTTTATTTTAAATCAGTATTGCAATTTTTTCAACGATTGAATGTAAAACGCGCACTTTTCATTTGGATCAGCGAGTATTTATGCGTAAAGTACTCATTATTTATACAGGTACTAGAACTCTCAGGACGATAACCACTTTGACTAACGTGCGTACACTTGAGGCTCGTTTTTCGTTGACGAATGCGCGCCCTCGAGTCTAGGGAATTTGCGGCCAACCACCCGTACTCGCGCACACACATACGTTGGGCTTATAAAGCTGAGTTTGCAGATAGTGGTTGGGCGGTGAGAAGTGACATTTGACGAAAGATAACTGCCAATTGACCACCATGTACAGACACGCCACAAAATTACACTAGGTAAACGGAAAAAATGAAGAATCGATTTTCGGAACGTTCAAGGCGTAACATTTTTCGTAGATTTGTATATTACGTGATCGCGAAACCTCACAAACCGCGGTCGAGTAGACGAGGCGAGGACGCGAGTTCGAAAATAAAAAATAAACAACGTGTAGAAAACTACGATTTTACGAAAGGTTTAGATCGGTATATCTATATTCATATGTTTACATCTTTATAGATATGTATTTTTTCATATGTACGTGTATACACACGGAGATTTGCATACTGGAGTAATAAAGAGTGCCGCGCGAGCTCATTAGACTCTCGAGACTGGGAGCCACTGGACCCGAGCCCCGAGCCACTCTTTCTCCCTTGTATGTACCACGAGCCACGATATCGAAGGATTCTTCTCCGTGTGTTGGGGTTGTAAACCCCCCTCTGCTTCCCCGCCCACTCCTTCTCTCCTCTCTCTCGCCTGCCTTCCTTTTCACCAACCCTGCTGCCGCCAGACTTTACACGATTTGTGTGCGAAGCGAAACGCTGGATGGGGTTGGGCGTTAGCTTCTTCCGCAAGAGAAAATCTTTCACCGCGCACCCTCCGATTCTCGCAAATCTCTCCGCCCAATAGAACAGGAGAAGGGATGTTTCCCTGTTCCCTCGAGAGGGCTGTTGTTGAAACAAAGAGATCCGGGATTCCGGATTCTCTGGACGAATGCTTGAACGAAACGAGCCAAATGACAATTGTGCAAAAATGTATACAGACAATATAATAAAGAAAGCGTCACTGGTATTCTGGTATATCAAAATGTGGCATATATACCCTTAGTTCGCGCATTCGCCGCTACGCAGCTGAAACCATCGAACAGATTCTCACAAGCGATACGTCGCTTAGTTATGCGTTTCAATATATAACAAAACCTGATGGATGATTCAAATCATTCAAATACGTCTGTTTTTTTTGTCCGTAAACCTTTCTTTTTTAATTAATCGTTAAAGCAGTGCCTTCCTCTAGCAGTGAAATCAGGAAAGCTACGGGCATAGCTTTCGGCGCTACGAAAACAGGAAAGGAAAAAAAGCGGGAAGGGAACATAATAAACAAATACAGCGTTTTGACCTTCGTACAATTTTTCAATTTTGTATTTGAAATTTTTTTTTCCTCATTAATCAAAATTTGCATATTAAATCGTAAGATAAAAATTATTTCGTAGCTCTTTTATTGTGATGAAAGTTTTTTTTATTATTTTCAACTTTTTTTACAACGCACTTTCGACTGAACTTATTCTATACACAACCTTGTAATCCTGCGAATAAAATATATTAGAGCGTTATCTCTTTCATAACCTTATATTATCCTATTTGAGATTAATTTACAGAAAAGGTTTCACAAGAAGCAGCTGAACAGCTCCTTTTTTTCATGTTCCCATTTTTCATCAAACATCGTCGGAACGCCACAGATTATTGTTTTTTTTTCCTTGGTGCCCAAAGTTTATTTGCAGTCTACAGAAATGAGTATGTTGTCTATCACGATCTAATATCGAAACGTGAAAACCAACAGGATTGTAATATCACTTTTGGCAATACTGGAACTAATGTTTGAAAATATTTTTTTTCGTTGCATCTCAACGATCTAAGAATTCTTCACGTTCGTTTGAACATAAGCATGAACTTTCAAATTTATCCAAATTTCAGTACTGATCAATTCTTTGAGAATCGGAGAAAATTTACTCATCACAAAAAATTTTAATATCCAAACAATGTGATGTCAATTTTTCAGCATTATTATTATTGTGATGGACACATAACGGGAGACGAAATTGTTCGGAAAATTTCGTAAAATTCTTCATATCCGAACAATGTGATGTGAATTTTTCAATATTATCAATATTCGTATGATTATTACTGAAAATGAATGTTCGTGTAACGTCTCAAAGATTGTTAAAATAGACGTCCTTGATATTACGAAAAAAAGTAAAGTTATAGATTGTTCTTTGACGAAAGGAAAATAATGCTGAACTTTTATTTTCATCAAAATATCAAGTCTCTCTGAATAAAACGTGCAATAGGATATTCACCAATCGGACGATTCATAGATTACCTTAAAATTTTTTAATCTTTTGAGAGCGTTGAACACTAATAATAATTTATCTAATAGAAAAAAAGTTTTGGTTGTGAATAATATGTCTAAAGCATTCTTCAATTCGATAATGAGTTCGATTTGAAGGATCCTCAAGACGTTCGGCAGTCTTTGAATATTACAAAAAAATAAAATAAATAAGTAAAAAATAACAGATTTCAATGTAACATTCGAACTGCAAAAAAAAAAGTGTTTTGAGCAAGAAAAGAACTTGGGGTGCATGTGGTCACGACGATATTCAAGTTTGTATCGTTAGAGAACAACGAAACTTCTTCTGTTTTTACTATTCCTTGCAACGCCCGAAATTTATACACGGACGTTCAGACTATGAAAAAAATGAGTGGATCATTGTTAAATTCGCAATATATTGGAAAATCGAAAAAAAAAAAGAACATTAACGATTGAAGAAGATTCGTTGCGAACGAACGATAGAAACTTAAAAAGCATTAATCGAGCCGTGACCAGCTACAGGCTTAACTCATAGGATTATAATATTGAGCCAGAATCTGTAAGTCCAGGTCGTTCGTTTGTGGTGAATGGTCCTGCATTTTACACTGTTTAGTTTTGATAAAAAAAAAAAAATATATATATATATATATATATTTATATGCATTCAAACAAATAAATTTGAGAATTACTCGTCATTAATAATAATGTGGAATAAGCTTTGTTCACATTTTCATTCCGGAGTACTGTTTAAAAAACGAAATAGTAACGAACGACCATAGAACTGACAGTTGGGAATTGCGATGAAAAATCGTTAAGCAAGTTCCACATGATGTAATAATATAATAAATAAAAATTAAAATAAATGTAAGAGAAGGACGGTTAAACTAATTCGCGATTATAATTAATGTACAAGCGAAGAGGCGGAGGTAGAGGCAATTGCAGAACTTTTTTCTTCATACAATTGGAAAAAAGATCTTTTTTTATAATGTGGGAATAGGTTTTTTCGTCGTTGGATTCGCGAACACTGAAAAAAGTATCATCGTCGGAATCGGAGCGTGAATTTTCGTTGGAAGAATCGGTGCGCGTCGACAAGCTGTATCCTGACGGGGATGATTTTTTATCGGAATTTGGAGTACCGCTGTTGCCAGTGGAAGTTGAATTAACGCTCGAGTCGTTCGATTCTGAGATATTGGATTTTTTGCCGAAATTCGAACTTCCGTTGCTTCCCGAAGTGGATGATTTTCCTTCGGAACTCGATGTAACACTGTTGATGGTGGAAGGTGAATTTTCACTCGAGTTATTAGGTTCCGAGATATTGGATTTTTTGCCAAAATTCGAACTCCCGTCACTTCCGGACGATAATGATTTTCTCTCTGAACGTCTTTTCAGACAGGCTCCATAATCGCGTCGATTATTCGCTGCTTTCTCATATTCATCCTCGCTGGACGATGGATCCGAAGAATCTAAATTTATTATCCGATCGTTCTTATCTTCGATCTTTCCGGTTTCGTTGACACGACGATTATTATCACCGTTACATCTGCTGCGCTCTGCTAAATTCTGTATCTTTGTTGATTGATCTTTGAAATGTTTCATCCAAGAAAAGGGTGACTGACCAGTCGGTGAAATCGGTGGTGACGGCTGTGACGATTCACCGTTTTCAAAATCGTATTCGGAAGATACACTCTCGTTATTGACCGCTTGATCGTTATCAATGGCTTTCAAATCAGTCTCAAACGCATGCTTTATTCTTCTCGTTATTTCATCATCTTCGCACGACGAGTCGCTGCTATCAGAATTTACAATCTTTGATTCTGTCATCTTCATTCTCAACAAAGGTCTTTTATATAGTGACGACTTAATTTTGTCGTTACTCATTAATCCATGAGGAGTCGATTCCGAATCATCCGGACTATCGTTCGATTTTTCTGATGCGTTACGTTTTTTTCTACTACTTGATGATTGATCATTTGTACTTCCACTTTGTTTTTCGTTTTCTGCTAATTTCTCTTCCTCCACCTCCTCTCCTTCGTTTTCATTCTTCTTGTTATTGTCGTCGCTTTCCGTTTCATCTTTCATGGCAACGTCCTGCGTTTCCTTGTTGTTTACGTAGTTACCCATTTCAAAGTCCATCGTATTCTCATCATCATCATCATCATCGTGTTCCACATCTTCCTCCTCCTCTTCCTCTTCCTCCTCGTCGAATCCATAATGCTCAATTTGCCATGAATCCGCATTTAATTGTTCCCTAATTGCGAATGGATTCATGCGACAATTCGGAGCAAATACATCCTCCATTTCCGATTCCGAATCTTCCGAATCATCCGAATCATTAACCGTGTCCGGCGATACGAAAAATCGAAGACATTCTTCGAGTATCGTTTGCGTCGTGGAATTCATCGCGAGCTGCAGAGGAGCTATCCCTTCTCTTTGTAGGAGCACTGTTACGATTGAAAACAAACAAAAAAAAATCAAAATTACACATTTAGGCTCAAACAAGGATTTAGAAAAGAATTTGACTAAAAAAGAAAAGTACTTTTTACTAACAAGACTTTCTTTTTCAAGAATTCAACGAAAAGTTATTCAAGACTATTGAAGATTTGAAATAAATAAAAATTTCGTAATCATCGAATTTTTAAAAGTTGCTTATTCACACGTTCGTTAAGAAGAAAAAAAATAGATAAATGTAACCAATTGACTGATGTAAGATATAAAAATGAATTCTTACAACGATCGCGAGTCATTGGGATAACCACTTCGGACTGCCATCCTGACAAGGCCTGATCGTCCGTCTTCGATGAAAGTGTTAATCGTCTTTTTACCACCAAATTTTTATTCTCGGCCCACACCATTTTACGTATGTGGCGTCTTATTGAGCTACGACATAATTCCTGAAGACTTTGCGGTGTCCACAAAGCTGTAAAAATAATTAACGCGAATAAACAGTTAACCATCAAACAAATGAATTGA
This sequence comes from Campoletis raptor, assembly GCA_948107755.1. Taxonomy (NCBI): domain Eukaryota; kingdom Metazoa; phylum Arthropoda; class Insecta; order Hymenoptera; family Ichneumonidae; genus Campoletis; species Campoletis raptor. Next base: position 14,025,451 of record OX403623.1, read on the forward strand.
GAAATTTTCAAAGTTCAGTTAATTCTCGATCGATGGATGGAATATTGATAATTATTTTATCAACCGTTAGTGCGTTATTATCAGACGAATTGGAAGAAACGTTTTCTGATGACGATAAAAATGTTTATTATCAACAAGTAATAACGGTGTAAAAAAAAAGAGTAGCAATTTGACGTTTGCCTAAAGCAGCTCGTGGCTGAAACAAAACATAGTTCAAGAATGCAGTTCTTACGTAATTGTAGTAGACATCGATCAACTCCTTCTTCTGGTGACATCAAAGTCGCGAACGAAACCGGAAGCATGGCATGATTCCGCCACGTTTCCTCGCCTGTTCTTTTTGATCGAAGCAACTGATCTTTGTATGGCATTACCAGAATTCCACCAATTTTAACAAATTGTTTGACGAACTTTTCGTGAACTTCAGGACAGGCAGCGCCACAATAAACTCTGTCGTACTGTCGGTTCGGTATGACGTTCAAAAAGTTTCCTAAAAGATGTCAATATGTTTCTTCAGATTGTACATTATTTCAATTCACCTAAAATGTACACAACCAATGGTAAAGAGTTTTCGGTGAAATTTGCCAAAACGTCTTGGAGTTATTTTGTTGATGCCATTGCGCCGGCGATGGTTTTTTCTTTTCAATTTTTTTCGATTTTTTTTTTTTTTTTAAGTTTTCTATAATTGTTTTTCGTCCAGCTATTCCAATTGTCGCACAAAACATAACACGAAAACTATTAGTTTGAAAAAAAATCTCAATAAGGAAAAAAGTCATGGCCACTCAGAATATGGAAAGACAAAAATTCAGAAGAGCCTTTTTATCGAAATTTATTACATATTTTTTTGATGTACTCTTCCGGCGAAATGGCGTTTAAAATTATCCCGAGAATTATTCGCAATTTTATCAAATCAAAGAAACAACAAATAGAGCTGGTCTTACCAAGTTGAAAAACTGGTTCGCAGAATTCGAAAACGTCTACATCAAGAGACTTTCGCTTGAATTCTTCCAAGTGCTCTTGAGCGTATATCAAACAGTCCTCATGCATCTCTATGCCGTGATTAGTACCGCTATCACCTAAGAAATTAAAACGAAAAACGTTAAATTTGTTTGAAAACTGTATGAAAACTGAAGAAACCAAACCTGGATATTCAAAACTGATTTTTGAACCTTTCCAGTGAAAATGCCAATTCAATGAAAATAGAATACATGGTGGATGTGTGAAAGAGTTATTCGTACCTAGAATGAGACCGGCAATGGTGCTGAGATATCCGGTACCAGATCCAATGTTGAGAAAGCTTAAACCTGGTTTAAGGGACAAACCTTCCATAACGCTACTATAAACACAAGGAGCGGACAAGTGTATATTGCCAACTTTACAGGACATGTCCCTGTAAGCAGCTTCGCGATGCGGAGCCGATATATAATCTCCTCTGTCGACCGCTCTGAATGCTGTTTCTACTCTTTTACTAGTTATGCGGTTGTAGGACAAGAGTAGATTGATAAGTTCATCATTGTCTTTGCCAGAACTCAGGGAAGACCCCATGATTGACAAATCTTTTTTCCTTCCTGTGGATAAATAAATATATTAATTTATGTATTTGTTATGATAGATTTGGGCGATGCCCAATAACACACACAGCAGGAATCCCCTTTGATCAATAAGAAGGAGGAAAACAATAAACGGAGATATATATATGAATGCCGATAAAAAACAATAATACAAATGATTACCAACAATACGAATAAGATGTGATATCGCATGCGGATTTACAAACTATTTACAAAAGAAAATGTATGATCATATTTAAGTTTGAGTTTTACTTTGCGTGTTATATGCGCGATAGAAAATTTTACGGAATATTATTCACATAAATTCCGTTGCATTTCTGAATGGTGCAAACTTCAATGTTATGCAGAGATAAGTAGAAGAAAGACAAACTTTTCTCGAGCGTTATCTCCCAATAGGGGAGCGATGTTCGCCTCGATGATTGGGAGAAAAGAAAAATAAACAATAATCGTTGAAAAGGGTTCAAAGAACAGCGCCAAAAGTATAAATGCGCAGATATATATATTTTTTTTTCATAGAAAAACGATGCAAAGTATATAACCCAGAAATTTGTAGAAAAAACAGTGAATAGGTGATAGAAAAATGTTGAGAAAAATAATGAATACGTATTCTAGAGGAAAAAAACGAAATTTTATCTCGTGTCGAAATGTTTTGTCGAAAATACCAATAAATTACGCGGCCTACAAAAATTTTTCATAATAGTAAAAGTGCGAATGAGGCTGTCGAAAAAAAATTGAGAAAACAAATTAATGTAATAAAACACACGCAATTGTCGAAAAAATATGTGAGCGACAATGATGTACGTGTCACATACAACTATGAGACAAAAATGTATCAAATCAGAATAGGTTCCGATCGAAACTTTATGATTTTCTCGAATTCATTTTTATTTCTATTATTATTTCTGAAAACTTACCTTGCACGTAGAAAAAAGTCAACGAAAAAAGAAAAGATTGATGATTTCTAAAGAAAATGAGAAAGAAAACAACTAATCGAGTGACACCGAAGAAGTCACCAAGAATTTGTTCCGTACATCTGTTTAGCCGACATGCTATTGAGTTTTAGAGAAGAAGCAAGGTAACAGCGTTTCTAGCGAGTGGCAAAACAATCGCGATTGCAGTTCCAATTCTGATACTATGTCGTTGACATGTTTGAACGTAACTGGCAACTGGCAGTGACGACGATGGCAACGACGCTTCTCTCGTTCGTAGATCTTTTTTTGTTTTCATAATAATAATAGTAATAAAAATAACCTGTGAGTAGGGGGAGCAGAGAGCATCAGCTGATAGGGGGGTGGGAAAAAAATACACCGACAGAGAGATGAAACATGCTACGTACGTGTATATAAAGCTATTTTGTCAGTCAGAAAATGTAGGGTCAAAAATAAATCAAATCTCTGCCTAAATTTCCTTATCGTAATCCTAAAATTCCAATACGTTTTTCCGATTCATTTCAACTATTTCTTTTCATATTTGAGTCTTCCAATCCGTTAAGATTTCAAACTCAACTGTAAACAAACATAACATTCAAAAATGCCGATATCTTGAGAACGCGATTTCAGATTATCGAGGGTCAATGTTCCTTTTATTCATTTCACTAATTGTCAAAATAATAATATTCTCTAATCAAACTTCGCGATATCTGTTTTAAAAAACATCGCCTGACCACGTGGGACTGCAATAATATTCAACCTCTTCTTTTGCTAACTATGTGTACGTTTAAAAATCGATTAGTAACTTTTTCGTCTATTATTTGTATTTTACATATATAGATATATATAATACGCCTTCGTTTTGAGGTTATAAAAATGGCGACATTACAATCATAGTTTCAAATTGAAAAATCACATACAATTTATGACGAGTAGGCATATCATCAATAACAATAATAATGATTAATGATAACAACAACAACGATTACAGTTTAACAAAGAAAATAAAAAAGAAATTCTAGTTCTGATTAGTGGCAACTGATGATAATATTCACATAGAATAATAATGCATCGCATATATATTCATATTTGTTTATATATTAAATTTTTGAACGAGAATTGTATCGTATGATCTTATTGGAATTTGCAGTTTTTTTTTGTCTTTCGACTATATTGCACAGGAATGGAAATTTGTGCATGTAAAAACCAGCGCCGCAGCAATGTATTACAATGAAGTGTACAATGACAAAAGAACGACGATCAAACGCTAGTCGGTTGTTTTTTTACGTTTTCTGAGCCGTTGCTGATAAATTTTTGTAAAAAAAACTCAATTATTTGTGACGTAGAAGTTTTCAGAGTTGACATACGATGTAAGAAATGAATATTAGCGTGATTTTTTAAATCTTTTCTGCTTTATCGGAATTCTAGGCAAATATATAAGTAAATATAAGAGACGTATCGCATTCCGAAAAATTCCGATGGATCCGACGATTACCGCGTTTGCGCAGGTCATTTTAGTTCTTTTTTTTTTATAGAACTGCGTAGTGGCTAGTCTCGAAAAACTTTTCAAAAAAGCGCGCGTTTCCAACAATTTTTGTAATATTTTTCGAAGAATATGTCATTGAAACCCATTTTTGCTGCGAGAAATAAATAATTGGATATGTGTAAATTTCTTTATAATTAGCAATAACGAGATTTAGTAGTAAACATAAAAAATGTGTTTTTGATAATCAGACGCGCGCATGTGGAAAGAAGTCTCGATGCCAGCGACCAGCCATCGGCCGGAGACCGAAGTTTCGACCAGGACAGTGTTTCGCGCAGGCGCAATGACACCTGGCGGTCTCCGTATGAAACTGTTAGTGACTCTGTTGCACTGTCTGCTATCCTCTTGATTTCGGAATAAAAGACACGATGCTCTCGTCAGCGATTTAGTTTTTGAAATTTTCTAATTGCCTTCCGACGATGAGATCAACTGAGCAAAGAAAATCTAACGTCAAATGTATGAAATTGTATATATATTTCAACTGATATAAAATTTTGAAAACTCTTAGCTCACGCGTTTTCTCATCGCAAGTGCGAAATCGTAAATGTAAACACGCGTTTTGACATTATTTATTTTATGCTCTGTTCCATTCGAGTATTTTGAAGCATATCCTCTGATAATTTAATGAGCAATCGAGAAGTTAAAGAGCAGTGTGAGAGAAAAAGTAACATATAAGAAACGAAGGGGTATATGTTTTGGATCGAACGTGACGGAGCAATTGTACACACGTGAAAGGTGCTTGCAGGAAAACATAATAAAAAAGAAAATGTAAAGTGAAGGCGCATGCGCGTTACAATTTATCGTCCATCTCTACCTCTCGGATGATGGCGACTGACAACTTTAAAACGTGAGTTTCTTACGACATTATTACTTGTAGATATACCTATTTTTTACCCTAAATAACGCATATGCATAGTCCAAACAGAACACTATATATTCCTAATTAAATAACACTCGATTTACGTTTCATCTTATTTTCAACGTTAAAAGAGTCGCTGATAAAAGTACGTTGGACCCAAAACATTCATTTATACAAGTCCGATCCTAGCATGTATCGTTGTGTGCGTTTATGTATGCTCGTGCGTTCACATACACACACATATATTTATATATACACACACGAACTTTTATTTTACGTATTCGTAACTTTTGTAGGATCGAAACGTTGTTATTTCATGAAATACATTATGATTTCCAAATGTATAGCCTTTTTATGCTAAATTCAATTAAAGTTGATGCTCAATTTTGATCTTATACATAATTGTTGTCATTCTTCGAATTTGAATAGTTTCGTAATCTTTCATACAAAAAACATTAGTGAATCAATGAAATTGAATCGATGTAGAAACAAAAACAATTTATGTCTTCTGCACACGTTTCATTTTGATCAAATTAAATACGATTATAAAAATTATGTTTATATATAGATATATGAACCTATGCGCGATCATAGCCTAAAAATGTACGCTTCGCACTTCATGGTTGAAAATGTCAAACAGAAATTGCTTTCATACTTCAAATCGAAGAAAAATACATCGTTTTATAGATTTTACTTTAGAACTCTTACAAAGAGGTTACATAGTGTTTGGTAAAACGTTGTGTTTTTTTCGTACCGATTTCCGTTCCAAGCAAACATGTACTTTTCATAAGAGTTTCGCATGCATATATATTTATATTTATTTACGTGATACAATTAGTTGGGCTAATCTGTGCGCCATTGACGAGAATTTTCGGAACTAACGACAGGGTATTCGATACAATTCGATATTCACTGTTAAAATAGTGATAACTCCAAAACAAAGACTTTTCAGTAACGTCTGACACATGAAATCGTATTTTCAGTGTACACGTAAAAAAACGAGACCATCAATATATGTGCTCCGTACAGAGTCAAATATATACTTGCATTCAAAGACTATTCGCTTAACCGTAATATTTATTAAATTATGTTAGTTGTAACAAAAATGTAAAAGGATTCGCGTAATTTGATTTCGGTCCTTATGCAGTAAAGCTATGAAAAAATTTGCTAGAAAAATTTCTATTAATATTTTCTCTCTTGATATAAATTGTACAAGACACGCGAACTGCAATTCCATGCCATAGGATTCGAAATAAATATATTATCGCTCCGATTCCAAATTTCGAAATTTTTTTCTGAACAGTTTCGAGAGCATCGATTGTGTCTTATAAACACTAGTTTTGGAGGTTAATATTCGAGGCGACGCGGAAAACTCGAGAAGAACGTCGCTCATTCGTTCACAGTGTTTAGAAACATGAGAACGTCCAAAAAAACAAGTGGACTTAGTATCATCAATAAATCGAGAATCAATAAAAAAATTCCTTCCAAGCTCAAGTTTTAATAACGTAGAAGGAAATTGTAACAGTAACGCTCATTCCTTTTTTCACGACACGTCGTTTTCAAAACCATCTTCATTGAGATTGCATGAATGAGAGAATTTCTATTGGTTAGTAAACAGTTCGATGTTGAGGCGACTTGATGCTTAAAATCGATCGTGATTGGTCGAGTGGGCGACATTACGGAATGTAACTTGAAAAAAATGACGGAATTTAGGACTTGTTTTCAATTAATCAAAATTTATCGATTGTATATGTATGCAGGGGGGAGGGGAAAAGGTGGTCGAATAGGGTCTGAGATAATTATTTTACATAAATTGTGTAAATAGTATTTTCATCGATAGGTTCACCATCTTATATTTCTATAAATATTTCAGGTCTAACTAGCGTAGGTTTGATGGTAAAATCCGAAACATTTTATAATTCGACTAGGCAAAAATGATTACTTCATAAATTCTATTTCTCAACGAGGCTTGTTGCGAAGTTGAACCTCGATCCAGGGTCGACCTTTTTTGGAATTATAAGCTTCTTCCATACGTATATGTGGCGTGACATCCCATTATAGCTTTAATACTTTTCTTTCAATGCTTATAGTGGTAAAACGCTGCCGTGTTCTTTAATATTTCTTTGTTCCTATTACTTTTACTGTACTATTGAATACCAACATCCCGCGCTTTGATGCTATAATTGCGATGTTTACACAATGCCTGATTCAGATAGAAAAGAAAAGCCACTTAATTGGGGATTTTCTCTAGAAACATTCCCCTCGACAGGCGACCATTGGTCTGTGTTGTTTATGACCCTTCCACCCGATCCCTGTATGAGTGGTTGTCACCGAACGAAGCCGATTTCTACCTGCTTCGTTTTCGTTGCCTTTTTATTTCATTGCCGTTACTTCAGACGTGACGCTACAGCTTTGCCTCTAGGGTTTGACATTGTGAATGTAATTTCTTTACGTCGTTTTTGCAATATTCCGGCGACCACAACATCTGCATAGATGCTTTGTGCATGAGCGTTAATTACTCGGGTTAATCTAAAGTCGATTTGCAGATTCAAAGCAATATGTTGAATATCCTCCTCTATCCCCGTAACGAAGGGAGGGGAGCATCTTGTAGAATTTTTGTAAACATTGTAAACATTGAAATCCTTTTAAGTTTTCTGTTAGGGCGATCTATCATTTGCCTGAGTGCGAGAGAGAAAACAACACGTTTTTTTTGGACACGGTCGATATTTCGAGAAAAATAAAAGTTGTACCTTCATTTCTGACGAAAGAAAAACAACGTGTAACTTATTGTATTTTACTTGAATCAAGCCCCTCTCGTAATAGAACGTGCAGCGGGATTTTTACCAACCTGTAGTTTATGAATCGCCTTAACACTGTTGGTAACACTGTTTATGCGAAGACGTTAATGTGAACCGGTCATGTTCTCGGCTACATTACCGTCTTAGCAACTCTACTTGGTAATCAAAGCTATGCGCAGTACTCTTCCAACGGTACATTTTTACATTATTATTTACATTAACGAAATGAATTCAGTGATCTTTCGTTCTCAAAACTGGATTTCTCTTTCAATTTCTATTATTAATATATCGATCTACAAATAGATAATTATAAAAAATGAAAATAATTACAAACTCGAATTCAAGATCGTGTTGAAAGGATATAAAGAAAAAGCTACTAATTTATTTCGTACAACAAAAAGAAAATGTCTGATTACCGTTTCAAAAAAATTTCATTTCCATAAATTGTTGATAACATTCTATTTAGTTGTAAAGAATATTCATAGTTTTTTTCAAAGCACAAAAGTTAGCCGATTATTATTTACACATTTTTCAAATCCTCCAGTACTGAAATTTTTGTTAAACGAGACGAAACTTACGATTGGCGACTTCAGCGGAAACGGCGCTTGATGAGCCAATAGGAAAAGCTACAAATAAAAACGTTGCGGTCATGCGTAGCGGTGAAAATGCGGCATTAAGCGATCGCGTATGTGTGCGGTGCGAGTGTAACGTCGTCGTGAGACTCGAATGCTCAAAAGTGTACTCCAGAGTCGAGACCCGTGCGATTTATTGTTCAAAGAATAAATAGACGTATACAAAAATGTTACGAGTTGAAAACATTCATTTAACTGAAGGAATGTTATTTCGTGAAATTGTACCACAAAAAAGTATAATTTAAAACCCTATGAAAAAGTTGCGAATACATATTGCAAATCGGATGGAAAAAAAGTGTACGATTTTCGTGGAGGTTTTATGTGTGCGCGCTTCCATGCGTCCGTGTACGCGTTAAAATTATAAGGGGAGATTGTTGGGATGCGCGAAGAACAATTTATAAATTTAATCCGTACGAATAAGCTCTCCTTGATTCTTTCGTACATACAACTTTTATCGACATATAGTGGCGAATGAGAAAACAATTATCGTTTTTCTCGCTTCCTTTGTTCAACAATTGTCATTTTTCTCATTACTTTCGTATTTTCATGCAACGTTTAACGTTACTGTGTACAAAAGTCGATGTTGGACTTTCGTGTGTTTTTTTACGCCGGGATTTTGAACAAAACTGCAATTGCACATGTACACGTACTGAAACATCGAATAAACGATAGGCGGGTGTTTCAAACAAATATAAAATTAAAGTTATTCCGTCGCATGCAAGTGATCCAAATTTGAAATTCGTCAATAATAAACGATTTTTCGATACTTCGAAATATTCGACATTCGTGCGCGCGCGCGTCTCCCGTGTTTGTGTTTTGTGCAGTTTTGTGTGTACGTGTGTGTTGTACACTACATATATTTTACCTGTGATCGACGAAAAACTTCTGGACGCACACTTTATCAATTATATTAGAACAAAATTAAAAACATGAAATAAAAAAAAGTTATGTAACTCGTGTCAGGTGTGGGTTTTCCAATATTTAAACCTGCGCTGACGCTTTTTTCGTACTAGGTTCGTACTTCTCTTATATTGAATTCTTTGATTTATTTCCTTGCCTTTTTAGTTTGTGTTTTGTTTATCGCCTTCGGAACTCTACTCGATCTATACAATTACTTTTTTTCTTGTATGCATTCGCCAATTCCGCGATGTTAATTTTCGGTAATTATTTGTCGTATAATCGATTTATTTCGCGTTAGGACGCAGTGCAATCTTTTATTCCATTTCTCAAAATTAAAGTTTCGGAGAATATTAAACGTTCTCTTCTCGCTATGAAAAAATTCTCGTGTTTTTTTATTCATTCGTGAATCGTGCTTTTTTTGTTCGGCCAATACATCGAAGCTTCGACGCATCTGTCATATCGAACACAGTTCTTTCAATCGTCATTTTTTAACGGAAAGATTATTTTCAAGAATCGAACGTTTCGATGTTTTTTTGTGATGTGGAAATAATTACGTGTCCTTAAAACAGTACGAAAACAAAACCTATATTTTTATCGATTCCAAATAACATTTTGTATCAAAACTGAAATATAGTGTAATAGTACAAAAATAAATGAAAAAAAAACCGCAAAACAGCGCATTTTTGCAATCTAATTCTTGTGTTTTGAGGATTGGCATTTTCTGGGATAAAAAAAATATAAACACCAAAATGGAGCATTTCTCATATGAAACAAACTTTCAGTCGGTTGTTTCTTTGTCGGTACAGAGATTAAAAACAAAAATATATTTGAGATAAAACTCAATTGGAACTATTATTTTATGAATAGTTCAATCAAATATCAAAAACTTTAAATGTGGCTTCGTTTAGAGAAAATTTCGAACAGTTGTTTCTTCGTCCATAAAGAGTTGATTAAAAAATAAGCTACAAAGAGCTGACTATACAGCGACGCTCATCTTTAATTTTTTTAATTTTTTGAGATTGCAAAAAACATGGCCCGTCAGTGTGGCATGCTTTGAGGAACCTAAAAAGTGTTTTTCTTAAAAACAAATTAATTATTGAGATAGAGAAGATTAGAGATTATTAAGATAAATAGAGAATAAAAAATAAAGTTTTGAAAACCTCTGAATAGGATGGAGGAAGAAATAGTAGTGGATGATGTTGATGACAGCAATGTTGCCGATCCTCAATCGTCGGATGATGCTTCTACTCGTGTAATGCCATTGTTGTACATCCAGCAAGGAAAATTACGTTCCGCCCAAGCCGGCGCCTCCAATCCAACTATAGTTTCATCTAGCGCCACTCAACTGGCAGCTATTATCAATCCAACCCACAATTCGGTAATTTCTACACTTTTTTACATTTGTATTAAAAAGTGTTGTTTTTGTTACTGCTGCTGCGATTGTTCATCATAACGAGACAAGTGATAAAAATTGTTTCAACAAGTTTCGTAATTCGCTTTCTATAACGACCAACATATCAATCAGCTTAGTATTAATTATTCCGCAATGATCAATATTTTGATTTAATTTTGTCATAGATCCTTTGCCAGGTTTTCAAAACGAACATAACTCTTGGTAGGAACATTTGCTTCGCTAGAGCGGCAATGTCTTTTTTTTCAGCAAGATCCAAAACGTTTTTTGCATTATTGGCCCGTAGAATTAAATCGAATTTTTCGTCGCAGAAATTTAGAAACTCATTTGGATGATCAAACAGTTAGATATTTATTGAAAAGAATAAGAGTATAAAGATATTTTTGTTTGTTTTCCAAGTACGAAAACTTCATGACAATTAAAAATTAGTCAATGTGTCTTATGAATAAATTTAATATTGCAGATTGTTGCCGGACAAAACAAGGTCTTTATTCAGGGGACAAATCAGGTTAATACAGCTCAGAATAAGCAACACATAGTGATACATCGTCCGTTAAGTGGAGTGGGCGGTACGACGACGTCACAGGGACAAAAGCACATATTATTAAGAAAATCAAACGCTTCAACGGCTCAAATAGTTCCGTTAAATACGCCGCAGGGAAATTCGACACACGCCCAGCCAGGAAAACACACGTTTGCGTACCTCGGAACAATTATCAAGCCGAACAAACAACGAGATTCCGTTGTATTTCCTGCAGGTAAAAAGAAAACACGTTATCACGACACAAAGTCAAATCGATAATTCATGACGCATTTTAAACATTTTTGCCAATAACTTTATTTCGCATATCAGTCAATTGAAAATATTTCGATTAATAATGATGCTTATAACTCTTCACAATTAGTATTACTAAAGATTAATTTTTGCCGAGTTTTATAGAAAGATAACATTTATTTGAAAAACATCATCTGTACGAAAACTTGTATTTCTATAATTTGTTATTAATTTTACAGCCACATTGGGTAACACGCAAATGAATAAATCAAAGCTGGTCATAACGCCGGTGCTGTCACAATTGGCTCAAACGTCGACGACCTCCACGCCGGGAAATTCAACGCAATCGTCAAAACACGTCACAAATTTATTACTGCCCGTTAACATACCGCAGCAAACCGTCTCCAACAAGTCCAATATGTTTAACGTTAAGATAAACAATGGACAGATTAATCCCGATAACAAAGGAACTATCACAGGTTAGTTATTAATTATAAATAACATTTCAGTTCTAAATTAATTAATTTTTTCACAATTTCTGGTTCTTTGGAAGACCGATTATATTTATTATATGACAACACATCGTTATATTGTTGGCAAATTTAAAAAATCGAAGAAGTAAGAATAGAATGCAGGACGATTACATTATAAATCAAATGATCACAGAAAGATTGAAAAAAGGGGTCTTGAGTAGTAGAAAGAAGTCATGAAGAAAGTAAAAATTCTTTTTTGGTAGTTCTGCGAGAATCGAAAACGGCCAATTCGTCGCTTCATCCGCCTCCTTTGCACCCCATAACCAAGATGACTCTGATGGGAGGAAAAGGTGTAAACAATGGGTCGTCGGACAGCATTAAAATAACGGAGAATCCGGATTCAGCGGTTATAACGCCGATACCTAAAAAGGACGAGGTCAACGGTCAACCGGAAAAGAGGAAAAAAACGAGAAGTAATATACTTCGTGGTTCGAGCGAAAAGAGAAAAAGTTCAAGCGGTGGAAAAGCTTCGCAGGATAATATAATCGATGTTAGTTATTCACTGAGCAGTCCGGACTCGGAACACGACAAAGAAAAAAAATCTCATAATGATGACGATATTACTTTGATTAAAGTTGTTCAAAACGATGAAAAAACAGCGAGTAAACGTAATTCGACGATCGACGATGACATTAAAATTGAAATTATCAAATCACCGGCTCAAAATGAACATAATGAAACGGATAATAAAAACAACGATATCAAAGCTAAAGAGGTTAAAACCAATGATTCCAAAATGGTCAAGGATCTCAAAAATTCCGATGTCAGAACGAAAAATCGTGACGAATGCAAGGAACTCTTGAATGGCGTTAATCCAAGCGATCCCAATTTCGATGCTACCAAAGTTTTGGAATGGAAAGATGGCGTTGGAACTTTACCCGGTAGCACTTTGAAGGTAAGACATTTTTCTCTCATCTTCATTATTTTATATCGAACAAGTTAAAATTATTTAATAGTGAAAAGTTCATTAGAAGCAAACATTTCCAATTACGAGCAAAAATTCTTAGCTTAGGGATCTCATAAATTGTCAATAACAAATTTTTCTTAGTTTTTTTATTCGAAAACGTTCTGAACAATCGTTTATTTTGATTTTTTGGTTGCTTCATTTTTTTAATCGCCGATAAACCCCAGTTAGGAAATGAATGTTTGTCAAGCTCTACGGGAGGGTCGTATAAATAATAATATGAGAAAACGAGAAAGATAATTTGAAGAGATGACAAAATAAATCTACAAAAAAAAGAAGTCGAAAACCGTGTTGTCTATTTTTTCAACGAAAATCGATTAGAAAACAAAAAATTTCAATACTTTGAAAGTTTTGTTCGGTGTACACAACGTTTACGAAATAAAGCTCGAAAACGTGACTTCTATTCGGATAAAATATTAAAATATTACATGACTTCGGGCAAAAATAATGTACAGAATAAATGATAAAATTGTTGAACAAAAATAAAACGAGAGAGAAAATCAAATATATGAACGCGTGTCATCACGCAGTTTTGCATAAACGAGTTTGGGCTGATGGAAGTGGTAGATGACGACGAGAATAACAAGCAGGACAAACACATCAGCATCGGTGATAAGGAAAATGTGTGTTTATCGCAGAATTCCTCAAAGTCGAGTCCAGTCACGGTTTGCGCTGAGAAGAAGAGTGAGTAAATATTATAAATATTGTTATTATTCATTAAATAATCATATTTCTTTCTTCTTTGTTTGATTATTAAACAATAAATGATTTAATAGATGAGGAGAAAAAGGCTCGTGCTGTCTCGGCCGATACGCTTTATCGTTGCGAAAGTTGTGGATGTTATGGTCTTGCAGCCGAATTCGAAAGTCCGATTTCATGCAGTCCCTCCTGTACCGAAGTCATAGAGGCCAAAAAACAACACATGATGCGAAAAGAACGAGACCTCAAGTGAGTTACTCGATCATTATCATTAAAAACGTAATCAAAGCTTATAAATTGCGAGGTTTTTTATCGTCGCATCAAATAAATAAATAAATTGTCTATTTACTCATTCTGGTTCGTTATATCGAAAAATTGTGATTGCTTCAGCAGGGATTTACGAGCAAAGAGAAAACGAAAAAGATTACTGCAAGAGCAACAACAGTCTAAGGACACGGATGATAAGCTCGAGGAGAAATCGCAAGACAAACCGAAATCGGAAACTGATGAAGATACGAAAGACACGATAACCGCAATGGACGAAGAGAGTCTCAGCGAGTCTGTCGAATCTAAGGTAAAATTTTCTATATTATTTCATAAATTATTCGTTTTTCTTTCTTGAACGTATTTTTAGTTTGAATATTTATTTATGCACACAAAAAACCATCGAGATTCACCAACATTGACGTAAAATTATCATGAGAACGGTAAAAATTTAGGTCAAGGTCCAAAAGTTTGGTTATTCAAAGTATTTTAATTTTGAAGTGTCATGTTTTTATACCATTTCTAAAAATTCTCTATCTGCTTTGGGTTAAAAGAATGAAAAACAAGAAAATGGCAAGAGTATTGAAAATGAAGTATTGAAAATGAATGGGACAGAGTTTTTCTAAATGATGGACTGGAAAATAAAATCATAAACATTCCACAAAAAGGTTTTTCAATAAATGCGGCTGAGTAGTTTGTCGAAAGTTTCTGGGTCCGATTTGAAATAGCGAAACGTTTAATTACAATTTATTTAAACATAATGTTTTAGAGTCATGAGATAGTAACATTATCCGAAAAAAATTGTTATTGCAGTATCCATGGCAAACGGGAAAGCTCGGATTTTCATGGGCGAAATATCTCGAGCACTGCAAAGCGAAAGCTGCGCCGGTCAAATTATTCAAGGATCCATTTCCCTATGGAAAAAATCAATTCAAAGTTGGGATGAAACTCGAGGGCATCGATCCTGAACATCCATCGCGCTACTGCGTTCTCACAGTTGTTGAAGTAGTCGGTCAGTATTTACTTCACATTCCCTAAACGCAACGAGTACAAAAAAAGTATTAAATATTCATTTATTCAATTATTCTTTGCATTTGATAAGGCTATCGCTTACGACTGCACTTTGACGGCTATCCGGAGAACTACGATTTTTGGGTAAATGCTGACAGCATGGACATTTTCCCTGTTGGTTGGTCGGACAAAAATGGCCATCGTTTGGACCCGCCAAAAGGCTACGTCCAGAATAATTTCAATTGGAACGCTTACTTGAAAATATGTAAAGCCACCGCTGCACCAAAAACATCTTTTGCCAATAAAAATGTAAGTATATTTGATGACAAGGAGTTTATAATAATCGTTCCCATCTGGTGAAAATAATTGCATCAAACATTAATCTTTTAAAAAAAGAAAAAGATGAAACTATTTTTCTATAATAACGATTTTCAAGCACATTTCTAAAGGGCAATAATAATAATAATCATAATAAAAATAATCACGACACTCTATTTATATTTCGCTCTGGTTAGCGTGTTTGATTTATATTTTGTATTCTCCATACATAGACCGTTTTTCCAACTGGTTTTCGTACTGGAATGAAACTGGAGGCGGTCGATAGAAAGCATTCGTCATTAGTTTGCGTCGCGAGCATAGCCGGTCTCATGGATTCGAGGATTCTCGTGCATTTCGACTCGTGGGACGAGGTTTATGACTATTGGGCGGACGCTAGTTCACCGTACATACATCCGGTGGGTTGGTGTCACCACAACGGCCACAGTCTTACACCACCTAACAGTGAGTTCAATATTGATCCTTTTTTTTGTTTTCTTTCCAAAGTATAATCAAATTTACGGGGCTTTCTTTTTGGTGTCACTCGGTGAGTGGGAGTTTCTCCTTGAGGTTTATTTTTCCAAATATATATAGAAATATATATAGAGATATAGAATGTCAAAAATTAGATTTTTGCATACACGGTAATATGAAATTAACGTTTGTATTTGTTTTGATACTTTTTGTTAAGATTACAAAGATTTGAAGTCGTTTACCTGGGACTCTTATCTACGAGAGACACGATCAGTCGCTGCACCAGCAAGAGCTTTTAAACAAAGGCCACCTTGCGGTTTCAAGAGGGGTATGAAATTGGAAGCTGTTGACAAAAGAATTCCACAAATTATCCGCGTTGCTACCGTCGAGGATGTCAAGGATCACATGTTCGTAGCCAATTCAATTTTTTTACTTGTTCTCATTATTCGTCCGTTAATTCTTTCCTTGTTTTTCATTATTCATCATTTTTTCTTCACCCCTGTGCCTGTTTGTCCCTTTCTTTCTTTGCTGTTTTTGCCCATATAACAAGTTTTAAGGAAGTTTTTTGGACTACAATCGTTTAGTAAAATAAAGGTATTTTTTAATCGAACAGGATCAAAATACGATTTGATGGATGGCCAGAAAATCACGCTTACTGGGTAGACGATGATCATCCGGATATTCACCCCATGGGCTGGTGCCTAAAAACTGGGCATCCTCTGGAAGGACCTCTGAGTGAGTGAAATTTTTGAAAAATTTCCCATTAAACTTAGTCCACATAATTTTCCATTTTAGCTCACAAGACCGTGTGCGATGAAATTTGTCAGATTTCATAGAATAAAATAATACAAAATCGCGAAGTTTTGATACGTTTTGCTACAAAGATTTAACACGACACTTGAAAAATGTCTCATTCTCTGTTTAAATAGTTTCTTGAAAAACCTAAAACAGTAAAAATAAAAAACAATTGAATGAACAAAGTGAAAAAAGTAATCAGAATTTTTAAAACTATTCACGTTCGCATTTAAAATCATAGCAAAAAAAATTAAGAGTTATCCTTTCATTTCATATAATATTGTTTAATTTTTTAAAATATTTTTTTCATATTTTAATAAATTAAATGTGAGGAATAAATAAATATATAAGAAAATATTTATTACACAGCTCCGGAAAGTGCCGTAGAACGTTCTGAGTGTGGATCTTATGGATGTCGTGGGATTGGTCACGTAAAAGGTCCGAAATTTGCGGGTCACAATTCAGCCTCGGGTTGTCCGTATTCTTTGCAAAATTTGCACAAAGCCCGTCTATTGTCGGATCGATTGAACATAATGAAGAACGAACCTTCCGATTTCGATGAAGACTCATATGAAAAACAAAAGAGCGATCGATCTGACAGATTGAAGATGGACAAGACGGAAGTGAAGATTGAAAAAACGGAAAAAAACGAAAGATTCGCAATGATCGAGGACAGACTTATTAAAACGGAAAAAGACATTAAACAAGAGGATGGAGAATCCTCCGATAAGAACGAAAGATCCGAAACTTCAGAGAGGTTAGTTCGCCATAAACCTATTTGCAAAAAATATTTTGTCTTTCTCACAAATTAAAAAAGAAGAAATTATATTCTAAAAAGTCGTCATAAAAAATGATGACGATTTTGTTGAAAAAAATAAAAAAATAAATAAGTAATAGCTAAAGAGAAATAATAATAACAAAATATTTCGTAAACTTGTTCATTCAAATACAAATACATTCAACAGATCGAACAAATCACGACACCATAGCGACGGGCAAACGGATGACGACGAGGTTTCAAGAAAACGGAAAAAGAGGTTCGTTCATGAAATTACATTTATTCAACTTGATTGAAACGTGGGCAACTAAAAATCACATATGATGTGTTCATCTGTTGTCAAATCTCGTATGACATTTTTTTTTTTTTATTTCCGATAAGAATGTTGAAAAATCGAAGAGAAATTCATGTTAAACTTGCAAATTTCACGAATTGCGCCCGATTATTTCTTGCTTCAAAGACAAACGTTGAATTTAAATACAATGTTTTGTGTAAGCTTCAGGCTCAATGTTATAAATTGAAAAAAAAAAAAAAATTAAAGTATCGCGTCGAACAATTTAGTTAAATCAATTTTTAGTCACCAATTCTAAATATTTTGAAATTTAAAGAAAATGAAATCGTGAAGTTGTTGGAATTTTATTTGTTCGAGTGAAATAATGTGCAAACTCAGATGCACGTTTTTGCGCAATGCACATACGTAATAAAACGTATGCTGGTGTTGAGGAGTGGTTTGGGGGCGCTCTACAATTCTAAAAATAAATATTGCAGGCGTCAAGTTTCTGAGGAACTTCAGTATTCTTTGTCAAACTCGGGTTACGGTGATCCGGCTCACGGATCAGTTCCCTACGCCATAAACATGCCTGACAAACAATTACGCACGGAACTTTATCAATCCGTTTATAATCCCGGATACAATCCATTGCCGGACGCACCGCACATATGGGCCAAACACAGCAACGCTCTTAATCGGGTCGTAGCGAAACAACACACGAATCCACGAAGATGGTCCAACGAGGAAGTCATCAAATTTATACAGAGCGTACCGAATTGCAAAGAAATTGGGAGTATATTTAGAAAACACGTGAGTTTTATCATCATTTTCTTTTATATTCCTCTGATGCCCCATTTCCATTGTTCTTATCCAATTATTATAAATAGCATTGAAGTTTTCATCTTCATTTTTCCCTTGACATTGCTTGTATTTTTACTCACACAATTTTTGGGCGGGGAAAAAAGTAGGCCACTCCGAATGATACTACTTGCTGATCTCCCCCGCTCCATCGAATCGCCGCTCCAGTTTTGTTTCATCTAATTCTTGAGGCTCATTCTTAAAAATTCGTCAAAACAACAGACCGATGATCGGTAGTTTTTTGCGGATTCAAAGTTCAAATGTCACTGTGACTGTTTTTTTTTGATGAAATTTATTTTTATATGGCAATAATGGTTCACGTGCGATCAAACTCGAAATAATAAATTTCAAAAATTCTCAAAAATATCAATGTTGATTGGCTTTTTGCCCTGTTGAAAGCCCTTGCGTAATTAATTAGCCCGTAATATCTTTGGCTTTTGTTTTTTAGAGTATCGATGGCGAAGCGTTCCTGATGTTGACGCAAGAGGATTTGATAACACTGTTGGGTCTCCGATTAGGACCGGCGATCAAATTGTACAACAGCATTGTTCTGTTGCGTCGTCGAGCCACATGAGTTTCCGATGAGGGATTGTTTCGTTTACTCGCGAGAAACTCGAAGCCGGGCAGCTAATATAAACATAGAAGAAGAAAAACAAAATTGTAAAATACGCTATTGACGTCGTTGCGTATTATGCAAAATTTTTCCCAAACCTTCAAATGGAACTTTTTTTCTTCATTAATTTCTGATTGGCAACTATTAACCGATGTCAGAGACAACTGCAAATTTTCTCTGATATTTACGTGCGAATTTCATTCGACGACCAAGCATTCGATGTAAATTGAAAACAAAAAATTCCATTTCGCAGCTCAAGAAAAAAAGACAAAACAGTAGTTAAATTGTCATTTTCATCGAGGTTGAATTGAGTCTCTTGTTGTAATATTAGATCTTTTGTAGTTTAGAGTTTGCAATTTTCGAATATAAATGAACATTTTTTTTGGTTATTTTTCTTACTAGTCGCGCCAATATTTACTTTTCAAATGTGGCTGCGAAAATGCATAAACTGTTGTTCCACATGGCGGCAAAACTCTGCCGCGTCTCTCGTTTCGGAATGTTAACTTACGGAGAAATTTAGGGAATAGAAATATTTACAAAGTTAAAAATTGATCTAAACATTTTTTCGTTTCAACTATCGCAACTTCGATATTACACATTTTCACGTGAACCACGTTCAATCATGTACAAATGTATATAGATATCTATCTTATAATATATAAATAAATAAATATGTATATCTATATATACACAAACAATACCCTTAAATATATATTATATACAGTCGCGTCCACTTGAAACGCGACACTCAATTTGATGTCGAACTCGGGCGGAAATTGACCGTCTAAAAAATAACTATTTAAAATTTGTAGCGCATTTTATCAGCTTTTGAATAAGTCGAGGTCGTCTTTCGATCGAATGCAAACTAGTCGATTAGAACCGGCTTTGTAGAAAATAGCGGTACAGAACGTTACGAGATTGTTGAAAATTTGACATTTCTGAATAAATGGCTCTGTTATTTTTTGTACGACACTTCTAGACCGCGTTTTGACAAATGAACTGGCAAATCGATTTTGGCCAAATCTAAAACTCATCGATTTAGCCTCTTTCAAAATACGGGCTGAATGCGAAAAATTGATATGAATATTTTTCATCACGCGAAATCAAACTTTCCTCCAAAGCTATTGACAAAGCATTTTTTTGTTGTTGAAATGTTGGCTACAACTTTTTTCCAACAGTTCTCATAAAATCTGCGATTGGTGTTTGTTTTATTAGAACGTTGAATTTTCGATCACGATACGATGCTTTTCAGACTTTTTCACGGACCTCGTCGGTGATCAATCGGTTTGAGTTCGATCGAAACGAGACCAAGCTCATACGAATGCTCATTAAATTCGTTGTATGTTTTTTTTGTAATTTTGAAATCGGTTAATTTATGCACGAGATCAATATTAAATCTATGGACGGGACTGTATACAGATAAATATATAGGACTGTCATGATATGCTATGTATACACATTAATTAAGTATAAATTGAAGTATTGTATAATTCGCTAATGGCAATGTACTGAATGTTATATACACGAGCTCTATGTATAATAATATCGTTACTATGCTTTACCACTGAACACGAATAATTACGACTAATTATTTTCAATTATTATCTCCCGTTTCAGCAGTTCATTTATCCGTTAATTTCGATTTCTTTTTTTTAAATTTCATAGTAAATTTAATAACTAGACTGATAAATTTTGTAGGTATTTTAGAAATTTTAACGACTGCCTCAAAGTACTGTTGGAAGGTTTTAACATTATCATTGAATGACCACTTGGAAATTTTTTTATTTTACATTTTCAGTTAACTTGTGTGTCACGTTAGATTTTTTAAAATGTTTTCAATTAATCGATTATTAATGCATTATTACAGTTATCAATAAGTTCATTGGAATGAGGATTATATTTTTTAAAATTAAGTACATGGGAAAGCGTTCAGAAAATTGTTAAACATTTTTTTTGTAATAAAAGTGTTGACTCAATTGTGATTTCTCTCTCTCTCTCTCGTTGCGTCGTTTATGGATTACTGGAATAGCTTTTCCACTGTGTTGTTTAAAAAAGAATGACCTTGAATGAACCTTCAAAATGAACGTTTATAATATATTTATTCAATTCTAACGAAAAAACCGATAATTAATCGAATTATTGCACTAAGAAAAAAAAATCGTTTGTTTTCCAAGAGATAAGAACCGGAAACACTACGTGGCGATAATTGAAAAATTTAGATAAAAAAAATAACAGTTTTCTGACCTCAGAACAGGTGATTTTTTTCATGATTCTGACACAAAGCGCAAAATTATTTGGCCATCGAACAGCTTCAGAATCGTCTAATTTTTAAGAATTGGAACAGACCGTTGTGATTGTAATTTTTTCTAATTAGAAACAATCGAAAAAAATCGCGTTTTCAATTTTACAAGCTCGTTGTCCTTTTGCGAAAAATATTTACCAGAATACTTTTTTTTTTTTGTGATTTGCGTTCATCAGGAATAGCAGAAGAAAGGGAACAACGTGTGAAAGAAATACAAAAAAAGATCGCGTGTTAAATTTGACAGGATCGTTCACGTTTCTCAATTTTTGTTGGCCGGTTTTCTGAACCCCTTTTATCGTTTTGTTTGGATGTATGCTTCTCTGTTGCACGGTCTGAGCGCGAGCTCGCGAGTCGACGAGTGTGCCGGGCACTGCCGCCTGCCGCACGACATGGTAGTCGCAACCGGTGTTTTTCTCTCTCCCTCCACTCTCCAGTTCGTATCATCATATTCGGTTCACATGTACACATACAAGCAGAGCCCGGGCTGTGCTCGGTTGCCACGGCCTGGACCGCGCGATGTTTACACTGTAGTCACGGTGACTGGTCCATGTGTTCAGTCGGTTGTGCGTCGCGCGCCGAACAGGTCGTGTTTACGTGCGCGCATCGAATGTGTAGTGTAAACTTTTCAAAACACTTTCGTTTATGATATCCATTATACTTATTTATGTATCTTTCATAATTAAATTTATGAGGTCAATTAAAATATTTGGAAGGATTTCAAAGTTTTAACAAATAAATTTCAAACAATTGTGATTTGAACGCCTCTAACGATCGCAGACGTGATAAATAATTCGGTAATTCGTACGATATCATGCGTTAATTCTCCTACAAATATCGTGGGGTTATAAACAAATGTTGTTTTCAGAGTAGTGGGTAGTTTTCAAGGTCTCGGTCGTTTTTCTGTAAACGATTCATCGAATACCGCGTCGAGTTTGTTATTATACAGTGAAACTAAGTGTTCGCTTCCCGCTAAAAAATAACAATTGGGAAAGTCCATTGTAATTTATGTTTTTCCTTACTGTGTTTTTATTTCCGATCGTTTTAATTTGGTGAACGAAACTTCGCCATTTTATTATTTTGACGAATGATTGGGTGTATCGAGAAAATTTACACTAAACGTGCAAGCGACTGAAACGGGAAACCAACCAATCAACCGTTGAGTTTTTCGCGCGCGGGCAAGGATTGTTTAACTATTTGTGATTGGAAGAGGCTAAAAAATCTCGTGCGAAAAAACGCGGGAGTGAAAGCCCGCCCAATAGTGTCGTTGTTATGAGCCCGGCTTTTTGGTCCGAGAAGCGAAGAAACGGGGATGTGTGGTTTTCTTCGATTCGTGATTTAACCAATAATCGCGATCGTCTGTTCGATAAAAACGGTGATAAAACGTGCGGAAATTTAGTGGCACCGGAAGAATTCCGTGTGCCGGTGGTTGGCCCCGGTATAAACACCGCGACCACCACCAACGCTACAGTCACGGCAAACCCCAAAATGCCACGGGGTTTGCCGACGAGACGTGGCCTTCAAGCCCTCGCTCTTGTACTGGCAACCGCGTATGCTACCATTCTGCTTTATCAGGCGGTCGTCCCGCGACAGGTAATTACAATATTTTATTTTCACTTATTTCAAATATATTTCGATATTTCAACCTATAATTCGAATAGAAACTTAGCATTCGGGCTCACATAAATCTTCGAAAATTCAGCACTCTTCGGATTATTGAAAATTCGTAGCAATTTTTGAAACAATTGTTCCATGTCTAATCAGATATAATTTTTCCGCGGAATGGAAGGATTTTGTTGACTTTTTCCAATAATTTAAAATTTTTTTCGGAATTTATGAGCTGAAAAAAAGCTGAGCATCGTTGATTTTATAATAAGACTCAAAATTCCTTGAAAAAAATGGATGTGATTTCGTTGTACAAATCGTTGACCTGTTTTATCATTTTTTTTTTACAATTTAGTACGCCATTTTTTATAACAAGTGTTTAATTACACGAGTACACGAGGTGACTGTTAAAAATGTTACGAAATACAACATGTATATTGAATAAAATGAAATAAAAAGATCGTTGATACCAGAATAAATTCTCTCGGCAAAACAGCGCATATGAATTACAAAGTACACGCGCATGAATATTTAACGAACAAAATTTTCCTCTACCTTCTTCACCATGTCCTTGTATTCCATTCCACATGATAATTGCCACGTGCGAATTTTTTTTTTCTCCCTACCGATACCTTAACGCATGAACGTTGCGAGTTGCAAGAGACCAACGAGTTATTAACTCACCCGTCTTTCTACCCTTGTTTTATGTTATGGCTCATACTACTTGGGAGAGATAATTGACGATAACGCATCGAACGGAAGTCTCACCACCCTATTTCTACCGCACACGAATTATAATAACAACTAACAACATTGAATTCTTAACATTGATGAAAAAATTATTCTTCTCTTTTCAGATGTAATTAATTTTTAGAATAAAATAATCATAATAATGTTGAAGTTTGCATAGTTAGAATCTAACGAATTTCCTCATTTTTTTTATAACGATTTCTAAAATTTACACGTTATGATAGTCTCCAATTACTAAACACTGTTGTTTGCAACTTAAAAATCAAATTTACTTAAAAAACTGAACGATTACAAAAATAAACCAAAATTATGAATGAAATAACATCTTTCGTTGTATTTCTAACGATTCAATCTTCAGTATCATACAATCATAACGCTACACCATTAGTGTATGTAATAATAGATTCAAATGATGACTATAACAACCTGTGATAAAGTGTGTAGTTTAGCTAACAGGCAAATTGGATCCCATTCTCGAACAAATGTAAACAATTGAGGGATAGTCTGTATCCATTTTGTTTACTTTTCTAATTTGACTATAAACACCAAAATTTTGAAGACAAAATTCATTCGAAAATCTGATTTTGTTGGAAAGATCGAAATTTCGTTCTCACAGTTGAATTATTTTGTTGAATACACTCAACTGAAATATAATGGAAATGACACAAAATATTTAGTTTTTTTTGTTCATAAATAATTAGATAGATCAACAAGGGAGATGATTTAATTATTATTATATTCAGTCGTTTCAATGAAATATATTTTATGTATTCAATAAATTGAAACATTATTTCCCATTACCACGATTTTTTTTTCTACAGTCTGTTTATTATTTTCACATTGCTTGCGTGTCTTTATAGTGAATAATTTTGTGGAATTTTGTATTTAGCAATATTAATATTTGATTTGAATGAAAAAAATTATGATATTCATGAATTTACAGTGGCCCGAGGATGCCACCGTGGAAGGGAATAGCGCGAGCGTTGTGATTGAAGTGCCAGCGGCTCAGAGGATTATCACGAGCGAAGAACTCGCCGTTACACCGCCTGTCGCCACTGCTACTATGGCACCTTTTTCCACCGATCTTGACGACGTCTTCATAAGCGTCAAGACCACAAGGCACTATCATCATTCTCGTCTCCCTGCTATTATCGACACATGGTTTCAATTTGCCAAAGATCAGGTTCGTAAATTTTTAAAAATCTGATTTATCATTGCAATTTTTTTATCTAGACATTTTTTTTTTTTTCATTTCTAATTCTATTTGCATGGAAACTAAGAAGCATTACAATGATCGATATAATGTATTGACGATTACATGTCAATTCGGAATGTTCATTTGTTAGGAAATTTATAGAAATATAAATTTCCACTACAATAAAAAAAATAAAAATTATTCACTGATTATCATTTCACCACTAGTTCCACTGATAATTAGTTCCATTAGATAATTAGTTCCACTGATTTCACGTGGAACTAATTATCTTTTTTAAATTAAAAGTGTATTTAATGATAGCATCGATAACACGATAATTGAAGCATTGATTAAGTGTTAAAGAATAAAATTTGGAGATTATTTTTCTTTTTATTTGATAAATTAATTAGGATAATTAGGGCAGTATAGACGGCACTTTGTTCATGAAACCCTCGTGATTTTCCCATCTCTTTTTTCGCGCACGCATCGTCGAGGGAATCTCCCGATGCGTGTACTTTTTACATATACGTTGTTCTTATATGCGATTCACAAGTCCTGGGAAATATCTTGGTTGCATATGAGAATTTAGGCTGTGGGAACGAGCCAATTTTTTCCCGGCATTACTTCTCGACCGCTTTTTATTTTCTCTCTTTTATTTTTTTATTTTTTTGCTCATCATGCTCTCGTTATCAAAACAGATCCCAGACATCAATCGTCTTAAGATAATTGCGATCTTATATTAATTAAAACGCCGGAAAATTGATATTCCTGCCATTTATTAAGTTAATTATAATTTAATACAATTTCGAATGTTTTTTTTTCTATTCAGGACAGCAATGTTTTTTTTTTTCATAAGGAATTATAACTTTTTCAAACTTGGAAATCACCGTTACAGAATATAAACAAAAGACGACCTTGAATGTTCTGCTATTTTTGTTATGCGAAATGTGTACTTATTATGGAAATCAAAAGAAATTTATTGTATTTTTAAGAAATTTTATCTTATTTTCACGAAAATTTATATTTTGCACACCAAAAATGGCTGAACATTCAAGGTCATTCCTCATTTCTATTCGGTAACGGTATTTTTTAAGTTCTAGTTCTCTCCGTGTACTTTTCATTGTCTGTAAAAAAATAATTGAAAAAAAAAACGTAAAGCAGTAGGTTATTATTTTTCGATTATAATAATTGAAGATAATTGGTGGCAGAAATATGTGGTTAATGTTTTCTTTATTTTTACAAACATAAATGATCTCAATAGATTCCAGGCTACTTTGATCCGTTTGTCATTCAAAATCTCTTCCTTACGATTTCGTATTATAACTCAATTGTGTTTATGGTAGTGGCTTTTTGTTTCTTTTGCGTTCCTTTCACCCGCCCGCGTTCAAGAACGTTGCCGATATTATCTCCGGCACGGCTAATTGCGTGCATTGTGAACGCCTCCCTTTCCTTATATTCGTAAATATACATGCAAACATACATGCACGATAAAGATTGAAAAAATCCACGCTTTATCCAAAACACGTTGCAAATGTTTGATTCACTCTTTTCATACTTTAAATTTCATTTATTTACTTGTTTATTTATACACGAAACGGTATTTTTTCTTGTATTATCTTGAGAAAGTC
Organism: Campoletis raptor; assembly: GCA_948107755.1. Taxonomy (NCBI): domain Eukaryota; kingdom Metazoa; phylum Arthropoda; class Insecta; order Hymenoptera; family Ichneumonidae; genus Campoletis; species Campoletis raptor. Next base: position 14,051,918 of record OX403623.1, read on the forward strand.
TTTATTCGTAATTTTCTATCTTTTCAACAACGGTTTTGATACGTTATATTGAGTTTTTTGTATCGTGTGCAAAAACATCAAGATTTTGGCTACGAATGATTTGCATCTGTTTGTATTCTTTGGGTTTAGGGCCAATTGTTTTTTGTTTTCTTCACGATTTATCAGTCGTTCATATTGGAAAAGTTTTTATTGGATTGTGAGATATAGGTAGTAAAATGAAACAAAAAGTTTTGAACAGAGTCCGTTTATTATTTCTACGTCTAAAAGAGAGCTGTCGAAGTGGCCAACACAGTGTTTCAATCACAAAGAATAAAAAGTTTTTATAACATACCGCTCTCTTATATCTTTACATCATTTGTATATATTTTTTACTTTTTGTAAACGATATTCTAAACCTTCTTAGAAGAGAGTCCTTTTGTCTTTGTTTCTCAATCCATAAACATTAATCACACTGTTTTATTTCATATACATTCTCATATTTTTAGATTATTTTTGCTCATATTCCAATATGTACATTGAAATATGATATTTTTTCAGGATTTTATTTTTGTCTTTGGTATGACGGCGGTTGTTATTTATTATGCATTTCATTCATAAAGTCAGTATAGAATCAATTAATCACGTTGAGTTAACTTCTAAGAATGGCATAAATGTTTTTTTTTTTACATTAATTTGAGAAACGAAACTATAGCGAATAATGAAGGAGGTGAAATAAGAAATCGATAGTTTTAAAGATCGAATGAAGAAGAAGTGAGATGAAGGGAGAGGGGGAAGTGAACGGACAATAAAAGTAGAGCCCGTGTTGATTCGGCCCTTGGGGATTCTCCGTGGGAAGATCTCACGGCATCACCTTCGACCTCGTCGACCTACGAGCAAACCGCGTTAACCCCTTCCTATACTTAATCCCTCCAACAACAACAACGCTAATCCCAAACTGCCCAAGACGCGAAATCTCCTTGTACTTGCTTTCTTTTCTATATACATATATAAATCTACGTTCGTTTTACTTTGAACCGTCAATTAAGGATCGAGATGAGCCAAACGAACGGAGAACAAAGCTCTGTAACTTTTTCAGCATTCATTTTTCTTCTTCTTTTCCTCCATCAAAGAATTCTTAAAGACGCTTCGAGCAAGCATTTTCATCTCAGATATAATATTTTTTTTTCTTCTTTCTTTTCACTATTATAGTTACCACGTTTTTCGAACGAAACATTTTTATTCTCGACAAATTTCTTATACGAAATTTTCCTTTAACTTTGTAATATTTGCAAAAAATTTATAATTTAATAAATTTATAATAAAAATCAATGATTTGTTTTTTTCTCACTGGATAATGAAAAAATGCAATAATTTTATAAAATTGAAAATGGCTTTTTTCTCGCGTTCTTTTTACAAATATTTTGTCTTCTTTTTTTCTTTTGGATCGCCATGAAAATTCAAAGTCACTAAATTTGATTAGACTAACAAGAAGATAAAAAAAATGAAAATTCGGTGCTTTAAAAGTTTCGGGAACTGCATTTATACACAAACGTGTGCAGAGTATTGAAAAGAATGAAATGAACAATGCAAAGATTGAGCACAATTACTCGGAGTGACTCGGTTCTCGAAGTGGCGATGGCAAACCTCTAATTTATTCTCTGGACGCCCTCTTTTGTATTACGCTCTCGATATTACGACTTTCGCCCCGGACCAAAATAATTGGCCAATTGAAAGAAGTTTATTCAGCCCCGTATGTTTGTGGTTTTGGCTGCACTTTTTTTTATTCTCTTCTTACGCAATCATTAAACTCTTCTCTTTTTTCTTCGTATTTCCTTTTTTTTTTATTTATTTATCTTTTTTTAGCTCATTTTTCGCCTCGTTCCCATTGTCCAAATTAACGTTTTCAATTCGATGGTGGACGTATAATTTCCGCCAATTATCGCACAATCGCAATAATCATGAAAATTACATTTGATTACATTTTGAAATTTGATTCATCGCCGAGTTGTTATCGATCATCATTTTTTTCTTCTTCAAATTCTCATTCGAACGATTCGCCACTTTTTTATGTTTAATCTCACTCTTTACTCCCTCTTCATCGCCGTTTTTATCGAAATTTTTTGATGATCGAGTGCTGCTTCACGACGAGTGTCGGGTTGCTATTCTCAAGATTGAAACATTATACGAATGTCGTCTGATAAAGATATTTTATTTATTCATCTACTTATATATTTATCGCATTCCTTGTCATTATGGACGACGTTTCTTCTTATTCTGCCATTTTTATTTATCCGATTATTCTTTATTCATGTTTTTTTTTTCAAAACTGTAAATAAATAACTCGAATTCGAGTCATTTTTTATTAACTCTTTTTTTACGATTGTATCTCCAATGCATAATTAACCGAATTTATGAAATTTGACAAACCGTCCTTATTTTTCGTTCCATTCAATCGTGCATCTCTTTTGCCAATTAGACTCATTAAAAAAATGAGTTCAGCAATTTACTGTAATTTTAGTGGAATTTCTTGGGTTTCACGATGGGGAACAAAAATAGTTACTCTATTGCGGGAGAAAGGGCGGCGGAAGCTCGGGTAAGAGGTAGAGGGGAGGGATTTAAGTACGAGACTGAAACGTGCTTAATCCGAGAATGAGACAATTCGCATCATCAGGGGAGTATGTCCTCTCTCTAGCTGTGTCTGGGGGCCCAACGACGTGAACGAGATGACGACGAGGACGATTAAATACAATAATTTCAATGTAATACGAGACGAGCTCGCGTCAATGTGCTCAAATGCTTGCGTCACTCTCGCGCGATCTCTCCTTACTCGTTTGCCAACTCTTTGAATTTATCTGGCCATTTTTATACCAACTATATAAGCGCCTCCTCTGTGTCTCGAAAAGCTTCAAGAGGATTATTTCTCATTTCTACGAATGCTGATGATACAAAAACATAAATATTATTTTTCATACACAGGGTGTCTAAAAAAATGTTTTTGGAATTCTCGGTAACGGTCCAATTGAAAAATTGTGGAGAAGTTTAATGTTCTGAATTTTTCGATACTTCAAACGGTCCAATTTTTTATCATTCCAACAAACATTTTTTCTTTGAAATCTATTAATTGAATTTCTCTATTTAATTTAATATACAAAATCGCATCGCAGTTTTAATCGACGGAGATATGTTCAAAGTTACGAGCCATTGGAACTACATCGAAAAAAAAACTAATTCAAAGGTCGAATATTCAGTTAAATACGCACGACTAAATATTTCGTGATAATGACGAAAATTTTGGCTGTTCAACAATTCAAAAGCATGGCAAGGATAGTCATGAAACATTTTTGACAGTACGTACATCAATATTTCGAAATTCCTGGTTAAAATACCAAGTCATGTCAGTCCAATATAAAGTATCTCAGCCTCTTGTCCAATTTTTTCAAATAAATTCCTGTGCTGTACATTGTATGTGTATAATTTAAACGTTCGTACTTTACAAAAAATATCTATATACCAAATACACGTACGTATGCAAGGCTGTCACTGCAGTGTCTAAAAATAGGTTATATCTTAAGTACCATGTGTGTTACAGTTTTGATCGTACGTGAAGTGCACGTTACGGCGTAACGTTAAACCAGATGCCAGATTGAGATCTACGTACTATAGGGACAGAAAACAACAGGGGGAAGATAATGAGCTGGGAGTTTGATGTTAAATTTATTGTGTGAACTGCATAGCAAAGTTTATTTATGATGAGCAAGGAATCAGTTGAAATATTATGACCAATATAAATTCCTAGAATAAAAAAATAAATAATAATAACAACCAGTTGTTACCTGTGAAAAATCTTGTTCACATAAAACGCCCTCTAAAAAAACAGATAGTTATAAAATGTTGAAAAGGGACCCAATCGCAAAAAAAAAAGGATTAAATCCTACAAATACGTGAAATTCGACTGATAGCCTGAGCACGAAGTCGTCAAGAGCTAAAAAGTCGAAAACATTGAAATCATTATTTTCAGTTGATTCAGTTTGGTATTTAAAAACTTTGTCTTACAATCGATACAAATGATTCAAAGGATTTACGGTTGACGGGAATTTCGTAAACCGTTTGGTCGCTAAGGAAAGTGATGTCACATGTGATAATTAATTAATTTCATTGTTGAAATGAATGTAAAGTTAATTTGTTATGTTGTTTATTTGTGTTACAGACGTGGTTTTTCACTGACAGAGAGGACCAGTATTTTCAAAATCAAACGAGTAAGTAAAGAGACATGGTACTCTACGAAGGAGTATTATTTGTTTATTAATAAAAAAAAAGAAAATAATCGAAAAAAATGAACAGATAGAGTAATTTTCAATGGGTTTGTTTTTGCCATTGAATATAATTAACTTTTCGCGTTTTACGTGTAAATATGTGAAACATTATGTTTATGCTCGTGGAGGTTTATATCGAGGACGAAAACGGTTAGGTCGTAACGAGCAAAAGATGCGAACACGAATGGAGGGCTCGCAGTGTGTTAAAATAATTCTACACGTGGCTTAACGATCGTGCTCTCGTTCATGGGATAATTGTTCGCGTCGAGGTGAAACGAGAACTCACGTTGAGCACGAAGTTATTGAAAGAACAGCCAATGTTCATGGCCTTTTTGAATAAGCGTTCTCCATCGATTTGCCTCTCTTACTTTTCATGTTACCACGTGTCATATTTAACGTTGTTTTTGGCTCGTCAATCATTTTCTAGAGTCTTGTCTATCGACTGAATACACAAATAAAGTTAGAAGAAGGGATCACAGGATATATCTGAACCGATTAAATTCATTGTTTTTCAGTACAAATTCCAGGATCACATACAAAGTTCGTAAAAAAATAATCATCAAACAAATACGATAGAAATATTATCAACAACTCGATAGAAAAAAAATACCTGGTCACTGATAATAAAATAAGCCATAAATCAAACATGGCTTCAGTTCTCTGTGATGCTTGAGCGGTTGGTTTGGGTGCCTTGCATGGACGATTCTCGTTGTGAGGATCGTGGTCCCCAGCCGTACACCGGCTGGTTCTTTGCATCACAGCTGAGGAGGCCGTAGTAGCCATTCTCGAGCGGGTTGGCATTGCTACTCATAACAATTAGTTAAATATCGGTTCTATCGACAAAATTATCTGCAGTTTCCCTTCGTCCGTGTCAAATTTGATAGAGTTTCGAGATAATTCGACCATATAGCTAAATAGAAAAGTTTCTTTGGAGATAAAGGCAACAACATTCCGTAAAAAGCAGACAATCACATGGAGGAATACAAATAAAAATAAAAAATCATTTAATAGAAACATAATTAATGATCTAATAATAATGAAAATATAAATACATTCTTGTAAATGAATAGTTTTTTTTTGTGGTGGCAGTCACGTAGATTCATCATTTGCTCTGACTTGATTGGATATTGCTTTCCAGACATGTTCTCCACTTCATTCTACGATGATTCTCTGTACCTTGAAGTCACTTTTCTTCTTTAAGACGTCTTATATCATGTGTTGTATATCTATATAATTCATGTGAATATAACTACAACCGTGACTTGTATGTGTATAGAATGAACATAAATATTTGTATGGTATAGTTACGCTCAACCAGAAAGATAATAGACCCTCCATAACTGTGTATTCGCAAGTAAAGAGCAGTGGAAAATTGTGCTCTGTAATATTTCTGCCTTTCTTTCTCTTGCTCTCGATCTTTTTCCCTCTCTCTCTCTCTCTCTCTCTCTCTTCCTTTCTATCTCATTTCTTGTTCTTGTACAAGTCTTACTAGTACGTGTATTTTCAGTTCATAAAGTGTACCCTGGAGGGTGGGTGTGGTTGAATATAAATGATCACCAATATGCATACACTGTGATCACTTTCATACAGTACTGTATTGTAGAACTGCAGTCGTATTTGAGTGAATTTCGAAAAAAAAAAAAAATTTCAACGCTGTAGATTCGCGTCTTAAAATAAAAATTAATGAATAAATAAAAATATTACACTGAAGTAAAACCCAACAAGAAAATGACAAACGATTTTTTTTTTTTATGCCACATTTCATCGTTTTAGCCGTCAAAATACTATTGAGATATCCACGTATGGCAAATAATGCTGATTTATACATGAAACAATATTGAAGAACATAGAGAGAGAGAGAGAGAGCAATAGAGAGAAAGCGATTTTTGTTAGAATTGGAGGTTTGAGAAAAAAAAAATTAAAGGGACGAAAAAGGACACAAATAACGAGTGATGCTCGTAAAGATTGGGTAAAGAAAGATATAGAGACTGAGGAGAGAAGCAACAGAGAAAATGAAAGTGCTCCTGTAGATCGTGGGAGGGAGGCGCACGCGAGCCCTCGGGCACCGTCCGACCTTTGACTCCAACACGCGCTCTGATCTCTCTGCACCGGTTTGCCTTCTTCCTCATCCGACAGTACGTACTATATGTATGTGCACTTTTTTTTTTTTTATCTTTTTTCCTTCTCCTTCTCTACATTCTGTCGTTTTTCTTCCTTTCAACGTCCAATTTGTTTTATTTTGTACGATCGTTTCTTTTCCTCTCCCGATCTTTCTTCCGCATGAATCGCCCAACGCCACTTCCGTTTCGAATTACCTGCGATATTTTTATTACGATCCCATGTAGTGGATGATCTCTCCTCATTAGTGGGTTCAAGCTCAATTTTCTATAATTTTTTTTTATCATTTCTCATAAAAAACGTTTCAAAATTACTGATTATTTATATTTTTTTTTATTTGTTACTTGCAACAAATCTCATTTTATTTGGCTGATTACTGCTTTATTTGAAATCTGATTTAAATTGATATTTCGTTGAGTACTATTTCAATGGGATTCGTGACTAATTGGAACTGTTATTTTCCAATATTTCCCTCCTGTACAGTTACAGCTGACTCATCCCCAACTCCAACACATTTTTTGATCATCCACCCAAACAAACCTCTTGAGCCATAATGTAATGTGCCAGTGAGTCTACAGCTAAATCTACGGTAAGCACAAAAAAAGTAGACACCGACCGTGAATGCACCACAGCGAGGGTGTATTTGGTCGTGGATTTATGGAGGTTGAGTCCAAACAGTTCGGAACCGTAGTAGAAACTCTTGAAATTTCGTTGAGTGTTTTCTCGATGTTTCGCCAGGAATCGAACCCGAGGCCTTTAGTGTACGAGCCCGAACTTTCAGCTACTCGACCAAGTGCTCTCCATTATTTTCGATAAAGATTTTCTTGTTTTTATTTTTACTGTACCTGTTTATAGCCTTACGGGTTTTTACGAGCTTATTTTATCACTTTAATCCTTGTTTACTAATTCCCGTGCTTCTGTGAGACCCGCCAGGAGTATTGTTCGTAGCCACCTTTTTCTAATGTATTTCGGTATCGCATTTGTACTTCGTGTCAAGAAGAAAACTGTAGAAAATCTGATCGATAGAGTCTGATAGATTTTTATGTTTTTTTTTAGTTGTTTAGAACTATTAGAAACTCAGAAAAATTGTCTTCCGCTCAGCGATCGATTTGCGAATCTGTGCTTGGCTGGACGGCCACCCAACCAAGTAACAGTCTCGCTCGAGCCTACTTCACTACTCGTGAGACCGCCCGAGCCACGTTGTCGGTCATTTTGATAAATAATAATACATCATAATCAATGACATGAGATTTTATCTCCGGGATCGCGAGCGAAAATAATTGATGGTTTCGATTATGAAGATTAAGATGTCCTTGGCGATCAATATCGTTGAATTCGATCGATGATTATGAGCCACGATAAATAGTGTAACGATAGAATATAAAACAAGCCTGAATTAATTAGAACATCGCTTTCATGGCTTTTGTGTAGTATAAAAGGGTACATCGAAGCATCGTACGATATACGAGAGTATTAACCTCTTAATTAATTGGTGGTTTCGTTGCTTCCTTAACAGACGGCCACATGATCAACACCAAGTGCTCGTCCTCTCATAACAGACGTGCTCTATGCTGCAAAATGTCCGTTGAGTTCGACAGGTTCCTCGAGAGCGGCAGAAAGTGAGTTATTACACAATTATTATTCATTTAGGGTTTTTTTTTTCTTTTTAATTACTCGCCTTATTAAGGCGACATCGCGGGGTCATATCTGTGCTCTGAAAGACGTAAAATTATTCACTTGCCTCTAATGAACCTTCTTCTCTATTAATTTTATGAAACATTATCCGCTGTGTTACAATTACGGATAATTATTTTATTTTTCGTTTATTTATTCATCAATCGAAATGAAATTTTGCATTATCATTATGAAGATCTTTGCTGGCATTTTTTCAAATTTCTCTTTCAGAAATATCTCTTCTGCAATTGACGTGATTTTTTTAGATGCGTTTACGTATGAGACATACGTAGATATGGAGACATTATTGATTTTTTTATGTTTTTTTATTCTGCAAAATGTCCATTTTTATTGAAAGGAACCAAAATTTTGTGTATTTCCATGACATTATTTTTAAGAAATTTATTTACCAGACTATTCTAATGTACTCGATTATGAATTTAATTTGTTTTTCTTTCGTTAAATAATTCGACGAGTGTATGAGAGCTCGAGAAATTGTCTAAAAGTCCGTCGTGAATTCGTCTTCACGATTTGAACCACTCGTAATATATTCGAGAATTATTAGCAACACTCACACGCAAAGGATTTTCGTTTTTTTCTCTGGTGTATCGTAAATAGCGGAGAAATTGACTGACCAAATTATAGCAGCCTTACGTATACGCGACTGTGTCATGAAGGGTCGTAAAAAAATGTAACGAGGATATACAGAGAATAAAAAAAAAAGAATAAAAGATGGCGAGAGAGGAAGAGAGATAAAAGATTCGTCTCGTGAAATAAACGAGCCCAAATTAAGTGGACAAACACGCAACGTAAAGGATATACGAAATGAAACAAGACTTTTCACTCCTTTGCCCTAAAATATACGGTGAGCATCAGTCTGCCTTTTTTCGAAATTTGTCGGTAATTGGGGAAAAAAAGATCGAAGTTTGTTCTTGTTTCTATTTTCTTTCGTAAAACTAAAAAAAAAAAAAAAAAATGTTGTAAAGAATAGTTCTCTGTTCAAAATTGTCTTTCATTCTATTCCAGTTTTCAAAAATCGTCTGCATACGAATCACATTTATCCAACGAAATTGTATATATATATTTTTTCTTAATTTTTGCTAACCACACTGGCTTGAGCATCTCGCGAAAAGCGAATGAACGAGCGAGCGAGCAAGAAACTATATGCATGGGTACGTAAACGTATGTACATGTATTCCTATTTCTCTGCAGGCAACAGGTTGATCCTCACATGGGCCTCTTGTATAATTTGCGTTCACCCCTGTGGGTTCTCTCAAATCCCTCGACAAGGGTTATACACAAGTCTTCTCTCGTCCTTTACTCTCCCCTTCTCACTAACGACGCCAAGCATCTCGGTCGGGGACTCCTTTGATTTTTCATATACACGCTGTTTTACGCGGCACCGCATTACGCCTCGGCCATATAATTTTATAAACCATTTTATTATGGATCGTATAAATTTTCTTCATCTCCGAGTAAGTGAAAAAAAAAAAAAAACGAAAATTCTCTCGTATTCAAACGTACTTATCTGGTGAAGATCTGCGATCTTTTTTCATTCAACATTTTTCTTTGTATTCTCACGTTTGATTTTTCATCCGGAGCAGGTTCGCAAACATATATTGTATTGTAATAAAAAAAATTATTAGGGGACAGAAAAAAATTTACCAGTATATGGGGGACAGACGTTTTAAATCATTTTGACAGATTGAAAACGAAAAATTTCTCTATAAGTAACAAAGTATTTAAAAAAAAAGGAAATTTGAAAAATCTTTAACATCGTGGATGTGAGAAAAAATATACGTTTAAAATTGTTGAATAGTAACAAAAAAGCTTGAAAGATATAGAAAAAATTGCAATTAATCTTGTTAGGAATTGAGCGAAATTAAACAAATTTTTATTTTTTCCAACTACTGTCACTGTTGACCTAATGTAAACAAAATCGATGAAATCTTGGCCATGTTTGTTGAGGTCTTACGCAAACGTTTCGAAGGCGTTAAAAATGTGTATTTTAGAGGAGTCTAGGAGCTTGAGAAAAAAGTTCCGTGACAAAACGTGAACCTCCATTGGGTCACAAAATTATTTAACCATAGATCGAGAGGCTACTCTTTTTATTTTTACTGTTTAGGGTCTGGAAAAACAATGCTAATGGGTCAATATTCCAGGGAAGTTCAAATTACGATATTTTAACGTTGTCCTCGAAACTTCAAACGAGCAACAACATTTTTGTTGGCTCGGTTTTAAAAAAATGATTCTTTTTTTTTCTCAAGTGGTGATTACCTTTCCCTCCGGATTCTTTCTATATACGGCTCGTGCTAAATGCCAAAGAAAAAGTTTTAAACGATGAGTACATTGAACAAAATTTCCCACAGCCTGTAGATATTTTTACTTTGTAGAATTTCTTTCTACAAAATAAAAAAATAAAAATAAAACGCGATATATTTGAATAGTTTTTCAATTTCTTCAGCATTTTGAATTTTATTCAAAATTTATCTTAATCATACGTTGGCGAAAATCGGATTATGAATATATTTTTGTTATTGTTATTTGAAATAATGTTGAGATAGATGGTGGAGTATATATATACCAACGTGATGGGAATTCAGACACTCGATTTACTTACGGAAATAAAAATCCGACCCGAGAATTTTGCGTTGAAACAGTATCGTGGGAACTTTATAGTTAAGTTTTGCTTCTAATCTTCGAACGTCAGATTTAATAAATATTACGATAAATATTCTGAGATTTAATTTACTCGTCTATAATAAAAATAATAATTGTATAATAGAGTTGAGTGAAATGAAATCGTTCATCCAATATCAGGGGATTCGCATAAGGATTCGGCGATTCAGTATCGTACATTATTTATCTTTCAACTCATTAATTTTAATTCCTAATTCAATATCCAATTTCACATAAAATTTTGAAATATTGTAAGTTGAAATAAAAAAAAAATCATTTTTTGCTACCCAAAGATTACGATGAGCATTGAAAAACTTGACGTCGTGAATAAAAACGCAGAAATATCTTGCGTTATCGCTTCAAACAACTATTAACGAAAAATCTCGAATTTCTGTGCGCCAAAAAATAACTTGAGACGAGAGGAAGCGATATTTAATTTCCCGATACAGCCACCACTGCACGAAATTCGAGATTCGCCCGTGTCTCCCTTGCTATTTTTTAAAAATGAACAAAAATATACATATACATATAAATATGCATAATTTGATACAGGACAGCGAGTATAGGCCTTTAGAACGTTCTTACCTTCCAGTCAGTGTCACATAATATTCTTAAGGAGCTTCAAATAACGGGTCGATGAAATAATGCCTCCTTTTGTCTTTCTCTTCTATATGCCCCAAAATATTTCTTCTCCCTTTCTTTCTCTCTCTCTCTCTCATTTGTACAGTCTAATTAGAGAATTCCGCTAAACATCTTGAGGCTGGATAAAAAGCATAATTTTGAAGAAAAACCTCTTTGAACATTTTTTCATACAAAATGTACCGTTTAGGCGCGTCCATTTGTACTCACCGATTTACGGGATTGGTTGTTGTTGATTATTCAGTATATTTAATAATTTCTTAGATAATGATTTGAGGGTTTTGAATTATGTGACTTAGGCCCTTATCACGTCGTGGCTAGTTCGAGTGCACGAGAAACCGATTTCTTATATGATTTCGTCGCTCCTATATTTTCAATGTAAAGTAATGTTTGGATTTGTGTGTAATGTGAAAGCCCGCAACAATTCTGTTGAAGGTACCACCGTTTTCCATTGACCAACACGTGCACGCAAGGCACAAAAACGGTCAAACAAAAATTTGATTGACCCCAATAGACCGTAGGGGGATATAAAAGGGTCGGGGTGATGGCATGTTCGCAGAGAATCCTTTTGTTCATGTTCACAAAAGTTTATACATACATGCATATGCGGGCTATGTGAATATGAATCGCAAGGAAACTCAAAAATAAAATATAAAAATCGTTCTTCGCTTCACCGGCATATTCAATCGAAATAAAGTGTAGGAAGATTTTTGCGTAAAAAACGTCATTGAATCGATCCTTCCATTTGAGAGTCGTCAAAGAAATAATTTATTCTTTATTTACTATTCTTTGTATACACTCATTAGACAAATATTATTTTTATCGATAAAAGAGTGTTTTATTGTATCGAAGTATCTGTAGTAAGAAAAATTGATAAAAAATTAGGGTCATTTAGGTTTGAAGAGATTAGTATATAATAATAAAAAAAATTGGTTTCTTTATTAAGAGTGAGAACTACGATTTTTTATTAACAAATTTCGAAACAAATTATTAAGTCGTTGAAATGGATTGGCAGTTGGGCAAGGATAGAATAAAAGCTGAGTCAGGTAAAAAGGAGATGAGTATCGAAAGATCTTATTGAGATTTTTAAATGTGTACGAGGGTGTGTGTCTGTAAGTGAGTTTTGGCACCAGCTGGTTCGCTGGACGATTCAATCTTGTGGAAGAGAGAAGAACATCTCTTCGTTCATGGATTCTGCTGCTGTGGAGGTCGAAGGACGCTTCGAGTGTCTCGTATGTCACATGCGGGCTCTCCTAAATCCTTCTCCTTTCTTAGTCCTTCTCATATCCTCCCGTCTTATTCAGCTGCTTTTATGTCTTCACGTCACACACCGTGCAAGCTCATTTTTATCAAAACACGTTCAACACTTTGAATTCTTTCTCTTGATAATCTCTCGAAATAATAAATCCTCAATTTTATTCAAAGTGACATCTGTTTTTGTTGTTGTTGTTGTTGTTGTTGTTGTTGTTGTTGTAAATTTTGAAACTTATTTGACTATTTTTAAAATTGCTGACTGTTCTATCGTAATTACATTTGAAACCGAAAATATTTGGTAAAAATAGTATTTTCTAGTTTCCAAATTCTGTTTTTTTTTCTCGCTCAATATGTGTGTCAAATTTTTATTGAACGCTCAATAACTCTTGGAATCTTTGTCAGCAAAAAGAATATTCGTAATGTGTTTCTTAAATTTGATGATCATATGAGTCTTGACATTAAAAAATTGAAATAAAGTTTCTTTAATCATTTTTCATATTTTATGCGATATTGATGGGGTTGAAACCCAAAGGAAAGATCCTTAGAAGCTTTCTATCGTTTCACCGACACACGAGAGTAGTTTAAGTGGGTTGCGATCGGATTTAAAAAGTTTTTTTTTGAATGTTCTTCTCAAGAGGGCGTCTCGAGTGTTCGAATGTTTAAAATTCTGCTTTTTTCCCCTTTCTTTCTTTCTGTCTTTCTCCTACGCCTCTTTCTCTCTCTCCCTCTCTCTCTCTCTCTCTCTCGTCTTGGTCATCTTTCGAAAAATAAACTTTGATATCTCAAGTGGTAGAAGTCAAATGACGACTGGCTTCTTGGTCATGGTCGCGCTGCTTTTGCGTTTCAACAATCCCGGATAGGAACCTTCCAATTCCACACTCGTCGTTTACGATTAAGGATAATCCTCGCAGATAAGCGTGCATAATCCAGGCGACATGTGGACGCCGACAAGTCCAAAGCTTTAAAATTTTGAAATGTCGACCGATTAATTAGCATATGAAAGGAGAACGATGGTTTCAATCTCGTGTTTTCTTTACAATTTTTTTTATAATTCGTTCGAAAAATTCGTCATTTATTTTCGTGATGTTATTACAAAAACAATGATACAAAAAACGCTATAGTAACGTTTGAATAAAGTATAAATTTGATTCGTGGAATTTATGCAGTGACATTCAATTTTTTTAATTCACGGACGTGGTAGCCATAAAATCTGTTTTTCCGAATAAAAAATAAAGTTGTGTTATCTTCATTGAGAATTCAGTAAGAATTCGCGTTGATAGCAAACTTGCTGTTGGATGAGAAAAAAAAAACTTTGGCTGTGCCACATTTAAATAATAAATGAAAATTATATGTATTCCCGAATTTTTGATGGCCGTGTATATCTTCTCATTAGATAAGCTTAGTCAAGATTTCTCGGCGGTATTTTATCATCAGGGACTTACGAGGAAGGAAGCGCTCGCGAAACGAGAGAGAATTGCGGCCGCGGGAGCACGTCGAGTAGCTTCCTAACGGGCAACATACACACATACACACGGCTTCTCAGTTTCTCATTAAGCTGTCAATCTCAGTATAATTACAATAACGTCCGAGAAAAGCCGTTTTGCAAAAGGGCGAAGCTCTCCCGGACGACGAAAGATCCTTCATATTCCTTGTTTATTTTTTCTTACTTTATTTTTTTTTCGTTCTCCCTTTGCCCCTTGACAACTCTCGTATTTTTTGAACAATTACTTTTATTTATCGTAAGCTTTTTCGACTGTCATACACACTTTCTCCCGTCGATATCGTCCTGGCGCGTAAACTCTTTCCAGAAATATTGCATTTTTGTTTGTTTCTCTACGTCTTTCTATCAGTTATTTCGTCACCTTCTAATCATATGCAATGTTTTTAAGATCCGTAAAAAAAACGTTTCAAGTTGATTTTTTTGTTTCTTTATCTCTTTGGTTCAATTTTCATTGCGATAGTTCATAAAAATATTCGGAGTAGTCTTAAAACCGTTGCCTATGGGCAAATTTCTTCTCAAGCTCAATATTCTTATCGCTCACCCAAAGTGGTTAGTTTGCATTGCCTTCTCTTATCGCTCAGCTCAAACGACCCGATCTTCCGACATATTCACCGATTTCTGATTATACGAATTCACGAGAGTCTCGAGGTGAACATTTATCTTCTTACATTTTATCGTCATTTTTTTTTGCTTTTTTTATCTTACGAATGAATTATTTTTAACGACCACAAATTTCACAGAAATTTAATTAAAAACAAAAAAATAGGTTGGTTTGTGACCGAAATTTGTGACACAGAAAAAACAAAGTGATGTTGAAAAAAATTATTGAACTCATATAAATGAATTTATTTCTAGAACCAAAGACACTAAATTTTCTTGTTTCCATCTTGCGTTACAATGTATTGTTATGTCATCTCACATTAAATAGGAGAATTAAGAAGGAGAAACATTTTTCCGAACTTTATGAATTCGTTTGCTTCATTGCGTGGTAGCAATTTTTTTTCGTTTATGTTTTCCATAATTTTTTTTGTCCACTCTTTCCGTTCGTGCAAGTACGTGACGTACGCATTCTTGAAATATTTTTCTTGCCGTTTTTCCCATTTTCCTCGATAACTTCGCGAACGACTAGACGATCGGAGATCGCGTTGTCCGCGCGCTATAATTACCGTCCCGGCAGAGTTCGCGGCGAAACGGTAATTACGCCCCGGATGCGACCACCTGAGAGAAAGGGCAAAAAAATGAGGGAGAAAGGGAAGAAAACGAGAGAGTGAGAGAGAAGAGCAAAAGAACCAGAGAAAGCCATAGGTAGCGATAACAACAAAAAAAAACAAAACAACTTGTCCTGCTCCTGGCAGAACGGAGTTCTCTTGAACCGGCGTGACGCCATAGCAGTACATAATAACTTCGCGTGACTTGTACACTTGCTACGTATATACCTGCATATATATATCTTAACGTAATGCAAACGCCCCTGCGTCGCTACTTCGTTTATAGACTCTCGCACGTATATGAGCCATGCATTTTATTCCATCAAGTTTTTCTGACGATTTAGAAACAAAAATTTGCAAAACTCGGGCTATAATAATCGTTCGGGCACTTTAAAAAGTAGAATAAAATCAATTAGAATACATCGCGATAACTCCAGTGAAAAGATTCGTCGATATGTTTCAAAACAATGCAAACTTCTGTTGATATTTGGTCATGAATATTTCCGTAATTTGTGTTCTCAAGATCGAAGTTTTATTCCGTTCAGTAAAATCAATTAATTAAGCGATTGGCGATTGATCTTACGATTCCATTTTATCAGGAGAAACATAAAAATGAGAATCATCATTTTTTTAATTCAATCGATGGATAATTAGAAACATGTAAATAAATTGGTTTTTTTTTCTGATAGACTTGACGGTTTTTGAACGACAGCTATCTAGAAAGTAAAATTCACGGTATTACATTACACCCGTGACTGATGCGGCCCGACGTAGAAGGACACGCTTTTCGTTCGTCTAAGTCGCCATCTATATGAGATTAACGTCTTTTTTTTTTTTTAATTCTTGAAATAGCGGCAGATTACCGTGTACCATATCTTTGAAACAGTTTGCATGAATACTTAAATATATGTGCTCACAGGTATGAGGATTATAGCGGTCGAAGAGAAAAGAAAATTCGTTTCGACACCTCTCACCATATTGCGGATGACACTCGAGAATTTATTATTAATATTTTAATATCTATACTTTCATGGAAACTCATCAATATCCATAACTCTTGTTGTTTTTTTTTTTTCAGCGATCTTTGCTACCAATGAATATTCATCATATAGCTAATCTATCAATAATCTTTTTTTAACGATATTCTTTTTTTTTTAATTCCTCATGACTTTCGATCGAAGATTAGCGAAAATTACCAAAACCTTCATTGATTCTCATTTATGATGAAGCATATAATTTTGTTGTTATTATCCAATAATATTTTGTTGATCGAAATCAACACAGAAATCGATCGTTTTAACAATATTCCGCTTCTAGTGTAGAGTGATCCATAAAAACAAAAAAACAAAAATTAGTAATAAAATAAAAATTGAATAACCAAACAAATTCGATTTTTCGAAAGACTTTCACACGAACGATAAATCTCTTACGATTCATAAGTCTCTCTATACGTGACGTGTTTTCTATATGTATCAAGCACATATTCACACACGTCGTTTCTCACATATTTTATGTGTGATGTGCACAGAGGGAATTGGAAGTTATTGGTTCTTCCTTCATTCACGTAATCTGGTTTTGCAATGTGTGACTGAGCTTTAGCGAAATAACAGTAGGATCTTGGTTTACGAACATTTTATTCGGATTGTAGTATTTTTTTCCCGTCATTCTTTCCCACTCAGTGGAGTTTATCGATAGGAAGAAGTGGGAAAAAATATTTAGCCAATCGCAACATCGCTAGACTCAAAGTAACCTGCGCACATCCCAAAACGCAGCCCTTCATATCGTCGGGTTTGACGCTCTTTTGTTTTCCTGAAGTGAGCTCCACTGCGTATACAGTTCGGGTTGTCTTGTCTGGTGTGTGGATAGCCGCATAAGCAGAACCTTCAGAGCATCCATAGTAAAAGGTACAGTAGCAAGAGCAGCAGGTGTATCTCAAGCAGCCGCGCTTTTGCGCTTCTACGTGACGCGAATTCGTTGATTTTCTCATTTCTTAGAAGCCTCGCGAACCGTACAATTCAATTTCGTCCCCATACCCCGCGCTCCGATCCCTTTTCTTTACGTCATGGAGATTCTTCTTGAGGGAATTTTCTTACGTTACAAAAAATGCATATCGTACTACTCAGATTGTTCTGAAGTTTGAATGAAATATTTTGAAATTGTTGAAAGAATTATCAATTAGGAATGAATTATCATTGAATAGAAAGAAATGTTTTTTCTTTCTTTTTATGTTTCGTCAACATACATCTTATTCGTATTTTTTTTTCGCAAATTACAGTAATAATTGTTTGCATTTATGATTTTGTTTCTTCTCTGAATCTTTACTTTCAACTTCGAGATAAAATCTGTATTTTTTATACGTGGTAGAATTTAGAATTTAAATGATGTCGAAAGACAAAAATTGTGATTCCAATGTGAAGCGCAAAATATGAATTTCATATCAGTGCCAAGAACAGCGGAACGCGAGTTCAAAGACTCGCGACCGCGATCGTGCAGAATAACGTCAAATTTAATACCGGCTATACTTTTTTTTTTTGCTACCATTTTTTTCAACCACTTTTTCATTCTATGAGAATTTAATTTTTTCTTTCAAACTTCCCATCGCTACTCTTTTGCAATTCTCCGATAAATGAGACTGCTATTTCATAGTTGAGTGAACTTTGTGTTTGTACTGGAATCTCACGATTTACAAGTATTTTTTCTTTCGTTAAATTTACATTTACAAAGTTTTTTTTTTATAGTAAAGAAATATCAAACGAAAATAAAAATAATGAATTATTTCATGTTTTTTTTTCCAAAACATCGTTCATTATCACTTTTGCTGACGAAAGCGTCGATTTTTTTTTGTTTGGTTTCGTTTAGATCCTATAAATATCCGGTTCATGGTGGTTCGATCATAATCGATAGATACGACCTAATGTCCGCAGTATAACCATTGATTTATGGACCGCTTTACGATCAGTTTGCAATTCGCTCACAGTTATCAAGACTGACTTAATAACGAGACAAGTTATTCATTCAAAAGTCTTAAACTAGATCTGCTTGAAAACCGAACGAGGGGTCTTCGCGGGGCGAGGAGGGTGAAAAATAATTTGATTTTTCAAAAAGCTTTTTGTATTTTTATTTTATACTTTGTTTTTTTTTACTAGAAGAATTTTTGCGTTCGATAAGGATTTCATCTCGTGACAATATTCTGTTGGTTCTAAATAGTTGACAACTTCGTGAGCATAAAAAAAAATCCGATAAACGAGATTGATAAGTGAGTTTTTGAAATTCCGTATAATAATGTCACAAGCAGGAATAGATAAACAGATATAACAAGAAGAGCAATAGTTTGCAGCGATATTCATCATATTTCTATTGCTTTTATGTAACAAATAGGAAACGACGAGTTATTACAAAATTTATACGCGAATGATCGTCGGATTATGATTAAGGAATAAAATAGAAAAAAACATGTTGCAGAACAATTAACGGTGTACATGAAAAATGCATCAAATACGATATTTCAGCCTTGAGAGAAAAAACAAAATTCTGACACATAATAAAAAATTAATAAAAACTACATTGGTCCAAACAATTTTACGATTATTGTTCTTACGGATAATTTGGTGAGTGTATAATTACGAAGTTGAAATTATATTATTGTTAAGAATATTTAAAAACTTTCATTTAATTGCTGAGAAATAAGTTTACATAAAATTTTGAAATTCCGATGAAATTGTTACTAAAATTCGATGCATATTAGTATGGAACGTGATCAGATACGAAAAAATGCGAATAATTTAGAAGGACGTGAAGGAATTCATGATTTAGAGAGGTTTCCATTTGCATGTACAAATTTTTTCGTCTTACTGTCACGTATATGTATTCACACACGTGTATATAATGAGCAGTATGGACCAAATGAGAAGCAGCACGTATTACTTACCTTATTCCACTATATATCTGCTTTTATGTCCTCTCTGCCCCTCCCCTCATGCTCCGATCAGAAACAGAGGGCGGGAGGGAAGAGGGAGGTTTAAGGTGCTTTGCGTGAGTGCGAGTGCTTGTTGCTATTTGCAGATCCTCCGTGCGGTTTTGTAGGGTGCTCTCTTCTGCTTTCGCAGCATCTCCCTTTCATTTTTTTCTCCTTTCCACTCTTTATGTGCAACGGCTAAACTGGTTTGCACCTGATACCAGCCTTGCGATCGGATGACGCCTATACGTCGTTTCAATGCGTTCCTTTAGTCCTTCTCCCTTCTCACTCACTCTCTTTCTCTCTTTCTTTTTTACTGACTCTTTCATATTCACTTTTGCTTTGCCTCTCGTCTTTCTATCTCTCAACACACGAGATCTTGCCCTACTCTCGATTCTATATACTTATATATATATATTTATATTTATGCTATACTTCCAAATGATCGCCATGCAAAGAGAGGTAAACTATAGCAACCATTATCGTGGTATGGTCATTCAATAAACTTTCAAGCCTCTTCAGACTTCTCTTCCTCTTCTCCCTCTTTCTATGTCTATGTCCGAGATCCCTCTCATTCTGTTTTTTACACTCAAGAGATCGTCCACGGTCCATCGGACTTTGTCCCTGCCTCCATTAAAGGATCTTGTGTCTCTACTAAGAAGATATCGGCTAACAAAATTTTAAGACACGCTTTATTCTTCATACCGATGAATATATATGCACATAATACATAAACTCTTGTGTGCTTGGTGCCACAAGAGCAATTATTACTGACAAGTGATGCAAGGCTTTTTGTTGAAAGTATAATATACATTTTTTTTAGCACTTATTTGATTCAAATAGCGTTAAGCTATTTGTTATATGAAAAATAAAATAAACAACATTCAAAATCGAAGAGAAAAATGAAAGTATAGGAATTCTTACTGTTCTTGAAATCCAATAATAAATCATTTAAAAAATAATTATTCACGACTGGGTCATTGACAACTATTTCTATCCACATACGTATATGATAAATGATGGCAGATAAAAGTGCACGTAATAACCCGTTAATGTGAGCCCGAGTAGAGTTGCATTCGCTAATTGTAAAACATCAAACAGGTTTTATTCATTGAACGAATATGAAAATTATCTCGGCTTGATGTTAATTTGTTTGAAACGTTGTCGAGAATGAAAACGTCCCTGCGGTAGGTAAGCAACATATGGACTTGAGTTGCCGCTATTTAGGTGACATTCGAATTTGTTTAATGCATTTCTAAAAATACGACCAAGACGTGTAAAAAAAAAAGTGTAAAGTTTAATTTGATGGTAAGGCCGAGTGGACACTCTAAAAAATTATCTCCGGGGAGTTTCTACATGGCACTTTGTATATTTTGTATTTTCACTGTGGAAACAAGGATTTCTGAAAATTGCATCGCAGACAGCGTTAGTTAAAATAGAAGTATTAATGTTTTAATGAAAATAATAATATTTTGAGCTCAAGTTATCAAAAACCTGATTGGAATTTATATATATATCGTAAATTTAGTCTTGCTTGTTCGTCAACGGTGAAACGCCTCATGAACCAATCAGATACGATGTACTCTCGACGTTTCCACCGTACATACCATAGCCCTCGTTATAAATCTTTGCCTCGGTTATTTCCGAGTTAACGACTACGACGATGCTCGCAGAGACTCACGAGAGTATTTCTCTGAGCAGGAGAGAGATATTAACTTGAAAAGTGAACCAAACTCGTATTGTTTAATAAGCAAGACACGTTTTAAATGTTCAGACTATTCGCACGTAAAATCTCAACTTTACGGATACATTGCACAAAAATGTCTGAAAAAATGCTCTGAAATACTATGCCAAAGTTTGCAATGGTATTAAAATTTGTATCTTTAAAATTCAATGACAAATTTCGTTTTTCCTTCTATTTCGAGTTTATTGTTATTGCAAAAAATTGTAATTTTAAATACTGTCAGAAATAAAAGTTATCTCGTTGTATTTCAATGATGCAAACTTCAATCTTGTGCATGGTTAGAATGGAATTTATACAAATTGAGTGATTTTTTCGGTACAATCGAAATAAATTAATGTTTTTTTTTTCGTTTGTTATTTATTGTAACTGTTTGATACTTTATAGCCATAAATATATGTGGTTCATTTTTTTTATACCTTCAATTTAAGATTCCGGTAAAAAAAAGAAAAAAAATCCTAATTTATTATCGTTTCCGAATGAACTAAACATTCTTGAGACTAAACGGACGATAACTGACGTGGCGGTATGTTGAAAATATCGTGGAAACAATTTTCCAAGATGCAATTTCGCGGTGATTGTAGCGAAGCAGTTCATAAAGTATCGGCAAAGTGCAAGAGTAGTAAATATAAAAGGAAAAAAAATACTGAATATATCGGCAATAGGTTAGGTCTAAATTGTTGAACTGCAGGCAAGAAAGAAGCTCCTGGTATCGACAAGGACCATTGGGTTCGAAACAAGTAAAGTAACAAGCCCACAACATGTAGCTAAAGCTTTACGTATATTGTTGGGGATTTGGTGAGCGAACACGAGTTATAAGAGCTTACTTGTATAATGCATTGTCGAAGTTTTATCGTTGCACAAGCAACGATAAAAACAACGAAGAAAAGAGTTTTCGTACTATAATGACATACAGAGTGTCTCATGAGTTGGGCTTCGTGCTTAGATCGGGCAAATATAGATCGAGAATTTCTGAAGATAGCCAATTCGACTGAATCTGCAATGGCATCACCGGTCGAACGATTGGAAGTATTTTCTGATTTTTTTTTAAATCTGTTCTTTCCTGTGAATTGGACAATACTTATCTACCAATTTTGTGATTAGCGTGACATGTTTTTAACACTCTAACTTCTTCATATCGACGCACTCCATTAGTTGTTCGATTAGTTGTTTCTAATTTAGTTAATATATCATTAACGATAGATCGGAGAGAAGAATTCATACCAAATTTTCATTAGGCAATTTTGCAATTTGATATTTCATCAACGATGTTGGATTCGGCTCCTGGGACAGCCTATATACAAATCGTATAGTCATCATCGACAAATACCCTGTGCTTTACGAACTGTGTTCCCGTACCGCATAAGTTACCTCCTTTAGGCGGTGTGCTCATCTTCAACTCTCCTTGTGTCTTGTATCTCTTCATGCCTCTCGAGCGTGACGAATTCGCTCGTACATACTTTTTCTTCCACGCCCAGAGCATCTCGACCAATACAATTTTACTGTTATAAGAAGCAGTCGTGTATTTTAGTCCAACATTTATTCCTTGCGTATCAACTCATCTTGTAACTCCGGTGGCATCCATAATATTACTCTTGTCTGTGGACGTCATAAGATCAAAAACCTCGAATTACGGAGCGTAAAATTGTTGCGGTATCAAAAAATCGAGTCTCGTCTCAATTTTGCTTTGTTGATCCTATTGCCTCGAATGATAAGAAAAAAAAATATTTATTTTTTCGTTATTCATATTTCAAATGAAAATGATGTTATTAGAATTCAGTATTTGGTGGAATATGCATTCAGATACATTGTTTTTTCCGCGAGTTGAAATTATGGGCGAAAAATATGAAATATCCTGAAATTTATTATCATTTTATAGATAAATTACATTTGAGGCTACAAGAAAAATCACAACTTGATCGTCCATTTCTGACCCTTCAGTCTGCGAGTATTAAATTAAGTAGTAAATTAGACGCACTTGCACTGACAAGTGACAAATTTGCTTTGTATACATACTTGTATTTTGCCTCGCTCGATGTGTTCTGTATACTTAGATTTCTTTTTTGACGTTTGACACTTTGAAACTTCTTGTCGTGATTCATAATTCTTGATTAATTCTAGACAGTTATGATGTGCGGAAGATTGGATACGAAATATTTTCCATTCATTTTTTTCTCCATTTTCTGGCTTGTACCATTTTTTTTGTAGATTCATTGCTCTGCATTTACACAAAAAACAATCTTTTTTCCCCTAATGGATTACCATTTTGAGGAGTTGTGTTCCTTAATAATTTCTTTCAATCCTTTCACCATCACATACTAGGGACATTAAATAGTTAAATTCCAGTTACTTTTGGGGCAGGAATAGCGAAAAAATACTATTCACAAAAAAAAACTGAATTGAAAGCCTGCGCTGAATTTTTTTTTTGTTAAGAAATTTGCGAAAATAACTACAAACAAATTTTCTGCGACAAAGGGCCAATTCAATATGTTATAATTCATCAGATTTGTGACATTAAATCAAAGGCATATCTTATATTCGACACGTTCTGTAGAATCTTATGTTTATCTCGTAAACAAACATTATTATCTATGCTATCCAAATATTTTTTATCGTCAAGACAAACAAATGGTGGGCGTGGAGAAGTGGTTCGAGGTTCGCTTGGTTTTCTCATCGTCTCGAGAGTATAATTTGTCGCGTCTGTCCTCGAGATGCTCTATCTGCGCGCGGTCATGTCGTCGACGAGAATCCACAAGATTATTATATATACGAGTGTGACGGAGAATGTCTCGGCATGAATGAGTCTATTCAGGTTGACGTGGGCGTACGCTAATGGCATACGTTATACCAGAATGGAACTAAAGGAATCGAATCGATGAGTGATGACGTTGTTGGCCCTGTCTCGAGAGATCCGAGTACCATTTTCAAGTGTCTCAATTTGTGTCACTCTTCCTTATTTCTCTGTTTTCAACGCGACAACAAATTCAGAGCTTCACGAATTTATTGTGATTTATAATTTACATCCGTCTTTTCAGAAGCTGTGTTCAATGTTTAACGCCTCAAACGTTCGGATTCTTATTTTCATACTTTTATAACTCGAAGCTGGTAAAAATTTAGTTAATTTCGTTATTCGTCGTTTTTTTGTTCTTATTATTCGAATTTTTGTTTAGATGTTACCTACAAATCCCTAAAACTTCATTCATTCTTTCATAAACTTAAAAATTTCCATCAAACATCTATAAAAATAGTTTTTGTAAGTTTGGACTAGTTTTTATCTGTCAAAGAAATTTGCTAAACAGTTTGCCGCGCAGATGTTGATTTTTCAAAAATTCAAACAATCCTGAAGTTAGAGAAAAATGTTTCGCCTGTTTTCGTTCCTTTCATATTGACACACGACCGTGTCGTAATCTCAACCGAATGAAAAGAATATTCATACTCGGGAAAAAAAAAGCAATTTCTGTTATCAATGTAATAATTCTGCATTGCGAGTATGCGAGCACACGTCCCCGGAAGTGTCTCGTTGAGCTCTCAGTCAACTGGCGGGCTGTTCATTGCTACATCCGGTGGCGATGCTTATCCTCGTTCGTCGTGCACACAATAACTCGATAATACACTCGAAAATATAGAACAAAGCGCGAGAGAACATATTGTGCGCGTGTGTATGATGCTCGTAATTTGATGTTGACTACATAAATGCGAATTTGACTGTCTGCGGTTGCGATGGCAGTCATAATGAATGAGACATTGTATGTCAGGAGCTCTTACTGATCAATTTTTCGAATGCTCTTCTTTTCCTTCCTCCATAAGTTCAGATTTTTTTTCTGTTGTACTGTTTATCAAACATCACGATAAAAAAATGAAAAAACAAAGTATTCCTCGACCTATATAAACAGAATTTTTTAAATTCATATTACGGGCGTATACGTTCGACCGAAATGGTTATTTGAGTTTGTGAAAAAAATGGTGTTAAGAATAGTCTATTTTTATATTTTTAGCATATGGCTCGACATTTAAAGGAAATAATTTCATGAAATTGCACATCCACATGATTGTGGAAATCAACTGATTGCTATGGTGAACTGGTGGTGTATTGTTGAGTGTTCTTTTTGCAGTGTGCTCTCATTCATAACGTTCGAAATTAGCCAATTTCACGGTTTAAGATGCTCGCCTTGAATTTCCACGACTTTGGATGGTTTCTGCCTGAGAATATTTTTTCCCTTGCTCGAGAATCGGTTGTATATTAGCCGTTGTGAATGCGGCGTGGATGTAAATGAGTCTGAAAATAAGAGAACGAGGGGTGGGCGAGGTAGAGAAAAAAAGGTAGAGACACGCTTGAGGATCAGATGCAGGAGAGATGAGAAAACTAGCAGCAACCGTTGCAATTGTATCCCTTAGAAGTAATCGAATATCTTTAGCGAGTTCTGTGACCAAGAAGAAAAATTTTGCGGTTGATATCACCAACTCGTTCTTATATGCGTATCCAATGTTCGCGAAAAATCTTTACGATACAGACGAAGACTGGATTCTGTTTTCTCAGCTTTCTGTATATGATGAAAAAAATTGTTGGTGAATGTCCTGTTTGAGCAAAACATTTATTTAATAATAATTGCCAGATTCGAAAACCGATAACGAAAAAAATTATGATTTTACAATTATTATAGAATTCATTCCAAAAACGATTGATGTTGAAATTCATCGAGCATGTTGTTTTTGTGAATTTTAATACCCGAACAGTATATACACCTTTTTGAGAATGTGCTAATCGAAAAAGTTGAAAAAAAAAGATATCGAAAAACAGCGCAAAAAACACATCGATCCGCGTCTTTTATGGCCGACATGGCTTATCGTCAAGTTTTGTTCGATCCTCGCGAAAGAGCACTCGAACGGAAGAAAAACAATAGTCCATTCGAGAGCCAGCATGAAATACAGGGAGGGATGATGTTGGACTATTGTCCGATGTTTTGTCCCTCGATAGCGATGAATCCACAGTGTGATAAAGCTTCTCGCTGCTCTATCATTGGAATTCTCATTACTCTTTCTCTCTCTCTCTCTCTTTCTCTTTCCTTTTCCCTCATACGCTATCTCTGCCTTTTTTTATGTTTCTCGCTTCTCTCATGTTTGTTTCTTCCATTCTTCATGCGAGTGAGCAGTTGACGTCGGAAGTTTTTTCTTGCTGCATTTGTGCATTTGTTCAATATCCCATGGATGCATACAACATCGACAGAGTGATCACAGTGATCGATCATCAGCTGGTGATGCTTTTCGAATTTTTCATCTCAACCCTTCAAACGACAAAATATAAATGAACAATTCTTAAACCCCGTTCTCACACGAAGATTAAAACAGTCGATCCTCCGAGTGTTGCAAAGGAATGTTGATTGTTATTGTAATGAAAATATTCGATAACGTAAAATCATGTAATCAGTAATTTTCGATTGGAATTTTCAACTAATCGATTAAATTTATTTATAAAATTCTTGGCGAGTTACACTGGAGCAGCTAAATTCCATTATTTGTTTGATTATTATTCAATTACAATCTTCAATTATTGTCTTAAAACATTATAAATAGATTTCTTGTAGCAAACACTCAGTTAATTTATTATTCATAATTAATACAATTTTCAAGTGTGACCAAAAACCGCAAGCACTTTTTTATGCATCCTGCATTTGAGTTTCTAATTATTCCATCGAATTCCTTTCATGCTTTGCATCTTGAATTCCGACGTACGTCGTTTTGCTGCTTCCACACCTGTCTCGACATTCTTGTATAAATGTGCTTGCTCGTGGTTAATCCTCGCCGCCGCGGTGAGGATAATTCTCGTCACTCTTGCATTTCCAGCGTACCGGACAATGCAGTTATCTATCTCTTTCTCTTCATCATCCTTTCTCTTACTATCTTTTCTATAATCTGTCTCTCTCGAGCCTTCTGGTTGTTTCTCGCTTTCCTAGCTCCGTTGATTCTCCACGTGGTATGGTTACACGACGAAAGTCTAACTCAATTTATACCACGAGGCTCTCGAGCACACTTCCACGGTGGCGAGGAGTTAAACGTTGTACGAGCGAGCTCTTACACTGCGTAAGGTCAGGAGAAGGGAACAATTGCGAGAGAAACACACGAGGATGTCATTAATATTCTCTCTTCTTTGTTGCACGCATTCCTCTGAAGTTATTATACTATTTTGCCATAGAGAGATATACAAATTTCCACAAAATTGTGAATTTATGTTCGGTACTTCAACGTTATTGAACAAATGAATAAAAATTCATTTTACTTAGAACTTTTTTTTGTCATATCCTGAAAAAACATCAACTTTTCGAGGACAAAAAAAATTGGTATCATTATTCAGGTTACAATTTATATGGTAAATTCTTGTCAGGTTCTTATATCATTTTTAGGCGATTATTTCTAAATGATGATTCATTCAAGAGATGGATTTGTTATTATTCGTAGATAGTATTGTGTTTTTAGGTGAATTGAATCGCGTTTTGTGATCGTTTTGTTTGTATCAGACTGTTTTAATAATATTCAATATTTTTTCTGACTAATCATTCGTTTCATTTTTATGCAAAATTATCTCGATACAAAATACAACAATAATCCTATACTTACGTTTGTAGTTGACATATGGTTCATATTTATTGTAGAATCGATAAATACAAAACAACGCGAAAATATCGATCATTAATTATTAGAATTAGAATTATGAGAACTTGCCAACAAGTTACTTCAAAATTGCCTTCGTTTTAATTCATATATATTCGTATTTTTTATTTTTACATTGAGATCATGTTCGCGGTTAATATACGTGTATAAATGAATATGGTACTGAAAAGTAGCTTACGATTCGAGAGAGGAAGACAGAACTCACGTAATATGTCTTCTCGAGTATCGAGAGAGTTTCGAGATCGATGTTACGTATGCATAAGTGTGTTCATATATATATATATCTGAATGTATATATTGATGAGAGCGTTCGAACGTTCACGAGCACGGACCCAGTTTAATAATCAATAATTTTCCTGGACGAAGAGTCGAGTCGACCACGAGGCCCCTTGGGGGGGTATCTCCCTTGCACGTGTACGGATCGTGCCACACGCTGAAGACTCGAGATCACGTGAAATTATTGACCGTTCAATGTGCAGACGAAACAAGTCGAGTAGCCCGGTTAGCCTCTCAAAGACGCTCAAAACTTTTTCAACTTTGCCAACAGCCTATATGCAGTCCGAAGACCACTTGAAAATATCAAGTACACATATTTGTGTGTGTGTGTGTTGTGTGTGCGCGTGATTCGTGTCCGGAACACGTATTCTCGATATCGTTTTATTCGACCAATATTTTTTGTTTCAACGTTCGCCACCGACGACGAACATGACGATGTCTAACCATTGCCTTTTCATCTGTTCGCGCTTTATCGACTTTTTCATCTCTTGCCTAACTTAAAAATAATTCATCAATCTTTATATAATTTTTTCAAAGGATTTTGTCATCGATTTTTTCAGTGAAAAACGTTGTTGTAATTAGGTATTAATCAATTTCATCAGCGTGACTACATTTTCTCTACAATGGTTTTGAATGCGATGATAATTGAATGTTCATACAACCCAAAATTTTGAGTATTATTAGATCGATTACTTGCAACTGATTAATTTTAAATGATTTTTTTCTTCATTACACTGGCAAATTAACGGATGCTGGTTCTTCAATCATTCAAATTGAGCGATGGGATATGAAAAGAGATAACGTGGTGAGGCACAGAATTATCGTTGCAGGTGGATCTTTCGGAGTATAATGACGCTCTTCCCGATATCCTCGTTTCACGTGAGACAAGGCCGTCCGTGTGAGGTGACCAACCGGGTAATCAATCATTGGTCTTCTTCAGGAGTATCGAATGAGACTAACCTCAATCGAGTGATACATTGGTTTGATGTTTAATGAAATCCTGTTTCTCGTCGAGCGTCGAGAATATTATTTCGGAAGAAATCTTTTTTGTTTTTCTTACATCGTTTTTTTTTCTTTTATTTTTCAATTTATCTATGCCAAGATCGATATTCAACGAATTTGTATGACGAGGAAAATGAATCATAGTGGCAAGTCATGAAATATCGTCGTTATCTAGATCAAGAGACTATATCAATCATCAGAGATCTCATAGACAGTATTGCTAGTAATTTCTGTGGGTTTCACTTGTTTTTATGTAAATTAAAGATTTGATATAAACAATATTTCATCGAATATGTATGTGATCAAGTTAAAGATCCTCTGATTTGATATTTTTTGTTAAATTAGAGAAAATCGAGTGGGTTAGCAAATTATAGCTGGATAATTTGAGAGAAAATCGACTGTGAAACAGTCACAGCCCAGAGTATTTTTCAAAAGATTTTTTTTTCAATTGTCTACGTTTGTTTCAATGCCAATCAAACATTGGATATGAGAAAAATACTTGGTTATAGACACAGTAGAAAAACAAAAAATGTAGAATCAAGTTAAAAAATAAATAGCGAGTGTCTCTGATTGTCATTGATCGAATTAACGAATCGATCGATCATTTCACCAACGACTCGAGGCCTGAGAATTAAGGGGTTCCAAGAATACATGGAACGAATAACGATAAGAGATAATATTATTCAATTCCTATGGTACCCTATATGTCCATGAACATAATTAAATTCGTTGAACTGTCGCTCAAAGTTTTGAATAGTTAATATCGTTCTATAATATCGCAAAAAAATTTATTTCGATTTTTAATCGCTTCGGGCAAATTTCAAAGATTAAATGTCTACAATCGACTTCTGCTCGTTAGAAGTTGTCTGACCCTTGCCCACGAACCGCCTGATCAACCTCTGATCTTTACATCTTTATCTCACCTTCGTACCTCCTCCAGTCGTTTTTTCTTTCGTTTCGTTCGTGAGCAGTGTATACACGTAAATAAAGAGCCGCAGTAGCGCCTCAACGCAGAGGATTTAAAAAAAACGTCTATACTGAAATACCAATCCGGTACATAACTGGCGAACACAGCTAGAAATCGTTACTGCTGCACGCTTCGATGACGTGTTGAAAATATCTTTAGCATCTTTCAAAGTCGGAACCTCTAATTCGACACGTTATGTTATTTTACCATTAAAAATTCATATTCTGATGTTTATATGAATTTCAATTGAAGTATCATCGATATTTTTACGCGTTTTAATTACTTAACAATTCTACCACGTTCTGGGCGAAAAGTTTAGACAGGTTTTGGGTGAAGAATAACTCAATGGTTTTTTTTTTTTTTTTTTATATGAAAATCATTCAAGTTACCGATAATTTACATTCGAGATTTAATGAAAATTTGTCTTCAAATTGTTCTTTGAATTTTTGCTCAAATGTTTGTTGTACTCATCGTCGTTGCTAACCTGCGTGAACAAAATATCGATGTATGTGCATACGATAGATCGAGTGACTGCTACCAAAGAGCTTTAAAATTATTATTGTAAGCTACGGTTACGGGTTTGAAGTTTGCTTATGAGATCCTCTGTCTCGAATGTTGATAGACTTGGAAGCTTGAGGCGCTGAGGGATCGCAGGAAACCTCACCAAAAAAGAAGGAGGGAAAGAAAGGGATGAAATTCTAGAGGATAGGCAAATATGAACCTGAGGGTGATATATATACTCGTTTACCAGAGAGCAAGGATGAGGTCCTTACTTAAATCTTCCTTTGCTCCAAGAGTTGTCCTATAGCCCAGAGGCTTCTCGTTCGTTCTTCGTCTCTTTTGGTCGTTTCTCATGAGTATGTTTAACACCCGCGTCGTTCCTTTCGTGATCCCCTTTGATCCTTTTGATCCCGTTAAACTGCTCGCGGGCTCCGGGGTAAATGAAAATGTTCCTGTCGTCTGTGTATCGTTTTCATTAATAATATCTGTCAATGGAATAACACCAGGAGATAATTTGAATACGAAAAAGTTTGAACTTTAAAATAACCCACCTGAATGATTGAAAAAATATACTTGAGTTTATTCATTTTGTACGAATCCTCTTGTTCCAAATGTTTTGGATATTTTCTTGTTACTTCAAAAATTAACCTCAAAGCTTATAAACAAAAGATACATAAGATTCAATGTTGAAAATTTCATGTTTAAATAAATGTTGAAAAATTTAATATTGCAGAAAAGTAATTCAGGACAATTGCGACACGTGTCTTTTTGTTTTATCTACTGTTTTGTTTTATTTAGTTTTCGTGTCTGGAACACGAGACATTATATTGCCGTTAGCTCTTCTTGAGAGCCGCTTCTGTGTAGGTGGAAACAATATGCTCTGGCGAAGAGTTCTCTCTGGCGCAGCACGTAATTTTGCCAGCGGGGTCCACGAATTGCGGCCGTTTTATCTCGCATACTACCTCATACCCTTTGCCTCCTTCTTGCCTTGCTCACAACTATAAATGTTACATGTAAGTTGAAGTTGAATTTCTAATTCGAATTCCATCTTGGAGAAGAAGTTGCGCGGAGTTACGGGCAAAGGCGCCATGGCGTGTAATATGGATCTCTCTTCCTCTTTCTCTTTCTTTCTATCTATTCTTCTTTTTCTAATCCTCACTACCATGGATTTAGAATTTACTGGCAGCGTTCTACGGACAATTTACCAAAGCTATTTATTTCGCTTCGTTGTTCGCCAATTCTACCACACCAACAATTATACTTAATCTTTTCTCTGCTCGCCCACAGCCTAATTGCTATTCTATTTCAAAATACAGCTCTAGATATTTATTCTCCATTTATTATTTTCAGATAATCTGTCTACGATAGTTTTTGGCCAGCGTTGAGATTTATCACGTCTGAAATTTACTTCATTTTACAACACTGTCGTTGCTTCTCGAATTTTTAACAAAGATTAATTAAATGTTAATATGACGGTAGAACGACTGTATACAAAAATTCCACATTTTTAAGGAGGATCATCTGGTACCGAGTAATAAACCGCTCATTGATTTGAGCGTGTTTAACTTCCAACGAATTTTTTTGAAACGTTATTAACATTCTTTCGATATTTTTTTTTATCAATATTGGAAATTTTCATGAAATTCTCATCAACGAGGTATCTTAGTGTCTGATTTTTCGTATTTTATTTTTGGTTGAAGAAATATTTTTCTAAATGATACATAAATGCGAATAGATTCGTAAAGTTGAGAATCGAAGGCAAGAATATACTGCATTTATACCCTCGACGATTTAATCAACCAAACGAGGCGGACATATAAAGATGAATCAATTTATCGGTCGAGAGTTTATCGAAGAGATCCTCGGTGGCTATCTTCGAGTTTCCTACACGCATCGCGTTCGAACGCATCGACATCGCGCCCGTTTCCGTATGTACATAATGCACTCTTTACTCGGCGAAAGAAAGAGAGAAGAAAAATAGTTGGGGAGATAAGGAATCAGATCTAACGCTACGATAATCATGAAGATCGTTGCCAATGCCAGGCGAATCGAAGAAATGAAACGATGCACAGAATATCCTACACTATTCTCCTTCGTTCTTCGTTCTCTCTTTCTTTTACACACTTCCTCGCGTGATTTGCGGAATTGGCTGGCCCCTCTTTTACGTCCTCGAGAAATCTTCATCCCTGTTGCCTCAGGCTTGTGAATTCTACTATTATACCGATCTGCACTTCATATGGGACTTTCCATACGATATTTTGATTCACTTGGATTTTTACAGTGTAATCTACATTAATAAAGCCCAGTTGAATTTTTTGTTTCTTTTTCGCGTTTCCAAATATTCTATGGATTTTTTGACACCCAAAATATGGACGTAAAAAATGTAGATGACCCGCAAATATTAAAAAAATTGATATAGAAACGAAAATGTTCTGTCGCACCGTAGTAGTGCAAAATTTCATAAATTTTTTTATGTAATATATAAAATAAAAATTGGCTGAATGTTCATTAGAAAATGATGAAAATATCGAATTTATTCATTATATTTTTATTTTTTTTTACCCTAAAACTTTCGCATAAGTAGTTAAGCAACTACTTAAATGTTTCTCATGTTGCAAAATGAGTGTGCATTTGTTAGGATTGTTGAAAAATTCGGAAAACAGTAGTACTTTCGACGTGAAACGGCCAGTATGTAGTATAAGTGCTTGAAAGTAGTGCTATATATGTGGCGAAATGAGGGTTTGAACTTGGTTGAGAACACGTGTGTATGCGTTTGCGAAACGAAATCGTTTTGCCCGCTTCGGTTCGTCGCGTCGATTCGATGCCTTCGGGGGCACACTGAGACTCCACACGCTCTTGCAATTCACTCGTGGGGCGAAACACATACGAAGTTCGTATCTACTCAATTGCATTTTCAATTAAATTCAAAATTCGTAATAAATCAACTGTATGTACACTAGTGCGATTTTGAGAATTCAAACGCTCAGAAGGATAATAAAACACACTTCATTATCATTATATCATCTTTTCGTTAATTTTTTCTACAAATTTTTCTTTAAATGCTTTATTTTTGTAAGGACGCTTTCAAAATGAATTTGCATTCTCAGAATGCAACGACATATCCAGAAATTAAGATTTTCCGGAGTGGGGTCATCTATCTAAACAATTACCATTTTTTGTTTGCACCATTCTCATGCATTCTTATAATAATAAAAGCTTGAAATGCGATCAAAATCGTGCGGGTGTCTTGAGGCATATATTATCTTTGGTTTATGGTGAATTGTTGTTGGAGTATATTTATAAATAACGAATTATGAAAAGAGAGCTACACTGCTGCTTCCGTTGCTCCGCCTTCTTGTTGTCCGAGTAAAATACATTAGAGACGAGGATTCACTCTTATAACTTGGTTATACATATACATACATACTTTACGCATTTTTATACACGTGAATGTCGACCGAGCGCAATTTCCTCGGAGCACAAGCAGTATAAACCTGTAGTATAATTTTGCCACCAGAAGCAACGGTTGAATATCACCTGGCAGGATGTTGTCTGTCTTCCTGAATATAAACACGTATCTTCCATTATTATCATTACTATTGTTGTTGTTTTAAGCATTCTCTTGCCTCACTAGTATCTTTATTCATAAAGACTACTTAAAAATTAAATGGGTGCTGTGACTATTTGAACTTTTTTTTTGTATTTTCTGCGGAACAACAATGTCGACTTATATTTTTGGTTTTTGTTCGGAAGTTCGTTGAATCGACAGATTTTCTATTGATTTTTGAAACTAACGAGATTTTCATCTCATCGAGTCATTTTGCTCATTTGCGTGTTTTTTTCTCTCTCAACGTTTGTCTCCTCTTTGTAAAACTGTTCATTTCTCGGCATCGTTTTTTTATTTGAATCATTTTCAAACACGATGATTGCTTATGTGGCTCCGACTGGGGGTTAATTGTCGAGGTTGCATTCAATATTTTCTTACGTTTATATAACACAAAATATCGAACCAGCAGAGAGATAGAGAATAGTTTATTGTGTATCGACGTTGAACGATGCGGTCGATGCTCAATTGATCAAACCACATGAATAAGTGGTTCATTCTTATTTAGTATCGTGTAACATATATTGTAGAGCTCGTTTGACTTTAAACAGCTGTCTTCCTTTTCGCCATTTCTCGTAACCACAAAGTTTTTTATTTTCCATTGTTTATTTCCTCTATTTTGTGCTGAGTGAAATATAAAAGTTTCATTACTGCAATTAAGGCGATAAAAAAATTGCGGGTAGATGTTTAAATTGATCAAAATGTGTACACGTGACCCTTGTACAATGATGACGCAGCAGGATTTTCTTTTTTTCTATTCTTCGATTTATTTTGATGAGTGAAAAAGAAAGAAGTTTTATTCCAATTATCGAATCGTCAATATCATGGTTTTGATGTGCTATTTCAATTCTGACATTAAATTTCTCTTTCAAGGAGCATTACAGTCGCTCTTGACTTTTCGCTCCCGACACTTTTGCAATAGTCAACGAACTCATAAGATTGAGTGACGAGATAAATACGTCAAGAGGAAAACTAAAAGTTGCGATCAAGATGCTCAGAAATTATTGGACTGTTCCATTTCACGAAACATCGATAAAATCATTTGGAATTTTATTTTCTTCGAATTTTTTAATATTCCACTACAGATCGATGAAAACACCGGTCCTCATTTTTTTTTCGACAATTTCTTCATTTTCATTTTATCAACAATTCAATTCAGAATACTCTGCTGTTTTCTTATGAAATTGATTGATTAGCACATTTGAGGATACTTCAAGAATAAATCTATAAATAAAAAGTTTGCTAAATATACGCGTTTATCAAATATCAATTATTTATGAAATAATCAGTAATATCGCTCGATTGAATCCAACTCAATTATTATAAGCTTCGTTTTATCATTATTTATAAAGAAAATCGTACTCGGGACGATAAAAATGGATTCTCTGGGAATCGGAGAAACAGGATTTCTCATAGTACGAGAAATAATCGGCAATTAGTGTCGCATCCTTTGTTAACCCCAGTCACAAAACCTTCTACGTATATATATATACACAGGATCGGAGAGGCACGTGGCTGGTTGAATTCGATATTCTTCCCATATAGTCTCATCGAGACTTGGACCCTTTTTCGTCCCTCTCATATGTACGAATGTATACACACACACACATACAAATACAGAGAGCATCATTCACACTGTACTTACTGTCGTCACTCGAACGAAAAACCCTCGTTTACATTTGACCACTCAACACCAGCCAAGCCTAAAAGCAAAGACGTAGAACACCCATTGACTCAAAGTACCACAAAAGCCCTGACCCTTTTTCGGTAGCCCTTTCTTTCTTCGTTCCCTTTCCGAGCTTGTAAAAACATCGCTATACCACCCAGAAGCTCTTATTTTCAGCTATGTGATTCCTAATACGTAACGATACGCATGGAAAAACCTTCACAGCCCTTTTACGTGCAAAGAATGAAAAAGCGTAAAACTCTGAAGACTCTTCAAAATTGGAGTATAAATAATAAGTTTCGACTGGACTGTTGATGACATTGATTAAGAACCAAAAAAAATCATAAGATGACCATAAAATTCTGTTACTCCTTATTTTTAAATACCTCTACAGATCCCTATCAAGTTCAAGGTCAAACTTTCAGTCTCAAAAGGGAGAGACTTTCGTTTCAAAGACTTTTCAATAAGAAGCATGTTTACAGGAATAAGAATATGCACGAGTTGAAAAAGGGGCACCCAATGTACGGGTAGGGCGGATTGTAAAGGGTCGGAAGTTTCCCACGGGGCCCTCTCAATGCCCCGTGTGTGTCGCGCGTTTCCATCTGCGATGGGGGACCAAGCGTGTGTTATTACCATAACCATTTGGTGAATATTGCGTGCAACGGGGTTGCTGAACCTTTTCCTTTCCGCCCATCTACTCCCGTTTACGAATGGATAACAGCTAAGAATAGGACGAGACTGATGTACGGACGAATATTTCGTATCAACTCGCTACTGACTAACCATACACTAATACACGTAGAGTTTATATGTAGATATATTATATAGAGAGCGCCTTTTGACAGTCGCAGTGGAGGAAGACGACACGCGACTTACACGCGCGTCACACTCGAAAGCTTTGACTTTATAGCCCTCACCGTTTCGCTTCTCATTATTCTCATGTTCCACATACTAACGATTCTTCTTTCTCACAAATGATTTTCAGCCTGTGACAACAGTCACATTTGGCGAAACCAGGTGTGCTCGTAAATAATTAAATATAGTTTTCCATTAATTAATGTTTTCTAGCGAAAATTCAATTTTTATTTGGCAATCAAACTCAAAACTTTACAGTTGTTTTTCGCAGAATATCGTTTTACGATAAACGGTCGAACTCATATCTCGGAAACGAATGAAGCAATTAACTTAAAATTTGATGTGGATACACTGACACACATGCAACAAATGGGCGGGGCTTATGTCTCGAAAATTAATTGAGCAATCAACTTAAAATTTTACATGTACACCAAGCACACAGGTTTCGTGAAAACTAGGCCACGGTGAATAAGAAATATTTAGTAGTTTTGGTTCAATTTGGAAAAGAAAAGTGTTTCCGTTTATCTAAATTTTCCATATTGACCCCTAGAAAATAAAACTCCTAGAAAATTGCTATAAAATTTACCATATACCAGTTAAATAACTTTGGTTTTCGATTAGTTGTTTTCACCTTTTCGTTATTTTACTTTCTTCCCTCGTGTTGGCTTGTTAACAGGACCTTAATTATAATCGACGCAAGCGTGTTTTGTCCATGGTGCTCTTTTCGCGAATTGACGCAGGTGCCTGGACTTTCACGCCTTTCGTAAATATATATGTATATATGAAACAGACGAAACAGACCAACATACTCGCATATACGAGTATCTCTCGATCCCCGAATAATTGGCTCATTCGTTCCATCCCTTTATACTGCGCCGACTCGAGAGAATTACTGAATTCAACAAGCACATACGAGTTTTTACGTTATTTACCCAATTTATTTCTCATTACTTATTTATTTTGATTGTTTATTTCGAACAAGATTCACTTTATACCGCGTTCATTTTATTTCTCATTATTTCACAATCCTAATGATGACACCGAAGAATTTTTGAAAGTGCATTCTTTACGGGTTTATAGCTTATTCCTCGTCCTTGAATCGCTTGTTAAATTTAATAGAAGATAAATTTGAAAATTTTAACGTAACCAATTTTGCTTTGTTTTTTATAATTATTTAGAATTTTGATTAAATTTTACAGACCAATTTTTAAATCAGATGATTTTTACCACTTTTCTTTTTTTTTCGAGAGGACCTGATCTCCGTGAATTATGAGTAATACAAATTTTTATTATCCACAGTTCTTGTATGTATACGTATGAGGAATTTGTATTCATTTGGTATCGTCAATTCGTTTCATCGTATACACAATTAATCATGAAAACGTGCATCCTTTTTGCCGCATTGCACCTGTATGATATTTATCAATAATATATAGCACATGTATAGGATTTTTCGTTTCATTACAAAGACTTTCGGACAGTAAAACTTTTAGTAATTACATTTGTATAATAATTATCGCATGTATGTTCAATGTGCTGATGATAAAAGAAAATGTGCATTTGATGAGCATATTAATTTTTAAATTCAAAGTGCACCGTACATTTACCAACCAATACGTCTTAAAATTACGAGATGGAAAAAATTTATTGCAAAATTACACGAGATCACAAGGTTTGATAATATATGACATGGAAAATATAAAAATCTAGTTGAAATATTGGTATGTAGAATTTTATACTTTTTGAGATGGAATTCCTTATGCAGATGCGGGGTCAGTATTTGCATCATTGAACGAACGCGCGTATATATCTGCGCTTTTGCTACTTTTCACTCGTATATATTTCATCGGGGCGAGGCTTTAATAAAGTGTAGGCTCTCTGCGGGGCATCTCTTATCGACGCTCGATCGAACTTTGCGGTTTTTTTTTTTTTAATACTTCTGCGAGAAGAGGTGGTGTGTGATGGGACAGGACATGAGCAACGATGCAGTGTAATATGAAACGTATTATATAATTATAAAATTTTGACATCCAGATCAAAACATATTTTGACCTTGGTCAATTTTTTTTTTTGATAGAAATATTGTTTTATTTTAGTTAATGATAATGAGGATTTCAATTAGATTTGTTTTTCTCTGGCGGAAGTTGTGAAAATGAAAAATTAAACGTACATTAATATTAATAATAATTCTCGAGACATACGTGTATCAACATCGAAAGTTATTAATAATGTTGAAATTTCAATGTTTCGTTCAATCGCCAAATAGCATTGATCGCGAATGATCGTTCATTTCGTATTTATCAATTGTAAGAACAATCCATCAATCAATTTAAAAAATCTCGCTTACGAATGGAAATGCGTTTGATTAATGGATCTGATCGATGAATTAATCGCCGATCCAGTGAATCCTCTCCAACGGACTGCGATCCCGATGTTTTTGTTCTTACTATCACATCGAAATCTTTTCATCCCTCAACTTATTATTCTTCACGAACAACAGATGTTGTTTACAATCTCTACACAAAAGTTATGTGTTTTATTTTTATTTTGTTTTTTAATTATTTTTAAATAAATTTTTCAATTGAAGTATTTTCCACGGTTAGAGAATGGCATTTGGTACAATCTACGTTTCTGCTGAGAAAAAGAAATGTAAAAAAAGGAAGAACTAAGCGATTCTGAAAATTTTTGAGGACGGCGGAATGAAGGAACGAAAGGGAAAACCACATAATCGAGCCTATAACGACTCCGTTCGAAGAGCCATTTTTTCTTTAGATATTATACTTTTACTGTGAATGTTGGACGATTACGAAAATCGTTGTTTTACTGACAAAGAGTATAACGCCTCGGTGACCATTTGTTTCAGATGGTTTTGCCACTTCGATGACGATAATTACGTGAACGTGCCCCGTCTCCTGAAGCTTCTCGACAATTACAATCCTCGAGAGGATTGGTATCTTGGTAGGCCTTCGATACCGGCACCATTGGAGATCGTAAGACAGGGCCCCAAACCATCCAAGCGATCGGTGAGTCTCAAGAATTCTTCTTATTTTTTTTCTATTTTCTTCAATGACTTTATTTATTCATTTTGTTTTTACTCTTAGACTTGGAAGATGTATCTTGTTTTTTTAAACTGTAAACAAGAATATTTTCGAATACTTTTCATGTTTTTCTAAACAGTTTATTTCGATTCATGTTGAATGGATAACTGAGAAATGACATCTTTTAAAAACCTCTTCAAAAATCTCACTAAAAATTAAGAAATTTGATGGAAAATCGGGGAATATCGATAGAAAAACGTTTAAATTTGATCGAAATCAATAAAAAAAACATTCGCTGTTCAATTAAACATAATTTTAAAGGTAATGATCGAAAATTCGACAACCAAAAAAAATAAAGAGGATAAATAAAAACAACGTTCACGTGGAGTTAAAAAAATAGAATCACATGTACCAGTTCATCGAAAGGTTTTATCATATTTATGCATCGGCGCGCGAATGAACGCTCTTTTCTTCGCGGAGTTAACATTGAAACCGAAGCTGTTAAGCGTGCGATCGCGGGCAGTGATCGTTCTACTTAACACTTTTTTCCCTTTCTTCTCCAGGTGAAAAATAAGCTTATATACGGTTGTTGAATTCCAATTCACACATAAACGAATACAAACTTCGAAATATTGACGTCAATACAAAAACGAATAAAGTTTGACTTTGAAAATAGTTACGAATCTGGAGCAAAACTGACGAGAAGAAATATTTCTTTGATTGATTCATATCATAACTAAAAAATTACGCGAAATAAATATTTCTGGCGATGAAAATTTCATTGTGTATATTTCATCGTGATTTCAAGAGACCACGTGTGGTCAAAAAAAAAAACAACAGCAAATTCTTCTAGGACACGCGTCCTTTCTGAGATTATAATAAATTCAGAGACTTTTTATGATCACCAAAGTT
Source organism: Campoletis raptor (assembly GCA_948107755.1). Taxonomy (NCBI): domain Eukaryota; kingdom Metazoa; phylum Arthropoda; class Insecta; order Hymenoptera; family Ichneumonidae; genus Campoletis; species Campoletis raptor. The sequence continues at coordinate 14,092,466 of OX403623.1, forward strand.
GCTTACATACGTCCCATAAATGATTGTGCAATATACGCATGTAATCACATCTGAATGTATAATACGTAAATATATACGTACATAAATATATATTTTAAGATATACGTATATATGCATGATCTCTCGTATGAAAGCACATATATTATAAATAGGGAGTACGTATGTGCGAGATATGATCGAGATTTAATCGCTCGGTGTACATACATAAGTATATATATGTACGTAAATTGTATTATACAGGGCGCGGGTAGGCATCGCATTGGTCCACGAAGAAAACGCCGATCTTATCTTGCAAGCCGAGTGTCCGTCATGCGCTGCCGCCGCAGGGCCGTTGATCCTTTTTCTTCATTTTTTTCTCCCATTTCTTTACATTCGCTTTTGCCGTCTCCTAGCATCGTCTCGTACTTTCATGTCTCTCCCTCTTTCTCCTTTACTCTCTTTCGAATTCGTTGGAAAAAAAAAACTTCGTGAAAAAACATCGAATGAATCCAAAAACAAAGAAACAAAAAAAAAAACAAAGACAGGAGAACATGATCGCACATGTGAATGAATAAAATAAATAAAAATAAAATCGAGAGACAACCGAAGGAATTCTGCTTTCACGAGATGCTCATACACTTTTTCTCACTCCCCTTTGTATATACTTTTATTTCATTTTTATTTGTTCCTCCTTCGGTTTCTGCGTTATTCCTTTTTGTGCTTCGACTACCGAAACGCGATCGATTGATTTCCGAAAAATTCTCGACTACTCTTTGCACATTCGTGCCAAGTGACGATCAGATACACATTCTTATTATGTTCCTTTTTTGACGCTCATTCACGCCAGTTTTCAGGTGTAGCTTCGAGAGCTTAAAACCGGATTGTCGAATATCAATTGACAATTGATTCACAAAAACCTCGAAGAGATATCGACACGAATTTTAACAATGTTTATTAATATTCCCCTTCGTAGGGCACTTGCGAATAAACGAGGTCTCGTGAATTATCCATTTTTTTCAATGAGATTGCCATCTTTCAGTTATTGCGTTGTTTTTACTCTATTTCGTGCGATTCCTCATTCGAGAAGCCAATATTTCGAATAAATATTAATTATTAATATATTTGGTATAAAAATCGACCTACGGATCCTTTAAAATGTATAGATATTCAACTTTAACAAAATATTCCGTCCTTTTGAAAATTATTCGATTATTCCGTAGATAATATTGCTAAAAGGCTAATAAATATGAAATCTGTGTATATTTATTTTATTGCGCAGAGGTTTTTTCGGTCGAAAAAGTCTCGAAGTTATCGAATAAAATATGAGAAAGAATATCGAATGTACGAATTCTCGTCTTTGATTCCTTTGACATATCCAATCTCATTGATTTCAAAGACTTCACGAGGATTGAAGAGATATTTCAAATGTTTTATTCACCTAACGAATCTGGTCGTTCAATGGTGAAGCAAAAAGTGGATCGAGTTTTAGCTCTGAAGAAGAAACATCGAACGAAGAGAAATATCAAGTAGAATTAAGTTTTGGAATTGCGCAGCGAGATTCTGTGCTTCAATAATACTCCCGATTCAATCGGTATCATATATTCGTCAGAACGGGGAAGACGAGAAATGAAGTTTTAAAAAATTCGAAGGGGTCAAGCCTGTAAATTATATCAACGTTTTTTAGGTACAAAAGCAACAGAGTTGCATCTTCGTCGATCGATTTCCAGAGCATCGACATCACTATGTTTTTCTTCTTGAGAGACGAAAGTCTCTCTTTCATTCAGTGCATTTTGTGTCTGGTGAGTCCACCTCGATCCGGTTGAACCAGTATCGATGACCGGGAACAAGAATCAAGCGTGCACGCGCGAAAGTCGATCTAGACTCTTCTCTTTTCTCTCTTTTCTCTTCCTTTTCTGCCATAAGAATATGGGCTACCACCAACGACTTTTTTTCATCTTCAAACATTCTCTTATCTTTTTTTTTCGTTTTAATACCTTATTCGCATCTCAGCCTGAGCAATATGTACTGGAACACGCGTCGATTCTCAACCTTAATGCAATCGAACCCATTCAATCGACCCAAACGCTCTCTCATCAATACTGATGTATCGATACAGGTTGCACGAGGCTATTAGTGAGCCCGTTAATTCGCGACCTACTTTAATTGAATCGCTGACTTATTTAGCTCATCGTCAAAAGTGCTTCAGAAGCGACAATTCCGAATAATTGAACGTTTGATACGTTATTAATTTGAATTTTTTGTAATTATTCTTCCTAACAACTTAATTCATGAGTATACGTTTTCTCAAGTTAATAAAAAAAAACGTGTAATCTCATTTTTTGTCGTCTCTTTCTCTCCAAATTTATACAAAATGAGAAAAGCGCGAGCGCGCTGTTGCTACAAAAAGGGATAATAACGTCTTCGCCCTGTTTTACATTTTCATCCTAAACTCGTTTGCCTCGTAAAGTAATCGACGATGATACTTTAATTTACCGGTCTCGGAGTCAAACTAGATCCACCGGTTACCTTCTACTACAAACTCGTGCTTTGCACACCTGTTGTACCCCGTTAATTAATTACGTAAAATGTTTCATAGATTCTAAAAGTTGCACAAGCCTTGACCCACTCTACTCCTCCTCTTTCTGTTCCATCGAAAAACCAATTTTTGTGCTCATAAAAAAACTCTTATAAAGCATTTGATTTTTCTCGGATTCAATCGTAAAAAGTATTGAAAAATGACTTAGGGAAATAACGTTATTTGTTAAAATCTCGTTTAACGGCCGGAGGAGTCTCTTTTATGATCGAATTAAAAAAAGAAACTTCGATATCACACGAAAAGATGGTGGCACGATTGGAGATCGTGTATCGTATATTTTTTTTTTTTTATTGTTAATTACTACGTATCAAAAGATATGGAGTAAAGGTAAAATTGAACAACGGCAGCTAGGAGGTTGTGTATTTCATGAGAGATTTAAACCGCCCGTGGCGGTTGATATCGCTCACGTCGTGAGCGACCCCCCGTGGGCGTGGTGCTGTACCTCGTTCCGCATCGGCACGCCACGATTATATTATAAACTACATACTCCTCATATTATAATATACCGTACACTGGAATCTTTATATATGTACATGGATGGCAGAAATACATCTCAGTGATGGTCTTATCGTGCTTTAGTATTTCGCATTAAACATATATACGATGTATGCATATAACTTGCACATGGACATATGTTGCTACGTATGTGTGTTGCAATGAACTTGAGAAAACTCCCTTGAACATATACTTGATACCGTTCTTCCTAGGCTGGGCTCGATATTACGATCTTGACGATTCCGCTAACATTCGAACTTGGGAATTAAAGGAATGTTTGTTTTTTCACTTCGTTTTTTTTTTCATGAGAAATCTTAGACATCATTTAATGCTGCTTTTTATTCTAAATTCGCAAAGGCTTGACTTAAGATTCGATTCTTGGTCATGATTTATTTTTTTCAAGTGTGTCACAATTCAGTAATTTATCACTTATCATTGCGAAAGTCTACCTTACACATCATTCGTGTGTGAAACTCCACAAATGACTATTCTAAAAAAATGGTTCTTTGAAAATTCATTACTCAAGAACTTGGCGTTAAAAAATAATCGTATGGGGGATTTAATGAAATATTATAGCAATCAAAATGTCACTTTTTTAAATCATTAAGGGTCTTGGATCGAAGTTATTGAAAGAAACTTATAAGTTTGTTCCTGAGGATTACTAACGAAACTTCTCTCAGCGCTGATTTTGCATATGAAATTCGTTCTATCCTTCTTTTTTTCTCACGTGAATTATGTCCCCATGAATTCGCCCGAAGTGCGGAAATATTATATCACAGGAGACAGGAAACAGCGTGACTGTGTAAAAGTTATGGAAAAACAAAAAAATAGAATACGGTTAAATATATATAACTTGAAGAAATGTTTTCCGTAATGAAAATTAATTCAGCGATTACCTTAGCGTGCGCCAGATGCGAACCGTTGCTTTAAATTTCTCCAGTCCCTTTTCCTTTTCTCTCTCTCTCTCCCTCTATCTCTTTTTTTCGCTTCCTCGCGTTAACTTGACTCTCAGCAGGGTGGAATTAAGGTCGGACCGATTTCAGAATCGCATTAGTTTAGCCGGACGTGGCACTGGATGCGAGGATGCTGGAATATTCCTTTCTCTCTCTCTCCTCTCTTTCTGTCTTTTTCTTTCTCCCGTTACCGAATAAAAAAAGCTCCCTATATGTTTCTGCTGCAGTTGGCTTGGGACGTGATGGGCGTGGGACCATTTCTCCGAATGGTGAAAAGCTCCAAGAGACAGCTAGAGATAATTATTAATCCCGGAGAGTCCAAAAGAGGAAAGCTTCAGCTCGTTTGCTTTTATCGTTATTCCGTCTGTTATTTCGCAATTCATTCATTATTTTTAAGCTCAGCTCGTGTACCTCAAATGTTTTTTGTCGAACGATTAATTGATGCGGAGTCGGTCGCATATCTAGTTTCATATTTAAAAAATTTTTTTAAATATCAACGTACAATCATTCATATTTTTTGTCTTAAAAATTTAAATTAATAGCGAATGGTTTAAATCTTTATATAAAAAAAAAAAAAACGAATGAAATAACTTTCGTTAATAATATACGACTCGTTAAAATCTACATTTTCAATGTTGGATCCCTTCGACACATAGTTCAATATTATTTATTAAATGATTTCTCTACCGAAACTACGACTCTTTAAAAAAATTTAATTAAAATCTTATCTTAATTTAGATTTTCCACATTGTTATTTTCGGCTTCTTATAAAAGATCTCGTACTTTCACGATTTTAGTTTATTCTATTTCGAACTTATTCTGTCTGTTGAGTTTATGGAATATGTGTACGAGGGGGGTCTCTCAGCGGGGCTAGTTCGAGAGTTCGAGGAGATCGTGTCCTGTCCGGGCGTAATTGCGCCGGCGCGGATAGAACATATTGCGCCACGCCTCGGGTGAAAGGCCTGCGGTGGTAAAAGAGATTGTGTTATCCAATCTACAGACTGTCCTGGGAATCGCTACTGACCAAAGATATACAGTTAAAGCAGAAAAATGGAGGGATTAAATCCTTAGGCGTTTTTCACGATGTAGCACCATTAAAAATGCATAGAAAATAATCCTTTTTGAATCTTTAGAGCCAAACTTTTCGTTCGATGACATTTGTAATATCTAACGATCTGCAAAAATTTTTTAAACAAAATTTCTCACTTGCTAAGACATTATAAACGTTTGGTCCTGACTTTTCGGACACTGTGTGCATATCTCTGGTTGTACCAGAGCACACAAGGCATGGGTTCAGTCTCGCCCTGGCGTTGTCCCGTCCAAGAAGATCCGCTGCATGGTCATTTGGTCTCTTCTCTCATTTTCTCTTCTTCTTCTTAATGTTGCCATCCTTTTCTCTTAATCTCCTGTGGACCGATCGCAGCAGGATAACCTGTCGATGAACCGTAGACTAGGAACTCGTTACTATAGTATAAATGTTCAACTGGCAATAATCTGCACGAGGGTAATCACACAAAAGTTCATTTTATATCTTCCGCTTATGGAGCACGTGGTTGGTCAAACTCTCTCTTTTTCTCTCTTGGCTTCATTAAAAATATGATTCCTCGTTCGACTCTTCGTACGGTTTCGATATACAAACCATCGCGAAGCAATCAGGATAATAATACCCGTCAGTTATTGGCTGCTGGAGGTAAACATGGCGAAAAAAATCGTTCGGTTCCGTTATTTATTTACACGGGAAGTAATTCTCCATAATATTAACGAATCAAGATTGAAAAAAAGGGGGTGCTTGATATCAGTCCTCCTGATAAAAGTGAAACTTCCATAATATGGTCTTTGTTTACCTAAATTTATAATAAATAATAAAATACACTATTTATGGGAGAGAGAAATAGTTCAATTGAAATTATGTTAATTAACTATAAACACATGACACATAACATACTATATGATTAAAAAGAATTAAAATAATTATTTATTACAAAGCAGACGCGAAAAAAAGGACCACTCAACGAATAATATCTTATCTCGCTCTTTATTCGAAATTTATATCCTTCGTTTCTTTTCTGTAACGCCCACTTACGATTTTTCTTGACGTGACCTTGAAATTTTATTCTCAACATGCCTCGAAATGCCTGACGTCAAAGATATGTCATAGAAATAATTTGCAAACACAGACTTTAATTGGAATCTATAAACAATACGGATTGAGAGTATGCAAGAACGAAGATAATTAGTGGCATCGGATTCAGATATTTTCCGATTGAATTTCAACGTCCTACGCAGACGCAGAAACCATAAACTGACGGTCCTCACCAGTGGCCATATCAATCATTCCTAAAGAGTGAAAAATGAATAGAGAAACATTGAAACATCGTATACAAAATGATGTATATGTATATCCGCGGTGTATGTAATGGCGAGGGTGAAAGGAAACAGGAAAGTTGTGTGAGAGGCGCCTGGCTCGAAATCTTGTGAAATATGAGACGTTTTATTAAAACGATATATCGATCTCGGTATTCACGACCAAAAAGAGAGGTGCCCCGTTCGAGTACGGCCAACTGTAAGAAAAAAGGGAGAGTTTGAGACAGAGAGAAAAGATAACGTGGACCACAGGATCGCGATAATTATCGGTCGCTTCGACTTTAATTAAGAGACTTCTCTCGCCTCGAGGGCACTGAAATGCTAATGCGATATGAGATTTCGCACTCAGCCATTGGTCTCTATACAACTATGTATAATAGACCCAAAGAATTTTTTAATAGGTTTCTTAAATATAAATACATGTATACACATCATTTGAATGAGAATTTAATTTATGAGCATAATAATATTTTTCGAAATGATTTATCGAATCTATTTCTTCACTTTTACAATGTATTTACGACCGTTGAAAATATTGTTAAAGCTATTACAAAAACGGCGGTCGAACGAATGATATTACGTTATGTTTCACATGCAGCTTAACCCGAGACAAAATAGTCGTTATTTTTACACATTTTTTTTTCGGTCAAACTAGAAAAAAAAAAAAAAAAAAACAATAGGTTTCGATATGACAGCGAAAACTTATGCGGTTTGAGCCCCACGCTGTGTTCGGGCTTTACAATACATGTATAGTAAAAAGAAGGAAGTAACAAGCTTGGGGAATAGTCTGTAGCCCGATCCTCCATTCCCATGGGGAATTTTCGAATCGTTCTGCTTTTATCATTGTGAACTATATGTATGATGCATTCTGTGCCAATTGGACTAAAACCACGTACACGTGATGTACAATTGATTTAAAGACAGCCATTCGAATTGTGGATATTTTATTATTATTTACATCGAGAAAATAATTATGCAGCATCAACAAAACGTGGAAAAGAAAATGAAATTTATGAAAAATCAACAATAATATCGTCAATCACTATATTCAGTGATTGGAATAATGATATCTCTGTTGGATGAATAGAATGATTTGTTCGTTGCTCTTAAGCTCCGAATTAGTCGATTCAATGAAACTTTTGTATAAAGAATCAAAGAGATTTTTCATTCACCTAAAATTTAAATCTCTTAAAACTCACAGATCACTGTAAATGCCAGATACTAAAGGCACCAAGTCCCTATATCTTGTATATATGTCGTGTAGCACATAATTTCCGGTTTTATGAAGAACGTAACAAACCTCGGTTTACTGAAGGGATGTCGTAATATTCGTCCTCAAGGTCCGTATAGAGCAGACACTGGCCATTTCTTGATGGTACAACAGCATAAGCTTCGTTGTGCAGTAGTTCCCCAAGGGATTTCGCTGTCATGGTCTTCCTTGTCTCTTTTCCGTCTACTGTCCTTTACCTTTTTTTTTCTCTTATTCTTTCATTTGATACTATACAGGAAGAAAGGAAAAGGGTTGGGTACCGCACCTTAATTCCTTCACATTTCTTCGAGTCTGCTTGAGAAAATCGCACTTGCAGTAGCATCAAAGAACGAACCCCATTTCAAGCAATGCCAAGGCTTTTGGTCACCACGTATTTTTATATATTCATGTGTGTATAATTTATACACGTACGTACACACGGATGTGCGCCACATGTCGCGCATTCCGCCATTCTTTCTCTCTCTCTCTCTCTCTCTCTCTTTCTCGTATTTCCTTGGTTTTACTCGTTTCAGAATCTTAACTCTCTTTTCGTTTAATTCTCACGTTCTTTTGCCCATTGATAAACCATTTTTCTTACTCGTCCTTTTGTCCATGATTATTTGAAGAGAATCTTCCTTTACCGCACACTCGCAATGTAAACAATTATGTCTTTTTGAAATTTTTAGTACATTAGTATTTTTTTAAATCAATTTGTAATATTTTTCATGATTGTAATGTCAACAAATTATGTTCTTTTTCGTGCAGATATAAAATTTCCGAATTATTTCCACATGAATTTTTCTCCTCCCAAGTACATACTCGTTGATTCGGATCCTCATTGGAGTCTTTGTATTTTATTGTTATTATTATTATTTACTCTTCGCTGCAGTCGTGAAGCTCCATCTCGTCATTTTTTTCATCCGGTGGCCCGGTCACTTTTATCTTTTCTTACTCTCTGCTATGCAATTTAAAGATACATTATTAAAGGAGCAAGTGAGATCGAGGATTTTCTACGGGCGTTACCCAACCTGCGGATAAACCTCTCCCCATCTCGTTGTTCGTCGCTTTCGTTTGTGCTTCTCGCTCCCTCGACTGCTGTCTTTACAAGAGGGTAACAGAAAAAGGGAAAGAGTGGTGGATCGTTGGCCGTTGCTGCTGCGGCAAGATCGATCGCCAAGGAGTAATAACCATGCATCAAGCAGAGAGTTATATCGCCAGGGCCTCTGTCTTGTTCGGCTGCTTTCTTTTTGCCTCCCACTTTATTTTTTTCTCATATGATTATACGGAATGTCGGAGAATTCGCATTTAACCTGCAGTTAATAGCTAGAGTTCAAAAATCGTAAGATAAACGTCTTTCTCTACATGTCTTTCCGACGCACTGCTCTTGATGAGATCAATATTCATTTATTATTGACGTCGAGCAATCCCATGTCACGCTTTTGTTCACCGTGCACCGGATTGGCTATTACAAATTTTTCGAAACTTCTTATCAATGGAACGTCGTCGAGAAAAATCGATATGTATTTTTCTTTTGACAATTCTGCAATCTATTTCTCTAGTTATTTTACAAAACAATTTTTAGGACACTTTGTATCCATGAAACTATACTCATGTGACCAAGAAGTGGTTTTTGCCAACTACGGACACATCCGTGGTTGAAGTAATTGCAAAAATCGAACGGAATCGAGCGATTATTTTCTCTAGCAAGTCTGATAAGTATTTCATACGGGTCAGTTCTTACGTGCCCTCACATTCCAAACCAAACGGATCCGCTTTAACTGCAGATTGCATGTTTTTTGTTTTCTTTTTATTGTTCAATACATTTTCGTTGTTGTAAGTGAAAGAAAAATCTTTGTTCTTTACTCAAAATGACTTTTATCTAAATGATCAGTTAATTGTAAAAAAAACCTGAAAGTAAAGTTGTTCCTTTCCATTGATCAAAACACGTAAAAGTCTGTCGTGATTTTGCTAAAATAAATCTCGCTTGATTATGTCTCGTTAAAGTCATTGTATTTTGATGCGTAACAAAATTATTCACATTAACGAAACGGTTATGTGTTGTTCGGATGGATCAGAAAAAAAAAGACAATGAAGTTGAGGGTAATTGGTGAAAGCGAGATAAAAAAGTGCATCGAGTAAAGCGCGTGAGTACCAAGTGCAAAAACGGTAAAGGCCAGAGCCGTGCGAGAAGGCTCGAATAAAGTGGACCACAAGGATGAGACGAGGGAAGAAAATAGACATAAATAGCAAACGAGAGGATAATATGCGAGGGTAAAGTACGAGGATAAAGAAAAATAAAAAGAGATAAAAAAAAAATATATATATATATAAAAAAATAAAAGTATATAAGATGGGGCGAGTACAGCATCTTATTCGTATAAGATATTACCTCTTATATAAGTTTTCATATAGTATATATGTATATGTCCATGTACATATATACACATGGTTAGGACTTGCATTAGCGGCCGTTCTGGATCTTATTAACGGAGGTGTGCCTCGTGCTACCATCCAAGTAGATAGATGGATATTCTCTTCTCTCTTCGCTCTGGCTCTTTACTGAACGCAAGCCCCGGCCTGTCGGATGACTCAGAACCGAGGCTCTTACCCGAGCTTTTGAAATATACGGCCGTCTCGAAATTTACTTTTTGCTCGCAACATATATTTATATATGTGTATATTGTACAGGGCATTTCGTAACGATTCAAGTACTTTGAGGTAATCCTATCATGGATGGCTCACAGTCCGTAAGGTTTATTAAAAATATTTCAATAAAATTCAAATTTTATTTTGTTTTATAAATTTCTCGTTTGAATTCATAATTATCGAAACAAGTGTTGAAATTTTGACTGAAAACTCACAATATTTTTATTTGGCTTCCATTTTTAGTAGAAATAGTTTCGGTTCATCATATTTTTCGAGTTAAAAAACATAAAAAATTGAAAAAAAAAGTCATTATATTAATTACGTGTTGAAAGATGACGAATTTCATATGTTCCAGCTACAAATATATACTTCCCAATAAAATTGATCATTTTCGTGTTCTTTCTCTTCTCTCGTTATTCTGTTTCCGACTGCGAGACTCGTATTTCCCGCTTGTCTGTGACGAATTTAATTAGAACCGGGACCGCCCTATTTATTCGTGCAGGTCGCGTCAATCGGTTCCAGCTCAGTGCTTCTTATCCCGGGTGTCTTAAATGTCGGCTCCCAGTTGTTGAGCTTTGGCGCGATGGCACCAAATGGCAAGTGCAGAGCCTGGCGAGCTATCCCCACGCCAATCGCTTTTTCTACTGCGCCTCCGATTGGCTGTTACGGATTAATCAATATCTTTTCAACGAAGCACTGAAGAAGACAATTGATCGTGATTTTTCTCCATTCTGCATTCCACGATCTATTCACCATGTTAATTATAAACTTGGCTTATTGGACTGCCCGTATAAACAGACAAATCTTCACGCGTGTCTCCTTTTTTCCCCGCGGATCGTCTCGAAGCTCGAACCGCGCGAATCAACTTTTCTTCGAGTCGCGGAACGAGATGCGCATCTCTCTTCATTGTTGGAACTGCGAGCTAACTGCCATAAAAGTTCCTTAATTAAATCGTGTTCAACTCGAGGAAGATTGATTTGATAGGGTCATGCAACGCGCCTAAGATGAACACGTTTTTGCACTCATTAACGTAAACATTTTTCGCATTATAAAGGTATATTCTTGACCATGAAGTCGCGCGTATATTTTTTTTGGTGGTGATTATAGTATCAGTTTTGAAATCAATTGGAACTTGATTACAAATTACATATGCTTGCTTTTTCGTCTCCCTTGTGACTTTGTCATTTGGTGGAATTTAATTATTTATTGCATAGTATTCAAATGATTGAAGTAAAAATTGATGTAGCAATCCCTTGAAATTCGAGAATAAAATGAAAAAATAATAAAATTGTTTTTAAGTTCGTGATTGTGAACGAAATTTAGAAACATCAATGAAATAAAGATAAAAAAAAACAGCTCGAAACAGAAATAATCCCTGCCATAACACAAGATTTTCGTGGAATCCTTTCGCTTCATTGGTCCTCAACTATCCGTGCATCTGCATTTAATTTCACACACACAAACACTCATAAGCGCATACGTATCGTTAGATCGGCTGAATTTCTCGGAAGAACAGGAACCAAGTAAGAGGAGAGAAGGTGCGAGGGCTAATTGCGTCAAGATAATTAAACGGGAGAAAAGAGCGAATAAGGGGAGAATTCTCACCGAATGCGCCTCTTTCAGAGTCGAGTAATTTTCTGCGGTATCGTCAGAGTTTGATCCTCTCTCCCGGTTAGAAATTCATGACGATCGTAAACTAACGAGTTACGACAATTATTCTCTCTCCCTCTCTCACATACTACTAATTTCTACTCGTACCTCAAATGTCATATACATCAGTATTCGCATAAAAATTGCCCCCCCCCCCCCTTGTGTTTTAATTTGAAAACAGAATTTACGTTTCCACTAAATACATTCGTATATGAATTGGAACACACGGTTATTGTTTTGATAAAAAAAGTTGTACTTCTCATTTTTCAGTCCAACTGATAATTAAATTTGTTTAGAGTTCACAATATTCTTATATTTTATTTTATTATTCGTGTATATTGAAGGATTCCGTATTAGCGAATAAAATTTATGTTCATGTGCCATATAGTGCCAGTAATTATACTCTGGAAACGAAGTGATCAATTTCTTCACATAAGACAGAAAACGAGGGACGGGTTTGTCGCTTGCCGATCACGTACTCTGGGATGATGGGATTGTCGGTTTTCGCTGTTCACGATACTTTTAAAATACTTTATATATATAAATGTATTACATCAATACTCGAGAAAATATTTATCGCATTGTTTTCATCTCTCAACAATTTTGTACCGAGAGTACTTGAGATATTTTACCTTTATGAGGCGGAGGTTATGCTTCTTCTCTACTGCGCTCTGTTTATAAACTTCGATTGATGAACCGACACACTCGTTCATATGACGACCCTTTTTCTTCTGTCAGTCGCAGAAAACTTCGTTTCCGTGCGTCACGTAATGAGCGAAGAAAATTGCCTAACGGTCTCAACGCCGAGTGTAAATTGCTGTGATTTAGTTATTTTTTTTTCCTTAGCCAAAGAACCTTATTTTTGCTCTTTCTAAACAGAGTCTTATATTGTCGAATGTTTATTTATTACTGAATTATATTGCTTTATCTTTAAAGGGACGTCTATATATTATCTCAGCTTACTCATCTGTTGCCAAATCAAAATTTATGAATATGATGGAAAATAAAAATTGTGTATGATTTTATAGAGTTCTTTAAACAAAGAGAAATATTTGTTTAGCAATTGAAGGACATTGATAGAAAAAGTCATCGATATTTAAAGAGTCAGGTATTTAAATTTGTGTTAAAACATATTTCCTAGTGTATTTAGATTCTGATTCTTCAATGGCTTGTCTGAACTTTCCAGAATACAATTTTTTCATACTGTACCCAACAGGAGTCGTCGAAGCAACCTTTATAAATTATTCACCATTTTTTTAAATCCACTTTTTTCAACTATTCATGCGAATATTTCCTCGATGGTTGAAGGATATACGAGGGTGAAAAGTATTCGGGAGCAAGAATTATCTATTCAGGATGGATTTGGTTCGTTGAACGTAACACAGCGCTAATGCATTGGTCTTTTATCGATTCTACCGCGTCTTATCTGAAACTTATCGGAGAAACGATTCCAAGATTGTTATATATAGCGTGCTGGAGAACTCGAACGGATAAGTGAGAGAAGAAGAGCAAAATAAGAAAAATAGAGACTTAAGGAAGCAGTCTTGCGGGACCGTGTTTACAGTATTTCAATATATAAATTTTGTGAAAAAATATCGCAAAGTTCGTACACTAGTTGGATTCTCCGAGGTACTTCATTGGTTATAATCAATTGTTACTCGTTGTACTACTTTCGTCAGTAAAAAGACGGTGTAACTTTTTATTTTTTTATAAATTTCGAGAGTGTCCCAGAACGAAGTGTATCTGCTTTTTAGTTATGTTTTTCCTACACATGCAACTGATAAAACACCTCAATCGTTGACTTAATTACACGTGATTACAACTTTATTAATTTAGTGGGTTCTGAAATGCTATGAAACGTTATCGGTAATTCTCTTGAGTCTCATACCTTTATCGATGGATTCCCTTAAATCTCATTATCCCTTCTGCCAACAGCAGATACACGTAGTGGCAAAGTTACGCCAATGAAGAGGAAGAAGAAAATAGTTGAACGAAAGAACAGAGAATAGCCCGACTGAAGAAAGCACTCATGCAAGACCATGTCCTCGATGATATCAAAGAGGGGCACAGACAAAGAAAGAGAATGAGCCAGACGGAAATACAAACCTGAAGGAGATCCCCATCGCGGACAAGAAACTACAAGATAAAAAGTGTAGACAAAGACCAACCAGGCTGTGAGTCTTTCATGTGGAGGAACGAAAAGTTCAGGGCATGAACGACGAAAAGAGGAAGTAGCAAAAGACGCGTTCATAACCCATGACGATCTCAGGCTCACGTTAGATCTATCTGACTTCACTGGTAGCCAGAATATAAGGTAAAGAGGGGAGAAAAAAGAAGGGAGAATCTCGATGGATATCCATTTTCCATTCTCGTCGACAGATTTGTGAACAGTCTTAAGTTTTAATATGGAATCACAAGTTGTCGTTTCCGATTTTTGCTCTACTTTTCCCTTCGTCTTCATCTTACACGTTATTTAAACAATTTTTATTATCACGCTTCAACAATAATCCTTAATATCACGCAATGGCTAAGGAACATAACCCATTTGTGAAGAAAGAGTTCCATGCCAATTGCGGATCTTCATAATCCAATGATGGCTTAAAGCAGAGCTTATGCCTCATTCAAACTCAGTCTGGGCGTTTCCCATTTAAGTTGCTTTCGACGATGATGAGAATTCGGAAGCTGTCTTTCCTATAAATGTAGATTTTTGAAATCATGTCAATCAAGTTAATTGTCTCTGCTTCAAAGTGAATGGATACGAAAGTATATCATGTTGTTCATCTAGATGCTGATTGGTTAAAGAAGGATAATTTCTCGTTTCCAAATTCAAAGTAATCACTATACAGGAACATTAAAACCCTTGAGACTGTTGCACCAAAGTAATTTTTTCATGGAGCCGGAATTTATTCGGTTTACAAAGCCCACCGGGGCCTCGCTGCGTGTCTGGAAGATCTTGTGTCGGCGTCAAGGACAGGATACTCTGACTCTCCGTCTCTCTTTTGCTTCAGCAAGTAGCGTCTTGCACCCGGCTGATGCTTAAGGCTCGGTTATACGCTCACGCACTTCGCGGAGCATTCATTTGCATGGAGTTTACTTGGAACACGTGGCGCTCTCGAGTCTTGGAGTCGACGGTCGACGTCGTCGTCTTCGTCGTTAGTTCTTGGGGTAAAAGGGGGGCCCTGACGAGTACAGCGGTGGGGGAACTGGGCAAACTGTGGCAAAGTGGCAGAGATCTCGCTAAGAGAGAAGGATTCTTCCTACTTTCTTTCTGTTTCTTTCTAACCCTCCCGTCGGCTGAGAGTTCGACGACAAGCGCGACTACAGCGACAACCGACAACGACGACAAGTGCATCGCGTTTATTTCTCAAGTAGAAATTTATACCGTCGTTCGGTGGTCCCTAAGTTCTCGAGCGTCGTTTGCTTCTTTTCCGTCAACATATACATGCTCGCCCACCCTATACACATACATCTTTATAAAACGTATGTGTGTACAGAGACACGCTATCTGGCTACAAGTAGATATATAAACAAAGCAACTCTATAGCAGTTCAATTTATCGGCCCATGAGAGTATGCTGTCCTCTCTGTTGCTCAGTCTCTCGTCTCCGTCAACATCCCATCGAGTTCCGCATGTCGTGTATGTGTTATATACGTCTCTACGTATACACACATATGCATAGGTTTGAGACTGGTGTTTTATACACTCGTAGCATCGTTCTCTTGTCGTATCCCAAAGTGAACGACGGATCTCGAGCACGCACTCTTGTAGCCCCATAATTGGATCGTTTGTTCTCATATTAATGCGCCTACTGGGATCGAAAAGACATCACCCCAACTGGTATTTTTATATGTACCTTCGATGTTTGTGTTTACACGTATGAGTCTATGTTATTTTTCACGATTACAATACTCGTGATCGCGTACCGTTTTAATACCAATGTTCCAATTACATGACCTTCTTAAAAATCGATTATCCATTGGTTAAGTAACGATATAATAAATCATTGCTCGTACAAAATGACCTGATCGATTAGCTTTCGCTTGAAACCGGAGATACGAGTGAATATTTATGGTATAGGCTTGACGAATAGCATCCGGGATACTGAGAAGCCTTGTATATGATGATGCAAAATATATATTGTGCCCTGAATTAATCGCAAGAGGGACCACCAACAAACCACCTCTACGCTTTAGCGACGACACTGTACACCTACGTAAACGTCATTCAGCAATAAACAAGATATTGAAGAGTTTCTCAGTGTCGTGGGAATTTTGTGGGATATTCTGCCGAAGAATAATACTCTATATGATGTCCTATATACAAAGATAGTACGAAATGACACAGGCGCGTTGTTAACTGAGGGTAATGTGTCCTTGGATCGTTAAGGGTTCCTTTGAACTACACACTTACGGGAGTTCCTATCCAGTACACATTCTCCAGATATGCCATCGGGCCTGTGTAACAATGACAGTGCGGTTCTCCACTTATCGCGGAAGTCACGATCCTCGTTATAGAAAGATGGGAATTTACCCTTAGCGAGACAATGCTCCCGTTAAGCCTTTATCACTGATGAAAACGTTGCTGGTCAATTTAAGGGCTTCCGGTGGTTTTATGATTTTCAAACAAAACAACGACGTTCAACTTGATATCCAGATCAAGATGTAAATAAACTTTTCACATACTTTTCCTAATAATTATTATTTACATGGTTTGAAAATATCAATAACGACGAGTTGAGATAGGAAAAAGTTGAGAAGCAGAAAGAAATGGCTTTATGAACCTTTATGAAACAATAGGATTTATGCCGAAGAGTTATGGCATGTATGCTAGTCTACCAACATATTCCTGATTGTTTAACATTTGCTCGTGTAGATCCGTTAAGCGTTTGCCAGCCCTGAATCGTCCCTCAGTATCTGTAACAAGGACACTCTGTAGGTAGAGACGAGGTATATCAGAAGCTTCGATCTGTTCATTAGTCCTAATATACGAACTGAGCCACCCACACCCTCAATCAGATATTACTTATCGCGAGTCATTCCGGCTACCCCATCATCAACGGCGTTATATATGTGTTTTGTTTACGTATGTATTCTTTCATTCTTCTTTCTATCTCTACCTCATTTTAATATTATATGCGCGGTCGATGGCATTCGGGCGAGATCGAACCCTTCGATTTCTTCAAACTCTCGTCAGTATTGAGTCCCTATCACGATTTAAAGCGAGTATAAATTAACAGAGCGTACGATTCACGATGATGCTATGGTTTTCGTCCGGACATTCTATTCTAATTCTCTTGCATTACGGTCACTCGTCAACATTCATGTTCCCTTTGAAGTACTTTTACAAGTTCCAATAGAAGAAAATAACTTTCCATCTCTTTGATAATCTTGTCGAGATAATATGTAACCCACAAATGTGCAGTTTCATTAGTTTGTTTTCACAAGAAATTACTTTTTTTTTTTTTTTTTTTTTTTTGATATGGTCGTATAATTAGAGGACTCACGATCATAACAGAAATAATACTTTCGCTTCAAGATAATCATTATAATTGAACAGATAAGTTGATTAAAAAGACCATGAAACAGCTATGTTGTGTTTGTGTGAAATTAAGCGAAGAACAAATGTACAATAAGTGCAGCGTCAATGTCCGAAATTGGCGAAACGTTCGACGTTCTTTATTCAAGTTCCAAGGGCGCGAGAGCAATCAGAGATACACTTAATTGGATATCATCAGGGGGTTCCTTCGCACACCGTACGGCTGCGTCGGAGAGCCCACCAGGTCAGGAACGTAATTAGTCAGAGAGACGGGGTTACAATCTCGCCTCTCGATCGGGATAGATGCTTTTCCTTACCGTCGAGCTTGGCGAGCTGTTCAACACGATCCGATGAGCTAGCCATTGCGAGTGGAGATTCTAAGAGAAATCTTCTCTATAGTACAAGAGTATTATATATCGTAGGTGTCGTATATGGTAGTGGAGATATGGTGGAAAGTATATATATGTCTGTAGAGATGTAAGAAAGATTGTCAGGGGTCTGGCTGAGAGATCGAAGCACACGATTACTAGCCGTAAATACGCGTGCGATAATTAAAATTACTAACTGATTGCCTCCCTTCTATTTTTTTCTCTCTCCCTCTCTCTCCCTCTCTCTCTTTTTCTCGTCTACTTTTCTCGAAGCTGGTTCCGCGCGTGATCGCATCAATGCGGTTTCCGTTTCAGCCTGGAGGGCACCAACGGTTTGTCTATAGATACACGTACGAATAAGATCCTTCCATTAAGGGAGTTCTTCATTTGTTCCCGGTACCAATATTACCTGAGACAGGTGTGCGGCTTATCTTCAAAGAAATTCACCTCTGCCTGGTTTTGCGAAATTCACTATGTGATTCACTCTTATAACGGCAAGTTTCACTCGTCAATCAGTGCTCCATTATAATTCTGCTGTATCAAAATGATAACTCGAAGGTTGATTGAAAGAAATTCAGATAACGAATGGTAGAAAATCCAAGTTTTATTGCCTTGTTCAAATTTGCACCATTTGCTATGCGTACAGTCACATGGAATTGCCATGGAGCTGATTTCTTTTGTTGGTATTGTTCCCACTTTGTCGTACAAGCGATGAAAATCCTTGTTCCTCAACGATAAGACTCAGCGTGTGACCTCCGGGCATTCTTTTCTTTCTTTCCATTCTTCTTCTTCTTTTTCTTCTTCTTCTTCTACTTTGCATCATTCGACGCGGGCTAAAGTGAAAGAGCCAGGGGAGCATCAAGGAGCGAAAACAGAAGCGGTGGTTTCTTCGTGACTGGCTCCGGCGTTGGCAACGCAATGTTACGTTATTCAAATAAACCCTTCATTTTTTTGTGCTTTCTGGACTCGTCGCACGATCTTTTGCTCGCTCGCACTCATCTCTTTTTAGAAGTCTTATCTTTTGCTCGTGTATTTTTGCTATTCAGTTTCTCTTTTTTTTTCTTACCGTCGCAAACTCTAGATGAAAATATGGAAAATAAAGGGGCATATCTCAGTGAATTTTAGATTCAACAATGATGTAATGTACGCCCATATCGTTCCGTAGTCGTCGATTGAATGTCCTTGCCGTCTCATTCTATACTCACACCAATGGTATCTTTTCCTTGCACTCTGTTATGTTTGCCCTCTTTCTGGATCTCTTTCTTTCCGCATGGCCAAGAGGGAGGGTTCTCTTGTACCGCATAAAAGCCCTCTCTTCTGATAATATCGCCCTCTCATCTTTATCTCGGCGTGTATATCTAATATGAATTCTTTGTCTGGCGAATGCACTCGCGTCGTCGTCGTTTCGCTTTTCTTTCATTTTTTTTTTTGCACCACCACATCCACTTCTCTCCACTGACTTTCCTTCCAGATAGACGTATATTTTGCGCTTGCTTACGCTTCCATCGCATATTCATGATTTTTTTCCCTCAATGCTTTTTGCCTCTGTGTTTTCTTTGTCGACGCTTTACAAGGCGATCGAGTTACTTGGCTGGGTGGAATCCACCATTGCCTCATTCCCTCTTACCTCTCCACTTTCGAGTAGCCGATGTTTACGATATATTTTCCCTTCCCTCCCCGTGGCAATATAGTAATTGCAATACCTACAGAATTCAGTCGTTACAGTATTCCCGGTGGTTCAACTCGAACTGCACAACTGTGTTATTTGATACACATAACCTAAAACAACATTCTCATTCGCCAGTAGTTTTATCGGTAAGAATTTCGTAAAATTGTTGCAACTGATCGATAAGTTATGAGGGTGTTATATTGATAGATAATTCTACGTGTTCTTCTGAATATTCCAGATATTTATTATGTTAACACACGTAATCTTGTACTGTGGTGATTAATTTAAATCGGTTTTTATCACATTCCTATGAAGCAATAACAGTACATAGTTGAACACGAAGGAACATACCTCAAAGAACTTGTTGTATCTACAGATCGCAATCCTACCATTAAATTTTTAGATCAGTCGTAGAGGAAGAACAATATTTTTACTGCAAATAATTTGCGATAAAATGCAGATAACAGACACTACGTCAGAGCTTATCTCGTGTTCTCTAATCAACGCATTAGCGCCCATACAGCGGTAGCAATATTCGAGATGAGCACATGCGATCGTGACTGGTGCACGATTCTCTTCCTCTCGTTCTCTCTGGAAAAAATTGCCTCTGTATATACATGGCGATGCATATAGGAGTATCCAGGGCCACGGAATCATAATAAGCTATGGCGTTATCCCGGCGTGCGCGGGTAACGGTAACGCGCTCTCGTACTTCCCTCCAGGGCTTGTAGCCGAGAGGGCCGCGTGTTACCCAATGGGTTGGTCACTTCGCTCGATCGGTTGCTCTACACTCTGCTGAATACGATCGTTCAACTGATTATTCGTTCTAGCATTTTAATCGTTTGAACTTTATCGGATTTTTGAACAACAAATATTTTCATTTTCGCTGGGTATATTAACCGTTATAAAAATGTACGATAGGTTAATTGATTCAAATAAAATTTCGAGCTAGTCGATGCTATTTTAAATTACTCACTCTTCCATAGTGGTGGATATCAAATAATTTTCGGTCTAGTTTGGAGTCTTTTCGATTTTCGTGATTGACAGTCTTGCAAAACACCTCTAAAGCATCTTTATTCGCAGTTGAAGTGTCTTTTAGACGTTTTGATAATTTTCAATTATCTTATTATGATTTTTATTATCTTCTTATTATCATTATCATTATCAATGATTCTTATTATCATTGAGTTTCGTTGCACTATAATGGACTGCTAAGTCCATAAAACTAAATACTCGTCTTGGCATTCTTTCGGTGAATCAGGTCAGAGTACAGCTAAGAATACGTACAGATAATCGTAGAGTTCCTCGAGTAGAGGTAATTGCTTATACCTATCCATACGTAGTGCTTTATATACGTACCACACCCAGTTGAATTGTTGTAATGGTAGTTAACACATGAACGATCTCGCAAAAGGCAGGTCGCGTGCTATGGCTGTAGAAGTTAGGACGTAACACACGCCAGACTCTCTTTAGTTGAGTACAGAGTGTAGAGTTCGCTGTAGCAAAATGATGCTATCTTTTGGATGTTCAGCTCCTAGGAAGCTGTGGCTGGATGACCGTGGAGCACCGGGCAAAAGCCACTAGCAGACAACAGCGGGATCTTTCGAGCTCTCTTGCCTGTGGATCGTTTTGTGCGATTGCGATCCTGGACCATACTGAACATAATTCACCGTGGGCGTCGTTGGCTGAGCCAACTCAGCGGAAAACGGTAGTAGGGCTTTCCCGATGCAACGAATCCGTACTGAACATTGTCTCTGTATTTGGGCTGACAAGTCGTTCTAGTTGCTTTCGAGGTCAGTGAGAGCTTGGGCTAAATATGTTCTGAAATTGCAAGCCATAGACTCTCGAAGGGAATGGATGAACAATTTCGTTTTTATACAAACACCCCAAAGTTATCCAGAGTTAACCGAGCGTCCTCCAATCCAACGAGCCAATTGTATGTAGTCGTTGTTTTACCTTTATTTTTATTTTTCATGTCAGCGATTGATCGATGCGACAGAAATTGATCGATCCTTGCAACTTACAATTTTTCCAGTTTTCACAGAAACGAACACGTACTCGTCTAATGAAGATTGAATAGAATGCTACGGGAAATCGGGTGGCCGAATCTCGCTGCAACGATTAATTTTGTGGCTGTTATATACACTGTCAAGTTTTGACATTCTCGTGGAAGCTTTCCAAGCTACATTCACACGAATGGTTGAGTCTATTGGGACAATTAAGTTGTTGCTGAAGTTTTCATTGTTCCACGTACTGTGTTTTTTATTATTTCGATGCTTGGACTAGCGATTAAAGCTCTATATCTAGTCTCGAAATACCTGAAATAGCTGAACAAATAAAGCCCATTAAATGAATGATCGAATTCTGTGGTACATCAAAGAAACATCTCTATGTAGGATTACGAAGTCTCTATAGTTCCTCATCACTCGAACTCGATGAGATTCATCGAATGTATAATCTTGTTGACACGAATAGGAGTAGAAATTACAGTCACTACTTACAATAGGAAATCGTCTATCTCGACACAAATAAAAAACGAACAGATAACCTTATCTTTAGCCTTCATCTTGTTTCTTCTCTTGGTAAAAGATGAAGATATGGAAATTGAGAATATGCACGTACCATAACTTTAAGTTTTACAAAAACTTTATGAAACTTGTCCAGATACATGTTTGCATGGCAGATTTGATGCAAGCGTCAATGGATCACTTATTGACAGTCTGTCTCAATGGATTTACATTGTTGATATAATTGAAGCTTTCATAAGTCATCCCAGTTGTTTTGCGGCTGACATGTAATGTACATGTATATCGTACAATGACCCGGAATCGTCTATGCAGCTACTGTAGTGAAGCCGTTGCGGGTCACATTATACTCCCTATATATATCTCTCTCTCCCCCATTCTGCCTATGCTTTCATTTCTCTTAACTTCATTTTGTTTATTTAAGTTTGATAAACGTCCGCTTCGAGGTACCCAGAGATCCGTGAACCGAGTGTCTGTAGTCTTCGTGGCCTCGTTTCTATGCTTCACTATTCGTCAGTTCATGCTCCATATTACGCTTGTAAATACATTTGTGTAATGTGACAAATACATAATTGTGCGATCGTAAACGACCTACTGTCATAACCATTTCGGAAATGAATTGAAATTTATACATTGAACATACCAGTTGTTGAAAAAATCATCATTTAGTTACAGGAAATGGATAATTCAAAGATTATTGAAGCCAAAGGTGCTATTTCTCTTTCTCTCTTCCTTTTTTCTCTCTCTCTCTCTCTCTCGCTCTCTCTGTAATGTGCGGTTGATGAGACATTAATGATTTGAACATAATTAACCAATTCATGAATATCGCATGTATGAATCTTCGGAAACAAAAATGAAAAAGTACTACTTTTTTTTTTTTTTTCAACCGTATCATCTATTTACCTTGCAAATTCTGGGCTTGACTTTTAGAACCATTCGTGCATGATAATAAAAATGGTGGGTCCATCAAAGCGAACAATCCAGAGCTGTGGTACGGAAAATCCGAGCAGATATGAGAGACATGCGAGATTTCCTTGTTCCATTGCCAACGTTTAATTTCAAATGTGTTCTAACTTTTTATATCTGAGTGTAACGTATCGTGAATACACAAAATGTTAAAATTTTATTCAATTTATGTACAGAATTTATTCATGAAAACTGCCATTGTTATGACATGTTATTTTATTTGTTGTTGCAGCAGAAGGTGAAATTTTGGTTCGCCACAGGTGGTGCGGGATTTTGCATCAGTCGAGCGCTTGCCCTCAAAATGGTACCCGTTGCTGGGTAAGTCAAATGATTAATTTATTTCAATATTTAGCATTTTTCAGTTATTCTTCTCTCTCAAATTGCAAACATTTTTTCATTCGTTAAATATAAAACATTCTACAAGCGTTCTTTCTTACAGAAGTTTAAAAATCAAAATTTTTCAAATTACAAGAAATTGATTCATTTCATAGTCGAAAGCGATTCATGAAATATAAATATATAGATATATTTTCGCTTTAAAGATGAAATAATTGCAGAAATTCGATGTTCGAAAATTCGAGACAATTAACGTACTGTAGTCTGCAATTTCATAGCAAATTAAATTACGCAAAAATCATGTCGAATCATAATTTTATTGCAGACGAAAATCCATAGACACATGTTCATATCTGACGTGTTATTCATTTCTGGAAGGAGCGTGTTGAATTTTTAAGGACACGTTTTTTCGCCAATGTTGGATACATCTTTATACATATATTTAATCTTTCTTATCCTCGTAATAAATTCTCTCTTCTATTAACCGCGGGTCCCCACAGCAGTTGCTCATTTTTTTTTGTATCCAGTAGCTATGACAATACTTTGCGACCAGTAATGCAATAATGCAGTTTCCGCGTCCGCTTGGCGCGCCGGCATCGTTCTCCTTATCTGAGTCTTGATTTTTTTTTGCTTCCTAAAGTCGCCTTCTTTCGTAGAGAATTTCTTCCTCGGAACACACACAATCGTAGCTCCACATTTACCCTGTGTCGAAAAAGAGAAAAAATAAAATAAAGTGTATGTATATAAATAACGCAATTTATAACAATTTAACACCTGCTCATTGTTAAATTTTCCAGACAATCTCTTTTCTGCCATATCTTGTCCGTGTCTTGTTAACTTGAATTTGCAACTATATTAATAACAAGAGATAAGGAGAAATTGATCGAAATCCCAAGTGCAGTCCAAGCTAGTAAAAAAATTTGTTGTCGAACTGAATAAAATCATCGATCCGTTTGATTAAACGAAGAAGAAAATAATCTTGTTAATGAAATTATACCCCGGGGAAATTGAAGCAATTTTGTTGAGCTCGTCTAAATTTGTTTTTTTCGATCTACTCTGAGTTTTTTTAAAAAGTGATTTATCAAAGTTTGCTCCGTGACTTGCATAACGCGAGCCATTGTCCACTCGAAAAATCTCTTGGCTCTCGTGTATTCGTAACGAGCAGGAAAACACGAATCGTGAGCTGGAGTGAACAAGGCAGAGAGAGAGAGAGAGAGCGAGTGAGAGAGAAAGGGCGAGGGTGAAAGGGAGAAAAGAGCAAGAGTTAAAAAAAAGTACACTTGAATCAACCAATGATCTTGTTTGGGAACAAGTGTACCAAACTGCTTTGTCATTGAAGCACAAACAGGCTGTCACTCGACACAGGATTCTCTTAGGAAATTGGGTGTTTCTTGATTTTTCATCTTCAAGCAATGTCATCATTTTTATATTTAATTAGTACGTGTTGAAATTCTTAAAATTTAGAATGTGTCGTTCACGTACACCTCCGCGTTATGATTTTTCGTTTGGAAAAATAAACAGAAGAGGAATTTAAAAAATGCTGACGATCCTGTTTATGAATAATCTTCCATTTATTTCATCGCACTCATTTTGGCTTCCGAACGATACAAATGATTATCATCTTTATGAGACACTCGGTTGACTTCGAAAGACGCTGTACGACTGCTCATTAATTAAGAAACTCGTTTTCGAGCGTTTGAAGGAAATACTTTTGATACCCCAAGTGAATGAGACTATAAATAAAATGATATCCACGAATACATGTATATCTATATGCAGATGAAACTCGTAATGGATAATTAAGTTTTCAACGATTGGTCCAACCGAATTTGGTCATCGTGCATATCGAATGAGAAGACTCAATCAATGCTGCATAAACATCGAATAAAAATGGAAAATACAATGGAACGTGTGCATGCCGATCTGTATATACACATACGCACATTTGACTACGAAATCCAGTTTGTTTATTTCTAATTAAGAGACGATTTGAAAGCAAGAATAATAATCTTCGTGATTATTTATTCAATTGGGCTTTTCGAGGTTGTTTTTTCCGCCAGTTCTCGCTATGTCATTTGCAAAGGTTAGAGATCACATTCGGTAGTGGCGAAATAGTGGAAAAGAAAAAAAATATATATATATAACAGATATGTGGAATTTTTGTTATAAATGATAAAAAAAAAAGCAAAGTCACAAAGTTCTTTTCGACTATTGGTCGGGCCTAATTGGATTCTTTTCCTGCATCGATTACGGGCGCGCATGTATATCTAATAGGCCCGCGGCTCGTAAAACCAATTTGGGCATTCCTATGGGTCCATCGCAAAGGCGACAAAGCGAAGAAGCCCTTAGCTTCGAGAACTCGTCCGTGTGATGTATGGATCTCTTTTGCATCGTTTATATGCGGCCCAACGATCGACTCGAAAGACAGAGAAATGGGCCGATGCAAAGAGCGGGAGGTGGTATTTGAGAGAGAGAGAGACCATGGATGTCTCTAGCGACTTCTTTAATGACGAATATTAATAATAATATTAATAATACTGATAGTGAAGGGAACGGGCCCGGCTTACCGCGAGGCGATAGAATAGGCGATAAGAGAGGGGATGAGAGACGCAACCGGGATTTCTCGCAACGTCAAGGTAAATACAGAATTACCACGTTGCCGCGGAAGGGGATCTGCTGATAAGGGCAGTAGTAATCGAACGCTCAGTGAAGGGGACGATCGCGACGTGCGACCCGCGATTTGGCTTCATACATTGTACTACAATAGTTGATATTATTATTAATTTTAACTGCGTTAAAATTAGAAATTTGCACCGAAACTTGCAAGTCCTATCATTAAAAAAATTAATCATTTTTTGTTGAAATGTTGATGAATCTTCAAGAGCAAGGTCCCGGTTATTGGAATTACAAAGAGCTTCCTCTTTATTGGAAAGAAAAACTGAAGAAAAAAAAATGAAACAAAACATAGAAATAACGAGGCTTTATGAGAAGTTCTACCTGTTTTCACAGTTAAGTGGCGGCTTACTTGGAAACTTAATGAGAGTGTAACCGTAGAAGCCAGTTACCATGGTTCCTTCGATCTCTAAGTCGTGGTGCGGCGCCGAGTTCTGTGAGCCACTGTAACGTCTCAATTCCGTTGAGCGCCGGCAGCAAGCGCGAGCGCGCTTTCAGTGCCCAGTAGTGGCTGTCGGTTTGTCTCCGTCTTGCTTTATAGCCTCCATATTCGTACATACAACCTGTTTCATCGAGGCTGAAGAGGAGACAGCGATACGATCGTCGATCGATTATTTACGATTGTTTTCGGAGCCCGATAAGTCCAGCTGGAATCTTCGGGTTACCAATTGTCGAGGATCTGTTAACTTGAACCGGTTTCCTTGACTATGACGTTTTACAGACGACATTTTTGCAATCACTACAGCAATTGATCGGTTAAACAACATTTCTGTCTGTGAGGTGGAAGAGGCAAAATCATCTGCCAAAATGATTCGTAGATAAGATTGATTTTTCAGCAATGAAAAATACCAAATTTGCAGCCGTTTTATAGGTCTTGCCCTTAGCAAACAATATTCCCTGGCATTCCAAGTGAAAGGTTGAAAGATGGCTGTTGAAGATCCGTATCCCCAAAGATTCCCACGAAAGATTTCTCAGAAGGGGTAAAACGTATTGGCTTTCACACGTAAGTGGATTTCCGCCCTTATTCGTATAAAACAGAGGGACGAGCGACGAGCGACGAATGAGATTGCCAATGAAAGAAAAACACCGTTCGATAAAACTCTCGAAATGTTTGTTGGGAGCCGAAAAAACGAGGGGAAAATGCCTTGAGAAACAAAGTGCAACATATATATGTATTCACATTGGCGGCATTGTATATACACGGTCACAAGGATATCTCTCACCCACTTAACCCCGAAATTTCGATTTCGTCGCCAGGTATTTTAACGAGACCGATATTCGCGGTGTTTCTTGGTCGTCTTCTGATTCGAAACCCTGAGCACTGGCTGCCCTAACCGCGTCTCTTTCCCCTCTTTGGTGTGTCTCTGTGTTAGAAAAGCCGAAAGGCCAATTGGCTGATGGGTGAGCAATGGCCATTCACTTCGTGAAGATACGAAACCAAGAACCAGAAAAGAGGAAGAGGATGTCACTTTGGCTATGTCGATTTCGCAAAGGGAAAGGGTCGGTGAGTAAGGTTCGGGTGTGGAGGAATCAGTGGGGAAATAAAAAAGACGAGAAAGAGAGTGAAGAAACGTTGAGGGACGGAATAAACTTCGGGTTCTGTTGCTTTATAACTGTATGGATGTCATGTTGGTAGTTGTTGATGACGGTTCATTGTAAACTACGGCGAAACGACAGCATCTGCAATGGAATTGCCATACTGCGAACAGTCCGATGGTTTGTTAGTGTATACACGAGAATTGAGCAAGGAAGATGCGCGATTTCAGGACTAATCTATCCAATTAAAAAGGCAATAGGAAGGCCACGGATGGACACCAAGTTTAAAAGAGAGGGAGAGAGAGAACGCTTTGTGTCGAGTTGGAACAGAGTATTTCGGCTAAAACGGAGGGCCACCAAAAGGTCTGGCCCGTTTTCAACGAAGCGGTAGGGAACATGGATGAGGAACTTCTCGTCTTTGTATATGTGTCTATATGAGCGAGTACATGTGCGAGATCAGCGCGGGAGAACGAGAATCCGATTGTGGTATTCGCTAATGAGTGCGTCCGACGACGGGTGGAAACCGCGATGCGAAAACGAATGAGAGAAGGAACGAAACGAGGACACAACGGCCCCCAATCGTAACAGAAAATGTTAATTAAGCGCACTAGACTATTTATTTCTTATCCCGCGGACCTCTAATTGGCACGATGAAAATTTCTTGACGTTATTCCACTCGAAGAAACCCTGCGTGAGAGAGGAACGAGAATATCAACCCTACTCTTTATCTTTTCCTCTCCGTATTCGACAAAGCCCAATGTCCTTCCTGTCAGCATTCCAACTCTGGAGGCATCGTTATTTCGGGGGTAGGAAGGAGTTTACCGGGCCATGATCGTCCTATCAAGAGCCATTATTTTTACCTTGTCACAAATATATCCCCACTTTTATGCTCATTTGTCACGGTATACTCATTATTTTTTGCGAAAGATTGCCATTTTTTTTTGTATTTTTACTCCTGCTTATCTTAATTGATTCTCGATGCCGTTGATTTAATGTTTCGGCGATTTGTCGGATACTCTCAAGAATGTCGAACCGTTCGACCAAGCAACGACTAACGTTTGCGACCGCGACGAATCATCGGCGTCGAATTCGTAGCTGGCTTCAATTTGGATCATAAAAAAAATGATCAAGATATTCGAAATTCTCCATGAGATCAAAGTACAGTTGAGTCATTACAGAAATTCATCATTGATACATGGTACATATTTACATGTACATCTCATTGCAGTTAAATGCAGTAAAAATCATATTTCTTTCGTATAGACAGCTGAAACCTTTTCCCATGATCTATTTACATATTCAAACATATGTTAATGTAGTTTTTGATGGTTGAAACAGAGCGATCGTTATTTCAAATTATAGTAGAATCGATTTCCATATTAAAACGAGATTCCCGAGTTCCTTCACTCGGAAACGTCTCTTCGATGTTCTTGTGATGGCTCCTGCTGGGTGTCACTTGTCAGTCTTCCGATTATCGTAGAATTTCAAGCGTGACGGTGGTGCCTCGCGTTTTCTCTTTCCCGCTCTTTGCTTTGGTTGCACGCAGATAGAGAAATGAAGCCATTTACTTTACAAGGAAGAAGTCCACAGGGGGCTCAACTTCGAGTCTTCCGAAGCATAGGCAACGACTTTCCGTTCACCATCAACCTCCACAGGGATACGATTAATGGTCTTGTTAATGGATGTACTCGTTAATTAAACGAATCTCTCAAGGGAGGTTTCTTCAACCGCATGGCTCTTAGTCTACATCATATTACAACAAATGTCTAGCGAATCAGTGTGGTTATCTGGGCTTTGAAACCAAACTTGCGTATCACTCTTGTGGCTTATGCAATACCTCCTTAAAAAAAGAGCAAATCTTTCTAGTATCACACTTAATATCAGAACAATGCTCTCTTGTTTAGTTATTTTTGTTTTCAAATGATCGACTAGACGCTTTGAAGTAGTTCGCAATATGTAACCAAAAAATTCATAATGTTTTGGTACGCTTTTACAGCATTGACCGGCTTTTCGTGATGGCGTTTCGTTCAGTCAGTTATACACATATCTATTTATCAGGGATCCACAAAAAAGACAATTACTTTATCATCAAGCACTCATATCTTTTATACTCGAACACCAAAAAAATCGGCATCTCTATATCATGTTTTTCAGCAAGAATTCTTTCTGTGTCATTGCAAAAAAAAATATATGTATATCGAGTTATTTGCATCACTCTAATACATACAGGGAGCTTTCTATAGATAAAAATTGGGAGAAACATCGTCGACTGATACCCTGAAAGTTGTGACCACCAAAGTTTCGCGCTCTATCTTAAACTGTTTTCCACGTCCAACTCAATATACCTCTATCAACTTCCGTTCCGTCATTCTCACGATCAACTTTGTCCACGTTCGACCAAGTATTCGAGTATTGTAGCAAACATTTTTCCCTGAAACATAAGAACGACTGACACGACTCACGGTAGAGAAAGCTAATCGATTTTTCTCACGATACACGCGCGAACATATAGTAGTCTTGTTAAAATGAATGAAATGAAGAGAAAAAAAAACGATATGAGGAGAATCACTCAACGACTCCGCTTTCCCGATGACTTTTTATAAGCATTTTATTATAAATAATAAACTGAAAAATAAAAATTATACTCTACAAGCAGAAATATTTCTGTTAGCATGGTCGATGAGTTTGCATTTTTGAAACACGACAAAGAAAATAAACCATTTTTTTTATTTATAAATTCATTATTTTATTTTATTTTGAGGCTTCAGAAAAATCGGAAAAATCTTTACTGTCAAAAATTGGAAAGACATTTTAGGCATCATTTAAATAAGAAAGAAGTTAATTTAATCGAATTTCAATATCATACATCCGGCTGTTGTAAGCCAATATTGTTTTACGAAAGGAACAAAGATAACTCGGAAACATATTCAATGTATGGTCGTACCTTTTGCTTTTTTTTTTCCTTTTTAACTTCATACCGATCTCGATTAAAAACAGACGACGCATTAGAGATGCTTCTGTTGGGTTGCTCGCTGGCTGTCGAGACACAGCCATGGAATATATTACGCGCGTGAAACACCTGCCGTTAAATGCTTGAGCTGATTGGTGCGAGTGAGGAAGAGGAAAAAGGGAGAGACTCACGAGCATCTCATCTGTGTACGCCAAAGCCGTGGAACAGCTTTCCGTATAGTAAATCGGTAACCGCTTTAGCGTCGTTAAAACAACCGCGTCCGCATTTATATCCCAGAGTTAACCGAACGTGCCAGGCACACCGGTGCCAGCAATTCCGAACGAGCTCGTCTGTACTTTCAGAGCAAATGCAAATATTCACGTACACATACGAATATACAGGACGTTGCAAAAGTGCAAAATGTTATTGGTCCACTTTATTCTTAATGGGAAACTTCTTATTCATTTATCCAGATGCTCAGTCTTTGTGAAATTGTCTTATAAGTGAAATAGTAGTTTTAAGTATCTCACATTATTACTTGGCAAATGAAAATGAGTCATTTACTTTACTGAATGAACATACCAAGAAACAAAAAAGAAGTCTAGTGCGAAAAATATTAAGGATTAGAATCATAAGAAAAAATTGAATTAAAAAACAAAATTACCAAATTTTAGGAGAAACGAAAAATTCCATACGGTCAAAATATATTTTTACAACAATCTTTTTTTTTTCATTTTAATTGTTGTTCTTGAAATCAAAAAAAGTTCTTTCTTGAAATAATTTTTTTTGACGTCTTTCCACTTATTGATCAACTTGAAAACGAAAAACAATTTTTCATAAGATTCACAAATGTTTAGTAAATACACTACGATAAGGAAACTCCTCTATACTCAACTATAGCAAATAAAGGTCTTACGAAGAGTCTCTTGAGCTCATCTTTTGAGACACCCTTTAGCACATACATTATCTGTATTTGTGTGCACGATTATATCTGTTCATGAAACGTATTTCTTCTTTGTTTATTCACAGAGGCCATATGTGTATTCGTCTCATTCGTGTATACACCCATATCCTTGCCGCCCCTCTCATCGTCGTGTATCAATTAATTTTATTTGCATATACTTCGTATATCGGCGCAGTTCCAACAGATGTAGAAAATCGTATCGGTACGGTCTGTGGCGCGCTCGATCGCTCGGGTGCGAAAGTAGTCGCGGTATCTTCGATGGACCATGAGCGTGCTAACGTATATTTTCTTATCGTATCGTCGATCCACCTCACATTCCATACTTAATTAGGAAACACGGAGATTCTTTTTTCTTCAAACAGCCATATCTGCGGATGTCATTTATGAGAAATTCCACATATCGAAATGTTCGTGAAACTTTATTTCTTATTTTTCAATGTATTCATTTGTTTAATTTTTTTTTTTTTTAATGAAGAGTTTTTTCCTCGAATCATTGACGAACATTTTGAATCGATTTTTGTTTACAGTGGTGGAAAATTCATTACCGTGGGCGATCGCATAAGACTTCCTGATGACGTTACAATGGGATACATTATTGAGTATTTACTCAAAAAACAACTCACGGTTGTCGAGCAGTTTCATTCTCATCTCGAACCAATGAAATTTCTCAACAGAGACACTTTCCACGAGCAGGTGAGCATTGTTTTATTTGATACAATCATTTTTTTTTCAACGCTGCACAAAATTATTATCTTGAGCTCTAGCGATTTTTTTTTTTTAATTTTAATATCGTCAATTAGAAGACTTTTTCTTACATTGATTTTCCATTTTCTACTGAAAAGTTTGGATGTGTTTATGTTGAAAAAGCACGATGTTACATTTTCGTTTTTAAAATCTATTTTGATTTTTTTCCAATTTTGCTTCCAGGTATCGTTCAGCTACTCGAAGGGCCCGAGGGACGAGTTAAACGTCGTTAAAATCGACGGTTTCGATCCCAAGGACGATCCGAAGAGGTAATTTCACAAAATCATTATATCTCTATATACTTTTATTTTTTTTCTGCGGATTCTCTCTATACAGCAATTTCGACGGTCATCGAGACAACCATTAGACACTGATAGTTTAGACGATAAAAACTAGTTTCGAAGTTGACTTCTGAAAATCTGAAAGAAATCCGCGTCCACGTTAATTATGACTTAATGAGATGATACGGATTATCATCGAGAATTATTTTCTGAAGTGGAATTTAATTTAAATTGCTAAATTTTGCTGATATTTGAAAGACCACCTGAACTGGTGGTAGAATCAATTTCTCAAGTGTTCTAATGAACCTCAATGAAAATAGAAATAACATAACGATATTTGCATATTTAAAACAGATCGAGCGTTAGTACGATTCCAACTGGGGACTTGAAATTGTTATTTTATGTTGACGAACACTTCGTACACTCATTCGTAAAATCTTAACAATATTAACTATTTCTTTTTTGCACAATAAGATCAAGAAGTCAAGGGTTTTTAACAGTTGAAATATATCGCTTTATGGAGTAAGACGATCGGAAGTTGAATAAAAAAAAAACAGGAATTCGGTGAATCACACATGATAGAAATTGTAAAAAAAGAAACCTGAAGCGAGCATCACGTTACACGAAAGTTTCAATATCTGGTAAAAACGGGAATAGTGCTGACATATTTTTATATTACTCCCGAGTCATTGAGAATCTTATTCCTCAGTTCTCTCTCTTTTTTTATTCAATTTATTATCCACGATGGTTGTGGCACATCAGAAGCAATGACAATGAAAAATGTGAATTGTATTCGACAGAAATCAAAAGAGCTGAGGACTTTTTTTTTTTTTTTGTTAAATTAAAGCTTTCTCTTGACCCTGAGGAACCGCTCGATCCGCTTTAAATTCATTCCATTAGTCTTTTTTTTTCGTTATGCACTGCAGTACTGTTTGCATTCCATTGCTGTGCAAAGGCTCTCATTACATGTATAATTGTACAGTCCGAAGGAAGCAAAGCTGCAGCAGCAGCAAGTAAGAAAATTATGAGCACATACCGCAAATATACGTGATGGACTAATAATTGAAAAGTATAAGAGTAGATAATAACCATAAAGACGAGGGATTCAGTTTCATTTAATGACTTTTAATTCGTTTTAGAAAAATTGACAAATGAAAAGAATGGCTCAGAATAAATCTTTTGTTTTTTTTTGCAACAAATTACCTTTTCTATTTGTATTTAACTTTGCATCTTCTTTATTGCGGTTCATATTTTATTCCAAAACAAATAAAATAAACGTAAATAAAATTTGTTTTCGACACTCGAAAAAAAAAGGAAATAAAATCAGTCTCATTCAAACGAAAAGCTTAAACATTCTCATATTTCCATGGTTTCTAAATATGATTTTTTTTTCTCTTGTTACAGGTTTAAATCTATTCACTGTCTGCTGTTTCCACACGTGGCAAACTGTCCGCACAGATGATATTCATAAACATCAGTCCTTCACTTCATCAACGATTAATTCCCAAATTATAAGCACAATTTCAATATAAATATTTGGATTAAGAATTTGTTGCTCTCCAAAAGTGAGGCAGAGATGAGTCTGAAAAACTTAGAATTGGCGGATGAAACTGAAATGCGGTACGTGAGTAAATGACAGCACGTTAAAAATTTCTGTTAGTGTTTTTTTTTGGTTCGTTTATCGACCGTACGTGACTTTCGTTATTTCTCGTCCAACAAAGTATGTGGATCGACAGATGCATATTTGATATTTTTCATACACGTATTGCAAAATTAACTGAAACTATGTTTTTTTTTCCAAATTTTCGACAAATTTCATCGTTTACGTTCATGTGGAATGTAATGATTGTTTGATGGGCTTTTTTCTCGGTGGTTTGATTGATAAATTATTCAATCATAACCCAAATGTCTGTAGATAGCTGTATATAAAGCTGGGCAAACTTTTTAAACTGCCTTTTTGCAACGATCGTGATACATGTAAATAATAGATTTGATAATAATGAGGAGCGATTTATGAGATCGCTCAGTCGTCTGATATATTTATATGTAGTATTAAGTTTGAGATATCATAAGTTTCATATTTTCTCAATTATATATAGATATATATATTTATATAAAAATGAAATTACGTATATAAATATACGTATGTGTAATTGTGTATATAGATACATTTGTGGTCTTGAAGTTTGCATCACTGGAACACAACGAAAAAAAAAATTTCATTCTTAGTTATTTTTATTTTTTTCTTATCCTTAAATGGTGAATATTTTTTTCTCCATTTGGATTTCTCGATTTGAAAATTGTCACAAGTATTTGTAGACGAAGACATGAAACGCTAATTTTCGAAAAAATGGAATAATGTAACATTTGAAGAAATTTCGTTGCAATCTGACAATGTAGACTTCAACGCTGTATATATTATCATTTTATTTTTTTTCCACTCTGAGAGACGAACTTTGTTGCTTATACGATTAAAACTCTAATGACAAAGGTCGTGTCTCGCGAAAGAAAAAAAAATGTTTTCCGAGCTAGTCTTCCGAAGCGGAATAAGAGACAGCTGCGCAATGTGATATGCGACGCATACAAATGTGTGATTGCGTTGCAAATAATTAATAATAAAACTGCAATTTTGTTTTGTTTTTCACAATTTTGTTTTTAATTGTTAATTCGTATAAAATACATAATGATTTTTATGATTATTTACTTCTCATGTTTTTCAATTGATTGACGGAGCAATGGCTGAGTCGATTGTAATAAAAATGAGAGTGCAATAGAGTGAGTGTGGAAAGCGTTCTCCACAGAACGCTATATTCCTGGGGAAAAATAACGCGGGAACGGAGAAAAAAATTGGATTTTTTTTTTTTTTTTCAATCCACTTCGATCTTTCGAATTCAGCCGTAAATCTCTGTTCTATGTATACGTGTGTACACAAATATGTAACGATACATATTTTGTCGCGTGTGACGCGTCGCAAAGTGTCAAAGATAAATTATTGAACGATATGTTCTCTTTTGTAACTTTTTTTTTTTTTTTTCAACGTCGGAATGCAATTTCGCAGATCAACAAAAAAAAATGAAAATGTACTGCGCTGTTTTATATGTAATATAAATTGAACAAGAAAAAAAACACATTTATAATGGTACATATTTGTTTGGATGTTGCAGAAAAAAACTTTGAATCCTGTCCAATGTGATGAATTTGAAAAAATTCGTCCCTATCCATCAACCAAAATGACATCATTTGTTCCCGTTCTCCCAAAAAAAAGTTTATCGAATTTCAACTATTCGATCTTCGACTTTTTAGGAAAGTTCGTAACTTGGCTAATTTTATGAATAATTACTGAGTTCTGCTTTTTTGACGATTGACGTACACAAACCTCCACCTGCTAGCACGAAAATGAAACTCTTGATGAGCACGACCGCAGGGGATAAGGAAGATTTCTACCAGTCGACGAGATCTTGCCCATCTCTGGGGGTTCGGTGAGCTTATATTTAACAATATAAATGCAAACGTATTCTTTATTCTTATGCCGTGAACGCTACATATTTCATGAATTATTATTTCTATAATAATCGCGAATAAAACTTATTTCGTAGATTTTGAGATAAAATTCTCAAGACTCAAAGCAATAATTATCTGCACTTATTCAACAAAGTATTTATCCGAATTGAATAAGTGAAAGATTGGAATCACGTGCTCGATCTGAAGATCGAGTTTTTTTGTCTTTTATTTTTATTTTTTATTTACGTTAATCGTGGCTGATCAAAGTAAATCCCAGTTCTCTGCAGCTAAGAAAATTTCACATTGATTACAGCAGCTCGCTTTATCGATCGTTGATCATAACTTCACAAGATTTCACGAAAAAAAAAAACATATTGGTACGTGAATATTCAACGTGTCGAATAATAGATTCAAATTAGGAAATGACAATTCAAGAATATTGTCTGAATTTCGACGAAAATAATAAAGCATTCTAAAGATCCATGATCATAATATTCTTCTTCAATTTCATAGAACACGAAAGGATTAAAAAAAATATACAAAACGAACATCATTTGACGAGACCAAAAAAAAGTGTAGGTTTCTTTTCTTTCTATTCAACTAATAGATCAAAACGGATTTTTTTTCATTATTGGTAAAAAATATGAAAAATATTTGCAAGAAGTGTGGATGGATTCCCATGTTCGAGTGATCTATGCCACTTTGGCATATCGTATCCGTAATACGTATTCCTATAATGCACATTATTATTGTTATTATACGAGGTGAAATAAATTCATGGGATGTATACAAAAATATATACGCCGTAGAACGTTCCACAACTTTTGAGTGCTCTACCACGTATCGCATTGGAAACGATGTAAATATTTCTATTCGCCAGTTGAGAACTTGCGATGTGTGTATAAAGGCTTGTATATCTCTATAAATGGGACATTCTATACCGATTTGACTTGGGTCGGACTTTTCTATTCTTCGATCTGGCTGGAAATGTTATGTGTTATAAGAACCATTGAAAAAAGCTCTTTTGAATTTTTTCAAATTTTTTGTTTGTATTTCTTTAGGATTTTTTTATTTTTTCAAAGTCAGAAAAAATATATATCAAGGAAATCCTACCATGGAACCGGTTGGTAAAAACCAACGATTTTCCCTCAAATTGCTTCAAAAAAAGTTCGATTTTTTTCTTTTACTAACAAACCAATATAAGAATAAATGCGCCCACCATGAGACTGCTCTGAAAAATTAAAATTATTCACAATCGGTCAAAGTTTTCATGTGAATTTTTTTACCTACAATACAAATAATCAATCTCCTTGAAATCAGTGATTAATCATTACAATTTGATGAAATATGAATAACAAGAATAATACAAATACAAATAATTTCCTCGTATAAATATATTTTTAAATAGGACCGTTCCACTTGATTCATTTTTTTATAGAGTTACAATCGTTTGAAAAAAAAAACAATGGAACTTTGAAAAAAAAAACCATATTTCCCAAGTGTATGAACAAAAAGCTGTGAAAAAAAATCAAAAAAGTTTCTCTTGATGGGTCTAAAAACGCATGAAATATTTAGCTATATTAAGAAATGTAAGAGACAATCGAAATTCGAATCAGCGTGGAAAGCCCCATATAGAAATAAAATAGTAGATAGGGGTTGAGCTAAAGCTGAAGTACTGCACACGAATAAGTTGAAAGATCGTTGCAGACTTCAAACCCTAGGCTGAATGTGCGAAACGTGCAATAAGAATGATAATAACAGCAATAATAATAATAATAATGAAAATAGGAGTCGTTCGTACTTCAGTTCGGATGAAAAAATTTTCACGCCTGCGGGAGAGTCCTTATATGTGCATCAGAAATATTTCACTCCGAATATACAGATAGATATAAATATATATATATGAATATATAATATATATTGGTTTTCGTCGATCCACACATATGATTCTTCTGGTTTTATTCGAGGATCGTAACCGCGCGTGGTTTCAACAAGGTGTCGTTGAACTCGACAGTTTTTCGCATTATCCCGTTTTCCTCTTCAACAGGCGAGAGATGGCGAAACTGGATACTCCCTTTTTATTATTATCGGCTTCTCTAAAGTACGTCGAGTCATAGAGCGTCGATATGTGACACTGCTGTTTGTTCTTCGATATCTTCATAGTTCGACTCAAAGGAGTAATTCGAGAACTTGCATTATCATTTTTATAAGGATGTCTATATCGTTTTTGCAATTTTACTATCCAACCATCAATAGGTTTCGCCACTTTTGCAAAATAGATAATTTTATTGTTTTATGTTATTTTACATTGATATTGAATGAAGTTATCTTCACTGGCACTGCCAGAATGGATATAAATGGTGGGAGAATATTAACAAGTAATTCTGACGAAGAATTCATGAAAATCTAATCAAAAAAACAGATAGACGGAGCGCAAAGGTAAAGAGAAAAATAGACAGAGAATACAGAAGGAAAAAGTAAATTCGGGTGTAGGGCGGGACGAGGTCGCTCGTGGCGCTGACAGAGTCCCGACCTACATACGATTTCATCTCCTCCCTTTAGCCCCTTTCCACCCTCATCTATATGTCAACATATCATAGGGTTACGTCATCAACTAGCTTGGATGTGCAAAAGTCGACACTTTTCGTTCGACTCTCCCGTCATTATTATCAACGAAGAGGAAGCCCAAAGGCTCTTCCTGGCTGTGAATAAAGAACGAAAGAGCGAGTCTATTTTTGAATTTACCAATGACCACGTGCCTCGGTCAAATATATATTAATATTTAACTAGCAACCGAAAGGGCACGTGTCAAAACGATTTATAACCTCAAATATTATGGCTTATGCCCTTTTGATTGCCAATAGTTGATGCAAAGTATTTCATGTCTCTCTTACGCAGTTTTTTTTCTCGTCTTTTCTGTAAAGCAGAAAAAATGAAAAAAAAAAAAACTCCAAGAGCTTTTGTGAAAGAACTTCCATTCAACTCTCTTCGTTCGCCTTGCGCATATTTTCTGAGGCTGACGTATAGATATTTATAAGGGAAACGTCCATATTGTTGGGTATATTTATTGCGGATAGGGATTTCTTTTCCAGTTAGCATATACTTCGCTATAATGTCACCTTTTCTTATGATGGATAATAATCCAAGCTGAGCTACAGCCACCACTAAATTTGATGTTATGAAGAAATATTTTATTTATTTTCTACAGCATCATCGTCGATTCATCTTTAGAAAATTTCAGTCCACAAAATTCTATGTTGCTTGATAAATTCTTCTCGTTTTTATTCTCATTTTTCTCATAAAATTTTTGAAGTAAATATTACTTAATTTTTACAACAATTTTCGAACTTAAGATAAAACAATCATTAGCCTAAATTATATGATGTTCTTTTTCGAATTTATGATCCATAATTGCTTCGTTGAAGCTTAAAAATTGAAATCGTGATTGTTTAGTGACACGTGACGCTTACGTCATGCGCATAAAATAAAGCTTACTAATCCTGGATTATATCGACGACAGCATTTTTCACTGGTGATGGTTAATGCAAAGTGTCACCGTTAATATTCTCTCGCTTCGTGTTCTTGTTGATTTTATACGTGTATATATTTATAAAGGTGGCCGAGCCAAGAACAGTAGACAAACCTGATGCTGAAATGAATAGGCCATTATAATCGCGATCGATGAATATACGGGATCGTTACATATATATACATATGATTTATTCGGGAGTAATTTGGTGTGATATAATCCTATCTCATAAAATAGACCAGCTTCTTATACCCTACACTTTCCTTTCCCTTATACACCACTCTCTCGTTCCTTTTATTCGCCTCTAACTAGAGAAAAATTCTCTCTTCGCCTCTGAACGGAAAGTACACATGAAAACCATACACGTTTTCAATTCGATTCGAATATTAATGTAGGACTTATAAAAATAATAATTTAGTAGTAAGGGAAGTGTCTAGTCGAACAGATCGTTAAATTCTGGCTACAAGACGAAAAGTTAATATTAGTTTTTTTCTTCTGCATTCATGGAATACTCGATGGGCTGTGATAGAAAATTTTAAACAGATAGAACTCGATAACGAACAGTGTGAAGAGTTTGGCCGTTGTTTTTGACGAGCTTTTTTCACGTTTATCATATTTTTCCACTATGAGTTTTCCTGTTTCATCGTACCTTTGTTCATACTACTTGGTACCAATTTCCTTGCAGTCTGATATGCAGAGAGTCAAAGCTCAGTGGCACAACTTTTAATAATTTTACAACCTTTAGTGCATTATTACAGGCACAGCGTTGTTGTATAACGTAGATATAAAAAAAGAGCATCCACAGAGAGGATTTTGTGCCAAGTGAGAACCGTTGTATGAAAATACACGACATTTGCTCGTTCACCAGACAGAAAACTAATTTCCGGCGTTACCGGGATTCAGGCGAGAGAAAACTTACCCGATCTCTCAAACCTAGTAGTCTTACCCATATTTTTTTGAACCCCCTTCAGATACATTTTTCGCCTCTTCTCGTCACCTCAAGCTCAATATTTTTTTTCCCTCTTTCGCTCGAAATTGAATTTTTCAGCAGTACACCAGTTTTTTCCTCTTGAAATTTTATCGGTGACAAATATTTTTTTTATCAATGTTCCACGAACGAGAAGAGAACTCAACCGAAGAAAAAGAAAAATTTCATTGAAAAATGACGAAATGTTCAGAAAAAGTGTTGTAAAATGGCGGATTCATTGAGGCATTGAATACTTGTATACAATTCGCTTTCAAATTAATGCTCCATTCGTGAGCGTGTGCAACCGGTTTTGATGAATTAACATGCGCACACGAAGGGGAGGATAAACTCGTTTGGAATAAATAAGCTCGTTCGTGCGAGAAACTGACGCTTTGTTTCAGCAAAATAATTGCGTTTCTCGATGAACGTTGCCAATCCCAAATAACGAAACGACCTGGAAGGTGTTCACACCACGCGTGGCTTAGAGTCCCTTGTAACCACGTGAAAAAATATATAACAATGGGAATTAATGGACAGTAAAGTATAAGCCAGTAACAATGAGCTTTTCCTTCGTGTCACTTTTTCTGTTCATATAAATGAAAATTATAAAATACAATAAAAGAGTAAATTTCAAGGAATTTTGATCTTTATTTCATCTTTTTCTCAAATTTTAACGTAATTTTAGCACTTTACACATTTTCATAATGGATTTCGATTATTAACTTTCATGATCTAGGCAAGTTGAGGTATAAATTGAAGGACCAAGTACAATGGTTGTGTTCATAATAATAGTTTACGAGAACTTGCTCCACTCAGTGTTTCCGGAAATTTGTAATAATATAAGCTCGTATTGTCCTGTCACGAGAATTACTCCAGCTCAATAAACGTGACTTCATTATGAGATTAAATCGTAAATGTAAAAGGACTTCGAATAGTATTGTATAATTAAACGTACAATGGTTCAATGTAAATAACTCCTTTCAAAGGGTGTAATATAGTTAACGTGATAGGCACTATTGCGTAAGTAGCCTCGTTTTGGGTGATATTCGAAGCAAAATCTCGGTGTTGATGTAAAATGATTTGGAAGAATAATCATTCCAAAATCGCTACAGACACCTCTATCAAGGAAATGATGTCATTATCGTAAAATTCAAAGAAATCACGAGTAGGAGCGAAGAAATAAAAGAAATGTTTTTTTATATCAGTCAACTATGGATGCACAGTTACACAAATGTATAAAGCATGGCAACCCACTTCCATACCAGAGCACGTTCTCACCACAAGGGTTGGACAATTTAAACAAGGAATGTCCAATGCGATCCGCGGCCTCATTATCCACAGTTCGTTACTGTCTGCTATTACCATGTAAGTTCGGGAACGTGCGAATTCATAATGAGCAAAAAATATAATCATATTTCAGGGGTAGAATGAGGTCGCTGGGAGTAGTAATCATATTTTCTAAGAAATAACATTTTTTTGACAAACAGTAACCCAAGGTAAATTAAAACAACAACAGAAAGTTATTTTTTGTTTTGTTTTGATTATCACGAGATATTTTATACTGTAAAATTTTAATTAATCACAGAGTGGGCTAAGACTCAACTAAGACAGGTGATTTTTTTTTTTCGTAATTCGAACGATTATGAGTTGTTAACGAAGCTGTTAACTTTCATTCATTGGCGAGAAATACAGCGGTAAAAAGACAGCAATGTCTATGTCATTATAATACCATGTGGAATAATAAAAGCATGAAAATAAAGTCGATAAACGAGCAAATGCGGCGAGGTTGTGAATCTCCTTACAGATGAACCATAGCAAACTCAATTGCACTCAGGAGTAAGTGAAACTAGAGGAGCAAGGTACAAAAAAAATATATTTACTATTCTCATTGTACTTGAGAAAATTTTTTTCGTTGTTGACGTAGAGACGTGGGAAAAACGATTAAACGAGCAAGTCGTATTATTGTCGACGAAAGAGAGGAAGGCAAGGATAGAAAAAGATGAGCATCATCCGACAGACTATAAAGAAAGATAAGTAAACAGAGAAATAAATGAAAAACGGAAAAAGAAGAGGGCTATATTCTTAGAAAAAGAAATGTGACCTCATAAAAAAGTCCTTTCATGGTGT
Organism: Campoletis raptor; assembly: GCA_948107755.1. Classification (NCBI taxonomy): domain Eukaryota; kingdom Metazoa; phylum Arthropoda; class Insecta; order Hymenoptera; family Ichneumonidae; genus Campoletis; species Campoletis raptor. The sequence continues at coordinate 14,135,069 of OX403623.1, forward strand.
ATCTTGTCCCGTATGGCCGGAGGTGAAACCCTAGAATATCACGATAGACTCCACCCACGAGGAAAATAAAAAAAAGGATTTTCAGATTGTACGAGTAAAAATGTTCACGTGCCTCGCTCCAGTCAGCCATATTTACTCATCACTCTCCACCCCTGTTGGTCTCTTTCATTCTCTTTCTACATTCATTCCGATTTCTCTCGTTGTATAGGTCCAACCAACGAAAGTGAAACTTTTTTTTCGTACCACGTGTGCATGACGTTACCTAAACAAGTGTTTTTTCTGCGCTTTGTATTGTATACGTGGGTCATCATTTTTACATGAAAGTGTTACTATTTTCTGCGATTATACATAAATCCAAAGATCTATAGTGAGTTTAAAAATTTTCGGAGTTGAAAAAGAATAAATGAACAGTGAAGAAAAAAGGAGCACTCTTGAATTTCAAAACAATTGAATAAGAACCGATGTTAGAGAGGCTTTTGGTGGTTTAATTAAAGTTCAAGTAAACAACCCTTTGACAGATACGAGAAAAGTTTGACAAGTTTTAAGTAGTACAAGTTGTGGTAGAGTCAGATCAAACAAATCGATAATATTGTTGCGTATTGTCTAAGTTTAAAAAACAGCAATAAAACGTTAATTAAATATTGCACACCTGGGCACAAGTTTGAAGGGAATACACGTAACACTAATGCTATCAAGTGTGTTCTACACTTCTCGATATTTCTTCGCAAGCATTGAGAAATACAGCGTACATTCTAAAGTAGTGCAAGCCAATTATCGTCAGACGGTCGTTTATATTTCAAACCACACGTACCTGACGATAGTTTCCATTGTTCTGCGAAAGTGACGTAGTGAACAAACCAAAAGTAATTAAACAACTTGCTTGTTGTAATTACTATGAAATGATCATAGAACATCAAAGGAGGTATACTGGGTATTGAAGAATAGTCATCTAACTGCAAATGTGCTCGACGTCAAGAGCTAGAAGTGAAGTGTACAATCGATTATGGCACGATTGAAGGCATGGAAATCAGACGATGTGTGACAGAGAGAGAAATTCAAACGTGCTTCATCACCATGCAAAATTTTGTTTTCCACGATGAGAAATATTATATATATATATATATATATCGAGAGGATCTAGAACGTCACATCCATCTCTGAATTCCTCGAAGAGAAAGTCTTCAACAATGTTTCATACTCGAACATTAATTCTCCCTATTTTAGAGAAACGATGGCTAAATATGTTATTTAAACGACGAATTTTTCAACATATTTGAACAGATTTGAAGTCTTTTAGAAATTCCTCTATTTTTTTTATTTACCCATTTCGAACATTTTGCAATCTAACAGAACTTCATCATCATTCTAGTAAAATAACCTATAGGACAGCCTGTGCATGCACATTAAACCATAGAACGATTGGTTGAACGGTTGATGGTCGGACGCGATCGCAACCGCGGTATTACACCCGTGATCTGTTTCAACCGTCCCCTACTGATCCCATCCAATCTCCCGGAACATCTCAGCGACAAATCATTCCATGCCAGATGCATCCTGACCCATGATGCCAAACTCTGTGCTGTCTACTTACTGAAGACCGATAATGTACCATTACAGGGGCATGATCATCAACTTCAATACGCATGATTGAGGGGTGAAGTTTATGTGACAATTTCGCGACATTTGATTCGTTGATGGATATGTGAGAGTGAGAGGAAAAGTGGCAATGGCGTAAACTCATATTTCAATTAATGGAGCCTAGTGTCAAAGATGGTAGATTTCATTAGCTAAGTCAATTTAGTTTAAGTATAGAGCATAAGCATATTGTTAAAGTGTTGATAATATTGTCGTTTCTCGATCCGATCAGAACAAATTAATGAGCAGTCAGTGATTCGATTTGGAAACATTTCAAAGTTACATATGAAGCCATTGAAGGCACCAATCATTGGATCGTCACCTGTTCCCGGATACTCCAAATTAACATTATTTTATATTATTTTTAATTGAAACGACGTTACTAAAATATCTCTTTATATTCGGCATTTTTCACTGGTGGTTACGAAAAATAATTTTGCACAATGTGAGTTGAGAATTGCCATTGGTTGTAACCGTAATGTATATATATATGAAAGCTTTCATCGTACCCCGGGATATTCAGAGAAAGAAAAAGGAAGCTGGAGAAATCACGAGATCGTCAGGTGGGTGAGAGCGAGAGATGTCGAGGCCTGAGGGTTTTGCCACTGACGATTCACCAAACTTTAAAGCGTTCTCCGTTTCACGCTTTAATATTTTTCTGGTAGACTCTTATCGTTTTTCTATGCTTGAGTCGCAGAGAATATTCTCTCGGCACCGTTTCACTCGGCAGTTCCCGCACCAAGATAATAAAAGGAGAAAAGAATGGAATTTTTTTTTGGGTTGCAGAAGAACGAAGTGCATTGCGGTCAGAGCAAACCGTGAGAGAAGAAGGAAAGAGAGAGAGAGAGAGAGGGAGAAAGAGACAGAGAAAGAGAGTGAGGTGACATAGTAGGTTAAAAGAGAAAGGTCTTCTCGGGGAGAAGAGAGGTAGGTTGAAGCGATGAGGTAGAGCGGGAAATGACGAAGGGTTGGGGTATGTTGACAGGTCTCGGTGTAAGAGAAGCGGAGTGTAAATGCTGTGGCGTGTGGACTGCCGCACACGGCTGATCGATATGAAAGGGAGTCTCGGAACCGAATGGCGCAAACGACAGCTTTTCTCTCTATCCCGTTTTATCTTTCAGTTTTCTGGTAGACTCTGTTGATACTGCTATTGCTGCTGATGCTTTTAGGTTTCTTTGGTCCACTTCAGGGCGCTCTGCCAGTGGGTGACAGCACAGGAGTTTGGGGTCGGTGCGCTGCTAAAAAAACCGACCACGAGCCATGAGATAGCAATGGGGGAAGGTTTGGAATCTATACTGGCAGAATGTGAACACCGCGACCAAGGAGAAAAATATCATTCCTTATACACTCCCCACTTTCTTTACTTCTCTCAAAAGCGAATAAACGAATGACCTATATATATATCTTTAGGTGTCTGAACCCAAGAATCGGTAGTATAGCACTGGTGGCGCTGTCATAGCTGTAGATTCGCGCGAACTCGTAGGATGCCCGCGCGGTCGTACACTCGCTCGCGCTCGCGCTTTACACAACATTATTTTGTAGAGCCAAGGAGAGAGCTTCTCTACTGCGCCACCGCGGGATACGCACTCTGCAACCCTCCGGTCGAAAGCTACCACTGAGCGGTTCAGTAAGTCCCGCGTCGCGCTCGCGTACGAATATATACAAAGAGATCTCCGTTTGGTCTCCGTCATCGTTCCCTTCCAACCGCGCGTCCGCATCCACTTTATTTTATCGAACTAGGTCAACTGTCCGCCGGGCAAATCTCCACCGCGCGCGTGAGATCCCTTCGTGACCCGCAGAAAAAAAAAAACATCGAAATATTTATATATATTATATAAATATACGGGACAGTCACAATCTTCACTGTGTGAGCCGACGGCTATTAATTATACTCAATTTTCTCCTGATTTTTTTTTCCGTCTTTCTATATTCTCCTGGGGTATTACCACTTTTTCTTTCACACCCACGCACTTCAGATTGTGCCATACAAATGATTGATGATTTATCTAATCACCCATTCGTCGAAATGTCGCTGTGATTCTTATAGCAAATTTATACAATCAGCTTAACATAAAATTTAAAATTCTTCCTAACGTAATTGATGATTTTAACGTCGGTTCAACAATGTGCTGCTGATTGACAAATTGAAATACGTTGCAAATTGCGGAATGTAAAAATGGAATATTAATTATCTTACTTTCACCTTCATTATGTCTTTCTCTTTTGATACTTAGAAATTCGTTGAAGAAGTAAAAAATCTTTCTATACCCCGATACAAATGATTAATTTTATGTCAAGAGCAAACAACAAAGTTATAAAAATTTCCAGCCTATATTTTATTACTTTTAAGATACTTTTCCTAGTCAACTTAGTTACATACGAATAATATCTGAAATATTAAAAAACTCGTTAATTAGCAATCACGATAATTGACCCTCATAGTCCTTCTTGTCAGATCTCGAGACACTTTGTATTTGTCATATATTTTCCGAATTATTCGAGTGTAAAAGTATTGCTCGAAATGACGCATTGACAAAGTACGAGCGACCGTAAAAATGGTATTTTTTTCAGGACCATTGTTTTTTTTCTTTTTTTTTTGCTCCTATCTTTCTCTCGTTTGCACGTTTCCTCATCCCTAGAGGCAGAAAGCACGACTCGAGGTCGCACGAGGTGCCCGCGTCACCGGAAATTCTTCGAACGAGGTCGAGGTCGAACGCAATTCACGGTAGTTGTGCAGTGGTGCACTCATATACACATGCACATGCACGCGAACACTCAGAACCTGCAAATTCCTGGCGCTGTGCAGTAAGAAAGGAGAAAAAGTCTTCCTTGCGGTTGGAATTAGTCGTCATAAATGTTGGTGCAGTGTTTCCCGAGTGTTCTTGATAAGAGTTTCCACCAGTGTACCACACTTCGTTGGAACAGGGAACCCGTATGCGTGTAATAAGACCACGTTAAGGTCGAGAGCGCTCGTAAGAATAAAGTTCTAAAGTATTATATAAAGGAAAGATATTTTTTTTGTCTACAATAAAACAATTCTAAGTTAAAAGAAATTAGCTCATAAAAACAAGCCCGGTTTCCATTGACCTCGAATCTTGTGGAGGATCAAGAAAATTGTAGTTCCATTAATATTTCGATAACATAAAAGAATCAACGTTGAGTAAAGATAAAGGTGAATTTTTTTTTCGGTCTGAAAGGTAACGAAACAAAAAAAACGTGAGACGCTTTTTTCGGACCACCCAAAGCCACTGACGCTCATCGTGAACATTGATCTGTGCCGAAAGAGCGCAGAAATCTCGAGGTAGATGAGGCTCTTTCGAAGGAGGGAAAAAAAAATAATAGGGGATGTAAAAATGTGAAGGTGGTGGTGTTCCAATCTTCCGAGGGTGTCCTTCCACTTTGATGTGAAAATTACGCTTGGCTTCTTCGGCTCTGTGTGACGTTATCGAAATATTCTTTCATCGCAGACACCGCTCATCCATACTGAATATTTTTATCGAAGAAATTGACAGTCTGGGATAATCCCAAGGAAAAGAGTCACTTTTTTGTCTCTCCACTCGAAATTCTGTATTGACCTTGGGACCAAGAGTATCGTTGACCTTCGTTCCCTTAAAGGTGTCGGCTTATCAAAGAGAATTCTTTCTGGGTAGTGGAATCCCCGCGGGTGTTTGCCCTGTCGGGGTGATGAATTCATGCGAGCACAAAACGTCTTGGCACAGGGTTAAAATGAAGATTGAATAGGATATTTTTTTCGGTGCCTCACAGAGCAGCATCTCCGTAATTTGTAGATCTCCGACAAAGATGAAAATATTTTTGGAGTGAATGACACAGAATGGGGAATAAGCAAAATTAATTGCCGATAAAATCGATTTCGGGAGCACATACCCTCCGAGAACTAAAACTGTTCGGAATACTGTTCAAGAAGCTATTGAGCGTCCCTCAAAGTTATTTGATCACCAGCTATAAGATCTTTTGCTATAGGAAATGTTGACCAAGAACCGTAAACAAAGATTCAATGCTTGTCCGGACATTGATTCCATGTTGAATGCTCATGTAAATTCTTCTAGAGTTTAACAATCAATGAAATCACGGGATAGAAATTCAACGTACAGATTTTTGATGAGATCACTATAAAGGAGGAGGTCCCATTGATGATAAAACAGCTTGATGAATCATCTAAGATATTCATTTCAAAGAACTAACAATCTCATCTAGTATTGACCATTTGAAGGGTGTCGAAGGTTCTTTTCTGAGCACAGCTAGTATACCCGCTTACGGACATGAATATTAATTCTTGCAATTCCTTCGTGAATATCTTATTTTTTTCTTCATTTTCCTCTTCAGTTTTTATCGATATGCCATTCTGATCTGCTTTTCCATTTTTCGAAGGGACAATGCCCTTTGGGAGGAATTTCTTTTCTTATTCATGGAGAATCGATTATTTTCAGTCCGATAGCAAAGAAGACTGCTTTTCTTTTGTTCTCGTTTATTAATTCTTCGCCTGATCTTAATGGACCTACATCAATTTATTATTTCACTTGAATCAAGATTCTTAAGCTTTGTGAGGCTCACGACATCGAAGTAATCATTTTTTATATAAAAATCATTTCTCCATGGTGTGATGAGAAACGGTTTCTATATTCATTTTATGCTAACTTTACATCTTATCCTTTCGATTTCCTCCCGCCAATTTGACAGATATCAAGTGAATGTGACGCCGATAATTAAAATGAAGTTGCGAAAAACTCAGTGCCAGAGAAAGAGAAAATGTACTCATTCCTGCGGTGCTGCGTTACTAGTTGATTGAATAATACAAGTGGAAAATAAATTTGATATTAAGTTAATTTAAAAAAGTTATCGTGTGAACCTGGATAACCATCTCTTTCTTATCGTTATCGGTAATCGTCGAAAGGTGAATATCTTTGTAATGATATTACGATTGTTCAACGGCTTGGTCATTTAAATTTTCGGGATGCACTCCAGATTTTTAATATATCTATTCAAGTGCTCATTTCTTCCATTCCTGAACGTTGTTTTACTAACAGATTTATATATTTTCTCCGAAAAAATTTAACAACTTTTTTTATATACTTTAAAAATCGTACTGTCTTTTCTATGCTTTCATTTCTAAAGTACAGAAACTCTTCGCTTGTACGAAAACACAAAATTATCCAAATTGGGTTTTTTTTTTTCAGTCGAGGTCGTATATTGCTCGAGTCTGGAGGTTGATTGCAACACTAGTATTTTCTACCAGTGGAAACCAACATGCAAACTATAAGGGGCGAGTAAATAGACATTGTGATTAATTGCTTGAGGCGATTATCAATCATTTTTAAAGTGCGTGTGTTCGACGCTTCGAATTTGTTGTCACCGCCGCTGCTGCTGCATCCTCAAAAAGAGGATCATCGTAACCCGGCATGAAGGGTAAGTTTGCACTTATTTACAAAGTCATACATTTTTGATATTTCTGAGGAAATGTTCACAGCTTTTTTGTGCGTACATAAACATTGAGGTAGTTAATAATTATAATTTGTAATATTTATTTAGTACTTTCTTACGCGCAACTGTATTTCGAATATAAATGTGTAAATAACATTTTTCGAGCATATGCATCAAAGGTATCTCGTTAGTACAAAACAATTCAACATTCGAGAAATCTTTTCAATTGAAAAAGATAAAGCAAAGGCACCTTATTTATTCTATTTATTCTATCAATATTCGTTCATTCGCAGTATCGTGGAACCGTTGACGTTCCTCTTTAGCCTCTTCGATTTCCATTTCTACGCGTCAGATGTCGAACCATTTTTTTCGTCTTTTGTTCTCAAATCTCGATCCAATTTACATGGTAATGAATATCGATACTCTACTGATGGATACGTCACGAATGGTTGAATCACTATACTTGTGACGGTTCCACAGATACGATATCTATTTCAATTCATGATCGAATAGGTCTTTCGACACCGTACGTCAAAAGCTGAAACGTTTTTTTTTTTCTATAAAACATAAACATTTTATCATATTCATACAATTGCGTCATGAGCGAGAATATCATGTTTTTAGATTCTGTTGGAAACAAATAATCATTCACATTTCATTTTATCATCAATTCTTTAGATAGCAATGGATAATTAATTAGTTCCAAGCTTTACCGACGAGCTTGTGTACTCATTATGATCCCGATTTCAATTCCCAACATCAGCAGAATATATTTTCACCATAGAGAACCCATTTTTCATAATACTTAACAGTATTGAAACAAGAATAAATATTGGATGTAATGCTGTCAAAGAACATTTAATTAAATTTCTTTACAGACCTCAAATTACACATGCGCTTCTGAATACTCGGAACAAGGGTCGATTGAAATTCTGATGGGTACAAAACTCTCATGAAATCAGAGGAAACGTTTGTGAAGTTTTAATCGAAAAAATGAGGGAGAAAAATTCCAGGATGTTGTTTTTTTTTTTCGTATCAAAGAGATCGGAACGTTTGTAACCCAGCGCACATTCTATTAAACGTGTGGTGTCTGAGTTTAACAAAGAGCGAAAGAGAGCAGGGAAAGTGAGACGATGTTAAGCAGTAACAGTAGAAACATGTGGTGATGAACGAAATTCGATTGTGACCAATTTAGAAATTGGCCACTACACAGGTGATATAGAAGTGAAAAGGCTGGACGGGGAAAAAGGTGGCTTGGCTGATTGCAAATTGGGGGACGTGGTTTCCCCTAAAACTGTAGATATATATATATATGGACAATTCCATGCCAAATGCGCGACATTTGAACCTTTCATCTTCTAAATTGGCTCAAATTTGTTTGGGTCCTATGTATTGAATGAACCCTTCGACATATCTTTCACACTTTGATGTCGATCGACTGACGAGATTCTTTTTTATTCGAAAAATTGATAACCAAGAAAAAATCGATTTGGTGCATTTTTCAAACAGTTATGAGCCTTTGATCAAAGAATCATCGATTTTTTCTACTGAAATAAATCTCGTGAGTCAATCGAAAAAAAAGTGTGAAGATTATTAAAAAGGGTTCTTTTAATGCAATTAGGACAATACAAAAAAATTAAGCCAATTCAAGAAATGGAAGGTTGAAAAGTGACTTATTTAGCATGGAATATCCCACATAAATTGTATGTATTGTATATACATATTTATTGATGTGTGTGTGTTTATATAGATATGTATTCATATATTCGCGTTTCGATCCTGTACACTATTGGAAAGCACGAGACAGGGAAAACCATGGTAACGATAATAGCCGAGTTTTTGTCGTAGCGATCGTATTTCTTGTTCTATGACAAACGAATTGTTTTGAACATTCTCTACGACTTGTAAAAACAGTTAGTGCTCTTCATTGTGATGTAACGGAACAAACTAATAACCATCGTCTCAACAATACAATTTCCACAGTTGTCTATATAATATAAATCAAGTTTTATTTTATACTCAGTGACCAATGAATTAAAATAAAATAATACTATACCATTATTTTTCGAAGCTAAAGTAGAATAAGATCTTCACCAACTTTCTATCTTGCGCTTGAAATTCGAAAATTTTAAGAGGCATGACAAAATAAAAATGGCAATTTCAACAAAGTGAGAACTTCATAAATTCTTGTTACTCCGTTGAACTTTATTTTTCTATGGCAACCTTTATATCTGAAACTCTGTGTTCACGATATTATTAAAGAGTTTGCGATTTTCAATTTAGAATGTGATGGATGGGTTTATCCACAGGAAAGTCAGTATTCTCCTACAATTTTGTTCCTTCGCTTGCTATGGTTTACTTCTTTATTCTCTTTTTCGCCTTTCGTGGCCCTTTAATGTTTTTACATTTTAATTAAAAGATTGCGTTACGTCGAATTTTCAAGCAATGTCTTCTTTTTATAAATACTTCGTTACTTCATCAATTCGACATTGATTGATTGTAATAAATTTCAAATTTTGTTAAATAATTGAACGCCTTTCAAGTATTCCGTTTTTCCTCTTATTTATAAACGGACGCACTCATTATTTCAAATCAATCAATGAGAAATAATCTTTAGGTTGAGGTGACTATCAACTGTGATCCGAAGCTATTATTTGAGTAAAAATAATCGTTGATCATGATGTCGTACAGACTTCATTGTAAATGTGGTTTATGGTCGGCCTTAGCTGTGAGCCCTCTTCAGAGTTGCTCAGTTATTATTTAAGCATCGATAAATAATTGTTGTTCGCTTTTAAAGTGAACATGACAGACCATTAAAGCTCAATAAGCAATTTCGAAGAGGGTTCTGTGGCGCAAGACTCTCCTCTAGATTAAAAATGCATGTGAGTATCTCGTGTATGTGGGTCGAGTTCGAGATTTGCGTAAATGATAATCGTTATATAGAGAAGATCATTTTCCAGGCCCCTGAAATTTATGTTATAAAACGTCCTTTAAAAGGATCGATGGTAGCTCTAAATTAATTCTTGTTCGCTATTCGAAGAGGAGAAAGTGTTATCATCTTCATATCGTTCGTCGCTCAGCCGATCATTACGTTGAAAATCTATGTGGTTAATTCATATGGTCGCTTATCTTCATACTCATCAGATCATTTCGTCATTATCTGACGTGGATACGACGATCTCGATATAAAACTCAAATATAGTAAATTATTTCATTTACACGATTTTGATCAGTCTATTAAATATTTTTTGTGCTATTGAATCGTATAACTGTATTTCATTGTTCTGAATACTTTAAAACCATAAAGTTTCTTATATTCATATATGATATACGTTGAAAAAGGTGGCTCGAAAGTAGTTCAAAACAACAAAGTTATTTGATAATTACTCTCGACAGAATGTGAGGAAGACACGGATACTCCAAGAGTCTCCCGACCAAGTTCTCCAGCCTCAAGTTGGCACTCTCTCGTGAAACTTCGAGTTCACTTTTTTCCACCAGTTCTTTTTAATTTATATTTTAACTGTCAGTCTGCTTTTTCAAATATAAAAGTGTACACGTTTATGTCCATAAAAAAAGAGAAGAATAATAATAATACAAACAAACTTATCAAGAGAAATTGGAAACGTGATAAACTTCACAGCGTACTTTTCTTTGCATATTAATTAATAAATTCTCACAAATTAGTGACCCGAGTATTTCTTCCTCATTAGTTTATCTCGGTCACGAATCTTCTCGTATGAACGAAAGAGATTTTTAATTTTAGCTTCCTGATGAGAAGTCATTCAAAAAGGTTACACGAGACTGTAGTTTTTTGAAATCCGATTACATAAAAATTTAGTTTCTTTCAATCAATTACACTGATGATAATAATAATAAGTACACTGGAAATTATTTCATGACATTTATTAGTCGAATCAAAACTGTTTTATGAAGAAAGTGTGATGTTGCAGCGACTGAAAATTGAAATACCAAGAATAAGGTTCTTCAAAGTGAGATCCGACAAACTATTTCTATTCATGTGAGTTTTGGAAAACTATCTACAACTAAAAGATTCTTGTACATCTTTTGTTCGAGTTGAAACTTCAAATAGTGATTTTTTTTTCGACCCATAGATATATGAAGGATATTCATACCTGGTTGACTAGATATTCACGCGACGCATCCATTCTCAAAAGTCTTCGCAATGGAGTTGGGCAAACGTTAGTGTTGAAAGGATAATCTTTAAGTTTTATCGCCCAAAGTTCAACGTCGAGTCACGTTCGTATTACCTATCTCACGGTCCATAGAACATTACACCACCGGGTTGTAAGCACAATCTATACCTGTACTTTACGATCTTGACCTCCTTCGTATCATCGGATACATACAGCAAACTTTATATTCAATGTGGTTAAGCTCGCCTTGTACACCCGTCAAGTGTCTCTGAAGCTTATTTAGTTTTTATTAAATTTCTGTTCGAAATGATCGTGCGTTAAACTTGACCTTTCGTATTATCGTATCATGGTAGCTCACAATTAACTGCTTCTGGACTCACTGCATGAAGGAATGTTTTTTTCTATGCTAGTGACGACCAGACTTATCTTCATGCATAAATAATCGATGGTCCATATATAACTCACTAATGTCTGATTTTTAATTACGATCAACCACTTGGACGATCGTAGGTCAAAAAGGCAAATGCAAAAAGAATTCACACGGTTTGTCTGATAATCATCATTATTTTCCAATAACATATGATTTTCCATATAAAAAATGTATAAAAATCTGTAACTCAATCTCTGAAAATGCGATATATATTTTCTCATATCGCTTTCATATACTGAAGAATATAATTTCAAAGATAGGATTTCAAGATAGGATTTCATATTAAGAATTGCGCTTTTCCTCCCCCGAGAGACGTCATGGAAGGATTTTTGACAGCATAAAACTTTTCGTGAACTTTTTTTCATTTCGGCAAAAAATGACTATTCCACAAATTCAGTTATTTATAGCTTTCTTGATAAAAGTAGATACTTCATAGGTGTTTACATACACTCTGAACATCGTTGACGTAACTCGAATATTTCGGTTGAATGGAAATATGTTGATATATTTTTGAAATATCGAGAAATATTATATACGAATGATAGCAAGCATTTAATGCATATTCGGTTCAAAAATATCTTGCGAACCTCCGAATTTTATTTCTGAATGCATCTAAATATTTCAAAGCATATCAAAAGTGGAAGATTCCATTCGAATTTGGTTATAGGAAGGTAGCACCGTTTGAAGTTAGATGGAAAGATCGAGTTGCAGAGTACTGTGACTTTCTGAGGTCTCTCAGCTCGTGGTGGTAGTAGGGCGTGAAGTCGATGAGAATTTCTGCTTGAACTAGCCACTTTGAACTTTTCTTCGTAAGTGGGGATGCGGGAAACGAGGGATGGAACACTAAGAGGAAACTGTTCCTTAGGGTGCGAACTAGGCCATAGATTTTTTCTTCATTTCCTTTCGTCCCTTCTTCAATTTCTCTTCATTCCGTCTTCATCTCGACCGTCCGTCCATCTCACTACAAACTTTTCGTATGCTTCGTCTCGAAATAGACATAAAATCATACGCTTTTTAGACGAGCGCAATAAGAGAGAGTCTAGTGTTTATTACAGTCGTAAATGTTAGAAATTTAACAATACACTCTTGAAGAATTCTTAATGAAAATACTGGTTACAAATATTTTGAAAATTATTTCTGGGAAACCAAGCTGTTTCGAGAAATATATAATTGTCAGCCATCTATTATGACTTATAATTATTAATAAATTCTTTATAATGTTCGATATTTATTATTAAGAATATTTGAAACGAAGCACTGAATTGAAACAATCACAAAAAATAACTTAAAAAGATGGGTATCGAGTGAAAATTGTGTCAAGGCTCGATATCATTTAATCCGCTGTTCTACAATTTGAATTTTGGTCTGGAAAAGCAATAAAAGTTTAGTCTGCATGATGGTCGACACAATGGATAAACAAAAATGCGCGTAACGAAATGGCAATGAGTTTTACAAGAGGAGAAAAAGGGCGAATCTCTCGAGATATTTTTTTTCGCATTGTGGCGAGATGAGGAGCGGAAAAGCGTTGCCAGATACTCATGAACATTTGCGAGAGAGTACAGAGAGAAAAAGAATGGCTGAGAGAGTAAAAGAGAAGCAAGTGCTTGGGAGAACGAGAAGAAGAAGGAGATGAAAAGCAGGCCATGAGAATACTATGTACAGCACAAGTATATATACAAACAATGCAGGCTTCTGGTCCTCGTGCCTAATAATGCCTGTCTGGTTTTCCTAGGGTAGAACGAACTTTGCCAAGTACGTACAGAACTACAAACCTCCTCGTATACGAGCCTCACTGACCTCACAATAGAACACACCGAACACGACTAATTAATATTTCCATTGCCTTACTGAACTTTTATATATTCGATTGTACGTCTCTTCTGATCTATCATCGCACTTGTACGCAGGCGTGCATTAATCGTCGTTCATTTCCCTCATAATTAGAGTAATTGCAAACGCATTAAGAATACAATTTAAAAATCACATTCTCTTTATATTTCGTTCTACCTGCAAATATTGATGCATTGAAAAACGTTCTTATCATTTCTTAAACGAAGTTGAATAACGAGCCTTCGTAAAAAGTTTGAAAACATCGAAGTTGTTACAGAAGTGAATTTTCAATAATCGTAAAACAGCATCCCATCAGAATGAAACGAAAAGAGTTTTTAATATAAGAAAAAATAAAACATTTTTCATTCACACCATGAGTTCCGGGAAAATTATTGAAATGTGTTGCACCCTGTAAGACATTAAGGGGGAGCTTCCAAGTCAGTGGAAAGAATTTAGGATCACGGATCCAGAGAAAATTGTGTGAATAAGTGTAAGTGAGAAAAAGTAAAAAAAAGAAGACTGTAAAAAATAACAGCATGGCGTTGGGTATGTCCGAGACCCAGAAAGTAATCAGCTGGGAGAAATATAAGCCAGGTGTTCCGAGCAAAGGGGTTGCTTGGTGACGTTCGTAGCATGAGACTGAACTAAAACCAGCTTAGATGGTACCAGAGGACGTCTGTGCGAATTTTACGGTGTCGGCCAAAACATAAAATATGCCCCAAGAATTCCCTAGCACGTATCAGGTCTAACTATATTTCCACCCTTCTATTTCCACCCCTTACAAAAAGCACGTACATATACTCGTAGAATCGAACCAAAAGGGACTAAGCCCCCGAGCCCTTCGACATTCGGGCAATAACGATTTATCGATTATTTATGGCCACCCCGAACCATGTGTCAGAACTTTTACCTCTGCACGTTCAGATCCACCGGAACCATCGGAAAAGGAAAAAAAAAATTCTTCTGACATCATAAACCTCGAAAGCTCTGCATTACTCGAAAGCACTTCGGATGTTCAATTCAAGATATGGAGTATATTTGCTCAAAGATATGAAAATAGAAAAATGAAATGATTAGTGAACACGAGGTAACCTAGAACACGAGGTACTCAAATATCGGAGGAAAAAGAATTTTTTTAATTTTTATCATACCCAATATTTGAAAGAATTTTTTAAATAATTCCAATGAAAACCTATTCATGAGAACTTTTTATTATGAATTTTCGAACATCTATATTTAATCTGGTGAATATATTTCAAGTAATATCACAATTTACAATTTAACATTTTCTAAAAAAAGCAAAAATACAAAGAGGCTTTTTTGACTAAGCCATAGCAATACTATCTTTAAAATCCTATCATTTGAACGATAAATTTGGAAAGGAATCGAATTTGGACAATCATTATTTTATTGGTACTCGTTAAAAATCATCGATGCAAAGAATCGTAAAAAGTATTTTAGTAATATCGCCAGATTAGCCTTCAGTCGATAGTCATATTCATACGTTATACAGGAAATTTGATTTTGCTGCGATGCGCACTACCATGGGCGATAATGCCGAAAATTGGACATTTATTCTGCGAAAGGATTTACTTCTGGCACATGCGTTGAACCGTTTCACGTTTAAATGTTATATTACGATGTGAGCAGCACATGGTAAAAAAAAACCATTTACAGTATGTGAATGGGTGAGTTTCGAAAGTACGGAAAAGCAGTATTCTTTTTGTACATATAGCTATTTATTCATAACTACGCGACCTAGGTGTTCAGGAAAACGGTACTTTTTATTTTCCAATATCATGGAAGCCCTGCTGTCGATAAGTACACAAATTATTTATTTTAGACGAGACGTTTTTCCATCCCATCCGCACCCAATTCTTTTATCCAATACATTTTATATTGCTCTGTATGGGTGTAGTCACAAATAAAGAATAAAAATAAAAATGAAAATGGTCTGATGCTTTCGAGCGAAGATTTTTCTCTGTTCCTCTGATTTCCACAAATTATGTTGGCATATTCCATTCAGGAATGCTATAAATTCGAATCCGTGAATGGACAGACACAGTGGACCAAGAGTTCAAATCCTAGTAGGATTGTATTTGATATTTTGTTATTTCGACTGCTTTTTAGATTGAAGTTGACGATATATTTTTCAAGGTTGCTTTTTTACTTTTGTACTTTTTGACGATAAAATTGTCATGAAACGTTGATGAAGATCTTTAAACAAAACCTTGTTTGGTTCTGTTTTGAAAAAATAAGATAAACGCAAGAGAGATAGGGAAGGAAAAGGATAAGAACAATGTAGTATTTTTTTAATTTTTTTTTTATTCTTACCCGATCCATCTATCAGTTTGTAATATATATTTCCACGTCGCCACGTACTCGAGTCCTGCACTCAAAGTCATGCAAGCGTAGTTTCACGAAGCGTATGCTAGAGTCATTCGGTAGTTTCAGTTACAGTAGAGAACTCACGGATTGTGCAGACAAATTGGCTGCAGCAAACATAAGGTATAATGTAAACGAGGGTACAAGAGGATACGGGGTCTTAGTCTAACGCTCAGAACCACGACAAATGAGAGCTCTTTACTTATGCAAGTACGGTGCAAACAAAGTGGATCTCGTTCCTTTGGCCAGTAGAAACTTTCAGAAATTTGTGCAAGAGAGGATTCTTTTTACACGAAATTTAATGACGGTAAGCGCTAAAGAAAAAGGAGAGAGAAAAAGAAAGAAAAATAATGTGAATTAAAATGAACGAGCTGAACAAAAAACGTCTCTCTTCGAGATGCAATGCCTTCAGATATAGAATTGCAACACCCTTATCGATCTTTTTGGATCTCAGCAAGTTTCCAGAGAATGGAGATATATTTATAATTTTCTGACTACGAGAGAAAACTAAAGCGACCATGAAAACAGAGTCTTTCTATAAGGCAGAGAAGACCCACAAAAAATGTAGTCAAGAATCCATCAGATTTGAACATTTCTGAGAATCAATTGAAATATATCGAAAAATGATGGAATAGTCACTTTTTAATAGTGAAATGGTTTCCAGCTAGTGAATAATGGCAATGAGTTGAGGCTGGTGAAATATCGTTGGTCGAATGCAGACATCAGAACCATAAGTCATGAGCAGACTAAATGTCTTTTCTTGTATGAGATCGCTTTCGAACAATTGTTCCACTGTTTCACGAGGGAACGTGCATGATTGATCTAAAATGTCAACTTTTTCAAATAGCTTTTGTTCGTTTTTACATTCCTTAACTACGATTCCAAACAGCATAATGCTTAATGATTTCGTCATCGGAACGTGTTAAAGAAAAATGACTTTACTCGTTCACCTTCAATAACCCTAGAATTCATAGAGTCTCGAAAAACGAGCACGCCAGGGATATTTTCTTTCATCTTCGAAAGGCAACATTAGGGCCTTAATGAGGTCACTTTTGCAACGTTTGAGAGAATCTCAACGTCGTATTAAAACAACAACGATTGACTCGTGTTTTGGCTTAAATGGATGGAAACGCGAGTCGTTAGTGTAGTATTATTAAAATGATAAAATATAAGGTGTAGAATGTAACATTTTAGTGCAAGGGTTGTTTGCAACGGTGCTCGCTGTTGCGTTCGTAATTCAATTTATATGATACGCTCTCTCGTGCAAAGTTACACGCCGACAAAGACTTTTGCAGCAGAGCTTTCGCCATTCGGAACGTTGAGCTTTTACTTTGGCGCGCGCGCACGTCGTTGCACGTGCTTTGCTCTTGTACATAATGGTCTGAAGCGTTGCGCGCGCATGCGTACATTCAATTCCCGCATGAATTTTTTTACTTTACTTTCGCCACATTCGCCACGGGCTCGAGCGAGCTTCCCTACTAATTGGAAATTATATAACGTGAGTCTGCGCGAGCGCTCGTTAAGTCCATCGCTTCCCTCACATCCTCGTCGACACATGATGGAATCTTCATCGCTTTAACCACATTTTCTATCTCGTAATATGTTCTCTCAGCTTTGAGCGACGAACAAACTCCGTAGGGGTCAATTATTATAGTCTTTGGATGCTATTGGAAAAGTCGACAAAAATTTCTTGGAAATTACATTTGTCAATAATGTATATGAAATATTAAAAAAATGTGGAATCGAAATCTTTGACATTCTTCAGTTCATGCTGAAAATGTTTTTTTTTTTTAATTTCATAAATTTTTGCTGCTTCAAGTGCATGTCAAAGAAATGTAGAGCTTTATTTCATTCAGAAATACGGAACAAGTTTTGGAAACTTGAATTTTCAACTTTTGGATTAGTTTTCTTCATTGGTCTCTCATTGCACTGTCCAATTCAGCAATTTGATTCAATTTTATACCCGTGGTATCAACATATATCTAAAACCTTTTTTTTTTTGTTATTTTCCGTTTTTTTTTTATCATCCGGTTATTATAGTGTCGAAAAAATCGGTTTCTTTATAAAAGACTGTCGATACATACCAGCAATATAATCTTTAGTAGATCTTAGTGAGAAAGCTCTCAAGATTATATCGTCTTCCGAATTTCATCGTTTTTTTTTAAGACTTCATCGATTCTCCGCTTCCACCTCGCGTTTTTTTCTTCTCCACAATTCTTATTTCTCTACGCAGCTTAACTTTTTGTATGGTGAAGCAAGGACTCGTTCGTTTCATCATTTTAGTACAGCTTCTATCAGTCTCCCAAAGGACTTGCGGATTCCGGAATCATCGTATCGACGTTCGTGCTAGGTCATGTGAGCAGCTTCATGAACCGATTAAAGTAATTTCTTGTTGAGAAGGATTACGAGTTATTGCTTTATGAGAGATCTTAATCGATTTCTCTTTCGCTTAATTACGTAAAATTTAGCACACTCCCTAAAAATGGAAAATTTCTTTTGTCAGTGGGAAACTGAGAGATTGAATCATGCAATGAATGAAGGACATCATACGTTGAAAAATCTATTTATCAATTAAAAAAAGGCAGATTAAACAAAAGATTTTATTATCTATATAAAACTAGACGTAGAAAAAGTTTGAAAAATTGAAAAAATAATAAACTAATAACAAAAAGCACGACTATACATCGATTATCAAATTTGCTGTTGTTTTCATTGCCCAAAAAATATCTGCAAGGTTTTTATCACTGCCTTCGAACAAAACAAAGTAAATACCACAATTTACTGGTATGGACAGCTAAGAATGGGTGCTGGATTCATGCAGCCCCATAGATATAACTGACACGTGGATAAATGTACATCAGCCAGTTATTGGAGGATATGTATGTACAATTCTCTCTGCATAAGCCCCTTTCCCTTTTCCGATGGAGGTACGCAAAACGTGTACACATATATGACTGAACAAGGATGAGATCCGTCGCCGGTTTGTTATCACGACATACAGATATAATCACGTAGGTATTCATGTATACATACTGAGGACAGAACTAGAGAGAATAGCTGAATGATACGTCGAAGCTATATAGCAGAGGCTAGTTGAAGGATGAACACGCAGCACGCAGGCGAGCAGAACAAACATGACGAAAATCGCGTTCCAACATATCCTGCTCTCACATATACGCTAAACCGTATATCTCTGCGTTTACACAACGAGCTTTTGAGATCGCGTAAAGTGCTGCAGCTGTGACCTCGTATAGTTGCCTTCGATTTATAGTTAAATACCGAGTGTACCAAAAGTCACGCAAACAATTTATATGAAACAGTGACGTTGCATGATTGCTAAATTCTCACAAGTTTTGTACATTTTTTACTACAATCAAGCGTCGAACATACTTTAGTAAAAGTTTCTAATTCACCACAATATTGGAATTTTCTCTTCATATTTATTCAACTGGTTTGAAGAACTTTACATGGGGAACGCATAACAAATAGATTTTCACTCATGCTATAAAATGTGTACAAAATTTGAAGCATTTCTATAGATTATCCATTGTGTCTAAGAGAAAAATTATATTCGATTGATTTATTCCAAATTTGATTAATATTGGATTCTATTTTTTCTCAAACAAACGATGTTTATGGGGAATTGAAAAATGTCCCACGATAAACAGAGTCCCAAAATGATCCGAGATTGCGCAAAACACAAAACAACCAAGTATTTGTCTCTCCCGAAAGCTCCTTACCTTCTTGCTGATTCAATCACTTTAATTACTTTCTCAAATTAATATTCTACTCAAAGTGGTGACACAAGTAACGAATGACCTCTTTTAAACCTTGAAAGCTTTTTCTAAACGTTGCGAGCGAAGCTGCTACCGCCGACAAGTTTATTTCAAGTCGGTGTCGATATAAATAGTCAATTTCGTGTGCAACACGCATTTGTAGATTTTTCGCACTGATCGATCCGGGGAAATGCATTTCTACTGCTATACGTTGGGAGAATTTTCGGTATGATAGACATCGATCGTCAATGTGTGTAAACGGGAACGATAGCGAGTGGATGAAAGAGAGAAGGCAAGAAAAAAAGAAAGCAAAATATAGGTAGGTTGGTTCTGGAACCAGCTGAGTGCTGAAAACTGACGCATTGGATACATTGCTCTCCTCATATTGAGATATCAATCGATCACCCTCTCGTCAACTGACAAGCCAGCAAGTTATGATGAAAAAAGCTAGTGGGAGAAGAATGCGAAATTGCAGGGAAAGAGAAAAAGAGAGAGCGAATTCGCGGTCTGTTTTTTACGAGCTTTCAACACAATTTCCAATACACTTGATCGCATCCTTTCAATTCAATCGCATTAACCGAGCAATCGTTGATAAAACGAAGTGCACATCTTCGGCAAGAAATAAAATGCAACAAGTATACACAAATCAGGATAATTAACATTTTTTATGTTTATTTCAAATTATCGACGACTTTTTATTACCCAAAAAGGTTTCTTCGTATCATTTGAAAAGTGTTATCGGTACAATTCAAATATTTTCTCTCAAATATTAATAACAAACATAATCAGAAAAAAAACTACACTGCAGCCCTCATTATCGATAAAACTGATAAACAAAAATAGAAATACCTTAAAAATTTTCAGTAGAGAATTTTTCCAAGTAGCACCACTCAACGGATAGTCAGACGCCGCTCCTGCACTTTTTGGTTACTGCAACGAGCTGACAAGCTTTTAGATTTTTTGAGTGCATCCTACTTACAATTAAAATGTCGCTTGTGCTGCATATTTTAAGTAAACCCGTGTGAATGCTGGTCACCAACGATTGGCTGCCGTTTATAAGCCAATACTGATGGTCCGGACTGGGCTGGTCGTTGGATGCCGGTGATATTTAGGCACAGGCTAAATGGCAATAAGCCACATAGGTCCGACGTTCGGGATAGATCGCTGCATGTTCACGAACAATTGGCTGCCATGTACTGAAGCCAATACCTGGCCAATGCTGGGCAAGTCATTTACATGCCGATGCTTAACCATTGGTTGAACATAAGCAAAGAAGTTGGTCCATGTTCAGGCCCAACGTTGAGCCTCAACAATCATTTGCCCAGTACCGTACCGGACATCCGCTGCATGTTAAGCGTCGGCAATTTTTTTAACATCTACACGATAAAAACTGATGTCCACGGGAGGCACGACGAGCTGTTCTCCAACCATGAATACATTACAAAGAGATGTTTAGAACATTGACTTATGCAGCAGGAGTTGCTTGTGCTATATATTTTTACCGTTTATTTCGGCTGGTTGTGCCTTTTTGAACGATAACAATTGATACATGTAAATATATGTAAGCAAAAGCTCTCGTGACCTAACTTTTATGTGGGCGCTCGGCTGACCGGTATAAGCTTTTGCACCTCTACTCATCGTCAAACTGCATCGTTGCATGTACGGTTTTAACCCACGTGAGCGTCTTATCGTTAGGAAAGAGCCGCCCCCCACGTAGCATTGCATGCTTTTACGATCCAGCCTTAGGGTGCGAAATCGCCTTCGTTTACGACTTCAGGGTAATCTTTCGACACGACAACGATATCTATATACATACAAATATATATATGTATATATATGTGCATAAAGGAAGCTTGACATATCCCGTTCTATTGCACATATGTTATGTTTCCTTGCACTGTCGTAAAAGACGAAATTCCAAACTTCGTCCATCGAGAAACACCTGCGGTCATTTTCTTAACCCTCCCACCAATGCCCATAATTTTGATGCCGTTGAAATTATGCATTTTAACCTGGACGTTGCACGGGTTCCGGATACGGTTCTAGAAACTTTTTCTTTTGTGCTGTGTCATGAAAAATTGATTGTGTTTAACAAGTCCAAAGGAAGTCATAAATTGTGAAAGAAATTTTCGATGTTATTTCCTCTCGAGTTGATGGATCGCAACACGGATAGAAAAAAATGTGCAACGTTCTCCTTGTATATTAATTTGCAATTTTTTTAATTAAACAAAATATGAAACACGTAGTTCAACAATAAGGAAAAATGTTTAAAAAATATTGTTGGTTCAACGCTCAAGCAAAAAATTGATTTTGCAGTAAATAGAGCAGTTTCTGTGCTTACGTGATTTTGAAATTTATTAATGTTCCTGTTTACTGAATCGTTGGATAATATATGCGACTGAAATATCGCCAAAATTCTTTTCATTCATGGCTGACTTGAACGCTATATATACATATCTCGAGGCGATATATTCTCAATATAATGCGAGGAAAACAAAACGAACAATGAACGGAAGAGTTCGTTGACCAAGCTGGAACTCACCGGAACGAATGAGGCTCTCCGTTGCAGTTGTGCAGCCCCTCTTTTCCGAGACTCCTGCTCGAATATCACGCTCTGATTTATGCGCACGGCATATTGACTCGACTGCTATGTTTGGTGAAAGCGAATGAAAAATTGCAAGTCCCCAGTCTGCATAAGCCGTCTACAAATATACGTTTTTATTAATCAAAAGATTTCATATGTTTCTTATTTGAGTTAACAATTGATTTAATACATACTTTTTTACTCCACACGTAGACAAAAATATTGAAAACGCTTTAAAATGATTCAAAGCACATGTTAAATAAGCGTTGCTTAGGAAAATCCTGGATTATAAAAAATTTATTAAGTTCTCAGTTTTTAAAATGCCCATAAACATTTCGCTGGTTTTCTAAAATGAGACAACTCACTATTTTGGATAAATAATATAAATTACATCATTTTAGAAAAAATCTTGATTCGATGATTGAATTATTATTTCTTTTTAATTATCTCACGTCAATAGAATTCATCACCACTCAACGTTGACTTTTTATTCAAGAATCATCGCATTAAAACGCACATATTTTAATGGTCGCACCCCATCATTTTTGCAAACTCATATTTATCTCAGGCCGTTCCGTTGCTCCTCGTATTTCCGATCCGACGCGTATTACGATCGTCATCATTATCATTATATTTCTTATTCACCTTCAGGTTATATTAACTTTATTATTATTCTTATTATCATGATTTAACGAGCCGAAGTCTAGCAACGAGGCGTCATACTTTCTCGTTAATCTTCTACGTCCCCCGCGGCTTTTTCGTCATTAAAAGTACTCTTGCATAGATTTTTATCAATTAATAATTGTGTCAGACAGAATAAAGAATTTTTTCTTCGCACCCCACACGTAAGATGCTATAATTGTTCTTTAATTAACGTTCTTTTGATCTAGTAATAAATTACTGTTCTAGTTCTTCTTTAGTGCTGGAAATTCCACATTATTCTGATTCAAATGGGCATCCTCTACTAAAATGTGACCCTTGCATTCGAAGTCAATGAGAAAACTGAATTATCTTGCAGTCCTTAACTTCACTAAAAATTTATATAAACTTACGTCGAAAGACGAATTTTATTTCATTTTTGATAAAATCTTCATTTGGTTGAATAGTAATCTTAATAATTATCATTTGCTCATTCGTTTCTACAATGTTGTGGATGAGTTCTCAAAAATATACGAAGTATGATACCAATATGTTGAGACCATCTGGTCAAAAAAATTGTGAAATTCATACAAACAATAATCAAAATGAGACGTTCTCTTATTTGAAACAAAGATTAGAAATGATTTTTTATCGTTGCTGTAGCCATAAATGACCAGTAGCTGCGAGATTTGTGGAAAGGCATACCCGCGATAAGCCGTTGAAAGGTAATAGGGAAGAGGTGTAGATATCTCGGTCGGATTTGCAACGAGGCCAAAGCCCGGATCCAGCCGAGAGTCGAGCTATATCAAGGGTAGCTTCACAGCCAGGTTGCAGAATGGGCCGAAAAGCAGAGGGGGTTAGAGGCGGAGGTGGGGTCGGTGGCACTGACACGCCGACCTACATACCGGCCATTGTGCTACACTCTATCCTATTACGTCATACCCCTATGCAACTATACAGACGATATCGAAATCTGATTCGTCGACGAATGGATTTCGCCTGTATATACATATATATGTACCCATGGAGCATTGCCCATCATCTCCTGCGTTGTTTCATAACAGCCACCCATCGTGCTGAACACATGTGTACATTACGATAAGATAAGAGAACAGCTAATACGCGCATGATTAAATTTCATAGGTAATCTAACGTTTCTTTAAACGACAAATCAATGTTTTGACAAATGCTTTACAAATTTATAACTCATTTTAATGTTTCGATCTCGGTTTCGATAGTAAAACGAAAATCGTTCTTCCTTATTCAAGGGTGGAGCTACTATTCAGCAAAAATTTTCATCTCGTTTTTTTATAACTCATGTCTCCTCCAGGATCATTAAATGGAATGGTGGAAATAAAAAAAGAATATTGCAAAGGACGAATGAAATTTTTATTAGAGCATCGAATTAGGATAGAAAAGTATTTTATTAGTGGATAAAAAAATGTTATTTCTCTTCTTCCTTCTCATTATCAGAACTATCAGGAAACTGTCCGAGATAGCTGACTTAGTATCTGACGTAACGGTCGAGGTATTCGATCTTTTGCATTCTACGACCCCGCGAAGCCTGGAAAAGCTTTTCCAACAATGTCGAATGGTTTGGGAGTATTACCTTAACCCCCGACTTTCTTTTTTTAATAATCTTTCCATAAAATAAAATGTACATCATCCCTCTACGTTTTCATCTTATTTTTTTTTTTTTTTTTTACAACATACTTTGCAACATTTTTCGCGAACTCATTTTTAAGCTTCGGTTCACACTGTCAGCGTACCACGAACGATCTCGAGCAAGATTAGCTCTCTTTTTCCATGAATTTATGGAGATTAAAAAGCGAAAGGATTATTCAGATTATGTGCATTTTTATTTTTGTTTTTAAACGTAAATCGCAAGAAAAACGTGAGGAAATTGTTGTTTACGAAATGTGTGATGACAGCATTAACTTTACAAAAGTTTTGATGCTTTCCATCATCTTGTTATCCACATTGACGATCCGCGAGTTTGTCTATTGCTACGAAATAAAAAACTTATATAAGTTATGCTGGAAAAATTGTCCTTTTACAAAACTATATCTTTTCTTTGGAATTTTTTGTTTATAAACTACCACAACCTCATAACGATGAATTGGAACACTCCGAATAGGAATATTATGCAGGAAAGGAATCAAAAAGCATCGATCGTGTAAAAAATAACGATAAAACGATTGATGAAAAGGAACTCATTTAAAAAATTTAAAAACAATGTAACACAAAAAAATTCAATACTTTTATCTAATCGTTGCCCTTCGATTTCTTGAGCTCTAAATAAGCAACAACGCCTGTATAAGAGGAAGACTGACTTAAATTTAAACCGGTAGCGAAGAGAGAAATAACCAAGAATAACAATGCCAGCTGTAATGGCAGGAAGTCGTCCTGGACAACTCTAACGAACCTTTACTTCGGTACAAAGGACAACGGGACACGCAATTGCTCTCCAGTCCATTCTTTGTCTTGTTGGTTAGGCGAAGAGAGCTTTATAAAGTCTGAGGGCTGTTCTCTCGCGTATTTTCTCGTCGCAAAACGTGCAAAGAGTCTCTCTGATTTTCTGGCTCCCCTGGAGGCTTTGCAGCGCTTTCGCTCTCAGCCCAACGACCAGCTCGTCGAGCATATCCTACCGACACATGCATTTTACTGCGATAAGGGAAGGCGCGTTTCATCTAGCCATGAGCACTCCTACGATAGTAATTGCAAGAGCAATATGAAAGTCTATCTCTTTCGGTAAAGAGGAGAGAGCAAAAAAAAAGGCTCACCAGACAAGCTTCCTGACCAACCTTTCTCTTTTTATTTCTCGCTAACGCATCGAAAAAAACTTTTCTCGAGATATTTTCGGCATGAAAAAGCTCGAGAATGAGAAAAATATACAGAATACAAAATATTCAAAAGATCTTGGGGCCTACCGAAAATCTTGAAAAAGCTTTGAGAAAAATAAACTGCAACCAAGAGGCTGATAGAAAGATCTGAACCCCATCAGATTCTGCATAATTAAAAATTTACGTTGCCTCGTTGTAAGATCTGTTTTTTCTTTATTGTTTTGTCTTTCTATTCAACTAATGACTTTTTATAAATGTTTACAAATAATTGCTTAAAGTTTTTAAACATTAAAAATTGGAGTTTTCTGCAGCAGACAAAATACTCATTTTTTTCTTGTTATCAATACTATTTCAGCATCAAAATGTAACAAATTTTTAGCGAATGAGCAATTGCCCATTTCGCTAATCATGTACGCTGTTGGAATCTTTCAAGTGGCAACATAAGATGTTAATCCACTAAAATCTAACGAAACAATAATTAAATATAACCGAAATATGTGGAAAATATGATGGGCACTGCTGAGAATAAGCTCGCTCTCAAGTTGAGGCTGATGAGCTTTTAGTTTGTGTTGAAGTTTGGTCCATACAAAATAGAGTTTGATTCGAAGAGTGAACACACATGGAAGGACAAAAGGAAGAACGGAGGGTGAGGGAGAGAGAGGGGAAGAGTGCTTGGAAAACACGGCGAGAGGATGTTCCTCCAGACGGTGGATTAAACATTTAATTGTGCGCACCGGGAGAATTTTCATTGCATAAAAGGCATGATAGAAATTCACTTCAGCGTAAAGTTTTGTTTACTGCATTTAACCGTATATCAACGCAAATTGAACTCTGTACAATACTTAAAAGCTCTCTTTTGATCCCTTAATGCGACTCAGCTCATGATCGTACGGATGTCGGATCATCCATTTTTTTACCGTTATAAAATATTTTTAGATTTTTTCTTGACAATTAATCAGACAATTCTCTGAATTTCGACCAAAAAAGGGAATCTAAAGATTTTCTAAAAAAAAATCTGAAAAATTATAATGATTCAGATCCACAAAGTAAAAATGAAAAATTCTGCATTTTTTTTTAGTCAATCCTGTGTAAACCGTTACAACTTTTTACCATTGTTGACATTTTCCCTGAACTTCGTAAAGATTTTATTTTTAGTAGAAAATGAAATGATTTTGGGAAAAAATTCGCAATCCAAACATACGTTTTTGCTCCCCCTTTGAAATTGATTATCAGCTGTCTTTTGGTGTGGCTCGAAATTTTGAATTAGTGTGTTCATACTTTGGGTCGGGAGTGTACTTTTCCAATGTAGTTATTATTTCATCGAGCCTACAAAAAACTCATTTATTTATTTACGGACGTAAAGCAGCACCAAAATATCGATTTCACGCTTCGATTGATGTGACATGGATGTATATAAAGAGATCTCTATACAATATTTCGAATGCGTGCAACAAGTTGACGCAGCAATTCCTGTTTACTATTAGGGGAGCGTATGGGGTGAAGGGGTGAACAAGGAGGGAGGGCGCGGACCTGCTATCCAGCTTAACAGAAACGAGGAGGAAAGGCAAATTTATTTCTCGTCTACGCCATGCTGTGATGTTCACCGAGTACTCGTTCTTTTCGTCTGGGAGTAAAAAAAGTGAGTGGAAAAGACTCTTAGGATGCGAGCACGAGACCCTCATCGGTACGTCGCCATTTTCTCTTCGTTTACATCACACAGGCATACCACGGTGTATTAAATTTCAAGCTGATGTATGCGACTCGGAAAATCTAGTGTCCACGTGACAGTTTCAAAACCATGTATGGCTAATCTTAACAAGAAATAAAACGGAGGTTAGTTTTAATCTTTACATAAAAGTATGCTTTTCTTTGTGGAAGTTATTATACGGAGTACATTCCTTTTTTAATTTACGAAAAAGTATTATTGTTTGAGGCAAAACAGAGAGAAAAAATCAACGGAATTGAAAATCCAAAAATGAAAGAATTTGCCGGTTCGGTGTGAATTGACCTATGAACAGTTCTATTTTAAAAAGATAGCATTTAGGCTAGGCTTGATCAAGCTTTATATATACGAAAAACTGTACCAAATAAAACGAAAAGCATAAATTGGAAGGTTTTATGATCCTCCGATCCGTCGAGAAAGAAAAACCGAACGTTCGCAGGTTATAAGTGAAAATCCTTGAAAAGGTACGGTTCGCTGGCAAAAGATCAGCTCCAGATTCTTTATCGCCCCTTTTCCTTGTGTTTGTGAAAATAGAAACGAGAAAATGGGCGAAGTCGAGCAAAAAATCCGTTCGGCACAAACGAGGAAGCGTCGATAAAATGCCTATACTATTTTCGTACTTTTTTTTATAGTACGACTGACTCATTTTAACCTCCAAGACTGGTTAAGAAGATCGTAGATTTTACCAGAGGCAAGAACGTGTGACTTTAGACCGTTCAATCGATATGATGTGAAGAAAACGGACCCGACTTACCGGGGGGTGATAGAATAGGTGGTAAGAAACGGGACTTTTCGAAACGTCGCGGTAAACACGGAATTACCGCGTTGCCGCGGGAGGGGGTCTGCTGATAAGGGCAGTGATAACTGAACGCTCAGTGAAAGCGGACGCTCGACGTGCGACCCGTAATTATTTCTTTATCCTACCGATGGACGTTTTTATGATAACTTCGGAATAATTCGCGCTCTCCATTATAGTGAAAGTCTAATTTATTTTTCCATCTCTAAAAGTTGTTAACATTTGACATATTTCTTCTAGTCTTGAGTTACATTGAAACTGGATTTTGTAAAAGAGATCTGAAGACCGTTTCAGTGGTTACATTTATCATAAAATATATTATAACCAACGACGATAGGTGCACGCTCGGTGGTGTGTGGCTCCGGCGACCACAAAGTTAAGCAGCCTCGAGTGAGGTCAATACTTGGTTGGGTAACCGCTTAGCTATGCATCGACTCGTGTATCAATCGCTGAGCGGGACTCAATTTTTCTCAGTTTAACTATAGCCGCATGTTTCGGCCACTATTTTCCACAGTTTCCCAAGGCCCTCGTGCAAATGCCATACAGTAGTGCATTAGGAAAGAGTGGCTGTGGATAACACTCTGGGGGGCACTCACAGGAACGGGAACACAAACAGTGAAGTCGAGGAAAAAGTGAGTTTAAAGTGATGGGATGGAGTCGTAAAAAACCGCAAGGGTATACGCAGGAATAATAAAGAATAATAAAGAAAAAGAGAATAAGTGTGGTTTAAATCTGATGAAAATAAACATTTCCGATTTTGAGACTCCTGTATGTTTCACTAAATTTTTGATGGAATTGTTATTACGAAGAGAAGATATTGCACCTGAACTTGGTAAGTATAAACAGAAAAGATGAATAATTATGTAAACACGGAGATAGAGTCAATAACTGTTAGCTGCTTGAAGTTACGACTGTCGTATGACGTTACTGACTTAACCAATATTCTGAACCATGAGCGGTGAACTGTAACTCCGCTCGACTGGCTTCACAAGAGCTTTGAACTTTGAGTTCAACGCCCAATTTGATCTGACGACGTCACGAAATCACTTTCGTCTATACAAATAAGGGCCCCATCGTATGGTCACACAAACTTTATGAATTCGAGAAATGATCAATTGCTTGATTGGAATATATTTTAATTTTTCATCGCAAGAGAATATCTCTCGATTAAAAAATAAATAAAACGGAATATTAGTGTGAAAAATTGAATAACTCAATTGAGATGGATGAATTATTATTTTTAATAAAAATTAATATACTTTCGCTTTCGCTCTCATTGCAATAACGTTCCATAGATTAATTAATTTTACCAATATTAAAATCAAAAGGTCTCAATTCTTGGAAAAAATATTTAAAAATGAAAAGTCATAAAATAAATATCGCTCGGATATTCGATCGCATTACAAATTGGAATAATATTCATATCAAAATGAAGGGAAATGTAGCACAGATTTATTTTAAAAAAAAACCATCATCGCCACTGTGTTCTAAATATAAAATCAACATTTTCCTCGATATTATTATTTTTTTTCCAACTCAAATAACTGGAAATGTAATTCTGCGTAAATATGAGAATATTAACTACAAGAAAGATATTTATAAACAGAAATCGAGTTGCACGAAATAATTTTACAAAACGTTTTTGTTTTTTTTATTTAATCAGTGGCCATATCCATGGCTTTTAAATTTTAATGCAAAATTCTAAAGAAATTACTTCGAATATTCGCGATCTGGGCAATGAAAAAAAAATCGTGATTATAAAAAAAAAAAAAAAAACGTTTAATGAAGAATAAAAAAATTAATAGACCACGATGAAATTTGCCTTAGCTGCAATGCTTATTGGTGCATCCACCTTGCAGAGATGCCAGGTCGCTGAGCTCACTATATGTCATTATTGGCACAACACTCGTCGACTCTGCTTAGCTTTCTCGTGCCAGTATCGGAAATTATTATTCAGTGCGCTGAACCCTCCCTACCCCTTTTTCTCTATCGCGAAAGAAATAAGTTTGCAAAACTTTTAATCACCCTTAAGCTGCTCTCTAAACCTGTATTTTACGCGATGCAAAAGCCGGAGAAAGGGACTTTTCGGAAGGGTTGCTAGAACATTTATATCGGCTCATCCGTATTGAGACGGTGATATGGAGCATTCTTACTCGGAAAAGTTACTGAGAAATTATCATCAATATTATCGCAAGGGAGCCAAGTCCGGCGAGCTCGAAGAGGGATTTCCTCATAAGGAAAAAAAAAAGAAAATTTGTCGGAATGGGGATTCGCTCTGTGGAAAATCTCGAGCCAATCTCACAATTTAAGAGACTTTCCCCGATGTCCGTTGTCACAAGGGACTCTACTGTACAACTTTAATAAACTTGAATTAATGACGGAAATTAATATGCTTCAGAGACAAGAAAGTTTATTCTCTTGCGTTGAGCCAGAGTTTGTAAGAAGCTCTAAATTTTACAAGCAGTACTCAACGATAGAGTATTTCATGGGAATCGAATTAGAACCATGAAAAAAAGATTACGAAGCAGTACAAAACTATGAAATGATTCAATTTCATTTTTTTGATTAACTGGTAGATTTAAACTTTTCTAGCAGTGCAATTCATAGTTAAAAAATTCTTCAGTTCATAAATAAAATCGCAAAAGATTCCATTATTTGTAATAACTTTAACTTTACTGTTTTTTATTTGAAATCTATTGTCTCGTACATGGTCAAAAGGCTAATAAATGTCAATATGGAATCCACTGTAACAATCTTCTTTCCATGTAACGCTTAAAAATAATGATAAATTAATTTTTAACAAATCTTCAAATTCAATCTAAGGTAGAATGCTTGAACAAATAATATAGTTTGTTGACTGCGAGTACGACTTGTTAGTTCTAATCTGTTCTGTTCTATACATAAATTCGTAGGTTTGTGAATCCCTCACCAATCTATACTTAGAAGCCAGAGATGCTGTCAATTATGTGTTCTTGACAAACTACAATCTCAGCGAAGTATTGATATATATGTATATTCGTACTACGTAAATCCATCATGAATTTCATATACATGGAACAAAGTTTTCAACGATACAAAATTGAATGAGTGACATCCTAATCTATTATTCATAGACGTCAAGTAAAAGGTATTTGCGGAAACTAATAATGCGGTAAAGAAGTTCATAAAACTGACAACTGTCCAACTATCTTGAATAATCAACACGGGCTGTATGACATTTGGGAACGTTATTTATTAAACTCGATTCGATAATGAACATCGAATGAAACATTAAAAACTTAAAGGATTCATTAATGCTGCTTAGGAATTTGAAAAAGAAAATGATTGAAATTAATTGTGAATCATATTATTCATGTTTTTGTTTATTATCAATTAATTTTTCTATAAAGTTCGCAATTGTCAATAAAAAGAGATTGGAGAGTCGCTACTTTTTCATAAAAGTTCTATTAGAATTGTGGGATTCACTTTTTTGTTTTAAATTGTACGAAAAAATAAGAATACTCGGAAAGTTTCTTCATGTAGGCCAAACAGTATTTGAACATGAATATGAATATGCATAAGAGATGGGCGAGAGAATTTCGTGTCCACGCCAAGTTAATTATTGGAACGTCATCTACGTGAGTATATCCCTTTGAAACATTCTGCTCTTCGCTTTGTCCACGATAATTCCCCGAAGGTTCGTGTGAAGGTAAACTGCATTATTCCCATTAGCGAGTACAATGCTCCAGATCCAGCGAAAAGTCGGACAATACGAGAACAGTGGCAGAATTAAATTACCGCGACAAAGAGAAGCAAACGTTTCTAGACAACTGAGCTACTTTGTACTGCCGGTATTAATAAGTGACGTGAAACTTGTCGCCTACTGAGAATACGTTTGTGCGACATTAACGGTTTTTAATGGAGAAAGAATTCTATTACTCTCCACTTTTTTATTTTTAGTGAGCTTATAGTTTAGATGTATACAAATAAAAAGATCAATGAATTCTATAAGTTTTTAATATAATATAATTACTGAAAATCAATTCTATTTATTACTAGACAATTAATATTAGCAAGTTTTTTAAAATTATATAATTATTTTCATATAACGATCCATTTAAAGAATTAGGAGTATAAAAGTTATACAATGTGTCATTACTTTTTGGCTTTTAAGATTAGGCTTAATCATCAGGAAAAAAACCCTTTCCTCCGTACACATGTTTGTGTAGGACTCGTTTATTAAATTCGAGCACCGATGGAATTTGAAATAGTCAATTCGAGAATAGTGCACAGAATACAGAAAAAGAAAAAATAACAATGCTGGAAATCCATTCAATAACGTGGTCACGTCTCGGTGCATGGCTGCACGCGTTTAAATATTATGAAGCGTTGCTTCAATGTAACTATATTTTTCCAGAGGTAGTTGAGACTGAAGTGTCGCAATAATAGTTTCACAAAAGTGATTTTTCAAATCTTCATTCTATTACGTCTCCAATCACGGGGATTTTTTGTTATCGACAATAACTGCTATCAAACATTTATTGATGAATTATATTTTCTCATAAAGAAGATTTAGTTCATTTTATCTGTCTGATGAGAGGAACGAAATGGAATTTTGTCGGTAAATTTTATTTCGAATAAAACAGGTTCGATTAAAGCAGGGTTTTCATTTATGTTGCAAACATCATTCGTAAAAGCTTCGAAGACTTAAAAACGAGTTACGTAATAAGAGACCGATAATAAAATCACAAGGAAATGAGTTTTTTATAATAAAGTACAACACAAAAGTACCGTCTAAACGTAAATTCATCGAAAAGCGTTGCTACGCGAAAACGCTGATCGAATGTACAGTTTTTTTTTTACGATGTCACATTAAACAAGTTTCAATATCGTATTACGTATTTAATTATTTAATTAGAGAACATAAAGGTTTTTTGTCAAAGAATAGATGAGTTTATTCCAGACATTTCGAAAGTACGTTGAAAGGCTCCTGAAATTTCGATTTGTCAGTGAAAACCATCTTAAAGCTTACGATTAACGTACAAGAACGAGTTCTACAAAAAAAATTTCTCGTTCTCGCATTTCCTTCCATTCACTTTCATCCTCTGCCCTCTTCTCACTCTTCTCTTTTTATCTCTTTGCTTCGATATGCTGCAGAGGAAATGCGGCAATTCAGCTTAGGATTAAGGGTGAGACGTGACCACGGTCTCGAGTATCTGGTGCAAAGCAAACCGAGCAGCGACAGCTCTCGAATAGTATTGGTCCATTTGTAATTTGCGGCTACTACGAATTCGTAGATCGTACTTCACACATTCCCGAATCGTCAAAGTCACAATAAAGTCAATACATTATAGAAATTATCAGATCCTAAAAATGTTGTTTTCAACCAAAAGTGTAATAATTTAGCAAGGACATAGAATTTCTTCCTGTAAAAAGTAAATTTTGTGCAAAACGTCACTGCAGAAACTTAAATACATTTTTTGGTGTTTGCATAGAAATTGTGATTATTTTGATCGTCAGATGTGTTGTGAATGATTCAAATGCACTAAATTTTGACATAAAAATACGTTTTTGTTTTGACTTTTCGTTCTCGAATAAGAAATGACATATTTTTATTAAAATTTCAATTAAATCGAACTTCTACTATTATCTGCTTTCATCCTAATCTGCTTGCAAAAATTATTTGATTCCTTCTCACTCGCTTCTAGAAAATTCAAAAATAGAACTCGTTAGCTCTCGCTGTTATTTGTTTCGTTTGGTCTATGAGATAGAGAAGAAAAATATCACCTGCATGGGCAACTTGGTAGGAATGTTGGAGAGAAAGAGGGTTTGAGAAAGAAGACGAGAGGAGAATGAAGATTAAAGCGGAAGGAAACAGGTTAAGCGCAAACAAACAGTCCAAATAGTAGTACAGAGCTCGTGGTTTGTCATTCTAGGGTGTTCCATCCTTGAACAAGGAACCGAAAGCTTTAGCAGCGTCACATCGGCGTGAATAAACTGCTGAGAAGCTTAAGGACGTAAATTATATTAGTTGATACTTACAGTTAACTTTGATGTGCCCTTTTGACACTTAGATATAAATATATACAAATCTTTGATGTACCAACGCTATTTTCGACTGCCATCTCGACCCCCACTTTACCCTCTTAAGCATTGCTTGTTCAGTTGGTGTTCTATATCCTTTGGAGAATCCCTTCTATATGCTGTTGTGCTACGTTACAATACTTGCTCTTTTAGGATGGAGGTAACATCTCTGTTTTCTCACTCCTCACTGGCTTTTATTTTCCTGCTCTTATAATTATATTTTGCCCTCTCAGCAAAACAATCGTATTCTTTGTACTTAAACCGGCACTCCCTTTTGTTATAGTCCTTTCGAGGCTGTTACGAATTACACAATATTTCTTCGAATTCCTTTGTCCCTCCAATCTCGACGACTTTGCTGTTGCCATTGCGAATATTTTACAAGTCCGAGCTTTTTCTCCAACATCCATTACCTCTCGCATTTTTCTTATCAGGAGCAATTATGCTGACTGTCATTCAAGCAGCTATATCGGCCGAAGGATACGCGCGGAATATTCAGATTCTAATTGAATAGCTTTTTATGACATATTGTTTTTTTAAATTGAATAATGTTTTGCTTCAAATTCACAAAACTTGAAAATTCCATAACTTATAAATCTGTACGAAAACACGAAGCTCGAACGATTGAAAATCCTTTTCTTCTTGTGATTCTTTTGATTCTTCTTGAACTGGAAGTGTGCTTGACTTTTTTTCATTCACATTTCATCTCATGAAAGTTTATAATACTTAAATATATGTTTTCACTTCTCTGTGGTTTCTAATGAAAATTGCCACAAATATCAGCAAAATTTCTTCTGACATTGTCTGCACAACCTGAATAAATAAACGAATTCAAGTTTTGGGGTGATTCAACATATATTTTTCATTTCCTTTTTCCCATTTCGCGATGAAACGTTCCGGCTTACCAGTTATATTCACCAACCCTCAATATATAACTTGCTTACGAGTCACAACCAGATCGTATCGCTGAAACTATTCGCTTCCGTATCTTTCCCTCCGGGTGGTAAAGCTGCGGTCTCGCTTTCCTTGCTTTCTTTCTCTTTTTTTATCCTTCTTTTCGTCTCACTCGTTCTGAACATCGATCCCTTGGGTGATCGTCAATTCTGCTACCACCAATGTATTTATTGCCCAGTTCAAATGACTCTCATAGTAACAAACATTGGCTTCAGGTTTTTGTATATACGCTGTTGACACTGTACTGGCATAAAAATGAACTTTGTAAAAAAAAAAAAAAACGTCAAAAACGTCGAATATTTTTTGGTGAAAATACTGAAATTTATTGACCGACAGCATTTGGTGTTTGCATGCAGATTTTTTTTTTTTTTTCAAATTGTAACTCATGGTACCATCGCAACTGAGTATTAGTGATTTGGCCTTCATACAAAATCATATATTAACAATTGCAGATTGCGCTATCGAGGAATCTGTGAAAAACTGTCAGGAAAAGGATTATTATTAAAATAGTTTAAATTCTGTTGAGAATAAAAATGCCAGAATTTTTAATTTATTTCTGTCAAGTCAAGCACGGTCCACGGAGAACTCAAACTCTCATACAAATGGTAATGAAATGGAATAAATGAAGTTGCTTGCTCAGCATTAAAATCAAACTTTCCTGTTGCACGAAAAAAATTTATATAATTAATAAATTTTTTTCTGTTGCTCTGTAAACTGTGAGTAATTACGTGCCGAGAGAACCGGCATAATTAAAGAGGAGACTATATAAGTAGTTTTTGTGAAAGGTTGCAGCAGAACAGTTTGTTACTTTATTTTATATTTGCAATTAGAGCAAAAGAGATTTTCAATATTCGTTTTCCGGGTGGATTCCAGAATTAAGAGACAATAATTTCGCATTGATAATCTAATGGAGAATTTGTTGATCATGATTTACGAGGATACAAAATGAAAAAAAAAATAAAATGTTCCTCATCAAAATTGAGCATCATTTATTTTTTGCTGAACAGCTGCTCTGGGCGGGAAAACCAGCTTGGAAATGAAAGATCAACATTCTTTCACTTGAAGTAAAATCTTTTCCAATGTTATCTTTAACGAAAGTTCGGAATATTTTATAAACTTTTATCCGTGTGATTATTTTATTTTTGTTATTCAAAAACAGAAAAAGATAAAAAGAGATGTGGAAAGAATGAGAGAAAAATCTATTAGCGTTTGTTAGTATTGTCTCAAACCATGGAATGGATAAAAGTCGTTTGTTCCACAAGGGTACAGTGGCATCATAGGAAAGAGATAAAGTCGTCAGCAGACAGAGATAGAACCCTCAAAATACGTGGAGTGAGAAAGAGAGAGATAGAGCGATAAAAAATTAACCGTGCAATTTCGCGTGAGTGATTAAAGCACTTCGTGTCTCTCTTACCGGGTGGAACACGATGGAAAAATGCTTTCAATGAACATGTATGCCCTGCGGTTGTTTGCTGAAACCTGCACCGATAACTTTCGTACGAGAGGACGGGAACCATTTGTTTTTACGCTTCCATCATTCCACTTGTGCCAATTTTGTGGATCTTTTAAATCATTTTATATTGAAAACGTTTTACGTTGTTCAAAATTACAGTTGTTGAATAAATATATACGCTGTTCCATGGACGATACATAACGGATACACACGTTGAAACAATTCACCACACATCGTAGCAGACTGCAAAATTTTACTTCCAAGGTGGCAGGTGTATAGTTCGGAAATCTCCCGTTTTTTTCGTTTTTCATAAGATTAGAATGTAATATGATTATTAATTTGGATTGTCGGAAATTCAATGAACAGATTGCGTTAGACTAAATGTGACGTTGAAATTCAGTGAAAAGTTTTAATATTCGACAAGTAATTACCGCACAGTATGATGCAAAATATTTGAAACAGATAATGGCTCTCATAGCAATTTTAAGCTCGTTTAATTAATGTTTCAATAAGGCTTTTCAATAAAATTATTATTTTATACTCAGGAGATAGAATCCACTCTTTTATTAATTAACGCTTCTATAGAATCAACTAGGTGTGGCCCTTAGCCTCGCTTGCGTTTTATTACAGAAACTATGACGAGATGAATTGCAATTGCAGTGGAAACCTTGTTAGTCTTGATTGAAATATCGGAATGAAGCGAACTCAATTGTCAAAGACTACCCGAACCCTCATCAAAACCCCAATATATTTTGGATTTCCATTCGCCACTCATAGATGACATTTCCGAAATTCTCCACTTTTGGACAACAGGTCCGAAGGATGTGCCGGAAGGCAATAGGGTGTGAGAAAAAACTCACTTTGTTATTTTCTAATCAACGCTTCTATGGATTTTCTAAAAAAAAGGAGATTTCTCCGTCGATCGTTCCGTTGATAGAAATTGCGGTACCACACATTTGATTTAAAGTTCAAATTTTCCAGCACCCTCATTCCCATTATTTGAATTTTTGTGCATCAAATTATTTCAAATGAATTAAATATCTTCCTAGTAAATAAAAATAGAGTTCATTCTCGCGATTCGTTTACATATGCAACGATTCACCTTGAAATTCAACGGCTTCTATAACAGCGGGTGTATGTTTATACTTTAATTATTAACAAGTGGAAAATACTGTTGGAGTCCGAAAATACGATCGCGTTTCTGTATCACGGTGTATATGTGTGGGTGCCCGGGTGTGTGAGTTTGTGTGGGCAAGCTTCGTTTCACAAAGATTTATACATAACACAAGCTTGTCGATTTTAGGCAAGGTATCACGCAAATTCCGATGGTACGTCCGAGGTTTGGCATATCCACGTATGCAACCAACAAAGTACATGAGAGCCACATGCGTTACATCCATTGCTTGTGGACTAACGTCGATAAGTGGATACATGGACGGACTGCCGAGGGCAAACATACAGTCATGTTCACTTGAAACGAAACATTCTCTTTACTGTCAAGTTAGAACGCAATTTAGCCGATTTCAAAACAGCATTTTTGTAATTTATAGAAAAATTAATCAGCTTCCGGATGAGCCCAATACCCTTTCGATCGATGGTGAATTGACCAGTTCGCGGTGTGGCTCGTGATAAAATGCAAAAGAAAACATTGCGAGGTTACCGAAAATTCGATGTTCAGCGAGGTATGTAACTCAGCCTGGAACTATCGTATGGAAAATGCCATTATTAATGACGAATAATCTTTCGACAATGTTCGGACTCTGCGTTTTTCACTTTTCCACAAGCCCCGCAGCAAATCAGTCGATTTACTTTCCGTTGTAAAACAATAAGCTTTATTCGGAGCTAACAAAATTTGCTAATAATTACGACTTCGCTGTTTTAGATTGTATCAATTTGTGTCCGAATTCGATAAAAAGTACAGTGTACTTTCAAGTGAGCATGACTGTATGTTGGCATATATACGTGAGCATCTATACATCCTTTGTGGAATGAGAGTACGAAAGGGAAATGCTCACATACGCCGATTATATTTATTTCTATGCTTTGTATACACACAACAAATTTATTCATTCGTTTTGCTCTCACGGCATCGATTTAACTTTGCCAAATACATTTATTTACACTGAAACTGAGATTTAAAAAACTGTGATAATGGTATAGTAAGCGGACGACATCGAATTCCTAAAGATATTTTCAATCCAATTGCAACTGCGCTTTTTTTTTGTGTGTTTTATATGTAGGATGTTTGTTTTTCTTTTTTTCTTTTTAGAATTAATAGCATAGCTGACGAAATGTAGATAACGACTATTCGAGCTTTGATTTGTTTCGTTTTTCTGTTTTTACTGTGTTTACACATTTTGAAAATCGTATAGAAAGAATGAAAAAGAAATTATGTGTTTGATACGATCGATCGACAAGCAATAAACGAATGTAGCATGAAACGCGGAAATCACAAGTGGTGCAATTACTTCAACAACAGTACGCGCGATCGCCGATTCAATGGACTCTGGAACATCCGCAACATGTTTACAAAGTATCGAGATAAATTACAGTCCCCATATTTGTTCAGTAAACGGAACTAAGAACAGAATCCTTTATTAACGATCCCTATTTTTCAGAACAAACAGTTCGGTATCAGCGGATATTTCGAAATAAAACGCATCAAATTTTTGTGGAAAAACGCTAACAAAGTGCACGAATCTCAATTTTGATTGGCCCTTATCGTTTGCTGACTTATTAAAATTGCCGTCTGTTCGATGTTAATACTTGGACTAACAGATGAGATGCATCTCAAATCTAATTCTTTAAAAAATACATATTTATCTAGAATTTATACGCTCAAGCTGCGATATTTAACAACTGCATTGGCATAAACGAACATTACATCAAACCTGCCATTCTCCTGCCATCTTCTGGGTCACTATGACCCCGTTTTCCAATTATACTGATTGAGACACTTTGACTCAGTGGGTCAACTGTACCTATTGAACCTATGCTCCTTTACCACCGTTCTGACATTTTCACCCAGGCCTAACTTTCATTACCATTTGTGACCGGTCAGTAACCCTCGATTACTACCATTTGGTTATTTTAGCCCAGGACGAAACCGCAACTATAGTCATCGAATACTCGCTCACTGCGATTTTATGGTAATTAATTCGAATTATTTGCATTGGAATTTGATTGGAATGATCAATGGGATTAATTTCGAATCGAGATTGCTTCTTTCTCCATTACTTTCAATCATCAATTCGATTATTGCCATGTATGTATAATTTTTTTTTTTTTTTTTTCAAATTACAATATTTTTGTGATTTTTTGATAATTGTACGGAAGTATTGAATTACGTATAGGGATACCTGAACTGATATTGACACAATTGCAAAGTTACTGTGCCCGAATATAGGAACTGGATGATGTTAATAATGAAATAACCTAAATTCATTATCACTTTCCGATACTCCAATTCCAGTTAATGCGGATGACCACCCGCGGCTATAATTAATGAAAATTAGAGTTGCGAGAGATCTTCCTACTGCGGGTTCACTCAACCGGGCAGAGAGGGAGGAATGAGGGATAGCAAGAGATAGAGAGAGAAAGAGAGAAAGAGAGATAGGTTGCACGACAGCCAGTGTCGTATTTAGTTTAATTAATTCGATCCAATGCTCTCTCCTCTCGTATTCGTTACATGGGCCGAATATTTTGCAAATTTGTACAACCCTTTGGTGGCTCTTGAACTGATAGAATTGTGATATGTCACACGCTGCCTCGTTATTGTTATTCACATAAAGTTACTGATCGTTTCATGTAGATTATATCAATTGATAATTTTTAGACAAATTATAATACATTGATGTTTCTTGACCATAAAATTCGATCATTATATTTGTAATAACATTTTGTATATTTAAATTGTACATTTCACCGAAAATTGGAAGAATAATTTTTTTATTTTTATGCCGAGTTTTCTTAGATTTTGATTTTTCAATTATTGATTAGAATTTCAGTTCCTATATAAATTTCGACTTATTTTTAAACCTTTATGATGGCTGGCTGCGAACCACCTTTTTCCACCGTTTCGTTCATCTCGTGGCGTTTCCTCATTCTCGCAATTCTCGATTCTTTATTCTCCTATTTCACTTTTCGTTCTACAGGAACGCAACCCTATTCCGTGTCGAGACTTTTCAACCGAGTAGTGAGTGACGACGCTCTCCATGCGATGAAAATAAATCTTGTTCGATTTGCATAACGTATTCGCTCGATTGTACAATGTGGTTGCTCGCAAAACACACCCGAAACGCCACGGTTTGATCACACGATCGAGAAGACTATTAAAATCAAAAGGCGAACGTACATTATTACTCAAATGTTTGAAAAAGTAAAATCTAATAGTCGTTGAATAAATTAATCAATAATTGTTTCGAGTTTCTAAAAGAAAAACAAATCTTTTTTATTTGAAACTTTATCAAAATCACTGTGAATATATAAACGATTTTCCATCTCGTTTTTTGCAATGAAAAAATATAAAAAAATAATTCTCGCGTATGAATAATTAAAAAATTGTGTTGTTAGATGAAAATAAGAAGATAGAGGCGTGAAACGAAAAGGAAATACGAACTCTACTGCTATTCAACTATAACTACCTCTCGTGAAAAGATCTGGAAAACGAAGGGAAGAAAGAGAGAAAGCGCCAGAGAGGCATTAGTCCGGGGTGAAAACGAATAAATAAACGTATAGGGTACGTCTGGCCTGGAATTTACTGATACAGAAAATTTCGAGCAGGCAAAAGCTCCGTTGGGAGCTTCCAAGCGGAAGACCAATAGGTTTATATGTGTGGTTTCTGAGTCGTACATTTGGCCACCACCAGAGGGCTCTGTCAGCGTTTCTACAACTATTCCACTGGGGCTCACTAAATTCAAATCTATTCTTTTTTCCACTTGTCATTGTAAATCAGAAACGAGCTTGCCAATGGCAAAAAGTAATCTACTAAGCTTAGAAAACGCCTTGTGCGTTTTGTAAGTTTCCAGTTGAATTAAATAATGTTCCAAAATCTGACATGATTCTATGAACTCGAAGAAAAAATTTTACCTTCTGTCACAATGCAACGATTGCTAAATGATTATAATCAAAAATATTTGAATCACCAGTTGGTAAATTATTTTATAATTTATCATTTTTATTATTCGTGTACAAGATTTTACTAGGCCATAGGAAAACTTTGTCGACTTCATAAAGAGTATGGAAACGCGTGGAATATTCATAGCAGTGTAAGCACATCGTCATGATAATAATCAATATTTGATCTTTTGATTTTGAAAGCTTCATCGTTCCGATTGTTTGTCTTACAAAATTCCCCTCGTGGATAGCGTCACCGATTAATTATGCAAGAATTTTTGTGCTCCAGTTTTCGCTCTGCAGAAACTCTCGAAGCATTTTTATGAGTTTTCTTTATTGTCGACGGAACAAAAATTTCCTGAAACGTCCCAGGATGGTAATAAAGTTGCATGAGTCTCATGAATATGAATGCAGCCATTAAATGATATCGCTGAGATAAGAAATTAACGTTCGCGTAATAGCCCAAGTAAATTTTAATCGCACGTAAAAATCCGTCAAATGGAGATTCCGAAACCTTTATTTTTAAACAATCTGACAATAA
The DNA here is from genome assembly GCA_948107755.1 of Campoletis raptor. NCBI lineage: Eukaryota > Metazoa > Arthropoda > Insecta > Hymenoptera > Ichneumonidae > Campoletis > Campoletis raptor. The sequence continues at coordinate 14,177,426 of OX403623.1, forward strand.
TTGTTAATCTTCTGCATCAAAAAAGTTTGTAATTCTTATGTTTTTTAAAATAATTTTTTACTCTCATCAATTGAAGGGTTTTCATCAACGAAATGTTTAGCACACAGCATAAAAAAGAGTAGTATAGCTTTTTTTTCTGTCGACCTAGTAAAATGTGACAAGTGCATTGTGCATGTCATAATTTTTTTTTTCTTAATGACAATTTTAAGTAAACGACGTTCTATTTAACATGAAATGTTGGTTTTATCCGCACAATAATTGGCTTCAAAAGTTTCACTCAATAGTTATTAACAACGATTAGATTTAAATCTTAAGGAGAATTCTTGTTATAGTATATCGTGGCTGATTACAGTCACGTGAGATTCGTGTCATATGAAAAAAAAAAAAAAAATGAAACAGTCCATCGATCGCGTGATGAGGATTTACCGGAATGGTTCATTCGCCGTGGCGGAATGGTTCATTCGCTGCGGCGTAATGACGAGAGAATTGGACTTAAAGTGAATTGGGAATATAAGGGAGAAAAGACAAGAGAAGAAATAAGAATGAAGAAAAGAAAATTGGTATCGGAAAGTCTTTGAATTCACATTGACTTAGAACCGAAGTGATAAGGATATTACAAAAAATTATCAACATTTTTTTTGGCGGAAGAACCAAAATTTCAATGCAATTGAAAAATGTTAAATATTCATCAATTTCATATTCCATATGCAATGGAACTTTTTTATATCGCTTGTCATTATCTTCTCGTTACCAATATTTATTAATTAACTTGTGGTTAGGGTCAGGTGCTTGCCGGTTTTCTTTCTTTGTCATAGACCGGGTGGAGGGAGAGAGAGAGAGTCAAGTTACCTGAGCAGCACAGTTACGAAACTCACCCCTGTGGTACCAAGTTGCCGTCAACCACAGTAGGGCATGTACCGAATGTCGGTGAAGACTGCAAGGACATTCATCAAACTTCAGATTGGTTTATATATAACAAGAAGCTGGACAACTTTTCGAGCGGAACTATATTCCACATAAGTTTATGATGTTTTGATAAAAGAGTAAAAACCAAAGCCTCGTTGCTGGAACAGTTGTGCAGAGATTAGAATGGAAGAATGGACTTTTTTTGTATTCGATTTTTCACGCAGTTTACTCACTTTTTCACCCAGTTGACATGCTCGCAACTTGGAGAGTACCTGCGATATAGCAACTTTCACTGGACAGTTTATACGTTGGGCGGTTGCTCAATGTACGTTTGGGACCCTACCAGGTCTCTATATTAAGAATATCGAACGGTAATTTGACACAGTCTTAAATAACGAGGAAAAGTTGCCGAAAAATATTGATAATTGAAAAGTTAGAAGCAAAAGAAAATATTCCAATACATTGAACAACGTTTCACTGATATTCAAAATAACTAATATCAAAAACACAGTTTCATGCTGTTTTTCTAAACCGTATAATTGTTTTTATTGATCAAAATTATTGTTACTGTTATTTCGGTCATGAATGAAACTAAAGAAATTAAAACACAGTGCATTTCGTGTCTAGCAACCCGCAAAAAAGCACTATTACGATATTTCAAAAGTTCATTGGTCGTTGTTTCCCTATAAGAAGCATAAACTATATTTTTATCGCTGAACGAGCGATTTGTGGATTTAGCCAACAGTTAGTTACATATTTATATTCTCAGAAGAGGAAAAAAGTCCGTCTTATGCGATAAATAATCCCTAGAAGCACCTAAAGTAGAAGTGAAACTTCTTTTCGTTAATATTGCAGAAAGTTTGGTCGTTAATTAAAATATCCATTATTGGTCGAAGTAAAATTTGTTAGTGCCCACGCTCGATCACATCAGCCGAGGCTTTCACAAATTTTCTCTCCTCTCGTCTTAAACTTGTGTAGTAACGTTAGAGCATAACAATTTCTCGTTGGAACTTTTCACAAGTTTCCTCTGCCGCTCGTTAGTCTCCGAACTTTTGGTACAAAATATGCAAGGTGAGAAATACAGATTTTTGAAGTTTTTTGCAATTGTGTTTTTTTCACCCGTCTGGAATGTTCTTTTCGAATGGAGTTGAATAAGTCTGTCGCTGGTGTTTCTGAAATTCTACGATATTTTTTGTCTGGTATTGCGTTTGAGCTTATACACAAACGTGCAAGTCTAGTCGCGAGGTTCATGTAATTCACAAGATGAAAAAAATGTTACAGTTTAATTCAAATAAAGTTGTATCTTTATAAGCGCAGCATACAGAATTTTATGAACATTTTAATGGACTCTAGTACATGAAAACGTTCGAAAAAAAAAGAAAATTCGTTTGGAAGATATATTTGATATCATAGCCCTAACCGTTCGCTATCTCATCAACGTTTTCTCGAGAATGGCGTGCAACGAACGAAACGTGTTCGTAACATTCAGTCGGATCATGCTCGCGACTTTTCCCACTTTTCACTGCCTTGTTTCACGACTATGAATACCACAAAACCAGCTAGTACATAAACTTTTACATATCGTTCGTGATACACATCTCAAAGTTCAGCCAAAGACAGAAGAACATATAAAATTGTTACACTTGCAATGCAGCTGTGAAAAATATTTCTATTCCGTGTAAGTCAACGTTACACTTTTATAAACATTTCTGTCGTGTTTGTTTTTTGTTCCAAAATATTCGAAAAGATGGAAATATCTGTGGATCGAATTTTTTCTGAAATCGATCGGAAAATGCGAACAGTGTTAGTTGAAAGGCGTTAAGACGTATATGATGTTTGGAAGATGACTCGAAAAATGATTGGAGTTGAGAGGCGATACAATTTCTAAAGCATTATTGATGGATTCTATTTTTCAGTCAAATTTTGTTTTTTTGTTTTTTTTTTTTTACTTATTCTCTGTCCCAATTGTACCCTCAGGGGACCGCAAAACGATAATCATACAAGGTTTTGTGTGGTTTTACTTTTAGAATGCGTTAGTGATCATGATGACTTATTGACCCATGTTGGCGAATGGTATCGTATTCGATGGGCCGAAAATGTGATGGAGATTTATTAGTGTTCCGAAGTAGAGGACTCTCACGTGTCACGCTCATGCAAAAAAGCGCTAGATATCTCGTTGTAGATTCTAAGTGGTACGGAAATATTCTATGCGGAACGGTGTACCGTGTGCCAGTAGCAAAAGCTGGGGTTGGCCGAATGTGAAGGGAAGGAAAGAGGTTTTAGGCGAGGCGAGGTAGAATGAAGAGAAGAGGAGAGTTGAGAAAGAGGGAGGGAGAGAGAGGGACGATTTGAGAATTCTGATAAAGCGCGAGAGCTTGGAGAACATCGGTGTACGGGTCCACTTGGATAGTCGAAACTCTGGCGAGGTTGCCACTGTCCTGGTGGATCAATACCAACTACTACAACATTGAACCACGTACACTGGACCAAGAAGATGCGGATGTTGCAAACTCTCTTCTTCCTACTATCTATACAACTCGTGCATTGTCCGTTTTTCTGTCTTACTACAATATCGCTGACCCTTTGTTTTAACTACTTTTCCGCTAGTCAACCTTAACAGGGTTGGCCATTGTATTGATCAAGCCTAAGGATCGTTGGTCACGAAAATCAACCAACGAACTCTTTAAAAAAATACATTTTTTTTACTGTTATGATTTAGATCGTTGATGAAAGGCCTTTCAACCTTTGACCAGCTTTAAATAAGTTTTAAGACTTACATTTTTTCACTCTCATATCCCTTTGATTTGATTGATGTCATCAGCAATCTTGGAAGAGTACGCGATGATTTTGTAACATATAATGAAAATTTGGCATACGATCAGTCTTTACCTGGACCAAGGCAATCGATAATGTTATGTCCGTACAACTTCGCTCCTGATCTAGAGAATAATTATTCATATCATAATGACTCGACTGACAGACGTCAAAGGAAGCGGTCAGTAGAAACAGCTTTGTGCTTATGATAGATATATATATATATGAAAGTTAGAGCTGTGTTACTCGGCTTGGCCGACAAATACAAGCAATAACGGTCAGCTCTAAGTACAGACGATACAGACAGATTCACCTCCTATCTGTACAGAAATCGATAACCGCCATCTGAGACACAGGAAATTGAACGATCTATAAGTACCTTTGATTTTAGACTATAGCTTCACCAATTGCTCCTTCATCGATATAGACATTCCGATTAAATAGAATTCATTGAATTTCTCTTTAAATCATTAATCGTAATCTGAAAATTTGGAATGTTTGTTTTTTTTCTCAAGCTCCTCAGTTTCTATTCCAATTGTATCGTGCAATTCTTTTATATGGAAAATCGCATTTGAAAAAGGATGTAAGCAATCAATTTCTAAAGTTTGCATCTTCCTGTTGTTGTTATTTAAATGAGCAATATTAATAGATGACCCGAAATTTGGAGTCAGATAATTGGACGCACGAAGGCAATTGTCAAAGGTGGGTTCAAGGTGTGAGCAACGATCTGCGATAAATTCCCCCTGGAGAATTAATTACGATGTTCGTATTCACAGAATAGTGTGAAGCATTAATTACTCACGAAACTGTGAGATAATACACTGCTCTAAAGGTTTAAGGTATTAAGCTTCATACACGGAATCTTGTCAGTGGTAGAATTTGATCGTTTGGTGACTGATGACCTCACCATATTCTTTCAATCTCTTTGACAACCCAACTCTGATGCAACTTTCTTCTTAATTCATACGCGAAAAAAATGCGAACTGAAAGCTCATTTGTGTGTTTATAATTGTTCGATCAGTGTACTACGATTGGTTGAACATCCTACAAAGACTATAACTCAAAATTCATACTCACTCATGAGTAAACTACATAAGCTTGTGACTACAGGCAATTATCTAGGATCAATTTCTCTATTCAGTGCTTACCATCGTGGCCATGATCCTTCCCGATTATCGACAGGAGCAGGATATCCATTGGTAGCTATTCCACTTCAATGAACGATCTCACAAATGCACTAAAAATTACCGCATGATAATGCATAAAGTGCACTCATCCTCTATTTGCAGCTTTCATGGATACGATGGTATTTCTCATTATCATTCCAACTAACTAACACACTATTAATAGTGTGAATAGCGTATTGATAGTAAAAAGCTAAAAGTATATAAGTAATTCATCTGATAATAAAATATGATGAAATTCATTACATTCAGTGGTATCAGTAAATTATTTAAACGAAATTATAAAAGAACATATTATAAATTTTCGCGATAATCTTGACCATTTACTTAATAATAAATTTTCTAAAACTTACCTTTTCTCAAATGTCAATATTTTACAAAAAAATCTATTCAATACGAATGAATGGTTTTTGTTATTAAATAAAGCATTCTGATGAATATTCTTCGTACGTTGATTTACACGTGAGGAAACTAGAATTTGATTACAGTCAAGTCCTCGGTGCAATGTTACATACTTGTTGGCTCCGAATCCGTTGGAATGTCGCTCAATTATTCACACTTGCATTTACGAAAATTAGCATTAACGATGAGAATTATCCAGAAGCACGGTAGCCCCGACGAATCCGGAAATTCTATTCTGTCAACTCGCATGCGGTGACGCGTAGTCCCAGAAATCGTAATTTTCCAACGCACCACGAATTTACGTTTATATCTATATTTAGTTTTCATAGGTGTCAAATAACCTTCAAATACGAGAGTGTGTATCCACCATTTCATGTTTTAAATAGTGTGGTTTCGAGTCTTTTTTTTTTCTTTTCAACATTCGACTTTATGCATGCTCGGCTACGTCGTAAGCCAACCGTCCCTCACTTTCGTCTGTCCGCGCATAAACTCTATAGTGTGAATCTTAATAACTCGATTTGTATGCACGACAGAAGAATACATTTTTCATGGCTGACACGAGAGAAAGAGCGAAGTCCTCGCTTATATCAGTCTTTTTCAACACGTCCTCAATATTGGATCGATCTAAGCACGAATATACCTAATAGATGGAATACTGCCATAGGAAGCAAGCATAAAAACTGGAATACCTTTCAATTTTTTGTGTGGCAAAACTAAACAAATTTGAATTTTTATTGAAACCAAAATGTAAAAGATTTCCTATTATTTTCGTTTCTTTTCTTACTTTTCTTTCAATTGATCTGTCCTCAGTTTTCACTCTATGTTTTTCTCATCTTACAAATATTTTATCAAAAAATATATACAGTTCAGCCATTCACAATAAACTAACAATAGAGAAAAAATAAACAAACAATAAAGAAATTATAAACAGAACTCAAAGTAATCAAATTTCCATCATTGAATTTAGATTATATCCATTTGCCATATCTTTAAATCGTGGATAAACGTGAATTTCTCAAGATCAACTTGTCGAGTAAATCAATTTTTTCGTTTCAACATAAAAACCGCGTGACCTCATTTTTCGTTATTTGTTTTCCTCCTATAAATTAAGGACGCTCAAATCAACGCGTATAACGACGTATTAGTATATCGGAAAAAGCGTATCCCACTACAATACAACTATGTTTGTATATAGCACGGAGAGCTTCGCTGCCGAAAGAAAATTGTCGATTCGTCATTTGATCGATTCCTCTGCGATATATGAATTTGAAGGAAGAAGAAAATCCCTGATTGATTATAAATATGAAATACGTGGATCTCGAACGAGAGACACCCATACACACCCACACATACACACATATTTACAAAAACCCAAATACATGATCTTGGCAACAACCCCAGACTACAAAGAAGCGTATTGCAGCTGAGGGGATAAATGTGTTTACTCTTCCTACAGCTTCAAACCAAACATATGAAAACAACAAACGAATCAATTTCTATTTAGATCAATTTTATCCGATAAGTTGCAACGTTTCTTATGAGCAATTTTGGTTTAAAAGGTTGACATAAACCTAACAAATTTTGACCTCATTATGAATAATGAACGAGAGTTTATTGATATACTTGTCTTTATGGGTTATTAAAAATACATTTGTTCAATACCCTCGAATCGTTGAATTTAACGTTCAGTGATGGATTATTTTGAACGAAAAAGTTTTCGTCGATGATGATTCGTTGGCTGGAATATAATGGAAGATGGAACAGAGGTGGAGCAGAAAAATTTAAACGCAGGGAAAACAACATGAAAGAACAAGAGAAAGAGTAGATGGAAACCGAGATTGATTAGAGGCGAGGGAGAAACGAGTTCGCCTTCTTTCCATTTTGGCCCTTTTTTCCTCATCGTCTCTGGCTGACTGCCCGGAAAACAGAGAGAGTGGACGTTTACAGTTCAGCACCAGTACAAACTTTGGCGTCGGTAGACTTTTCCTTCGGTTCCTAGTCGATGAGAGAGTACTGGATGGACAAAGAGACATGCAGAGAACGACCGAGAGAAGGGGCATGAGAGACGGGGACAGAAGATTGAACTGACAGCCGTGATTAATTATCGTGCAACATCCTGACGTATCGCCCACACACCCGCAATTTCCCGAACGTCCAGAATTCTATGCGAGAAGCTCTGGTGCGAGCCAATCCTGATCCACGTTCCAATCCTAACCGCCAATCACTCCTATGCCGAAGCATTTCTAAACCAGTACGGTTGAGCTTTAATGGTGCGAACGATCGTCAATGAAATCGGCTATCTATATACCAACACAACGATGGACACCACTTTCAATTCTCTAATTACTACACTCATCACTTTTCCCCTTATTTCAATACTGTTCCGATTCATTTACTTTCCCGAAAAGTTCTAATTTCCCCATCGTTTCTTCAGTTACTTTTTCATTTCAATTTTCTCCTGTGAATTTTTAATGAAACTTCAAAAAAGTTTACTTGATTTTTGTATGAACTGAATCCACCAAATCTTTTTACTCGAAATAATTATACATAAACGTAAATTTATTAATTTCATTTGAAAAAGTTAAATGTATCTTTTCGACAGTGAGACATTTAATTATTATTGTAATTTTGCCTAAAAGTTTTCGGCAGTTGACAATGTTGTTTTTTTTACTTTCTATGTATCCATATTATCGGTTCCTCGGAACTCTGTGGTGGGCTAAATTTCTTGGCAGTTATTTCCGTGTTCCTAGAGATTGCCGTATATTTTATCGTGTTGCGGGGGTACATACTTCACGTTCGAGTAATCCTAGCACGAATTATTCCACAGTCACGTACATCGTACACGCGACACATAAATCAAGCAATGCACTCTATCGCAGTACCACCGTTTTGGCGGCAGCCTGTTACGAAATAAGCTTCCGTACAATGGTGAATTTAGTATGAAGCAAAAAGAAAAAAATATGAGAATCTGTCTGTTATTTTGGTGAATGGACAAACGAATTCTTTGGTACTAAATTGAATTGATGTTTTTTTTTAGCATTCAAATAATTGCATAATTTATTCAAGTTCCAAACTTGATGTTACAGTAATGCTAAATATCTCGAAAATTTAAAAATTGCCCTGTGATCATATTATTAAATTGTGATTTATACAGAACCGGTGTATAAAGTTTCGTACTGGGTTAAAATGCAGTCTATTTCTGGATAGAAAGTTGAGAATCGATCATGTGTAATTCCGATCTATTCTACATTCCTTTTCAACAGTTTATTCCGAAAATCCTGCTCCGTAATCGGTTTAGCACTCCCAAATCTTCAACTCCCGATGAACCTCTTCAAACTGCGCGTTCCAAGTTTTCCATTAAGATTTCCTCACTATTCCTTTTACTCTGAAATATATACGTATACATGAGCGTATTTTACAAAAGGCTAAGTTCAGATCACAACGAAATCTCAAAACTTTGCTGTCTTGCTACGAAGAAACTTTAACTCACTCGTCACAATTGTGAACATCAAACGAATACTACGTTGAAGAGTGCACATAACTTTCCACTCTCGAAATGCCCCACTGAAATAATACCTGAACAATAAAAGTAAAGTGTGATCGATGAATCCAAAAATATCGATCTACAAAATCAACAATAATCTCATCTGCTCACATGAAGTTCAAAATTAATTAAGAAAAATCGATTCTCTCATCTCCGTAGTGCGTTATGAAGACCTCGCTCCCCTGTATCTATTTTATAACGAACGTTGAGTGGAATATACTCAAAACGATGAGGAACAAGATGTCCCCTTTCTCCTTTTTCTACCTTCTTATCTTCAAGAAACGATTTCCTTTACTTCGGCCGAATCTTGCAAAAGCAGAGTGATCGAATTCAGTCCGTCAAATATTTTTTCCATTCAGTCATATCTTGAAAAGATTATTTCAGTCATGTTGGAAGACCAACTGATACTATATATTTGACAGGCAACATCGACGAACTGCCTCGCGAGAAGCGCCTCGTGTAAAACGAATCTCGAAACGAACAGTGATAAAGGTGAGTGTGTCGTCAGACATGTGTAGAGCAATACTTTCTTCCACTATTCGGTCATTCCGGTGAAATTGGAAGGAAGTACGTTTGGTTAGTCAAACTTTTGATGAGTCGTGTTCCCTTTGATCGATCCCTTTAGTGGTTAATCAAAATGATTTTTATTGACAGCTGATAAACGGACAGTGAATCGAATTGATAAAAAATATAAACATACTTTTTATGTTTATTTTTTACTACAGTGACATTTTTTTGGGCTCCAATAGTTGATCACTTTTTTTTGAAACCCAAATATTTAATCGGTAAAAAAAACAGGACCATTGCGAAAGTTTAAATCTGGTAATCGAAAAAGATTTTTCAATGCGATTCAACGACGCAAATTCCAGTACCATTTCAACTATTTTTTCAGAGATTGATTTATCTGAACTCTGGAAGTATGACAAAGACAGAATGATATAAGAGAGAGACCGAGAGAAAGGAAAAAAAACCCAAAATGGACGTGCCCTCTGGCTGCAGACTAGCCAACCATCGTATTTCTCTCTCTTCAATTGCAGTTGACACCGTAACGCTTCGTAACAAGAATCCTATGTATACATGAAGCACCAGTGAAACCTAAATTAGCAACAATGCCTTCCGGCTACCTGACACCATCGAAAAAAAAGCAAATCGAAAAAAAACTCGTTGGCCAAATGAAAATCTCTTTGTCCAGCAAAATATAGTAAAACTTTTTTTCAACAATGTAAAAAAATAATTAATCATAAATACTACCAATATCGAATAGTCAGAACATGGTGTCTAATATAATATTCTACCAAAGCCCCCCTTCAAAATAAGAAAAAAGAACTTGAACGTTACACATTTTTATCTCCGGAAAAATGGGTTGAAGCCACATATTCATACGGCAAAACTAGAAATACGAAATATTGGTGTCCAATATGATTCTCGAAACTTTTGTTCTTGTATCCATATTTTCAAGTGATAGTAGGACTTGGCAGGCGGAACAAAACTTGAAGGGAAAAAATACGAAGAACATGGAGTTGTACTGTAGAGGGTGGAAAAGGGTTAGTGTCCATAGTGTTTACACTCAAGCCGGTCAAATGCGTCATACGCGACTGCTGGTCGAGTTTTTACATTCACATGTATATGTACATATATAGATGTACATTGGAAAATTCCGGTTGGTGGGAAAGAGTGGAGAGCGCCACGATAGTGGCTCTTCACCCGGCTGAAAGCAATTTCCGGGCTTTTCCCGTTGTTTGCCAGTCGCACACACCGTCCTAACTTAGCCCCTCATGTCCAAAACGAATTTTACCGATTTTGCAATCCGACACTCTTCAGCTACCTACCGACCAGGGTTCAACTACATACCATCGTCAATGTTACACTTGTCCTTCTTGTATAATTCAACCCCTTCTATATCCTCTCCAATATAATCCCTGGTGTCGAAACAAGCACATTTCCCTTCCAACGCATTCGCGAGTTTAAATACCAAACAATTATCCTTTTTCACATGTTCATCTTTTGTCAGTGAATTTTTATAAATAACGAGATTTTGATGAAATAATAAATAGAATAACACGAATTATCGTATCAACACATTTGAAATAAAATCATATCGAGCTTTATGTGTCATTAAAGGATGCTATTTACATTAATTATTTTTCAAAAAATTGATTTTGATCAATAAAAATGAAATTAAATAAATCCTATAATTAAAGTGATAAACAAATACTTTATATCATTGGCAATAAATAGACGTTTTCAGTAATCGTTATACATTATATATTTATGCTTTCTGGCTTATCGCAACAAGCCAGGAATAATCACAGAATATATTTCTCGAACAAAATACTGGGTTTGCCAATATAATACTTACAGCTTTATCGTAGGATTGGATTGATTATTGTCTCATTTTTCAGCCTTGGTGTTTTGCCTTCATGCAACAGTTCATAAGTCTTTGCAGAACGCAGTTAATTTCATCGGTTTATCTCATTCATTTTAAAGTCCTAATTCTCTCTGCGAACGTGGCACAGATTACCGGCAATGACCATGCTGTCATTGTCAAGCGAATTACAATGTTTTTACGCTGCTATGTCAAGTGAGTCAATTTTTGTGCAAAATTCTCTCCATGTACCACTTTTGACGTATTATTTTTAATACCATATTCCATCGATCGAAGGCTTTAACAATAATACCATCGTTTCCATTCCATTCTCATTTCCAATAAACTCAACATCCTACCGGCCTCAGTCATATTTCCCCTCTGCATTGAATTCCCCATGACATTTATTTTACATCAAAAGTATACTGAAAAATGGAATATTCAACATATCCATACAGCCGGTTATTATGGTCGCTTCCCACGCGTTGACCACATAACGTTTCGCTGAAGATACAAATACGGGCAACAACCAGCAGGTGGGTTAACTAGCGGGCGTGAATATATACTGAGAGAAAATATTGTTCGATTTATCAAATATCTCATTACCATGTGCCAATATAATGATGCAAATCCCAATATTATGAAGTATTGAACAAAACTACAGCACCGGCACTTAATTTAAAGACTTTCTGATTAATAATTTCTTTTTACATCCTTATAACAATAATGTATTTTTTTTTTCGCTCCTTCGTTTCGACATAATTAATACTTATGTTTATATCAAAGTCATATTTTCTTGTGTAATTTTTCTTTCCTCCAATTTCAATGATCACAGAATGGATGACTGACATAAATAAGCAAATTGGCCATTTATTTAACAATGGAAATGTAATACTCGGCATAATACATTTCGGTCATGCGGAGCAGCTGAATCTACTCAGGAGAAAAATTGTTCTCCTTCGTAGTTCAGTTGTCGAGACGATATTCTGTTTGCCCAACAAAAATGAATGTCACGTACTGTGACGTTTGAAAAATGTCACTGTTATACGTGCACGTACTGCATGCATTGGAAAACTGGGTTGAATTTTTCAAACTGCTTTTACTTCTCTGTATAGATTTACAAAATTTAAAGGAAAAAAATGTCCTTTAATACGTTCAGAACCGCGTATTGTTTGATGAATTTTTTTTTACCAATACTGGAATCAGTTTCCGAAATAATTCTATGAAGAAGAATTTATGAAGATAATAAGTTTCATTACCAAGAAAAAGTAAAAATAATAACTAATTATAAAAAAATGTTGGCACACTGAAAAACCGTCGACAAAATTATGTGACATTTTAGATTTAGTGGTAACGTTAAAACGTGGAAAAAAGGGTCAAATGGGTACGTGGGATCGCGTAGTAAATTCGACCGCGTACCCACGCTCCATTTATTACGAAAGAACGTCTCGCGACGTCAGGAAGCAATGGGATCGTAGGTATGGGCTCTTGGCCATGGCGAGAAAAGACAGGGAATGAGAAAAGGAGACTAGAAAACTTGTGTCTCAGCCGGCGGAGCGTGCACACGAGTTCGTTGCTTTTCCAGGACTGAGCTTGGTAAGCTCGGGCGTTCGTGCGACACTTGGAAAACTTTTCGTTGTACTAAAGGAACAAGAAACGTAGAAAAGGAAGGCATAACGGAATAGACAGAAAAAACTCCGACAAAAAAAAAAAAGAAAATAAGGTAGACGGAACAATACGAACAGGCGAGGCATATTCTTGCTCGACTAACTTTGGCAGCTGTCGCTAGAGAACGTTTCGTGGCATGAGAAAATATTTGCGAGTAAATTCTAGTGTACAAAATATTTTACTGGCCCACAATTTTTACTAGTATTTCCGGAATTTTTCAAAATAATCATACACGAAGAAAATGTATTTCTGGCTCATGAAGGTATGTCCACATGAATAGAAAATTGTGGTTAAAAACACGTTCGACGAAAATTTATGTTTACGTACAAAACTTTTTGTTAGTGACACAAAATATCCCTCTGCCAAATATTAACTTCACGTCAACAAATGCTTCGATTAAAAAATAATAATAATGATAAATGATTCTTTTTCAAATAAAATATAAAAAAATGTCATTGGATAGATTGCAAAAAAGTGAATCACCTTTTATATATTTTTAATGGATGAAATCTCTTTGAAATGGACGTCAAGGCATGTGCGATCGTAATCCACCAAAAATCGAAAAAAAACAAAAATCGCAAAGGGAATAAGCATTTGAGAATTTGTCTCTAACGAACGTGTAGAGTCTTCTCGATTCACGTGGTTGGGGCGAATAACCATACTGTAAAGAGTGGATTCAACGAATTGGTGAGAGTGCGGTCAGGCCAATAACAGTTAAAATAAAACGTCGACGAGTAATACCAAACGCCAGCTCGTTCAACCTCGAGAAAGGGCGAACTATCCACTGTACCACCATCAGTCGTTTTTCACGTTTGATCGAAATTCCGATCGAAAGCTTTCTCGGTATTCGACCCCACGATATGGTCAAGAGATTTTTGTCCCAGAGATAAGCGTACTCTGATCAAAAAAATATATTTTTTCCTGCATTGACATTTTTACTAAAAATTATCGATCTTGATATCAGGCAGTTTTGTGTCGCTTTCGACCAACGAGTTCCCCTAAACGGATTATTACAATACGTCGATTAAAACGTTTACTCGATGAAACATAAAGCCCCGTTGTGATACCTATATCTCTTTTTATTTGATAGATTGTAATCTGATCATAAAATAAACGCTAAAATCATAAGTTTTATAAATATTAAACATTTTCTTCGCCAAGAAATTCGCAGGTTTCATCAATAAGACAAAAACATTGTGTGTAATTTCACTTGTGCTTGAAATTAAAGAAAAACCTACAGAGTGAGATTTTGCTAGGATGTCCATGATCAATAAAACATGAGATCATTCAACGGTATCCAAGTATCCAAGTGAAACTGATGCGAGTAAATCGGATAATTTTACATGTTAAAGGTCGTCGATCACGCCCTCTCATCCGCCTGCCACCGTGATAAATGTATAATAGACATATATATCCTCACAATATATAAAGTATGATCAAAGTTTCGTATGTATACGATCGTTGAAACAAAATGGGAAACGATTCATCCGGATACCAGAATGGTGTGTTGCCCTGGCGTAAGCTCGTTGAATTTGTACCTTCTGTACCCGAACTCTTCTGCCATTCTATGCTCTCTGCCACAGGAGAAAAATAAACTGGGGGATGTGACGTCTACCTGCTCGCATTCGCTCACTCAGCAAAGAAACCTACTCTCAAATACGCTACATAGACTGTCACGTAGATTTTTTTCAACGTCACTAAAATTGATCATTCCCAAACTTCTAGCTCGATGCTTCGGTCATGATAAAACTTCCTAAGGTCTATCCTGAAGGGCGAAAACACAATCGAATTATTTCGAATTTCGTTTATACGACGAATTTTCTTGTATTCGTGAGTCTATTGGCATTCGAAAACTGGAAGATCATAAAAACAACTCGCGATAAAAAGGCAAAAGATAATCAACGAAATGAGGCACGAAGAATTGAATAAATAACAATAATAAAAACGAAATGGAGAGAAATATTTGTTTTGACAAATATATCATTTGAAAATATTTCAATAAAAAAAGTATCATCTATTTTAAATGTTGTTTATACGAGTTTTTATTGGATTCAAATTTTACAAACAACTTAAATTCGTTTGGAAGAATACAGGAATACAAGTATGCCAATCATTGTATCGAACTGGACCAAGAGCATTATTGAATCAGAGCCTCGCAAAGTATCGATCTCTTCAGTATGTCGTCCGAGCGGAGAATCTAATTTGGTCGACGGTTCACTCACAGGTATATACACACAGGACCCAAAATATCAATTCCTCTCTCTCCGATGTCCTGGCTAGACTTCGTTTCGTCCATATATAAATCATGTATTGTGAATGTAGTACATACGCATCCGATGTAAATAAAATTTTATCCAATCTCCTTTCTGTGCATGTCTGACAATATATCGTCTTGTTCCACTGGAACGGTGAAAGGATATTTCGAGAAGGTCAAGGAGATACATTGCGTTTGAAAAATATTTTCTAACCCAACGAGATTTCATCTTTAAAAAATTTCATCCAAGAGTTCATAGGAATCCGCATGATGTTTTTTTTTTTATCGTGACCAAACAAAATTGTGCACAGTTCAGAGCCATCGCTGCAACCATTCCCGAGATATTAGCTTTAAAAAGAATTTAGCCCAACTGATATAGATAAATTACCGGAAATAGAAATACAAAAAACAAGATATCTCCTGGGAGAAGAAAATTCCCAACGAATAATCATTAAATAATGATTATTAGATACTCATTAGATAATGATGAAAGTTACATAAAAGAAGAAGTGTGGGAAAAGGGGAAGGGGAGTATGGCAAAAGTAAGAAAATGGATAGAAGAGTCGGAAGCCGAAAGCCATGAGCCGAAGAGAAATAGTGTGGTTCGGACTTGTTCGGAGGTCGATATCTTTCGAAGGCAAGGAACGCCAGGACTAATTAAGAGTTGATGGCTATAAGAGAGGATCGATCGTCTTTTACTCGCGGGATGTAGAAACGTGGAGCCCTCTCGGGCGAGAATCTAATAAGCCAACGAAGCTGGAAGGCGAGGCTAAAAGTGAGGGTAAGAAAACGAATAAGAGAATGAGGGAAAGAGAAAGAAAACGTGAGACAACTTTAAACCCTCAATCTCTATCTCTCTCTCGCTTTCTGTCTTTCTTTCAGCTTACGGTTGCTGACAGAACAATTTCATCGTCAGCCAGGCGAGCATACCTGCCAAGACCCTGAGAACCATCACACAAGCTCGTTGCAATCGATATCCAATACTCGCGGCATTGTGGATTTTCTCAACCATACACCGGCCATCAACTCCACGAACACCCCTAGATCTTCTGCCATGAGATACGTTGACCCGGTATTCTATTCGCAACCTAATACAATATTTCCAATCACTTCTACCAACAAGCTTCCCAAAAGCGTTATGTGCAACTGTGGATAGTTGATGTTCGAAGGTAAATCTTTTCTTGGCATACATTACTTCGTCATTTTACCGATTGTCCACTTTTTCATCAATCAGTTATGATATTTTGATAAGTTGACATTCAAAAACGAGCTCTGCATTAAATTTTCTGCATAAAAATTCACTCACAAACTCACCCAGCACTATTTATTGGACCTCAAGCATATATTAAAATATGTCACAAACTCCAGAACTCTAACCGTGCGCCTGTCATCCTCACATCCGGCAGCCTATATTATTAATGGCTTTTGAGGATCTTGATATATACACCCTCTCTTGTCCTCCTAAAATTCTATTGTGTAGGACGATACTTTATCAAGCATGTAAAATACGGATCAACAACATGTCAAGGGTGAAACTATATCAACAGTCATTTCTTGCAAAAGTTCCTTATAATTTTTAAATACAATTTTACTAACAAATCTATCGATTATTGAACAGCATTCTATTAACCTTTCGACTCATTTGAGAGATTCTCCCATTTCTTTCGAGATTAAAACCTGTACCACCGACTATAACCTTCAAGACGACAACACGTTTTTACTAAACTAAAAAGATAAAAAAACATTGTAATTTGTTTATATCAATACGATGGCGTTTTCAAATCTTTTAAATAGTAATTAAAACGCAATACAAAGCGTTTTCATGTATATATTGAATGAAATTGTCATTTAATTTCTTAACATTTCTGCAGGTTTAGTTTTCGGTTTCTAAAAAAAATCACGCAGTTTTTTTAAATGTACGATTTGATATCGTTAACTGTTGCAAATTGTAAGTGACGTATTGACTTTTAGAGTGGCACGTATCAGAGTTAGGAAAATCGTACATATACGTCGTGTACTTTCTTGTCTCGGTTTAACGTTAACTTGTTCCTTCTCGGCTCCTTATCAACTAAACACCTGTTTTCATCAGATTACAGGTATACTGGTAGCTCATGTATAATCCACCTGCTGGGCCACTTATACCCTCTGGACTTCCCTAGAGCTTCTCGAGTTTAACATTTCTCTACCGTGTCTCTCTTTCTCCCTCGTTCTCGTCGTTTCTCGTTTTCTTTACCTTTCGTACTTGTCCTTCTCTCTTCTTTCTTTCACTCAAGCTCTCTGTCTTACTTTTCTTGCTCACTTTTTTCCATTCTCACTTCACTTTTATTTTGACATTAAACGGACAGACGAAGACCGTGTGACTTTTCCAGCTTAGTTGGAACTGAATTCATTTTGTCGTAATTGCTTTAAACTCCCTCGACTCGTGACTTGCCAATTATCGATTAGAATAACAAACGAAGTTAAAGAGTTATCATCTGTAAATATATACTTCAATTGAAGAGAGTACTTTGTTTAAGGCGATCTATCCTGCTACACTTTTTTCAGAGAGGTTTGACATTTTAAGAAAAACTGGTGGATCTCCTTTAAGGAATATGATGTAAAAAGTAAATCATTTTTATTTATAAATCTTTGGCGTTCGACGAAAAAGCGTTTTAAACGGTTCTTGTGGTCAATAAATTATCTATAATTTTTAATCTTCATTTTTTAAAGTTGTTTATTTGGAAAATTTTAACAAATCGTATTTAGACTAGAAATATTTGAAGAGATACTTCTTGCCGTCAGCGTAACGACGACGAAACGTGACACTCAAGATTGTTTTGGGACTAAATTTTAGCTAGACTATTTTAAAATTTATCTATTTCAGCGGTGCAGTAAATTTTTATTCTTGCTGAACTTGGCACTTGTGTGTTCCAAGTCTACTATTTACTTATCGCCTATGTGTCCGCATTGTTGACGGAGCCGGGAGAGAGGTTGCTGGAGTTTTCCTCGATCTCGCCGCCTCGACACTTGGCAAAACTCTAGTATCCATTTTAAAGTCCAAAGAACCAGAGTGGTTCGCTATGGAGATTGCAAGCACCATCTCTCGCACACTCAACTTCAACTCGACCGTTTTCTCGTCCTGTGAAAATCCTATTTGTTTATTTTTTACTCACTTGACTCTTGTTCTTCTTGAAAATCCTTTGTGTCCGCGTCGTTTATACATTTTAATACTTTTTGATTTTCTAGAGTATTCAGCGAAAAAAGTGCGTTTAAGTGTCGTATAGATATAAAAAAGACAATGTCCTCAATGACCGAGTTTTTTGATGTATTGTTAAAGTTTTCAGCGTGAAACTCTTTCGATATCTTTTTTATTCTTAAAAAAAGTTGTTGAAAAGTTGGAGTGTGATAAAATAAAACCTAGTGAAGAGGGTCCGACCTATTAAATATTTGCGCAGTCGACTTTTATATTTTTTTGCACAAAAAACGACGAATCTCACTGAAAATTCGAAAAATTCAAAATACATACAAAAAATTCTCACAGATACATGAGAACAATTAGGGAGAAAGTGGGGGTAAAGTAATGGAATGAGTTCGTATAAACCAAACGTATCCATAGGAACATTAATAATTGAATTAGCTCATTCCTTTCCGGCCTTTTTTTCAGAACAACAGCTAGAATTCGTTCTGATTCGGAGCAGCGAGGTTGGAAAGCATGTGACTAAATTTTTTTTGTCGAGTGCTTTTGAAATTCCTTCATTTGTCTCCTTTTCACTGGACTGTTCTTTCTTTCTACGTGTTCCTGTCCGTCAAAGGCACGAGCAGTAAATTCCTGTGTCCTACGTTGCTGAGAATTCCACAAATATTTTCTGCAACTCTGAGACTTTTCGTCAATTTTCAGTCCCAACGTTTGTCAACGTGACGCTGCACAAATACCAACTACATTCCGAGAATATATGTTTTGCATCTATAAATTCTTCCTCTAAAAGTATGTGAATCAATATTTTATTTACACTTTTATTCAAATAGGCAAAAAAAAATTATAAATTAGTGATACACTTTGAAAATCATAAGTTTTTGTAAATACTCTAAAATTTCTCTGATAATGATTTTTCATTTCATGTTATGAATATTCTATCAGGGTCTTTGCTACAAAGTCTTTCACATAAACGCAGAAAACTAGAGTTCCCTTCGATCATAAATACACGAGAACTCGGATTTTACAAAAAATACGATTTCGTCTCATAAGTTGAGACGAGGGTGCAACGTGCCCGAGTCAGCCAAGTTTACTAATATCGAACTATCAGAAAGTCGATAGTGAAATATCTCGTGAGAACTAGGAAGCAGGAGAGCACGAGAGCTATTCGGAGCTGAGATATCTCTCCTGAAACCTGTCGATACCCTCTTCTAGACTTTAAATGAAATCAGGGTTGGTAACTCCCTATTGAACAGGAAATAAGATCCCTGTCCTGAAGATATGTATATAACATAATATGAACATCCAGATAGAATGGTATATATCGAATATAGGAGCACCTTCAATTTTAATGAACAAGTTAGTGAGTTTTCCCATCGGTCATTAGTTTAAACATTGTTTCCACAACTGTCAATAACATTCAATTATTTGTTTGATGATGTTTTACCTGTTTATTATGCAGTCATTTGTAGCAAACTGTTGACTAAAAACATATTTTCGAAGATTTTAAGTAGTTCAATCAGGACAAAAGATAAAAAAACATATGTATCTTTTTAAAAAACTCCACAGTAACAATATTTTGCATCAATCTTAAGTTTCATGACATGTAAATATTATAATTACGCAACAATGCAACTGAATTATAAGAAAATTTAATATTCCTGGTGTCATTCAACGTATAATTTACATCGATCTTTATCGACACATCGGAGGTAGCTACAAGTATGAATTTGTAAAACATCGGTTAAGAAAGAATCACAGTGATTCCAGACGAGTTTCCATAAGATAAGGTTGACATAGAAAACGCCATGACCGTATGAATAATTTAGGACTTACGCAACACATTACTTCGAAAAAGTTTTCACGGGGGTCAACAAACGACTATGACGAGGCTTGACGTTCCTCTGCCGAGGGTAAACTTTCACGGGGTGAAAGTGAATGGGGAAACGCGCGTCTGGTCGCATTGAATGGTCAGTGTTTGCTCTTGGAAGGGTCGAACAAAGTGGTCGAGAGTAAAATCCCTCGAGAATACTCACTTTCTTCTGCACCCTTCTAGCATACTTGCGGCAGGGTCAAGGAATATTATTGATGAATAATAACCGAGAAATTATGACGAAGCAGCATTAGTATTACGGTAATGCTTTTTTTTCTTCGGAGAAAGCACAAGATGGTGATAACAATTTGATGAAAAATACTACAATTTTTACTGCAGGCATGGACAGAAGAAATATCATTCAATCTATAAAGGCTCGCACCCATGGGCAGTGGGTTCCTTGAATTAAAAAAAAAAGTCAGCATTTTTCTACGGGCTCAGCTGCAGAAAGTGGAGAGGGATCGGTATAATATAAAAATGGAAAAAGGAAAAAGAAAGTGGAGGGGTAAATCGAGATAGTCATGCAATAAGGTCAAGAAATAATGAAAAATACCTGAATTTCCATCATGGATTTTAAAATGCAATTTATTTAAACTTCATGTAAGAAAACACATTTTTCTTCACGATTTTCAAAGAAAAAAAAAAAAACACATTCCCATCTGTTGATCAGTTTTTCAAATGCCCCATTTCCGTGGAATGAATGAATAAATTGAGACTTGTTAAATCTCGTTATATAGGATTAGTTATTTTTTGTTCAATTCACAAAAGCCGTATAAATGTATAAAACTTGCGGAATGGTGCTGTTCAAATGACTATTGAACCCTTGAGAAAAAGCTTTGAACGACATGACAGAACGGAGTTGGTGCCTATAGTGTGAGGCAGAGCCTGGATATTTTTGTACGATAAAAGAAATAGAGAAAACGTTTGGCTATAAGAAATCTCTTGAAATATGGGAGGATGGCCATCAGTTCTCCGTTGTTCGCCTCTAAGCCGAGGGAAAGCCCATTAATAGTGAGAGAACCAGGAGCCATACAAAACTATAGATATATGTTTGTATATATATTTCCTCATGAGAATTCTCGAAGCCAGCAAAACTGTTGACTATAAATATATGTAGACTCCCGATGGTTTTACCTGTCCGGTTTAACTGGTAGCCGGTCTAAATGCGAATTGTTGGAAGCTCGTTAAACACGTTGTAAATACCCTAACCCAAATTATTGCGTGACTTGAAATGGCTGTTTCCACTCGAACCTATATACTGGGCATTTGATTCGAAATGATCCACTTTATAAATCGGATCCCAAATAGTATCTCTATATGAAACCCACATTTTTTTATTACTATATAAATTCAAAGTTCATTACAAACAAACAAAAAAAAACATCCCATTTTTTTTCCATGTTTTTATAAACATTTGTTTATTGATAAATGAAAATGTCAGTTACCATTATCTTTAATATCGATACAAATTACAGGAATACAAATGATGGTACAATTTGTCACTGGAAAAGTTTTATTTAAATTCCACTTCATCCATGTTGACGAATTCCCAATCGTTTTTAGTTTTTGTTCACTGTCCGCTATCAGTTTTTAAACTTGCAAAGAGATTACCTTTTAATCCCGATAAGCTGAGATTATAATTGTATTTAGTTTATAAAACTAAATATATATTTCATTATATTGTTTTCATTTATTGAGTCCAACGAAAGCCAATATAGTAACATCCTGAGCTACGTAATCCCTGACTTACGAACAATACGAACTATACGAGATTTATTTTTCACTATCACTTATGTTGTCAAAACAGGTAAATTTATTACTCCCCAGATATTGCGTTGATCATTTTTTTTTGCGTAAAAGTTACTACATTTCATACGTAAGCCGGAGGAGTGTTACTGTATATTTAGAGCCTCAATGCTTTGAAATGAAAAAAATCATTGGAATGACATTGACGAAACGTCATACTAAGAACAAAACGTGTCGTATATGGAATTACGTGTGTTGTATTGTTGGACGCTTATGTTGATAATCCCGAAGCAGTTTCAGTATATGTGAAAGCCAGGTACAATCGTGGTGTTGCCACAAGAAGTTTATTCAGTGGTGCACCGTTGTAGATAATTTGCCTCACCCGAGTAACATGACGTTCCACGAACACATCTAGCCTAAGCGCGATAATGCAGTTCTCTCGCGATGTACACACACCTTGTACATATCGTTTGCCCATTGAATTTCCCAAATTATTCGCCCAGAATTCCAAATGATGTAGGATGCATGCTGATTCGTAAATTTAGTACGGTTTACGTTACTTTATGGCTAGAGGCATTCTAAACTCTAAATTCATACGAACGCTATTATTGCATCTATGACATTTATTTGTCTAGAAAATTTACCACTGCCAATGCTTACCATAATGGCTCCCATTACAATTGTCCGCAACTATTATTAATCACATTGCGTAAGTGTGTGTTTGTAGAAAGCTGCCGGGAATCATCATAATTGGGAACGCGTTCATATTCGTGTAATTGGATCTTCATGTTGCATACGACTCGTTAAATTCGCTAAGACCAATAACCGAAACCAATTATCGCGAGCGTGTAGAAGACTCACTAGTGATTTAATTGTGAGCTCGTTTCTCTACACATGATCGGCAAGTCTTCCCTACCGAATGCCTACCTCGCCAAATATACTCGATACTTCACCCTCTTCTGACCCACCATTTTCAAACCATTAACTTCGGAATTGATCGGTATCTTTACTGAAAAAATAACGAAATTCTTTAGTCCGGAAATATTTTCTGCTACCTCAAGACCATAAAGGAGTTTGCGAGTTTGGGTAACTCCTTTCGTCAAATTTGCAGTTATATGGTAACTAATCATCAATATCATTGAGATCATCATAAAACCCCGGATGCGAAAAAAACCATCGAAAAGCCACACCGAGTTAAAAAAGAAAAATTTGTTAGATTCGATACTTAAAATTCGAAAAAAAGGGAAGCAAGATACTTATTCGTTACATCTGCCACAGGAAGAAATTTCACGAGTTTCAGAAGAATTAATTACTTAAAAAAAAAACTAAAAGTTTGTCCAAATGAAAATATTTCATTTTCGTTACTTATTTGAAATGGAATATTCATTGAGTCCATTTGGAGATTAAAACACAACAGTTATAAAAAACCTCTAAAGTGCGAAGTGAGATTTTTTTGAAATCCAGACTCGACTAAATGTAAATACAGACATTTCACTATTTAATAAATTTCACCTGTCCTGTTTTTATAAATATTTTATTTTGAGTTGAAAATGAAAGCTTAAAACAATATTTAAAGCACTATAATTCCAAGTTTTTAGTAACGGAGTGAATTCTATCAGATCGATGTCTGTGTAACACCACGCTGTGACAACTTCGACCTAACTGTAGCAATGTTCGTGAACAGTTCACTGAGCTCAGGTCACTCGAACAAATGGAATTCATGTTCATCCGAGCGGGCGTCAACGGTTGGGGATTTGAAGATTTAGTCGATAAGTTTGTCGAAGGGGGTGGCGCAATGTTTGCCATTGGGTGAAATAAAGGAGACGTTGAAGGTAAAGGGAAAGGACTTTAGAGAACGAGAGAAAAATGAGGCGGAGAAAAGATAAGGTGACAAAGATGAAAGTTGGTAGAGGACAAACGGTGGAAAGGTTCGGGTACAACGGATATCATAGAGGACATGAGGCTGAAAAGAAAAGTGTTGAGAGGGTAAAGGTATGGTCCATTTGACCTAAACTCTCCTTCAAGTGAATCGTTCAGGCACAAGAATGTCGTACCGAAGAAAATGCACAAAGAGAAGAGAGTTCCTTGTAGTCTTCGAAGTGAAAATGTCTAGAGTGACAAATAGTAGAAAACATACAACATGGTATGATCAAACCAGGCATGTGGCGATGGATATCGGGACAAAACTGTTTGAGAATTTTCCTATGTCGTCCAAGGAACACCCAACTTGCCCTTAAGTATCTGATCGATAGTGTGAACAAAAATTTAGGACTACATTTTCAGTCTGAAACTCAAACGCCTTTCAGGCCTTTCCTTGACGAGTTATTAATAATTAAACTCCCAGACACAATCATTTGCAGATTAATAGAAGTTGACTTACTTTTCTAGGTGGTAGATGACGTTTCTATGAAAAATTCATAAAAGAAACTCTCAGGCTCCAACTATTACTTGAAAGTCAATAATGACAACAACACTCAAGTGGGAAAAATTAATTTTAAGCAATTTGTTCACTACAGATTTTCTCATCGAGAACAGGGTAAAAAAATTCTTTTGCCAGGAAGTGAATTTTTGCACGATTTAAAAAAAATGTATTATGGAGGAGAATCATATTTGAAGATTTTTTAAACTGAGTGTACGCTGTCACTGGGAACGTCCCTTGGAATTGAGCCCTCGAGGAAAATCGTCCCCTTTTCGGTCGTCGTTAGGAAGGAAAAGAACTCTTTTTTCCGCTTTCTCTCTGCAATCATGATATCTCCACTTGGTGTAACGAAGTTTTCTTTCCCTTCATAGTGATCACGTTTTTTTCCTTTCTCTTGGACTTTATTCATAGGAACACCTTTCCAATTATCAGGAATCCACGTAGGAGGGTAGGCAGCATTGGTCTCGGTCGATACTTGAACGTTAAAGGAAAAGGTTGAACAACTTGAAATCCCGAGAGGAGAAGAGAAGAGGGAGAAGAAATTCTGAAACAATCTCAAGGGAGCGAAACGAACCGCATGAAACATTAATGGAGCATCCGTTAAAAATTTTTTTTCCCGAACGTGAACAAAATACAAAGACAATGGTGAGATAGTAAATGACAAGGCTGAAGATCCCTTGACGACTGAATTAATATATTTTCCTTTTTTTTTTATTCTCGACTCTAAGGACAAAGCTCCAGGATGGCTTACCTATAACATTATTCCTGAATTTGTCTTTCCTTGGGCCCCACCCTAGAGGATTCACTTGTGTAATGAAAAAGTTTTCTGATCGTTGAAACGGCAGAAAATATCATTTTTCTTTTTGACACACACGGGGGCGTGAAGATTTTTCGAAATGGTGAATAACTGTCAAAAAGTTCGAACTTTGAAATATTTCGTTTGAGACTTCTTCAGCTACTGTTGCAGGGAAGCGAGGGCCAAGTGAACAACGTAAAAACTTTTATTTCGATTCTTGAGAACGGACAATTTTAACAGGACTTTCAAAAGAATGTGCAGACGAATGGAAATCACTTGCTTTCTTTGAAAAAACGATGATTAGAAACATTTGATTGAACGAATCTTAATTGGTAAAGTTCGTTCCTTTCATCAGATGTAATAACGTTTTACAAATGTAATTCATTAGCTGGTTCTATATATTTGTCTACTTTTGTAGGATGACATTTTCGCATCAGTACGTAAAGTGCACAACTGACGCAATTACTACATCTCAGGTTGACAAACGCACGACCATTTGCAAAAGAATGTGAACAATGTGTTGACGTCACTGTAGTCTTTTTCTTTTCTACCTTTATTCGTGGTTCGTTGGGCTCCGCGCTTGCTCCGATTTGTCGGTGCTCGCTGTGGTTGTCTCTGCCGACCACCTCACACGAGGATAGATTTTTCCTATGTGAAAACACTTGCGTCTCGAAGTTTATGGAATAACTAGTATTTATAATTCTGATTAATTTTTTTGTGTCCTTCTTATTAATTTTATTTATATTAATAAGAATTAACATAATATTATTAATTATTATTCCATATCATTAATATTCTTATCTGTGTGTGTGTCTCTCTGACGACATACTGTATCTTAACATCAAGAGACGCGGTAGCAGCTCGATTTATATATTTATATATATACATAACTCGGTAGCTCAGGAAAGCAGCAGGAGAATCAGGATACTACGAGTGGAAGATACTTTTGTTTTCGTCTACAGCGAAGAAAACAGAGTAGTCTTTTACTATCTCACTATCGGAGCGCCCGTCGGTCTACACCCCACTAGCAAAACGCAAAGAATTCGCTTTCCTTCCTTAAGGCTGTGCAAGCTGGAAGAGACCATAAATCTCTACTCCAGTGAAGAAATACAAGTGAAAAAAAGAGCGAGGAAGAAAAAATGGCGTCGTCTACGGCCTAAACAAAAGAAATCTGACAAAGTTTTTTGCCTTTTCTTATCTGTACCAGATCTTTAGCGTTTTTTATACTTTTTTTTGCAGGGCTATGTGGTGGCTGTCTGTGTTGGGACGATAACTTGACTTAAAAAGTGATTAGGGTCGGCGAAAGAAAATCATTATGAAAAGATTGTAATTTTTTTATTTTTCGTTGTCTCATCCATGGATCGTTTATTTTAGAAAATATGCGAATACGTACGAAGATTACTTTTTGTTAATATTTCCACATAGTAATGTAATATTATACATTTTTATACATTCGAATTTTATAACTTAATACTGCGACTCGCGAGAATCTGACTTTAGAAATGATTTTAATGTTTCCCGAAGTAAATTTCAAAAAATACATCAAAGCTTTGCATTTGCAGATTTGAGGCAGAATAGTTACTACTTGTTCATGAAAAGCTACTAAGAAATACATTCCAAAGCGTACTGTCTGCTTTAAAGTACCTGCATGCTCAGTTTGTTCATAAAACAAAAGTTGCGACCTGAAAACCGTGTTTTATATGCTTCAAGGCATAAAAACTTTGTGAAATAAAGTTCGGGTTGTGAGAAGCATATAAAAAACAAGGATTTAAAAAATAAAGCTGCAATACTGACATGTGGAATAAAGGGAGAAAAGAAAAAGTTGGATGAAAGTCAGCGAATCGGAGCTTCTTATTTGCGCCTGAAAAAGTATATGCGAGACCTGAATACGCGAGATGGAAACTCGAAACTTGGTCTTTCTAGTCGACCTACACACAAGGGCGACGTCGTCTACAAGCCATTGTCGCACAGGTCTTTCGCATAATGGAAACCGTTAAGACCTATAATTTGAATGTCATTTGAATTTGAATGTGGCTCTCGCTTTTCATCCTCGTACAATTTTGGTCCCAAAAGCAGAGACGTGAGCTAACACCCTTCGAGATGGCGGGCTGTTGCCGTTGCTTTTCCAAAAACAAAAAATATATATTTTGTGACGAGAATTTCAATGATCCTCAATTTTAGCCAACTTAATGTCACAAAACTTTTCCTCCTTTGGCCGTTTATTTAATTCGGTTGTTACAAAAATTGTTGGGCGCCAGTCGCGTGAGCGACACGACCAAAAGAAGAAAAGATAGTTGACCAGCTTTGCTGCAGCGGATGGGCAGGGTTATTCCAGATATAATTTCAGAATATTCCAGAAATAATTTTACGACACGAGGTTACCGTTTAACAATAACAATTTCAATATTTTATTTAACTAAATATAATTTTAACACGGGATTATTTGAATGAAATTTGGCGATACAAGAAATAGTTACGCTCGGGATTAATTCTCGATATTTTACGGGATTTTAACCAACGCGAGACTCTACGATATTTCGAGGGGAAAAATCACGAACACACGCACACTCGTCAACTCACATTCAACATCGGCCGGAATCCTACACTCTTTACACTCTAACACACGAGCTCTTTATTTCTTGCTACGGAACTACTCGTAGACAAGAATTACCGAAGATGTTATTGAGGTAAATTGTTGTTAATTACGATAAATAAATCCGAGCCCCCGATAATCGGTTACTCGGTCGAGCTATTTGAATTCACGAATTCACCGGCCGATTCACGCTCTCACTCACTCTTTCACTCACTCTTACCCTTGCTCGCGATTCTTCCCAACGAATAATTTTAACGAACAATTACAATACACGGGAGAATTTTCGCGTACGGCCACAACGTTCATTTTCCGATAATATTTTAATTTAACTAAACTCGGTTCGCAATACGTCGAACTCGGAACAATAAAAGAAACGAAAATGATTGCGTCTAAAATCACACGTGGCGGAGCCGCCGCCGTGACCCAATTTCCCGAGATCCTTTCGGGACAACGTATTGTCCATTATCTCTAATAATTAATTATTCCTTAAGGAATAAATCCACAATGAAGCTCACTAGCCAAGACGGAAAGCGACGAAGGGATAACTCACGGTATTGTCCAGCTTCTTACAACACGTCCGTCCCGCTCGGTACTTCACGAAAATCTCCTCGAATTCGGGAATTCGCGAGCCGTCGAGCTGATCGTTCGCCCTTCCAATTTCCAAAATTCCCCCCCACATGATTGACAGGTCCGTCACATTAAATACTCGCGCGAGCGTTAGACAGGGCACCGATTATTTTATTAATTTATCGGGACATTATTTCAACGTTGTTTATATTATTCTTTACCCCTGGCTCGATTAATATTTTAATAATGACGGGACCTCAATGTTTCACGGGATATTCGATGACAATATTTCGATGACAATAATTGGAATTAATCACGGGAGATATGTTGTACGATACCGCCCTGATCTATGAAACGGGAGACGAGTGCGCTCGCTGAAGCCAACCGAAAATTCCTTGTTCTCGAAAATTCTCGAGCCTTCCTTCGTTTAACCGTCTCGATGAAGCTCGACCTTGGAAACGATAATACGGGAACGGCCAACTGTATGAGCCCTGCTCGAAATACAGCAATATTGCGATGATTGGCCTTCCTTATTTAAATTGCTGGGATCGAGTCGATGATTTTAGCTGTCGTTTATCCGGGAACTCGCATGAAAAATATAGAAAGAATATCGACGAGACGCAAATTAATAATAATAACAATAATTTCTTAAAGAAAGCCCTGTGAGGTTGTCGTGTGGCCGGAGCATCGAGCGAGAGAGACGGAAAATCGTATTTTATACCGGAGATCCGTCTTTTTGATTCTAAAGTGACGTTACTCAAAAAATATAACGTCACAATTTAAAAAAATAAAAATAAACAGTGTAGTATGATAGAATGAGGAAATCGAAGGGTGGAAAGAGCCCTGAAATTGCTTTACGAACATTCCCTTCGATTAAAGTTAACGTATGAAAGTTGCGATTCCGCAAAAAAAAAAAAAAAAATAATTACCTCTCATTAATTTTGAGGTGAAACAAAAAAAAAGCTTAGCTTAAAATTTCCATCGCCATAATTGAGCATAACTGTACTCAGTGGTTATTTCGACTCTCAGGCTTTTGTATATTTTCTACCATAATCGTTGAAGTTGTTGTATTAGGTTGAAGAATTTTTTTTAGCGGAGAAAAAATTGCACGTTAGGACCTACACGAAACGGATTTAGAGGGCAGGGGGAGTCTGATAGTGCTACTTTAAGGTTTTCTACGGCACGTAAAACAGTAATTGAATCTCACTGCCAGTTGAAAGCTTAAAATTTAAGTACCCACTTTCCCACGACCAGGTAAATAAACCAGCTTAGCCCTGTTACACCATTTGCTCTCCTCGTACTCTCTCTCTCCCTCTGTCTTTCCATTCCTCTCTTACAGATACTCCGTCACAGCCCTCTCTTTCTCTAGTGAGAGCGTAATTCACCAGAAAGCGGACAAATAAAAAAAGAAGGAAATGCATCTTGGTAAGAGTGCGGTTTAGCACCCGTCGTTCCGTCTCCCAAATCCATTTTTTATGAAAATCCATTCAATTACCATTTTTTAAATTTACGATCCTAAAGTAGATATAGCACAACACTTTTTTTTTATTGCTTTTTATTATCTGTCTATCGATTCGTCTCAAAAATTCGTTGACCGACTTTTTAGTTTACTGTATAAAAAGGAAAAAATGTATTGAACCCTTACTTCCTGCACGAATAAAACAACTGCCGAAAAGAAATAGTTGAAATGTAATACTTGATACATACGTTAGAAAATATATATTTCTCTGAAAACTTCTGTAGTAACTTGCCTTTGAACTTGGAGTACTGCAATTTGACTCCCCTATTCTTTCTCGTATCTCCCTCCCTCCCTCTCTCTCTCTCTCTTTTTTTTCAGCAATGATGTCGACTGTAAAAAACTCGTAACGTCCACGACAACATGAGAAGAGTCAGAAAAGTGTCTCTGATACGAGTACACACGATTTGCTTGCTTTGAACTGCACTCAGTCAGCACACTCGATTCTCTATCCCATCAGCCGCTCCCATGAGCGGAGTGCCCGACGTAAAATATTCTTTGTCAAATATTCGTCATAAGACTGAAACCATTGAATTTTTGAAAATTTTTTAGATTGAATAAAAATGGTGCACGAAAAACGTCATAAAACGAAAACATTTCCAGTTAATTATTGGGTATGACTAATGAAGAAATATCTTGTAGCGTCGAAAAATAATTTGAAAAAATGTTCATCTCGACACTTCAGGGCAGGTGTAATCGCATACGAAAGAGTACATTCCACCTCCGGGGACACAAAGCCCTGCGACCATGGAAAGCTCATGAATTTAGGATTCGCTTGGTACACATGAAACGGATGTGCACCAATCTGCTAGGAAAATGCACAGTTTGTGTTCGAGCATAATTTTTTTAGCTTTTAAATTTCTCTACCAATTTCAGCGCTCTCGTTATTCACGACTAATGAAAAAACTGGCACATCACATTTGATATGCATAAAATGACAGGTCAAAAATCGACCATCATTATTGTTGTATCATGGATGAGGTACGAGTTACCAGTAATTAAGTATTCAACATATATGACACGTGGAAAGCTACTGAACTATTGAATTTTGGAAATTATTCGAGGATGTGAAACAAATTGAAAAAGTTGATGTGAAAGAATGTTGTCAAGATAAGCACGCGAGGCTGCACAATTTTGTTTCCTTTCTCTAGGGACATATTCGGTTTCGATGTTGAAAACATGCTCGAGAGGATACGACCCTACGGATAAAGGAGAGATGTGAGAGAATGGAGAAAGATAGAATGACACTGATAGAGATTCAAGTCTTCACAATAAGGCGTCACTCTCCTGGATTGCGATGCTATATGATCGGTTGAAGCGCCGAAGCGCAGAAGCTTTAAAAAAGAATGTCGTTGACGGTGTGTACTACGAAAGTTGCTTAAGCTTGTTCATGGTTATAGGTAGAAAGCGTATACCGGGACAAAGGAAAGCCCAAAGGAGAGTTTAGGACGTGAAAGGTTTAAGGTTTGTTGTCAACGCTCCACGTCATTAGAATTTTTAGTCTTAAAAGACAAAAACATCTTCTCAGCGAGGTTTTCATACGAAGGCTTTTTAACCTCGTAGAGTCAAAGGGTCCTTGGATACAGGCAGTTACAAAAGTGACATTTGACGTTTACAGAATTTTTCAACCCCAGAATTCTTCAAAATAGAAAAGAGTCTCTACCGATTTTCAGCTCTGCTCACCATTTCTCATCGAGGTTCCATTGCTAATTGTAACCAATTAATAAATATCATCAACGATCTGTCCATAGATAAAAATGGATAATGACTTTTCTACTCAGAACATTGTCTTCTGCATGTCCGAAAACTGTGGAACTCTATTTGTGAGACACTGTATATTTGAAAGGAGAATCTTCGTACTGAGTGGTTGAATATCCAATGTAATATTCTCATACGCCTCAGGAATTCTATATGATGATAACGTCCTTACTCATTTTCCTTCCAACTATTCGCATACCCGGGCATGCAGAAACCATCTCTACCGTCATTTCTCCTTTCCACCGTAAATAACCGAAAATGAATGAAACGCTTTGCTAGTGATGCTCAGAACATGAAATAATGTAACAATGAAATGTGTATCCTTGCTACCGTCTAACAAAGAAGACAAGGAATGTTATATTCTTGAAATATATCAAGAGTCTAGTGTAATGTATGTAACATTGTCGTCCCTATTTTGCATGAACTCAAATTATTCAACCTGCAGTCTTAAAAAGTTTGTGCGTCTCTCTATCGCTCTTTTCCTTCCCCTTTGAAAATCATTCTTTTCATCGTTGGAGAAATGAAGGATCCCTGACAAATGTTAGATCAACAGTGTTTGATGGTTGATGGAAAAACACAATAGAGCAACTCGACTCCCTAATAAGTCGAAGATTAATAGAGTTGCTGTATTATTTTTATTCAGCTTGCAATTCAAATATACGTACGTGGCTTATCGCCCACAATCAATCATTCAATGCTTTCAGCTGGAAAAAAAGGCATAGGTTTAATCTACAACTTCGTGATAGCATATGCAACATGGTACTATGATCAAAACTATTCAACTCTCTATGAACGTATTAGGAACGCCTGAATTCGCGTATTTATTCCACTGAATTTATAATGTAATATTCTCAGGTTTCTGAACGCAATTTCTACTTGTTCAACACCCCCTCACTTTGCCGATCTTCGACCTGAAATTCACAGCACGTATACTTCTGTGTCTACGAGTACGTTTTCAATTTCACTGTAGTAATCCAATAACAGTCACCGAATCAACAACGTTATTTTATTTGAATTTTTATTTGAAATATTGAAACTCTTATTTCGCTTACGTAGACATTTTTTTTGCTACTTTTTTTTTTTTTTTTAAATAAGCCAAGCAATTTTTCTCTCCTTCTCTCCCTCCCATCTTCGTAATATTGATTTTTGTCCATGTTTCTGTTGCTGTGTGACTATACCCGCACTTTTTCCCTGACAACAAATCTGTTTCGCCCTCATACTCATTTTAATTGAATATAAAGATATACGTGTTTTGGTTAATTCTCCACCTCGCAACAACACCTTAACTATACCGGAAGACAGCTTCGGTCGTAAGAAGCAATTAGCACGTAATCAGACCCTAGAAACGTCGGTTGGATGACGTTGGCTCAATCAAAAGCTCCCACTGTCGCATGCTGCGTTAATCAAACTGATGCTTCCTCTGAAGTGAGAAGCTTCGATCTCAAGTACTTCTACCCCTCATTTGTATATCGTACGTGAATTAAATCTTATATTTTCCAGTAAGAATAAAGCTTCGTGGGTTGGTTGCAATGCTGTCACGAACAGTACGCAACGTTTCATACATGATGATGTCAACTGATTCACTAATTACATTCAAGCACATCGAACCGAGAACTCAAAACGGCTTTGACAGTGTAGAAACCTCTTGAGGCATCAAGATTTCTGTAGACACTGCAAGAGCGTTGAATATAAACGAATTTCATATATGAAATGTAGCAAGATGTTGAATGAATTTGAAATCTTAAGTTATAGTCAAAATAAGTAATTAAAAACTGATTCTATGCCCCGTGCTATTCTCTCTCTCGTTTGAAAAGACTCCAGAGTTAATGAAAGATGGTGAAAAGGTCTCAAGGAGGTTGAGTTGAAACTGTAGCTTGTTTGACTGTCACATGAATATTTTTCAAGTTTTTATGATTTATAAATCTTGAAGAAAATCTTATGTCATCATTGTACGTTCAAATAACGAATAATGATTTTGTTTATTAATCATTTTCTCTAATCCCCTATAACTATGCACAGAATACTATGGAAAACATTTCTATGAACATACATGCGAGCCTTTAGCTGTAATATTAAAAAAAAAAACTTTCAATTATTTTACAGACATGCGTTGGATAGTGTTCGCATCCATTTTCATGGCCGGTAGTATTTCATGCTGCAAACAAAGCGAGTTCCAATGTGGAAATGGTCGATGCATCACTCTGAACAAAGTCTGCAATACTGTCGACGATTGTGGTGACGGAAGTGATGAGCAACGTCAATGCTCGCGTAAGTACTCCGTCGATATTTCATTTCTTTTTTTTTCAATTGCTGAGAAGTCTTCGAACACTTATATGAGCGGAACGAATGTAACGAAGGACGCCTCGAATTTATTGGCTTCAACGTTCTATGCAAAGTATGAATTTATTAAAAACATCGATACAACGATTAACTGAATCATTATGAAATAATTTATCAATTAATAGCAACAAAACAGCTTTTAATTTGGACTTCATATTTCTGCACAGTTGCTTCGACTCTACTTTCATTTCTCCGCTATAAACAGATTTATTGTTTTGAACGTCAAACATCACAAACGAAAATTCAATTGAAATGCAACGACTCGATAAATAGATTCAATATTTGCTCCAATCGAATATGCACCATTCGTAATAATTGACGAACACAGAAAAAAAGGCCGTTGGAAAATAGCATCTCATACGGAACATTGAAATGAAAGGTAAATAGCAGGTGCTTTCAGCCGAAAATATTGAAGGGGCACGCGACTGATCAGATTTTTTTTCGAATCATCAATGTCGAGTAGAGAAAAACGTCATATTCATCGATTTGCAATGAAATCTGATTTCGATTATTGTTTTCTTTCGTTTTTTTTTTTTTTTTAATCGAACGTTGCTCTGTTTTAACGTCAATTTTACGTAAAAATCTTTCGGCACGTAAAAGAACGCGTTTCTCTGTCCGTTCTGACTGACTATTTCTACTGAATTATTTTGAACTTATTATAACTCGAGTACTATCAAAGGAATTCCAGTAAATCTTTCATAAGCATATTGCACTCATAAGAATGATCGAATGCAAAATTCTCATAAATCCTTAACGTTATTATTATAAAAAAATTATAAAACTTTTGCCTCTCATCGGAAAAGCCCTTTTCGATGACCTGAAAATCCCGAAGGCCCGTAAAAGATTCAATTATTTGGGAAAAAAAAAACGTTACTAATCAATGAGAAATCATAAGAAACTTATTTATCGAAAAAGCATAACTTATAAGTAACTGAAATTTGGAAACTCGTAATTATTCCTTTCCACTTAGATTACTTTTAAATAGTTCCACCTGGTGAGAATGAATATCTTCTCCTTCGTCACGACTGAGACTATTCTCTAGAGAAAACATTAGGATTTTCTGTTGCCCTGGTGAATACCAGAAGGGGACAGAGGGTTTGCCAAAATACGAGGCTCGTTTCCAAAGGTCTCTAACAATTTACTAGCGATCCCACAGGATCCCAGGAGCAGCCTCGTAGCATTTAATCTGCTTTTCTAGCTCCTCTCCCTCTCTGCCCTTCCCCTTTTCCTGTCTCTCTCAATCTCCCTCACTGTTTTTCGCTCCGACAATTTCCTCTCGCCTTTCCACAAAATGCTCACCAAGAAACACAGTCAAAAGTATACTACAGGTATATGGTGTATGCCTTCGACTACATATTGTTCGTATGTATACACGCATGTACACTACCGTTAGAAAGTTTGGATTCATCGAACTTTTCGTGCACATTAAGAAAAAAAAACAAAAAAACAAGATTCGGTTCACGGAAGTTCAGATAAAAAGATAGCTAAAGAATTCAAGAAACGATTCCAAAAAAAACTCGGCATCTCTTTTCCAAGTGTGTTCTAAAAGATTGAACAGTTCAATACATTGTCGTAAACTTGTTATTTTTTGGGTTCAAGAATTTGTTGTTTGATTCGAAGAATTATATAAATCATTCAACAACAAAATTAAACAATCGGATCTTATTATATTAATTCAAACAAACAATGTAAATAATTTTACAGGTTTATGTAAATCGTGTGCAATGTTTATGGAGGTTTAAAACAAACAAGCGTCAATAACAAACGTGCTAAAAAGCACTAAGAATACTTTGACGTTATAGTGTGAACGATGAATGAAAATAACTTATGTAACACCCTAAACTTTCAGACTGTAGTGTATTTACATGAACGTATATATAACTACGACGATTACAGAGTTGGATATACTATAAACGCCCTGATGGTTCGCTATGTATACAGGCGAAGGAAAGCTTTATGTAGGAAAGCTAGCTGTATAATTAACCTAAGTTACGAGCTGCGTTTAAATAGAGTGTGCAAGCATTCATGCGTACATTCGACTCTCGCCCATCTCGTTGGTTGGTCTGAGGGCTCATACCTTCACTCCCTACTGTACTGTGAAGACCCACCAAGCTCAAGCTCCTTCTATCCAGCCAAATATATACTATATACATCACTTCTATAGCATGTTGAGGGAATTCGTCGTAAAACTCAAAGAAATAAAAAATAATGCCTCCGTTTAATAACACTGTTTGAACGGCTACACGAAAAATGATTGTTTCAAATTTGTATGCCACATGAGCTTATACAACCACAAAGAAAGAAACAGCTGCGAATAAATGGACTCCGGATGTGACAGAATAAAAAATAAAACGGTGAGGAATATGTTCGGCAATTTCTTTTCTTATACAATTTGGTTAATTGGCTACAATTTTAAAAAAATGAAAAAAAATCTTACTCACATTACATTAAACGTGAGAATTCGACGGGGCTCGAGTTCGGCTGAGCTTTAGTCCGAAAACTTTTCGGTGATACTGTCTACCTATTATTTTTATAGATAAATGCAAATAAATTGACTGTTTAAGTAGGATTTGGGGATAAACTGCATTTTTTATAGGCCTTTCGAAAATATATAACAAACAAACTCACCACATTCACGACTCTCTCAACTAAAACAGCATCAAAAGGACAAACGCATTAGCATTCAGAAATCAATCGAAAAGAAACGTCTCTTTAACTTCAGAATACAGAAATGCTTTAAAAGACCCACTTTTTCACCATTCAAGCAAGCGATTGCAATTTCTTTCTTTTTTTCATCTATATTTATATATATTGCATGGATGAACGTGTGTACATGGGACGTTTCATGCAAATTTGGCCACCATTTTATATTTTGCATTTCTTAATTCATGTGAACTGTTTTCTCTGTTAGAGCTGATTGGAAGCAACTCGTCGAATTTTTTTCTAATTTTACTGTCAATAAGTATATCAGATATAAATATTAGAGAAAAAAGAACCTTGATTTTTTAGAAATCTGAAATCAGAACAAAGTCTTTCTGTCCCCTCAAATATTTTCCATCATGAAAGACTCTATTTCATCCTATATGCAAATGTGTGTAAATGGTTTTTTTCACATCACTCCCGATTGCAATAAATGATAGTTTTCTTATAAATTTTTACATCAACTGATGGACTATCGATATTTTATCATTTACCTCCGTT
The DNA here is from genome assembly GCA_948107755.1 of Campoletis raptor. Taxonomy (NCBI): domain Eukaryota; kingdom Metazoa; phylum Arthropoda; class Insecta; order Hymenoptera; family Ichneumonidae; genus Campoletis; species Campoletis raptor. The sequence goes on from OX403623.1 coordinate 14,214,544, forward strand.
CAAACTAGGCTTGAAGTTCATGGAAAACAAGTAACAACAGTTCCTTATAAAAAATTATGAAATAACGAAGGGGCAAGTATATAAACAAATATTTTTTACTTAGAGTTTGAAATACTGCTTTCAATGAGCACCGACAGAGAAAAAATTTCAACAAAATGAAATGTTAAGTGCAACCATAGCCGGTTTGACGTGAAATGCCCCACATATGTGGACTCATGACTGTATGTGGGCCTTTGTAGACATCTATAGTTATAGGGTAAACGTAGTTGCAATGCCTATTTCTCCCAGTCGCTCTTGCACACAACGCTCGACGATCTCATTTCCTGAGACATGCACTTTATTCGTTCTGCACAAGCATCACGAGCAATCTGCCTACACTTTTATACGTATATGCGAGATATATGATAGTCCCTTGCGAGAGCTTCACTCTCCGCTTCTCGAAGTGAAATTGCAACGTTGAAACTTGTGCAATATTTTCATCTACCTATTGGAAGAAATAGACGTTTGAAGGTGCCTTGCTCGCATAGCTGTCCTTAGCGGATGCCACTTTATTTGTACATTTTATTTGAAACCTGGTAACACTTGCCATTAACACAATATCTCATACTTTATTACGCTAAATTCTCTTTTCTCGTGTCATTTTTTATCGTTCATAGAATTTACGAAATGAAAATTCATCTTGTATTCATTATTTAGGAGCAGCACAACAATAAGGCACAAAGGGACACATTTTGAAGTGTCAACAATCAGTATCATTTTCTATGGCATTTCCATGCAAAAAAAAATCTGTATTAATGGCAGCCATCATTGTACTGAGGATGAAATATATTCATAAATTTATGTCAAATCTCTTAACAATTAGTACGTGATGTGCACATAAACTGGAAAACTTTTTTTACGCTCCAAATATTATTTTCATCCTCGCAACGTTGTTTGTTTTCTGGTTTCTATTTCTCCGGGATAGGAGAACAGCATAAAAAGGGCAAAAAAATGTATACAGGCGAAATCATAATTCCGTAACCCGATTCCACACGAGACAATACAAAATTGATCGCCATTCACAGGTTTTTATTTTTTATTTATTGTTCCTGCGTGTCCATTCAATAATTTTTTTTTCTACTTCATTCCTGTTCCTTTTCCTGTAAGACCCCGCCTCCTAAGGGTTGCCCGCAGTCTCTTTTTACTACTGCACTATTGTATCGCATTCGAGGTGCCATTTGCACGAGGGCTAATTCGTTAGCAGCTTCAGAAACTTAGAAAAAATGGCTCCCACTAAGCGACTGATGCACGAGCTGATTAATAAGCGATCACACAACAAAGTACTGAGCTTACCCGAAGCTGCATAACTTTTGTGATCGGCGCCGGAGCTATACGTCAAATGCGTCGAAAATTTCAACTTTGAGTCATCCTGTAGACTAAACCTGTGTGGGTTTTTTTCAACGAAATAGCAAAGGATGGCAAAAAAGAAAATATTCCAGTGGATAAAAACATCTAATGGATCTTGGAAATTTAGGTGGAATAGTGCGGCCCAATTTTCCGACCATTATGCATACAAGCTCGCGCGTTATCGAGCCAACCGACCTGCCTTTGTGTCTCTTCAGTGCATTGCGCGTTGCCATATTCTCCGTTACCGCGATGTGTGCAAATCTCGCTAGAACCCACCAAACCACAAGAATAATAATAATCCAACAAATATTCTAGATCTAGAATAATTCGCAAAATTTATCCCATAAAAGTACAGTGCAGAATTCACATTTTGGTAAATTATCGAGATCAAAAGACGTTCAACTTAAATAAGAACACAAACAGGAAAATTCATAGAAATGTAAAAGCTAAAGTTTACGAAAAACGATGGTGTAACCGCGGGGTTGTAATGTTGCGTGGTGGGGGAGACCGACAAGGCTTGCGGCGAAAGGGCAGTAAACGGCATTGATTGTCGAACGGTCGGCAGAAGCGGACGGTAGGAGCGCGACTGCCCGTTGGGGACTGCGAGCATTTTACTCTGATAATTCCTATTTTCATTGATATTCCTAAATGAGATAAAATTCATTTGTTTTTACGAACCATATTTGTTTCCAATCTGTTGATACGCCAAGTGGTTTTAAATCAGTCCATTCATTATTTAATTAATAAATGAATCAAATTAAATCCAATTATCCATAAAGTTCGCTGATAGAAACAATGGGATCATGACATAGACATAAAGGTGTCTATTTTTGCAAGTGATAAATTATCGATGATCATTCCCAATATCGAGTTTTCGAAACGTGCGATAAAAAAAAAAATGGATGACGTAAAACCTGAAAATGTGGTACGGTAAGAGTTTCAAGTTGGTTGTTATATACGAATCTCTAAAATGAATGGCAAGGGGTGGGAACGATTAATCTATCGACTTTTGGAATTGATATCGGTCTTGTATTATATAGTGCCCTCAGGGCAGAAAGGAGGGAGCAAATGGAAACGTCGAGCTTGGGTAAAAATATAAGTAAGGATCCCTCTTGTAGCTCGGTGGGTTTTCGCTTCGGGCTGTGTAGGTAGACATAGAGAACTGGCCCTACGCCAACCCGCCACACAATTTGGGTCAACCCGGTACAACCAACGCCACATATATTCCTAAACCCACGTATAAATGTATACATATACGTATAAGAAGAGAAAAAACCGAAGGATGAGTCCGGTAGATGGTTCTGGGTCGAACAGTTCTATGCCTACAGATATTCTCTCATTCACTTGTCCGTACTTCTCGTTCCCCTCTTTATACCCTCTCCCACTCTCCCCAGTCCTTTCAATCCTTAGCCGCAGAATCAGCCTTACTGTAATACACTTAGGCATCCTCCGATAAATTTTCGATCAACGCCCGAAACCCTGCTTTCATTAATCTGCCATCAAAAACATGAAAAATAAAAGATTCGATCGTTCAGAAGCCCAATTACTGTTTCGCTTGTTATCTATCAGTTTTGTTATTTATATGTATTTTCATCCGTTTATATAACTGTGCAATAGCATTTATTTCTTATTGAAATAACATATTCTCGAATACTTATTTCTATACATTTGAAGAAAATTATGGCGTAAATTTGAAGTAAATTGCACTATTTTACTGATTAAAACATTTCAACTTGTATCACAAAGTTTAGTCCAACATAAATTCGATTCAATCATCAATGTAGAATTGAAGCGGGATTCTTACAGGCGACGATGATTTGTGAGTCTTAGTAGCGAAAAAATGCTACTCTGTAAAGGTATCGACATGTTTTATATTGTCTCTAACAACGCAAAATAAATGAATGAGACATGCACCTCCGGTTTATTTATCGAGCTATGTATAGACGATGTAATCAGCCACACGCAGGGTGGAAAAGGTGTCGAGTACCTTTTTGTTGCCACGATCGTGATCCGAAGTTATGACAAGAAATAACTCACTATCATAGAAAGCATGTTATCGATTCCCTGCTGATCTGATTTTATTTTATTTACAGTAAAAAAAACCACGATGGAATATAACCAAAACTAATTTTCAAAACGAACAAACACTCACATTGAATAGCAGTTTATTATTGTCAATAAAGAAATGTCGTAGTCGATGAGAATCAGTCAACAATGATTTCGAATTCAATTTTACTAGTAACGTTCGAACGAATAATATTTATGAAAGTAATGAGTTGACCATTTCAAACTTTATCAAATACCATTTTTTCTTGTGATATATGTTTCTTTCAGAATAACTTGAGAGGAAAAAAAGATTAAATAAGACTCAAGGCGAACCACATTTTTCTGAAAGTGTATAGCACTCCAACGACTCCAAAGTACAAAAAGAGATGTGCGGTTGGAGTGTGACCAGGCGGGTAGAAGCATCATTGAGATTGGGCTGGCGAGTGAAAAAAAAGCTTTACGTATAGTCGCCGAGAGAAAGAAAGATTAAAAAAAGAAAAAAAAAGGAAGAACGCCTTGGAAGGGTTGTATAATAGCAACCCCATGAGTGCGTACAAAAACCATTGAAAACGTCTATACACTATATATACGAGCTCACCCTAGCTAGGTTTTTTTTCGCCACATTCTGCCTTGTTATATCTATTGCCATCGCTCGAACAGAAGCTTTACAGACAAACGAAATAAGATAAATGAAAAAAAAATTGTCTTTTCAATTGGTTACTCGTTTGAATAAATATTACGTATTTATTAAAGCGAGGAACGCATTCGATTCGTTTTAATTCATTTTCCAACCTAAATCTTCAATAAAAATAAATAATTTATAAAGTAATTCGTCACTTGCTAATTATAAGTCAGGTTGAATGGAACATTTTTTAAATCTAATTTATAATGAAAAGTTTTCAATGTTGGTGAACTTTTCGACAGTTGTGGGTATGTGTATATATTATAATTTGCCTTATCTCTTGTTCTGTTCCTGTCATAACTCGTAGGATTTATGATAACAAGCCAGGTCGTTTCTCAATCCTTGTTAGAAATTGTTAAGCTCCAAAGATTCCACTACGTTCAAACATCACTGGCTTCTTGTATTGTTGTATGTATATGTTTATAATGTTGAAATTCTACATCTCGTCCCTATCCTTTAGCCTCCCCCGCATTGCGGTAGACTCGCGGGATTGTATAAACAGGTTTGGCACCGGTTTACAATCGCCAAATGTTACCCCGCATAGATACACACTAAAGGTTTTACCCGCAGTGAATTGGTGTCAGAACTCATCTGTGGCGAATCGAGGAAACCGACAAAATTATCCAAGCGTCAACTTCTTCTCTTGTGTATAAAAATACCTTTACATGGTCAATACATTTTTTTATCGGTTCTGCAGTCAATAATCAAAAATGAAGATTTTCCTCTGTCGATAAAAACTTTATTTAAACAACGAGAATATCCACTGATATTAAATACATTGGAAGTTCAAAATCTATTCGTATAAAGTCCAGAAGTTGTGCCATTGAAGTTCCCAACCAGCAACGTGACCACAATTGTTTTTCTTTCGTTCTCCTGCACATCGATTTATCAATTTTTGAGATTTTATTTTGAAGAAGTTTCATCAAAAGTTTGACCAGTTTGTACTAAAAATAAATTTTGAGCAGTGCAGTAAGATTTCGTTGCTTTCTAAAGACGTAAACTACAACCTCTTCAGTAATTCATTTTTTTTCATTTAAGCATCAAGTATTTACTTCATATGATTCTTTTCATGTTATACATTTAAAACTTTGCTCCCCAATAGAACAAAGCCTCTAATTAGACAATGGATCTATACAAACATAGAATTAGTGAGAACGAAAGCCACGAGCTTGTGGGAGCCGGAATCAAATATGTGTAACCACAGTTGACATTGTCCGCGCTGCATAAGCACTTCAGAGTCTGGCTTTAGGGAACCTGGTGAAGCCAGACCTCAAGACTAGGCTACGAGGCAACGGTCATTGGAAGGAGGGCTGTTTTCCGTGGCGAACGTGATCGCTGGGGTAGTGGTAGTTCTCGAATCGTATCAAATTCCGCCGTCCTAATGTAACAATGGCTAGTCTAGAGTTAATCAATCCGGAGGTAGAAGCTTCCTTACTCCACCTTCCTTTCGAGTGAGTGAGGGTGGCTTTGGAAGAACAAGCCAACGAGGTGGATAATTTCTAAGGGATTTGAGTTCGCTTCCGGTCTCACTGATTTCGTGACCTTTCAACTTGTCAGATTGAAAAGCTGACATAGCAAAAGGAAAACACAGCAGAATCTCTGATTACCTCGAAACTAACTTGGTCAATTTGCAAAAGTATCAACAATTCCGCTACATACATTGTACTTTTGTCTCTTTTCTTCATCAAAGAGGAATTGTTGGTCCTACCCAGACGAACAAAGAATGCATTTGTAACCGAGAATCTTTTAGTTGGCTTCTAAGTCGTATGCAGAGAACGGGAATGATCCAGAAGGAGGGCTTGGCACATTATACTATTGTATGGCTTCAAGGGCATATCAGACACTTGGATGATGTATTCCATAACGATTTAGGAGGGTCACTAGCCTGACCTGTTGCAAAACTTATTTTCAAGAGTGACTATCCATCGGTGAAGAAAATCGGGAAACTTACTTGGACAATACATACAAGTATTTTGGAACACACTTTCAATGAATGATGAAAATTCCGCAGTTTTGAAAGGTGCCATTTTTTATTGAAACAACTTCACTAATTCTTTGAACCATTTCAGAATAACAACTGATAACAAAGATTATACTTTTTGAAACAATAACACGAGCAAAGTCGATGAATATAAGTTTACAAATGGAAAATTCAAGGTTAGAGAACCAAAGAGAAGGGAGTTGATTGAAGACTCATCGATAATGTTCTAACGATATAGAGAAGAGCTCTTCTGATTCAAATTCTGAAGAGGACTGAATGCCATTACTCTTACAATGGGCGGGTCATTCTCAGCCACTTGGTCATTCGTAACCGGTTCCTCGGGACTTGCTAATACAACCTACCGATTAGAATCATTCCATCCATCTGCCACGATCGTTCAATAAGTTCCTTTGTCTCTTTTGTTCTCTCTCTCTTTGCTCTCCCATTCTGGTCCCTCGTTACACATCGCTTATTCGAGTACATTTCAATCAATACTCAATCGTACTCTAAATCTTTGTCACCCTTCTAGTTTGAATTGCAAACAAAAATCCACGAATCACAGTTCTTCGAGTATTTATTGACGAAGTTACTTTTACTATGGTGTTGAATTTGGTCATTCTATTCTTTCAACAATGAAATAATGATCAACGACAGTATATTTGCAGTTAGTTTCGGGCTAAATTAAAACTGTAGCAAAAATAAATACACTTTTTTCTTTGTTGTAGAACTATATTTTGTTTGCTACTACATCAAAGTCCTAGTTGTTTTGATATACGATTTTGATCTTGATGGATAATAATAACTTAGGAAATTTACATTTTATCGAACGACACCTCGACGTTATCTCTGTATTTTCTACCCAGCGCTGGTGTTTCCGATCGAATTAATGTCCTCTTCCGAATTATTAATCCGCTTTTGGGATCAACTATTCCATAACTCTGCAAGAGTTTCTCGTCAGATCCGATATATTGGAAATTCTTGGAATTCATGATCCCTTTGAATTTCGTAAATATATATAATAACAACAGGAAATTTCATCGATATTTCAAGCTTTAAAAAGCAGCACTGAAAATTATTTTAAATGAAAACGTCCAACTCAAATATTATTTTAATTGAAATCCCCTAATATTTCAAAAATAATTATTAATTACGAATAAAAATTTTTACCAATAAAAATAAGAAACAACACGAAAAGATGTAAATTAATTTTTTTATATATTTTCACACCGACCTAATATTTATATTATTTATTATTTCTTATTTTAATATTTATCATGTTTCAATCAAGTTCTCTGCGTAAATTGATTCTACAACTTTTGAAGTTTTGTTACGATATCTTGTAGGAAATATACACTACATAAATAGAATGTTTTTTTTCCTCTCTAGAAAACTCGCGAAAAGTCTGTGAAAAATCCATAAATTGTAGCTGCTAAGGTATATAAATCAGAGCAAGAGTTTATCACGGTTTAGTTTTATACCTTAAATTCCTTTTGTTGCAGCTTGCAACAAGACGTATTATGGGGACGTGGGAAAAACTTACTATCTGGAGCTGCATCGCCCGAAGGAAGACAAGGTGCCTTACTTCTGCAAGCTCACCTTTAGTGCACCTGGAAGCGATTTAGGAGATATAGTTCAGGTGGGCGATTACACGTTTCACTTATTTCTGTCCATAGTGTCATTGATGATATTATTGCTCAAAGAATTCAAACATTAAACAACAGAATATATTTCAAAAAACTTTTATATTTTAATTCAAAAATTCACAAAGAATTCTCCATCTTTCATCAATATTTTAAAAAATTTGAACAGAAAATCAAAGACAGACTATTGAGTAAAGAATTTATTTTCATCTACGAAAAAATAGTAAATACATTTGTATGTATTTATCATGTATATTTATTTTTTTTCCTCTATGAAAAGAGCAAATGGGGAAAAAAACATTGTTTTTATATAGAAGCAGGGCTTGAAAAATAGTTACGATACTTATAGGAAAATAAAAAATTATTTTGTTTTCTTTGAAAGATACTTCTTTTGTTGTACATGAGGACCATAAAAAAAGCACTTTAAATTCGTACTATATTGAATATATAAGTTGGATAGTGCATTCTACGGTTCCCAACAAATTTTTCCAGTTTCGAAATTCACTTTAAAATGTTAGAGAATTGGCGAAGTAAAACCCTGGAATAGCTGTAAAGTTTGTTGCATTCTTGCCAGCTATTCTCATACACCAATTTTCACTTTTATTTTTGGCACACTTTCTTATACTTTCATAATTTATGCCACTTGGTTTGCGAGCTTTCACCAACACTCCACGCCAGCTAGACATTTTACAGGACCTAAAAAGCCTTTGGAGTGACGAATTTATTATCGCTTTAAAATACGCCCTTAAATCTTTCTCACTCTCGATGAAAGAAAAATAAAAGAAACATTGAATTGATAGTTAAGTTTGTTATGCTTTTTCTATTGTTGCTTTACAGTAATTATAGTTTTTTATGGACCAAAAAAAATGGAAAATTGAAAAAATTAAAAAATCTTGATCCTTCCATTCATTTTTAATGATTCAATAAAACAATATTTTTTCACCAACCCATGACGGTGGGTGAATATTCAAAAATAACTAATGCAAATGTCAATGGAACTTTTCTGTTTCAAAATTTATCGTACACTTTCAATAACTTCGAAAAAAAATGTCACTTTTTTCGTTATCCATGAGTCGTCACGATTCAGCCCATACATCGAAAACTAGCGTTACATTCTGGGAGAAAAAAGTTCGATGCATTCATTTTTTTTTTTTTTTTTGACGTCTATTGTGGCGTAATAACTGCGACGATTTGATCAATCATTCAAGTGATAAAATTCTTATGATTTCCAATTGTTGGACGGCAAAAACGTGGAAAATGAAAAAAGTTTATTCTCACCCGAGCGTCCAATACTATAATTTGTCGATCCAAGCGTTCGTCCATGACTCGAATCACTAGGCGAACACAGAAAAAAAACGAAATACTGATCAACAGTTTTGACGATAGCACGAAATGGAAGGTGTCCATTTGATCGATTTATTGGAAAGCTTGCTACCGACCAGATATCAAATTTACAACATTTCAATTAAAGCTTATGAACAAGAAATAATAAATTCGTAAAAATAAGAAAAAACTTCACATTCGACTCCATTTTCTGGAGCCTAAAAATTAAATCTTCAAAAAATTAAGCCAAAATGACAAATTTCAATATAAGAAAAAACTTTGACACACATTTTATTGATGATTTTAAAAAACTTATCAATTAATAATAATAAATAAATGTTGATAATTTCATTGTTATTTCAGTTGACCTTCGACAGTTTCACGCTCGGTAAGTTCGTGTCATTTACGGCAGAAGGTTGTCCCGATGGTTCACTCCAGATTTCGGAGGCCCAGAGACCAGACGTTGGTGGACTATGGTGCGGGACATCATGGGGTCCAGCGATTTATTACAGTGAAACACCAAGTGTCACGATATCGTTGAGACTTTTGCGTCTCAGTCAAGATCAGACGGGATTTAATTTTGACTTTCGAATGGCGTACAAAATGATACGGAGATCGGACGCTGTAGTACGATATGGAAATCCATTTGTTGGTAAAGTATAAATTTATTCATTTTCTCAATTGCTGTTTATTTTTTTTTTTTTTTTTTTTCAGATGAAAATAAAAAAATATGCAGCATCTTTTCATATAAAAAGTAGAATAGACACTTGCACTCCTGCAAAAATTGCAACTTTTTAATACTTTGCTTGTTACTTTTGATAACTTTGATAACTTGATTTGTTACTTTTCACTCAGGTATGACTCAAGTAACAATGGTGCCAACCGTGACACAGGAAACATCACCAGAATATTCAAACAGCTCAATGGCAATGCCAGTACAAATGGTCGAAGAAACCGAACACTTTGAACCAACGAAACCGACTCCGGATCAGCAATATCTTGGGGATTTGATTTCGGGAACTTATTGCTCTCGTATATTCAGCGATTGCGATCGAAAAAAGTGTCGACTGCAGTCACCGAATTTCCCTGGTCTCTATCCACGTAATCTCACGTGTTATTATGCGGTGAGTTATACAGAAAATGTAGTAGAGTTTTAGAAAAGTTTCTTTTTTCTCTTTTGTATGAAATCATTTTATTTCACCTCTTTATTGTAGATTTTTTTTTGTTTATGGTCCTCCGTAAAAATATATCGTTTGCTTTAATTTGAAGAAATATTTCTTTCGATCTCTCTCAATATAAAAAATAAAAAGTAGATTTTTTCAAGACTGCATTTTTTAACATAGAAAAATAAGGACCACCACAAAAGAAAAAAATTATTCAGCTGTTGAAAAATTCGATAAAATATTTTCGACATCGTTATTTTTGGAATTCAATGTTCGTTATATTTCGAGGACTTCGCCATTTTTTCAAATCTCAAAGTATCGAGTATTAATAAAAGATTTTTTTAAATCTCAACATCGCGGATTTTTTTAGGTTTTAATGGAAGATTTTTAATGAATATCAACAGGTCAGACAACACGAAGTTCCACCGGGAAAACACGCTTTAATTACAGTCCGGCAACCTCGTGGTCAGTTAATAGCAGTTAGAGCTCGTCCGGCGACACAGGCTGAGCCACCGCCACGAGAACTTCGCCTCTGGAAAGATTGTGACGTTGTTCAGGTAATATAAACATTATTATTAATGTCTCAATCAAAAGGATCTTTTGAAATTCAAAAATTATTAATAACTCCTGTTAATTAATTATTTCCATTATTTTTGAGGCTGTAATGTTCCAAAATTCTTTTGTACACAGAGATAGAAGCTTCGTTGAATTTTTTACAAATTTTTCGTAAAATACGTGGAACGTACTATACTTCGTTTGTTTACAAAACCGTTCAGTTCAACGAATCGTTATTCAAGTTTATTACTCTGATAAAAGGTTTATATTGATTCAACAAAAAAAAAATGGTTTTTCTTCAATTTTGTTGGACGTCTTTTACGAAGTCATTTAGTTAAATCAACTTAAACTCTTTCCTCAGTATAGAAAGTTATTTTTACAACGATAAACAATTCCAAAAATATTGAAAGTAAGAAAAAAAAAGAAAAAAAGAAAGAGGAAAATAGAATCTCGTTGAATCATCGAGAAATAAAAAACTTCCTGCAACCGATGCATCATTCGGAAATCGAAGTTTCGAAGGCAGGTGTATTGAAAAACAAAAGAAAAATATTAAATGGTCTCGAACTTTTTGTGCATGTTTTTTTTTTTTTTTTTTTTAAGGATTACGTGACTGTGTACGACGGTTATACGACACGTGACCCCGTTATCCTTAAATTCTGCGGTGGCGGTGAACCAGTACCCGAAGCTACGAGCAGCGGTCCCGAACTTCTAGTCGAGTTCACCACTTCGCCGTTTGGAACTTTTCTCCATCCGACACCGCCTCATTCCCTGCATGGATTTCAACTAGAAATTCAGGTACGTAAAACTCCCAAGTAGAGGAGAAATATCGTATAGGAAGAGTATTTTGAGAGGTAAACATTACGGCCGCGGAATCTGCAAATCAAAAGTTTTTTCACAACGGCTTTTGTTAGAGCTAGTCTCGGCTTTTTCATGCTTCAATTTTTCATTTAGCTTTTTTCTTTGCAAACATTATTTTCGCTACGAATATTTGAACATAATAGCAATTTTTACATTCAATTTTTGATCTTGTAATAAAAAGTTTAAAAAATGTCATTCTAAACATTTTTTTTTCTCACAATTTGTTAATTTATAGAAACTTTTTTGCATTGAAATTTTGCTGAACTATTTTTAAACTTGACTTCGAACTATTCAATGAAAATTGAACTGAAATTATCGATTGGGACAAGAATTTTGTTTAATGATAGACAAAAAAGTTTAAGTCTTTTTTCTTTTCATTCAAATGTGTCACAAGAAATATCTTCTTGTTTGGAACTGTATTTATTTTAATAGAAATTACGTTTTGAAAATGATTCGTCAAGTCCTCGATTGTTAGTTTACTTGCTTTTTAAAATTAAAGGTAAAATTTGTGGATGCGGATTCACCGACATACGCGAAGAACAAACGATGCGAATTTTGGTTACGTGGAAACAGTGGAGGTGTATTAACGTCACCGAGACACACGTTAGCGAGAAATACGACGTGTTTGTATCATCTTCGAGGAGCTGGACCAACGATGCCGAGTCCAACACCACCGAGGCCATTACCGAAATTTCCGGAGCAACGTCCGGGCACCGTTTGGCGTAAACCAGCACCCAAACCGTCCCAACCACAATTTCGAGTATGGCTCTCGGTTCTGAAGTTTCACGTTGGTACGAGTGCGTCCTCGAACAACGACGACGAGTGTGGTACGACCCTTCTCGTCTGGGACGGCGATATGATGCCACTTACCGAATGCAACGACATATCATGGTAAGCGGGTGAGAGATTTCTATTCACCAAACCACCGCGTCAAAGTTAATTTACTCCAAGTACATATCAACCTTCTACAATATTATATTAAAATTCCTTTTGTCTCGTAACGGATGTTAAACAAACCACAGAATATTTGACTATAAATTTAAATCTTTCTGCACCACTGCCACCATGAGAAGTCTAAGGGATCAATAGAATTATTTATTTTTATTTACATTGTTGTATTTTAAAGATAAGTCTGAATCATGTCCAGCAATTTTTATAAATTAAGGTTCACAGAGGAAGATATTTTTCCGTGCAGATGTTTGATCGTTGAATCAAAATGCGTGTTATTTCATTAACTTGTTATAAAGATGAAGCTTACGTCATTGGAATCTTATCAAAATGTCAATAGTGGTTTTTGACAATATTTTTACACACATTTCCACCATGAAAATGAATAAAACTTTTTAACGATGCTCTTTGACGGTTTTTACTCTTTGTATACGTTGTTGTTTTATTTTTTATTTGTAATTAAAATGAGCGATACCAATTTATTGGTGAATTTCAGCGAAAAAGAAAGACAACGTTATGCAGAACGATCAGGAAATCCTATACAGACGTCGGGAGCACGTCCAGCCAGCAATACTTCGCTTTTGGCCAGATATTGCAAGGATCGTGTACCTCGTACCTGTGATCATGCGATCCTTCAAAATACAAGCCGTCCATGCTCCCTCATCGAAAGTTTCGTCTCGTCCAGTAGCAGTCTCACTATAGAAATGCGAATGATCGAGTCTACTGCTTTGAGGCAAGTTTTTCATGATTCATTACGCAAACAAGAACTTTTTTCACAGTTAATTAAAAATGAGTTGAAATGATATTTGAATTTTCTTATTTTTTACTTATATTTTACGATTTTCGTAAAAAAATAATATCGTATAAATGTTTTTAAATAATACGCGATCATAGAATGATTTTAATCGCCACATTATATAAGTTTAATTAATTAATTTACTTTTTTTATGTATACTAACGGTTTTGGTCAGGAATAGCCACAATTATTTATTTCGTCGATAATCGAGATGCGAAAAATTTGATATGCAAAGAGGATCCAATGAATTTATTCTCTTTTTTTCTTTTTTCGAACTCTCTCAACGATCCTGTGTCAGAAGAGCATCAGGATTGTAATCGCCTTTTCCCCTCACCACTCTCTCTCTCTCTCTCTCTCGCTTGCTCTTTCGCTCTTTCGGTTTCTCCCCCGGTATCCTCAGCTTCGAAGCCTCGATTTAATCCAGTATTATGTACGAGCTACTTTATGGTGAGAGCTTGCTGCTCAATATCTCGGATAGTTTCGAGTACCTACGTTCCATAATATGAAGCTTTCCAGCACCAAAGTAAACACTAATTGGAACAACAAACCCATTTTTTTAAATTCAACTAAAACGTGAAAATGAGAAAAGTCTCTTTTCTCCATTTTCATCGAACTTCATTGCAACTAAAAATAAAAATAAAACACAAAAAAAATTGAAATTGAGCTTTTTTTTGCTTTAAAAAAGAAGCATCAAACGTAACGTTTTTTTTGTTCAAAATTCTTTTCAGACCTGTCAACTTTCGGGCTCTGTACGAATTTGTTGATCTCCATCAAGATGGCGATCCATATGGGACTGGACCATGTTCGCGTGTGTTTTACAGTCGAAACCGTGATTATTATACCGATCGACAATTTCAAGCACCACGAGATATATTTCTCTTTGGTCGAGGTGGCTCAAAAAATCTGAGGTAATTAATATTCAAAAAATCTCATAATGTACCATTTGCCGAATATTTAAAATACATTTGACATTTTTGGAAAAATTTATCTCCTCAACTGATGAAATAATTGGCAGCTGCATCTACCGATTCGAGGGTGAACAGGACGAAGTGGTAAAGTTACGTTTCAACAAGCTACTCAATGGTAATCGCTCATGTCGAAGCGTATCAAGTACGGACTTCAATCGTTTACTTTGCGTTGGCTCGAGCACTTTCTCCGTCAAGGTAATTCAAGCAGGAATGGATTGGAGAGCATGGTCTTCCTTTTACTTCTTGAAACAACGTCCAATTTCAATAATGGACAATTGTAGATTTTAAGACAACAAATACCTTTCTTTTTATTTATTTCTTTCATATTTTCATCTGTTGATCGGAAAGAGATTGAAAAAAAAGCTTTTTTTTCCTTTTTTTCTTAAATTGAAATATTGTTTTTTCAAAAAAATGAAAAATACTACAATACAGAATTTTTCAATATTTTACACACACTTAATGGTCGTTATCAAAAAAAAAAAATCAACTTCTTCAGTTGCCACTGTTATCGTTTCAAGAATTGTATGTTAGAACGTAGATTGAATGGAGCTTTACTAAAGCCCAGGAAGAAAGAAAAAGAGAAAAAGAGAGATTCGCTTCGGTGGATTTTCAACGTTTGACCAACGGACAAATGGCCCGTGGTTGAACTACACCGATTAATCTTTGACGTACGATTGCGTGTTGAAAATAGCTCGCGATTTTATTCAACTCGATAAAACACAACAAACATACTCTTACACTTTCTAAAAAAAATAGAAAATAGAAATAACGATAATAATCATTTCAATGACTTATAAATTGCACAGAATCCAACAGGCCCAAAAAATAAGAACAATTGTTGCATCGAGCCTTTTACAAAGCCTGTTAATTTTAATTTCGACTTAATGAAAAAATGTGTTATTGAAGGAAGAAAAACATTTTTTTTTAAAGACACAATTTAATATAATGAAATGATGATAAGTTCAACAAACTTTTATTTATGATTCTCAAAAACTTTAAGAAGATTTGCAATAAAAATTTGCGTTAGTGAATTTTCTCGTAGTTTCGTGATACCGTGTGATTTGCATACATCAACGATTACGTAATACTATTACCTTCGTTATTCGTGTGATGGTAATTCAAGCTCTTGGTATAAGGTTCAACTTCAAGTTTTCTAGAAAACAACAGCATCTGTATATACTGATGTAGAGAGAGAAAAAGAGAGAAAGAGAAAGAAAAAGAGAGAAAGAGAAAGAAAAAGAGAGAAAGAAAAAGAAAAAGAGAGAAAGAGAAAGAGAGGGAGAGAGTGCAAGTGAGACCACGAGGTAAAAAAATCGATAGTCTGTGCTTACTCAGAATACGCTTTTACAGCCTGTTTCATAAGTACTCTTATTGTTTGATCGGCACGTACATTGACGTGAGCTTGAGAAAGGATTAAGGATACTAATGGAACATTTTTTTATTTTATTTTTTTAGTTTCGAGTCTACGATTAAAAAAGTTGTCTAATCTGCATAAGCAGTGAATAATTTGAAGTGACACTAATTGCCAAAAACATTCACTGTTTTCAGTGTAACACAAATTCGATTTTTATAAGATTCTCATTTTTGTGAGGAACTGTGAATGGGGAGAAAAAGGTCAATCTATCTCTCTTTTTCTTTTCTCCACGTTGTGTGTCTGGAAAATAATATTTTGCTCGAATATACTGAGAAAAAAAAATTGTTGGGTCAAAAAAATTTACGTTGAATCAACAAATCCTGTGGTCACGAGTGACAAACAAAAAAACTTTTTAATTCAAAAACGATTTCATTCTCCAATCACTTAATTTGATGGCTGGGATGAATATTGTCCTCTATGAAAATATTATTGTTGAATTAACAAATTTTATTTGTTTTGGCCATATTTCGTCAGCTCAACGAATTAATTTTCTCAGTGCAGAGCAGCTAAATTGTTAATTGTTAATTAAAAATCATGAAATATTTTTATCATCCTCATGATCCTCTTTTATTTTCAAGGTTTTAGATGTACCATGGTCGAATGCATCGCCGGTGCAGCGTGATTGTTTATGCTCAAATCGATCGTTACCGATAAACATGAAATCCATGTCAAACGTGGTCGAGGTCCATTTTACAGTAAACTCGATGAATTCTCTTGACGATTACAATAATTTGTTTTTCGAGGGTGTTTGGGATTTTGTGAAAGCGGTACCGTGTCTACAAAAAAGGAGGGTCAGGGGACCGAGTGGTGAAATTAAATACATATCACCGATAGTGGACGTGGATGAGGTTCGTTGATTGAAATTAAATGTGAAAAAAAAAAAAAAAAAAACAAATCCAATTATCTTTCAATGTAATGCTTCATCCACTCGGATTTTTTAGGCCATCAAATATGGTCTTTTCTCGTATTGGCTTTAATTCAAAAAATGTTCAATATCAAAAAATCAATTTTAATTAATTTGTTGACTATTGTAAAAAATAAAAGATTTCGATCCTCGTTTTCAATCCCTACGTCATTCTAGAACTAATTATAATGATTAACAACGAAATTTAATGTTTCAGAAAAATTGTGACAATCAACCATGGCTCATCGATCCAGGTCCCGGCCAATATCTATATGTCAAAGTACCGGGTAGAATAATATCGAACACGACGAAATGTTCAACAAGCAATCGCATTGTAGTTCACACCGGTGGCATTTTACATGCGGCTGTGTGTCCAAGATCATCCACAGACTCAGGCGATCAAGTGGTGCAAGTTTTTAGCGAAGGTTGGGCCGCCAG
This sequence comes from Campoletis raptor, assembly GCA_948107755.1. NCBI lineage: Eukaryota > Metazoa > Arthropoda > Insecta > Hymenoptera > Ichneumonidae > Campoletis > Campoletis raptor. The sequence continues at coordinate 14,231,646 of OX403623.1, forward strand.
TAGCAATATGATGGTTGTAGCTCCAGGAGAAGATCCAGCAAGAACTATTGCTATTGAATTTATCATAAACGAACCTGAATCATATACAGTCACGTGGCTTGAAATGACACGAAGGTAATTTTCATAATTAACATTTTTTTAAACTTTGCTATTTACATAATTTTATTTTCAAAACTGCAAACAGTAAACAACTCTATTCTTTTCGAAATAATACTTTGACACGGTTTTGTTTTCAATTCGTACCAAAATACCAAAAATTTATGATCTATTATTAATTATTTTTTGCACTAATTAGGATAGTTCTGTAGGTACACGTATGGGCTAAAAATTTTGACCACAGGATACGATAAAATTCAATGCACAATTCTCACTGTAATCTGTTCATTTCTTACAAAATAGTCACATATTTATAATCTGCTGAGGCATTTGATGAATCGAACGAATGAATAATTCAATCAAATCAATGAATTTCGTTAAAAAAATGATTTTATTCCTTCATTCCTTATTGAGATTTTAAAACTCAGGAGAAATATAGTTAATAAACAATTGTAGAAGAAAATAAATCTCAAAAATCTGCTAATTTTGGATCATCGTCATAAGAATCTTCTTCAACTGAAATATTTTGTTTCGCAGACCATCGGTTGGCTCATCAGCAGCTGGTCTTCAAATGCCACGTGACTGTGAGCAACGCTGTCCCGAGTTGGACGCCTGCATAAACGCTTCACTCTGGTGCGACGGTGTGTCTCACTGTCCGTCGGGTTACGACGAAGCACTGACCCACTGTTCGATTATTCTAAGATTACCACCGTTACATTTGGGCCTAGGTGCATTAGTCATTATCGCAATAATAGCCCTAATGTGTTTCACAGTTTGGCGAATATTTCGTCAACGTACAAATCGTTCGATTTCGCAGCATCGTTTGAAGAGTATTTCTTCAGAGACGGCGATAATCGATGGTAAAGAAGTGATATGCTGACAAAACGACAGTTCCGTGCGTTACGTTGAGGTCGATCGTGTTACTACCGTGTGACGATCGTCGCCATTGATCGAGGTTCGAGTTATCCTTAAAGCGATAAATTCGCTGCGCTCTCAAAAGCCCATCGACAATTCGATTAATCACTGCCGTCATTTAAATTTTGTATTATTTACAAATTTTTATTTTTTATTTCGGGCTATCGGCGGGAAACTTGAACCGCTTCCTCGTAACGCGCAGAACTGTCTCTACCTAATATATTCTAATGCTAGATCGATTAATTAAAAAAAAAAAAAAAAAAACACTCTTTATTTATTTAAATTTTTCGCTCTTTTCTATCATGGCAACGATTCTCCATTCCAACCTTCGAAACTGAAATACTTTTTTTTTTTTTTCATTTTCGTCCAAAGATCGAATCTATTTCGAACGAAATAATGTATTGAAAATACGGAATTGTTGCTAATTGTATAAAGAAGAAACCTCGCCAACTTCTGCACAGTTGCTCGATCACTTTCGCTGCTGACTAATTCATTTTTTTTTTCTTCGCCACAAGAATAGTTATAGTTTTATGCCAATTAGCCATTTTTTAAAAATAAATCCTCACTCCGTTATGTGTAAATTTATGTTGTAAGATGGCAACATATTTTCACATTTTGTTTAAAAGAAAATTTCACTATTTTTTCGTCGAACGTGAGTTTGTGGTTCTTAGATTTGTCAAAAATTGAACGATCCTTCGTTGCAATAGCGTGCACATTTTTTTGCAGTTCCAAGCTTCGAAAATAGACTGAAAATTATTTCATCAAACCGTACTGCATTTATTTTCATAATTATTTGTATGAATTATAATTGATTATCACCAACAAACGAAACAGTAACTAGCTATTAAAAATGTAGTGAAAAATGGTCGTCAAACTCATAGAAAGATTGTAGTTATGGCACAATGAATGATTAGCATATCGAAGCTTCCAACAAATATTCCAATATGCTTAAGTATACCGCGATAAAACTGCTTGAACGAGGACAATAATTTTATAGAAACTCCGAAATACTTGGCGAAATAAAAAATATATATATTTAAAAAAAAAAAGCCATAAGATCGAGCAACTGTAGCAAAAAAAAGTTTGTCCGAGCGTTTTCTGACATTAGAAAAAGATAAACAAAACAAAACGAAAGGTTCGAAATACTAGAACGTGCAAATTTGTACGATTGTTGAACTTTGCAGCGAATGTATAAGTGTCTAGATCGAAAGTTAAATTCGAAAATGAAATAAAAATCAAAGAGTGCGTTTAAAAATGATGGAATGATAAAAAGATAATGTCGTGTGAAATATCGATCGAAAAACTTAATCGCTTGTCTTGGTGTTTCTTTTTTTTATTTAAACCGCAAGACACGTATTAAACTAACGATTTATTATAATTCGTACTAGATAATGACCAAATTAACAAAACGTTAATAATAATGTTAATGAGGAACGAAAGGAGCGAGATTATTAGATTCTTTTTGTGCAAAGATGAATAAAAATTAATGGGAAGATGAACGTTAATGAGAAGAAAATTAAGAAACATAAAAAAGAGAAGAAAAAAACATTGAAACGAAGACGTAGATTGTAGTAGTGCCGGGAATCATGTGATATACGCTGTTTTTCTCGGAGCTGTGCTTCGAATTGTTACGCCGGGATTGACGTCAGCGACATTGCGCATACACGATCGATACTTTCATTCTTGCGGATATATATATGTATATTGAACTATATATACATATAAGTATATAACCGCAATGGAATATGTACTAAGAAAGCACTGTTGAAGTTGTCATCGTTGGAATGCTACAGATTTATTTTTCCCATTTTTTTCTTTCACCTAAAAATAGCACTTGAACAAAATTCGCCAAGAACGTAGAAAAATGTTCTCCTTCGTCAAGACGTTTCCTCAGACTCGATAGATTTGAGTAAAAAAACAAACCCAAACAAGAATCTAGAAAATTTTATTCTTTAACTTTTTCGTTAAGACTTTTTCTAAGACTCGATAGATTTGAGGCAAAAAACAATTTGACAATTTCAGAAATTGTGTTGGAATACGAAAAAAAAAATCGTATCTTTCCAATGATGAAAAATTCAATGCCATTGAAGGAAAAAATCCGACAAATAGTCGCGTGTAAAATCTTTTTAATGAAGAACAAAAATTATACTTTTTCTTCACAACAAATAAATGAGTATGGATCGAAAAACGAAGTTTCTCAGATTCAAGATGAAATATTATTGTCCAATCTGTCCGATACTTTAGTTGGGCAAAAAAAAAGTTTTACGTACTACAAATAACACGTTGAATAATTGACGAATTCAATTTTTTTAACGAAATTATTGCACATTTTTTCTTCATCGATTTTTGCAAATTTAATCATAACGACATTGAACTTTTGTTAATGAAGTTTCTCAATTTCAGTGATTTCCGATTTTTATACAATCCCCATCCGTGCGTGTGTGTTTGTGTGTTCAAAACAGTGTTCTACGGATGTCGATATAATCCTTGTCACTCGATCGCCGACGTTCTTTCATCCCGGCTTGTAAAACCTTGTTCATATTTGTACATAGTCGAATTATATGGTAATTTATATCCGTACGATTACTCGCCTTCGTTAACACTGATCGCCAAATTCAACAAATTTTAAACCTCGAAATATATGTTTTTATTTAAATTCTTCTTTTTTTATCATAATCATTTTTCTTTTATGCTGTAATTTATGATACCGTGATACATCGAAATGTAGGACAATTTACATTACTTTCATATTTTTTTCAAAAATCAAAACAAAACGATGGACTCTTTGTACAGTTAAATTTGTCTTCTCCCTCACGATCTGAAATAGTGTTGGAAACATTTCTAAACACCAAAATTTATGACTCAGAATTTTATTTATAGCAAACGAGGAATTTCAATTTTATTAAAAATTTGATTAACTCCAATAATAATGACTAAAAATAATTTCGAACGCTATAAAAGTGAATGAAGTATAGCTGTCAATGAGAATGGACAAAATTTCAACATTTTTTTTCCATCAACACTACTAGCACACAAAACCTTAAATAAACATCGAGATTGGTTGTCATATCGGTGTTAACGAAGGCTCGTTGAAATACTGCTAACTATTAGTCGTTAAGTAAAGGAAAAAAAAATTACGAGAAAAAAAAATCACTGATGAAAAGAAAGGCGCAAATTTCCAGAGAAGAAATAAATCGTTTGGGCGACCGGATACATATACCTTCAGTTTGGAGACACACAATAATGATTATCAATAAGTAATGATAAAGAACAAAAATAATAATGATAATAATAACAAATGAATAAATTAATATTAATAAAAATAATAATAATATTAATATTAATAGTTAATTATTATACGAATAATAATTGAAAAAATAGACGAAGATCGAAATAGCGTAATTACAAAGTTTTTTTTTTCACACACTCGAGGCTAGCCGAACGCACCGCCAAAATTGCTGCGTTACGATCGACTTTTGCAAAACGTCGATGTCATGGACAACGGCAGTGGAAAAACTGACGATAAAATCGTCGGAAAAATAACAAAGTCCCCCATGGAATTTTACCATTTTTTTATTATTTTTTCGCTCCTTGGAAAAAATATATATAAATTACGAAATTACAAGAAACTCCAAAATAAATAATTACGACAATCGATAATCGCTATTACACATCTGCCCGATTCTTTTACACTCGAATGGTATCTTTTCACTTTTACTTTCACGATCAGTAAAATTTCATCAGATTGAAAAAATAATTTTGTTGAACGTATCAAACAAAATATTTGACGTTTCTAACAAAATTTGATTATCAGTGGATTTTTAGAGATCGATCTATCTAACGACCGATTGAAAAACAAACATGATTTAAGAATCGCATTGAATGATGTCCAAGTTCAAAATAGCTGTGTTATTATTTTGCCAGAACAAAAAAATTTTTAGCAAATCAGCAAAACTTTTTTCCAACGAACTAGAATGTCCTTTTTATGCGATCCATTAGTCTCGCGGTCCGTAAAATTTTTTTTTCCGAAAAAATTGATATTTCAAAGGAAACAAAATGTCAATTCTCAAGTCGATTCTCAAAATGTCAATCTCCGAGAAAAATTTGAAACTGCATTTCAGATATTTTTCCTTTCGAGCCAAGTAGTGTCCCAGATCAGATTCGCGATTTTTAAATTGTTTTTTTAGTATTTTCAAAAAGTTTTTGCCCAAAACTCTTTTGTTCCCAAGCCAATAAAACTTTCGAAAAAAAAACTATGATGACAAAATATTGTTTTGAGATAAATAAATCCTTTTAAAATCGATTACAATTTGATGATTAGTTTGCTGATAAATAAAAAGAAACAATACCTCTGCTTGATGAGTATAACGAGTAAAGATATTTTGTACGACCGACCTTTGGCTTACTTTGGTGTTGATTGATCTCAATTATTCTCCCTCGTGATATTTTTAAACATTCGAATTTTTTTATAAACGGAATTTTTTAAATCTACAGCAACCTCAAAACGTTCTTGAAAATCGCGATGAATGTTCAATTTTTATGAACTTCACAAGTCTCCAATAGCTTTAAAACAAAACTAAACGAAAAGAGGACAAACAAATCTGCTCAAGACTGCCGAGCCCGCTAATTATTCTTTCGATACGAGCGAGATAGAGAAAGGGAAAAAATTGGAGACGAGATTTCGTCGAAGAGCATCGAGATAATATTACGAATAAACTAATAAATAAACATGACCATAAACTCGTATATCGCACGATTTCTCTTTTTTGATCGTTCGTCACAATTGAATGATTTTTTTTCTATGATATTGAAGTTTGCATCGTTGGTACGCAGTGGAGTTGCTTTTATTTTTTCACTGTCCCAATTAGATGCACTTTTTTGAACAATAAAATATGACGAGACTTTTGTTAATGGTTGAAAAAAAATTCTCTTGAATAACCAAATTACGATTTTTCATTTCGTTTCGACGATATAAACTTCAATACATTTATTCTCTCTTCGTTTATCTTTCATACGAGAGACGATTCTTATCGACGACCACATTTTTTATAGCGAGAAAAAGAAATATACGTAATACCGTTGTGTATTTAGTGTGAATAACGAAAAATCATTGAACTTGAATTTTATAAACGATGAAATAATGATTATAAGATATCTCATCAATCGTCAGATAAATAAATGAGAAAATAATGCAATTGAATATCGGTGAACGTGTGAGAAGTCAGGAAGCTAATAATCTGACAATAAAAAAATTTGCAATCACCATTATTACACGCACATCATCAAGAGGAATAAACAAACTGTGCGATTACGAAGTGTAGGATTGAGAATAAAAAGCGCACAGAACATTTTTCAAATTTGTGAGTAACGTATACGAAAATAAAAAACGAACTAAATCGAGATTGCTGTACAATTTTAGAACTCATCACATTACGTCAATCTCGTTACGTTTCATTTTAGGACTTGAAAAATGTTTAAAACACAAGAAAAAACGATGTACCCTAGAGAACATAAAAAAACGATGTACTATAAGCTGTAACTCGAAAAAAAAAGGAAAAGAACACCAAACGATGAAATAAGGAACCAGCATGGAGACAAGCGACACCGTTCGTAGTTACTAATTGAATCACTCATAATTAACACATCCAACAGTGCGACATTTTTTAAAAATTATTTCAAAGATCGCTCGATGTCTCGCTGACGTTTTTTTGTGTGAAACAAAACAAAAAGTTCAACCTTCCTTCGTACCCCGACAAATCCTTTTTGCGAGGGAATAGTTATGTGTTAAAGATTCACATTTTCATGTTCACATCTTAATAAATGAGGATTTACTCGTTTTGCATCATTCATACATGTATTTCGAGATTCATATGGATTGTATTTTTTTTTTTCCTTTTGCTGTTATTTTTTAAGCGTACAGAAAAAATCATCACGGACTAAAAACAGAAACTCGATGAACCACGACATGTTTTTTTTTGTTCGTTCTTTTTTCTCCTTCTTTTTCACTTATCGCATCAACGTGTGTGATATTCATTCGATACAATGAGTATTAACATCGACATTATATTAGTTTAATCGATAATCATATTGAACGCCCCCCTCTTTTTCAGTGTGAAATAATTATCGCATTCGATCGAATGCATCTCAGGATTATATTCAGAAACTTCGAGCTTTTATTCCTGGTAAGTAAATCAGTTCTAATACCAAAGAGAGGCCATAACTGTTGAGGTTTTTACGCTGGCTCTGTGCAGTCATTTCCATAAAGTGGAGAATTTTTTTGTTTTTTTTTTTTTTTTACAATTTTATGTTCTTATTTTTTTTCCACATCATCCGAATGATCCCATTTCATAATTTTTCAACGAGGTTTTTCAAGAATACTGTACAAATTTGGTTCTAAATATTAAGTAGTTACTTGTCTCTCAAAAGCAATCGAATACTGAATAAATCGATTGTCCAAATTTGAACTTTATTCTTGGAATGACAATGAAAAATTACGTGAAAATTATAATTTTATTATTTTTTTATAACTATTCTAGCTTTATTAATATTAATATATTCACTTTTTTCGAGCTTATGCTTTATTTTATTTTAAGGTTCAATAATTATTAACATTTTTTTTATAGATATTAACCATGATTATTCCATTATGAAGTATCTCGAGTGATTTTTCATTTTAATAGGCTATATCCTGCATTTATGGTCTTATGGTCATTTTTACAGCGTTGATCGATAATTCTTGATAATATGTGTGTAATGAATGCAAAAAAAAACCATTGACTCAAGCACAATTATGTTAAACGAAATTATTTTCTATTCGTTAAGTTTTCAAACTTGAAATTCTATCCTTTCTTCTTTATTTTCATTTGTTGTTTCTTTTTGTTGTTAAATCACTAATTTTGTGGTCTTTAAAAACGATTTTTGAGAATATATTCTTTTTTCAATAAACAATTTGGTAACATTCTACACCTTAAGGAGATGACTGTACGACGAGATATTCCTCGAGTTCGTTTAAAGACGCGAGGGGCTCCAAATAGTTCAACAATCAAGCGATTTTCGATCGTTGTTATTGTGCTTCCTTTTTTTGGAACGTTATCGAGTAACTGAGAGAGAGAGAGAGAGAGGAAGAGAGCTTTAATATTTTATTCATGCTATATACACCAAGTAACCGTCAGACGCTATTCGACCTGCACCGTATCAGACATTTAGCAAAACCATTGAATTATAACGGCTGGCAATGTTTCTCAAGAATTCTCATATTTAACGATATTGAAGTTGGCCTCATGGAGACGCAATGAAAAATCTTTGATGCGTTTATTAATTATTCTCTTTTGCAAAGGTCCATATTCCTTTGCATATTCACTTTGTATTAATTAGGAAACGAAAACGTCAAAAAAAAAAATATGCCAATACGAAAAACAAAGAAATTTCGTTGCATTACAACGATGCGAACTTCAACATTTTATTTTTGGGAAATGAAATTTCCGATCGAATTTATCGATCGCGTAAAAATTAAAATACAGCATTTTGTGAACGATATTTATAGCGGAGAGGAAATCGTTGCGAAATACACCGTCCGGCAAATGTAAAACGTGAAAAGTTTCTCACGTTTATATTTGAAATGAGTTTAAAACGGTGATTGAATGTATTTCGAATCAACAATAGTTTCCAGCCCTTTAACTACAAATTAATTAAGATTCAACGCTTTCGACGATAGAAAAACAACGTAAATCACAAAAATTATAACGATTGAACGATTTTTCGATATAATCAACGAAAAACAAAACCCACTTTTGTGATTACGTTCCCTTGAAACTATCGTAATGTTTTCCATTTAAATCATGCTCTTGTTTACACTTTTTTGTTTCCTCTAATGATTTTTCTTTGTTTTTATTTGTATCTTTACATTATGACTCTATTTGCATTCGGGTAAATTTGGTGCTGCCGTCTTGGTTGTTTTTCGTATCTTCTCTCATCTAATTTCATTATTTATTTATGCTTTTTTTTTCAACGTTGAACGACTTTTATACGCGTCTTTTGGTTTATCATTTGTTTGTTTTTGTTTTCACGCATTTATCCTCCCGACATATAATTTTAGCATCTAGTCTCGTAAAGACCACTGCGACCAATATATCTGACCCACTTTATAACGTCATGATCAGAATAATTGAGTTTAGACTCGAAGACTTTCAAATAACGTACTTTAAAGCCCGAAGGAGCGAACGGTACCTCGAAATTCATCGATATCGGTGGTCTCGTCCACTTTTTCTTTGTATCTGTCTCCAATAGATCTATTTCCGCAGATAATTGTGTCTCTTTCATTCCTGCCATACGCTTTATTTTCCACACTATCGCGTTCTCCGATGCCTTGTATTTTGCTTTACCCTTCAAACATATAAGTTGCACACCTGCCGTATTCAGTGGCGTTGGTACTCGCACCTCAATCTTCTGACCCAACAACGATGGCTTAAAATTCGATTTCAGCACTACTTTCACCTCCATCTTTGTACGTCCAACTTCACGTACTAAAGGTATTACTCGAAATGGTAGTGATATATCTTTCGTTGTACGGTATCTGTGGACATTCATCCGCAAATGATTCCCTTATTACTTTACAAAAATAGACAAAAAATACAAGTTTTTTTTTTTAAGTCTAATTAATAAATATACGTCAGCGCGTTTACTATTCACGGACTAATATTTCATAGTATCATTTCACAAGGCAAAGGGGCAATGAATTTTTTTTCTAATATCTATCAGCATTTCATTCTGATGATCGACTATACCTAAAATACGAATTATTCGCAATTTCCAGGGCCCAAGAAAATGCACCGGGAAAATGTTAAATATAAGCCGTTAACTTTTCTTTTTCATTATTTCGCCATTTCAATGAAGGTTTTTCATAGTTGGACCGTGTATTCAAAAAAAAATGCTTGAATTTCGGTTTTCGATTAACGAAAAATTTAGAAATGCTATGATGCGGGTTTACCGGAAGACTATTTTTCGTTTTACGAAATTGTTGTTGTTGTTCGAATCATTTGTTGCAAATAAAATAATTTATGAAAAAATGCATTTATCGGTTTCTCTTATGTTCCTTTTATCGAGTAGATTCATTTTTGTAAAATAAAAAGTGTGACTCACCTCATCAATTCGAATTCGCCATCAGGCGGTATAAAACTAATGGAATGTTCGGTTTCGAATTTCGAGAGCTTGACGCACTGATGAAATTGACAATCGTCTATAACGACTACCGGTTTTCCTGAGCGTGCTCCAGTTGGATCGTCGTTAACTCCACCGAGAGTTCCAGCCCCGCCTTTCATGCCTCGAGCATCCATCACGATTTTGTCATTTATTCCAAACTTACATTCAGGCATACCCGATAAATAAGACTTCATCACCACCTGTAATAAAAAATCGATGAATTTCATTTTTCTTTCATTCCAAGCATAAACACCCATTTTATTATTGTCCCAGTGTACTTTTTAATTTGATAGCATTTCGCAGCGCTTTAATAAAGCGTTGGAGTAAAACATTGACAATAATCATTTTTCAATCAATAAGACCATGAAAAAGTAATAGAAACAGCAGATTCCTTGAATCATTACCTTGCCGGCGACATGTGCGCTCAGGACTTGACCCTGTTGGCTCATCAGTAAATTAACATACTCCAAAACATCAAGGAAAAGTTCATTTCGACGATACTTGATGCCTTCTCTTCTCCAGCCAATTTGGCCAGTGACTTGCGATGTTATCTGGGCTTGCTCTTCCTTTGTCGCCGATTTCACTCCTTGCTGAGTAATGAAAGTTTTCAATACTCCTGTGTCACAATTCTGAGGATATCCAAAGTCCAGAATTTCTGCAAATTAATAAATATAGAAAACTTTTTTTAAAAATTTCCAAGTCTGTTTTCCCAAACGAGCCATTAAATTTCAAAACTTTGTAAAAGTTCCAAGTCACTTCAACTCTATCGAAATTTTGCACATTAAGTTTGAATTTTTAAATAAAATTGTGCCCTTAGAAAATATCCATTTAATAATGTTCTCATTCACAATATTCCAATATGTAAATACAAAATACATTTAAAATAGATCAATTTTTCATCAATGGTCACTTATTCATTGATGAATGTTTACTTGTGTATTTTCAATGTGCATTTATTCTAATTTATTTTACCCAATACGTAGGTATCAATATTATCACATGGCGTATTTATTTATTTTCTAGCTACCAATAAAAAAATCTGTGAATAGAGTTCATTTGACAAAAGAAAACTGTATTTTTTATCACTGAAAGCAATGGCCCTGCCTCTAGGGAGTGTAATAATTAGATCAGTGACCACTTAGACAGGCCTGAGCAGCAGGTGCAAAGACCAGCTGTTAGGAAATGCTATTACAGGGGTTGCAGGAGAATGGAAGTTACCAAAGTGGTAAAGAACTGAGGTTAGAAAAATAGGATGGGACAAACATGAATAAATAAGAAAAGCATAGTTTTTACCATCCAGTAATTCGTAGATGAGAACAAAATTGTTCTTGATGTTCTCTTCGGAAATTTTGCCAAAGTAAGACTGCATGACATCAATGATTTTGAGCAAAAACTCAAAGACCATGGCGGCGTTGACATTTTGTTTTGTCACAGCGGCGAGCCATATGTTGGCTCTTTTGATGTGGAAGAACGACGTTCTGGCTATGTTCGTCACTGGAGAACGAACTTGCTGACGCGCGTGGATCACATTAACACGAAAAGCATCTACCGCGTTTCTACCGATATCGTCACGATAGACGCGTGAGATTAGAACCTCCCCCTTGTGGTTGTAAACAAACAGACCCCCGATCATTGTGACGGAGGATGTTGACGATTTTTCTCTTCTATGCTATCCCTGAACAGAAAAATTGTTTCTTCATGAGCCACTCATCTGTGTTTTTATATTGTACAGCTTTAAACGAAAAATACCAAACAAAATAGTTCTTTCTAACTATAACAAATATCAGATGAAAATAATGTTCAAATATTTTTATAATACTAAGTATAGTATTTTTTAACATTAATTTAGCAATTATTCTTATTGCTCAAGTACAAATTGTTGGAATGTGAAAAAATTTCGAGTCTTTCTGCCATATCTGTCAATATGAAAATTCATTGGTATGATTCCATCCCAGTAATAAATTTATTGTCAACAATTAAAGGAATCGGAATGCTTCCTCATTACGATGGATGAGAATAAATAATGATTCAATCATTAAAATTAATTTATCATATCATGCTGTCGATTTTGGCAATTATCGAAAAATGCCGCCATCAATAAAATCTCGAAGGTCCTTGTCGACCAGTCAGAGATGCTGTGGCTGAACGAATAAATTTTATTTTTTTAATTGCGTCAATTAGGATTTCATTATAAATTTGTAGAGCACGTTTAAAGATCTATATGTGCAACGGATACGTAATTATTTTAAGTTTATATATCGCGTACACGAATAGTCGATAACGCCCCATTTCATGGATGACACTTCTCTACTCAACATCTACAATGTCTTGTGAACGGTTAATAGTATCGATCGAAAGAATTTTTCTTATATTCGAAATATTCTTTTTCCCTTTCATCAATCCGCGAGATAAAAATTCTTATATTAAATAACATATGCTAAATAAATTGACCACAGTACTCACTCATCTCTCGTCCTCCGCACGTTAATCGTGAATAAACTTTATTTCTTTTTTACACTGATAAACTATCGCAGTGCCGACTTGGCGAACTGAGCGATTCAATCGCACCGACTGCCAAGTAACGAAGTACACCCACTTTTACAAACTACGCTAGTAGAATTGAAGTTCAAATCAGCATTAAAAAAACTAGTATTTCATTTAACTTCAACAAATTATTTTTATTGAAGAAATTTTCATATATTTATATCAAGGTTTCTTTGTTTCTTGTATTTATTCGATATTTTCTCACGGGTGTTCAATTTGACCAACAAGTGTGTCGTTTCCGTTTTAATGTCAAGACGCATTTCCATGAGTACAAAAATCATGAACGTTTTTTGAATTTTTTGTCTCAAGTCGACAATTATGTTAAATGTGTGTTCGGTGTTCATCGTTTTATTGTTGGCATAAAAATGATATTAAAACAATTGAGCGACTACACATTCGATTTGTAAAACAGTTTTGACTAAATCTCGCGCGAGCTACGAAATTGAATCAATTTTTTTGTACCTTATCAATGCATGTATATGATATCAAATTCTTTTGAATTAGCTGACGTTACATGCAATTTACAATTTCATAATTTTGAAGGCTGATGTAGGCCATTTTTTTTACTGGCCCACTTTTGTCAACCCATCTGTAATTTTTCCACATGAAAAATTGGACGATGAGCGTATTTATATCAATAAATGAAAACCAAAAGACAACAAGGACTCAATTTCAATTAGAAAGAAACAGTTATCATATGTTTTGTTCAAAAACTAAAACTTGAAGAATTAATATTTCGAAGCCGGCAAAAGTACAACTGGAGCATACTTTGTGTATGGACTGTACGATACGAGTCGGCTCGGCACCAGTCGTATTGATGTGAAGAGCATTGAAACACGTCGAACCGTGAAAAACTCTTCGATTTTCGAGCACGTTAATCAATGTGATGTAAAAAAATATATTTACGTAAAAAAAAATAAAACGGGGCATCCGTTTATCCGTATTTTGTTCAACTGAGAAGTCGACAAACACAGGGAAAAGATGCCGCGAATTATGATAAAGGGTGGCGTTTGGCGCAACACCGAAGTACGTTATGTCAACATAACCTGAAAATAATTACAAACGCCTATTACAAATTCAATTTTTTTGTTTCGAACAAACAAATTAAAAAACATGTTATGAAAATTCTTTGAAATTATGCAAAAAATATTTGCAGGATGAAATTCTCAAAGCGGCTGTTATGAAATATGGGAAAAATCAATGGAGTCGTATTGCTTCGCTGCTCCATAGAAAATCGGCGAAACAGTGCAAAGCTCGTTGGTTCGAGTGGTTGGATCCTAGCATTAAAAAGACCGAATGGAGCAGAGAAGAAGATGAGAAACTTTTACATCTTGCCAAACTTATGCCTACCCAATGGCGTACCATTGCGCCTATTATCGGACGCACAGCTGCACAATGCTTGGAACGCTATGAATATTTATTGTAAGCTTGATAAAAAAGTTGATAAATGTAATGCGTCACTCGTTTAACAAAGCTTTTCAAAAGGCTTTGTTTTCCTATTTAACTGATCGCCAGTTAACGCCATCATTGATGAGTTATCAATTGACCAATACTTATCTAATGAAAAGAAACTTCAAAATAATTCTAACACCGTAATCATGCATTTAAGATTTTTTTTTTCTAATTTACTGAAGATTAATGATAATGTATAGCATACAATAATGACTGCTAGAAAAGTAATGAAAATGAAAATTTTGAAATGTTTACGCTATTTGAAATTTGCCAGTAATCATTGTTTCAATAGAAATGTTGGAGAAAGTCTCACGGCACGACCATTGCCGAGTTAAAGTTCCCTGTTTTGAAATCTTTCCATGAATAGAGTGTAAAATGTGCAGCTCTTATATTATTGGAGAAAAAGACTTGACTTGACAAATATCATTTGTTTCAGGGACCAAGCCCAGAAAAAAGAGGAAGGCGAGGATGCGGCTGATGATCCTAGGAAACTCAAACCGGGAGAAATCGATCCCAATCCTGAGACCAAACCCGCTCGGCCGGATCCAAAGGACATGGATGAAGATGGTAATCTTATTAAATGAATCTCTTTAGCCCTGAATTTAATTGTTTAACCGACATTCCTTATCTATTTTTATTGCATTATGCACGCATTCCTATTATTAGTCACCTGTTTTACTATTATCAATTATAAAAGCACGATGTTGAGGTCCGAAATACACGAATGTAACGAAATTCGTTCGTCTTTTTTTATACACAATAATTTTTTTTTTTTTTCATTCGGCTTTCCAATGATAAAAATTTCGATATTATGTAACAACTAGATTTTGGGAGATTGTGAAAAAATTGCTTTATTTTCAACAGAATTGGAAATGTTGTCCGAAGCAAGAGCTAGACTGGCAAATACGCAGGGTAAAAAAGCGAAGCGTAAGGCTCGTGAGAAGCAATTGGAAGAAGCGCGTCGTTTAGCAGCTTTGCAAAAACGTCGTGAGCTTCGAGCGGCTGGAATTACAGTATCGCAGAAAAACAAACGTAAACGCGGTGTTAATTATAACACTGAAATACCATTTGAGAAACGTCCAGCTTCAGGTTTCTATGACACTTCAACGGAACACGTCGATCCACTCGCGACAGATTTTTCTCGCATGCGACAGCAGCATCTTGACGGAGAGCTCAGAACGGAGAAAGAGGAAATCGAGAGACGCAAAGATAAACAAAAGATGAAGCAACGCAAGGAAAACGATATTCCTATGGGAATGTTAAATAATGATGAACCATTAAAAAAACGAAGCAAACTTGTTCTTCCGGAACCACAAATTTCTGATCAAGAATTACAACAAGTCGTCAAACTTGGACGGGCCTCGGAAGTCGCAAGAGAAGTCGCTACAGAGAGCGGTATCACCTTGTCGGACAGTCTTTTAACCGATTATTCTCTTACGCCAAATATCGCTGCTACACCGCGAACACCCGCGGTCATCGATCGTGTACTTCAGGAAGCTCAAAATGTCATGGCTCTCACACACGTGGACACTCCCTTGAAAGGTGAGTTTCATAAACGATCGTAAATGTTCTGCCAACCAATTTATTTTTCTGTACATTTTGGAGAAAAAAAACAATGGAAAAATCAAATCAATAAATAGATAATATCGTAATGATAATACAATCGGACGGAGCTAGAATCTTAAAAAATATATTTGTGAGTTTTGAGAAATCGAAACACTGGAACAAATTGAAGTCTAGAATTTTGATTTGTTTTTAGAATAAAAAATTATTAGAATATTTGAAATATATTTCTTCAAGCATACGTTTTCTTGAATTCTCGCTCAGGAGTTAAATGAATTGTGCTTTTTATTATAATATAGGTGGATTAAACACCCCTCTGCTAAATCCGGATTTCAGCAGCGTTATTCCGGCAGCAAGTGCCATTGCGACACCGAACACCGTTTTGACAACACCGTTCCGTTCTCAGCGAAGTGACGGAACACCCTTGAATACGTCTTTCAATACACCGACGTCATTGAGAACACAAAATGGTGCAATCGTGCCAACACCAGTTCGTGATAAGCTTAACATTAATCCCGACGATGGTCTTGATGGCTCTGAAACTCCGGTTCTTCAGAAACAAGTCAAAGAACACTTGCAGGCTGGCCTTAGCACACTTCCGGTACCGCGAGACGATTACGAGATCGTCGTACCTGAAGACGAGACGAAGGAGGATGGAACAGAAGCTCCAATCGAAAATCTCATTGAAGATCAAGCTGATATCGACGCGAGAAAGCAACAAGAAATTTTAGAACAGAGTAAATCGTTTTTTTAAATTATTTTATTTCATTCTTCCCAACATTCTTACTGTCGTATTTTGTTTTTCTCGTTGTCTCACATACTTTTCGTACATATCATCCATGTGTGGATATTTTTCTAAATTTTCTATCAAACCTCTTCTTGCAATCGTAGCAATCCATTTTCTTGTTAAATATTTGGAAACTTTCAGCTCAACATTATTCGAATGTTCGATTAGTGATCGATCAGCGTTTTAGTTTTTTAATATCCTACATTGACGGTTTTATTATAAAAAATTAATCCCCCTGATGTTTTTTCAGATAAAAAAGAACTTGCACGAAGATCTCAAGTTATACAGAGAAGCTTGCCTCGTCCGGTCGAGGTCAATATGAATATATTACGACCATTAATGGATTCACCGTTGACCGATCTTCAAAGGGTAATGTTTACAAATACCATTAATTCACTTTTTATTTATAAATAAATACAAATATTATTAACCGTCGTTTTTTATTATTTCTTTTATTATTAGGCAGAAGAGCTGATAAAAAGGGAAATGATCGCGATGCTGCAATACGACGCAATACAAAATCCATTACAAACGAATAACAGACGTGGCGCATCGATTATGTCCCTGGCTCAATCTTATCTCGATCAGCATCCTTATGATAATTTTGAACAGGAAGACCTCAAAGCTGTAAGCATTTCCACCCTTGACATTTTTTTTACTGCAAAAAATTATTTTTATTCAAATTCTCAACAATGTTCAACTCGCACCAACTTATGGCCGGTTTATATTGATGTTTTTTTAATATATGTCAACAATTTCATAACGATCTACTGAATCGACGAGAGGTTTAGAGCAAAATTTTGTTTTTACCATTTTTCAGGCAGAACAACTTCTTACTCATGAAATGAACGTCGTACGAGAAGGAATGGCTCATGGCGAACTTAGCTTGGACGCTTATACAACTGTCTGGGAGGAATGTCTTTCTCAGGTAATATTTAAAAAATAATAAATATCGACGAATAGCATACGTGAATCAAATTCAAATCCGGAGGAGTTAGACTTGAAGTACATGAACATACTGTTCACAACTGTTCAGCAAGTTTCCTTCAATGATTTTTAGACCATTTTTGTTATTAATTCATATTAAGAATTAGGGCAAAAGTTTCATAAACTTTGTATTCGTTTGAAAATGTATAAATCAGGATGTATTTTAGATTTTGTATCTGGAGACTCAAAAACGATATACAAGGGCGACACTTGCTTCCAAGAAAGATCGCGTGGAAGCTTTTGAGAGAAAATTGGAAGAAAATCGGGTTCATATGACTGGTGAAGCGAAACGAGCTGCGAAAATGGAAAAGAAATTGAAAATCCTTACTGGTGGCTATCAGGTAATTCATTAATTCATTTCAGTTTTCTATATTTCAAATTATTAAGAAACAATAAAGTATTTTTATCAAACAATTATTATTTGGATGATTGATAACTACATGAAATCTATTCAATAAAAAATATTTTATTATCAATCAAAGAAAATCGAATAATTCAATTGGTGTTTAGTTGAAAAAAAGTCTCTTCCCAAATACGTTTTTAAAAAATTCTTGTTTTCAGACCCGTGCCCAAGTGTTGACCAAACAATTGCACGATCATTGGGAACAAATAGAACAGGCACATCTGGAGCTCTCGACATTCAAATTTTTGCAAGCTCAGGAAGAAGCGGCTGTACCGAGAAGAATAAACGGGCTAATGGATGACGTAACCAGGCAGACTGAGCGTGAAAAAGTTTTGCAAGCTCGCTTTTCTGAGCTCCAAGATCAGTTACAAGAGTTACAACTGCAATGAGTGAATAATCATAAAAAATAAATAAGGATGAAATACGGATGATGACGACACAAGAAATGAACGCCTGAAGAACTGGAAGAATAATTCCTTAAAATAAAAAGTCGTTTTCAAGGTAATAAAACAAACGCAAAAACAGTTATTTTCGAGTCAAATTAAAAGTGTATTTATCGCTCTATTCAATAAAACAAACGCTCCTGTTAAATCGAATAAATTTCAAATCAATTTAATAAAATGTATTCATCGCTGCATTAAAAAAAAAACGCACTTGTTTGAGCGAATAATTTTAAATAAAAAATTCTTAAAATATCACCGCTGCATTGATTTCAGAAAAAATCGAAAAATACAATACTCAGTTATTTCTTTATAGTTGTAAGCTTCATTAAGTGTATATCTTCGCTGGAATACGTTGAATCTTGTTCCGAAATTGGTATTATTTCCACTTTGAATTTGTTTTTTAATTTCGTCATAAAAATCTCCCAAACTCGAATTTGTCCCGGTGTGTCTCTCTCCTCTTGCGATAATATTGCGAAAGCTTGAGGATTTCGATTGCACAAAATTTCCAGAGTTTCGAGTAAAGGGTCTATCGACTGAAATGGAAATAATATAAACACCACCATTAGTCGTTATAGTGCCCTACATTGAATATAAATAATTAAAAAAAAAAAAAAAGACGATATTTCATGCTTTTCGAGAGCATCCGATCAAAACAATTCATGCAATAATATCCCATACATAAAAATGCGCGTTTTTTTATACTTGGTATATTATTTGCTCGGGAGCATGCCAGTGAATAGGTTAATGTTCAAAATATGAAAAAAGAATAATACCTCCGTGTAATATACACAGTCAGCCAAGAGAATAATATCCGGTGATAAATCCTCAGGAATTTCCTTTCCCCATGCCAAAACTTTGGCACACACAGAACCAACGGAACTTTTCCATTGCCCCTCATTCTCTTGAATATTTTTTTCTAATATTGGTAAAGCATTTTCTAAGTCTGTGCAGATTACCTGGGCCCTGAAAACATGGTTTTGAGTCAAAAAAATGAACTGAACACATTCTTCATGACTTGCAAATTCAAAGTCAATAAATTAAACGCATAATTAATGCGTTTAGTTATAGTTTCTCTTCTCAGTCTTCGTGTCTGTGTCGCGAGACGCAACAAGTAGCTCGTATGATTCGTGTTATTAAAAGGATTTGAAAAGAAACCGCTAATTCAAGTCTAGCGAGACATTTATACTCGTGTTCAAATTTGCTGCACTCTGTATATGTCATAACTTCGATACAAAACTTTTCTGATTACTCTTATTGTTAGTTATCTGAGTTCTCTGACGCAATAAGCTTTTAAATGCGATGAATTGAAAACATGAAAAAAAACCATTCAGAAAATAGGAAATACCCAAGACACGCGGCGGTCATCCCAACGCAACCGATCCCCGAACCTAGTTCAATAACTTCTTTTCCAGACAACCAATCCGCACCGTATTTATCATTCTGACAGCAAACATCGAGATATTTCGCGAGTACTAAAGCAGCATCCCACACTACACAATTTACATCCCCTATTTTTTGTTGATATAGAGTCAAACTGCATTCTCGTGATTCTATTTCGAATGTTCGTGTGAAAACTTCGTCCGAACCCCTCATTGTGAATAAACAAAACTTTTGCAATTCAATAGTGTTCCTGGTTATTATATTTAGGGACGTTGCAGCATTTTGACGTCAAATGTCAAATATAAAAAGAAAAGTATTTCAAACGGTGAAGGCAAGTCGCGCCGCGTAGATATATATCACGATAATGTTTTTGATATTTTAAGGCACGCAAGTTAATAGACAACAGTACGCAGTACTATCAAGTAGCAAGCCTACCATGTACTGTTTTGTGAGAATCATTCAGAATCTCATGTAAATGCACATGAGGTAACTACAGCAGCGACGTCACTGGTGGCGTAAATATAAACAAACTTAAAAGTTGCAAGAGTGGGGGGTCGATAACTGAAAAGTAGATACACATGGTTCTCGGAGTTATTCTGGCATAAAAGGAGAACAACGTATAAGGAAAATATTATTTCGAGTACCATGATAATCCCGTCACTAAATTTCCTAAACAAAATTCAAGCTGTAGCAACAACAATATAAGATAATTATTCAATTTATTGACCAAGTACATGTAACCTTCAAGTGTAGATTTTCGAATAAATGCAAATCACTTTTTTTTCATTCGTTTACACTTTTTTTGATGCAGCAATTATTCTCAGTTAGATAAAAATACCTGGTACGTTTGTTTACATTGTAGAATCACTTCATTCCGTCGATACATAATTCAGGCAGAATAACTCGAGCGTTTAAGGGAATCTGTGGAATTCGTGTAGTTTTGCGAACATCTGAGAATCTTGTAAATCAATCTTTTTGTATTCTCAGGCACATATCAACTTTCAAGCTTTCGGGCGTTGAAGGTATATAAATAATTCGTCAGTCGACAACGAATCTTGATAACAGGATAACAGCTGTGTATTGCGACGTGATACCAGATCATCAAAAGACTTCACCAGAATGGCATCAGCACAAGTAAGACAAAAATTCCTTCCTGCATCAAAATATTTTTTTAGAATTTATTCATCACAGTCTCAGATTAAAAAAAAAAAAAAAAAACAAATTTCTATTAAAATTAAATAAAATGTAACAAATTGATAATTCAATTCGAATGCAATACAAATTGAAACACAAAAATAAAATATTCTATCAAAATATCCTTGTTTCGTTAGATTGAAAAAATATTGAAAATCTATAAGTCGGTGGCTCAAAATCCTGCTTTGACGGCTGCTAAAATTACTTGGGCTTCCGAATCAGGGATTACAGTACAAAGTACTTGGTCACAGAGGAACCTTGAAAGACGCATTTCTCAAAAGTTTTCCAGACAACATATTCTCAAACCTGATCTGCAAGTTATCAATGACCTTCTCCCTGTTGATGTCTCCACTGAGTATGTCGAGTTGTTTTTTATTGCTACATTTTTTAGTAAAAGTTTTAGTAAAAGTAAAATTATCCTCACATAAGTACTTTTTCCATACGTTTTTGACTAAATTTCAGACTCGCATCTGCCCTGCTCGAAGATGGACACAAGAAGGCAATTTTGAGATCTGGGGTTGTTGACAATGTTACCAAACAATTTATCGAAATTTGGGACAGTCAGAGATTGGTGAAAAATTATGATTTATCAGCTTTGGATGTTCATGGTGATGTATATACCGATTGTAAGTCTGAGTTTAAGTATTTCAAGCTGGGGATAATTATCAGTGGATAAAAAATTTACCTTTGCTCAAATTTCATTAAATTCTGGGAATCAAAATATTAATTTTAAAAAATGCAAAAATTTTGTTCATTGTTTTTTTATACTTTCGTCACAATTTGTAGCATTTTTTTATAACGTTTTCCATCTTCCTTAGCGGAGTTTGGATCCTTTGAGTGGTCACCTGATGCAACAAAAATTTTGTATGTTGCTGAAAAGAAGCTTCCCAAAACAGAACCATTTTACAAGCAAAAACCGTTGGACAAAAAAGAGAAGAAGGACGAAGATGAAGTCTCGCGGGTAATTCTTTGAGTTTAAAAATATTTATGAGATTTATAGTGAAGATTTTACGTAGAAAAAGACATTGGAAAATACATTCGATTGTATGAAAATTTACTGTAATTTCTATTTTGAAAGCTAATTATATTGTTAACAGGGCAACGAATACCTGTTTAAACCACATTGGGGCGAACAATTAGTCGGCAAACATCGTCCGGTAGTCGTTGTTTTAGACACTAATGTTGATACAATAACAGTATTGCCTGGAATCGCAGAAAATCTTTCGCCCGGTCAAGTCATCTGGACCCCTGAAGGTGACGGTGTCGTTGGTGTGGCTTGGATGCATGAACCAAGATATCTTGGCCTTATGCACTGTACCAACCGAGAATCGTGGATTTTTCACTTAAAGAATGGAGAATACCGTAATATGAATAACAACTCACATAAATTCGATATCTAACTAAAAACATTGAAAAAAGAATTATATTTCAAGCTCTTTTTTTCGTCTTTCAGGCAACTTGTCCGACAATAATTGCGCTGTTCGTTCACCAAGATTTACGTTAGATGGAAAACAACTCATTTGGCTTGAAAGAGAATCTGGCGGTCCCCACCACAATGCTCATCGGTTAATGCGTTTAAAGTGGGAAACGCAATTGGGAAAGGTAAGCTTTTCAAGTCTGTCAGTTTTAGGAAATTTAAATATTTTCGAACAATTATAAAGGAATTTATTTAAAAATGTTGTTTTCATCATAAAAAATTGATAAAAAATAAAATAAAATTACTTTATATTGAAGAACAAGAAATTTGGTTTTATTTTAAGTTATAACTTCTTAAGTTTCAAGTTTTTTTATTAAGATAAATTTCGGGTTGTAAATTTCTCCGTGCTTGACTTTAAATTATATTATTCATCGTAGTTTTTCGAAATAAAACAACAACAAAAAGATGGTTACTATCATAATTTTATTTTTTCAGAGTGATATTCTTATTGACATCGTGCGCAATAATAAAACAATAAATTTTGGAAAAAAATTCTATGGCCTGTTCAATCGAGGGTTTCCAAAGCGTTGCTGGAGTAGCGATTCATCATATTTGTTCTTCAGCACTCCACAACAATTCGTTGTGCGATCTTACGCACTGAATATCGGTAAATATGTTGAAATAAAAACTAATCAATCAATGAAATAACAGTTTATGAATCACAAGAATAAAAGTTTTCATTGCATCGTATCCGAGCCTATAGAAATAATAATAATAAACAAAATGTCAGTTTTTACGACTATTTTCACGGGATTAAAATTAATATTATTCCATGGTCTATAGAAACGAAAATTTTGACGGAAATTGAACACGATTTGAAGACTCTCAGTATCCTGGATGTCCATAACAATATTGTACTCTTCATGGAAACTTCCATGATCGAACCTTCGGAATTAATGATTGGACAATTCAACGAGAATTCGCCTCAAAAAATAAACAGAAGTTCAATAACTCGGAGAAATCCGACCGAGGGATTCGCAAATCTTATGTATGAAACTCTCGAGCACGAAGCTCAAAATGACGACAAAGTCAGTGAGTATTCTTCACCGTTATTTAAAAAAAAGGCAACAGGTTTCCAAAATTATCTTATCTTTGTTTCTTTGTTAAATTCATTTCCACTTACAGAGGATTTCAATTCGATGTACTTTGGGCCTAAATCTGGAGCAGACAAATCTCTTCCGCTGGTCGTTGCGATACACGGTGGACCTCACGGATCGTATTCCAATTTATTTTCGATCGATGCCGCGGTCTTGGCTCTTTTGGGGTTTGCAGTACTGCAAGTAAATTATCGAGGTTCAGCTGGAATGGGAGCAGATAATATTGAATTTCTTCAAGGAAGAGTTGGTGACGTTGATGTCAAAGACTGCGTCACAGCGATCGAAGATGCCTTGAAAAAATATCCGTGGCTGGATGCTTCGCGAGTTGCTATTTGCGGAGGTTCTCATGGTGGATTTTTGGTTGCTCATCTGAGTGGACAATACAGCGTGAGAAACTTTTCATTTATGCAAATAATAATGCCATCGTAGTTTGGGTGTACATTTCCTTCGAATTATTATTTCGACTGGATTTTCATTTATGATAAAATTAAGAAAAATCGATAGATATTCACTTTTATTGGTACTCAAAAAACTTTAAAAATAACATCATTGTTTTTAAACTTATTTTCAGGATCGGTACAGAGCAGTCGTTATGAGAAATCCGGTGATCGACATCGCTGCGATGTCCACAATCTCTGATATCCCCGATTGGTAAAAACATCTTTTCATATTCGTTGATTATCCTTGAATATTATTATGTCATTCCGGTAATTAAAACGATTTGTTATTTCAGTCGCAATGCACTGACTAAAGATGAGAAAATTGCATTCCGTCACGTTCTGTAAGCATCATGTCATTCGAATCGCGATTCATTAAAAAAAAGTAACCAAAAAAAAATGTGACGAAAACAAGTTGAACGTATAATAGTTTTTGAACCGATTATTCATTGTTAATTGAGTTCTCAATGTGCGTGGTTCGAATAAGCGATACGAAATGGACCAATTGGATGAATTTCTTCTCATTTCGATTCACGAACAATTCACCAATATTTTAATTACAAAATTACGAGAAATTGGAATTTTCTGTATCGATTATTCGTAGTCAATTTCCAATGTTAGTAAAAACGTATGTTTTTTTTTCTACAAAATATTTATAT
Source organism: Campoletis raptor (assembly GCA_948107755.1). NCBI lineage: Eukaryota > Metazoa > Arthropoda > Insecta > Hymenoptera > Ichneumonidae > Campoletis > Campoletis raptor. The sequence continues at coordinate 14,256,278 of OX403623.1, forward strand.
CATTTTCAGGTGTGCAAGCGAACTGGGTATTCGCTACAAAGAGGCACTCCCACGAATGGATAGTGTAGAAGCGACTGAAATTTTTATCAAAATGCTCAAATGTTCACCTATCATTCACGTCGATAAAGTTAAAGCCCCAACCTTAGTACAAATCGGTTCGAATGATCTTCGTGTACCACCCTCACAGGGTAAACACTGGTATCAACGTCTCAAAGCCAATGGCGTTAAAACCAGGTAAGTCGTGTATCTATGTCAATATTTTTTTTCCAAGTAAGTTAATCAATTTTGAATCGATAATTTCGTATAAACATTCCAAAAGTGAACTCCAAGACTTCGATGAGAAAGTTTATTTCTTTTTCAACAAAAATAATATTATCTTTTCGCTAGTAAAAATTTAACATGACATTTATTTCATATTATTCTATTAGAATGCACGTATACGACGATAACCATTCACTCGCATCAATGACCGCAGAAATCGATGAAATAATCAACGCTGCCATATGGTTGATGGACCATACTGCCGAGAAAGAAGGACTAAATTCGATCGCATAAAAAGTCTCGTCATACGACGAAAGATTTGTTAAAAAATACTTATTTGAGAATTGATTTGGGATTTGTTTTTTTTTTTTTTTTTTTATTTACAATTTTAGTAAACTCGATAGCGAGAACTGTCACTCAATATTTTAATACTTTTTCACTTGGGTGTAAATAAATATCTTAGTAGAATAAGAAAATAAATATATTGCGGAAAGACAAATAAGTTTTGTGTAATAATTTTAATGCATTCATTACGTATTATTTACATTGGTTCGTTTCGAGACATCAAGTGGATAGCAAAAAATATGCGATCCCTCAAAACTTCCGATCCTTCGTTTTACGTTCATAAATTTTTGGTTTTGTTACAATTATCTAGATTTTCCCTTATTCGTCCAGGTTGTTCAGATTTTTCGTGCGTTCACTCATTCTACAACATAATCGTTTCCATTAACGTTTTTCTTGGCGTAAAAAAACGTGTAAATATTTCGAGAACACGCAATTACATATATTACACATAATATTAGTTATAAAATGTACCTTTTCATGTACGAATGTAAAAAATATCGCGCCATTGTAAATATTTCGTTAATAGTACATTTTTGCATCGGTAAGAAAAGTATGCAACAATGCGCACATGTTTTGTACGATTTTGCTTATAAATTCATGTCTCAAGAACTGTTTTATATTTTTCAAAGTTCTATTTCGATCAAGTGTTTTGGAAGCACATTGCAAATTCGCTGCTTTAGTAAATTTTTCTATCAAAGTACAAATTCTGTTGTCATCTTTGAAAAGTTTTCTTACAAACACGATACAAAATTGCGACTAAATTACTACCAGCTGCGTAAAGTTTTGAATTCACTGGAAAATATTAAAATATCTCGAAACGCTAGTCCGGTATAAATACAACAAAAAAAACCGTTCTGGTTCGTAGGCCGTTAGTAGTTGCAGTGTTTAGAAACTTGATTAAATTCCATTTCGAGACAAGCTTAAATTTATCCATAATTGCAAAAATACTGTTCGAGATTGCTTAATCGTTATGTTACGTTCGTGATAAAATGAGCCCTTTTATATGGATAAAGAGACCATAAAATTACACAGAAACAGTACCAACGAAATATCTTGATCCCAACAAGGAACGACCATCTTTTCGACGTCCTCGAGTTTATAATATTGACAACAACAAAAATCGCATATGCCTCCCCACATTTTACGATATCGAGTTTATGTCGTTTTGGTGTTTCAGTATCGAGCAATGAAAATCACGGCGTATCGTTGTATAATATATTGTGTAAAACATAGAAAAACCTTGTTTCATTATTTAATATTGTCTAATTAAAACATTAGGCAATAGTACGTTAACGCCGATTAAAACAATGTTTTAATTTCCATCGTTATAATGCAACGAAATCCTGTTTTTTTCTTAGTAACCTCCAAATATTATCGATAACATTAGTCAATAAGAAAAAATTATACAACGAATTTGGGAGCAAAGAAGGTTCAAATGAAAAATTGTTACGATTGAAAAAGTTACGATTCATAATGAGGAAAACAGAATTTCGTTGCACTCGAACGGTGCAAACTTGGATACGTTCGTTTACTGCCTTAAGTAGCGGGCGGATTGGATTGTTCAGGAAACAACGAGTCGTAGCTAGGCGGTAAATCTTTGTCCAAAACTGAAGGTGCTGTGGCAACTTGAAGCATCGGATCAACGACTACCGGTTGATTTGCAGAACCGGCGGCCTCGCGCTCTATTCTCGATAATCTATTATCTTGTCCACTCGGTCCAGCGCAATCGGAGGACCAACACAATTTTTTATTTCTTCGACATATCCATAATCCCATAATGAATATAACGAAACATAATATCATAGTCGTGACAGCTCCTATAGTCACTTTTGTTCCCGTACCGTTGCTCACAATGTCGTAAGGCTTTTCACAATTCTCTTCGTCGCGACATATCGCCTCAGGGCAATTCACGATCCCGTCACAAAAGTATTTTGTCCATAAACATATGGTGTAATTCGTTGTGGATGTGTACTCGGCACGATTTTCTTTGATTTTATCACAGCCTGAAAAAACACAGAGTTTTTATTTTTTAAGTTTGAATTACATTAAAGGGTAACGAAAAACCTTTTTCTACTGAACAATTACTTGAATTATGTTTCAGATTTTTTGCGTTAATAAAGTATAGAACGATGTCTCAGAACAAAGTTTTAGCAACTTTTTTCTTACTTTTATACGGTGTGTAAACAATCGCAAGGTCAAGAGTCTGGTCGTTTTCCAACGGAGTTTTTGAGACAAATATGGTAGTTTCAATTTCTCCTTCAATGTCAAATTCAGCAGCGTCTCGGTAAAGCTGAGTATCATGTTCTTTATCCCAATCGCAGCATTCCTCCTTCATCGGTCTGTATGTCACCTTTCTTCGATCTATCTGGTCGCAAAATTTGCGTGTTGTGTGCCCATCTTTTCTTTTGAACTGGACGTTAAAATAGAAATAAAAACAAGTGATCAAACACAGTCCCAATCGCTTCGGAAAATTTATTTTATGGATTGATGTTGCGACAATCGCAGATACTATGAGTTTGATGACATTATTTCTTGCACACAGGAGAATATATTTAAAATTTGATCAAATTAAAGTCAGTTAGTTAAAATGTCAAAAACGAATTAGAGTTAAATTGAATGTAGAGTTAGTACATAATGCTTCATACAAATTTTTACCTTGATATAATCCAAACACTCAGTGCCATTCTTCCTCAAAGACATATTTTGTATGACTGCGAACAAATGCTCCCCTTTGCGAGCTTTGAAGATAAATTTGCATATTTTGTCAGTTTGCACCTGCCAATGATCAAATGTGTTCAAAGGCCTGACAATCGCAGCAGAGTCAGGACCATCAAAAAGTTGTAAAGATGTACGTTTTTTACCCAGTGGATCACAAATTTCTTTTTTCTCTAAATGATCTGCAGAAAAACAAACAATCCTCTTTTCAAATTACGTGTTGTTATTAGTTCTTATTTCTACTTTCATTATAATTTTTAAAAGACCTATTTTATAGAAACTGAAGAAAAAAGTTCTATAAAAAAACATCGAATGTTTCAAATTCGCGTTTCAAACGATTAGTGAGTTATAAGAATAGTGATTAAAAAAGAATGAATAAACAAAAAGTCTCTAAAATGTAACAAAATCATAAAGTTCGTCATATATAACCACAAAGGAACCAGTGAAAGAGTTGAAAAGTAAGGTTATGTTATAATTTCTTGATAATTTTTCGCAATGTATGCAAAATTTGCGAGGAAATAAAGTTTCAATGGAATGTTCAGAACTCTGGAATAAAAAGTCTCAAAATAATCTTTTGAAATAAACGGTTTCCTGATCAGTTTGACAGCTGAGAAATTCTCACGTCAATGTCAAGGAATAAAAGTTTAAATCAAAAGAATGCCAAATATTTTCGTTCAAATATATTGTACATGTGAAAAGTATTCCCCTGTTGTGCTAGCAAACAATCAACTCGATTTCTTTCCGTTTATTCCATATATCGCATTTCTGTAAGGTGAAGGTTAATGACACGTAAACAAGATTACAGAGACAGAGAAAGAGAGAGAGAGAGAAACGACAAACTTACGTTGGGTGTATCCTTCCAAAGCAACGATCAAGTTTAGCGTCAAAAGTAATCCGTAAACGAGCTTCGAATATTCGTACTCAGCCATTTTTACCCTTGTTGTTTAATCCAAACGTCAAAATGCTATCGATGCCATTTGGAAGCACTGTGTAGTTACTATAAAAGTTCCAAGAAGTCCGTTGGTTGCTTCACTTTATTTTTATTATTTTATTATTATTGCACTCGGAACTGCTCGAAATCGAAGATGAAAAAATTCAAATAGTAAATTTGGCTACCCTTGTGGAGAACGTCGTGCGTGAAGACGTAGTTTCTAAAGAGACACAAAGCGAATTATGTTTATATCACGTATACGGGTTTTTATTTATTGCTCATGTACTCAAGAAATACAGAAGGAAGAACGTCACACAAGGAACGTTTGAAAAACAAGCACCACGGGGAGAAACCAGTTTTCTTTAATCGCGATGTCATTTACCTACGAAACTATCAATCCCGTGCGTATGTACGACACCTTTGTGTTTGTATTGACAGATGCGTCGCACAATTTTGATATCCCTTCGAGCGACCACACGATCCGACCATTTCTCCCGTAAGACTAAATGGGACTGATCTGATAAGACGAAAAAAGGAAAAGCGCTCAGGAGCTCAACTAGAGTATGATGAGCATGAGCGCAAGAAGTAATACGATACCTCTCCCATCTATCACGTTCTAATGTATCAACCACTCCTTTATGTCAACTCCGTATTCGTATTTGCTCTCTTGCTTTTCTCTCGCTATATAGTTTTGCATTTGCCCCTGATTCGCCCTTTTTCTGGGAGATGTTTCAGCAGTCACGTTACTCCCGTTTCAGTGGTGAAAATTAATTTCAAAAGATTGCACATGATAATAAATGTACAAGAAAATTCTTTTACCATCATATGATAATTGGACGATAAATTTACGCAGCCTTTTTCAACGGCTATCCCGCTGGCAATCCTTGGAAGCCTTGGAAGATACATATACCTAATTTGTATTTATAAGTCTCCATAACCTTAAAGTAACAAAATATATATATTTTCTACTATTCAAAACATCAAAATAATAATACGTTTCATTCTAGTCCCCCTCCCCCGCACATATTATTTTCATTCTAGTAATTTGACGATATTTACAAATTAGTACAAATGAGTTTCTTGTTTAACATCGTTAGAAACGCTTTCATTAAAATGCTCCAATTAATTTGGTTCAGTAAACGTAAAATATCGAATTCATTGAGTATTTACGTCAAAACAAATACTGGCAATACGCTTTCTGTCGATCTTGATCCAAAATGGGATATAAAAAATGTCAAGGAAATCGTTGCTCCAAAGATGGGAATATCGCCGGACGATATAAAAATTATATTCGCTGGAAAAGAACTTCACAATTCAACAATTATTGCTGTGAGTGTTTTAACACTTCAATTATGTGCTTATATTACAGGGTGCCTCCTACGACCAATGGTAAAAAATGTAAACCTTGGTCTAGAACCGAATTTAAAGTCACGCAATCCACTATAATAATGGTTGCCCCTGGATGACTTATCAATTATTAAACTTGGCAGATATGTGTTCTTTTATCAAATTCTTTAAAACAATTTGCCTTAGCTCTAGTTTTTCAACAATAACTCATAATGAAAGCAATAAAAAACACATAAAAGTAGTAAACAACTCGAATTTGAAGAACTAATGGAATACGAAAATATTTGAGTTTAAAACTTGACACAAACATTATTTACAATTTTATCTCTAAGGAATGCGACTTGGGACAACAAAGTATACTTCATGCAGTAAGAGCACCGGCGCACAAAAAAAGTCGAAACAATAATTCAGCGGATCCTATTGAAGAGTCTATGTCTGAGGGATCGGAATTGAATGACAGTGGTGGAAGACCGATGAACGAAACTTTGACTGATTTGTCTTTGGAAGAATTGAACGAGAAAGAGACAATTACCAAGCAAGGTTGCTTTTTTTAACAATTTATCCCACAAAAATGTGGAAACGGCTTGAGGAAGATCGTTCCTCCTTTATATTAAATTTTCAGCTGATATTAAGATTCGAAAAAACTACAGAACTATCTTGAGAGAAAAAGAGCTGATATTCGATTTTGTGTCCTTAAAATTTGACATTCTATATTTTCTATAAAATTTAATGTTATTTTCGACAGAACAGCAGGGTGAACGTGCCCATTTCTTCGTCTACTGTTCGACGCCCTGTAAATCGGTTCAAGCTGGAAAGCTGCGAGTGAGATGCGCGAATTGTCAAAGTGGAGCAGTAACAGTCGATCGAGATCCTCAATCCTGGCAAGACGTTCTTCAGCCACGTAGGATAACAGTTCACTGCGAAAACGATGCTTGCCAGCCAAATTTCGCATCTGGAGACGAAACGGACGCTCCAGTTCTTTACGCACATTTTTTCTTCAAATGTGCGAATCATGCGAGTCTCGGTGAAACTGATGAGGCTGTTCCTCTCTATTTAATAAGACCAAATTTACGAAAAGTTCCGTGTCTCGCTTGTACGGATGTCAGGTTGATATGAAATTGAAATTTTACCAATTCACAAAAAATCGTCATCCATGTGATTTACAATTAATCCATTCATTTTTTTTCCCTACCGTTGACAGAGAAACCGTTCTCGTATTTCCGTGCGAAGCTTCCCACGTTACGTGTCTCGATTGCTTCAAGGATTATTGTTCAGTACGATTGCGTGAAAGACAATTTGAATTTGACAACGCAAAAGGTTATTACACCTTACCTTGCCCAGCCGGATGTCCGAATTCCTTTATACCCGAAGTTCATCATTTTCATTTGTTAGACGCTCAGCAGGTAAATGTTGTTTATAACTCGTTCAAAATAAAAATGTGAATGAGTTTTTACTTCTAGTGACTCGCTCTGAAAATTATTTAAAATAAATTGGAAACTCTACTCGTGTTGGCGAAAATGTTGGCCTCAATTTATACTTCATTAATTTTTTATTAGTTCGTAGATTGTCGTTAATAAATTGTGTCTTTTGTTGATATATTTAAGTACGAGCAGTATCAACGATTCGGAGCTGAAGAGCACGTTCTGAGAGCCGGTGGATTATTGTGTCCTCAGCCAGATTGCGGAATGGGAATAATACCGCCGACTCTGGACGGTACGAACGACGAACTGTGTCGCAGAATTCAGTGCATCGGTGGCTGTGGTGTACGTACAATAAAACTGATCGTCAATCTCGATTTTGTCGGAAAATTGTGAAACTAACTGCTTTTTTTTTACTGCTTTCCAGTATGTATTCTGTAGGAGATGTTTGCACGGCTTTCACGTGGGTGAATGCGACACTCAACAACCGGCAACGTCCAATTCTATGAATGGACCTGGAGGATACGCAGTTGATCCTCTCAGAGCTAAAGATGTAAGATTTCTAAACAAATGAAAACATTTGTTGTTAAAGGCACAATATTTCAATTTTTTTCATTATTCTAGGCAAAATGGGACGAAGCGAGCAAAAAAGTAATACAAACTTCAACTAAACCCTGCCCGAAATGCAGAACACCCACCGAAAGAGATGGTAAATTGAATTTGACAAATGATTCATATTTTTCAGTTCAAAAATATTTCTTTCATTCTTTAAATAACGAGACCGGTGGTACCGACGAGCCACTATGTAATATTTCACATCGTTGGTTAAATCGAAATTCAAGGAACTTCGAGTCTATATTTTGTTTATTGAGCCTTTGAGCCTAAATAAGCGAAGCGACAGATCTAGATCCTAAATGTAATTAATTGCATATTTACCAAAATCAATTTTGTATCTAGAATTGTGACTTTTTTTTAGGAGGTTGTATGCACATGGTGTGCACAAGAGCGGGCTGTGGTTTCCAGTGGTGCTGGGTCTGTCAAACGCCATGGACACGAGATTGCATGGGCAATCATTGGTTCGGCTAAAAGCGCAAGAAAAAAAAAGAAAAGAAAGATACGAATAACATGAGGCATAGTAAAACTGGCTGTCAATCTCAGTAAAAATGGAACACAATATTAATAAACGTACAAAAATATGATAAAAACCATAAACATATCTAATAAAAGAGGTTATTTATATAAAAGAAAAAAAAATACAAATGGAAATATAGATTGAAGGAACTGTGGATCGTCGTATATTTACAGAGCAATATAGTTACAAGTGCGTAAGCGATAAAACAATATAACAATAATATTATTTCTATCAAGGACGGAATACATTTGATTATTCTTTTCTCTTTACTTTTTCTCTTTAATATATAAATATTTGTTTACAGACCCTGAGAGATCGTTAAGTAAATAAGATTCTGCTTGGAAGAATCTATTTAGCAGTCTAACGAGAGTGTGAATGTCGTCAAATAGCTGTGGTTTGAGTGGCGGGAGGTGGAGTTAAAGGAGTCCATGCGGATTGTGAGTCGTTTGGATTTGGATCTTGTTGATGAGAATGACGATGATCGATGACGTTGGTAACGTAGCGACGATCCGAACTTTCAACTTGTACGTCATTCGTCTCGGTATTCGGTTGATCGGTATATCCGATATCCTGGTGATCTTTGGAAGGATCGTATTGCTGTTCGTTGACCGATTGTGGCGAAGCGGAATCGGTTTGTTGCGAATGAAGGTGAATAAGCTGACTCTGTTGATGATGATTGTGATGTTGATGTTGATGGTGATGCTGCTGCTGTTGCTGCTGATGATGATGATTTTCGTGATGACCCATCGGTGGCTGTTGATAACTTTGAGAATAATCTGGTTGCTGTTGACTAGCTGACGGCGATGGCGATGAAAGATTCGCGTGTTCACCGAGTTCCGATGGATGTTGAAGAGTCTGATGCAAACCTGAACCCCCCGATGGATACGATGCTATTTGATGATGAAGATGAAGATTCAAATTCAAATAAGACTGTTGTTGCTGATGCTGTTGCTGCATTTGATCCGATACCGTTGAAGGATGGAGCCAAACTGATGAATCAGCGCCATGCACATGCTCATGAGGACTCGAGTTACAATTTGCAACGTTCTGACCACCCGACGGAACGTACAAAGCACAAGAAGTCGTTGTTCCCGTTGTCGTCGTCGTACCCCCGTGTCTACCCAATACACCATGAGCGTATGGTGAACCCGCAGTTGACGATGATGTCGGCGATGGCAACGGCGACGAAGACCATTCGTGCGATAACGTTGGATTCAACGTTGTCAACTGCTCTGGACTACGCGGCGACCATCCTGTTGCTGTTACGTATGCCGCTGAGTGGAGAAGAGGAACCGGACTGTAGGGATCGACGTGTTGTTCTGTAACAAGATTATTTCATATTTATTTATATTTCTTCTTCTTTCTTCTCTCTAGATTCCATTATTCATTCGTAAATTTAGTCTACAAATGGTGTAAATCTTTTTTTTTTAAACCATATAATTTACACCGTTTAAATATTAACTTATAATAAAAAGATTTTTGTTGCTTTTCAATTATGTACATCTGAATATTATCCATCACAGGATATCGTAGTTTTCATCGTTGGAACATATTTTAGACTCAATTTATTTATTCAAAAATATCTTTACTGTGGAATGTCTCAATTCCGAAACAATTTTCAATTTTCAATGGAGTACAATCTACTCCAAAATTTCATAAATTCTATGCTCATTTATTCATTTTTAAAGCCTCACCTTTTTGGCTCTTGAGTCGATAAATCGATAGTAGAAAGAATAAAAGATTTTTCACAAAAACCTTTTCACTTAATTTTCAAAAGTCATGGCTCAAGTTCATTTCTCTTGAAAAAAATAAAATAAATTTCGTATTCTTACCATCCTGCAGATATTTGTGTCTAATCGTATAAGGCGATGGTCTGCATGAATTCTTGTGACTACTGGATGACATTGTACACGATGAGTTTGTAAGATTGTTGCTTGAATTTTGAATCTGGCTCTGAGCAACTGCTATTGTCGGGGGTGAAGCACTGTACTCGTAGCTCATTGATGGTTGCGGAAGAAACCATGCGCTTGTATCTGTGTTACGTTCGTAATTTGAAGAAAATTATATTAACATACATTTTTTTGTAAAGTCAAATGAAACTAATGAGCAAAAATGAAAAACGAGTAAATTGTGAAAAAAAAATTATAAAAATATATTTATTTACATTGAGGATAAGATTGCTGATCAGTTGGCCTTTCCTTGGCATCGAGAAACGCTTTTGCAAATGGATTATACTTGATCTTCAAACTCGTTACTTCTTCGTTCTGATAAGCCGTCACAGCTATGAATTGGGTCTCCGGAAATCGGTACGTCAGAACCTATCGAATAAATAATTAAATTCACATGAAATTCGAAATGAAGATAAAAAACAAAATCAACGAAATTGAATCATCGTTTAAAATTTGTTCTTTTTTTTCTATTTATTCTCACATTTTACAAACTTGTTTTTGGATAAATATGTTGAAGAAATAGATGCAACAATAAATAAAATTTCACCGTTCTTTGCTCCTCGGCTCCGACCCGGACTAGATGAACTCGTGGCTCGTATTTGTGCAATGAATTCAGCATTATTTGACCATTACCATTCGATTTGTTCGTAAGTTTAACTTTAGCGAATGAAACAGCCTCTTTCATCCAATGTGCACCAAAATTTGGGCTTTCTGGATGAATGTAAATCGGATTTGGAGGAGCTACTTCGGCTTTTCCACCTGGTACCCATTCACCATTTACATATTTCCACCTTCCAAATTGAAAAAACAAACGGCAACGAGAATGAAAAAAAGAGAAAATGTCTGTTTGCCTTTGATTGATGTCTATCAGTGAATTATCAATGAAATCGATTTTTTTAAATCAATTTACCTGTGTGGATCAATTTGAACGAATTCTAGAAGCAACGTATACATTGCCGCAGGCTCGAGACCCCTAGCAACGACCTTTACAACCGGAAACATTCTCCTAGAAAGCGCGAAATCCGGAAAAGGAGAAAATACAACAATCATTATTGAGTACACTGTTTTGGACCAGATATTAATCTTTTCTTTTCTTTTTTTTTGTAATTGTACGGAAAAAGTGATAGAACTTGTGCAGTGAATTTTTTAGTACGGTTGACAGAAGATTGAAAAATTTAAACATCAATGAACGAAGCTCACTTTCGGGATTGTCAAAAATGTTCAATCAATCGAAAAATTTCAATTCATCGCTATTTTTTTTCATGAATAAAGGCACCGGAAACTTTTTCATATACTTGATTACGTTTTTTATATATTGGTTCGTGCTTTTGAAATGTTTTTAGAAATCCAACAATTCTCGTCTTGTATGCTCGCTCGGTTGGAATCACTGAAGCAATTATAACGATCGTTAATAAATAATACCGTGAGAATTATTACACCGGTAATCGTGATACTCAATGCCACGGCCGTCAAGGATCATCATATATTCGCGTTTTAATAATTCTATGAAAGCAATATCGCGAAAAATATAGAAATGCGATGAACACTTGATGTACAAAAATATTCGCAAATTCTCAAGTTCAGAGACTGATCATTTTTATACACAAAAATTAAATGAAAAAGCAAAAACATTATTTAAAAAAAATAAAAAAAATTGAAGAACACAGATAACAGAAAAAAATTCAGTGAAAAGCATTATATGTCAAGAAAATAATAAGAGATGAAAACGATACAGAAAAATAATTAAATTATCATCTACAGCACAATTACTCAATGAGTTTGATGTAAACAATTTAACACTGACACACGAACCTTCCATTCTTTGTAACTATCATCTCGTTCGTAATGCATTGAAATCTCGTCCACAATTCACGATCCTCGAGTGATAATGAAAGAGTTTGATTCGGATTGCCGCATTGTTGAACGTTGCTCAATCGTTCGTGATGTCTTTCCTCTCGACCATCGTGATCGCGCTCATTTTCGCAACAATTCCCGGTCGATCGCGAAGGACTGTCAAGTTCCGTTACCGAGGACGAGACTGTCGACTGCATCGCCGAACCTTTTTCATTTCGAAAGAACCGTTTTATATTTTCACAACTTTACGGGTAGCTCATTGTTTTAATTTTTAATTTTATTGAGACATATTGAAAGTTTGAATAGTTTGAAAGTTGAAATTTGGTAAAATATCATATTTTTACATTTTAATGTATTATTGAAGGAAAAAATATTCAAATATTCAAATTCATCTTCATATTCGACTGATTGAAACTCTTGTTAATGATAAATCGAATAATTTTTAACTGAACACTTCGAACACGTGAGATAAATCGAGACAAGAATTTGAAATTGTAGTTGAAAAACACAAAACAATAATTGATAAATGTGTCTCACAAAAACTGAGTAAATTGTAAAATTTTCTTATCGAAAGTTTAAAGAAACGAAATTAATAATTTGATAATCATTTAAACACAGTGATATCGTTGATTTAAAAAACTAAAGAAACACTTAAATTAATGGACACGACACAACGAGAGATGTTAAGAGCACACACGAGTAAAATGTTAATTCCATTGAATAAAAATTTTCCATTTCTTCGTTTCATTGCGTAGTATTCAAAGTGAATTTTCGTCGTCGCTAAGTTAGCCCCTCATTGATTATCACCTGACAAAGCAGGATCTATATAAATACACAATAATAGAACTGCTACAAAGTGCACAATACATATTGGAAGCGACGACGAGAATTAAACGAAGAAGAAGAAGTGGAAAAAAAAAAACGAGGATAGAACAATGACTCATAGATTTGTCGATTACCGAGATATTTCCGAAGTTATAATCGAATTACACTCCGTCTCACTCGCGGAATTTCTCGTGCAGATAGTAGTTGGTAACTCGCGTGTGATAAGTAGAAAAAAAAATCAACGAGGTATAAGAAAAAAAAAAACAAGAACAAGCAAAAATATGTTGGAAGTTAAATCCTTGTTCGAGGTATGTTGCTCGAGGATATGCACTTGTAACACTTGGGCGCGATATTTCACACTAGACAGTGAACTATCGACGAGGCACACTCGTCACTCAACGGTCCACTTCTTCTTCTTCTTCGTCTTCGATCAGAGGTACCACCTTCTTGTTCTTCGCTCATTCGACAGAAGAACCAAGAAAGAGAAGACAATACAAAATAAAAAAGGAAGAAAGAACGAAAAAAACTCCTCCTTCGAACTTACACGAGTGTTTAAAAAAAAAGAAAGAAATTTAGCTGACAGAGAAGAGAATTCTTAGGAGCCGAATGTATGGAAGCAAACGAGTGTCAATTAGAATTCATTAGGATCGTTTGGTTGAAGCAACATGGCTTCTACAAATCCATCCTCGATTGGACGATTATTTCGAGTTTTGTTGCTCTCCACATAAGCTCATTGGGCACATTTCATGTTTTCACAGTCTCAACACTCTCGAGACACGCCTTTTTTACGACACGTTTGCCAATCATCAAACAACGCTTTTTTTAGGCCCCTGATGACCATAAGATAAAGATGGAGAGAGAGAGAGAGAGAAAGGATAGAAAAAGGAAAAAGTTAGAACGATGAAAGAAGAAAAAACACGGACCAGAGAGGGAAAATTGTTGTTTGTTCATCCGGTAAACGCCCATTGCTATTTTGTATTTCTTCTCTTACACCTGTAACAATAAAATAGCAGGAATAGAAGGGGTTTCAGGCTCGACTATCATTCCCTCATTTTTCAATAGTTTTTTTCTGTTTTTTTTTTTTCGTCTTCTTCAAGTTTCGCGTAATTTTGTTAATCGCCCAACACGATTTCTCTCCTCACTCTTCCTTCTCTCTCTTTTTTAACTCTTCTGGTCGACTTATATTCACATTTTCTATTACCCGATGTGAGATTGCCACGAGAGTCGACGATAGAGAGTCAAACGAGTCACGAGGTTTTTACCTGTTTCCTCCTCTTTTTTTTCAGTTTTTTTTCAATTACGTGGTTTCGTGTGAACAAAGTAATCAATTCTCATACAAAACAATTACAATATCAAAACGACACATTAGTGGTTTTTGTTTTTTTTGTACTAGTGCAATTTTACGTGACTTTGAAATTACGAGTGAACATTTTGTTGATAAAAAATTCTTGATAATTCACCATTTTAGGAATATTCAACTTTAAATTAGTGAAAATTAAATAAATTTTGTTGTGTTTCAAGTGACATAATATTTTTTCGGCAAAAATTCCAATAAATCCATCATTTTCGGATCTTTATGAAGATAATCTTTACAAAAACAGCCAGAAATCGTTTGATGAACGTGATACTTTGGTTCGTCGAGAATGAATATTTAAATAATAACGCAATTAAATGGCGTCTATTATTTCTACGGTGATCAGAAATGAGAGTGAGTAGAAAAAAAGTATTTATTTCTCCATATGATTTCAATTATAAATATATAAAGATATATGAATTGTATAAACGCTGAAACCCTTGAGCAAACAAATGCCATATTATTTTAATGGAGTTTTGAATTGAGCGGAATTTTTTTTTATTCACTCATCAAAAAATATGTAATTGTACGAAAAAGTAACGACAAAAAAAAATGATTCACTTTTTTCTGGCCTTGTATTCGCGAGGAATAATAGTGACTACGGTGAGCGAGACGTTTCGTAAATAGTTACTGAAAAATAAGAATCCAAATGTAATGAGAAAAATCAACAAAATGTGCACGAGACAGAATCGTCTAGTGCGTCTGTACATATATAATATTAAACGAAATGTTTGACCAGGGCCATGAGCTTGTTTGCGATCTTTTTTAGTTTCGTCTGTAAAGTTTCTATATATATGTATATAGTAGATTTACGGGATAGGCGAGGGCGATATTTGCTCGTGTAATTTCATAAAATTTTTCAAATTTTACTTGTTCACAATTTATTCACGAATATATCGGTGTATTTGACGTAAAAGAGTACAAAAAAAAGTCTTCAATGATAGAGTCGTTTACTGAACCGAGTTTCATGTATTTGTGGATTAAATTTTTTTTTCATTCCATAAAAACAATCCGTAAACTCGAATGAAGTAATTTAGATGATTTTTTATTTCACGATGAAAATCCAGGAGGAAAATATATTGTTCCGGAACTGAAATATATTAATAATTGAATAAAAAAATGAAAATAGACGAATGTTTATACCAATAATCAGCAGCATAAACTTCAGCAGTTGAATGGATTTTTTTTTTTCACCAAAACTGTGTCATCAAAACGCTTGTTTAATTGCTTGAATCATGAATGTCATGTTCCTTTGATAATTCTTTCATAAAGCCGCAACTTCCAGTAGGAAGGTATAAACAAACATATGTGTCTGTAGACATGTATACATTTGGATTGAATTCATATGTTTATGGGAGTTACGTCCTTAAGTGTACAAGGCACAGAAATTATCCGCTCGTGCTTCTGCATATCGGCTGTTTGCTAGGATCAAAAGATACAGGAAGAAAAGAAAAAAGACACAATCACACAAATGGAAAGTGAATATGTACGCGTGTGTGTATAAGAATATAATATATACGTTGGTGTTAAGGAAGGTAGCCCCCGTAAGGACTATGAGGGTCATAAAAATTCTTGGGTTAATCAATGTTTAATGTTGCGCGCGGGTTTTCCTCAGTGAATTTTTACAACAGCCTCACCGGAGGAACACGGTTGCCTGATCTCTCTTCTTTCTCTCTCTCTCTTTCTCTCTCAGAACGCGATTGCTGCTCCTGCGGTTGCTCGATACGACTGCCGCCGGTTTTTTTCTTCTCTTTTTATTTTTTTTCTTCTCTCCTCTTTCTTCTTTTATTCTTCGTCGTGTCTCTCTTTCCAATTTTTTTTCTCTTCTTTCTCTCGAATCCCTATCGCGTTTACTAAAAATACTAAATATCGTTGTAATAATGTACTCTCAGGGTGGACGAACCGAAAGACACCAACCACGGATTTATTATATTATATTTGAGGGATGCCGCCGAGTCGGTATGAAGAAAGCAAGAAAAAGAGATGAAAAAAAAAAGAAAAAAAGAGGAAAAAAAAACACCAAGCAATGAATGACAAGATACCTGACGCCATACTCATCACTACGTTTTGCCTGAAATAATAAAACAAACTTTATTATACTTTTCGACGACAAAGGAGGAAAATAATGCTCTCGTGTCCGACACACGTCACTATACTTTGTCGTTCTCTCTATCAATGAATATTATATTATTTTGGGAAACACATATCGTAACAGGAAATAAATAGAATCGAGAATTCAAATTACGACCCAATGATGCATCAACGATTGTATATTTTTTTTTTAACGATTAAATTATTTGTTTTTTTTTTTTTTTTTTTTTTTTTTTTAATCTATCAACTAAACTTTTGTTTATAATGGTTTAAAAGTTTGCACCGTTGAAAGGCAACATAAAATCTCTAAAGGACTCCATCACGTCTCGAGATGCCAAAATATTTTGTTGTAGACTTGATTTTTTGATGAAGTTAAGGAACATCTCGTTACGATTCAATGATGCAAACTTCGACATTTGAATTTCATTAACAAATTTCGTTATAACGATTTTTCAAAGCTATTTTTTACTTCGGAGTCGACGATGTTTCTCTAACTGGTGAATGATTTTCTTGATTCGATCGAGAAGACAAATTTTCTGGCTCAACAATCTCTTCGTCGTTTGACTCGGTTCTCTTCTCGCGAAAATTGTGTTCCATACCACGATTTTCATGTAACGCATAATTAACACAACTACTTGTGCTCGAACCGCTGCAATTACTCTCGCTGTATTCTCGTCGCTCGTGATGATGATCACGAGAGCCCATAAGTTTACAATTGTTCTCGCGAACCAAAAACGCTCCGCTCGGTTGTTCGATTAATTCACTATCGCAATCTTTCGATACTTTGTTGCTCGTTGCGTGGAGCCAGTCCTGCTGATTGTGACGATGCGAATAATCGAGAAATCCGTAGCCCTGGAATTCATCAAGTACGAACTATTCGTTTATATACTCGTTTTTTTTTCCAAAAATTCTAGTCACAATTCGCTAGAAAACTATGATCAACTTTTGTTTCAAAATCGAAAAAAACTTCAGCATCATCATTGTCCAATTAAGCTACAAAATACTTTTACTTTTCCGAGGGCATTTCCAAGACACTATAATGAAATTATGTGCAAAGTTTCAAAAAAATTCACAGTCCCGTAATATCGATATTGGCAATCAAAGATTGAACATTTTTCCCGCGGTTTTTATATGAGGAGCAGTAGAAAAATTTACGTTCCACTACACAACTCCGAAACTTTTCTTTTTTTTTTTCTCTAATTACAAAGGAAGAAAACTTACCGATTTGGTGTCTGGCAGATTGGGAACGGTGTTATGTGCCGGAATGGGTGCGATCCAAATGCAATCGTCCGGTAGAATTTGTTGTAAGATTTGTTCCTCGGTTGTCAAGTGTGGGAATCCGAGGGAATTTGTGGAACAAATGCCAATTTGGGAATTGGTTGGAAACGGGAATATCGAAGCAGATAGGAAGCCATCGGGTATCAACTACGATTGGGAGAAGGAAAAACGTATAATTCTCTCATAAAGAACAAAGAATTTCTTTTTATTCGACATTTTATATTTATATACATATATATATATCTATATATATGTGTGTGTGTTTATATATATGTATATAAATGTTTATTCTCCAATATTTGTTTTTGTTCTCCACTTGTTACTTGGGACGCGATCTGTGATTTGACTGCGCATCGATATTCAAGAAAAACACGTGTTCATTTCGAACAATTTGAGAATTTGATTTAGTTGATTTTCAATTGTTTAATTGTTCGTTTATCTAAAATTTGGAAGAAGTCGGAAGCGACGTTTTATTTTAATTTTTTGTGTAGACAAATAATGTTTAATGACTTAATTCTTCCTGAACTGTTCCAACATGTATTATTATTGGTTCATTTTGACCAACCATATCGTACTTTTTGCAATATTGTTACAATCTACATTGGATGAATTTTCAACGATATTTGCAAAAGCACAAATCTGTTGCAGATTATTTAAACTATAGGTCCTTAGTACGCATAGTGCCTGCCTACGGTTACATCGTAGATAAGACTTTGATAGATTTGCAATTATTTTTGTTCCTTCCGACGATTTTTGTGTAACACGAGTATATTTATTTTTTATTACAATAAAAAAAAAAATTGTAACTCAGACTGTCTGATGAATTTTTCGTTTGTCTACTATTTATTTGTTTCTTTTATGATAATATTTTATTGAATTAGGAAAAATTAATTAGTACGATATACATTTTTTCTCTCTCTTTCTTATTTTTCTTTCTCTTTTACGACCGATTGCCCCGTTTTCACAAGCGAGGCAATTCTCGCATTTTTTATTTATTTCATCAATAACACTAAAAGTACAGATTATTCATTCGTTTCATATATGCACATCTGCCTTGGACACACAACCGTTATTTATTTGGCATGGTATTTATTTTTAACCATTTTCTTTATCCTGTTGATTTTTATATATTTTTTTTATTTTTACAATTCTTTTAGATCGCTCCATATTTCATTTGTCGTGAATTTTTTCCTCTCACCTTTATTCCTTTTTTATAGCTCGTATAAAGTGACGTTCAGAGTCGAATTTCTCAAAATTCTTTATTCCTCCACGTTTCACGTTATAATACGAGCAATTATCATCGTTCAGATTTTTTTTTTATTACATCAAATTATAAATCGAATCATTCTATAATAATATGAAATTCAATAAACAATTATGAACACGATTTATGCACGAGAATTCGGGAATAGAGTTGTTTTTTCAATTATTCTCCATGGTATTATTTTTTTTCTTTTTTCCTCTACGTTATTCGTGTATTTTTTCTATTTACGATTTCTCATTACTAACAGTGTAACATAATATAATATTCATATTTATCTATAGTATGTACTCTTTGGTTCAGCATACTCCGACGAATAGAATGTCATATTTATGCATAAATTATGTCTCGAAATTCGAGTCGTAATAAAAATGATTTACAAATGAAGTCTTGAAAGACGAAACATAAAATTCGTTTGATTTTATTCGTATTTTAATTACAGCACTTGATTGTGATTTTTTTCAGTGCCAATTTACGTGTTTTTGTTAAAATTTTCATTTCCTTCGTTTGAAGTAATTTAAAAATGTTTTAAACCTTGACAATGAAAATTGAAAAAAGTTAAATAGAAAAAAAAATCGTTTACATCTCTGCACACTATTTTTTCTTTGTTCCGGTTTTGATTATTATTATTATTATTATTGGGTTCGAGTGAAAATTTGGTTGTGAAAAAAAAATCGTATATTTGTTGATAATCTGATTCATTTTCTCCCCAAAAAACTGCAACTTTGATTAGTGGACCACGTTAAACTGATTAATATTACAGATTGTGATTGAATGAGTTGCTCAAAGTGTCTATCGTTTTAACGCCAAGTTTTTCTTTGTTTTCTATTCACTATAAATACTCTTCTATGAAACATTTGATCAAGACTCAATCGATTTAATTAATATAATTAATATAATGTTATGTATATATTAAGGATAGTAAATGTATTTTTCTTTATAGCCCTTTCGCTATGTCGATATCACTATCAGTCATCTTTACACAATCACGGCTCTCATTGTATTGGCTAAAGATTATATCAATAATTAGTTTGGAATAACATTTTTTTCTCTCATAAAGAGCACGAGTTACACTCGACACTTTCATTTTAATGACTTCCCATTAAACATGTTTTATACAAATACGTTTACAGCGATAAATTTTGTTCAAACAAAATTTCAGTGTTTCGTGATTTGGCGGAAAACATTTAAACAAAAAGGAGTTAAATAAACGATGAAAACTCGACTAAGTACTCAATTAACTAAACCTTCACCTTCACTGTTTCATTAGTTCACATTGTTTGACTGAAATAATAATAATAATAATATCAATAATAATCACTATATGAAAAATACGGAAAAATATCTACGAATACTTTTTGTAAAAATTCTTTCTCTTTTTTAAACTTGTTTTCAATTTATCTGAAGGTCGCATTAACAAAACTGTTGGTTTAATGACTCGAAAATTTCTCGAGAGTAATGACAAACTTGCCTTTATCATATAGAAAAATTTGCGACCTTTCATCCATTCTTCACGATAATAAAAAAAAGTTGCAGTCAAAAAATGTTAATAGAATTGCTGAGTCACTAAAACTTTGATTGACTAAAATTCAAGCCTGTAAATGTATGTGATAGACATTCTTAAATATATACATATATCAATATATTAATATACCAGGCTGTGCGAAAAAAATCGATAGTTTTAATCTTTTGGAATGAGTGGATAAATATTTTTTTTTACTCTAATTCAACTTTTAAATGGATGCAAGGAAAAATAAAACTATTGATTTATTTTCCACACAGCCTAACATATTAATATATTTAATTTTTTATGATTAGCGTGTGTGACAGAGAGTCAATAAAATTTTGATTACAGAGACTGCTATTACATTTGAATTGGCTGTTGTTACTCGTCAATAATACAACGCACTTTTAATCTGTGGAAGATCTTATCATTTTCCTTATCAGAAAAGAGGGGGACGAAATTTTCTCAGTTGGTTATTTTAAACGTGCTCATTGGACATTACACCATTATCGGGATTTCCTCTGTAACTCCTCCCCTCGCCCCGCCCAAGGCTTTTTTTTTACAGATAAAACATTCGAGTAACGACAGATCGTAGAATATTTTACAATTAATAAATGCACACAAATGTTCGATTCTAATTTTGGGATTTGGGCACCTGTTACTCTCTCTCTTCCTCTTTATTTATCGTTCAATTGGTACATTACGAATGGCGAGTTGGTTCGAAAGTTGGCAGACGAAAATTCTCTGAGATTTTCTAGATAAAAGTCTGTGCAGGATTTCAAGGACCATGAATATGTTTTTGTTTTTTTTTGCTTTATTTGTGTTATATTATTAATGTAATCCCACTAGTATTTCAAAAAAGATCACAACGTGTTGTACTTTTGAGCTGAAATATATATTTTTTTTCTTTCCGAGTAAAAGGTGATATGCCGTCAAAGTTTATTTATCTTTTTTTTTCCTCTTCATGCTTGAACGTCCTAGCATATTATTTATCTAGAGTTAAATCGATTTAATTCGCAACGCATCGATCGTACAATATACTTGATCTGATTATCCATGGGCGAGGAATTTTTCTCATAAAATTCGTACTTTCGTGTTATATTTTATAGTTTATTATTATTTTTTTGTTCTTTGGCAAATCAAAGCAAACGTTGCATTCTCATACCTTGAATATCATTATTTTTAACTCGAACTCGAGTGATTGGGAAAATAGAAACGATAAATGGTCGATCACTTTATCTTTACTGATTGGCATTTTTCGTTAAAAGAAACATAAATATTTAGTTTTTAATGATTTCGCTTGATTGAATCATTTATTGTAAAATTTATTTTCTTTTCAAGTTCCAAAGGAATTTTCTTCAACAATCCGAACACAAAAGTCAAATTTGCACCCGAAGCAACAATTTCAAAAATAAAAATCAATGACTAAAGTTATTTGGGGGAAAAAAAGTAACCAATATCGTTTTTTTGAGCAAAGAGAGATGCTCGTAGTTTTTCGTGACGTTAGATAAACGCAATGGGGTTAAAAATGCCAAAAAATAAATGAAAATATAAACACAGGAACTGAAAGTGAGAAAAATGTTGGTCCCATTATAATGACAGAAGGATGGGTTGTCCAGCGAGAATATTCGTAAACCAAAATGTAACGTTGTCGACTTTTTTCATTCATCGTTTCAGCTACTCAACCAATTGTTTGTTTTTTCTTCGATTTGTATCTAATATTCGATCAGGATAATCGTAGACTGAAATCATTTACAGACCTGATTTTTTTTCGTCTATGCACATTAAATTTAGGTAATATAATAACCTACTATCTACTAAATAATTTATATTTATAAGTATGTATGTATATATATATATATATATATATAGATTTTTATCACATATTTAATCTTCTGATAATAAATATTAGTGACCTATTAACAATAATAAATCGTTAACGTGTATATGATGTAGAATGCTCTGTTTTGATTATCATTTACACATACAATCAAGTCGACTTCCAACGCAAAACTCGATTCTCTTGGTTGACCTCGAACGTTGAAAAAACGCGAAGAGCACCATCGTCACGTGGTTCAAAACGTCAACGTCGCCACCGTTCGCGTTGTTTTTTACGAGAGTTCACGATCGATCGAAATGCGACCGGGATCATTTGACAACTGATGAAATTTGCTATAAATTACGTTTTGTTGTTGTGAAACCGATCAAATTACGTTTGGGATCGCCAAAAAATGAAGTTTTGTGTTTCAAGTGAGTGATGACTGTTTATGTAACGTATGTATATACACCGCACAAGAAGCATTCATCGTTCTTTCAATTTTCATTTTAAATTGTCTCTTAATAATATTTAATATCTCTGATCCGTCCGCTACATACGTTTACTCATGTACCTCCAATTTATGTCGTTACTACTCATCGTATTTTTTAGTCAAATTCACAATTAGATATATCGATTTATATATTTTAGACAGCTGCAAAAAAAAGTATTTTTTTTTACAACAATACTCTTCTTTTTTGTTTTGATAACGATAGTAAAGAGATCCTGTGGAAAAATGAACACAATTGATCCATTTTGAGAAGCAGCTATGTTGCTTTTTATTTTTCTCGTTCGATTTATCTCCAATTATGAGCGGTGATTTTAACGTTGTTTCACTGATTTTTTTTTCGGCTTGATTGGCATATAACCATTTAGTGTCTATATTCAATTGTAAAAACAAAAAACCACGTAACGTCTCGTAAAAACTGAGAAACTCTTGAACTTATTTTATAAGAAGACTTTGGTTTTATTTATACCCAAAGAGAAAAGAGTGATTGCACGATTTTTTTTTGCATCAGTCTAATATATATGTATTTTTATACTTATGTATATATGTATATACCTACTCATCGTTCGTTTGATCGTTTGCCCAGTCATATAATAATTTGATCTGTCAATATATTTGTCGCAAAAAAGTTTCGACAAATAATGTGGAAAGATTCTGGAGAACTATTCTAATAGACGATCGAAGACAATGAGGCAGATAAACATGCGCGTATCTACACGAGAAGAACGATGAAATATTTGATAGAATATTTTCTTTTTTTTTTCAAACTGAATCCTCGTATTGTTTTTATTTTAAGTTTTTTTTCTTCACGGTAATTTCTTTGGGCATACATGGGAATTTTTTTTTTTTTGGTTAATGTCCACGAGTGTGTTTCATTTAAATCACTCGAATTATATAATGTAATACTTAATATATCCAGTCCATCGAAAGGCACAATTTTGATAACCAATTGAAATTTTTTTTTCTCATTTTTCCTTCTTGCATTATTTCTTTGCTTCGTTTTCTTTTTCCTTTTTTAAAGATTAAATATTTCATTTATAATCGCAACTCTGATATTTGCAACAAATATTAAAATTCTCGCATTAACGCCAAACTTTGAAATCAAAAGAATATTCGGGCGTGGCCTAAGTAAACGCCGTAACTCTCTCTCTCTCTCTCTCTCTCTCTCTATCTAATATATAAGACGTCTTACAATCACGAAAGAGAACATCAATATGGAGTCGTGTGTATAAGTTCGTACGTGTATATATATGTAGTTGCTACACAGCCTAGTTTCTATAGCAAATTGTCTTCTACTCAAATTTCTTTCATTTTTTACGAAACTGAAAAAAATCCACAACTTTTCCTCCTCCCTCGAGACGGATTAAAAAAAAAAAATGTATTCAATCTGAAAAGTGTTCTCGACGTGGAATTGAATCATTAAATTGAAAAAAAATGTCATCATTTGTTAAACTTACAGCCAAGTTTGTCAAAATTTGTATTTCACGTAAAAATTCATGACTTTCGCGTCGTTGTAACGTAAAAAAAATGTTGTTTCAATCAATTTCATCGTTATTTTCAATCTGAACAAAACATCGACGAAATTTGGCTAAAAGCGACGTGTTGGAAATTTGAAATATTTACGAATAAAAAGAGAATTTCATGTTATGCTTCAACACCGTGAACGTTTGGCTGATCGCGAGCATCCATGAATAGAAATAATGAAAATTATCGATCAGAAAATTTGAATAAATTTATATTGATTTCATTATGTTCGTATGACCTTCTCCAAATTGTATAATTTCTCCACGAACATGATAATAGAAGAAACAAGAATTATGAAAAGTTTTAATCAAGCATCAATCAATCGATTTATCTACCTACCTATCTATCAATAGGAATAATCTTTCCCATGATTATTATTGTTGTTGTTCTTGCTGTTCATATTCTCACATAGGGGCCTAAAGTCGACATGTCAGAACGAAACGAAATTCGTTTTTTTTTGCTTTAATCAAAAACTTGATAGTCCACTACTGTGAATTCAGTTAGAATTCAATGGAAAAATGCAGCAAAATGAAAATCGTGATAATTTTTTAAGTTTTTGAATAAGAGAATGAGGATTTGAAAAATTCTTTTGGTTTTTTCTGGGTTTGTAAGTTGAATGCTGCTGGTTTACGTTATTAAACGAATGGATGTTAAACTTAATGAATTTCGTTGGGTTCGTAACGATATAAAGTTGAATAGAATAAATGAATATTGTTTATTTGATAATATGAATGAATTAAATTTCGCTACCTATCGCGTTGACATATGGACTATGCCATCGTGGGATTGCTGTAACTCCTACAAGTGCACTACTACCACCTGATGGTCCCGTATTTCTATCATCGTTGTAATAATTTCCACCTAGTGTTAAACTATTGTTGAAGCTCGTACTGTCATTATTTAGTTCGATAATGGAATTATTGGTATTATCGTTACTTCCGCTACCCTGAGAATTGCAATCGTCCATATTAGAGTCACGTCGATTGCGCCGATTGCGAGAGGACGAGGAGGAAGAATTGGTTCGTCCGCGTGTTACGATCGAGCAATTATCGACGAGAATATTGTTCGAAGAGGAGGATGAATCCTCGAGATCGTCATTAGCGCAATTTTCAACGATTTCGATTGTTCGATCATTCAGACTCGATGAGGAATTGCACGAATTTTGTGAATTGTTACTCACGTTGCTGCCATCACCGCCAACCATATTTGCGAAATATTCTGATCTCGAAAAACGCCCGATTTCCGTCGATCCAAACGCTTGATGAAAACCTGGCAACGGCTGTTTACTACTCGTTCCTGATGATTTTTTATGCTTTGCTTCACTCGGACTCGACGACTCCTCGTTGTAACGTTCTCGTTGCTGCTGTTCACGATTTTTTGACACCTGTCGACCATCCTGACTTCTCGTTTGTTCCTGCTCTTGTTCATCCTGTTGAATCTTTAACTCGCTCTCGCGTCTTGATCTCATCGCTATCGAACTCTCACTCGTACACCCTGCGCCTTGCGAACCATTTGATTCCCATCTTGGACCATCTTCCATCCTTTTCTCTGGATCACGCAACTGCGACATGTTCAATGGTGACATCGAACTCGATTGCAGTTTCGACTATGACGATGAATTAAAAAAAAAAAAACGAAGATTCGAAGATTCATCAAACATTTTTACCGAAAAACTAATCAATTTGTATTAATTCTTAACGTTTTACACGTTTTACTTTTTATTTCAGATTTTTTAATTTTTCAAGTTAAAGAATTCACGTTGTAATTTTTTATCTTCTAAAATTCTTGAGTACTTACCTGATGCTCTTGTTGTGAATAACTTGGATGGAGTCTGTGACTTATGTCCATGTGTTTGTTTTGCAAGTAGGGCATTTGTATCTCATCCGGAAATCCACAATGTTGATTTTGCTGTTGTTCTTGGAGGAACACCATGTGTCTGGGCCCTCGAGCCACGTTGGCTTGAATAAGGAATAATGTTATCCCAGTTATTTGAGGGAAAAAATTTCGAGCAAAACGTACAGGGTCGTAATTGATAAAAATACGAAAACAGTGCCCCAAAAATTGACAAAGAAGAAATCATTTTTTTTCAAGCATTCGTGTCGTTTATTCAGTAAAGAGAATAATTATTTTTTTCCAGTTATTAACCAATTAATAAACGATAAAATAAGTTTAGGTTTCGATAAAGACTTACAGAGTGGTACAGTGCAAAATTGATTCCAGCCAGTGTGTGCATGTGGATTGTTCGATTGCATAGCTGGATGAAGATTTCCCATTTTCGAGAGTGTGCCTCCGGGCCTCGAGTGATAAGGCGCCGGACCATTCTGAGGTAAATTGAATTTTCAATGTTATCAATTATAATAACGTTTTAATGAAGTAGATTATAAACAAAAAAAATGTGAAGAAAATATCCTTACGATTATAATATTAAAAAGTTTTAATATCAATCGGATTACAATAAAATTAATATTGAGATTTTTTTGATGCAATGAAAAATGAAAGCCTACTTGATAAGGATGCCATTTTTGGCCGTCGGAAAATTCAGCAATGACACAGTAATCGCTTGGATCATGCGATGATGATTGATGTCCTGACAAACTTCCGGAATTGGCATGACCGGAAAAATCATTTGGATAAGTGGGAGGATTAGAGGCTGCGGAAAATGCGGCGCATTCAGCCTGTTTTCTCAAAACCTCTTTGGTCTTATCGAACGTTCGGTGTTGCTGCTGTTGCTGGTGCTGGTGCTGGGCCACCGTCATGACCTGGAATCGATAATCTAATATTAAACCAACGGGCCTCTCGGCAAACGTGATGTTCACTGGTTCCCGATACACTTTGATTTTCAGGTAAATGCTTCAGCTACGAAAACTCAGCGATTAAAGGAAATGAGAAAGATGGTAAAAAGAGCAGTAGGTCAAATAAGGTCAATCTTTTCAAACGTGTCCTTTTTTTCAACAAACACTTACAAGTTTTATCGATCAGTTACGATAATGGATAATTGTTACGAATGCGAAATTTTACCTAAAATTAAGATTCCAAATAAGAATGTCTACGTCATTAATCGAATTAACTGATTTGTGTCAAGTTGTAAAAAAAAGAAAAAAAAAAACAATGGACATTTCAAATCGGAGAAGAAATGTATGAGGTTTGAAATTTTTTTAAATTATTTTTCAATGAGTTTTCATTTCTAAAAATCGAGGCAATTTCCATTTCATTAAATTATACAATTAGTAGAAACAGAAGTATTGAATTTTTCACTTTTTTTCAAAATTAATTTAATTTATTTAGTGATCGCCATGAATTAGTGATTTTTCATATATAAAAAAAAGTTGTAAAAATTTGTTAACGTTGATAAAAGATGCGATTGAATTAATTTCGCAGAGTTTTGAAAAAAAGTAGAAATTTTCTTCTATCGTTATCGATAATTTTTGATTCAATTGACTCGTGAATGATGATTTTCATGATCGATGATGCAATAAATAAAACTCACCCTCGGCGATAGAATCGGCTTTAAATGATTCGTGGATGGTCCATGAGAAGTAGGAAACCATGGATTGATTATACGATTGCCGGTGTTGAACGATGGACTACCGGGCAAAGAAGAAACGGTTGCAGCACCGACCGATGACCCATTGACGACCGATGCCGAACAGTTTAGGGGATGATTTAGAAAATTCGTCGATCCTGTTGCCGAGGATTGTGATATATTGTCAGTGACGCCGTTGCCACCGCAACCAGGTCCACCGACGTTGGTATTGCCGGCTGCAGATGCTATCGCCGTTTGTAATATCGTCTGTCTCGATAATTCCCGACTCTGTTCTCTCATCGCTTTTCGTAAACGTGCCTCTTTCGGATTGTAAACGTAATCTGTGTATCATAATAAAAATAAATCGAATTATGAAAAAAAAAGCATCCAAATCGTTAAAAAATATTTCAAAAGCTTATGTGAGTCTTTTTTATGGTTTTTGATACTTTCAGATTAATGGTAAATATTTTGTGATACATTTCTGCCGAAAGTTGGTACAAATACTTTTCAAATTATTTTTCAGTCATTCTAATTACTTAAAATTTGTCACGTCACGATTTATCGTCAAAATGAGAGAAAAAAATCATAAAAACGATTAGCCCACGTTTGAAAATTTATTTACGAGATCATAATTTTGGTAGAAATACTTTTCATCAAATGACAATATTGTTTGTTATAATTGACCCAGCGACAACAAAAAATGTAAAATCTCATACATCACCTTATCACAGTACATCAAAGTTACGGAATTCATAATAGAAAATGAATTTACACATAAATATATAAATATAAACTATGTAATGAGTATGACATGAAGAATACAGTTCTCGTTAAGACTTCTCTATGTCTGGCCAACCGGAAGCATATTGATTTTAGCTTTGAGAGACCACAGAAAGAAAAAGAATAAAAGTAGTAACTCATTTATCGTACAACCAAAGAAATTCCACCTGTGTTTAAAATGTTGCATAAAAAGAAAGTGTGTTATTGATTCAATAGGATCGCGCTGATAAACACCTTCATAATTGAATATTTTAAAATTTATGATTCGTGAATGATTAATATCAATAATAATGGACTCCTGTGTCTATGTGCAACAGATGAAATAGGAACGATCGATTAGCTTTCACAATCGCAAGTCAATCTGTATACAAGGAAGGAGGTGGGGGGGGGGGGGGGGAGGAAAAGGAGAAGGTGGAAAAGAAGTGAGGTTGCCAGCAAACATCCGGTGTTCGAATGTGAGCCGCGTACTCGTCGTGTTACAAAAAAAACATGCAGTTGCAGTTTAAGTGACTTTTACTAATGTGATGAATAATAATTCAGAAAAGTTGATACATTTTTTGTTTTTGGCCTATAAATAAAATTACTCCCACTTTCTGGAATTCTACGCATAGTTTTTATCAATTTTGATTGTTTACAATGGCAAAAGTATCATGAAACTTTATGCAAAAGTTTATTGACCCACAAATGTTAACTAATTGTGTCCATTTGTCGTATGCTGTATGAAAATAAAAATAAATTTTGATCAATGTGGTTTTTCACATTTCGCTATATTCCTGTTAAATTATTATTTTATGTATTTATTAATTTAGTAATAAACAAAAGTTGTTTTTGTTATGAAACAATCTGAATTATCGATTAATTGTTTATTGATAAGTTCGATCAAGTATATTTGAATGGATTCAATTTAATTGGTTTTTGCAATGAAATTTGGAGTGAACTCGAGTCACCCAGTAGAATATACCTGTCGGATACGCAGGTGGCAGTCTGTTGTATCGTGAGGCATTAGGTTCGATCGCATCGGAAACCGGAGCCCCGCCAACCCCACTATTAATTCCATAGACACCGGCCCCGTATGCATTTGTATTATCGTAACAGAAATTGTGTTGTTGTTGTTGCTGATAAAAGTGGCCATGAGCCGGATACGGCTGAACATAATTACAGCAATTCATCTCTAACAGATTTGATTAATTTCCTTAATCTCGAAGACTTTTAATCATTTTTGTTTATATGAACAATTGAAGTGTTTTGAAATTATTGATTTATTTGTCCATTGATATCAGCTCTTGGATATTTCATTCGCGATATTATTGTCGTGTTAATAACACCACAAAATACAAGTTCAACGAGTTTTCACAACGCTCATTTATCTGAAGCTTTTTAAATCCTTGCTTGATTTTTGTTTTTATAGATCATTTTATTATAGTGAAATTCTTGAAATATTTTCACGTTATTATTATCACACTGAAACACTGTTAAACACACTGTTTTCTATTACTCAAGAGTTATTTTCCATTTTCGAAAAATTGTTTGGCTGGTCCTTTAACTAAAACTGTTTTAATCTCGATTTATCGATCTGTTGTTATCAGTCCTGCTGTTTGGGTCGCGCGCGGGAAACACTCGTGGTATTATTATCGTACGGTAAGAAGCACGAAACGCGGGTATTTCGTTTGTTTATTAATTGTTGAATGATATTTCATAATTTATTTAAATATTTTATTTGAAATATTATCTCGTTAATCCTTTTAAACTTTCTTGTTTCTGGCACACTGTACACGTACGCACACACTTGTCTCGTTTAATTGGAAGATGACGAGTTAGTCGTACATTAAATTAATAATTGGCCACTTTTTATACTAATATTCCATAAATATTGTAATATAGTACAACGTTTCCTTTATCGTTTATAGTTTCTTTAAAACATTTCTTTCTTTGTCTTCTCATTAAATTTATTGTTATAATAAATAATATGTCGAATTAATCGAATCACGGATATCTCGGTGGTGTCGAGGCTGCGGAAGGGAAGACCTTGCACTCGATGCACACGCACCGTCTATCGGAATTCACTCTGTCGAGGACTGGTATCTCATCGACGTCGTGTTCCTCGTCGTGGTTCTCTTCGTAGTTGTAATTGTCGTTAATATTAACTTGGACGTTACGAACCACGTAATTATCAGTATTATTATAAATGTTGAAATGTTTTATTTCGTTGGTAATATTGGTCGTTTTAACGTTATTCGTTCGATTAAAAAGAGATCTCTCGATGAGATTATTTTTAAACGACGTGATTATTTCGGGGTTTTTCCACCACCACCAACCGGACGTAAGTGATTTACGATTAACAACAACGTTATAACGCTTCGAGGTTGATGGATAAATCGTAATTATTATTATTATCGATGATAAACCAGTTGTTAATGCGATCGATGAGTACAACGTGTTTAAGTTATTTGATGCTCGGTTAAGAGCGTCAAAAGACGAGACGACGTGTTGCCTCATCCTCGTGCTGGCTGTCAGGGAAGAAGAAGAAGAACGTCATCGACCCGGGGACAAAAACGCGAATGCTTTTTATGCCGGGGGGATGCTGACACTGCCTCTGGTCGCTTGCTCAACTTCGAACAACTCTTCCTTGCTTTATCGCGCTTTTTTTACCCCTCTCCCTTCCTCCCACCCTCCCGCCCTCCCTCTCTTTTCCTTCCGTCCGTACTCGCCTTCGACTCTCTTTCTCTCCCACCCTATCTATTTATCTGTCTCTGCGTCCCTCTCTCGGCTTATCGGTACCGCGTCGACGCGAATGCGGCTTCGGGAGTCTCGCGCGCGCGGGGTAGTCGCGCGCTGCTTTTCCTCCCTGACGATGAGGAGGTGTGTACACGATGCTTGCGGGTGGGTTTGCGCGACTATGATGCTGATGCGGCGGTACGAAGGTCGAAATCGCAACCCTCTATCGCGCGAACTCCCAAACGACCAGGTGTATATGCGAAAAGACGCGAACAAAAAAAACAAAAAAAAAAAAACACTGTGTTTCCCAAGAGGGTGTTGGCCGGATGAACTCAATTTTTTATTCACTTCTTTTATCTTCTCTTCTATTCTTTCTCTTTCTAAATTATTGCCCTCCTAACGTTGCTATCTGATAAATTGTCGTGTCTATCAAGGCGGCTCACAGAATGTACCGCTATTCATCGAACATCAGACACGACGAACAACCTCAAGTACCTTTAGGGACGTTGAACGGTGCCATTGCCCGCAGCACCGATCGATGTTCAACAAATTCACATCGTCAGACAATATATCTATAGTTACTCGAATTGTATACAGTGCCGTTACAAAATATTCGTCGATACACACATATATATGTCAATGTTTTTATAGACGTGGAGAAATTTCAAAAGAGGCATTTTTATATGAGTCTTTTTCTGGGTCAATTTTTGTAGGTTCATTACAAGTTTGGACATCAAAATTCTAATCGAAAGATTTTTTTTTTAAATATTATCAAAAATAATAACACACCAGGGAGCAAAGATGAAGTAAAAACTAAATTGGAGCATCCGGTGAAGAAAAATGCCACTTTTTTGATGGAAAATTGAAGAGGGTGGACTTAGAAAAATGGTAAGTCAATTTACTCGAAAAATTGCACATCAAGCTTCATTTTAAAAAAATGCATTAAAAAAGTGTTTAAACTGAATATGGCATTTCATGAAAATATAAATCTTTGTTTTTTTGTTTGAGTCTTTCGTTTGTTCAAATCTTTCTTCAAGATTGAGTTTTTAAGTTTAAAGTTTGTGTAATTGTCATAAAGACTAAAGTGGTAAAGAAATTTTGGGAATAAGGAGAAAAAAACGAAGTTTTGGTACTTTCTTATCATCAGTAAACATTAACTTCGTGATGATGAAATAAACGAATAGTGGTAGATGTTGAATGAAATTGCGGGTTTAAATGGTTTCGCAAATGAGCCAATCAGGCGCAATGACGAGGAAAGAGAGAGAGAGGGAAAGAGTCTACAAGTGATAACACGGTGTTGGCGCGTATTATCAGTCAAGGCGGACCAGGTGACGCCAACGGAGTAAAATCAGCGACTGCGGTGGCGCCACAGCATGCCACTTTAATTTTATATTCGACATGTTCAATGGCTTCTCTGTGCACTTACGACCTTTAGACTTCCGCAAAACATTTGTGAGAAGATTCTGATCAATACGAAAAACGAGAAACAAAAAAATCATTCAAGTTACATTATGCGATATATTTTTTTGATTGTTTTATAAAAAATGAAATGTTACGAATTTTCATATAAATTTCGAATTTCTATAAAAATTTGTTTCAAATATTAATTAAAATTTTCGTAATTGATTGTAACGTCGAATCTGATTTTGTTTTCATAATTATTATTGTTATAAATGTTATTGAAATCTTTTTAAATTATAATTTACAAAAAAATATCCACAAATGAACTTTTTAATCTTCCCATTACGAAACGAATACAAATCGATAATCTTTTTCCTTTAAATATTCGTACGTCTGGTCAATCATTGAAAATAAATCGATTACACATTAGAAACGCGGTTATTTCATGTCCAGCCGATTTTTTTTTCTCGCACCCTTTGAGATATACCGAATGCACAGCACGGACGAACAGCAGTCCGGCTAGACATTCTTCCGTCGCGACGACAAACCACACGCATTTCCCTCTCTCCCTCCTCACCACTTTACTAAACTTTTAATGTAGTTGTGTAACTAACACAATCGACTTTTCGTCTCGTATATTTTCCTGTCACGTTTTTCCCATTTTATGCAACAACATTTCATAGATCCCGATATAATAATCGATTACAATTCGAAATAATCCGATGTATTGTTCAAATCGCATTGATTGAGAAGATGAATGTCAAAGAATCAAGTAATAATTTCTAGATCTTTATAAAAAATGCCGCTTCGTTAAAAAATAAAAATAAAAAAAACTTTAAAAACTTTTGAACCATTACAATAATTGACATAACTAAATCAATAGAATTCCCACTCCAAATTTTTGTTCTCTCATGAAAATAAGAAGTAAAGAAAAGTTTAAAACTCTTTTGGTATTTCCATGCGGAAACGATCGATCGTATGCAATTTGTTGATGTTGGAAACACAATTGAATCGATGTAACACGTAATTAATGCCAGTTACATTGACATAAATGCATTAACCTCATTTTGCTCTTATTCTGATTCCATTGCAGATCGATTTGGGGCAACATACATTTAAGAAGAATTAATACCTCAAATTATCATCTCCATAATCAATTATTACTTGCCAGACGTTTCAATTAGCACGTGAAACAGTATATAGAGGATTTTAATTATAAATTCAATTAAAATTCATTAAAGTCCTATATTCGGATATACACACTATTCGTTAATAATATGACTGTATATTTCGTATGTAATTGCGTATCAACATGCACCTACGAATCTTCGTGTGTAATAGACATATGTATAAATGTTTATATATTTTATATATACATATATATGCACGTATAGGTGGATAACGTCGAGGTAGAGTCTCGGGTCGCAATCAATACCTCTGGTCCCCGCGACCCCCGTCACTCACCCGGCAACCTCTACCAGAGAATATTTTCTCTCTTTTCTCGCTTCCTCTCATGTTTATATCCCTTTAAATTCCCATCCCCTGTCTCGCTCTTTCCCTTCCTCTCTTCACTCTCTCGTTTCATCCCTGGCGTACTATTTTTATTTTTATTTTTTTCCAGACCTCGGTCGAAGAGGCGCAAAACGCCGGCGTCACCCACGCGCCGGGACGTCGTCCACCCTTGCGCGCGGTCGTCGTTCGATCTCACCGTCGTCGTCGACGTCGTCGTCGTCTCTCTAATATTCTCACCCTCTTCTCATACTCATTCCAGTTTGGACAACATACCGCGTGCCAAACAGACCAGCCAATGACTTTTTTTTCACCTCCTTTTATCCCATTCAACTCATCATCATTTTTAGTTTATATTTTTGTATTTTTTTGACGCACACTAAGTCCTTGCATCTCAGAGTATTACGATTAACTTTAAAATGGGTCAGCAATTAAAGACTTATTGATTTTCAATTATATGGTAAAAATTAGCCAAACACTATTTAAAGGACGTTTAATTTATGGAAAATTACACTTTGGGTCACTGCTTTCTCCTTATGTCTTCAAGTTTTTCAAACTGTTTGTTTTTTTTTTTTATATTTTTCATCTTTTTCTCTTTAAACTATATACAAAGTGACTTCATATTGTTTCTGCAATTATTGTTCTTCAAAATTTTTTGGATAACTAAAAATTCAAGAGTCCAGACGTTTCGTGTATAATTAATCTCGTTTTTTCTGACAGTTTTGATTTGATTTTTTCACCTAAAATACTTCCTCCCCATAATCTTTTGATTTATACCCTTGAGTACACTCAAAATTTCTATAAACCTTTAGGATCTTGTTCTTTATATTATCTCTTCATAATCTAGGTCGTCTCGATCGTCATCGTGGGAGCGTAGGGAGCTTTTCCTCCTCGTCCTTCTTGTCCCCTCTCATATGCGTTATGCATGTGCATTATGGAGAAGGGTGGGAGGGTAGGAGGGAGAGAAAGAGACATTGGAAGGGTACGGATACAATGAGAAATTGACGCCGGGCAACCCCGCAAGTCCAGCGACATCGATGCAATGCGAGACGACGAAGACGGCGTGTACAACGACGAGGAGACACCCGCTGGGTCAGGGTTGGAATTGGAAGGGATAGGGAGTCACCATATATCGCATGCTTCGATAAATCGAACACAAACTCTCTCTCTCTCTTTCTCTGCATAGAGTTTGGTTTGTACTGAAGAATCGATAGTAATTCAAAACAGCTGATCATTTCAAATCACTCAATATTTTGTTCTTCAAGGTTCATTGACCTTGATGGGTGTTAAGACTAATTCGAATTATACAAAACTTCTTGCAAATTCAGTTTTTAGTTGCCAAATAAAAGTTCAACCCATTTTTTCACAATTTCTTATAAAAAAGAACGAAATTTCGCTGCATTCAAAGGACGAAAGATTCAATGACAATATTTTGAGCACATACAGTTGATTCGATTGGTTGATTTTTGTGAAACACCAATTTTTCAATTAAACGAATGTTTATCAACTTTTATCAGTAATTGCTTTCAAAGCTTCGTTTTCATACCTTTTCAACGAAAAATTTAAAAAAGATTATTTGAAAATTCTTATTTTCTTCGCTTTTTTTCGTTTCTACCTGCGGCAGTTTTTTTCCGCCATTCAAATCAAATTGATGGTCGAAATTAGCTTGACGCAATTTATAACGAACCGTGTAATATGAATGGAGACAGTTTAATTCGCTTGTCCTTGCACTATCTCATCGTTACTTCATTCGACGTACCACTTAATACAAATAAAAAATTTCGTAAAAAAAAAAGAAAAAAAATACTCATATTGATTGAATGGAGGTACTTGTAAAAGAAAAAAAATGAGTGCTCTTTAGAAACGATAGGAAGCAAATTACAGATTGAATCGACTGACCCAGTTTTGAAGCAGCAGGAAATCCGATTCAATTATATCGTCAGAATCTTGTAAATATTTAGACGTCTGTACCCTCAAGCCCATTCGTTCATAATTAATTAATTAATAGGATTTGACAGGTGTCTTAAAAATGGCATAATTTTAGAGCAGTAAAAAATTGGCAATAGCAGCTACGGAGCTTCAAAAAATTGAACTCACGTAGAGATTTCATGGATTTTCCATCTCGGAATGAATGTGTAAATGATCAAATCTTTTGAAACTTTTTTTTCCATCGAAAAATATGGTGACGAATAAATTTTTGTTTGTTTTTGAAGGATTTTCTCTAGATCTCCGTTTCAAGGGGATAAAAAAAATATATATTCATATATATATATATATGTATATATTTGCCTTCACAGATTGTATTTGGATATAGAATTGTGTAAAATGTAAAAGAGAGTAAAGGAGGAGCATTGCCAGTACTGATAGAGAAGAGTGAGGGGTTGCAGAGCAGCCTATCGATTTTCGTCGAGCATTCGTCCGAGGGTAAAGGGTTGAAAATAATGTAATAAAGAAGATGGACGTTGTGTGTGTATATGTGAGGAGAGAATGAGAAAAAAAGAGAAAGAGAGAGAGAGAGAGAGGAGAGAGGGCAAAAGAGGGAGCGTCGACGTGATTCGTGCGGAAAAATCGTCGAATCGATCGTTCCCGGACCTCTTTCCCTTGCCCTGTTTCACTGACACAAACGCACTCATAAATATGAAGCTACATACACACATACCCTCTCGATCTTGCTACGATAAAATGGGGATTTTTTTTTTCATCCCTCCGTCAAACACTCAAATCTCACCGGGATATTTCCTCTTGTGTTCGGCATCGACCTCTCGAGCAAGAGCAAAATATTTCTCCTTTATATCCTTATCCATGTTTTTCCATAAAACTCCGAGTCTATTGTGAAAAAACAATTGAAAAATTAATCAACCTCTTAAATTTCGAATTCCTTTCTTATAAATTCATGTTACAAGAAATTGCCAAACAAATCATCAATTAAAATAATTGCTCGCGATTGTAACACGAATAATGTTCATCAAAGTTTCAATAAAAATCATTTACTGCCGAACTATATGGTCGATTTTTTTTTTTCAATAATTAACTTGAATTTATTGTGTAAAAAAAATAATTTTGACAATAATAATAAACAGGAATTTTACTGGCCTAACGCTTATGTCTTTGTTTGATTCTCGAGGATTTTCGACGGCCAATTTTTTTCGCCATTCATTGGCGAATAGCATAAAAGCATTTGCAGGTCTTGGTATTTTTTGTTTTCCTGTTGTTGAATTGTTGCCTCCAAGAATAGTGTTTTTTTCACTTATTGAAGAAGTTACATTGCCGCCACCTTGAAGCTGTACTTGAACTACGTTACCGACGATTCCGGACCGATGACACTTTGGTTCGATACAAACAGTCTTTTTATTTCTTGCTGTAGTTGATGATTTTCTGTTCCCATTATTTTCCGTCAAAATACCGATCAATTGATTTCGGTTCGTTTGACGATTCACTCGACGTCCTCCTGAGGACAGGGAATCCCTTTGCGATTGGCGAAGTGCCACGATCGCCGAAATCGATGATTTATTCTCACAGCCTGGAGTACTCGGGCCCGAAGCTATAACGATTCCGCGTTTTGACGGTGTTGTCGTTGAAGCTTTACAAAATTCATTAAAAATCGTCATTTTAAAAAAACTTCAATAAAATGACAGTTTTTACAAATAATTTTGAGATTAAAAGTTTTATTACACGATGAAATTCAATCGAGAAATCTGTTTGAAAATTTTTAAAACCGATTTTTCATTTTTTTTTTCGATGATATTTATTGCGTAGATTTGACAATAACAAAATAGACACTTACCTTTGACATTGAGACTCGTGAGAAGATCATAATTCTCCATAACTTTGATTGAAAACAATTAACATAAAAATGTGTGGAAATTTTTTTTTTGTCTCTCTATTGTCGTAACGAATGGCAAAGAAAGAGACTCAACAATAGTAGCGTAAAAACGTGAACATAATAATTAAATAACCGAACTGAGTTAATGCAACACACGAAATTATAATACTTTATAATAATTATTAAATGAAGTCGATGCGTTGTTGCGAGCTCGTAAAGTTTTCCCGTTGTTGAAAAACCGTTGTCAAGCTGTACGTCGCTGTTTGACGCCCGTCGTTAATTTCTGTTTTTTTCGTACTGTCTTTTTTCTTCTTCGACAAATTATATTTCTCTTTTATTTTATCGAGGGTGCGTTTCGTTATCATCGATTATCGAACAAACGAGCGACGAGATTTCGTCATATGAGTGTCGCTCAATTCAAACGTCATATCATTGCTCGAAGTTTTTTTAAATCCAATTTTTGAGAGGAATTTCAACAAAATATTTCTATCTTCTCGTTCATTTTTTTAAATTTACAGACACGTTGCTTTCATTACTGAATGAAAAAAAAAATATCAAAATGACATGCGATTTGACCTGCGAGTGCCCAAAACGTGGACTCGATTATTATGGTATATTGGGAATAAATAAAAATTCTCACGATCTGGAAATAAAAAAAGCGTGAGAAAATTATTCATAATAAAGATATTATTTCATAATACCCCATATTTCTTATAACTAATTTCAAATATTAACAACGATGCAGTGAAAATATGATAATGTTCACGCAGTCGTTTAACCTCGATATAATTGATGAATCCCTTGTTGCTGAGTCACACCCTTCGCAATTAGCATCGATATAATTAAAGCAATCAACGAGTCTCCCTTTTTAATTAAGGATGTGTACACCGACTGGTCAAAAATTATGCGAAATTCATGAAAAACTATTAAAATTTGAGGTCGTTAATTTAGATGAAACATTTTCTTCTATAATTATGAAAATTTAATATGCTTTTACACCGAATTCGGTATTTATAAATAAATATACATCAAACAAACCATAGAAATTTGTTAATTTTTGTTTTTTACAAAAATCCAAAGAATTGTAGGTTTATACATTTTTTCATCATTTAATAATATGCAAGTTTCGTTTTTAGTTATTAGTACAGCGTATTTTTGATAATCTCGATTTAAGAAAAAATTTAATAATAATAATGACGCATTAAAAAACGTTTTGACGAAGTTTTCGTCGTCTTGCTGTACGATATAATCCTGAGAGGTTGAACAAGAGCGAAAGCTCCGAAGTAATTTTTTCTCTCGTCGCTGAGGCGTACGACGTTCTATCAAATCCATTAAGGCGAACGGTTTACGACCAGTATGGCGAGGAGGGCTTAAAAAGTGGTGTACCAGGACCTCACGATTATATCCAACCTTATGTATATCATGGAGAGCCAATGCGTACATACAGGTATAATCGAGTACAATGTCTCATGGAATAATGAAACCATGAGAAATAACGTAACATGAATTTTCATGGGATCATTCAATTTTAATGAAAAATTATCAAAATTTCATTAAACCCTGATTTTTGTATCGAATAATCAGAAAAAAACACATGATTGTTGTATGAAAATTTTATTACGAACAAGAATGAAGACATTTGTCATTAATTTTGATTGAATCTTCGAATTCAAATTTATTTCCGGATGTTTAATTTGTCTGTTTTAGAGAATTTTTTGGAACGGAAAGTCCTTACGCCGATTTGCTCAATATTTTACACAAACCTTTAGACTTTGACGATTGTCCCGAAGGTCGTGGTTTTAAACGCAAGGAAGAGACACTTTTTCATCCCTTACCATTGTCGTTATTAGAGGTACGATTTTTCAACGTTTTTTAATTTTTCATTTTTTTTATTTTGTCGAAAATGACCACATTAGAGGATTTTGATTAAATGAATAAGATTTAAAAATGATTGAAAAAGACTATTGAAGCGTTATTGTAAATTAGAACACTTGGTAACAGGTTTTTTACGGAGGCTACAAGAAACTTAAAATTGAAAGGCTCGTTTTCAAAACGGAGGAAAATGTCGATACCGCTATGAAGGAGAAAATTCTTACTATCCCTATTAAGCCCGGTATACCCACAGGAACCCAAATTGCATTCCCTGAAGAGGGTGATCAAGGACCTACCAAAATATCTGGTGGAAGTGCAATTGGCTTAATATTATATTTTTAATGTTTTATTATTTATTAAACCTTCTCTGCGAAAACTCGATGATTTAAAAACTACAGCTGACATCGTATTCGTAACGGAGGATCGACCTCACGAGACATTCAAGAGGGAATGTGCTAATCTCTCTATGATAGTCAAGATTTTTTTGCGGGAAGCTCTGGTTGGAAGTGTCGTAACTGTAAAAACTATAGATGAACGAATACTTCGTGTACCAATAACTTCGATTGTGACGTGAGTCAATTTTATAAAATTATATGTACGTTAAGGGGACATTTGAACCTAAAAAAGAAAAAAAATGAGAATTTGTAAAAATAAATTCTAAGAAATAAATTCCGGCAAGTCATTGGCGTAATAGGTTGAAGGTTGAAAATTTCATAAAAATGCAATTTCTAAATTGAAATTTCTTACTTTTCTGCTATAAAGACGGACAACCAAGTGTCTCGATCGAAAAAAACTTGTTATAAAATTAAAATGACCTTGAAACAGGCCAGAATATGAGAAAATAGTACCAGGCGAAGGACTTCCATTGCCAAACAATCCAGAACAACGTGGAGATCTTGTGATAAGATTTAACATCGAATTTCCAATTTACATGCCAATTGCGAGCAAAAATTACGTTAAAAAAGCTTTTAAAATGCACGAGGCCTATAATAGAGACCCTCAAAATAAAACAAATTTTAATAATAGTGAAAAACTTCAGACAAACGTCGACGACGACGTACCGTTGCGAAGAGATCCTGACGATGAATTGAAAAAATAAAAACGATGGTATAATAATTCATGTAATTCATAATTCCGCAATAAATACTCGTTAATGAATAACTTTTTCTCTAAGCTCCGATGTGTTATCGAATCCTGAGATTCTTCATAAATGACAGAGAAAGTGTGACACTATAGAATAAAAAACTTTTAGAAATATCGAATTTTTTGAGCTTTCTAAGTGTTTGTAAGCCTTTAAACATTTATACACTGCATATAAAGTTCATTGTTGAAATTTCTTCCTAAACATTCCTTTATAAATATCGTACAATTAAAATGATATATTTCAACACAATAGAGTGGCCGGAGTAGAGAAAGTGTATATAATTCGTTCGTCT
The DNA here is from genome assembly GCA_948107755.1 of Campoletis raptor. NCBI lineage: Eukaryota > Metazoa > Arthropoda > Insecta > Hymenoptera > Ichneumonidae > Campoletis > Campoletis raptor. The sequence goes on from OX403623.1 coordinate 14,297,450, forward strand.
TCGAGACATAGAGAGGAAAATAAACTTTGGAATTTCACATATACGTTATAATTGGTTAAGAAATGTCGGTTGCTGGTACAGAATTTCGGAAACAAAAGCTGAAAAAGAATTGCGACTCATTCAACTCTCGATGTATTTTATTTTTATTTTATTTTTTCAATTTAGATACTTTGATTAGAGTTTGATTTGAAAAAATTCATTTCGTCGTAGAAAATGGGATTCTGATGTTGATTGGGAATCTTTTTATTAACTGTGTTATCTGTTATTGTTGAAGGCACATCATATACCGATGCCAGAAATAAGGTTATTACACCTCTTGGTGTGAGTAAGTCCTCAAATATTGTTGAGAAAGACAAAATATATGTTTAAATAATAATTTCACGCAAATTATGTTTTCATCGTGAATCCTGTTTAATTCACAATCCATAAAAGTTTTTGGCTCCGCTGCAGTCGTTCGATGTCAACAACCACCTTGTATTTTTTTTTAATCGTGACAGTTTCGTTTGCACATTAAACCGGAAAATATGAGAATTTACTTATATAGCAGATCTGACGTCATTACGAGATAATCTTTTTCGTATTATCTGTTCGTCGTTATCTAAAGAAATAGCAAGCACTAGGCGAAACGCATGCAGTGGCATGCACAATGTAACTGTAAGATATGGAACTTGGTATAACGCACGGAAATTGAGAAGAAAAAGAACGTGAAGTTTGTGGAGTAAAGGTTGAGGTTAGTGTTGCAAGAAAATATACAAAAAATCCTCCCTTTGGTAATGGGAATCGGAGTTATTGAAGGTTAAGGTGAATCGCGTATAACCTTATAAAATCTCATTTGGGTTCAGTGATTTAGTATAAGATTTTTATTCTACGTCTATGATTTATTACCCAAGAATTCAGGAATAAAAATCAATGAGAAATTTCATGTTTCTTTGGAAATTAATATTACTTCAAAATAATTTGTATTTATATGGAGGCTCACGTGATATTTAACTATTTGTGTTCAAGAAACATGATGCAGACCGCGCCGTTTTGTGTTGTTTTTCTCCATTGTGGATGTACATTTAAATTATCTCGTATACTGAAGCTTGTTCTCTTGTTTTTTGTGGACACTCTGCTCGGCGAGTGCGCATGCAGCGCCCTCTTTCGCGTTTGTATCTAGAGTCAGAGTTTTATCTAACGAGAAATCATATGACTTCGCCGCACGTGACTTTATTTACAGTTGGCTCACGAGCCTCTCGCCAATATGTATGGTGCAGCAGCAGTCACTCGTGTGATGATAGGCCGTAAATTCGCACCAGTGTATAACAACGAGACGGGATATGCGAGATTTGTAGTTCGATATCGGCGTCATTGTTTTTTTCATATTATTTTTTAAATAAACATTCAATTTTTTAACTCATACTAATGCTTATGATGCCTTTGTTGAATAAACTATTATCAACGAGAAATAGTTCACAGAGCAGACAATCGGACTATCGTTTACTGGTTAATTTCGGTATTGGGGCCAATGACAGGTGAGAGAGAATATTCCTCAAGTGTCACGAGTGAGGGACAACGATTTTAAGTACAAAAAGAAAACGAAATATAATCAAACAATAATAAAAAATAGTGTTTTTTCATCTTGTATGTTATTTTTGATACGAGTTTCTCCTTCAATTGTTTCATCTCATTTCGTTCGTATAGACTGTTTTTTTTAAATTCCTATTGGTTTCACGGTCGGGTTTCGTTTGTTAGAACAAAACTCGCGTCATTTCGTCCCGTGACTTTTCGCGATGTGTATGAGAGAGCGAGAGAATAAAAATCTCACGATAACGACGCGACATTTGAGGATTTTGAGCAAAAGTAAATAAAATTTTTTTTTAAATAACGCCTGTAAACTTTCACAATATCTTCCGAGAATAAATTTCCCGTACAATTTTTTATTATCAATCGGCGATAAACTATCCTTTATTTTTCATTTCACGATAAAACAACTAATTTTTTTTGCATTTACTCTTATTCAGTACTGATATCGTGAGTTTTTCATCTTGTCGTTATTCCGAACTTTTTATCATCACATGTCTAGCACACATTTTGAGAGAAAATGCTGCGTGATTTTGACACATCAGCTGTCACATGTCGCGTGATAGCCATCTCCAATTATCATTTCATGGAATCGCATTAAGTTTTCTCCCCAATATTGTTTAATGAATACCAAATAAAATTAATCACTTATCATAAAATAACTTGTTTTCATCTCTGTCATTTATGACATTGAAGTCTGTGTTGTTATTAAAAAGTCTGCAGTTTTTTTTTACGCATTTCATTTTAAGTCCCAAAAAAGATCAACCCACTGTCGTATTCAAGCATTACATATGATTTCTAGGCTCTGCCGACAGAGAAATTGAATCTTGTCAAGCTTCGGCGTTGCAAGCTTGAGCATCCCTTTGATTTTTGTGTCCCAATGTTTTGTAGGAATAATTGATTACATGTATAGAAAGTATTCACAAGATTGAATGTCTTCAACCTCAAAATGCCACTACTGTAAGTTGTATTTTCTCTAATTTACAGAAGCGAAGTTTATTTTGGAGCCGATCAAGTAAGAATACTTTTGTTCCGTGAGTGCGAGTGGCGAGGCAGAAAACTTCTCTTCGATTCTGTATCCGCAAGAAAAGCAAGCAACGCGTCGAGTGGCGTGGCGTCCGACAACCATCAACCAACTCAACATAATGGCAAACCGATTAATGGTACATGTACGAGGAATTGTACCGGCCTTGTCGCAGAGGTAGATGAAATTATTAAAAAATTACTTCTCAACATAAATCGAATCGATGTGGAAAAAGAAAACTCTTTATTTGAAACTTTGGTCAGTGCTAAATTTTGAAAGGTGGCTGTTGAGGCCACGAAAAGAATATAACATTTCACTTTGCTGCTTATTGCTATTCAATGATTTTATCATTCACTCTATAAAATTATGTGAATAATTGCTTTACAGCACGAGAAAGTGGCCTGCGACGATGTCAGTCTTCTCAGTGAAATGGTATTTGGTACAGTGGCAATGACCTACAGAGGATCGCTGTTCAAAGTGCACGCTTTGAATGCTCCAAGATGTATAATGTGCACCAAAGTTTTCCCCGCCCCTGATCACAGTGTTCGCAAGCTGAGGTAATTGAAACTTTGCGACGATAATCGTAAATGAATCGCAGAAACGAGAGAAAAAAAAGAAAAGCGGATAAATAAGCTATCGTCGAAATTTCAGCGAAAAACATTCGGATGAGACTCTGAGACACTCGACGACCGTCGATTCAAATTCGAGTGCTGGTAGCACGAGAAATACACGTAAGTTTTTTACATTCAACTGCTGGAATATTGGTTTTAATATTCTTTCATGTGGATTGAATTAACGAAGGACATGAAAAGTTGAAAAATATTTATTTTATTACAGTGTCTCATTTGAATTCGGCAAATTTTTCTGCCAACTGTCTCAGTCCGGATTTACGTAAAAATTCTACGTGTTCGAGTACGAGCAGTGGTTGGGACATTGATATTCCACTATTGGGTAGTGAGTTCCTGACTGATTAATCCCATTTCATTGAATCTTTTAGGAAACACAACAACAAAAATTAATAACGATTGTAATCGCAGGTTCTCAATCGTTGGAAAGTAGTGGTTCGTCTGGATTTGGTAGTTCCACGAGTTTACGAAGAAGATGGTTGAGAGCCGTTTCAACAACTCTGAGCCACACGGAATTGGAAGAAAAGTTTGGTATTCAAGCGTACTGTGAAAATTTGGGTAACGAGAACCGAGAAAATTGTCATCGTCGCCATAAAACTCGGTTGGGACTCGCAGTTTTAATACAGCTTACACCAGGCCATGAGCGGTACCATGAAGATTTTCTGAACCTTCCATAAATGTTTACAGAGAAGCATAAAATTGAAAAAAAAAAAAAAATCGTGGTACAAGAAACACAAAAATACGATGAGAGTCAATCAAATCATTAAAAAATTCATAAAAATTAAAATTCCGATGGCAAACAATTATATATACGATAGGGAGTAAAGTCTGTTTTGATTAATTTGTTCAACATCGACTCGAAACTGTTCCGAAAACAGGATAGAAAATAATGCTGAAATGTTTTTGTTGCAGACGGATGGAAGCTCGTTTGTTGGAACACGTTGGTCAATTGGAAACAATGTTAAATCGTTTGTGTTATGCTTGCATAGAAACGTGTAGAAGTGACAGCAAGAGTAACGGGGAATATAAAGGATTGACCTCTCGTATGCATCGAGCCTCGAACCGATGTATCGTCTGGCTTTTACGTCTACTCTCAAACATCGATGCCAATAGAATACCGTCTTTGTGGCACGAAGTTATAATGAATACGACAACACCTCTGGTGCATAGGACTCACACTCTACATCGTAATCTTCAACAGATTTGCCAATTGATTAATGGGGTTGACACGAAATCAACTAATTTGTGAGTTGAACAAATTTCTATTGAATACGAATTTTATACTGAACTTTTTTTCAACACACGCAATGAATGCAAATTTATACTAAACTAGCAATTTCCTCGGCTGAACTTTATTGCTTAACGTCATAATCAGGGTCCACAAGGAAGTTCTGAAAAATTCCACCAAGCAATTCCAGGGATAAACGAAACTTTTTTCTATGTTTCCTGATCAATTGTCTTCAAATTCATAGAGTTATTGATTTTTTTGGTTCTCTCATGAAAAATCATATTAATTGTATATTTACTTCAAATCTCTCAACATTCATTATAATCGAATTTCAAAAAGTCTAGAAAAACCGCAATTTTTCCGTAATTTTTGTTAGCGTGTAACTTTCCTTGCAATGGAAAAGTACGAGCAATAAATCTTCATGACATTTTTTCAGCTTCCTTAGTACAGTTTTGACTGCTGTGTTGACGCATCATCTGGGTTGGGTCCAAACGGTGATATCACCACAAAACAAACAACTGGTAATTTTTTATTACATAGTAAATTGAAATAGAAAATCTTCTGCCGTAGGTTTGAAAAAATGAATATTTCGACATTCGAGTTAGTAAAAAGATATTAAAATAAAAATGAAAAAGCCTCCTGCGTAGTGTTTGCTATTATACTTTTTAGTTTTTTATCTGGATTTACAATTTCTTGGCTCTGCTTTAACGTTTTCTTCGAACTCGTGGAATTCTTTTCTTTTTTTCATATCGGAATTAGATGGAGAACTAACTTTATGACTATAGCTCGAAAATTCGTTGAAAAATTATCACTGATAGAAAAATCATAGTTGGATATCTATTTTCATTGCTCTATGGAAAATTAATGAAATATGTTGTGAATTAATGTAATTATCGTAGGAAAAACATTTCCCTGTAATGCGGACAATAATTGTAAAATTTCAGATGGAGGATTGGGGAAAAAGATATCCGTGCAATCCTTTATGGGCTCAATTGAGTGATTTGTACGGTGCGCTTGGAAATCCATCGAAATTGGTGCACACAGTAATAACAGGTGATTCCGAAAAGACAGAATTGATAAACGGGGTTCTGACATGTCTGTCATACTTCATACGAAGTGCAATAGTGAAGAAACGTCGTGAGTATCGGTGTTCATCACAAGAAGACGTAAAAGAAGCGATAGCTGTGTTGGAGCGTGTGAAAAAAACGAACGAACGTTGCGTAAAATCGTTTAAATCAACGAATAATTTGAGAGAGTCGTCCGAAGGTTCATCAGGCTCAAGGAGTGAGGAATTAAGGCCAGAAATTCGTTGTGAATCATCGAAGGGAGCGATTTCGACAAAGGTCATTTGTGAGGATGTGTTAAGTCCGAATAAACCAAGTAAAACAAGTTCAATCGACTCGAGCATTCCTCGACTGAAGCGTACTTCGAGTGCGCAAAAAAATCTCGATTTACATTCGTTAAATTCGATCGAAAGCCAGTTAAAGTTACCGGTTAAAGTAGAGACTTTGGACGACGATGATCCCAGCGTCGAAGTATCGTTGTTGTCACCGGGTGTGATGGAAAAAGATTATCCAACGAGTACAGTCAAAATAATTGTAAGTGAAACAACGACGAGTCCTACGAACGATGTGGGAGGAACGAAGAAACGGATACCTCGAGTGGCACCAAGATACAATTTGCAGGATAAAGTTGATCTCGAAGAGTCGGAACTGGATGAATTAACAATGGCATCGAAATTGACAACGTCGTTACAACGACGAAACGACAGTGGTTTTGATTCACAAAAATTTTATCCGGAATATTGTCCTCTCGAGACTCAAGCGTTTTACGCGCGTTTGGACGTCACCAAGAACGAACCACAGCCACAAGTTTTTTTCACTCTTGGCGATGAGACTAAAACTTTCGACGAAAAAACTCGTAGTCAGCAACAAATCGATAACAATTGTCAATGTTCTTTTGCATTTACAAGAGTACCAAGCACATCTGCCGAATTGCCCGAAGGCGTATTACAAAAAATCATACAGCGAAATTTCCCAGAATCGTCGAAAAGTATACAACGGCCTTCCTTGTCGTCATTCAGAAATGAAAAACTGGGTGCTTCATGTCCAAAATGTAATGGCGCCGGTTTATCTGTCTCACAAACTTTCGAAGGTAGTAAATTACTTTTGGAAACACCAACTAACGCTACTGAAGTTCTTCGAACTTGCGGCAATTCCGTTGGTAATCGAGCTACCAGATTATTACGTTCCAACAGTCTGGAGGCTCTCATGGAAGCTAATGGTGTCGTTGAACTACCAATGCCAAGGTTTGTTATGCTAAATAATAATCAACGAGAGTTTGTGACTTCGATGATCTTCTAAGTCCAGTAGTCCCGGGTGAAGAAAAAAATTAACAGTATCGATCACGTATAAGAATTGTAAATTGTAAATGTTTCATTCAACAGGTCAAAGAAATCGACACCGAGTACAAAAGAATCGGACGAAGTAACTGGTTTCACGAAGACCCTTTTACAGAGAAGAGTCACGAACAATATCGACGAGAGCGCAGATTCTACGATATACGATTCGGGCTATACTTCCGGTCTAGTCATACAGGGTTTGACAAAAAAGAAGAAAAAGAAGGAGAAAAATTCGGCTGAAAACAACAAGGCTAAGGAAATCGAGACCGAATGGTTGACACAATTGCGCGATGAAGTAAATGTAAATGCTAAATTTCCGGTCATCGATCAACCGGTCTCCGAAGCATTGTGCATTCTCGCTGACATGGACAATTGGCAAGTCGGCGTTTTGTCCAACACTTCGACACTTCAGAGTCCGTTGGTACCCGTTGGAATGTCTCGTCTTGTTGCAACCATGCTCGAATCGTTTGCCTATTTGTGGACGAAATATCGATCACCGACTCACGTAAATATTTAATTTACATCAAAATTATTATTATTATTTTTTCAATATTAATGATAACAGTACATCATTTGAGAAAAACACCGAAAAGATATTGACATTCATGAGATTTTATTGTTTCAATAAAAAATAATCGATTTATTCAAACCTTTACAAAACGAACGACAATTTTCCACCATAAAAAAACACATGTCAATAAATTCATATTTATTTACCTTTTATTTCAATACAGTGTATCGGAATATTCGAGTGCAAATTACGAGAAATGTGGCTAAGGAGCGAAGCACTTGCCGAGATGTTAATGGCTGTGGATGTGTGTGACGTAACGATAGCAAGTTTGACAAAAGCTTTGGATCTCGATGCTGCGGATCTGCCGTTGTTACTTGCAGTCGCAACGACTCACTCGCCTCAAATCGCCCAAAGATTTGGGTTGAGTCTCGCTTGAAGCAAGTTCGAATTAAATACCGTATTGGTAGTCATTTTATAAGTAAATTTGGAATTGTCCAATTGTAAAATACGCGCATGTAATATATCCATCATACATGTATGTTATCGTAAAAAACCAAAGAACGTTAAAATCCAATTTTATTTGTGAAAAGTAATTTTAACAGTTATAAACTGTGTTCACTGAACCGAGCAATCTTTACAACTCCATCGTAGTTCAACGATATAATAATGTTTTTTAAAACTGAAGAAATTTTCACTGATATGGTTAAGTTTTAACGTTATTTGAATTTTAAACGTGACATAAAAATATATTGCATAGACCATGGGAAACACTGGCTGAAATGTCCCGGAGAGTTTATTAGAAAAAAAAACATCGTAAGCGATAGCGTGATAAATGAAGTAAATTGTCGCATAATTACGACTTTTTTTTTCTTCAAAGAGAATTTGATTATTGAATTCCTCTTCGAAACCACGAGGAAAACATACTTATCAACGTCTTCATAGTTTTTAACGTCTTTCCGATAAACTAGTTAATTGATTATAAAATCGATTAGAGGTCTTGCGTGGTATTTAAAGACCTAAGTTTTGCTTTCAATGCTCCACGGACGAGTTACGTCGTTAGTAAGCTTCGAGTTTGAACGTGATATGAAAACTCGTAAATTCAAACAATTATGCAATATTTTTGGATCGAGAACAAAATTGATGCTTAAGACGAAATATGATGATTATCATTTTCATTAAAATTAAGACAAGTCTTCAAAAAGTCATTTGTGTCTATTTTTTCTCTGTACATATGTAAATATGAACAAGATGTTTTGTTTATATTTTGCTTTCGTCACGACCGTCAGTTTCATGTATAGATACGTTGAGGATAAATTAAGGAAAATCTATCATTTGGTAAAAAAATCGTGTCGCTTATACCAGACAGTAAAATCATAATAATAATAATAAAACAACATGAAATCATAAAAACTAAAACGTAGCGTAAGATTGAAAATCGTTAACGTCATTTCTAAATATTTGTATCTACTACGAACAAAAAATCACGACTATTTTTATTTATTTATAATTTCGCCTCAATTTATCTTCAAACAATTTTATAAACTTGAGCTTATTTACGTTCGATATTTGAAGATAATCAATTGATTGCAATTTATTGATGACTTGTGGGATAGAATGAGAGTCGAAGAAGGAATTATACAAATTTAAAAAACCCTAAAAGCCACATATATTCGAATTAAAAAATTTCTTAACCAAATACTCTTAAGGAGGCTCTCGTGTTCGTTTAGAATATTAAGTTCGAAAGGAAATTTCAACATCAACTTATTTTCTTTTTTTACTTCAAAATGCGAATGGATATTAAAAAAAAAAAAAAAAGTAAGCAAAAGAACGAATAAAGAACATTAGTTTTTGTAATTATTATTCGTCTTGTTTTTACCTTCTTCCTGAACGATTCTCTTAATGTTTTTTTTGTTTTTATATGTTCGACTTTCAATTTTTTGAATCACATTTCAGTTCTGCACATGTCGTTTCCCGTCAAAAAATTCTGAGGTGTTGTCTAAATTTTGTCGTAGGTTTTGTAGTTTTTTCCTTTTTTTTGTAAGAAAAAGAAGTTTCTATCGTTTAAATCATGCAGATTTGTACGCCTCCGGAGTGAGTTATAAATGTTGATTTTCTTACACATTTTTTGACGTATTGAAAGAACATTTTTTTTTAATTTTCTTCAAACGGATATGAACCATTAAAATTTTAAAAATGATTTATTAAAATATTGGATTAACTGTTGTCATTTTTATATGAACGTTATCCACTATTATTATCGTTCATTTATAATTTATAATAATTTTTTATCAGACGAGTTGCTGCTCGACCGATCGAACGCACATCGATAATTGAAGCAAAAAATAAAATTCGAGTAAGTCACAGAGGCTCAACATTTTGGAATGACTTTTATTTTTTTCTCAATGATTCATTGATGAATTATTTTTCAATTCTTGCCTCACATGATAATTCAATTCTTTCACGTTTTTCATCGACACAGTTAGGCCACGACGAGTGTTGCAACTGCTGTTGCTGTTGTTCACCACAACCTAAGTGTTTGGTACGTTAAAGAACAATCATTTCATTTTTTCTCTCCTACGCGTTAAATATCGTTAAATAATACAAAAGTACAGAAGTACGTACACGAGTTACGATATTCACGCCCTTTCTCTTCCTTTCAGAAATATGTTCAACCTGAATGCGTTAAACCTTTTAAGCCGATGCGAGTAAGTCTGCATAATTGATAATAAAATGCACCATTGAAACGAACCAAATATGTATAAACATTGTTTTTTTTCTCTTTTTTTTAATTCTATTTTTAATGTTATGTATTAAAAAACTCACTAATGTGTTCAAAATACAATTTCTCTCAATTCTTGGACATGCAAAAAAAAAAAAATTTATGTAATTATGAAAAGGAATCGATAATATTCAAGTTCTACAGAGGAACAGATAGTTCTCAAGATCGTATAAACAGTTGAAATAAGTTTCCACTTACTAATTTATTTTTTATAATTTTTTTGCAGTTTTATTCGAAACAAGAATGTCCAATGGATGACCAAACGATATACAAGCTTTCATTTTGGGATGGACCTGTGTCAGTTAGAAGTGAACAAGCGGCTCGACCACCGGATTCTTTAACCGTAGGGGATGGACCCATATCTGACGAAACAGTTCACAAAGTACGAGAGAATATATCGAAAATGAATCAAATGAAAATACTTTAAAAATACAAAATCTATAGTGTAGTTTTGGAAAGTTCTTCATCTTTGAGTTAATAAATGGTATAAATTTATTTAAAAAAATTAAATCATCAAAATATTCATTTTTCGTGAATATTGAAAAAATGGTAACAATTCTTTGAAGTCAAATTATAAGTTTTCATATCATTATTGTCAGTTAATAAATGAGCAATTTTTCGAGTGCTTGCATATTTGCACAGTGTCTAAAAATCATTTGACGATAATTTTTGCAATATATATTTTTTTAACAAATCACAACAATCAATATTATATGATTTTTAAAAAATTGTTATTATTTGACAGATGAGCTATTTAGGAAATTGGTGTGTACAAACAGAGCAACCCTGTTTTCCATGTACAAGTTCGTGGGTCGCCAGGGGTCCGGTACAAGACGTAACGACTCATAAACACGATTACACGTGGAAAATGGTACCGAGAGAAGAGCCTTATACACCGGAAGACACGACCAGTTTGCGTACTCCTTGTGGCGCGATGTCCGGTTAGTTTTTTCACAATTTTGAGCACCAGCTCAAGTACATCGAATAGAGAAAATATTTTCATTTCATAATGTCGACACGTATGTATAATTAATTTAAAAAATTCAATATTCGTGACGTCTTGTGAGCATGAGATTTTTAATTATGAAAATATTTGCAAAATTTCAAAAGGATTCACTGTTCCATATTCGAAATATTAGCAATTACAGGGAGTAATAAAAAAATTGACATTTCACGAAATAAATCCGGAATTTTGCTACTTTTTTTCCTCTTATTTATAGAGAAACACATGACGAAGTTTGTCTAAAAAAATGGAGAATTTAATGTATTCAACAGAATAACCTCTGAGTGTGTTAAAATCCACAAGACTCGAGTTCTATATGTTCTGAAAAAAAAATGAATTGCACGTCCTTATTTGCACTGTTGCATCGATCGAGGTTACGCATAAATATTAATTTATTTAAATAATTTACAGATGACACGACGTACAGATTGAGTTATTACAACTCGACATGTCGAATACCCGTAAAACCTTTCAAACCATTTAGATGTTACAAGAAATCAGATGTTCCCATGGATGGAAGCACGACTTATAGACTTAGCTATTGGCCAAATGAGGCGCCGATGAAGGCAAGGAATTTAGAGAATTTTTTCCTATTTGTTTTGTATGTCATCGAAGAGATTTTTTTTTCAGTAGCAAAAAACTCTAGTAGCAAGAGGTAGTAATTTCTAATCATTTTTAATAATTGAAAAATTGTACAAGAAAATATTTTTTTTTGAATCGTAGAAGAATGTATGCAGCATTCATTTTTTTTTGTGTTGCAATTTTTTTTATCGAATCCAATATTTCTATATTAATAATTAGTGATTAATAGAAAAATTCATGAATTATGAGTATCAAGGGCTACGACAGGAGACGAAAAAATGGTTGGTCAGAAGTTTATGGAATTTTGAAAGTCTAAAAATAGTGGAAGCAAAACCAATGTATAAAATCAATAGTTAAACTTTTTAATTCAATAGGAACCACAACCATGGAATTCGAGATTATCTTACACACCACCAACCACTCCGATGGACGGTTGTACGACTTACAAGCTCAGCTATTGGCCTCACAGAGAACCACGAAGAACACCATTCAGTGCAGAACAAGAATCGAATAATATTCTCAACGTTGGTTGTTGTTTCGACGACAACACTACGTACAAATTGAGTTATTTTGGATGTGGTGGTGAAAGGCCACCTCCGGCAAAACCTTTGCCAAATGCTGACCTTTTCTCCAAATGTCCACTTTCATACGATACTGTTAATCGGGTAATTACAAAGAAGAAAAAAAAATAACAATATATTTTTAAACGAAAAAAATCAGACATTTACGACAAGACCTCGTTTGCCTTTTCTTCATAACATTATTGATTTGATCAATTGATGAATTAAATTCATGAAAATATTATTTCAGTTGAGTTATTTGGGAAATTGGTGTGTAAAACCCGAGCCTCCGTGTATTCCATGCACAAAAAATCTCATGGCAAGAGGACCGATGCAAGACGTCACAACTCAAAAACACGATTATACATGGAAAAGCACAAAATTCGAACGTGCAGAGGGTTATGTTCCTGAAGACAGTCTCGTATTGTCACCTCTTCCTCTCGACTGTGAGTGCAATTCTCTAAATTAATTATTTGGAAAGTGACTCAATTTTTGTCATTTTCAATTTTCCACCTAAATTTTGTGTGGTCCTGATAAAAATTCGTTTCAACAATGTTCTTAATACCCGTAGTTTTTTTTTTATTGCATTCTCTACATTTCATAATATAATAATAAAATAAATATTGTATAACGAACCGTTGTTCGGTCTTGTGATGATTTTGTTTTACACGAATAACAAGATGATATTCGTGCAGAATAAAATATCGGTAAGAACGCTAACGTGCCATTTACGTCGTACACGTTTAATTTAATTGCTTCAGCCTATATAATCTTTTTGCTCGTAACATTTTGTTTTTTGTTGTTGTTTTATTACTTCTTTGTTATTTATTGCTAGTATTCTGTAAATTTTCCCGTATTTTTTTTTTTTTTTTTTTAAGTGCATTAGTGGATGTAAATATTAATTACCTTCACAGGCTGCACAACTCACAGGCTATCCTACATTCCGAATAATATAAAAGGCTTGATTAGAGAGAAACCTTTTAAACCTGCAAGGAAATATTGCCCTGTTGATGTACCCATGGATAGCGAGACCACCATGAGACTCAGTTATCAACCTGTCGAAATTCCTGTACCTCAAGAAAAACCCTGGATCACAACTTCTGTCTATCATCCGCCGGTCATTCCTGTCGATGATAATACAACGTATAATTTGAGGTATTTATCTTATTATTCTCCATACTATGAATTTTTATTATTTTTATTCATTCGTTTCTTTTTTTTTTTGTAAACGAAATCAGCTGGTAAATTAAAGTCATAGCTAACGTGAACTTAACAAATAATGGGACAATCTAGAAAAAAAAAATTTCTTCTATTTCTATCATTTGAAAAATGCTTAAACATTTTTTTTTTCGTAAGTCGAGACTAATTAATATACGGATTGAAAATAGTACATTTTACGTAATTTTACAAATAGAAAATTACACTTTTGAAATATGTATATGGGGAATTTTTCTATTACCATAAAAATGATTATTTTTCATAGTTATATACCTCCCGGCACTTTGGTACCTTTAGACGATTGTACACCTTGTCCCTCCCGAGAAACATGTTCAGGTAAAGTACATTTTTCAAAGTTTTTGAACATCAAAAAATGGAAATTTTCATACATTTTTTTACCACTAGAACCAACGATCTCTCTTTTAAACATGACTGAATTGTTTTTCCCTTTTTATCACACACATCGTAGCTACCCCTCCGTGTCCACCTTGTCCACCATCCATAAAATTACCCTGCGATAGTAAGTACAGAGTCTTTTTCGCTCTTTCGAATATATAAAATACTAAAAAAAAGAATCTGATAACAAAAATTGCAATATTCTCTAATATTTCAGCGAACGCTTTTTCGCCAATTCCCAGCTAAAGCAACGAGTGGGTTTCTCCTCTTTTTTTCAAATATCTACAACGATGTACATATATATTTTTTTAAATTACGATATTATCCGTTTTGTGTAGTCCTGTATTGTCCTATTTAATAAATTTAATATTTTATATCAAAATCTTGCATTTTTATTCAACTTTATTAATAATTAAATCAATGCATGGCTTTTTTGTACTTGGATTTCTTGCCCTTGATATATCGTGGCCCAATTCGTTTGGAGAAAAAGTTTCAACGGTCGAGACATCTTTTGGAGAATGGATCGAGAAAAATAAGGTCAAGGATTACTGTTTCGCAACAGGGCTTTGCATAAGTATCAGTTTTTTTAGCAATGTCTCATTTGATAAGTTAATTAGTTAACTCCGTAAGTTTATATTTTTCATTAAATACGTTAATCATTAAATTGAATGAATAAAAATTCTTTAATATTTGATTTGAATGTTCTTAAAAAAGTATTTACCTTCCGGACAAATTTCTGTAGTGATCAGTTTTCTCATTTGAATCTTTTTTGTTAGAAATGTATCATCGAGTTGAGGGGAAAAAATCTGTTACGTAATTATTTTTGATACAAGCATTTGTCGAAAAATCTAGACGTTACAACGAAATTTTTATCTCCATTTTTAAATCTTATTATGACAATTCAATTCTTGTTTGAAAAAGTTTTAATGAGCAAGAAATTGTTCGAAGAATTCAGCGCGAAAAAAAGGCTAAGGAATTATTGTTAGACGACAGGGTTTTGCATAAGTCATTTTTTTCTCTGATAATTTTAATACGTGAACGACACGTAAAACCCACGCAGGCTTACATTGATTTCTCGAATGAATCGGCGGCGATGCCCCCGCGAATATTAAAGATTTACAGAAGCTAAAACGCGCAAGTTATCGATACTTGAAAGCCTGGCATAGGAAAAACGCTACGAACTTTTATTGTGATAGACGCGCTTCGTCGATGGCTTCTGGATTCCACGGATCCATATTTGCGAAGGCCAACCAACCCATGTGAAAGTAACGGTCGCTTCCTCGCAATACCGTAACTATTACGGAATCGAATTACACATGCGGTTTCGTAGTTATATATAAATATTATTTGAGAAAAATATTTTATCTGTCGGTATTTTCAAAGTTTGTGTGTAGGTGTTTTTTTTTCGTACGAAAATAACACCTGTGCCGTAATATTGTGACCGTGTGTGATGTAATTATAAAAATAAAATCTAAATTTGGATCAGTTGAGGTTAAAAATTATTATTTAACAATCAATATATCATTTTTTGACGGAAAACGAGATAAAATTGGAATTTGTTGTGAGACATTAATGTTTTATGCAGAATTAGATTTTTCTATTTTGCAAACTGAAATTTCCGTAATTTTTATCCTTTCGAAACTTAAGATATTTTTTTTTTTTCGTTTAAAAATGAATTATCCAGAAGGTGATTTTGAAGTTTTCTTCATTTCCATTGACCCGAAACACAATAAAAACGTTGAAATGGTAATTTTTTGTTTTTTGATCAAAGGGTCGGTTTTCGATATTTTCGTAATTTGTGTTAAATTTGTGGAATGAATAATCGTTGCTTCAAAAAGGTACGAAGTTTCATTAAATTTTTTCATTCATCTTACAACGAATATTATAAATGTGTATTTTTTTCTCCAGGTTTACGAGTTTGGCAATTTATTTATGATAATTTATAATTATCGTAACACTGACAATAACACGCGATATAAAATGAAATGCTTATGAATGTTTACGTGTGAATTGACCAAACGGAAAATTTCTTACATGAAGATTTCTAAAATTTGCCATTTAAGGTCTTGGTAACGAGGGTTCGAATTGAGTTAACGAAACTATAGAAAATATGAAATAAAAACATAAGGATTTTTAACTTTTTTATATACGCGACGCTCATCTCTATTCGTATCTACATTGAAAGGAAATTGTGCCGGAAAAAGAGTGTAAAAGTGCTTAAAGATTCGAGGATGTGTGTTATCTCACCAATATCTGTATACGTTGGGAATATGAGTTGCTAAATCGCGAGGTGCAACGTGAGTTCACGCAGGAGCGATTTTCCTCATTGCAAGACAAAAAAAAATATGAAAGACAAAAAAACTTGCCAGCCTCACTCGGTTTCGCCCGCTGAAATTATATTTCATTCGAGGTCAACTTTCTCGTCCTCTCTTCCATATTTTCTGTCATTATCAATGCTTCAGAAGTGAAAGATCAAAAGCTGCGGTTAGCAAAAGCAAAAATTACCACGTAGTATATTTTTCAAACTATCGACAACTTTATAAAACTTGCTCACAAGACAATTTTCATTTTAGGCTATAAAATAAAGCAGAATTTTTTACTCCAAAATTCAACGAGCAAAAAAAATGTTAAATTTCAATTATAATACAAAATTTCATGAACCAAATTCCAAGTTTATTTCGGTAAGCTGTCCGTTTTGATTATTGACAACACGTTTCTTGATTAAGTAACGATGACCTTTGCTTGCTAAATGCTTGGCGGAGAAAAGTCAAAGACGATGGTGCGTGATCCTATTTATTTCCTCATCTCGATTGACGTGGCTTTTCTCGATGTCACTTTAATTGGTTTTGAAACTTTTATTATAAAAAAAAAAATACAAAATGTCAATAATTTTTAGTTGAAGCTTTGGAACAGTGTTCGCTATGAGTTGACAACGATGAGGTTTTAATAAAATATTTTCAGACGGAAAATCGTTTCAGTTAATTAAATTTCAAGAGAGTAAAACGTTTCATTCTTCATTTCCAAACGCCCTCTATTTTCAAAATTTTATCTCTAATTCGAAACCTGAAAAAAATTCTTAGTGTTTCTCTGCAAGAACTTTGAAGACTCTCCCAGAGGTGTTTCGGAAAAGTGAGAGTTAGTTTGCTTACGTAGCGATCAATTTCATCCCACATCAACTCGATTTGTTTAAGGTCGGAAGTTTAAGGAGGCGACTTCTGTTTTTTTGAGCTCTTATTTCAACAATACAATTCACTAATCAGTTCTACCAGTGAAATGACATAAAAAAATAGAAACATTTTTAGAATTATCTCCGAAAAGATTCCACCGGCATTGTGACGAAGAATTAAAGACTATACTCGTTTTTAACATGACCATTGTTTCATCAATAAAACATTTTTATTCTGCATCAGTTTAATCCATCAATTCAAATGACTTGGAAACATAGTGGGTTTGAAAGGTCTGATAAAGTATTCACGACTGAAACTACGATCGAACAATCGTCGATCACGTATTTTATCTGACCATGATAAATTATCAATTCACAATCATTCCGAATCGGTAAAAGCTGCAATCTGTCGATGCAACAAATCTAAAGGGTTATCGAGGTTTGAACGAATGGGTTGACGTAAGTTTTTTAAACGAAAGTAATACAATAGATGAGGCTTGGACGAAATTGAATAATTTATACATTTATTCATCTGGAGAAAGAGAGTTATCGATGTATTCGAAGACAATTTATTTTGCCATAATTAAACGTGAGTCATTTTTCATAGATTCTAGTTTGAAAACATATATTTAATTAAATTTGTGGAATTTTCATGGATTGTGATCAATTTTCTTAGCAATTATTATTTAATTATTCCACGTGAGACAATATAATTATTTCTTCCACTTCTCAATGGGAATCCAAGTTACAGATAATTTAATGCATAGCTGTAATTTTTTAAATCGTCTGTATAATAAAGTTCTCCAGTATAAAAGAAAAAAATGTGTTGAAACGTCTATTTTCAATTTTTCGAAGGTCACACTTATGAGAATCTAAGTAACTGAAATTCCATTTTTCTCGAATGTGCGAGGTCAGAAAATACTAATATTAATATGTAAATGAAGAATCAAGTTTCTGTCGTATTTCTAGTCGAGTATTTGGTCCATCAAAGAGATGTGTGTGAAAAAAAGGGAGAGTGATCTAACGGGAATATATGATTACATTGGTTGTAAATTTGTGTTAAACGAGGAATGGTTTATGGACGATTAAAAGTTTCTTTTGGAGTACCTAGATGAGTGAGACTTTGATATTAAATATCACATTAAAAATAATATTACACATGGATTGATAAGTGAATATATATTAATATATGTTAATTTAAATAAATGTTTAAGCACAGGTAATAGGCACATTATAATAGAAAGAATCGATCTCTTATTCATCTTTTAATCCTGCCTCCCTCCCTCGTGTCTTTCTTTTTCTCTGAACACCTTTTGGTGTCTTCCTTCGATCTCTCACTCTGGTCAGCGCACCTTCGTGTATTTACACTAAAATATACATATATATACAGCAACAACGTTCATAATTCATGAATAACATATACGATAGAGAGAAAGAGAAGGAGAGAGAGAGGGCAAAGTGAGAGTGTGTATAAAAGGAGAATTCGTTCATCTCCTCGGGACACAGAGTTTGTGGTGCTCTTCTTCGATCGTTTGCCCTCCTATCCCTTTGTCTTTACGTTCAAACATATATATTTTTTTATTTGACGCGTGATACGTAGTGACAGCATTGTTTTTTTTCTTCTTCGTGTAAACGGATACAAAATGAGATTTTTGGTGAGTTAATACTTTATCGTAATTTTCAATTGTTTTCCATTTTTGTTCTGTGGATATTTATTTATTTTGTGTTTTATTCGTAAAACGATTTGATTTTTATGTTGCCGCATGAAACTTCGAAATATGTTTTTTGTACCAATATTTGGTTGTCAAAGTCTGAACGTTTTCTTTTTTTTAGTGAAAAAATTACAATATAAGAATTAAAAGAATTAAACAAACTATAAATGAAGCAAAATTCTTCCGATATAGAAATTTGTCTTTCATTTATAAAACGAATTTTAATTTTTCAACACAAAATCCTTAATTGTCATACTCAATTACTTCGAAAACTTACTTTTCAAATTAGATCCCTAATCGTCTATATTTTTGTACATATTTTCTAATAGTTTTTTTTTGTCGGATCTAGAAATATAAGAAATCGACGGTCTGGGGTACGAAATATTGTTTGAACATAAAGTTCGAAATAGAGAATGTAATTTTAAGAATAAACAAGATCAAAATTTCGACCGAGATTTCGATCGATTAATTTTTTTCAATACGAAAAATGAAGTAATTTTCGTACTTGGAAAGAAGCGAAAGTAGGAGGAAGAGGTGAGAGATAAAAGTAGTGGGTGTCTATATGCAATAAATACAGGAGGATCGTTGCTTCGTTGGGTTAACGGGTCAGGAGTTAAATGACCCAGGTTGGCATTTGGTTTTCACTTTCACTCATCTCTCTGCTGTGCCGTTTCTCGTGGACCGCTAATCTTTTTTGCGAGAGAGACGCAAATCGGGGAGAGATTTTTCGCTTCGTCTCCTTCAGCGAATGAAGGGGCGACGGGGGAGGAGGGGTTGAAAGGATTGTAAAAAAAACCTGCGAGCAAAACGCGCCGCAACTACCGGGAAGTGATGAGATGAACATCTTGCGGCCCCGAAGAGTTTATACACATCATCCTGACGTCTTACATTATCTTTCACTCTCTCTCTCCCTCTCTTTTGCTCTTTGTACTATTTCCTTTCTCCAATTCGTTGCATTGTTAGATATTATTGTTATTATTTTTATTGCATTGGAGGATCAATCTGACAGAATTTGTTTGGAACTGCTTTGAAATTTGTTGGAGAATAATAATTTGTCTCGATCAATCAAACGATCCTTGAGCGTCCTTTCTTTCTCGCCAGATCAATCGTTTGATTGGTAGATACGAGATTTTATTATAATATTTATGTTGTAATTTGATACACTGGATTGTTTGTAAATTTCTTTATAGCTCTTCCAAACAACAATAAATCTGGGCAATCGATTAATCATTCTTCGAGAGTCTTTCTTCCCTTCCGCACTGTCGTCAACTCCCTCTCTCGTTCTCTCTTCACTACTATCACTTTGATCCAGACGTTCTCGATCCCCCATTTTTTTCCGTTACTCTCTCCGAAAGACCTCCAATCAAACTCATCTCTTTCCCCAACTTGTGAGTCCCCTGCCACGGATCTTCCCTCAGACACTTTACGTAATCCACAGCTTTCTATATCTGTCTCACTTTTTATTCCCTGCTTTTTATTTCTCTTGCTGTCCCGTGAATCAAGAAAAACAAATAACGATCTTTCGACATACGTAATCAACCGCGACTCGCTTTGTAATAAGCGTGAGAAACTTTTGGAGAATAATACAAACGCCACATTATTGAAGATTTCAACATATTTTACCTCGATTTATCAACTTTTTTTCTTCTATGTAAACTTTACATGAAAAATACGAAAAATCAAAATTAAATGTATAAATACACATAAGTTTCCAATATACAAAGTTGCGATGGAAGAGAGCGAAAAAAACTGATAAAGAATTATACCGAAAACGTTTTAAATAGTAAAAAACATTTTAAAAGTTCCATTGACTTAAGACGAGTTGCAAATAAAAAAAATTCACCAAAAACACACAAAAGTTCAAAAATAGAAGAAAAACTTGAGGAAAATTGTGAGGGTTTTACAGAAATAGGATCAGAATCAGCGAAGTTGAAAAAAAGTGATGTCAGAGTGATGGAAACATCGAAAAAATAGACAGAAAGACAAGTGAAGTAACATCAAAAGTATAATTTAAAAGACAAATAGGAAACAAGAAAGACACTAATCAATCAAAAACGAAAAAAGAAAAAAAAATAATTGAAAAAGATAAACGAAAGTATGAAAATGGGGAAAAAAAAGAATCAAAAACAATGAAAACAAAACCTGACATAAAATGAGTATGAAAAAAAAAAAAAATCACGAAACAAAATCGAATAATTGCAGATAATAGCAGCGATTGTGGGTGTGGCGTTAGCGCAACAGGATTATCAGGCAAGAAATCATCGTGATCAGGATCAGGATCAGAGACAACATGTTGGCAGTGACGACAGGCATTCAACAACCACAACTTATATTCCCATACTAGCGTGGAACAAGGAGCAGGAACACGATGGAACTTATAGAACGAGGTAAGAGATATACTGAAGAATGGATGAGAGAATGAATGTAAAATTTAGAAATGTTGGTTACGTCAGGTGATGTACAAATGGTTTATAATGCTTCGTTGATCACCTTCTCGTTATTTCGATTTCGTGTCTTGATTGTTAGGTGCGGTTTTCATCTGTTTTTCTTACATATATTTACATTCGCATATAACTCAAATATATATATATATATATATATGTCGTGTGTATAGACGTTACCGCGTCTCTTGATATATTGTGTTACTTATAAGACATAAAACATTTTCAACGATTTGCAACTGTGCGAAATCCTTGAACTATCCTTCGAGACTCTGTATACGTTCGAGAATCGTTTCCTTTTGCCCTTTGCAATTTTTTTTTTTTTTTTTTTTTCGTGCTAGTATCTCTCCTTCCAACTCACTCACGATTAACCTACATTTTCATAAATTCGACTAATTCAAGATTTCCACTTGTTTGTAAATAGCTACGAGACCGGTAACAACATTCAAGCTGAAGAGAGCGGCTACATCAAGACCTTTGGCGAAGGTGACGACAAGACTGAAGGGCTCGTCCAACAAGGCAGTTACTCATACACAAGCCCTGATGGACAAGTCATATCCGTAAGTTATACCGCCGACGAGACTGGTTTCCACGTATCTGGTGATCATCTTCCAACCCCACCCCCTGTCAGCGAAGAAATTCAAAAAGGTCTTGACCTCATATACGCCGGGATCAAGCAACAACAGGTGAGCACCATTTTTTCTTTCACATATTTCAAAATTTATCTAAACGTGTTCTTTTGATTTGTATCGAGATTTTAAAAAGTTCCTATTTGTATAGAAAAAAACTTCGATTCCTCTTTCGCAATCCAAGATTTCTTGTAATTATTGTAATTCAAATGTTAAATTTGATCATTTTTTCTCGGAATTGAAAAAGGTTTGGTATTTGGAAACCAGAGAAAAAAAAATTTCTCTGTAATCGCCATTTTGAATCAACCCTGTTTTTTTTTGTCACAGATTCGGGTTAAATTTCAAGATTCTGAGTTCAATAATAACCAAATTCAAGTATACATTTTACTCGATTTATTTTAATGATTTTTTTACTTATTTATTTTTTATTACTGATTCTCTATATTTGTCACGAACCACAAATCTCTAAGTTTTCAATAATCAAGTCTTAATTGTTTCGATAAAAACAGGAGGCTGATGCACGCGAAGCTGCTCAGAAAATTAATCAACCACAGAGCCAACAGATCGAAAGGAACGAGGACAAAAAGTACAGATTTTAAATGAAATACGAAAAAAAAAAACAAGCCGATATAAAAAATCGAACGTATAACATTCGTCGGATACCAAATTATTTTTTGTACGTTGTGAAGACTTTGATGTTTCGCTCAAGTAAGAAACACGCAGAATTATCAATTTTGCTTAATGTACACTATAAATTTATATGTAATACATATCCATGTGTAAGCAATGAGTTTCGCATCATCCAACAGATTTTACATCGTTGGTGACTATAAATTAAGGTCGATTTATAATGACCGAATTTACATAAATGATTTTTCATTTCTCCCACTTCAAGTCTCTATTCATTTTCCACAGCTTCATTATTTCCATGAAAACGCAATAATAATAAATCTGAACTCACCGAAAAGAAAAGAATTTGAGCACTACTCAGCATTTGTTGAATATTGACCGTTACTACGATTCCAACTGTCGTCTCTTGTCTTATGGAGAAGGACGATAACATCGCAAGTTTAATAATCACAACCTCACTATTTATGTTTCCAACTAAAACGATTGAAAAACGCGATTTTGGTAGACTACGAATAATAGAAACTGTAAAAAATCGAAAATGGAAACTTCACTGTGTAGATCGAGCATTGCGTTACGCGAAAGTTTCAATTTCCGGTAAAAACGATATTAGTGCGAACACATTAGACATGGCTACGCGTATACAGCTGATGCGGTTGGCGATTCTAGCCTCACTTCCCGTTCCCTATGACTCCCGAGTCGTTGACTATCTAATTCTCCAGTTTTCATTTTTCAAATCAACTATTTACGACGATTGTGGCACATCATAAACAATCAGACAAAAAAACATGAATATTCAACAAAAAACAGGATAGCCAATAGCATTTTTTAAATTTAAGCTCTTTCTCGAAAGGCGAGAAACCGGCAGATCTTCTTTGAAGATCCAAAATCTTGAAAAAATACGTCCCTTTTATTATGTGCTCAAATAATTCGTAGGAGGACCGAAGAAAAGTTTTCGATTTTGTTTTTTGCAACGACACTTGTGTGTGAAAAAAATATTTGTTCAACTTTCAAGGTCATTTCGAGACTTATTAGGGTCGGTTCGTTTGGTTTGTTTAGGTTCAGTCGTGTTAGTTTATTCGAATTCGGAAGATAAATTACAGAGGTTTCGCGCGTGTGTGTGTGTGTGTGTCATAATGAGGAAAAAAGAGAAACCTGTGTAACGGGGAAAGAAATTTATGTTATCTAATTCGAAAGTCTTCCAATTTCCTTTTTTCCGACCCATCAGAGTGAAATAATTAACGAGACATTTTGAACAAACACTATCTTCAGATCCTTGTGGAAAATTCTACGAAATAAAGAAACTGGATCGAAAGAAATTTCACGCATATTTTGTCGAGGCATGCAATTATGGTATACGAAAATCTACATAACCACCAAAATACATCAAAAAGAAATTATTAGAGTTTCCAATTGTAATGTTAGTAAAGGGATTTGACGATGAAGAAAATAAGAGGAAAAATCAGTCAGAAGTAGGAATCTTTAAAAAAATACGTTTATTAGCAGGGGCAAGTAGTTTAGAGTTTAGACACCGAAGGAGTTTAGCGAGCCTCCTTAATCACAAACATTCAGTTATACAATTCTTCTTTTTTGATTAAACATTGTGATTGAAGATAAGACAAAATTATTAAGACACAGTAGAGAAATAGGGAAAAGAGAGAACATTGCAAAAACATAACGAACAGTGGGTTTCGGTATTGAAATAAAAATATTTTACAATATTCCTTGTTTAAAATCATGAAATTTCGTAAGTTATCAAAAAATGAATAATCCTTGGATTACGTCGATTATCAGATTTGAAACATCCCCAATTTCTATACACCATAACTACAGTCTTTAAAAACTAATCAATCCATTTATTTGTTCTAACCATTGAAGTTTTGCTTGGGATTCGACCAGAAGCAAGAAAAAAAAACAAAAACACTTGATTAAACAAAAAAATCCCAGTCCACGTTTTTTTTTTATTCACAATTAAGATTCAATAAAATTCATTGTATGTAATGCTTTGTTCCCAATGTGAGCTGGCACTTTGAAAAATATCAGATGGCATTTGTTTACTTGGGAAAATGTTTTCAATTATTGACTCGTCGGCGGCGATCCACCGTTATCGTACTGAGCCTTGTTCTTTAACAGATATCCGGCTAAAAAACTTATTGGATCTGCTGGACGTTCTTTGGCGAGACTCGAAAGGGCTTGTAGCAATATTGGCACTACAGTTTGATCCAGATATTGTCTCGTAGGAAGAGATTGAACCTCGACGCGAGACTTCTTAGGTGGAACGCCTGTGAGGTCTGCATCTTTGTCCATAACTATAACTTTCTGAAATTTTAACATTGTTCTGTCATTCTTTTATTCGATTGACTTATCAAACTCTTACGGAGTTTTTTGTTTTGTTATGATTTCCTCATTACATTATGAATTAAGCTTCTTTATAAGTAAATTGCATTCACTGTGTATCGTGTTCAGCGGAAAGTGATAAAACGTAAATGCTGTTGTCACTATTTGTCAAACATGAGGATTTCAACGTTTCTTTAAAAAACAAATAGAATAATAAGATTTTCAATTGGATGATTTTACGTTATGAAAATATAGTTTTAATGTGAAAGATTGATTAAATCATAGAGAATACACAATAATGTAATGCATGTGAGAGTAAATTATAAATAAATATAGAAAAAATATAAAGAATTGAAAGTATAATGATCAAAAGGACGTGCAACAGTGATGAATTCGAAAAACAAATGAATATCGCAAGTAGGCGCGAAGAATTGTGGAAAATAACCGCAAATTTGTTGGTTTATTTTTTTGTTTGAGGTTATCGACTTACGTTTGCTGCTTCTGACACGACATTGGCTATAGGCTGTGATGGCACAGGTTCAGTTCGTTCCTCTGTCGAGTTTTCTGTTTAATAACGAAAATAAAATGAGGTTTGCGCATTTTAAAGTGTATAGAGAAAGAAAAGTATTGACAATAGTATTGGCTTGAATTTTTGAGTTCATTAATGAAGGCAAAACATAAAATCATAGCATACAAAATTAAACTCACCACCGGCAGACGCCATCGTGTAAACAATCGGCGTTGCCCATCGCCGACTGGCGAGAGAAAAGCGATATGGAACGTAGATAAGCTAAGATCTCACTCCGATGACGCGTTTTTCGGTACGAGAGATTCAGAGAGTCATGTAGCAACTCTTGTCCGATAGATTTTAGGAATCTTATTTTTTATTGTTGACATGCCTTGGGAATCGTTTATAAACGTTAATGCCGTTATTATCATAGGTTTCGAACTAATAGTTTGTTGATAATTAATAAATATTTATTGGGCGTATGGTTGGGAGAACATAACTCAGAATTATTATTATTCATTTATTCGGAAATATCAAAGTTATTATTAATCCAAAACTTATTTTTTCAATCGATGGGTAATCGTTTGCATAAGACGAACATTGAAATTGAAACATGGTCGGAGACTTGTTAGTATGGAAAAAGCAAAAACAAAATTTGGAAAAAATTTCTCGAAACGGTTGCATCCGGTAAAGGAGGAAGCTGTCTGAGCGACTGAGTTGCGTTCAATTGATCGACAGATGAGTTGCGTTCAATTGATCTGTCGATCAATTGAACTGAATATTTGATTCGTACACTTACTAATGCTGCCATCTGTGAGGTTTTTGTTGTAACACGTCCAGTAAGTCTTATCGACAATGGAAATTAATCATCTCGAATGGTAGCCATTGCGCTTCATGGTTTTTTCTGTATCAGAAAATTGCTCTGGTATAGGGATTCGCCTGTAAAAATTTTCGTCGACAGGGTAGGATGGTGGTAGAAATAACTCAGTAGGGATTTATTATGGTAGAGATCTATCGCTGCTAGACGAGTTTGCTAGAGTTTTTTATTTGGTACTGCTGTTCGGAGGTTAGTGCTTCATATTGTGGTATAGCTGTGATGGTACAGTTTTTTTTTGTAGAATTGTTATTTCGGTAGAAATGTTTCTGTTAGGGCTTCAGGAGTGCCGTACTCAACAACTGTGTAGATTGTAGATTGTAATAAAGTTTTAAACTCTCCTCATTTTTTAATAAAATGATGAGCATTGAGAAATGAGAAAAAATAATTAAAAATGACAAGTTTTTCAAATGTTTTAAACACGAATCCGAAACCCCAGCTACCGCTCATCCTCCTCGTCGTTAAATTATCTTCAAACTGGTAATCAGTGTTTTTTATTTTATTTAATTACATATTTTCAGTATTTGCAAACAAAAAAAGTTGAAAATGCGATGAAAAATTTGATTTTTCGGTTAACATTCTCGTAATAAATAACTTATCGGAATGCGATACAGCTTACAAGATATTTATTTAGTCCATGAGCTCCATGCCTGTGGAAGATTCATAAAAATCGGTTTTGTGGTTTTCTCGTGAAAAGCGGCCAAACATATTTTTGCAGTAGAGATTTTGATGTGTGTGTAGAAATAAATATGCGATCGAAGTTGCGCTGGCAAGTAAAAACATGCAACAGCACGTGGTTGCTGCTACATAAAAAATTGCATGGTTTCCGAGTTATTCCTACAATATTGACTATTTAGGCTTCAATTAACCAATCGTGGTCGGTGATCATCCGGAGGTGTAGGTATGCCATTTATGAAATTAATTATAATGATATTTCGTAACGATATACCGATTTGATTACGTTGATTATATATTTTAGAAGTATTGGAATAACGGTTTTGTTTTGGTCTATTTCGTTGATCGTTGACCGAGCTCTTCTCGTATAGATTTCGATATGATTGAAAGTGCCTGAAACGAAATGAATTTTTAAAAATATATATCTTTTCGACTCAATATGTTTTTCATTGAAACGAAAGTCTTCATTCCATATTATAAATCATTGATCAAGCATTCGTTTGTTTACCTTATCAACCTCTTTGGCCGATGCAAAGCTGTATGCAAATCGTAAGTGTTGGGTGTCCTTATCAGCATCCCAATTAAACGCATTTCCGGGTACGACGAAAATTCCCTGGGGCGCTAGGTTCCCCAAAGCTAATTCAAGAGCACTACCAATACCTGGCACTTTTACCCATAAAAACATACCAGCCTTTGGTACGGACCACTCGGCAATGCCTTTAACAAATAAATTATCATCACACACCGTCCTTCATAGTTTCAAACTCATTATTTATAAATTCTTTTGATCAAATCCTTTTCGATAAAATGAAATATTTCAAAAATAATTGACAAAGAAAATCTTCGAATATTTCATCCAGTTCCTTGCTCAAGGATTCCAAATAAACTGCAAATTGTCAACCAATAACAATAAAAAAATTATGCAACTCTACAAGTAAATTAAATCGATTCACGCATCATTGAAAATTTGAGCTGTCACCAGTTTTGAATCTAACTAGTAGACTCACCGGTCAGATGTTTTTCTACAGCAGTCAACATCAGGTCTCGTCTTTCTTTGTAAAAGCTTTGAATCTCTTTGAAGTGTTGCTCAAATCTTTCGGTGCTCCAGATATCGAAGAGTTGTAACATTACCACCTGTCAAAAAAATAAATTTCTGCTTTGAAATGCAATACATTTTGTAACAAAAAAAATGGTTTTTTCTTTTATGTAAAGTGAACGATATCTACTGTTCTAGCTTTTTCATGCTACAGCATATTAAAATAGTTTTTGTGTCTTCGTTTTGTTCAGTTTTCATTCCACTTGTATAATAATCAATAAATTTTTCGGAAATATATAAATAGTTTTTTAAATTGTAAAAATGAAATTATGTTTTTTGACTCACCTGAGAAAGACTGGACGGATGTAGGATAGAATTTTCGACATGAATAACCAGATGCTTTATAATATCTTTATGAGCTGTCACAGCACCCAGTCGAATACCAGCGCTTATTATTTTACTGAAAGAATCTAGACGTATTACTCGACCTTCGGTGTCGATCGAGAGAAACGAAGGTATTTGCTCGTCCATAAAGTGCAAAAAATAATAAGGATCATCCTCGATGATAAGAAAATCATATTTTTTTGCGAGTTCGTATACTTGAAGTTTTCGCTCGTAAGTCAGTACCGTACCAGTTGGATTTGCACCAGTCGGATTCACGTATAGCAACTGCGGTAACATTGTTTTATTATTTGAGTCATTCTTTCATAGATATTTCCATCATTCATTAGTTTTCTTTGAATTTACAAAGTTTTTTTTTTTTTTTACCTTTGGTAGAGTTTTATTCATTTGAACTCGATCTTTGCAAACTTTTTCAATTTCTTCGGGAATAATACCATCAGTGTCTTGTTGGATACTGATAAAGTCGGGTGCTATTGGACGAATCTGAAAAAAACAAAGTTTTTTTATGAAATTAGCAACTCTTATAATGCGCCAAGTATTGCAGACGCCCTTTTTTTCAAATTAATAATTAATAATAAACTTAAGACAACGAATGAAGTGAAATTAAGATGTTAAAAGGGTTGCTTTGGAAACTATTCATTATGATTTAACTCACCGCACCAAGAGTTGCCGTATAAGTTGGTGTTTGAACCATGATAGGTTCTCCTTCATTCATAAAAAGATCGAGAAGTTTGCAGAATCCTTCCTGTGAGCCAGGCATAAATACAATGTCTAGATCTTTGACAGGAGGATTATGCCATTTTTGCTGAAATTCTCGATACTTCATCAGGAGTGGAAAGTGTCTGTAAATACAATTCTATTTCAAATTTCGTGACTATGTATAGTTTGACAAAATTAAAAAAAAAAAAAAAAAAAAAAAAACGGATATTCTGATCCAAATTTTGTTGTTATGAAATAAATATAAGCATCTACGAGCTATCATTTTGGAGCATAAAATTCGGATTAATCATACCCTTGTGCAGGTCCATATTGGAGGGCGTTATGTAGCTCGAGGTTGGTAAATGTCTTAACGATTCCGTCTTTATAACCAATTGATATTTCGGTGATGGGAAATGTCGCAGGATTGGGCATTCCACCAGCCATTGAGATAGATTCTGTATTTTTCGACCGCATTTCAGCTAAAATACAGAAAAAAAAGTCGTAGAAATATTATTCAACCAAATGGAAATTTTTTGAAATAAAAGTCTCTATAGAAAATTTTTAATATTGATGTCGAAATCAAAGTAAGCGTTTGACAGTTATTAGATGTCGTTTTCGAGTGAAAAATTACGTTTTGAATCCCACTTGAAAAATAATTAACTCAATATTTCTATTAATAAATCCAATCGAGATAATTTATTACTCACCAAACTTTCGAATTAAATTTTCACGACGCCTGGTCGCTTTTGTGGCAAAAAATCTTGTATAATCCATATTTATTATTTACAATAAACCAACAAAGACGGTGCAACTGTTTTAATATTTTGTTTGAATTAAGAGTCTTTACTGAATTGTTTAATTTTGAGTGTTTCAACGATGTTTTCGATGTTGTTTCAACCTTAACTGAAAGTGCGCCACTAACTGGATATAGAATTTCAGACAATTATTATGTTCGTTGTATCCGTTTAGTCGAAGCGTCACATACGAGAGAGGGTCAAACGTGATAAAGACCTTCTTTCGTTAGCACTAACCAACACATCATCATTTAAAAGATATTTCGTACCCACGAAGTCGTTGAGTATCTCGAAAAGCATTTACAAGATACTAAGAGGTTTGAGATCGAGTCGAACCAGAAATTAAACATAAATATTCATCTCTTATCTTGCTTATCTTGTTAAAACAGATATCGTTATCATCTCGATGAGCATCAAGCATCTGACCACTCTTTTGACAAGTCACGCAAATTCCAGCTGTCAGAATGTTTTATAAACTTTTGTCTCTTTCCGGTGATATTTGCGAATATACGTGAAAAAATGTCGTTTAAATTTCAAAAAAGTTGGAATAACTCTCAATGGTTTTTTTTTTTTTCATTTTGTCGTTGTTGTCGTTGTAATTTCCGTTGAGCACTTCTAGAATAAATGTCACGGGAGTTTATGAGAATCGTTATTCAGAATAAACGTATCAATTTATATCTTATCTCGAATAAGAAAAATTACAAACTTGAAATCCATACAAACCAAACGACGATGCCGGCGCAAGCAAAAGATACAGTTTTTTTCAGTAGAAGTTGAGCTCGCGAGTCAAAACGAACGTTGGATAAATACTTCAAAATATTTCTCCGTCTAGTTTCATGAGCTATTTAGTAAAAATTAAATTTGTATTATACTTTTATGGAAAAAAAAAGATTTTGATATTATATTATAGAGCTACAGGGTTTTGGATGAGGTTACGGGTATAAGGCACGACACGATAATTTAAATATATTCGTAACATTTATTCCAATTTATTAACACCTTGTGTCTGTGAGAATGTATTTGGCTTGTATTTTAAACTCATCTCTCTCTTTCTTGCTATGATTAATTTTTCAAACTTCGTACAATGACATTAATCACTTTGTTTATCTTCCGTTCTTTCTCGTGTTTGTATATTCATGTACGTGAGTGTGAAATGTATCGCCTTATTGTTGTTGTTGTTGTTTTTTCTCACTCTCCTTCAACGTTTCACATAACATTGGATAACTTAACGTAGTTATTGCGCGACAAACGTCCCGTTCGGAAGTGGATTCTTTTCTTGTCATTTATACCTTTAATTTGTTTTTTTTTAACGATGTTTGTTGAAACGCCAGAAGAATAAACGGAATTTGAATAGCTTTAAAAATGATACAATGGTAGAGCGATAGTGAAAATATTGAACTCGAACGGGACCCTCGTCTGTCGGAACACTCAACGATCGAGAGGACGAACGACCGATTCATTTGAGTCGAAATGACGCACGAGAAAAAACTAACTTCCCTCTCACAAACAGAGAGAGAGAGAGAGATAGAGAGAGAGATAGAGAGAGAGAGAGAGACAGAGAGAGAAACGAGAAACGAATAAATGAGGAATGAAAAAAAAAAAATACGTTTCATTCTATAACGATAGTTTTTTTTTTCAACGCTTTCGTAAAAATGTATACATTCGATCGAATAATATTTCCATATACAAGTTACGAGCTTTTTTCCGTAAGTCCGTTTAATACGGTCAAACAGCTATTTCAAAGTCAGAGGTCGTTCTCTCGTCCTTGAAACTCCCACCCTCGACTCTTGAGGCCGCTTTCGCTTACTTTAATTATCGTTTATTTTTTCCTTTGCTTTTTGGTTTCCTTTTACATATATATATTAATGTTAACGTTTCTTCCAATAATTCTTTTTATTTCTCACTTATTTATATTCGATCCTCTCGAATATTATTTAAGCACAACATTTGTTTATTTTTCATTCCATTCCCAAACTCTCTATTATTTAATAGTATTTATTTGCTCTTCAACTCGTGTTACCTCTTTTTTCGTTGATTCCCACTCGATATTATTTACAAAACGGGATCTCAACGACTCTATACCTAATATACACCGTTTTCACGGATTGTATGTTTTTTTCAGGTTTTTTATTCTTCCTTTGCGTTTTTTTTAAGTTTTCATTTATTTAAGTTTTCTCGTTTATAGCGTATTCGACGGCATTTCACGTATACACGCAACCAATTTTTCAGACATTTTTTCTTATTCTCTCATTCGCTCTTTTTTCACACTTGTACATTTACACGTAATTCTCAAAAACACACACTCAACAATTGTTGCGTTTCTTTTCACCTCTGCTTCGTATTTCAAATTTTGCGTCCTAACAGTACAATCGTTGATTTTTTTTTTTTTTTTTTCAGTAACTCAATGACTTTTTCTTGTTGTATTTTTCCTAAGCTCATTAAAATAAATGCATTTGTTTCTTTCTAAAGATTGTCTCGAGATTAACAATTTTCGTTCACGCGTCTTTTTACTCTACGGACAGAGGCTTCTGGAATTATATTTAAAATTAAACAGTAATGAGAAATTTTTAGTTTTATGGAATTTAACGATAGGTTATGGTACAGTGTTACAATGGATTCAACACTGTCTTGAGAATAATCCGAAGTCGACACTTTAAAAACAAACAAACAAAAAAACACGATCGACCTAAGACGATTTGTTTTGATTTTCACACTGAAAGAATTATTTTGAACAATTTCTGTAAAAATTGCAGAAACTCGTGGACAAAAGAAAGTCCTTAATTAATTGTGTATTGAATTTTAATTAGCAGTCAAATATGAGTGATAGAAATATGTACGATAGAAAGTTTGGTTATGTTGTGAGAACTCGAAGGAAAAAATAATAATGTTGGTAATGGGATTTTTCAACTATACGCATGTCAACAGTCGTTTACATATAGTTTGAAGATTGAACATGTTTACGTAATAATGCCGTGGAGTGTATCTAATCAACTGTTTCTTATCACTTCTAAAGTCGTATAGCATCGAAGAGTAGAAAAATTATAAAAGTACGAAGGTCTAGATTAAAGCTCACGCGAGAGACAATAGTGCGATATACGAGCGCATGGCCATTTTCATTTTATTTGTTTTGCTTCGTTCGTTTGTTTGTATTTTTTTTTTTGCATTATTTGCCCTTAGTTGAAGCCTCAATGACTTTAACGCCGATCTACATTACGACGATGTATGTATACATTAATCCCATGTCTCATTGCCATTCGATAATTTTCAAGATTTTATTTGGTTAACCTAGAAAACTAATGATTTATATTTGTACCACAAAACACTATTTTTTGCAATGATTCTCACTTTTATTAAGTCTCTGAGAAAATAATCATTCTACGGGTCATAATAATGTCACTTGTTAATGTCAATTCAATTAAAAATGTTGAGTTCATGATAATGAATTACAGAAATTCCGAAAAAAGTATAAACTAACGAACCGTGAAATGCGTCACATGTATATGTCAACCATATATAGGAAGTGAAAATATTTAATTCGTAACCTCTAAGTCGGGATATCAACCTCGGAAACCCGAAGCTTGCGAAACATCAATAAATCACAACGAGTTTTTTTTCGTTCAAAATAATATTACATTTGTAATGTACATAAATATTTATATATATATATCGAGGCTCTTACTCTCGCGCGAGCACAACGACACGAGAGAATTACGAGGTATATTTAATAATGGTATTAAAGTTTGCATCGTTGGAATGCACCGAAATTTAATTATATTTTTCAAGCACGAATCAAAATATATTTGCAGTTTGGTGTGCTACGAAAATGGAACAAATATTTAAGAGGCTCGAAGAATAAATATACGACAAAAAATTCAACATTTTAAATATAAAGAAATTTATAAATAAATATAAGTTTTTTTTTTTTTATGCATCCAACGGTATAAATTTTAGTACTATATTTTTTTGTTGACTAACAAACGCGCGAAATCCGTGTGGAAGAAGTGCGATAGGAAGAAGGCACCGAGAAACAATTTTTTTTTCATCTACGTCGATCAATTTCTCCGCGAGCGAGAATATAGAAGAAAAAAAAGAAAACATATAATATCAAAAATTTTCATCGCTACTGCATGATTTCGTTTCTTAAGAACATCATGGCTTAGCCGTTCGATTTTTCTAAACTAACATAACAATGCGACCGACTTTTCTTCCATCAAAATAATTTCTTATATTAATTATTTAGTAATAATAATGTTAGTGAATAAAAATTCATAACCGATGCCGGCAGCGATGAGTGTTAGGTCGATCTGTGGCTCTGGTGATTCTCCAAGTTTACCAGTCTTAGGTAAGGTTAGTACTTGGATGGCGGACCATGTTAACAGCCATTCACTGGCTATGAGTTTTCTGAGTTTCTAATAGTGTCGACCAAATAAAATTCAGTAAAACACAAACTCTTGGCTTTTCCTTAAGACTTTTGGAAATTCATTGTTAATAATTGGATGTTGGCCACTTTGGGGTTAATTGAACGTTTTATAGAAACACAGAAGTTAGTGAAATGAGGGAACAAGTGCAATTAAACTGCGATAGGATCGGCTACTGAACATTCAAAAAGGTACGGTTAGGATTAATAGAAATGAAACAAAAATAAAAAATCAATCAATAATTATATTTAATTGCCTAAAAAACGACTAACATGAATGAAAAAATGTTAAGATGAAGAATATAATAATATACGTGTAATCATAGTTGAAAAAATATTCGTCATTCGAACGATGAAAAATTACAAATTTTCATTTGATTTTTTTCTGATAAAGATCGAAAGCATTCTTTATCTGACTTTGTTTGGTAAATCGCAAAAATTGACGATAAAAATTGACCACCATTGACCTTGAATTTCATGTCATCTTTCAACCGGCTAAGCCACCAAGTCTTACTTTTTGAAATATCAGACGCACACATGCATTCTTTTGCATTCTCTCTCTCTCTCTCTCTCGCTGTCTCTCTGACATGCTCACAATACGCATTCTCATTGCATTTCGATCAAATTGGAATAATTCTTTTTCACGGAGAAAATTACACTCGCCATACTCGCAACACTCGTGAAAATCAATTCTTCTATCCAGCCAAG
Organism: Campoletis raptor; assembly: GCA_948107755.1. Classification (NCBI taxonomy): domain Eukaryota; kingdom Metazoa; phylum Arthropoda; class Insecta; order Hymenoptera; family Ichneumonidae; genus Campoletis; species Campoletis raptor. The sequence continues at coordinate 14,332,366 of OX403623.1, forward strand.
CGAAACGCACTTCGTTACTTTATTTTATGTTTTTGTTTTGTTTTTTTTTTTAATTTTAATTTTTTTTATTAATTTTTTAATAATTTTATATGTATACATATATTTATGTATATATATTTATATAATTTACAGAACTTCGACTAGACACAGTTTGATTGTTACATTTGGCAATTCGGCAGCACTTACGAGTTCAAGCTCCTTTATTTTTGAATTACGAGTCGAAGGCGATGTTTCGAGAGAGCGTCGTTTTTACGACAAAATATACCACAAGAATTCATCTCCAGATATATCCTTAAAAATTGTTGTGACTCATTTTCTTTTTTTTTTTTTTAACTTTTTATTTTAGACTTCTTGTTTTCCTTTGTTCTCAAATTCCTTGGTTGGTGTATCTCAACCGTGTGATGCTCACATTTTCATACATTGCATTTTTTTTTTTTTTTTTTTTTTAATTTTATTTTCTTTTTTCTTTCGGGTCGTTAATTTATATGAATTTCCCTTGTGTTTCCTCTCTCTTCCCTTTTCTACCGCCGCTTTTCTTACTTGGACAACCTTAAATTCCTCGACGCTCGATTTTTTTTTTTTTTCTTTAGCATTATTATATACACCTAGCTATGGTACATTTTCGTCTCGGTACAGAGAGGTCATCTCGCTAAAACGCGTGGTACTAATCCATATATACAGGTTGTCCCATTAATTATGTTTGTCTTCTAAAAATTTAAATTCAGAATTGAGTATTAGGTAGAAAAGTTTTGTTCCATCTTTTGAATCTAACATTCGCTTTATGAGATGATGAATATTTCAAATTAAAACCAAGTTGCTCACTCTTATTGCGTCCACTGACGAATCGGTTAGAGTTCGAGAAAAAAATGCATAGAACCAGTGTTTTTACTCATGAAATTTCTTACAAAAAGTCACTGGATAAATTTTGATACTTTAGTCGTATGGTGTACTGAGACTATAGCATAGAAAATGACATCGTTTTCGAGCATTATGCAGAAGCTTAGTGTCTTTTTTTTTTTTAAACATCATCGTTTTAGATCTTTTTCAGAATCTAAAGTACGAAAGTTAGAAAAATGGTGTCAAGTTATTATTTGTAGGAAATTTCATGCCCGAAAAAATACGTCCTGTACGTTTTTGCTTCGCAGCTTTCATCAGAAGGGAATTTGATCGAAAAATGGTATTAGACTTTGTGACTGTAAATGTAGACTTGAACTTGAGTTTATACGGATGACTATGCGTTGATGGGACACCCTGTATATATTTTCGTCCATCGTTATTTCTTCTTTTTCTTGGACTCTATATATGAATTTCCCGCGGGACACCCTTGCCAGCAAGGGGTCTGCACAATTTTACTTTTTCCACTTACTTACTCTCCACCTCTCGCGTTTTTTTTTACCATTTAAATATATATATGTATATAAGCATGAATATAGTATACACATATATATTATATATATATATATACAAAATATACATACCCATATACACATAAATTTATAACAAATATCTTCTAAAAATGTTCGTCGTTCGGTTCACGAAGCACTTAAAAGCAGTGAATGCGGGATACGAAGCGCCTCCCATAAAAGTGTACTTAAGAAAAAAAAATGAAAAATATAAAGAGAAAAAAAAGAAAAATGAATGAAAAGTAGAAACGAAATTTTTATCGTAACTTTTACTATGTTTTTCCTCGCGAGTTTCTAACGATCACTCCCTTATCTTTTTCACCTCGTTGAAAGGTACTTAACGTTGTTTTTTGTTTTGTTTTTTTTTTCCTTACTTATTTCTTCCTTCCGTTCTTATCTCGGTTAACTTTGTTTTTCTTCCTCTATATTTCTGTTATTATTCTTACAATATTATATCGTGGGCAAGAGGAATATAGACACGTACACGCACACCCAAAACGTTTTACTGTTACAGACAGCGATACACACGAAAGTTGGAAATCGCGACATTACTTTCTCCCTAACAAATCCAATCAGCCTAAACCTCGTTTGTTAAAGATTTTTTATTAGTATTGTTGTTGATAGTATTGATCTTGTTGTTGTTAATATTATTAATATTATTATTATTATTATTTATGTTATTATTACTACTATTATTATCCTGTGGACTCCAGTTTCCGTAAGTTTTTTTTCTTCTTTTTTCTTTTCGAAACATTTATTATACACATATAATTTTCTTACTTCTTTGTTATATTTTCTTTCTTTGTGCGTCGATTGCACTTGATGTTGGCCAAGTTTTCATTTCGAACGTGTTACTCATTTCAAGGATTACTTTTTTGATCTCTCTCTCTCTCTCTCTCTTTCTCTCCTTCTCTCGATCTTGATCTCTGTAATCGTTTCACGTGATGGAAGAATACATTATTTTCATTGTCTCTAATTTGTTTGTTTTTCATTTTTTTTTAAATTTATTATTTTATTATCGTTATTGATTATTGGTTTTTCAATTATTAATTATTTCCCCTTTGCCCTTTGGTTTCGTGGCCGAACATCTGTCCCAGGTATTTTGCACGCTTCCGACGTCGATCCGCGATAGCTTACAGGCTTCTGCCTTTTTTTAAATCATATCTTTCTGATTACTTTTTTCAAATGATACCAATGACTCTGCAGGTTTCGTCAAGTGAGTGATTTTTTACGAGAAATCGTATTTTTCAATTTTATTCCAGAGCTTTATCGCTCTTGGGATTTTCAACGTAATTTAACGATTTGTACCATCAAAAAAAAAAAACCACGTGGGAGAAGCAAGTGAATTAGTTGATTATGAACTAAAAATTATCTGTAATGTCACTTTGATCGTATCATTTGATTAAAATCATTTGAGTTTTGAAAACTGCTTAATCTTTGTACCAATTTGATCAAAAAAATACCAGAATAGTTGTTGAAATTTATAAATTTGATAAATAGATTTTTTTTTCTTTAATTTAATCGCTTATCATATTAGCGTTGATTATATCGATTAATTGATTCGTTTGTTATGGCGACGTTAATCTGACTTTTGATGGAGATTTTCCATTTTGCCTTGAGACGGATATTCATTTTAAAATATCGGTTGAAAAAAAAAAAAATTTTAATTTCGTCAAGTCTTATTGATTTTCTTAGACAATGACTGTAAAATAATGGATTTATGGAATATTGTATTATTCGCTTTTATTTCTTCATTTTCAACTCACTTGAGTAGTGCAGAAAACTGGTGACTATCTCAATTGCTTGGTTGCTCATATCAATTATCAATACTACCGTATAAAAATAATTTCCTATCTTTGCATAAAACGAACAAACCACTAATTCTCTATTCTCTGACTCGGTCTCTCTGTGACTTTGTATTAGCTCTTGAATCATGCGAACGAGAAAAAATACAATGATGAGTTAAACCTTGATAAGATAATTAAGCGAAAAAATATTTTTTTTAAATCGGTTCTTCGTGTTTACTCTTTTCAATAAAGTCTCAGCATTTTTTTTTTGATGCCTTTGCGTTTTTTCAATGACAATTTGATGAAAAAAAGAAGATTTTTCTGAGTTTTTTTTTTTTCGAATTTTCGGAAGCATTCAAAGTTTCAAATACTTCGATATTCATGGAGCCTCATTATTCGTGAAACTTTGAATGTGTTTCGGTTCATCTCATTAAATCGAAAGAGAGCTGTTAAAATGTGCAGTGAATTCGAAGGAACGATACTTTATAAAACTTTTATTCGTTTTATATTTCATTACCTTTTTTTTTTCAATTCATCTCGCATATATTTGAAAGCTCTATTTTGTGAAATTTCCATTAAATCTTATTGAAGACATATTCGTGGTTGGTTTAATTTCGATCGAATTCTTACCGGAAAGAAAGAGAAGCTCACAGAGCAATCGGAAATCGATCGTCTTAGGAGTCTAGTTTCGTCTCTCGTGAAAAAACGATGTTCGACAGTTGCCTTTATTTTATTTTATTTTTATTTTTAAATCCATTTTTTTTTTTTTTATCCTTTTCTCATCAGACGAGGGATTATCCGGACTCGTTCATGGACCACGAACCATTGCGCGTAAAGAGCAAAAGAAAGAGAGAAAGGGAGACTCGGAGAAAAGTAAAACGAGAAAAAGAGAGAAATAGGGAAAGAGAAAGAGAGCAAAAGAGGAGAGAGAGAGAGAGAGAGAAAACTAGACCGTGTGGCGTTTGCTCGTCGCATCGAAACGTTTCGATTATGCAGGCTTAAGCTGGGTTTGCTCCCGTTTTCTACAGCTCGTCGGTTAAAACGAGAGGAAGTCCCGCACCAGATGTGCTTGGTAACCGGAAATCTTTCCTTTCCCTCTTTTTTTTTCCTTTTTTTTACGTCTTTATCGTGATCTGTCTCCCCCCCCTTTTTCTCGCTCTTTCAACACTTTTTATTTTTCCAAATCTTCGATGCTTTTAATATTAAAAATTTGCAGTTCATCAGGAACTATGACTTGAAAGGTCTCGTAATTTATTGCGGATTTTCTAGTATTTTTTTTTTTTTTTCTAAATGTTTCAGATGAATTCAAATAATTGTCGATAAAAAAAAAAAAAACATTTTTTTCATCATCGTTCCTGAAAATTCTGACAGAGAGACGTAGAATCACACGAGTGTGGCCAATTCATTCTTTCCTAAGCAGATCTATGTACAGCCTCGTTCGGGTATTCAACTGCCGATCGACGTCGAAAGTTTTTATTTATTTTTATTATTTTTAATTGTCGGGGGATTGTTATCGTTCGCGTTATACATATTACGTTATTATGTATATTTATTATTTATATGTATATATATATATGTGTGTATATGTATTTATACGTGTTTGTATATATAAATCTAGAATAGTGTTTCTTGGGACCAGATTGGAGGTGTCGTGGACAGGGGCGCTGGCGGTCGGTGCCTTAATTCGATTGGCGAAGAACACGGTGGCGATCCGGCGCTGCTTTGACTACTGCTTGTTGTCGAAGATATTGCTGGCGACCTTTTTCAAGAAAAAAAAATCATATTAAATTTTTTTTTTTTATGAAAAATAATGCAACGATTTTTTTTCTCGCTATATTAGAACAAGATTTTAAGTGACAAATTGGAAAATTTCTTCGTCAGATTTTCTACACATGAAAACTAATTTTGGCATAAATATTATTGTCATATTTTATTATGACTTTATCGGTGATTTAGAACTTTTTGCCAACATGCTCTTGACTCTTTGATATTTCAACGTTTTATTGACGATTTGATGTTTTTATTTTGTTACTTTATTGATTCGACTCGCCTTTTTCTAGAGGATTGTTTCTAATCGGAATGACATTGAAAAAATTTGTAAATTACGTCGTGGAGGGTTTTCTAGGTCGCTTTTTCCAATCGTGCCATTGAAGTTTGGCTAAAACCTTTTTGTTTGTAATATTTTTGAAAAATAGATAAAAAAATTAGCAATTTTTGAGGTCCGTTTGCTCGAATACTCAAAAACAGAAAATTTTTCACCTCCTCAATAGTTTTCCCCCTTTAAAACATATGGAAAGAAAGAATAATTGAAAAATAGGCATGACACTAACCTGGGTGCTTCGACAGAGGCACTGATGGTCATGCAAACCTGGCATGGATCGGCGCCAGTTCGTCGTCGTGGTACACAACCGGCGCAACCGTTCCATCTCTCCAAAGGTCGTTTTTTTCTTGGTGGTACGCGTAAAAATCTTCGACAACTCGGTCCCGGTGCGTCCGAGTCTGTCGAGAAACCCGAAACTTCGTCCTCAGTCCCTAATGACTCGTTCTCTTCTTCAAGAAACACCGAATCCGAACCCAACGATCTTGAGTCCGGATCCGGAGGATCGACGCTACCCATCGAGGCCAATGGCGCACGTCGGCCACATGTTCCACCAACACCGTATAGACCAATCTGACTACCGCAAGGTGACAAGTCTGGCGTCGGCTGTATCACCTTATTGAAACATTAAATTCATTTCTAATGAGGAATGAAAATGGTGGATGATCCTTAGAATTATTCGTGGTTCCTAGTGAAATATTTAATGAATGCATTCCCGTAAAATGAATTTTTCGTTCGTCAATCTTGATTCGCAGTGTTTTCCAACTGATCTCCGGTTTTCTTTGATCATTTCGTGATCCTTTTCATTCAAATTCATCGTAAAGCAGAAAAAACATTGAATCTTCGACCCTTGAACATTTTTTAGAAGATAACCATGACTTTCTTGTCAATGTTTATTCTATGAATGAGGGTTTATTGAGTATGATTTTGTGCTATGGCTATCAATTCACCTGAATATCAATTGGGTAGTAAAGATCCCAAGGCTCGTCATAGGCTGCATGGCGTGGATAGGACGAAGGAGGTGGTAAACAAGGCATTACCATCGCCGAGCCTCGTCGCTCAAGATAGCTGCTACCGGTGCTGCTACATGTTACGGAACTGCATCTTCGACTGTGATTGTCCGGTGGAGCGAGCCGAGAATCTCGTACAGGTGGCGCTAACAGTGCATCGTAGCCACCTCCGACCGATGCGAAACGTGTTGTTATCATCGGCTGATTCATCTGAGATTTAAACCGTTTCGATAAATCGATCAGTCAATCGACAGGGACCAGTGAATTAACGACATCAATTTTATATTAAAAATGAACGAGGCTCATTTATCGTCGATGAAAATCTTAAAAATGTTGAGCACGAAATCGGCAATGATGAAACTTTTTTATGTCAATTTTTTAATAACCAAGTTCTCAATCATCGTGAAATTTTTCGAAGAATAACATATTTCATCAATGATTCTATGATCATTTCCAATTTTTACATCTTTTGGGATGTTAAGGAAATTTCACGACGATTAAAAAGCTCGTTATCCCAAAAATTACAATTGCAAAATTCGTTTTATTCCTTTCGTTTCCAGTATATTGTAAATATTAAAATTCGAGAGGTCAAAAAAAAAAATTATTGCAAAGTTATGTCAGTTTTCATACAATTTATTTAAATGTTTGAACAAAGTGAATAAAAAATTTGAGACCGAAGTATTGTCGTTTTTCAAAAAACTTTGGTTTCATTTATCTTGAACGAGAATAAAGATTACGACACAAATATTGGATTTTTTAAAAAATTTTCATTTTTTTTCTAATTCGTTAGTGTAAGCTTGGATTTGTGTACCTCGATGCACAATGATCTTCTAGGACCGCGACCCGGCCGGGGTGGTAACCTCGCGATCGCTTCCAGTGCAGCAGCGAGTGCTCTCTCTTCGGCTTCGGCTTCCGCAACTGCTGCGGCTGCTGCTGCGGTCAGCCGTGGATCCTCAAGCTGCTTACTCGACTTGCATCTGCAATTTACATCGCCTTGGTCACCTTATCCACTTAATCCATGCCAAACATTTGTCTCTCGGAATATAAGTTCTTGTGTGCTATTGCACTGCGAAAAAACTTTCGGTTTTTAGATTTATTTACACGAACATTAGACATTTTTATGAATAAGCTTTTAACACTGAATTGCAAGTGTTTATTATTTTTTTTTAATTGACAAAAATTTATATATGCCTCAATTTTGTAGATACTCAAATATGACGATCCTCGCCATTATTAACTTGTGAATTATTTATTAGTTATTTATTTATTTATATAAATAGATCACTGGGCATCATTGGCTCCTATGGAATATTTCTATTCATTTTTTCAACTAAGATATAAATCTCTTCGTGTTCGTTTACACATTTACCTGCTCTTGTAGACCACCAAAAGAACCATAAGACCGAAAAAACCGCCCAACGTGGCAGCTATTCTAACTCCTGTCATAACATCGTACGTTTTGTAAAATTCGATTTTGAGTAACTCTCGTTCGGTGAGCGTCGGCGTTACTTCCGGCAGGGACGCTGTTGTACCTGTAAAACCTGTTGTCGAACTTGTTGTCGTCGTCGCTGTTCCGGTCGCGTTCCTCCCGACGCTCCCCATTCCTATAACATTTCATTACAAAAATTCATCAACAATTTAATTTTTAATTTATAAAATGTCATCAAGATTCAAACAAATTTAAATTTTATATCGAAAGAGAGAAAATATTTGGATAAAGATTAAAAGTATTTAGAAAAATTAACAAATTTATTTGAAATGATGAACAAAAAATTGCCTTCATATTCGTCGGACACGATTTAGATTCAGAATTTATCAAATTCTTTGCGAAACGTCAAGTCTTTAAATTTTGATCGAAATAATATGATTTGCTAATTGAACGTACATGGAGATAATTTTCCACGAAAAATAACTACGTTAAGAGGTAACTCCATTGTCACTTTTGTGAAATAATGATTATGTTTCGAATGGAAAAGTGTATCGAATTTCCTTTCTATGATTATATGGTCGCGCGCCCCAATGTGAACATAGTAATTTTTTGTGAATAATGTATGAACCTATATAATTTTATTAAAAGATATAATAAAATGGGTAAAATATATAAATATCGTACGCCAAACTTGGAGAAACTATTTGCTCTGACGAAGTTACACAGTCGTTTACCTTATAAAGTATTTTTTTTTTTATCAACAATAATTTGAAAGACGAATAATTTGAAGACATTTCAAAAAATGGTTCACATTTGTATTGAATATCGACTTTGTGAAATCGTTGCATGTAAATACGGCGAAAGCATTTTGATAAAAAAGAACGTACAATTGACAATATAACTAGTTTTCAATCGTCCTATTGAATATTCTCGAACGTGAATGATAAAAACGAGAGTTTAATCGACGGACAGAGTGGAACACGATGGAATACGAATATCGGCACATTAAAACTTTTTTATCGCTTGCAATAACGCAGACAGAAATATGCATTCATACGGAGACACAAAGTAGCTCACAAATATATTTCTATATATACGAATGAAGAGAATTTGAGCTTTTTCTCAACTCTATCACGCCTCATTCCAAGAGACCGAGTTTCCGCATTTTCGCGAAAGTGTACGAGCTAAATCACGTGTTAACTTTTCGAATCGAGTTCAATCTCGTCACAGAATTCTTTTCTCTTTTTTTGCCTTCCCTGTCGGCCCGCAACTTTGGATTATCTAAGTGTATTTCTCCATTTTATCGAACTGTTTATTTTCTCTCGGTGCTCACACTTCTTAAACTTAACTTTTTTTTCCAATTCATCGCACCCTCTCGGAAAAAGTTTTCGTCAAACCACTTGGGTGTTTGAATCGTGAAATAAAATAAAAAAATATCTGAGGCAAGAAATCTTTATTTGCTTTTGTTACAGTAAATTTCAAAAAACAAATAAAGCTTCCTATAAGAACTTATAAAACATTTGAAAAGGGAAATCACCCTCTTCAGATATATTTTTCCATTGTGTATTTACATCTAAATCGTCGTTTCTCACACTCAAGCTTTTCGCACGAGTTTTCAGTGACTCAAGACCTTTTGTCATGAGAAAACACTCCCTGGAGAATTTGACATTTCTATTTATCGTCGATATTAAAAATTTTATGACACTTAACGTTCGAAGCTTATCATATTCACTAAATTTTTTAGTTACCAATCAATCACAATATTATTGGCACGAAGAATATTTTATTATTACAAAAAATTTATGGAGGGCAATGATGATATCAATAAAAATTGTTCATCAATCAATCAATAAAAAAACGATTTTCAATTTGCTCATTTACTTCCAGTCGATTTTCACCATCAATTGGTGTAGCTTTCCTTAGATTCATTAGTTTAGTTACGAAAAATCTAGTTTGTCCTGAAATGGGATTTGGGCAGTAATATTAGGCAGAAAATGAATTAAAAAGTACAGGTAGTACTTGGGGTGTAGGTCCCATCGATTGGCCACCCACGATTTTGCAATGCTAACAATTCCAGGCACGTTGTGAACCCTCACTTTTCTTACACTCTGGTTGGCCGAGAACAACCTGACACTTCTCACAATTCGTTTCAATCTTGCCTGTTTATCTATATAGGGAAACTATGGAGAATATGGTGCGGCCTTCAAATTTTTTCGGTGCTCCAACTTTTTTTCGTAAACTAAAAACCATCTATTTTTGGAGAAAAAAATTAAGAAGAGTTCTTTTAATACATAGAAGCTTCAAGGATAGGAAGTTCAAAAGTTCACTGGCATGGAATGCCCCTAATAGTTTAAAGAATTTGACAGTATAACAAGAATTTCATTACAGCATAATTTTTTTTTTTCATTTGACGAATACTCATGGATTTTTATATGAATTTTTGAATCATTTTTAACCTCACAATTGTTTTTTTATTCTGCTCTTACGCTTTTTAGTCTTCGTTCAGATATGACGTTGGAATTAAATAGAATATAATTGAAATTTCAATAAAACCCTGTGATTCGAATTTCCAATGTTTCAGAGGATATACATTTCAAATGTAATTGAAACTCGTTATGAGCCAGCACTCCTAAATTTCTACCACTAATGATTTTTAATAAAATCATCTACTATTGAATATGAAATAAAAATCAATAATTAAAACATATTACGAAATATTTCGAGCAGTTATGGATGAAATATCATTCAAACAAATACTCCAATTTCCACATATATTCATAGTGGAGGGTATGAGAGGATTTAATGCTTTGTCAAACATTTTCGGCGGATAATTCGGTACGTGCAGTACGTAGAATTTCCGGACATACAAATCTTTGGTTCTTAGTACGTTTGAGATACAGCACAGGGATTTGCAAACCCGTTGTTATCTGTTGCGAACATGACAATGTTCTTCGAGACATTCTGATGGAGAGAATCGATGTACATATATAGAAGCTTCGCCTTACGTGTGCTCAAGCCTGGCATTGTATGTGTTTAACCACTTTGTGCTCTATTATAGAATATTAAATTAGCGTATCGTCCTGGAACGATCGTAGCTAGATGTGTGAGCGAGATGATATTAGAAAAGAGAAAGAGAGAGGGAGACAGAATATATACTATTCAATTAAATAGAACATCCAGCTGCAATTAATTTTGTCAATAGATAACACGTTAAAGGACTTTTTTCTACTTCTCTAATTCAAATTTCTAATTCAAATTTTATTACAAAATGTCGAAATGTACATGGCGTCTTCAAAAGAGCTGATTTTTTTTGTTTTTTTAAATTTATGTTTGTAGTTATTTTTATGCTTTAAGACGATAAATTTTTTAATTATCTTGATGTGTAATCGAAATATGATTGTTGTAATTTACATTGACGAATAAATCTTTTTTCTTTGTAGAAATGCCGTACAGCTGCAGCGACCGAATGCAGCCACATGATGATGACGATTAGTGGTAAGTTTATAATTGACATTATCCAGGCCAAGCATTAAGCTTCGTTGCAAAGGCTAGTTAACTCTGTATCTAATAGTTTCGATTCACTAGCACCCAGTTTAGCACAATGCCTTTTCAGTACCTCCTCTCTCTCTCTCTCTCTCTCTAACTCTCTTCATTCCTCCCTCTCCCTCTCTTTCACACTTTCTCTCCCTCTCTTTCTCATTGTATGCCTCTATCTCTCTCCGTCTTTCCACCTGCCTCCTACCCTCGGGCTTCAATTCATAGGAGGTCTCTCCATAGTCTCGATCTCGTTGTTCTGTATCCGAAACTACCCTCTTGACGCTCCAAGGGCCTGTTGATTAACGCACTCGCTGGTTGGAACTCACCGAGGCTTATCCTATCGACAGTTACAAACTCTCGAGCGTTCGATACTCTCATGAGAGACCGAATCTCCTCAATGCCTAACTTGCCGTTAACAAGAGCTTTTTCTCTGAATCCTTGAAAAAAAAAATTATACATTATTCATAAAAACACTCTGTGGAAAAAAAGTTGATTTTTTATTCCATAAGTTCCTGCATTCATTTATATGCACAGGACAATGTGTTGTTTGGACAAATATTTTCGTAAAAAACTCAAAAAATATTTATGGTCTTTAAAAAATATTTTTGTATTTTCTGGCATGAAAGTGTTACTTTATAGCAGAATTTTTTTTTTAAATCATACATTCTTATGAAGATATCAATCTTTCATGAAAATAATATTGGATAAAGTGCAAAAATCTACGGTTTCACACGTTTGATATGTAACCAATAATCGCAGACTTTGGTGCTTATACCAAAGACGTAAAATGTTGTACCAGCGACTTTATAACCTCTCTTTCCGCTCGTAAAAGTCTTCGTGCTACGGTCGTAAGAATCTCTTTCATGCTTCGGCAGTATTACATGTGAATCTCTCTATATATATCTATTCATATCCGTAAATGCATGAAATGTTGACCTAAGTTGACCCCCGCCAGGTACGATTCTATAGTCATTTGGCATTCAGTGGTAAGCACGAATCACAAAAGTAAAAGTGCAGGGAAAATAATATTAAAAATTCATGAATAATTTCACAGAGCATTTTAATTGAATGAAATCTCGTTTTTGGCCAATAACTTATTTCCATGGGATACGAGAAAGTTTCGCGAGATAGATAAATAAATGAGCAAGTAATTTTTTTCCGCTGTTCGACAACCAAGAGGCTTAGAGGGTTGTGACAACCCTCATACGTGCCTCAGGCCTCAAAGTAGCTACTTTTTCAATAACCTTTCAAGGTGTGAGTTTTATTTTGCAAGGGCAACAGGGCAGTGGTCTGTTGTCTTTGAATAGTACCTTTGGGACGTAAGACGAAATCTTAGAGTATCTAATTTCATCCTTACACGCCCGAAGCTCTGTGAGGGTAAAACACATATGTTTCTAAAGCTATTCAACGTCAACGGACTTTTGCTTGGGTGGTGAAAAAAAAAATACGCCTGGCATAAAATTGAAGAAAGAACTTGGTCCGCTGGTTAATACCCAAGAGACTATGAGGGAGAACTGCCCCTTGAACGCGTAAAACCTACCCCATGAGAATTTCCCTTTGTATGTGAAACGTGTGGTTTGTTTTTTTTTGTTTTTTTGAAGTTTTGAGATTTCGACGAGAGCACAATGGAAAATTTATCCGCATTGTTTTTGTTGTTGTTGTTGTTGTTGGAATACGCCATTTTATGTGTTACATTTATTTGAAAAAATGAGGATATTCTCACTTTTAAAATATACGCGGTCGTTTTGTGCAAACCTTTTTTTTCGTTTGTAGTGCTCGGTCTCTGGCATTTCATAACTACTTCACACTTTTCTCTCTGGATTTTTATCTCGCATCTTCTATTTATGTACTCTATCCGGATGGAACGAATACCCCTTGCTGTTTTTTTTCTCTATTTTTAGTAGAGAATAAACCTATCGCCACTATAAAATTATCAAATATTCTTTCTTTGAACAAAATAGAATTTTTTTGTTTGTTTAAAAGTATATAAAAAGAAATGAATCTATTTGATTGTTCTGAATGTTTCTTACAGATTTTTTTGACGATATAAGAAAAAGTTTAATATTGCAACGCTAAACGAATGAAATTAGTGGCAGCCTTAATAACTGGATTTATGAACTTTTATCGATGTCTCGTTATTCCGTTAGAAGTGTACAACGTGGTCAAGTTTATTTTAATATCTTTGAAATCGGTCAATTGTTTATAGAATTAATTTTTATTAACTGTTATTAATTTGTCTTCCCGATGTTTGAAACTAAGAATAACGATTGTGGATACGAAAGTGAAAAGGTCGCTTGTTGAGTCTGACGAATACGTTTGTATCGAAAGGGTGGAGTTCACGTCGAACTGTATGGCGCATAGGTTGCTAGTGGTTGCTGCTGTTGCATGCTGCTGCACGCTGCTAACAGGGAGACAGATCCCTCTCGACCTCTCGCGAGGATTCGGGTCAGCGTGAGGCTGTAGGCCTGTTGATCGTTAAACGGGAAACCCATTTCGATCCATAACCCCTCCTAGTTCGTACCAGCTCGAGCAACACCACCAACTCGAGGCAACAGTCCGCCTGGTTGAAAGGTGCGGGGTGAGAGATTCGAAATTCACTTAATATCGTATACACCCTGGCTATTCGGACGTTAATTGACATGACTATGTTTAAAAATGAGTTGCTCTTTGCAATTTTTTTATTATTTTTTTTCTTCATTTACGAATCATGGTCAATCTTCTACATGAACAAACGATTTTGATAGTTATACAGAAGCAGGCCCTTTCCTAAAGGATCGCATAAAAATTAAAAGGCGTGAAATACACGTTTTTTCAATCATTTTTTAATATTGTTTTAAGCATCTTTTTTTTTTTTTGCACTTAATGTATTTTTCAAGAAAATCAGAAAATCCGTCATGCTTCTTAAGGACTCTGCATATGCTATAAAGATACTTAATTTTTCCATAAAACTGGATTAACGTTGTCAAGACCAAGAAGTATAATTTTTTTTCCATTGAAATGATGTTCCTATGAACACAAGGTCTATGGAAATGGCAATTACAAGATGCAGCTGTAATTAAATCCCAAATATTAGAATGATTCATGTAGGAATAAAAAAATTGAATATTATTTCGCATTATGGAGAAAGGCAATTAATAGATATTGCGGAATATAAAAAAATCGTGAGTCTATTTCTGTGGCATGAAATTGAACAAAATAAAAAAAGGTATATTGACGCAGCATCTAGTTGTGAGATCTTCATTAAGTGTCAACAGACATGGTCAAAGTGGGCTGAGCACTTCGAGGAAGACATAGCGTAACCGATAACAATTGACGTGTGAACAGGTGTCCGTAGTCATGTAGGATAGGAGGATGTGAGTTAAACGGAGTTAGAGGATGTCGAGTTGCCGATGTCGCTTCAGTTGCTTCACGAGAAATTTCCATCCCTGTGGGATGAAATCCTCGTTTCGAGGGTACGAGAAATGGAAATTCACCGTGACGACGGGTTTACGACAGTTCGTGACCCTCACTCGCATTTAGTACCAAGTAGAGACAAGAACCTCGGGTGATAAGGGTTCGAAAGATGTTCAGTGTGCAAATAGCAAAAATTTAATCTTAAATACTCATGATTAATTCAATTACTTACAAATAAACGTAATAATTATTCTATAAATAGTTGAAGAATAATTGTTACGAGTATCAAAAAATAATAAGTAATCGCCGGTAATCACTTTTCAATTTTTTATTATTACATTCCTTACGTCCTTTGGATTCTTGTTAACTATGGCAGCACCGTCTAAAAAAAATCATTATTCCAAACAATGATACTAAAAATAATAGTCATTGTTATACTATGCCAGATGGTACATGGAACAAAGTTTCTTATGGAT
The DNA here is from genome assembly GCA_948107755.1 of Campoletis raptor. NCBI lineage: Eukaryota > Metazoa > Arthropoda > Insecta > Hymenoptera > Ichneumonidae > Campoletis > Campoletis raptor. The sequence continues at coordinate 14,347,499 of OX403623.1, forward strand.
TGAAAAAAGTCCTTAACCGATGGGCCAACAAACGCAGAAAACCGCCAGCCAACTTAAAGGTGTGATGGCAATCTTCGCTTGGGGCTAACTGAATCCTTAAAGCGTTTCGATACGAGTTTTCGTCGAGGATTTTATACCTTCACACGGTTTTATTCCGAACTTTGAGTACGTGAAGTATTGAGTTTTTTTTTTATCTTGTTTTATCACACTCTGTCCAAGATTAGAGAGCGAGAAAGAGCGGAAGATTAGGCGAGATTCATCTTCCAGACAGTGATTTATTTAAAAGAATTTTCTCGAAGAATGAATATAAGTGAACATCGAAAGAGAATAAGAAACTAGAGAGTGAGTAGTAAGTTATCAAGATGGATTTGCAAACTAGGCAGACTAAACGCTATAGGTATCTGGTCAAGTTCGTGCGGCCTGCCACATCGGCTTGCCTGCCACACGCCTGTCTGTTAGCCCCTTCTTGTGTCTGTGTTCATGGTCTGGTTAGCCCACATTTCTAAACTGGCATGGAGCGACCAGCCGTTTATCCGCATCCATATATCTACAGGATAATGTATTCACGTACCGAAGCTATCTTCCGCTGAATATTCTAGTCGATGCGGAATGCGATGAAACCCGTGCAATATATATCCAGGCATAAATCAAATTGAGCTGAAGGATGAAGAATAAGACAGAAATATTTACAGAGGTTATGTTTTGTGAAAAATAATAGCAAGTAAGACATTGTTTAGGGGCGTAGTGTTTAAGTGAATTTAAATTTTAAGCCTACTCTGACCCCACACCTGCTCATTCTTGTACGAGATGCTAAATGGCCAAAGAACTCCTACTTTGCCTAAAAATGAACCAATTTTCGTTTTACGACTTTTGGACCCTAACTAGAATGCCAATTTCTGCATTTTTATAAATGTGATACCGCTATGTATATATTAAGGTTGTCGCAATTTGGGTCACGTGGGAATTTCTTAAGTCCTCTTGTAAAAACACAATCATAGTGTAGAAAAAAAATGTATGCAAAATTTTAAGCAGCTGGGAAATTTGTTAAGTGCACCCTTGAGGGTTTGAATTTTTAATCCAAAAATACATGTGTTTTGTCGAGTTGTTAGTCAAACATTTCTTCTACTTATAATATGGATGCGGAAAATCTAAAATTTCGTACATATGTTGGGGGGCATATTATGAGGTACAAAACAGATTTTTTTAAACTTTTTTTTCAACAACAATTATCATTATGACAAAAGCTGTCCGAAAGCTTCAAACTGCTTGCTTGTTTTCACATTTTTGTTCGTTTCTTTTTTTTTCAAAATTTGTAATTCAAATTTTGTATAAAATGCAAATTCAAATAAATTGAATGAATTACCGTAAGAAGGATGACAATTTAGACTCAAAATTAAACTTGCCTCTGTGTCTTTTTTTACATAAAAATATTAAAAAACGCCGTAACTCAAATTTTAAGAAAAAAAAGTTGAAAAATGCCAGTTGAAAAAATTGACGTTCTCATGGCATAGTTCACAGCTCCATTCCCAAAGTGGTATTAATTCAGAAAATTTGCAAATTGTAATTTGCTGCTGTATGATCAATTTATCTTAAATTTCACACATTTTTTTTATCATTTTCGGAGACAAGGAATGATACACTATGTTGTCTCTTGATACGTATAGTTGGTTACATCCGTTTGAGGGGCATTTATCGTTCCAAGCTGTTTTCGTATGCTGCGGCATTGCGGACTGGTTTAGTAAATGTGCTTTGTCAGCATTCCACTTTTCCGTATGCCTCGAAATATCCCCCATTTGGCCTATACGATTTATATCCCAAAAATCTACCCACCAGTTTCTTCAATGACCCAAATTACCAACATTTGACCTACACGATTTACCGCCGAAAAACTGCCCACCGGATTCCTCAATAACTTGACCTTTTCATGTTCTAGCATCGTTATTTCATGTGGTCTATTTACTCGGATTATTCCTAATGTTGGATCTTTTCATTCGTATTCATGGAGAATCAGAATTATTGGAATTGCACTAAATGAAAACTTGCACGAAACGAAAAAATATTTTTGTGCGAATTGAATGAAATAATTCAATGAATAATACCATCAAGAAGTGTTTATTTATTTGTCCAGGCGTTGATATTGTTGTTCACCAGTGATTGATTTTAACTTCATTATAACTCACTGTTGGAACTTTCATATTTTTGGACTTAAATACACGTCCACTTAAACTTCAGAGTGTCTTGCAACCTTTTACTTTTACAACGAAACGTATTTGTTTCGAAGATTAATTCTACAAGTCATTCAGAAGTTTTCTAATTTCAAGTTTTTACCGGATGGTGATGATTTTTTTTTGTCATTCAATCAACCGATACAGTTCCGTTTATCGCCTCGTTGTCGTCTTGGTGTCAGATTGTACGAGTTATCTACGGGAAAAAGTCGTATTCACGAATAAAAGTAATATCCGATGGAGGAAAAAAAAGTGTTCGGATCCGGAAACAGAAGATAAGGCGACGGTGTATTCTTCAATCGAATTTCTAATTTGATGAATCGATCTTGTTTCACAGCTTCGCGGCTTCTCCCTCTTTTCCTTTCAAGTTGTCTCTCCGCCTTGCGACGTCTCAAGATTGTCCCTTTCAACGATCTTGGGATTTTCTTCTCCTTGACGTGTTTAACTTCCTCGGATTACTGTTTCTGAAGAACTTCTTATACGATGATACATATGACCATCTTTCTGTGAAGATGGGAAGTGACCATTCAAGTTCCATCCATTTCTTATCACGTCATTTTGTGATGAATTCTCTAGAGAGTTGAGATGATCACACGAATGACGCTCAGTAAATTCATGTTGCAGATTTAATTCGGGTATTCAACTTATATTCGTTTCAATTTGATATCAATGTTTACTTTCAATCATATTGTTATAAAAATTAATGCAGACGAGAATAACACCATATAAAAGGTTAAGCGAACAAATGTCTTTGACACCGGATGATGTAGGTCAAGTTTAAGTGTTTTAAACATCATGCCCGGTAGTGTAGAATAATACCGTTGCATCGGCAATCAAAAATAACCGATTGGATGATAATCTTAATTCATTGGTAAAGGCTGTCACTTATTTGGCATCGTTTGTCCTATTGGAAGTGTCGGAACAGCGTAGGGAACATCATTCCTCCGGAATGAATGCACGTGCTTTGACTTGACGACAGTACTTAATCCAAGCAATTTTTTTTTTTATGTTACTGGTGTAACATTATTTCAACGATAATGGTTGACAATTTCAAGCAGCATAGTACAAATAATTGGACATGTAATTCCAAAGAAAACATTTTCTACGACGAGGCATAAGGCAACTTGAACAAGGAATGTCTGTGACATCAAATTGAAGTTTCACGTCGAATGACTAATTTATTGTGGAAGTGTACTAATTAAAAGCGGATACAACGAACATGTTACATATATATATCGGCGTGAAATTGCTGCGTGTGATTAGACAAACATTTAGAGACCTCATGCTTCCATAGAGTTTTGTTACTATATCTTCAACTCTAGGGGAGAGAAAGAGAGAGATTACTCTGCTGTTTCTAGATATTTGTTGTGTTTTCCAGTTTTGCGACTCCCTCGATCGCACCTGCTGCGAGTTACAGTTTCATGTGTTTCTCTGGGTTATTCGCCTTTCTCGAGTTGGCTTTCCGTTCGTAACGCGGATACCAACCAATTTCGACAAAGATAACAGTATCGATAAGCATATTCATGACTGCTTTACCGACATTTTCCAATAGCTAATCCAAGCACTGAATAAAATCGGTCAAATTGATCTGAATAAAAAATTACTAGTTGTTCTTATTTCAATTTCTAATTATTATTGAATCACTTTGGATATTTCAACGAAACAATTATATGACAGTGAGTAAAGTAGTGATTTTACGTGCAAAATGTGTTCAAGTTTTATCCCATGGCTGATGTTACAGAAATCGTGATTAAATCATTCTGGAATTGTCCACTAAGTTTTCACTCGTTTTAACGAAAAAGGCTGACGTTAAAGTCATATCGTTGTGTATGCTCTGATTCGACGATGTGCCATGGATAAAACATAACGACTCTGTGCTTTTTTACTGTTACGAATATAGAACAATGTAACGAAACAAATAATGTCATACAATGCATACTGCAGAGGTCATAATGCGAAGTGACTTGTGCATCGTAACAGAAAATAGTAGATGATGTATGTAATGTTTACTCCATTCACCGGCGGGAGTTCAAAAGTTCACTATTTTCATTATTCAAATTTTAAATCCGGTTAATGCAGAATTTATGTACATTTTTCATGTCCATTATACTTTATGGCTTTGATGCTATAATTCATAGAAAATGCTAAAAAAAAATCGCTCTTATTATTTCCATCGACAATATGCTGAGCATTTGGAGAAAGAAAATCTTTTATACGAACATAACATAGAGAACTCGTTGAGAAAATTTATGGCTGAGAGTTCAATCTACATCTCGAAGTAGTCCAAGTACAATACGAGAAGCAGATAAATATTTTTTTTTGTTTTTTGTTAATGCTCTTCGTCATAGCCAGACATCTTAGTCACTGATAGACTTTTTTTAAGATAATCATATTCTCAATAATTTTCCACCTGAACGATGCTCTTCTGCGCTTTCTCGTTCTTTTCTTGCGAGTATAATATTTATATTATAATAGAGCCCCTAGGGATGTTCTCGTGCACCCTCTAAGGTACGTTGTTGAGCCTATGCGCATCATTGTGACCCCAGTAGGCAGAAGTTGGAAGAGGGTAAGAGAAAAAGAATAAGATTGTACACGGTGTTCGAAAAATTGCTTGAATGGCATAATCGCCGTTTGAAGTGTTAAATTCTATGCTCCTTTTTTTTTACATTTTCATTTTATCCACGTATTTGGAAGCTTTCAGCAATTTTATCCCTTTCATATCATAAAACCACATTGGCAATCACTAATTGATACATCTCTTATCAATGGCGCCTCGTGAACGTAAATGAAAGATAACTTTTCTCTTAAGAATTGCACGTTCCGTTCAGCCTATAAATCTGGGGTTATGACTTTTAAGACATCCTTTATATAAAATCCGTTCAAGTATACAAAATGTTGGGTCGGCAGGAGGCACAACGGAGAAGAGTACCTCGGTATTAGTGGTAGTAGGTGGAGAGTCCTGGTAAGCAGAGCAGGTGAACACCAAGAGTGGATGGAGAGAAAGAGACATAGAAAGAAAAGAGAGATAGAAAATGAGAAAATGATGAGAGAGAGTGAGTGAGAGAAAGAGAGAGAGAGAGAGAGAGAAAAGCTATAGAGAGCAAGTTAGGCTGGAAGGAGAGCAGGCAGGTATCGATTCCATCCCGCATGGAAAGGAAGCGGCGCTTCGACCTACCCTCGCCCCTCTCTTCTCTTTCCCAGAGTTTCCCGCCAACCCCCTCTGCTGCCACGCACTGCGGGTCACCGGGTCAAAGCTCACGGCCGCCCCCGAGAGCTCACTGTTGCGCTTCTCTCGATCTCGACTCTGCTGGCAAAACTCTCTCTCAATGCCCCAGCTCCCCTTACGACCACCTGAATCACATGTAGTCGCGGTCAAAGCCATTCAACTTTATATCACCGCGAATCTCAAATCCAAATAATTTCAAGTCACCTTCTTATTCGTCTTGAGATCTCCAATCACCTTCGTAGTGTTTGTTGAAAACAACATGGAACTTCGATACATTTGGCACCTTTTATTCTTTCTTTTTCTTATAGAAATCCATGATATAGTTTTAGCCCCACTTGTGTTCATAAAACATACTCATTTATAAAATATGCATGACCACAAATGCTTTTTATATTAGTAGCACTTAGAAAAATTGAAGATCCATCAAATTGAGGTTTTATTAAGTTTGTATACGTACTCGTGGAATTTATTGATTATCAATTTGAGGAAAAATTACGGAGTTGTAGAACACTTTACTGGCAAATATATAAAAGTTATTACGGTCCTATATACATGGGTTATATATTATCCCAGGAGATCGAAGGATATTTCGTGTTATTAGTATGGACAGTGCGTTAGCATAGAAAAAATATCGGCAAACAGTGCGAGCAATGAATATACAAGTGAAAGTAGAGCAAGATCTGAATTCTAATCATGCTAGAGTAAATTCATTTGAAACATTGAAATCTAGTTTTCGTTTTGCTAAAAATAACAGACGATGAAAAAAAAAAACATTGAACCCCGAACACACGTGTTTCTTTTATTTTCACGCTTTTTTCTTTTTTTTTTTTTACTGCTTCGTGAAACATATTCACTGTGTTTATAAATATATAAGGGCTACTGATCTTATCACGAATTATGAGGCGAATGTACATGTCCATTCAACTATTAATTTGCATAACTGACGAACTTAGTTATACAGAAAAATAATTTCTTATATACACGTTCTTCACCTGATCTGATACTTGATTCCAAGAACCATGCAAAACGGCTTAACGTTGAATCAATTAAACTTTAATGGCTCAATGATTCTTCAACTATTTATGGAAATTAAAGCGTCACTCACATTGGAAATGTGGAAATTGCTGTCAAGTCTTACGAACAATTACACGAATTTCTCAGTTGCGAGGAAAATGTAAATTACAAGCAAAGTGATGGTATTCATGGGGAACAAGAAATTGGAGAGTGAATTTTAAAGTTACGAAACTGCGATGACTTCCAAATGAGTTGTAATTTTTTTTATTATTTTTTTTATTTTTTCATCGACTTCATGGAGTAATGATAACATTCTTGCTTGGTCACAAGCAAATTTATAAAGGACAATAAATAAATGAGAACTTTAAGCATCTGCTTTTTTTTTTTTTTTTTTTTTAGACAATCGGCCATCTGCAATTTTCAATTTTTATTCTAAAATTTTTAAATTCGTATTTTCCTGTTAATAGTTTAGTAAAAAAAAAAAAAAAGAATGTACCATCTTTTCATGTGAAGGAGAACATGCCATGGGGATCGATCTCAATCAAGGAAGCAATTGTTCACTCTTTTTACCGCATGGCACGTAAATTATTTTTAATTTGCTTTAGTTTTTTTGTGAATTTTTGGGTCATGAAAAGATGATGAAATACACTGAAAAGCAATTGAATTATTTATGGCAAGCCAATGATGGTAGTCGTGTCGTTGTACAGTACCGTTGGTTGGCATAGCAATGGGTAAATAATAAATAGCGATGCTGCAGTGTAATACAAGGTTGTCGGAACTGGTCATGCGAACGATGTCGGAAATCCGAATCTGGCTTCAGGATGAAGCCCTCGTTCGTCTAGCGTAAAATTACACACAAAATTTCACCATCAACGGTCCTTCAAATATGTAGCAAACCGCATGATAATTATGCTCGTCTTTTTATAATGTTTTTGATAAAGGTTGTGGATAGAAAATATTTTTTAATTAATTTGTTGAAACTATATGGTCTAAGAATATATGGGGAAATATATTTGGAATAATAATTTCAGAAAATCCAAATAGTTGTGTCGGCATATAGTAATTGTAAAAAAAAAAAATTTTTAATCGACAATTCATTTTTTTAGAAAATACTCATTTTGTTGCCAAAAAATAGAATTAAAACATGGATTTTTTTTTCTTTTTAGAGCTTCCGGGTAATTAACTTTGTCATACTCCGTGACCTCGAAATGTATGAATGGAAAATTTCTAGTAAATCATAAAATAGTATAGAAAATACTGTTTGGTCTTCTTGAAGATTATAGTAATCAAAGCGGCTGAATATTGTGTTCCGGTAAAATGAATGAACAAATATATTTTAAAGGTTTTGAAACTTTCCGAATAAATTGAAATATGTTTTCTCGGTACGGCGTAGTGACGAAATAGGTGAATGTGGCGAAAAAGGGAATGCATAGAAAAAACGAAAGAAAAGAGATGTGATCGGCTAGTTCGATCTTCCGATGGCAGCGGCCGCGAAGTGATGTTATGGAGCGTTTTCCACTATCCGGGACTTTGTTGGAAACTGGAGCGTAGTTATAGAACGTCGTGTTGTTGGAAGGAATAGTGAGAGAGATTGAGAGAGCAGGAAAGGTAGAAATATAAAGATAGAGTGGAAGAAAGAGCAGAATACAGGAAATAAAAGAAAAGGGGAGAGAATAGGAAGAAAGGGAAATGGACAAACAGGAAGAAAAAAGGGAGTGAGAGTGGAAATAAGATCAAGAAGAGACTAGAGGCTTGAGAAATAGAGGAAGAAGAGGACGGGGAGGAGAAATACTTGCAGAGGGCGGTGTGTCCCGGGTCGTGGCTGGGTTAGACTAGGACAAGCTATAGTTCACAAGGCGACACACCGACGCCAGTAGAATAGACAGAATTCAACGATTACGATATGACTTTTAGTCGAAGAACCTCGGAGAAAGACGACTGCTAAGATCCTTTACATTATTTTCTCGGAGTCAGGAATTCAATAACGCAAATCGCAAACAAATGGCTCAATTCCTCGGTTATCATTCACCGAACCTCTCCTGCATCCTTTCCATTCTCCTTGTATTTCCCTCGCATAGTATTCGTGCTTATCCTGCGATGGAATTCAATGCCATTCTGGATATGCTTTATTTCATTTATTTGTTTTAATATTGAGTTCCGTTGATAGTTTTAGTCAATAGAATAAACAAATGATTAAGATACTTCTCGAGGATTGAAAATATAGTGGATCTGTCAGAATGACGTATAACAAGAGAGCATATTTTGATGAATGCAAGTTAATATATAAATGAATTCAAGTGAATATTAATGAACTAAAAAGTTATATATTGTATATAATATACACGAATACAACGAACTAGTGTGTCTGACAAGGATCGTTACAATCCCATGTAGTAGCAGGACGTTCCCTATGTTATCCGATATCCCAACAACGCTGTTATGTTAACCACTATGCACATGTTGGCGAAAATGTAAATGGGAAGAATTGTCAAATAAATTTTACTCTAAATGCATACTTAGAACTGTAGTGATAAACTAGCAAAGAACGTAAAAATAAGTATTAAAAAATATTTTTTTCGCTAATTAGTAATATTTGTTAGTATTCGTATCAAGTTATGGAGAAATTTAAGTGGAATATGTTATCATGATATCGAAAAAGTGAAAATGACTAGAACGCAGAGGGTCTATTTGTCAATGAAAAAAAGAAGGGAATATAAAAGAATATAATTGTGAATAAATTAACTAAATACCATGCAAAATATGTTGTTTCTGCATATTGTTTGTTCGTGGGAGCAAAGACTAGAATTATTCATGGAGCATTGAACAGAGATTTATGAGTTTTGCCAACCTAATGGAACAAAGTTTACGGACCGGCATATTGTACTAATTGAGATGTAGGGGAGGTAGTGTTAATTAGATGATTGATTGGTTCATAATGCATATAGGACTATGTAAAGTTAATTTTGAGGGGGTTGGGCATCGAAGAGAAAGATGGAGGGGCGAAGATGACTCGTGTAACAGGTTGAAAGAATTGATTTTTCAATGAGTGTCTCGTTACGATTTTCCTAAGAAGAAAAATCTACTTCTTGTTCTGAAATAATGATTGACACTCCTTCTACATATAGCGTGACATCACGAAAGTTCTATTCATTCAATAAAACATTTCATGAAAAATCTTCTGCCATTGATTTTCATAGATTCAAATTCAATAATCGTACTTGTAACAGATAGTTCGCCTGGAATTTCTTTTTTGGTTATTATAATTCGTTTTAAAAGATTAGCAGTTGCATGTGAAAAATTAAAGAAACGAATATGGACATTTATTTAAAGTATTGAATTTAACAGTGATATGAAAAGCATTTTGTTAATCACTCGAGCGAATGAAAACCGGTAGCGACATCAACACCGGCTGTGTTCCGTGTGCAGATATAATAATCCGAGTATATAATCCTCTTTTCGTGGTTGCACAGAGTTGGCATGCCTGGATTAATTTTTATTCCTCCGTAAAATAAGAAAATTACTCGGCCGGCGCAAAACATTTTCTTTTGTTTATTTGTTTTTCATTCCACCTCGTTTTACGCTCTTTCGAGTACGTCAAACATCTATACACTATATATATATGTAATCTCGTGTAAGAGCATGGGAAAAAACAGTCTTGGACCGTCGCTCAGTTATTTCGGTTATTCACATTTTCCAAGACTTATACTTTTTTTTTCCTTTTCTTTTTTGTGCTGTTTTTTCTTTCTTATTATTTTTTTTTTTTTCATTTTTTTTGGACTGTGCACGAGAAGCATGCCGTAAAATCTCGCTTCGTCGGTGCTCTTTCTCGAGCGTACAACGCGTTATACCTACTCCCATTCCAACAACACCAACGACAAGTAATTCTTTTAGCCACCTCTCCAGACTAGACGTCAGGGAATCCATCAAATTCAAATGCACAATCCGTAAATACGAAACGAATGTGGGGCATTCCATGACAACAGAACCCACTTCGGACCTTTTCATTTTTTCGTTTCGCTCACATTTCGATGTCTTGTAAAATATATGCAAAGTAGCCTTTCTTGCTTGTTTTTATATTTTATTGTTCACCCATTTTCCGGATATGATTTTTCTTCACACGACTATAACTCTCTAAAAAATAAACCGAATCGAGCTCTTTCTAAAAATGTTGATTTTTTATTGTATAATAAGAAAAATTAGTGGGTCGGAAATATATTCGCAGCGTTCAAATTTGGTGAAACGATGTTTTCAAGAAAGATGAAACTATTAAACCGGGAGAAAAAAAGTTCCGTGAAAAATTGTAGGTATTGGAACGACGAATAATTTAGCTGGTCGCACATTTAAATTGATTTAATTGTTCTCCTGCGAAGTCCAAATTTTTTGGTCCACACTTTTGATAGAACTTGCTAGAAATTTGCAGAACTTGCAAATGCAATTTTTTTTGATAGAATCGTTTCTAGCTCTGACTGAAATATTTATAAATTCTTGACACGGGTGTATATTCATGGTCGGAGAACAAGCAAATTTCACAATTGTAAATACACGTCGCATCTTTTCACGTCTGATAAAGACTGGTTTGCATTAACCAAATAGTTTTTATAGTATAAAGTTTTTCTCGGATTTTTCTTTCTTCGCCTTTCGTTACGGCAAAATATAATACAGGCGCCATGTATAAAGGAAAAAAAAGTCACGGGGATAATACAAGAATGCATTGCACCGGACAAAAACGGCATCTTGAGTATGTGCACTGTGGCATAGTCCTCGACAAGGACTCTTGTAGAATATGAAACATCCGTGTGTTACGAGCGTGTTCATGTGTGTATTTATCGGTTTCAAAAGAAAAAGGAGACCTTCCGGCGCCATCACCAACATTTCCATTTCATTTCAATACGAGAAAAAGTACCAAAGCTCGAGCGACCGAGATCGTAGATGTAGTTTTTGCATAATGTTTCAACGTACCCAAACGATCCTGAAATGGCAGAGGTAATTTTTATTTCGTAACGATTTATCGAATCTGTGATCTATATAATTATTGGGACGATGGGGGGAAAATCAATATTTCTATTTATTTTTCGAGGTAACGAAAATTTATAATCCATTAATTTTCACCAAGCTGAAACATCTGTTTAAATTTGTTAGGATTATTGGTACAATTTTGTTTATTTGTATTAACAAAATTTCTGCCAGTTATAAATAAAAAGCTCGATTCGAATAAAATAAATATTATTATACGCGTACGACCATTCGTTAAATATCCACGCACAGCGAATTTTTATTACGGATCCAATAAATCCGCCATGATGTTTTGATTTTTAAAACAGCTTTTATAAAACTGCATTAATGTTTCAAAAAACAAAAATTATTCTTCCGAATAAAATTGCAAATCTTTGATAAATATCCTTCACATTGATTTTTACGTTTACGATTTGTGGGATGAACGAATATTTGCTGCTCTGTTTATAGAATCCACTCCATATATTGTAATGCGTGGTTTTAATCCTATAAATTTAAAGTTTATTTTTAAATCGTACGCACCCTTTCAATTTTATTGATTCTTGTAATCTCTGTCGTGAAAATCGCATTTTAAAGTTGAAAGAAAAATGTACTTGGCTGAGTAAAGCTCTTGGGAGTTTTATATCGCGGTCTCCCGAGGCATTATACTATGTCAGGACCAGGGAGAGATATCGTGGATTAAATTGAGTGTGTGAGGGAGTAGCGTTGTGGATTTACTGTGGGGTAGACGCACCACCGTATACAGCTCTACTGCAATATAGAGTTCATGAGCGTTCTACAGTGAATCCCGGGAAGTACTCAACCCGAGATTTTTCTTTCTCCTCCTTCACCATGGTCGTTCATATCCATATATGTAGAGGTTGGAAAATATTTATTTTATTGTACCTCAATACTTTTTGTATCGTAATATGATTGATGTACTCTTCATTCATGTTCAATTAAGAATCTTGAAATAACTTTGAGTAGACGTGATCTAAAGATCAATGAGAATGCCGAAGAAAATATTTCCTCAACGTTTGTAGTTTGTTATTTCTTAGATATTGTGTGTATTTATGAAATATATGATTTTTCAATTCTCCTCACTCACTTTGTATTTCGTGACCATTAAAATGTTACGGTACATCGAATCTGATTTTTAAACTTGTATTCTTGATACAAATTTTTGTCGAATAAACTTATCGAAATCTTCAATTCTCGTACGTCATCGGAATTATTTTCTAAAGAATATAATAAATCTTTTTTGGTACAATAAGAAATCGATAAATATCTTTGTTAACTGGTTTTTTTCGGGTTTTCTTGATTTTGCGGATTGTTTTTTTGAATTAGGATTAGATTAACGAAACTAGTTTGTCATTATCTTCGTTTTTAAATAAACGAGAAAAAAAAATCATGTTGGTAAACTAAATTGAGGTTCGAATTGCGATAGTGGAGCAGATGCTCTTCTTTCAAGGCGTTCTATATTTCGAACAGTCAAGTTCGTAGACACGATGTATCGATCACGCGTATCTCCGGCAAAGCGAAGAACACATTTACACGTTTATTGAAACAGAGAAGCACGATGATACGCGTGAGTTTTCCCCGAGTGGAAAAGTAGGGAGGGGCATTTCTGAGGACTGAGAAAATATGTATACACGCGATTTCTATAACAAAAGAGATATTCAGATCAATGGAAGTAGAGAAGAGAGAAAGTGAGTTATGAGAAGACAAGGAGAGGGAAAGAGAGACACAGTAGTATGTAAAGCTGTCGTTTTTAGCTGTAGAGACCTCTCTTTCCGCAAGCGTCATCGTATCCTTGACAACGATGACGACGCGAAGAGATACCTGGACTTGGGTTCCTCATCAATTTTCTAGAAACTTGGCTATCTGCAGAGACTTTGCTACCGAGGAAATTGGCTCCGCGTATTGTACACGGTGCCTTGTAAGGCACAACGTTCATATACCGTTTCATTGAATATATTCCCACAGCCACCAAGACGCTCGATTCGTCTGGCCCGTTTTGTTTGGATCTTGTACTCATTCTCACGGGAATTGTACGATATTGAATTTACCGAAACTGGCGTATACTTGAGTACCTCAAAATACATACAACAAGAGAAAAGCAAACAAGAGAGAATCATCTCTTGTTGTACGTTGAAAATTGTACCACTGTACAATTCAACAACGAATCAGATCCGCCACATGCAACTTACGGAATTTTATACAAGACACCATTTTATATTCGTCGGTCATTTTACTTCTACTGTAATATGGTCCATTTTGAACTTTCATTTCACTCAAATGAGAAGGTCCGTTTGAAAATCCAATGCTTCAACCCCATTAGGTTTACCTTAAAGTTGGACACTGATTGATGGCCAAATTAATCATATGCCATCTGGATGACCTTTGGAAAATGAGATGATCCATGTAAAAAATCCCTGTCAGAATGTGTCAAACTCTCATGAAACAGTTATATGTTTTGTACGAGATTTTTTGAGATTGAAAACACTCCTAGGTTGCTGCAACTATAAAATGTGAACTAATCCATAAAATCGAATGTGAAACAACACTTTTATTACAATTTCATCATTTTTTAATTAAAAAACAAAAAAAAAACCCACACATTTTTATAACAGGCAGCAACGGGGAGATATTTCCATTAGAATTTTCCAATCAAACCTGCCCTGCTTCCCTATTAGGTTGCTGCAATGGTCTGATTGAAAAAAAAAAACTTGAATAGTTAAAACATTCGGAGCATATCCGATGCTAGAAGAGAAGAGATTCCAATCGAATGAATTGAATAAGAGAATATCCATTGAATGTTAGCAAGGTTATTTGTGAGGATCGGATTTATCTCAAGTTGATCTTTCACGTGTGGTTACGAAATTACACAGACGAGAAGCTTGGTGCTCACATAAACATTTTGTGAGAAAAAGGAGGGTGATGGTTACAGCAGGGTACGAAAAGTTCGAATCGTGAAAGCTTCATCTCTCACAACCTCTCGTCGTTGCATCGAAGAAGAAAAGGTGCTAACTCTGGTATATGTGCGAAACTCTGGGAACAAAGAAGCTCCACAAGTGGAGAAAACGTAGTTTTCATCCCCCTCTCCCACCCCTCGATTCGCTATTCCATTCTCTCCCCTTCTGCCCATCCTTTCGAACCGGTGGTCTCTCTGCGTTTCCCTTCTATTGCAGTGCCTTGACTGTTCGGGTTCTCACAACCCTGCGCCAACTGTGGTGTGAGAAAAAAAAAGAAGACCGAGTGAATTGTTACTTTTATATTCTGCAAAAAAACAAAAAAAAACGTCAACCTCGACACCCAGGAATCTTGAGACTCTTTCCTTCGTATATGCCGACTGTTACTGCATTTGCAAAATGCCATGTTTAGTGCTTTTCACTGCATTGTAAGATCAGGTTCGTTGTGAAAGTTTATGACGAGACTCAATGTATTTTTTGTGTTGAAATTTACATCTGAATTAAATTTCATACTGCTAGTGTGCGAGCTTTTATGTTCAATTGACTCAGTACATATTTTAAATATTCTCGCGAAAGAGGATTACTTCGAATTCATATATTCAGTGGCTCTATATTTTACGAATGAAATATGCAATAAACAGCAAACCCATATGCCATTCTATTGCTATAACCAACTACACATCAATAACTTCTCCTCTCATGATTTAAATTCATTTCTCAGTGTGAAATCACTTTTTTTCTGTCTCTTCGTTTTTTATTCTTCTTCAGCTACTTATTCTTCTTCGCGACGGTCTCTAGTCCTTCGCACGATGGATAACCTTATTCCTCTAAATTTTTCAACGATCCACCCAAGTTTATACTTGATGGCTTCTCTCTCGTTTGCTCGCTTCTTTCAAACTTTTCTGTTTTTACTCAATCTCAGACGCATGCAAGGGAAATGAGGAGAGCAACGTAGAACGAAACTATTTACTGTATATATGCAGGACAAACGACGGGGGCGTGACTCTGTCCCTAAAGGCTGTTCTGCGACAGTAAAATTATCCTGTTTTTTATTATCATTATTTATCCATTTCAGAAAATTCCTGTTTAATCAGACTTCGTCAAGGGGCAGTTTTACAACTTTTTTTTTTTTAGGAGACTACTTCTTCTACAATTTTATAAGATCCCAAGCGGGCCACAAAAGAGCAGTCTTTTAAAATATAAAATTTGCTACTGAATAATTAGAGCCTGGAAATATAGATGTAAAAAGATCACAAATTTCTTAATGAATAAATTTCTCATTCGTATTTTTTTTTTTTTTTAAATGGCGGAAAAACTGAAGTTTTTCTCTCAATTCCGGATGAGTGGTTACTGTTTTTATGAAAAACCCTCAAAGGGTTGTTATGGTACCAGGAAACTATAATACCGTAGTAATTTCAGATTTTAGTTCTCTCCATGTATTGTTTTTAAATAAAGTATGAACGTAAATGAGTTTTCAGACAAGTTTTTTTTACACTATTGTAATAATTTTTAGCTGTTCTTCCGTTTTTTTTCTTTTTTTTGTAGACGTTACTTATTTCAAAAGGGTGCTCTTTGTACTCTTTGGTGACGATAGGGTTACATTACATGAATAATAAGTGAATAGATAGTCAAAGATAAAATCGGAACACCAGGCTTTTTGTGTACTCTACGGTTTTCAGTACAACGTGACTTTGAAAGTTTTATTTTTCGATAGAATACAAACTGTGTGCATTATCTTGAATGAGGTTTTTCTTACGATATCCTTGAGTAGAGAAAATATATATCGCTTCCGCTGTTGTTGCTCGAGGCCGATACAAAAGTGAATCTCCAGTATCAACAAAAATCATGTGTAATACATACATCATACGAATATAGATATTTTCTTATGTACACATTTATAAATCGATTTATAGATATAGAAAACGAGGTTTGAATATCGTGAACAAAAGCTGCCACCCTTCGCCCTTCGTGTTATCAAGATCTTAAACAAACCCGAACAAATGGAAGTCCTATTCACCATTTTCGACATATATATGAGCGGATCTATCAATTTTCAACCGAAAGCTGCACACTTGGCTCGGCCAATGTGTGTCCATGAAGCTAAAGATTCGAAAATCCAGATATTTTCGTATTGTTTTGAAGATTGCAAACAAAGACCCATAAAAAATTATGAGGAAGAAGAAACAAGAAGAATCGCCAACAAGTAAAAATATTCTTTAAAATATAATATTAAACAGGGCTACGTCCAAAGAGCATTGCAAATAAAAGTAGATACTGTAGCAAAATGAACATCAAAGTTTCCACTTGAAAGAATTTATAATCATGCGGAATATCGTATCTCTATCTCTGTGACGCATCTCTATACCTCTGATGTGGCGAGTCTTTTTTCAACACTACTTTCTTCCCTCTTTTTCTCGACGACCCTTCCTTTTTAAAACAGTTTTTGCATTAAAATTCTGAAGGTAAAATAAAATTCTCGTTGGGACAAAGTACGTTCGAGAATCATGCTCGGAGGGTGGCTATGAGATTAGGTATCTTCATAAACATATTATGAAGAGAGAACGTTAAGGTAGTTACGAATATTCTCGACGAATTTAATGACGGAAAATCAAAAAGACATTTTCATGATTGACGTTGCAACTGACCTACAAAATTTTATAAGTGTTCGGCTTCGTATAAAGTTGGACAACACGTCTCACTTGCGTTTTCTCTAACTTCCATTATTCTCCATTATATTGTTATATATATATATATTTTTTTTTTCTTTTTTTCAACGTTTAGTCCACGTTTGCGAATATCGTTCCTGCTGGACAAAGCTAAGAGGATCCCGCAGCTCAGAGTTCTACCCTGTAAGTAACTTAGTTAAGCCGATCATGAAACGTTCTCTCTCTCTCCCTCTGTCTTTCTCTCTCACGCACATCTATCTTCAGCCTCTTGCTCCAAAAGCTCAAACATCATTTTTATGACAAAAAAGAATTTGTTTTCCCATACTCGATCTTTTTTCCTAAAGCAATTTTTCACCGGGTAACTTATTCCTGCGTCTCGAACCAATGACGAAAATCTATCGCTTCGTCGTCGTCGAAGTAAACAAGCGAAAATCAATATTCCTCGACTATTTCAGTAGGTGGCCCACATGAAAAATGTATTATTGACTTGTTTTTCTACCTTTTCAATTTACCAACAAAATTGTGAGAGGAACACTTTGCGATAAATTCACCGATAATTTATATTTGGAATATAACCGTGAAAAATATCGAATCAAAGAGATATAGTATGAAATTTCAAAAAATTATAAACCACTCGAGTATTCGGAGACGCTGCATCTTGTCTTTGCCATTTCAACACTATCTCAAAACAGTTTCAACCAGTGCTCAGGCCAATATTGCTACATAAATGGCAGCTGACTGCAGAGTCTGCGCTCAGGTGCATCACTGGCATGCAACAAAGTGCCCAATTCTGGACCAGTATTGGTCGATATTTCAACAGAACTTGTACTTATCATCCCAAACACAAATTTAAAGAGAATCATTTGAGTGAACGTTATATGGAGTCCCTTTTAGCAATCGATGTCGATTTCGTTTCGTTAACCAAAACCTTAACACCAGCCCTGTTTTTTAAACGTACGATTACATTTTTATTCTAATTTCATGCTTTCTGTCTCGATTCTAAAAACCACATCACACAACTTAGAACGAAACTACAATTATATTATTTCAAATAAAGCATTTTAATGGACTTCGTGACTATAATTCCGTTTTGTTTATACAGGCGGTACACGAAGTTGACAAATTGGGGGAGTAGTTGACGTGAGGATTTGATATACAGCTTGATAATACTGTCAGAGTTGCAAAAGGAAATTTTGTCAGTTGGAAGCGAACCGTAATAAGAAACAGATGTACCAATATAAGAAAAAAGTTATAAAAGTTTTTTCATGATAATTTGATGTTGAATGCGATTTAAAAGATTTTTTAAACTTGAACTCGTTGAGCTTCACCTAGAAAGTATTTATATACATATTTTTTTAACTTCCCATCACAAAATATCTAATCTGTATGAAAGCGAATCGAAGTTTCGAAGAAAATGGAGAGAAGCATAAGAGTAAAAAAAAGGAGGATGAAAATTTAACATTTGACGTCGCATAAACTAATAATCCTATATAGAGTTTGATTCCTCCTTTGAGATTTTGATACCACGAAATATTGTTCTATTTTACGTTCGTAAAATATATATTGTTGATACGAAAGGGTATCGAAGTTGCAAAGTAAATAACGAGAAGATTGAGGATAAATGAGAAAGAGAGAAAATAAAAATCGAACATGACATCGTATACGAAAGAACGCAGTAAAGCAGAAACCCAACAGGGGTATATATTCTCACAATGTCGTTAAGTGAAAGAGGAAGGTAGGGAATAGTAGGAGAATGCCTTTAGGTTAGTAAGGAGATAGAAAATGTAAGAAAAGCCATGGTGGTACAGCTCCCGCGATCAAATTAAAACGTTCCCCTGAAAAGGGTCGTTAACGACACCGCGATCCTCTCTGTATATATAAAACAGACAACTTCTCGCTGTCTTTCTTTTACTCTTCCCAGGTAATGCTTTTACTCCTCAAGCTTTCTCTTTCGTCCTACGAAACTCATTAAATTTGTGGTCGCTCCAAGTTTCTGCGTGCTGAAAGACCTACGCAAAAAAGGCAAAATAAAGGAGACAGAGAAAGAGAGACAGCGAGGATGGAAAATAAAAACCTGTTTTTTGATAGCCCGACATGTCTCTGAAAACTTCAACATGCTCCACCTCATCATCTCTCTCAAGCGAACAAATTTGACTGTCTCTGAATTACGATAAAAATGTTACGTATAAGGAACCTTAATAATGACTGTTTTCATTACGAATTAAATGAGATTTTTCTTATTGAAATTCTAGAGATGGAGCACGAATAATAATAAATCCATAAAGTTAGCCTATTTTTGTCGTATGGGAAAAAAAGAGAATTTGAAACAACCAAAATCAGATTTCCGTAGAGATCTTTCGAATTCATTGTAAGGAGGTTCGAAAGGCAAAAAAAATGTATATTTTCGTCAGAAATCATGATTCCAACTCATAATGTTCAGCTTCAAATTTATTACTTGACGGAAAAGATTTTGGAAGGTTGCGTGTGCGATTTGAACAATAGAGGGAACCTCTAGTCGGTGTGTGGGTGGAGATGAGTAAAAAGATCAAATTATAGATAAAGCAAGTTGAGAGGGAAAGAGCTCTTCTGTAAGGCCACACAACTCTACATGAATATACATCCATACCCGGACACTCATTAATCACTCGGTAATTAAATCATTCCTGTGCCAAGCGTCAACGGCACGCGCTTAATTACTCGACCGCACTTCGCGCTTGCATCCTCGAGATGCAGCCTGTTTACCGCACCACTTTGTATAAAAGCTCCTACATTAGGATAAACGCCATATAATCAAAGATCTACACTTATTTTAAACTTTATTAGAGCTTGAGCTACCAAGTAGTCTCTCTCAGCTTATTTTCTACGTTCAGCACGTTACCATGCGATTCAGCAGCGTTTAAAAATTACGACACTGTAAAAAATGTTTGCATAAAAACTGTAAAACTTACGTTTCGATTGACTTCAAACATGCAACCTGCACGATTTTCGTTTCATTTATAGAATTTACGCATCAACATTTTTGAACTTCAATATCAGAGGTAAATCAATGAAAAAATAACTTTCAAGACGAGTGAATTCTTGCAATCTTTGTTCAGATTTTAAACTATTAATGCTTCGGTTAGAAAATCCATACATAGAAAATGCATTCGATTACTAATGATCACTCTTCAGCTCGGCGAATCCGTGGCATTAACCATTACTTCCGGATCACCCGGCAGAGCAACAAGTATAATGGTATACACATATTTTCCTCTCATTATCGCGTAACAAGTATTTGCTCCACGTAAATAGACAACCCGTTGCCCAGGCACTATCAGCTAAAATTAGTGAAAATTATCCATGCATTGAAAAAGTAAAGTGACGTCGTTCGTGAACAGAAAATGAACGAGTATATTATGTAGGCACAGATAGGGCGATTCAAGCAAACATCGTGGTATTTTTTCTATTCGGTAAACAAATTGACGGCAACATTGTTTAACCGGATATGGTCAGGAGAGTATGTACGATAAATAAACGTTGCACAGTTGGAACAAAGGCAAAACTGGAGTCAAAATTAAGATTTTTTCAGGTGCGAATGCGTCAGAGGTTTGAAGGTCAACCCAATTTTTATCACATAAGGGTTGGCACATTTATTTACAAGATAAAAACTTCTAGTGTTGATAGTTATTTCCATCCATTGTTTAGTCGAGATCAGAGGAAATGATCGCAGCCGAAAAAATTGAGTGATTAAAAATATACCGATTAAGAATCATTGACCACCGTATATCGATTGTTTAATTTTCATTGCAATAGATTCCTATAAATCAAACCCATCCTCCTTCCGTCCTACGTGATTTATTGATTGGGAAGATCAAAAAATTCTAAAAGGAAAAGTTATTATTGAGTTTCATTTAAGAATTAACCGGTGTTCGGATATCACCCAATCAGTGTCATGCAATCAGGTGCACTATCAAGAGAAAGCGTGCGGAGGTAGAAAAACCACTCTTTTTTGTTACATGTGGCTTTTTTTGTGGATAACTTCGTCAGCCTCAACGAACAGGCGCTCAAGCGTAATTGCTACATGCTTCTATCGACCATTTATTAATGGTGCTCCCCATTCGCTTACTTAGAATTCATGTTTACCTTATCAACGAAACATTAGATGAAAAAATGCACAAATAGATTTTTCTGACTGAAATTTTGTAATTCTATTGTCTGCCTCAGATAAGCACCACTTTTGGGTTTACCTGTAGCAATTGCATCGTTTAACGAACATACCTCTTCGAGGCCATTCGTTATAATATCTACATATATATATATCGATATTGAATGTATTTTGGCGGTTTAATTGAACCCTCTTCATGATTATATATTTGCACAATTAATTATAAACGTGAAAATTAAATTTTGATGCACTTTGATACGAAACAAGCGTTCCGTGAGTAATTTTCAATTAGTGCCCGAAGAGAAAAAACTATCTGATCGCATGTCATTAATTCAGTGAATTCTCTCTTGGATAAGGTATATTTCCCAACATTTTGTTATCGATGAGAGTATTGAAAAAAATTCTGGAGCATTAGCATCACAAACGCTTTTGAATGGATCTACTTTTCCTCAATTTCATTAAACCTGTCGGTGATCGCACTGTGAAACTTTTTCTTACCTTTCCGTTAAAATGTCAATTGAGATTCGAAACTTCTTTTGTCTTTTTAACATTTATTTAACTGTGACATGATAGAGCTTCTAATGAACGATGAAAAAAAATGTTCAATCGTTGTAATTATCGCTCTTGTGATTTTTTTAGAAAAAAAATGGGTTTCAACGTCATAATAACTGTGAAGTAATTTTTCTGAAGTACTTCTCCATCAAATAGGGCCCTTGAAACTGTACACATGCGAAAATCTCTCATCGCGTAACCGAACCATCGCGTTTAGAGTTTAAGTAGCGCGAAGAACACTTACGTGTTAAATATTCGCAAATATCATTTTGGTTAATATTTATGAAAGAGAGCTTTTCTGAAAAAATCGTTCAATTTTTTTTCCTTGTTGCATAAAATACTATCATACGTTTTTTTTTTTTGGATCTATGAGGGTTTTTGCAAAACCTTGTTTTCATTATTATTTCATGACATTTTGGGGGCTGATTTGAAGCTGCTCTCTCATCAAATCTGTTGAAAAAAACAACATTCCAAAGAATCTTTTAAATAGAAATGTACAAGAAATTTTCCACAATCTCTATGTAATAAATTTAGATTATGACTCGCCCTATGAGAGCTATGAACGCGAACAAAATTAATAAGAGAGAGAGAGAGAGAGAGAGAGAGGGAACTTCTTACACAAGTCGAAATAACCATCGTGTCGACCGAGTTTCCAGGAATTTTTAAGAGAGAAACATTTTTTTATTCAATCCTTGTTTCAAAAGAACTGATTCGACCAATTATACGAATTAATTATTCGAGGAAAATGCGTAATCACGGAAGGCCCTCCAAGTAAACCAGGAAGTGAAAAGGAAGCAGCTCACGGTCTGTTCTCCCCCTTTCGCAACGCACGTTTCTACTGCTTGATACTTTAGCGAAAGTTTAACGACGTCCAAAGTCTCACGCCCCTCTCCTTATTTTCAATATTCCCTAAAATGACAGAAATTAAACGGGGCCCCGAGTGACCTAAATTACTGGAAGATAACTATCGTTGTTTCTGATTTATTTTATCCCTCGCTCAACTATTTTCATTTATTTATTTCATAAAAGACTGGCATTGAGCTCACAATTGTTATGGTTTTTTTTATAGAAAAAAAATGTTACATAGGGAACATTCATCCTCTCGCCACTGATCATCGCTAATTGCCATGTCTATTAAACAGTTAATCGATAATGACGCACATATGCGCGCATTAAATAATTCGAATATATGTCGATAGATTTGGATGAAATTCGGTACGCAAACAAATTTAATCACCGGCAATAAAATTATCGAATTGACTAAAATTAATTATTTTAATATTATCCTAACTCACATGTAAAATCAGAATTGAGCTGTTAAACCTTTCCGTTTAAATCTGACAGCATTCGGGGCTGCCGTCTGTAAGATTTTAGGGTCTGAAATAGTTTTTACGTGGATCGAGTTGAATTTGTACCAAGAACACCAATGCTCCAGATGTTCAACAGTTGGGAGTGCATTCGTCGGTCATATTTTTCCTGTATTTTTCGATCGCGTATGGCGTTCCAACGAATATAGTGTCGATTCGAGTATACTATCAATGGTTCAGTGAGTAGTCAATTTCTACAAACGTTATTGCGGAATAAACGTGGGTTTGCCTCACCGACTCATACCGTCCTGTCATCCATTCAATCAATTAAGAATCAATCGTTTGTCTTCGGTCGTAATCGAAGATTAATCTATTATAGGAACTAATTTGGTGCACATGTTGGATATTACATTTTGACGTAATGAATTACTGCGGACGGCTTGTTGAATCTTGATGAATATCGATTGATTTAGATGTAAAAAAAAGCATCAATATTATTACCTTCCTTTGAAATTGACTAAAATGTCGAAATGTCTGTTCATTTAAAAGATATTTTGCATTATAAACTTTTGACACTCCGGAAGTTTCATATAGCAATAAATAATATGAACGTTTTAATAGTTAGCCAAATTGAAAATCATCGTTTAATAGTTATAGAGCTTTTAGATCGACCCTGACAACTCAGCGTGATCTGAAACGTGTTACACGAAGGAACGAAATAGAATGGTTTCTCCCCGTGGTGGAGGGACCAGGGGGGCATCCCGGTCATTACTAATAATAGCATCTGGTTAGTCACATCATCCAGGAATTGCAACCATACGTACGCGCAGCCCGATACTTCTCCGCTAACAGTCGAAAGAATTTGCGATACAGGATGTTTCAGAATCGAGGATCAATTATGTTAACTTTCAGATTCAAACATAAATGACGTGGCGAAAAACTTCTAATCCGTTTAGGATCAAAAATGTCAGCCATAGATAATTAATTATTATAGTTATTAGATCCCTTTCTCCCTCCATAGAAAATTCATTGGAAATCGAATCTCGGATAGCGAGTTTGACTCTTTCCGTGTTATTCGTGGTGCGATTGGTCGGTTCATTATTATAGACAATTTTATGTTCAATTGTCATCGAGTTTGACAGTTGGTACTAAAACGTTATATCTGTGAATTTAATCCGAACTCGTTTCGTGTTGAATCCGATTTTACTCCATGATTGGAAAAAAGTTCACGTTGAGCGACAGCTGTCTCACAATTACGCGTGTTGTAATCGACCTTAAATTAGTATTCACAATATTGGTTATGAATTAATTAGGTATTTATTAAGGGATTAATTATTTA
Organism: Campoletis raptor; assembly: GCA_948107755.1. Classification (NCBI taxonomy): domain Eukaryota; kingdom Metazoa; phylum Arthropoda; class Insecta; order Hymenoptera; family Ichneumonidae; genus Campoletis; species Campoletis raptor. Next base: position 14,371,936 of record OX403623.1, read on the forward strand.
TATTATAATTGCACACCAGGTAACGGGGCATATTGAATAATTCCCATAACTGTATAGTCATTATGTTAAATTATTCAAAAAATAATTTTCAATGAAAATGTGTTTGGTGTTCAGATAGAATTTCAATGATTTTTAATCGTAACACAATTAATAATTATAATCGTAACACAACTTGGTTTTATCACAAAAAACCAGTGTTTCTGCTGCAGTGATTACACATGACAGTAAGTCAACTTATTAAAATATGATAATAAATAAGCTAATGTGAGATGTGACTGACTTGAGTTACGAGCGAAAGAAGCAGATTTCAATCTCTCATACTAGCTCCTGTAGGAAGTTTTTCACTTTTCCTCTCAGAAATTTGATTAACAGCCTGACTGCCGCCACCAGACAGAGTAAGTACCTTAAAGACGCTCTTCAATGTATATTTATATATGTATAGACCTTCACGAAAGCATTGCATGTGGAAATGAAGAATGGTTTCTATCTGTCGAATAGGATGCTTCATCGATATTGGATTCCTAGCTATATGACCTCCACCCTGATCTCTTCTGAAGAATGAATTATTCCTTTTTTCATCATTTTAAAGAAAGAGATAGCCTATAATGAAAAATATCCTTTAGTTGTTTAAACACTTGAATCTTCATTTCGACCTTATCAAACTTGAGACTTTATTGTGAACCGTGAGGCTGTGATTTAATCGATAAAATGAAATGCACAAAAAAGTTTAAGTTTTAGGCTCTTTGCCTACACAGCTCTTTTTTCTTTTTTAGAGCGTTTAATTTTAATACTTCCATTGTTTTTTATAAGCTATCATATCATTACCCATGTTCGAGCGATCGGATATAATGTTTTGGGAAAAAAATATTCGCACAATTACCATAACAATTATAAAACTGGGTTGAGGAACTCATGGATATAATCTAGTCGTGACTGGAAGAGAACTTGAGATTTATATGACAAAAGTTTCTCGAAGGAATTCCTTGGCGATCGTTGCTGTCATGCGCAAACCCAATTCCAAAGCAAACTGGATGTGCTGCGTTCCCAAGTCTCACTGCTCTTCACTGTTTCTCTTGGGAACATCTGGTCAGTGTAAGAACTCGACTACCTCACGTGACACGAAGACATAAACGACTGCTGATTGCTGGCAGAACTAATTCCCAGAGGCTTTTTACTCACGCATTTTCCGTTCTTTTCATTTTATCTATATTTCTCCCTTTCTTTTGCTTATACATTTTTTTTAACCGTACATTAACTTTTCACATCCGTACGAAGCTTCTGTAACTTTTGAATTGCGAAACAACCGACGTTGCCAAAAAATGTGCTTAGTATGAATATTATTTTTTACGAAGTTAATACTAATGATGAGTTTTTATTTGAAAAACAAAAACGTTTCTATTATTATGAAAGAATCTTCCAATAATTCGCGAAAGTACGAACACGTTTAGTATTATTATTTTTTGTTTAATTAAAGAAAAACGTTACAAAAGGTAAAGAATCAATATGAAGTAAGTCACTCATCAAAGAAACTGGCCAAGTAAATATTAGTGAGAGAGGCACAACATTATCCACAATTATTCTACCTCCCACATTCAATGCAGACGGTGCGACGATAAAACGAGAGAGGAACGCCGAGACAGAAACAATATTGATAGACGCGAGTGAAATTGCTTCAATGGGTTAAATTGTCGTCTAACTTTGCCTCTTTGGTGTTGTAATTCATCGTATTCCAACAAAAATGGTAACGATTGTTACGATTCATCAAGAGAATGAACGATGAAAATGCAATTATGGAATCGTGCAATGAAAATGTTTAAATTCATCATTATTTTACATAATGATCATCAGAAACGTTTGATTGAAGATATTATAATCGATTGTATAGGACTTTACACTGACCTCGGTCATCCATCTTAAATCAATATATTTATAGAAAGGTAGCGACGAGAACATACGAGTGAGGAGTGCGAAAGCTGGAGTTGCGGATAGTAAATCGAGGCAAAATATTACTTTATAATATATCGACAGCTGAAACTTCTGAAAAGCTGCTACTCACACCTCTCTGCCTCTTTCTTTACCTCGCTCGCGTTCCTGTCTTCGTTTTTTCTTGTGTGGTTTGAGGTTAGATCTTGATTCCGTCTTCACAAGTATCTTAACAAGTATGAACTGGGAAAGAGAACCAATTCTTTACGAAATATTGGTACAGGTGAGCGTGGGAAAAAAACACGCGGAAGTTTCAGAGAGAATCATGAGGACGAGCAAGAGTCGTACAACCTTTCGGAAAAGACCTCTTTCCATCGATGCTCGACGAGTTTGCAAGCTTGCGAATTAAACCGCTATAAAGTGGGCAAAAGGAAGAAAAGCAACGACAGTGCGAGCGTAGGAAAAGAGACGAATTACATGGAACAAAAGAGTTTCAAGCTCTGGTAGAATTTTTCTTCTGGCTTGACACACATTGTAGGAATAAGAAAAAAAGTCATTGGAATAAGTCGACATATTTTTTAAATAAGATAGAATTATGTGGTAGATAATTAGCAATACATAACGGAAGATAAATGTGAGGAAAGTCTCGAATAATACCAAAAAAATCAATATTTATGAAAAATAAAATGTTTCCAATGTTTATTGAATTTTTATTGTGACATCCAGATGTCATATCGACGAGGCATCATGACTACGGAAAATATGACTTTCCCACTTCTACTATTTTTCTGGACGGGCTCATTATTTTCATTCCAAAGAGTTAAACGGTGTGGAAAAGTTTCCGTTTCGAAAATTCGAAGTACTTGTAGTGACTGATTTATACTTTTAGAGATTTTCTACATGACAAATTTCAAAGTCGAAAATGAATTAATTGTCGCTGAAATACACGCAGCGAATTAACTGAAAAATTACTGTATGCAAAATTCAAGGTTTCTCACTTGTTTCTATTCTGTAACTGTAATTTTTTCAATTTCGAATTTCACTGTGTAAAGATCAACACATTGGAACAAATAATTTAAAAAAACGACACGTTAACAGTTTTTTTATTTTTGAGTAAGATGTTTGTTCTGCTCGTATTATTTATTTGAAATTCTGCTGATATGAACTCTCGTTTCTATAAAAGTGAAGTACAGAGAAACCACCAAGTAGTACAACCATAAATCAGTCCCGCCAGGAGCCAGTTTCTCTATATAATGTCCCTCTCGGATTACACGACAGGTTTTGCCAGCTCTGAACTTTAGCATTGACTAAGAACTTGGCCGAGTATACTCTTGTTCTCGTCCACTTTTTTCTCATATCCTTCTACTTTGTCACAATTCGTTCTTTATACACCCTTAGAATAGCTTAGCGGAAAACGTTTTACTTCCACTTCGTTCTTTCTCTTTATTTTCATATTTTCATTTTGTGTCATATAAAAAATACATTACGAAATAAAAGATAGACTTCATTTTACCAAACACCAAACAAACAAATGCCAAAATGTACTTTTGAAATTCTTTCTCATTTCATAATGAGAAAAAGATGTTTCTTTCTATTCGAATATGCACAAAATTAAATAAAAATTCTGATTTTTCAAGTTCTTCCATAAAAATAATTTAATGAAATTGGCATCACATGAATACTATTTTTCTCATTATTATTATACACCACAATATCAAATTCATCATTATAAGAGTATAAAACGAGACACGTGTGTTTCATCTCGAAAAAGCAAAAGAAATAAACGACTTGAGTAATGTTGTTACATAAACGACGATACGCTATACATATAACGATCGAAGGAGAAGTCATACTTGGGTAAATCATGTGGCTGTGGTGCTCCTTCAAACTCGAGTCAAGCACACCAGGCGCCATTGTTGTGTGCTGAGCAAGTGTTGCAAGAATAAATGAAAAATGTAAATCAGAAAATAGATTGTTAGGAGTTATTGGTCTCCTTGAGGAAAACATTGCTTGAACATTACTTTAGGTGTGTCTGTATCACGCTGCTCAAGAAGTCTTCTTCTGCAAAACCGTTCAAATAGATGCTATCGCTATAGATTATAATCTGTACCATGTAATATCCGCAAAGTTTCACAAGCCCGCGTGATCATCACCATTCGAACACATTCTCTGAACAAACCAGGCAGTAGTCAACGTCAAGCTCGAAAGTTTCAATTTCCCGAAACAAAATTGTTACCGGTGAGGAAAAAATTGGAAATGATACAAAAAATTTTGTTCTTTCATTTTGTTCACAATCGGATTAAACTTGAAAATTATAATGCCGATAACATCATGAATTGAAATTATTGAGGCATCAAAAGATTGAGGTTTATTTATAAAATTAAATATAATAATTAGAGAAAAAAATGGAAGGAAAAATGAGCTCACGAAAGAACAATTGTTAGAAACGTACAATTGGTCATAGTATTTTGGAGTAATGATGAACAATTTTTCCATTATTTCTCAGTATATATTTACCAAATAAATCGAAACAAAGAAAATCTGCTTTTTGACATTTTTCTATATCTCCAGAAGTTTTAGAGCAATTAGCAGTAAATCGTCTTCGAATATTCGACAATTTTGATTTCATGAAATATTGCAACTGTCAATAGACATGAGATAAAAATCTAAGAACTTGTGCAGATATTCCTTCGCTGAAGTACTGTTTTATAAAGAAATTTGGGCAAAATTCAACATAGTGGAAGTCACGAGCTAAATGAAATGATATGGAATGCCTCATATATAGCTCTCTCAAATCACGAGTTCATAAAACTCAGCCTTCATCTCGCACGAAAGCTCCGTTTACAGATTTATTTTGGTCTGGACGTGTACTCAATCGCGTTTGCTTCACTTGCCACACGCGGAGTTCGAGAGAGTTTCAGTGTTCTTGTTAAGAGCTCGCCATTTTCCTCTCTCGCATTTGCTGTTAACTCTACATTCATCTGGAACGGATACTATAGTGGGTTAAGGTTGCCATGAATGAACTGGCGCCGTCGTCATAAACCATGTACCTCAACCGTCTCAAATTTACAACGTTGAATATTGGATGTACGATTCGATGGGTATTCAATGTTTTTATGATCAATATTCTCAAAACTGCGTAGTTCGAATGGAATAGCAATATAAAACTTTGGATAAATTGGTATTGGTAACTTCGGTGGATACATGATTTGTGTACTTAATAAATGAATTATAGTTTTCATTTAATGATTACTTCCAAGAGGTAATCATCAAGTGGATAACCACTTTATTTGATGTTACAAACAACTTTGACCGTCCAGAACTGATTTTCATGTTCATTCAGGTCCGCCTGTTCAAAGTTGTCCACTCCACCATATACAGTCAGTAAAGGATCCTTGGTACAGGTCCGAGATTTAGTGTTCAAAGAGGAGTAATGATCATAGAAATGCTTAGCAAAGCGTTCAAATGTAGACTTCAACCGAGTTTCGACAATGGACCAAACAGGCTAAATGGAAATCCAATTTCCATGCGGATGTTGAAACAGGTGACCGGTAGCTGAGACCAAAGTCATAAATGGGGGTTGATGGAATGAGACTGTTGTCGCGTGTGATGCCCATCGCTGGCTAATGTCGAGCATGCACTGCTATTCCTTCTCATTCACAGTGTCTCCCACACTGGCATCTTGTTTTCAGAAGCCACCAGAGCAAAGGAAGACAGTATTTTGTGGTGTGTATTCACTTGCTACAACCTATGTCCCGATCCTCTTGCTGAAAGTTAACTTCCACCACGATTGAAGAAGAATCTTACTGTATATAGTTGGTGATCATATATACACTTCGGATTCTACGGGAAAACAAGCCCCGTCCAACTGGGTAATTAGCGGTTGACACTTGACCCAGTAAAGCGTCTGCGCTTTCTAGCTCTAGTTACATTATACATGACGTTCTCTAGCGTATATAACGTATTGCAGTATGTCTCTGCCTACATCCATCCTGCGTTTTCCTAGGTACACTTGCTATTCACATGGGCTTACGCGTTTAAGTAGTTCCTAGACAATATGTGTTTGTGTCACCGGTGCCTCTAATGGTGAACGTTAAAATGGCTGAAAATGGCAAGAGGGTTAGCACAACGAGAATGTGGGTACAGAACAAGAGAGAAGATATGCCCTGAATACTCTTGGATCCACATCATGCGCAACCGATATTTTCGATCGAGTAGCATACGTGTGCTCCACATAAGCCGAATTCCAGACAGTGCTTTCAGAGCTCTGCTCTTCCCCAAAGGTCCAGAAGCTTTGCTTTACCAATACCCGCACGATGGGGGACTATTTCGGAACGTGCGCGCAGTTACCAATTGGTTGACGATAACTCACTTGGTTTTCAGAGGTACCAGATGTTCTGGCACTGTATGCATAACCTCGGCTTCCATGCGAGGAATTTTCTCTACTTTCTTGCTCCGCTCTCAAGCACCGCATTACGCACGATTTTTTCCAGCACTTAGGACTAAGTAAACGTGATAATTCGATGGTTTTTAGACTTATGAAGTATGATCCAAACCTCATCAGATTTTCATATATCTTTTTGATGTACAGCAGGTTCATGTCCCTAAAGACAATCATAAAAAGAACCGCAGATTTGACCTTCGAAAAAGATCACTATTCATCGTGATAAAAAATTAAAATCGAAAAGACCGCCGAATCAGATTATCGGCAAAAAAATAAAAGAACTGATGAAATGTTGGAATATGGAATGGTTGACAGTTGATTGAAAGGATGCCGTGATCTGTAAAAAAAAAATATCTCCAAAAATCGTATTCAAAGCAAAAGAAGATAACAAACCATATGAGAAATTACGGATTTACTGTTTGATGGGCGAGCAAAATGTGGCGTGCCACTTTGAAACCTACTGCGGTTCGAAACTGCGGGGGCAGTGGTGAAGTCTCGAACTAGTCAGATGTAATGGGAAGAGAGTAATATACCGTGAAGTTTGTGGGAACGGTTGACCAAACGAATGACCGAAGTGACGAGTCGACAATACACATGCATGCAGAGGAATCGAGAGACAAATAAACGTAACGTGAACGAGGGAGAGAGCGAGAGAACGAGAGTCAGAGAGAAAGGATATGGAAGAGGGAGACCGTTAGTGTCAAAGTGAAGTTTGATAGCACAGATCGACAGTTGCAACGGAAACACGATTTCAATTTTGGAGAGAAACCAATGGCTGGAATTTCACGTGGGGCATTGATGTATGTGTCGTTAAGTAAATCCATGACGTTCAACCTGTATTCCAACGTTAGTAAATATTCTCATACGTACTCCTATAAAAGTCAATCTCTATTCACAGTTGAAAATATTGTTAAATTATTCAGAAATATAAATTTTATCAGAAACCATTATAATGCTATTGATAATAGCAATAATAATGATCAATAGAAATTGATAATAAAAATAATATAATAATTATAATATTAATGGTGTTAATAGTAATCGATAGTAAGATGTGAAGCTCAAGAGAGGTTACTCAAAATTCTTTCGTAGCCAATACCCAAGTAATTAGACACTTTTTATTCATCACGCTGGAAATATATCTCAGGAGAATTAACGAACTGTTGAAAGAGGGTTTTATCTCCTTTATTTTCTTGCTGGTTCCTCGAGGCCTTGGGCGAATGGAATAACCTCAAAAGATTTAAGAAAAAAAAAAATAGAAGAACGATAACTCTCCGAGGTAAAAAGAGTAAAGGGGCTGAGTAGCTTTGGGTAAGTGCAATAAAATACAACAATAAAAGAAAAGATATAAAATCTTGACGAAATGAAAACATTATCTACATAAATAAAGAGCGAGAGAGAGAAGGGGAAGGGTTAAGATATGGTACCTTTGGCAAATCATACATCGCCAGGCTACCCGTCACCGTAATTCGTTCAAAACTTGGCCCTATCATACTTGTCTTTTAAGCTGACATAACACGCGACGAATTATTCTTGAGAAGCTTGTTTGAAAGTTATCAGGAGTACTTTCCTTATCTGAGTTGGCTCTCTTGCGTGACCGAGTCCGAAAATGAGTAGTCCATACATATGTATATATGTCTAAGAGTGTGAGTGAGAAGGAAAGGGTAGGATTCGTTTATCAAGTACTGGATCTCGGGTAGAAACGGAAGAGAACAGCGCATACGAATCATGGGGAAGTGAAAAGGATAGAGAATGCTTCTAAAAAGCCAACAGATCCTTAAAATCCGTAGTCACCAAAGTCGGTCGATGTGAACCGCGAGATTACGATATTGAGATGTAGGGGGAATTCCACGTCAAATCAAAGTTGTAAGTTGTAAGACCTATTGAAAAAAGCTCTATGGATTTCGTTATTCGCAACCATTTTCATTTTTAGGCCAATTTCGGAAAGTTTTGCTTAGCTCTTGGTGAAGAAAAACTGGAAAACTTTAATAAATCAAAATTATTTCTCCGTCAGTTTCGAAAAAAATGCCGACCATGATAGTGATTAGTTTTGTCATGTTTCTTCATGAAAATTTTTGCCTGAAATGAAAAGAATCGATACATTTGCATTTGTCAATATTCCTAGGGGTTGAAGAATTATTATTGTTTACACATTTTCAAATTGGCAAAAAAAGTAGTGGTCACGGCTTTGCTGAAATAGCGTTAGGATGCCTGATATTTACATATTAAACTTCCATTCCATCGGGATGGAAAAGAGTCTTCTTCGGGATGAAAAAAAGTCTTCTTCGTATTCTCAATCCTGTTCATCTCTATCGACATCTTCTTGTCCCTCTTCTTCATTTGGAAATTCACTCGTTCTCCTCCTTTTTCTCTCTTATCGTTCATTCTACAACCCTCTTCACCAAGCTTCCATCTTCCTCTTCAAATCTCGAAGTTAAAGGTACCGAGGCACCCGTTTGATTCATGAAGACAATGAAGTCCCACTGAGCTTGAAGAAGGCTGACAGCGAAAACGGTGAACTTCTTTCTGTCTTCACTGGATAACAAAGAAGATTCGTCAAATGCCCAAATCTTAAGGGTTGTGGTTATAATCCCCTCTGCTTTGTTCTCCCACGAGTTCGTGCAGTCAACGGAGACCGAGAAGAACGAGACTCGCGATAAATCCGGGCTTTTCCTCGAGAGATTATGTACATATATTCCACGGGCTTCCTTGCTCTTCAACAAGTGCCCAGCCGTACCTGAGAGCACGATGGGAAGAGACAAAACTCGATAATACGACGCGATGAACAACGACGATATTATATAGAATATAAATATATTTGAACGTATACTTTACACCCTCAATAAGATCAATAGTCACGATATCATTTAATCTGTTCAACACTGAATCAGTATCAGTTCAAACTCTGAATTCACGGTTTTATGCCAAGTTTAATGCACTGATTAAACGTAGAAAAAGTGAAATTGTGTTACAGCATTTATTATAACGAAACACGTTTGCCAAAACGCTTTTTTGTTAGGAGTGGCTTTGAGCTTCCTTAAGGTGATCTATCAGTCGTACGGTTGGTAAAAAACCTGCTACACGTTTTTTTTCTGAGAGGCTTTAGTGGCAGCATGACAGTAGATTGATTAAAAAGAGGGTTAGATAAAGCCAACGTATTAGTGATAAAAGATCTCTATCCAAAGTCCGTGATTTTCGTCTGATGGAAAAACAGTGGACGGAAACAGATAGAAATGAAGGGAAGAGTGAGAGTCAGATCCTATAGACACAGGTCTTGAGAGGATCGATCAGTCACCTGACCTCAGCTCGAATTTTCGAAATTGAAATTTTTCGACACGGTTTGACCGATTACCAAAACGCTCTGTCAGTGGACGCAGGACGTTACCAAAAATCCACTGTCAGGGACCTTTTGTAATCGGTCAAACCGGTCAACTGCTGATTGAAAAAAAATATTATTTGCATGTAGATAATATCAGACGCTTGTGTTATTAGAAGAAGCGAAAAAATGAACGTAAAATTGATCTTAAAATTGGCGCATGAGCCAACTTTCTCAATCGCGAAGGACAGTAAAAAAATAATAGAGAAGTTTAAATGGCACGTGGCACATATACGATAATCCGTAGACGGAGTGTCGATACGACAATTGGTGGAACGAAAATGGAGCGATTAATTAAGCGTGGCGCCACATCTCAAAGTGTCACTGACTTCAATCCCAACGAATTAGCTAATGAATTTTTGTGCTCTACAACACTTAAGCATCTTTCTCACTCTCTCGCATTGCAACAAAAACCAAGCGTTAACAAACTCGATCCTTTAACTCACATACATTTTAGTAAACGTATCACTCTATGTGAAGGTGTGTGTGTAAGTGTGTTTGTGATCCTGTGAGGCAGCTAAAAACGAGGGAATTGGTTGGGAGTTTGGTCGCTGAACCCTTGCCAACTGAGATCGCTATATAGTGGGATACACACATTCCAAATTGGATGAAATCGTCGGGGATAGAATGAGAGAGAGAAAGAAAATGAGTGACATTGTGAATATGACCGGGACGGTATAAAATCTCCGCAAATTCTCTCAACACACCGACGGATTCTCCATTCAATTTATTTTCAACTGGATTACCCACCTTTTATTATGTCATAATATGCAGTTACCCGTAATTTCGTTGCATGGTGTATTCAGCGTAGTCATTAGTTATTTTTTTTCGTGTACACAACAAGCGCCAATAATAATGTTGATCGTGATATTTTTTAATTGATTATCAGTCGATATGACGATATTTAAATTTGGTGAAAAACACAACAAAAATTGGTTGTGGTTTGCTTCGCAAACATTCGTGAATTATTCGCTCTCATATATTTTAATAAATGACGAAAATAAATATTACGAAATAATGGAGTGACACATATAATAATTATAAATAAATAAATCTTGCAAGAATAATAATTATTAAAACGACAGAATGGACATGACGTGTCACTATTTTATAAAAATCTTCGATTTCTTTATTCAATAATGTCCTGTAAAAATTCAGGTCAATTTAATAAAATTTCTATGTTTACCGAGTACACAGTCTACGGTTTATATTTAATAATCAACCGGAGAGTTGAAGCTGAAGTAATTTGAATGAAAAAGGACGAGAATAATTATTACGAACACTCAGTCTCGAGTGATTCCATTTTTTTTCTTTCTCTTATTTTCACTGCGTCAGTATATCCCTCGTTTTTAATAATATCGAAATAGATCGAGTTAAATTTCATCGCGCGACTGGCGCCCCAAATTACATAAACCTATCGAGGTCAAGTGTTTTGTTATCCTCGTAAAAAAAATGGTGCATAAGAGATTATACTTTTGCTTGGATTGTTACTCTGTTCAGATTCTATAACAGAATAAAACACATACAAACTAAAAAAATAACAAAATTCTATGACAGCGAAAGAAAATCATTGGTAATTTGAATGTAAATTCGTCCATTGTTTTTGGGTCTTTAAAAAAGGGTCGGAATCATTCAAATTAAAAGATTACTTCACGATGTAATTAATTATGTAAAAAAAAAAAATATTTTACCTATAAAAATAAAGTTTTTCCACATAAGCATAAAACGTGAAGCAGAATACAATGGAACGAGAATAGATCGGAGAGTTCAAAACGATGCAGGACATCTCGATTTGAATTTGCAAAACGCATTGCGGCCCAAAGCTTGGAGCTTCATTGAAATACATATATGCAATCTGACTTTCTCTCCCTCATTTGTTCCTCTCTGTCTTTCCTCTTCCACTGCATGAGCCTATATTGTACTTTCTCTCCTCCTCCTTCTCTCTCACTCATTCCCTCTTCCCATCTTTTTCTCATACCATCTCTCTCATTTTGACGCGAATGATTTATTGTACATCCAGCACCCGCAATGTGTGACCGAAATGGTTGATGCATTATTATTCCGCCAAATTGCATGTAACATTTCTCATGCACATCGTATCCAGCTTATTGCAATTCCATTGACAGAATCACGCATCAATGTACATATATAATAAATCTATAAGAGTATTTTTTTCAGGAATAACCTCCAATAATTTACTCGATCAATAAGAAGGTATAAAAATTCCAACTTTAGAAAACTTTTACTTTTAAAAAATTTTAATCGCGTGTACAATTGTATGAATTTCAATCTAGAAGATTCAAGATATCGCTTCTTTTTTGACAGAACTTGCTAATCCCATGAAAAATGCCTCATAAATTAATTGCTGCCACGAAACAACATTGGTTGGTGACTGACACACACTTGCGTACACATGAAACCTTTTGATTGGTTGAGCATTGTTCGTAAACGATCCGTAAACTAATAAGTTTGCTTCGTTCTTATTAAAAGGGTTATCAAGAATCAGGAGTCGAAGTGTAACTAAAAATAAAAAAGTTTTTCATCTCATATCGAAAAAAGAGCAAGAAAACCTATGAAGAGATAAAAAGCGGTGTATACCGAAGCACAACGAGGGAGACAAGTCGATTTTGGCACAATGCCAACGTACTTTATCGTATACGTGTACATTGTTGAATATACAAACTATGCACGAGTGCAAGGGAGACATTGGCAAGCCTCAGTTGACGTGGTACAGATCGCACGCCTCTTTTCCGCTAGGGCTGAAGAGTTATATGTAATAAGTGGAGAAAGGATTTTTCCATCCCTCGGGAGACATAACGGAGCCGAGGGTATCTGTATAACTTCCTTTCATATATACTATGTACCTGGTTATACTTCATACATACTTCATACAAGCTTTTACAAAAGTTATCCCTCGAAATTGAGAAATATAGATCCAGGAATCTGGAGAAAATTATTTTTACAAAGTTTTGGAATTCGCTAATTGAATACTGTTTGACTATAAAGAAAAAAACATTTCAAGGCCGTACAGCACCCTTAATATGTTAAAACGAGACTGGACTTGGATTATGGATTAAAGATGAAGAAATTGCTTTGATATATTTGCAGATAATTTTGTATATAAATCCAAGAGTCCAAAACAAATTTTTATTCATTTGTTATATGTGGATGTATAAATGATGATGCGAAAGATTTGCCCTTCAGGAATCCGTGAACTACTTACTCCGCAAATCTTGCAACCAACTTGTAAAACACCCTTCACATGAAGATATATATAAAAATATACAAATGTGTATACAATATTATGCATGGTCACAACACAACAGGATATCGGTGTAGAAGGCGGGTAACCCGGTCACATTCATTGGATCCTAGCCTCGATCGGTTGAACGATAGAATGGAAAGAGTCTGGTAGCACAGAATTTCTTCCCGAAGTAGTACGACTGTTCTCGATCGGTGTTATGTACTGCTGGCCGCGACCTCGAATGTACACTAAAACTTTCTATCGGATCTCCAAGTTTTTTTTTTTTTTCAATTGAGAATTCAAAAGATGATTGTATATAACTGTAGAAAAAGTTTGGTCCATGTAATTCAAACAATACAGGCGAACAATTCTTCAACGTAAAGATAATTCAAAGCATATAAAGAAACAAACAATAAAAACCATGAATCCTAATCGACATGGAAGGTTAATGAAAATTGAATAAAAAAAAATCTGTCAACGGAATGAAAAGAAGCTTAAGGATTATTTTTATCAAATAATATATACATTTTAAATAATGGATTCGAATGACTAAGCTGTCGACCAAATCTAATGGGATGATATTTTGACTGACGACTTAGTATCCAATTGGCCCCAGCAAAAAACCTCGAAATAACAAGGGTTTGAAGTGAAAATGCTAAGGGTTTTTACGTATGGGGAGGGGGCGGGGGGGGGGGGGGGGGGCGAAAGTAAAGGATTTTGAAAATTTGATCATATGTATTGAAATCTTCCATGAAATCATACATATGCAAATGTATATGCATTTGTGTATCTATATGTAGAGATGGGATAGTATATCGATTTTGATAACGAGAAAGATGGTGTGGGACCTTGTGCTCGGGGTGCCGACAACACATCAAGCAAACTTCCCGGGCGAAAGTTCCATTACCCCCTTATATCTTATACCTTCAACGAATATATGTCACTGCCTGCGGCATCGTCAAGTCTCACGTTTCGCAAAACATCACAGGAAGCAGAATCGGTTTCTCACTCTTACGACAGGATCACGTGTGTCGTTCACCAACAACAACGATAAGGGCTCAAAGTGGTCCTCGAAACTGAAACTCCCTATGAATTTTCCTCTCGCTTCGATCCCTCTTTGTACGTACTCTCCCCCTTCTCTTTTCTCTCTCTCTTCTTTTTTTCTCTTTTTTTCCCCTTTCAGCCCGATCGTTTTTCTACTCATCTGAATATCTTCCGACGGCAGTACTGGGCTTTTTCACAATTCTTCCGGCGTGTCGCACATGCCCTAGGTATCGGAAAACTCGAAAGTTCGGAGCAAGAGGCAAAAGGGAAAACTATAAGAAATAAAAAATAGAAATGATAGAGTTATAGATCGATTGAACCCTGAATGCGATACTGCCAGAAACGAAGAATATTTCCTCTTGTACCGAAGTACTCTTGCACTTGCAGCCACACACGTTCATATTCACTTATAAATACACATATGTCTTTCAAATATATGTGTAGGTATACGTATGAACGTATATACTGAGATAGATGTATTCATCCGATTATATTGTATGTGGCCAACGGAACGACGGCTTCCATTCCGACAGAGCAGCCAACTACTGAAAAACGACATACCGACACAATCGAAGCATTGAACATGAACTGTGTGTGCTTAGTTTATGTGTCCTCTACATGACTACACTATATGTCATCGTTTTCCCATTGTATAGCCAGAACGCGAGTTTACCTCCGGGCCAAGCACACATACACTCGCAAACCCATATATGGAAAAGGTATGAAATTCGTTTTGATATAATTTTCCGGAATTCGATATGACGCAAGCCATTCTCAACGGCTATGGAGCACGGAGAACATGTCGTACAAATAACAGTTATCACGATGCTTGCGGAAAAATATTGAACAAATTTCCACGGTTTCTTTTTCAATTCGTTGTTATACAAACTGAATTTCTTTTTTTTTTTTTTTTTTTTCTTTGTGACTCGAGTAACATATCGGTGCAAAAAACAGTTCGTTTTTTTTTGTAGGTGAATGATGAAATAACGAAATAGATTGTGAACCGCTCCTTCAATAATTCCAACGGGAAACAACTATAAAAAAGTTCACGAGTCGTGAACATTCTTTCGATGCTTCAATCCGATAAATTTTGCTTGAAATAAAATCGCACTGCTGATCTGGTTGCATAATACAGTAAACAACTTTCTTGCTTGTTTATGAATTAATTATGAGCAACCCGTATGCTCTCATTAAATGTTGAATCGTTTTATTGACGCTTCGGATATTTGATAACGTTGATAACGTTTATCGATTTCAAGTCTGACATTAACGTTGCGATAATTGTACTTAACTTTTTTTCAAAATCTTATTATGTTGATTTCTGCGCGATTTACTCTTCTGTGAGACGCGATATGATTAATACATTATTTTTAATCATCATACAGCAGGATTTTTAATGACCATCTTGAGTAAGATTTGTTTTTTTTTTCTTTAATTATTTTCATCCAATGACTCTCTGTTCAGGTTTAAAAATAATTCAATCGAATTCAGTAATTCATGAAAGAAAAATGGAGGATGCAAAACCTCTTTTCAGTGAATGATTCCCAACAACGTCATCATCAGATCATGCTTGAAATACGATTTACTGAGAGTGTTTCCAAATGCTCTGTCGACAGTGATAGGTACGCGATCGGTGTTTGTCTTCGGTGATTTCGCAAATTAAGCAGCTTTGAGCCAAAGCAGTACGTAGATGATTGGCCTCGCTTGCACATGAAGCGCTGAGCGGGCGACAGCTTCCGGACTTTCTAACGGTGTTAATTGACTAAAAAAAATATATTCTCTATATGATATACAAAACGTTTTTTTTTTTGTACATAAAGGACTTTTTAACCGGGTTTTTCACAGTTCCACGTTGAGCCCTCGTGCGAATGAAACAGGTAAAGTGGTCACATGAAAACCCTCAAGGGTGTACGAAGGAAAAAGAAAAAAAGAACTTCAATTAAGGAAGTTAGTTCAAATTTACACAAAAGGAAATGTTGGGGTCCATAGATTTAATTTCACATGAAATTAAATGACGAATAAGATGTTTATCTAAAAAATTGTGAAATGTAAATAGATATTCGTGTCAATTGTTATTCGTAAGTTACGATGAAAATCCATGGGAGGATAAATTACAAAAAATTGTAATATTTTCAATGACTTATGATTAATTAATATATTTTTTTCTGAAATACTTTAACTAAGGATTGATCGAAAACAGAAAATTTCTCCATTGTAATCGGAGTGTATAAAGTGTCATGGCAATGCGCCGGTGACACACTAAACATACATGAGCACGAAGTATAGCTTTTCCAAATGTCCAAGGTTTCGAATGAATTACAAAGCTGTGAAGAATGAACCGGATGTAAAGTAAACTGCAATGTGTAAGCGCCCAGTGAGTTTGACGCGACGCTTTGACATTACATGGCGTGAGGATCTAGTTTCCTGACTGGGTACAGTGACCAAACGGTCCGAATGGTCGAATACAATGTGAACCATTTTAAATGTCACAACCATCGTATTCCTATACTTTTGATACAGTTTTTCCATTTGAAGGACATTCTTAAATCTTACCAATAATAAAATTTCGATATATTTTTATGGCATATGATTTCTCATTACCAAAAATATCACGAAACTTTTTCTAATACTGAATGAAAATGAAACCCTAAATCGAGGCGAAATTTGCACTTTGTTTTCTCAAAGAAATCCAATGATATTTAAAAGCAAAAATTTTGGCTCCTATGATAGTTTTTTTTTTTTTTTTTTTATATAAGAGTTTTTTCAATATTTTCAACGACGAACCCTGTGGATAATGAACAGGATATATGTCACTGCCAACCATTTTTTCTTGATCCTACGTACACTTTGGATTCTAACAGCTTAGAAAATTTTATATGGCACACCCTTTATATACCTGCCCCTTCTATATGCTATTAAATATGAATATAGTCACTAAACTGTTACGTATTTATGTATACATCAGTGTGTCTATAGATATTATGATGGGACAGTATAGAACGAAGGGGTCGCTCTGTCTGTGATGAAGTATAGAGGATGACATGAGCCAACGTTTACAGATCTCTCGGCTCTATGAAGACAAAGCCCGGAATGTTAACGTACGCATTAGTAGGACCGACCTGAAATTGTCCATATGCATGCGCGTGTGTGCTTATTTCTCCATGTTTCTCTGTCACCATATTCATATCATGTAATGTAAGCATCATCAGTATGAAACGCTATTCACTCATGTTTAATTTCCTATCTTGGAAACTTCATCATCGCTAATTCCACCAGGTCATCCTCTGGAGCAATGAACTTTTACTTTATCCTGAAAGTTTTGTTTGCTTTATGAATCAATATTGTTTCAATTATATCATTTACAATGAGTTTGGAAAACCAATTCAAAATCATGTTTTTGTTATTGTTAGAAACCGCTTTTTTTTAAATTCAATGTCTCACAAATAAGTCGTTAATGATAAATTATTATAGACATAACATTGGCGAATTATATGGCAACGAATTGTGTGAAAAAATGAAAATCGCTATATAAGTATTGAAATTTGAATCGCCTAAATCTTTGGCTCGATAAGCTACGTGCAAAATATCCTTAACCGCGACTTTGGTGCCACTCTGTTTATAAGTGCATTGTAATAAAGATAATGACGCGACTTCGTGGTCGGCGTCGTTGTCATGGTTCATTCTGCCCTACGATAAGGCATAGAACTAGGCACACACACTCTCTTTTGTGGCGTACGCGCGGATTCCATAATGAGATGCTGCATAGTAAACTGGGACATCTAATTATACTCGAGGGCTTTCCACTCTTGGCAAGAGATGAGAGAGAAAGAGAGAGAGAGAGAGAGAGAAAGAGTAGAGAAAGTAAAGAGTGCATAGACTCAGACCGGAACAACAGAATAGCCGCAGTGCTCTGTTCTTTCTCACCCTTTATCCCTCGACACGTGGGTCCCCAACGTAAAAAATTTTACATTTTGACGCATAGCCATGTCTGTCACAATTCAAGCAATCGACATTCTTACGGTTATACTCTCATACCATGTCTCGTGATATATTTTCGATCTTCACATCTGCGCTGCCGCATTTACTGATCAAAATACCAGAAGAAAAAAAGATTGGAAGGGTGGATTTTTTTTTTTTTTATTACTCCAACCGACATATTCAATTTATACTCTTTGGCAGGAACGAAAAAAAGTGAATCTATAAATTGTCACGGTGAGAAACGAAGGTTTGAAAAAACAAAAACAAAAACAATCCAATTTAAACGAAACGTCGTCCTACAATTTTACCTTGCACCTGTGAACAAGACATGCATATGAGTTTTTTTTTGTGTGCAAAAAGTGTGTGAACAATGCTTCAACAGACAAGCCTTCATTTACGATACATTCAATTTCCCAGGATTTCGATCGAAGGCTTGTATATTTTTAGTCTCTATATAGTTTATATTTGGAGATATATCCAGAGATATATGGACACACTGTAAACTACTGCGTGTGTGAACGAGGACGTATTCATCAGGGAATGTTGAAACTCCAAGCGTTATTGCCATACGAGATGTTAGAAGAGCGAGTTATTCTCATGGTTTTGAAATATTGCGCTTTGAGAAGTGAATAAATTCCATAGAATATTGATTGATTCATGTAATCTCAATAAATAAGGGCTCACGATTGCAAGAATGGTTTTCTATTCGTCTTAGTTCTAATTAGAATTTTTTTTATCAGGATTTCATTTACTACAGAAAATAAAACATGAAATCAACCGAGGAATTTAACTTCTAACTTTTATTTCGTTCATGATTTTCCTATGATTATAACAATAATAAAGTATTAAAGTTTGAATTTGTTCCAATTATTGGACACACGGGTATCATTTTTAAGTAAATTATTTGAAATTTAATGAAATCTTTGAAATTCAAATATTATTTATATATTATTAATCACAACTGCGCGGATTATATCGGCTCGTATAAAACACATGATGACGTTATCCTCACCCTATGATATTATTTTGGTTTCGTTACTGTAGATGAAACTTTCGCTTACAATGGCCACACACATATGTGAATGTGTGTATTTTGTTAATGTGTAAGTCAACTTAACTGCTTCACGGGCAAAATCACTCGAGAAATATGGCTTATAACGCGTAATGGTAACACAAGCTTTACCCTCGGCCATGCGCTGTATAAATTAGAATTTCAGGCTTACGTCCAACTCGCCAAGCGTATACATATTTTATACACCAAATCAACTCAATATATGTTGACAACGTGAATAGAACGACGAACTTTCTCATAAGCGAGGCTTATCATATCGGCAAAGCTTTTGTAAACAAAAAACGGTAACACTAAACATTGATGACATACTACAACTTATAACTTCGAGGAATCTAAAAAATCAAAAACTAAAAAACACAATCATTCATATCGAACAATCGTGGATTGGAAATCAAATGAGATTGAATAAAATTTTTATGCAAAACAGAAGCAAGTATTTTTCATTCCTTTAGAAAAATCATATATTCAAATTATTTTTTGAAACATAAAACAAAATCTATGTGCTGGAATGTCCTTTTCGATTTTTCATTGAAATTACGCAAAATAATATCGTAATATATTCTGGAACATGGAAACGTGTGTAGAAATTGTGTTTTGTGATGATTGCAATGTTTCATTCAATTCCAGACACGTATATAAACATTCGAGCGCAATGTGTAATTTTTAGTAGAACTGACACAGAAATAGCCATACGGGAATTTCCATTACGTAGCACAATAAAAACTCGATTTACATAAAATAAGAAGCTTTATTTCATTTTAATTCGAATTCACTTCAATTCCAATTTTAAAGACTTTGTATTTTTTTCTCCCACACTTTTTCACACATAAAGCAAAATTATTCATGTAATATTTCTCGATACGTGAATCTTAATCTGAACAACATAAGAATCTAGGCTATTTCTCTATGCAAAGTGTGAAAGCACAAAAACGAAAACATTGGAGCAAATTTTCGATCCATATGTGTGGCTTAGAGACTTCCCATCCTCTTCTTTCCAGTATAAATATATTTAATGGAAACATATAAATTGCAAACTGTGATACAGATGTTGTATCTTCGATATTCAGGCCACGAGGCCGAAGGACGCGCGCGGGTTTCGTGCAAACATACTCCGGTATATCTCGCACCAGTTTGTATCAAGTTCTCGCAAGGGAGTTGCGGGCTCGATTCCAGCCCCGTACTAGCTGCTGCTGAGATATACATATAAATAGAAGTGGACCCCCAAAATTCGAAAACTCTCGTGAGCCAGAACGTACAGGCTTAGTTTAATACAGATTATATTAGGCGTATAATAGAGAGAGGTTAGGTTTTGGAGAGAAAGAGGGTTAGAGTCGGAAAAGTTATATGATCGTAAGAGAAAGGAAAATGGAAGAGGGAGGGCGAGAACGCTTCAGCAACTTCCACGATTCAAGTGCCAGAGAAACGCTTCGATGATCGCGGGAGTCTCTAATATTCAGGAGAATAGCATACAAGCTTGTGTAAATACATGTGTCAATCCACATATGTGCCTTCAAGCCTATTCCTATGTCTACCAACATTTTCCACAGTTCATTGCGGTTTGCAAAATTATACCGAGCGTGACAACGGAGAAAAAGACATGATATGACAGACTGGAATCATCTACAGATCCCAGAGAAAAGAAAAATACTTCCATTGTCCATGTTTTCAATCCATTGTATGGTGATTGTTAGAGAAGATACAACATCTGGCATTCATTTATAAAAAAGGACTCTATATTATGCTCAAAAATATTCTAAATCAACGAACATTTTCTCTAATAACGTAGATCTTGAGATTCTGAATATCAGGAATTTCAGAAATACATGAGTTTTTACTGATTTCGAAAACCTAAACACGATTTTTGTAATATCCTGTAGAAAAACGTAAATTAAAATGCAATTAAAAAAAAAACTCTGCATCTGGCAATCCGCCATTCGAATCATCATGCAAGTGGCATTTGAACTCTTGGCTGTTGAAGAGGGTCCAAAGGTATTATAACCGTATGATCGTATAGTAGTTGAATTTATAACGAAAAAGTAGACTCAAAAATATTATAACGGAATGGAAAACCACTAATAATTCATTGACGAACAGTATCAATACATCTCTCTACATGTTATTTCGGAAATAATATTATTTTGACACCGAAATAAATGACGTATCTCTGTATTTACAAATCTCTACTGCAAAAATGTATTTCGTCGTTTTTCATGCGAAATCGACTGAACCGATTAACATGAATCGTTCACAGAATTGAAACTCATGAATTTGAATACGACGTGGGCTGGATTACATTTCGATACATTTTTCAAAGCGGGAATGCAATAAAAACGGAAAATAAAATTTATTTCATGTCCAACTCAAAACGTTCACCAATGATAGAAAAAAAGAAATAAATATTTAAAATAATATCAATCGCCAGTTTGGAGGATAACCAAAGGTCAGAATTTTTCAAAGCAATTCTTGAAGGTACTTGGAGGTGAAGGTCATTTTTTGATAATAATACGAGGAACGATGCCATCAAATAAATTACCAAATTAATTGCACGGATTTGTTGTCATAATAGGTAATTTGATGTAATCCAATACGAACCGGTATCTTTGATCCATTTTGGAACGCACTCCTGCTATGAGGGTGAAGTTATATTCCAGTTGAGGAAGTTTGTTGCAATATACTCAAAACTATACTGCCATCGTAGATCTATACCAAACACTTGCGTATACGAGGAGTAAATATGACAGAGAGAGAGAGAGAGATAAAGTGGTTGAAAAGGCAAAGATGACAGACAACCAGATAAAGTGACAGATAGAAACAGAGAGAAAGACAAAGATGGAGCTATAAATCTCGAGATAGGATAACGATGGAAGTGCACACATAACCAACGCCATCGTCTTCACACCCGTCAAACTGTCTTGTCCTGTATCAGTAACTTCGTGCAAATATCTTGGTTCGTTGCTAACATCTATCCAACTTCTACTCTCGAAGGATTACTGTTCCAAATGAAGGAATTCAATTAAACTTACGGTCTTGCCGTTACATCGCAAATATAATTACGTTCGACTTCAAGTGAAAAGGAACCAAGAAAAAATGATTCAAATACAGACGTACACAAAAAAGAAACCGTTCGATCGTACGGTGAAATCTCGATTGATTTTTTTTTTGGATTCACGAATTTGACAATTTATTCATAAATATTGTCGAAGACATTCCACAAAATTATTTTCGGAAATTGATCAATTTTTTTTTCATCTCAACAATATTTTTGGTTAATCAACAAAATTTACTGTTGAGATGACAAAATTTTGGGTTATTTTGACCAAGTTTGTCAAACGTACTCAACAAAATATTTGACATTTCCAATAAAATACAGTTCTTAGTGTTTGATTATATACGTGACTAACGTGTAATGTTTTACTAGACGCTCTTTTAAATGAGATTTATCCACATCCAATAATCTACATGACACTCTTGATTTCCGTAATCCGCTATGGCACCTTCTGTATGAGGAGGTGTTATACCGTGTAAATGTACCTGAGAAACCGAGATAAAGCTCCGATGAGCCTGAGAGAAGCTGCTGCTACACGATATCTTATTAGATTCATCCTCTCCTCCGTAATTGAAAAACGGACTCTTTCAGGTTTTCTTTTTTTTCATTCGAATATTTGAATAATAGAAATTTCGATGAATATATCAAAGTAACAATATTTTTGCAAATTTTATGATAAAATTAATTACTGCTTTAATCTTTTTCTTTTTCTTGAGAGAACATTTTTCCTACAGTTTTGTTTGGCTGCAATAATTTAGGAAACATATTGTAATTGAATTTTGAATATAATTCAACGTCATGTTTTTTTTTTTTTTTTTCAACACCGAAGTATAAAAACGATAAAACAACGATAACACTTGAGAAAAATGTGTAGTTAAAGAAAAAATATTAACATTGTTCAGCCATAAACAAATGCTTCCCTGAAATGGGTAAACATGAACGTCATGTCGTCAGCCAACCAGAAATATCAGATCTCTGATGCGAGCAAACGAGGAGGGTAAATTTTGAAGCGTATTTGAGTGTCGGTACAAGGGCAGCCAAAAGAGCAAACTCGAATGCTGCTATCAGTGAAAATTTGGAGTTGAATTTTGGTCGAATGATTAACCTGTGCAAATAAAGGGAACATTTAGCGAATTCAGCGTTAGACGAAATTAAATGATTTTCAATAGATAAACTTTATTTAGCGGTAAACTCCATTCGAAAATAGAGAAAAATATTGCCGAATTTTTTCCCAAAGAAAAAAGAGATTATAAAGAAATATAATTAAATGCAGAGACCAATTTCCGTTCAACCCTGACAATTCAACATTGAAAAACACTTTTCATTGATAATTGAATTGATATATAAAACCAAAAACGCAATATTTTCTTTTTTTTTTAATCAAATTTGATGCACACATTGAATATACTTCATCACCTTATGTCGCTTTTATTAATTTAATTCGTATTACATCGGACCATTAATTTTTGAATATTTAACGATACGATTATATAATTCGTTAAGACACAAAGTAATATTTGGGAGATAATACTAGTAATGCACATAATAAAACACCATGCACCAAGCTCTATAGTCAATAGTAAAAGCAGCACGACTTTAACGTCAATTTTAACGAGATATGGAAAACGGGAAAAAGCATTACGCGACATGCCGTAGCAGGAGCTTTCCAACGACCTCGAGACGACTACAAGAATATTTTAGTCATTCTATGTTGAAAAGGAGCGAGATAATGGAATAAATAATGGAATAATTTCATGGGAATGAAGAGGAAAAGCTTGTGGCTATCTCGTACGACCATCTTATCGCTGCTGAGCTCACTTATATCGATGAATTCCCTTTATATTTTTGTTGATTCTATAATTCTTTGTCTTTAATCCTTTATCTCCAGTTCTTTTTTTGTAACAGCTTTTATAAAATAAATCAACACGACACAGCAACATGTTATTTTTTTTTGTCCTATAAATTGTCCCACATTATTTATTGCTTTTTTCGTCTTTCGGTAACTGTTAGGAAAATCAATAACAGAGCAACCTGAAGCCATTTTTCTAATACGTTTATGATCAACTGATGAATGTCATTATTTGATCGGAAAACGGACACATGGTGGTCGAGAAATATCCGGACTTTTGATTACTTGTTATCAACGAAATAATTAGTTTGGCAAAACGAAGCGAATTGTTGGTGGATCTCGAATGAATCATATAATTCAATTCGGACGTGAATAGTTATTGTCAAATATAACGACTCATTCTGCGGATACACCCTGACAAGTGACTATCGATATAACGATGTGGCTCGTAGTAGTTGTCGATAATCGGATATCAACCCTTTTCGTCAACTGTCCAGTATATTAGCATAATATTTGAATTTTATAGGATTTACTTGTACCTAAATCGAATTCAGTAAATTTGGAAGGCGAAGGGATGGAAAGTCACGTTTCGGTAAACTAATTCCAACAATATCATCAGGCTATACTTTTGGTTCGAATATTGGAGCTTTCGAATTAGTAGCTCAAAATGCTTCTAAATTTTCCACCGACATTGGTGGGCAAGTGACCGGTGTTTGGCGTTGGCAATCCCCCGGATTAAGTAGCTTCGTGGCAAACTCGTACTTGGGTATCTAACAATACACCAGTTTGGACATTAATCGCTGAGCAGGAATCCATTTCTGAAGGTGTTAACGAATCGAATAAAAATAAAACATTGCCATCCCTAGTGACACAAGTTTCTCAGTTTTCCTAAATCTGTGTGTAAAGGTTTTAATAAACCATCGGAAACATCAGTCTTCTTTCTACTCAGAAAAACTTATGGCGTAAATTTTAAACTACTTCATAATGCTCTAAATTTGTGGTGAACGTATTTTAAAAATATATCGTAAATTTTTAAATATATTTTGTATACATTCGTAAGATGGCAACTTTAACCCTGTAAGAAAACAATAACCGTGTAAAATTATTTTTGCTCCATTTTCAACGCGTAATAAGTTAGTCTAAACGGGAAATTTCAGATTTTTGCCTTGACCCGAACAAATCACGGTGACATTTATCTATTTTTGAACGAACCGAAGAGATTCTCGAAGGGTATAAATTTTAACGAAATCTCGTATTCAACATTTCCGCCTCTCGATAACCTACCTATCCACGTCGTGAGGAATCCTAGAAGTCTGTAATAAAGAACGCTCTAGTCACTGCCTAATTAACGTGCCAATTAAGCTGTCACATAGGCGCGAGAGTTTCGTTTGAGGATATCTCTCTCTCTTTCTCTCTTTCTCTCTTTCTCTCTTTCTCTCTTTCTCTCTTATACACATATATTCGCACACAGCATCTGTGGCGACGAGGATTCTCATGTGTATATTCTGTACTGTGCAAGAGTTGGGCGGTTTTTAATCGATCTCCCGCGAGTGCCTTTCATCCCTCCATGGGTGGATGGAACGCGGACGAAAAATAAAAGGGAAAACCGAGAAGACGTGGTGGCTCAACGAGTGAACAAAAAGTGGGTTGACGTTACATATATCCAACAGCAACAAAAAAAGAAGAAGCAAAAAAAAACCCAGGCCCTGTTACCGATGGACAGAGGCGAGGTCGCGTTATATATTTCGCTTTTGGCAGAAAGAACCAGCAATACATTCCGAGAGAAACAGACGCGGAAAAAAAAGCGTGAAAAAAAAGTGAGTGAGAAACTAAAAGAATACATCAGTATGTTGTTGATGCTCCGACACGATAGAGCAACGTAATATGTTACTCGTCGAGAAGATATACATAAATGGCGCCATTGTTAGATTACGTTTTGTATAGTTTGGTTGTCGTTTAAAAACATTGCGAATCACTTGAACCAGACGAATCACGAGCATACGTGTATCTTTTAAGGTTTAATCATTTATTTCACGCTGTTTTAAAGATTCGCTCTCAACCGGAAGCTTTATTTGATCAAAATGGTGAAAGTATCATAATTTTGATTGAATAATATTTATATTTACAGATTCATCTTGAATCCAAATAAATCTGAGAATAATTGGCCATTTTTATCATGCTGTGAATATCGATCGTTAATAATAATATCAATGCCAAATTATGATTAATGAGAGCGGCTTTTCTCAAGGAAAAACATTCAAGTCTGAGATCGTAAATGTTAAATATATTTCAATATTGTTTTTCGTGTTACTTTAAAGTAAGGAATGTCCTTTTATCAATAAATGAAAAATTTGAAGTAACTATCAGAGAAATAGAAATTTATTCAGTCTCGTGACACATCCCCAGCGTTTGCATGTTTTTACTTAGCGATCAAGAGCAAAACTTCAGTAACGAGAGGTGGCAAAAACGCTGGCATAAAAAGTACTTGTTCGGTAGGGAGATCTGCAAAGCGAATGAATAGCGTGTAAATTTCACGAGAAAATTGCAAAAACACGGGTAGACAGTACACTCCGAGAATATACTTTATATCGCTCGTTCACATTCTCGTTTACACATCGTAGAAACGTTTTAGTTACTAGCGTAGTCAGCCGCTTCTGTTTCTCCCGTAGGCAGACCTTTGTAATATATGAATAAATGCGAGCACTCATACATGAGTATTTACAATTCTTCTGGTATGGAGACTACTGAATCGACAAAAAAATATTATAACGTTGCATTGAATTGTTCAGGTTTTTTTAAAGCGAATTTTCGAAGAATGTATGAAAATAAATCTTATTTTTCGTCTACTAAAAAAAAACTACGCCGTGCTGTTTCGAAACTTTTTACAGGATCAAATTCATATTTCCATATGAAATCCACGCAGTGCATCGGACCAAAATCAGACAATTGAAAGCTTAAGACATTCAAGCGGAAATTAAAGCTTAAGGTTTCCCCAAATGTTATTCGAGATCGTAGAACTACAGCCCAATCGGTACAAAAACATTCGTGTCATTCCAGTTATTCATTCATTTTCAAAATTTAAATTAAAATCAATAGTAAATCAAAAAAATTATCATTTATTTTAAATTTATTTTCTTGATAAATAGTAAGTGTCAATTTATTCCTTTGATCACACAAGTTTGATCAAAGGAACAAGTTTAAACCTTGTAAAATTGAAGAAAATCGAAAGAGTATCTTAAAGAAGTCTTTCTTCAGGTTTTGTCACGAAAATTTGAGTTTTGAAAAATTATCAGGGATTTTGGTTCTTTTAATGAAATTCCACCAAATTGAGCCACTTGAAATCATATCAGAATTAAAGGAACGATACAATGATAGAAAATCATTGATTCAAATTAACTGAATTAATCGATCAATTATAAATATAATTATACATCATTTTCTACGGCTTGATTAATTCCCTCGATATGTACGAAAAATTAATAAGTGACGGTGAGAGAAAAGTAGGTAAAGGATGCATCGAGCGTGACAAACGAGATCATAATATTCGATTCGCATTGTGCACCATAAATCCAAAGCTCTGCACTCCATTAACGCCACACAGAGGTCGGAATAATTCGATCTACCCAACCACACGTTATAATAAGTCTCGTCCATAGGGAAATTACGTACGAGTCACTAACAAACTACAGAAGGTGATCAACGTTGATTCACATGTAATATGTAATGAGATGATACACCTATTTATACTTTTTCAAAGCCAACGCAGTGGATAAGTAACGAAATTCAAACCAAAATGACTTTAAAATATCGAAACTAAAACATTCTATCGTCAAAATCTGCCAAATTATTTGATTTTATTTTTATTGCTGTTCGAATTCATCGTTTGGTGATTCTTTTATGTGTATAAATAAATTTTCATCAAGTACTTCTGCAATTTGACAATATAGAGAGAAAAATGTTGGTTTTGTAAAATTGATTGCAAAGAGCTTGACTCTCAGGGATGACGAAGCTGGGAATCATCAGGGGCGGGCACAATCTGTCTCGATGTTCTCCAAACTCGTGGAACATTGAATTATTTAGGTTCGATCGATTGCAGGATGGAAGTGCACATACCATAAGCGAGCACGTACACACACTTAAGGGTTGAATATAACGTGCGTGACGCGCCTATTCGATCTCTCTTCTCGAACGAACGACAGTTCATGCAGACAGAGAGACTTTCGACGTCGAAATCTGTACTTCCCGTTGAGATTGAATGTTCGCCGACATCCTACGCCAACGTGAACGTTGTGTGCACACGGAGGGAAAAAAATAATAATCAAAGTTATGACATACAAAGTAGAGGAAGGAAACAAAATTTGATGTTTAATGTCAACTCAACGGGAAATCGACGAGATGACGATAGTCAGATACTTCGATCACATATTTCTCGATGAAGGAAGCTATAAATTCATAATAAACTTTCTTTCCACACTTTCCAGATTTATTCATAGGTATTCATCTATGAATACAAAATTTATAGATTTTTTCCGTCTATAAGTGAGAAAGAATTTAAGCTGAGAAATTTCTTGTAAAATTCAATTCATCGAATTATCAATAATATTTAATGTTTTGACAAATTTTCATAGTTTTTTTTCTGTTCGTATCGTTTGTTAATACCACTGTCAAAATTTAGAAAATTTATTTAAGAAAAAATAGACAAAGTTCATAAACCTCAAAAAAATCTAATATTTCTTCAACTTCTTTGTTTTCTCGCGGTTTGTCGTACGTAGATACATGAAGGGTAAGACAAAATCGCAAAACGGAACACCCCCTCCCCCCCCCCCCCCCCCAAGCTGTGGGCGTGTATATCGATTACGAAGTCTAGCTAAAGGGTTTGAGGAGGCAGACAAAAAGAGTAAGAGATTGAAAGAGAGGGAATAATCACAATTATACATATATATACGAAGGTAACTCGCTCTCACCGCGATTCCAGAGTATGTGGTAGATATTCACTAACACACAGGATTTAGGATGCAAGACGGAATTCCAAATCACGGAAATTTCTCATGAGAGAATAGGCGCCATGGAAATCCTCGTTAGTGGAACGGGCGTTGAGGGTTAAGACGTCCTTGGTAGAGACGAAGGGGTTGTTCAATAGAAAGAGAGAGAAAGAGAGAGAGCGAGACTGTCGGTTGAGCAAGGGTGTGAATTTCCGGTACCATTCTCGTGAAACTGTATATCCACGTAATCGAGGATTTCTCTGACTCTATCTGTAGGTATATGCGTATATAGATGTTGTTCAAACATGTATGATCCCAGTATATCACTTGGGCCGTCGCATCTCGTCGCTCTGTCGCTAATTTCCTCTGATGCTGCTCGACGTACACGTGACTTGGAATTTTCAGCTCAGCGATACATGTTTGCACAGAGCCGTCATGCGAAATTTCCAAATGATCATTTGATTGGTCTCGTGGTTTATTATTAATATTAATCTCCAAGTTTCAATTCGATTCATCTATTTAAAGCCTCTTCTCTAACGTTCGAATGTGAAATAACAATCATTCTCAATGTTTTCACGACACGCTAAAAGGGAATAAAAAAAAAATTGATGGAGAAGGGTGATCGAAAAACCAGAAAATTCGCATCGATCTACAGCGTACAATCTCATTCAGACACTCCATCAATTCTTGGGCTGGCCCTAGGGTTCGAACGATAACGATCGAGAAACGTACGAGGGAGTTTTTCAATTTACGATTATAATCCATTAGAGCAGCCTGTCTGTCCGTTACAGGTACTTCCATATCATCATCCCGAACAGCGGATTTTACGTCTGGAGTCTCAATCGAAAATGAACGAAAGACAGGCAACGAAATGATCATTTGAGTTCGACTTTCTTGAGCAGCTGATCCCTTGTACGTTAGGTACGTCAGGATAGACGTTACGTCGATAGATTCTTTTTCCATTGACTACTTTGAACCTTTTATTGGTTATTTATATGTTTTTTGATGGATTTATTTATGTAGATTCAATGCATGGTCTCTTCGTTATCTCTTTATCTCTATCTACGTATAAAAGAACATTGCCGGGGGGTCCGCATGTATTCTCATAGACTGGAGAACCTCTGAACTAATTTCAATGCGATAATCATGGACATGCAGGACTTTTACGGGATTAAAGTTTATCAATCATCATCGAAATCATCATTATATTCACGTCTAGATTTTGAGGTCAAAATTCGTCATAATAACGCAGGCCCAGATCGATTTTGGGTACCAGCAAAAAGTGATGGATATTGATTTCAAAGTAGAAAAGAATTGGCCTTGGAATCAAATAAAAAAACCTTTCAATACCTTGAAATCTACTGCTTTCAAGTTTAAAGAAATGAGCAGGAGAAAAATCTGTCGTATGAGTTTGCCCGAGTGGATTTCACTGTGTGGAGTACTACCGCAGGTACGACGATAAAAAAATCCGCGGCGAAAAAGGTTCTCAGGAAGAAAGAAGCCACATACACTTTGTAAGTTAAGATGAATACGTGTTAAAAGTATACGTGTGTGGGAACTTAGTTTCTAGCACGTATGTATTTGAGAGCGTCTCCACGATGCAAGCCAAGAAAGTGCCGGATATATCTATTTGCTCTATTTCGTGTAGCGTAACGATGTGCAACAGGCTACACGTTCCTTGAATTCCTTGCGCGAAGCAGGAAAGAGTAAGAGAGTATATAGTTGTGTGAAAATAGCGTCTCGACGCCTCGGGCAGCCACAAGAGACGCGTGTGTACACATACTTCCTTCGAGCTTTCCTTTATCTTGGCCTCGGCGTTGGAAACCAATTTCTCGTTGTTCCTTCGTCGCCTTCGCTGTCTTTTCTTCCTTGGGAGTTTCCTCGATTCAGCCTGAAGTAGTGGTAAAACAACTGGTGCGAAAAGCTACACGGGTGATCAGTGACGCCACGAAGTTACTTATTTTGTCGTACCCACAGGTGCATATCAACATAATTATTCTTTTCTTGGCAACTACGTGTCATGCGATATACAGGGTTGGAAAAGGAGACAAACGAAGAACAAGCCTGTATTTGCTCGAAGAATTATATTAATTCTCTTGTCCCGACCCTGCTCTTCTGTGAAGCTTTTGTCTCTATTTTTATTATAGTGGAAATACCTTGAGTTGAGCATTACTCTTCCAACTCGCTGCATGAAGACAGACGAAGGCAAGATCCAAGTTTACCTTGACACTTTGTTTGCACTGCAAGCGACGTGGCTTGCTCCAGGCCTTCTCCAAGCATACAGGTTATAATCCTGATGAAAACGTAGCGCATTGGAAACGCGTTTTCTTCTTTAGGTTGCGAAGAGTATGCCTGGGAGCTGAGAGGCAATGGAAACAAGACTCCGGTCATCACGGTTCACTGGCTATACTTGGCCCCGTGAGTTTGTTGAGCCTTAGAACATACGGATAGGGTAACTTCTAGGCTCTTTCCATTCTGCACGAGGCAATGCCACTACTTGCGTTCCTTGCAGCCCTGCTAGTTCAACTGAAATGCCTGAGGTCATAGCTGTCCGTATGATCTTTGCCCAACGCCGTTTCGCGTCTACCTTTCCAGGTTTATCAAGGAGTGCCCTTTTTCGCACCATCGAAAATGGAACATGCCGTATTTGCTTCAGTAGCTTTCCAGGCTGCTCAAACGTTCGGTAACGATATGGACAAAAGCGACGTAAAATGAGTCTGAATAGAAAGTCTGAGGCAGTGGAAGAATATTCTGACTACTTCGCCCAGAATATTTTTACCGATATCTGCCCAGCCAGCCTATTTACCATTATGGACAAACCGCGGGTCCTTTTCAATTTCTTTTTCGAAATCGACATATCAGTTGAAACCTCCATTTCAAGTAAAAAAATGACCCGAAAGTATAATTTATTAAAAGTATTCGAGAGCTTTTTCGAACCGTTATGTAAACACGAAGAAATATAAAAAAATTCCAAACGGCTCACCTTTCTTAGCCTCGAAAAATACAATTCTGTTTATGACTTTAAAAAAATCTTTGACTTATACGAGTACGAAAGGCACTATCCTCTTTAAGACGAGCCTTAGAATACATAATGGCGGAACTTTCGCGGCCCGTGTTCGTTGTGCGAAGTGGGTAGAACAAATTCAGGTTTTAAAATGCTGTTGCGATAAAGAGTTAAATATAGGACAGGAGCCCGGAAAAAAATTGGAAAAATCTTATTATACATCGAGGTATTGGAATCGTAGCGATGAATTATTGAAAAATATTCTTTGGGTCATGCGTCAAAATGATCCACAATCGTCCCCAGCAATTTGGCGGCCCTCTGTACTTACATTTACTCATTTATCTCCGATAGAACGATGTCAAGAGGAAAATGAAACTCGAATAAGTAAGTTTGAGAAGGCAGAGAGTAGCCCAGCCTCAGAAATATGAGACAAATTCTAACTTTCATCGTTTGGGAAAAAGGATACTTACCCGATTCATGGAGTCTCCAATGGCCTGGAAATATCGCGCTACAAAGCCTTTTCATGCACATTAACGTTTCTCTTTTAGCGAATTAAATATTCACAACTATCAGAAGATACGTTGGCGCATTCATTGGTGCCTCCACTGTCGAACCATCCCACCACCCACAATTGCTACCACGCTTTTGATAGTCACTTCGAAACGTAATTATTCATAAAAACGACCACAAACGAACAACATCATAAACTGTATGGAAGTTGCTACGAAAGAATAAAGACGAAATCGCAAGCGTTTGGCGACACATGATATATTCATGCAACTTCTGCTATGCTATGGCTGCTTTTTTGGTCCCAAATTAACCGTTGCAATAGCTCTACGCTGTTGCTTCGTTGTTCTCTATAAATTACAAGAGATAATTCTTGACTTACGCACATTTACATTTTTTAAAAGTGAAAATTCAGGCAAATGATCTCACGCGTAGATGTTTCTTTCAGGAAAGGCACAATAAAGTTTATGAAAAAATCTGATCTTATTCACAAAGGACGACCAAGAGTTGAAATTCGTTGGAACAAATGATAACGAGCATGTTGTGCATTTATATAGAAACACTGATGGCGATGGAATGACTAATCACTACGCAGGCAACTCGTGGAATTCCCAAGAGAATGCCACAATGGAAAAGGTTAGACGTTATGAGAGTGTAAGCTCCCTAACAATCTTAGCAAAAGGGATTCAGACATTGAGTCATGAATGTGCTGCGAAGAAGAATGATGGAGTTAAGCTAAAAAGAGGGCTGGGGCAATATTTTTAAGAACTTTAAGGGGTTTCTAGATTCCTGCTAGCCTACCTTTTGCCTCTATAGTTCTATATGGATGGAAGAAACGTCTGAAGATCAACGCCCTTCAAAACTGAAGTACGGACAAGGTAAAACGAGTCACTGTTCTCATACCCTCGTGATATTTAGAGCTTATTGTTCTCGTAGTGGTTTCAGTATATCGAAAGCGACTGCCTGAAATCTCAACGACTCGTCAGCCATTATTAGACTCAGTTTTCCTGCGAGTGTTGGTGTTCTCGTTTGCACGCAAGATTACGTCGTTATTTCCACCATACATCTCAGCAATAATGGCGAAGGGAATTGTAAATGATCAACAATTACCTGAGCACTTTTCCCTTCGGTTGTTAGCGAACAAAGTCCCATTTTTTATCTTTTTATGTCGAGAGTTATCTTTTTTTTGCAATATGTAATTTGATGTAACATCAAAATTTACATTTTTTTGAATCGTCAGAGCTTGCGGAATTCCGAGGAATTGAGTGCTTATCCATTTTTTTGTGATACAAAAAACATCTTCCTGATGAATCAACTATAGTATCAAACGAATATTCATCAATCTCAAATAAGACAAACCAACCTCTTCCCTTGGGGAAAAAACGCGTATGCTTCCAACCATTTCAAAATATACTTTCTGAGCCAAGGGAGTGAGATAAAAGTCGAGTTCCACTGAGGAAATGGTTTGAGTCCTTTTAGGAGTCAAAACGCGTTACCAGCTGCGGCCTTAATCACGTGGAGTGCTGTGTGTGCTACGATCTGTGTATTGCACAAGAATTTAAATGTTAGTAGGATATTGTTCACAGACGAACCGGTGTGTAAGGAAAGAAGAAATGAAATTTATTCTCTCGCACTTCCGTACACATCGTGTTTCATTCTCTTCCCCACCCTTTCTCTCTCTCTTTCCCTACTTCTGCGATCTCTTTTTCTCCTATGTTACCAGAAGGTACGAATCTTCTACATTATTTAGATGAAAACTCACATCATACAAATTATTGAATGTCGCCCCATCAACCAGATGGATTACTCTGTATGTACACGTATATATTCAAAGTATCGATTACTGACGAAAGGAAAGGCTGACAGCCACATCACTTTATGCGTTAAATCATGTGAATTACTACCTTTTGTTTGCTCACACACGATATCGTCTCTTGGCTACAGTATTCGTGGGTATTTCACTCACGGTAGATTGACACATCAGCGACAAAACTATCTCGGGCATGTTTTAAACGAGAGTACATGCAGCATTTATATATAGAGATAAATATAATTCGCGTGTACATACATATATATATATTTATACACATATTAACTTGTTATTGCGCGGTTGTGGTAACGAAACTTCCGCTTCTCTCTGCTTTTCCCACGTGACCTAGCGTCAACAATGGCTATAGCTCTCTGGAAAATTTGCAACCTGTAAATTTTCAACAAAACCCCAAAACCCATTCAGAATCTTATACGTATATAAATATTGTACCATAGTACCTCCAACAATGTTCACTCTAACTCGGGCTTTGAAAAATGGCAATAAAATAATGTTAACATGTGCACTCTAAACTACCCAGTAAAGTGTACTCGTGCAATACCCTTTACAATTATAATTCGCTACTGAATATGTCCACTGTAATAGTTTTTGTTTTTTATTTTGTACGTTCATAAAAAATAACGATAAAGATATCGCGTGTCGATAAAAAATAACGACGAAGATTTTAATAGCAATTATTTCGCATTGAAAATTATCGATGCTTTTTAATATTGACAGTAATTAAAAATAAAATTTAATTAGAAATAGAACAGTGTCAAATTTAAAATCTTGCTTCCGAATTGTCAAATATTTTACGAATTGAGTTCGAGAATAGGTAAATTCACTAAAAACACACAGAAGTGCGGTTTTTCGGAAATGTTCCGATAAATTATGTTTTTACGGTCAATAGGCATGACGATTAGTGATAATCAGTTGGCAGAAGATGAAATCTCCTTATGGATCTTTTTTTTTATATTCCATAATAAGCCGAATTATCAGTTTCTCATTTAACGCTTATACTCGGATTACAGCCATTCAAACATGCCGTGTCCAGATATTGTTGGAAGTCATGTATATACTGCTACAAGTTCAGTTTCAAAACAAACTTACAGCGTACGGTACGAGTTGAATATCAAAACCATGTTGCAGGGTACGGTATGATTACAATTTCCAAACAACACTAAAACATTCACAAAGTTTCGCAGTTTTAGAAATGATTTCGGACGAGTGTGAGACTGTGAGGTTTCGTTGGTTTTTTGTTTGTTTATTTATTTTTCGTTTCTTGTTGGATTTGAGGGGCGGGAGTTTGTTAAATCATCATTTTTGCAATGAATTTGAAGAAAAATATATTTTTTGTTTTTTGCAACTGCCGACGAATGAGAAAATGCATAAACGTCAACAATCACATACATTTTTTGTTTTGCTATGAAAAAGTCAACCCCTACACAAACAAACAGATTAAAAAACGTAAACACGGAAAACTTAACGTCTTAATTTAAAAAAACCAACGAACGTCAACAAATGCTCTTCTTATTAGTTTTTAGAATCTAAAAGAGTTGACGTAAAAAAAAACGCGTCCTTCACTAATGTTTTATCGTTGTATACAACATTTTTCAAGTAATGGAACTGAAGAAAGTTATTTATCATTATTTTTCGGAAAAGTCCCCTTTCTGTATTATTACCTCGATTCCGTCTCAATGGCAAGCAAAGTTTTAATTTTCTTAAATCAATGTTTCAAATCTTCATTCTACCATAACTTTAAGGCTTCGTAAAAAAAAAATCTATTGGTGTCTGCGTACACGTTGGACAACAGCGCAATGTAAATGTTATTGAAGCTCCACGAGGAGCGAGATATGGATTAAAGACGGGATGAGCACAGCCTCCGTTTGCTTTGTTATTTACAGACGCGTCAAAGTTCGTGACGTTGAAAAAAATTATGTTTCTTTTCTCGTATACTTTTTCTTCTTCCTTCTTTTCACTCTGGGTCTCCGGTGACACTCGAAATAGTCTTAAAAAATGAGAAAATATAGGACAAGGGTGGCAATATTGTCGAGTAGGCAAGACTAAGACGCGTCTTGAGAAAAAAAAGTGCTCACTAGGGCGCAAATGAGATAAAAGAGTAAGATGCACGCAGTCTCCCACGCGAACAGTTGTTGAGGAGTAGCTTTGGTTCTTTGAAGAAATATCGATAATTAACAACACAAATCTTCGTTATATAGACACTCACGTATTCCGTGTACGCCGAATTATTAATGTTTTTTTTTTTTTTGGCATCTCCTGTTTTTCTCTTTCG
Source organism: Campoletis raptor (assembly GCA_948107755.1). Lineage (NCBI taxonomy): Eukaryota > Metazoa > Arthropoda > Insecta > Hymenoptera > Ichneumonidae > Campoletis > Campoletis raptor. Next base: position 14,408,505 of record OX403623.1, read on the forward strand.
TTCTGTTTCCCGACCTGGCTGTTCCATTGTTATAAATTCTTTAATAATCCAGGATTACCTTCGGTAGAGAAAATATGGGGCCAATGTAAATAATGAAAAATCCAATTATCTCTGTACGAACACAAATTGAACTGAACTTTTACGATCACCACAGTCATTAAAACAATACTTTTATTTCGATGACTGAATCATCGTTTTCAACCATTATTTTATTGGAAATAATATAATAAATGCAGTTTTTGAGTTCGTTTATGAGAATTAGGCTTTTTCCTTTTTGAATTTTCACGATTTTTCTTCATCACAAAACTTATCGAATCACTGATTGAATCATTAATTGGTGACTGATAAAACGTGACTACGCTCGAATCAGTCGCTGTTAAAACGGACGTTAAAAAAAAATTGCCAGGAGAAGAAAGAAGAAATTAAAAAGTAGTCAAGCCATGAGGGAAGAAAGCTTTCAAGAGGAAAGGGGTCGTTTCATGGCTAATAAAAATGTTTTTCTCGCGTGCGCAGACATTCGGCGCGTGGTTTCTTCACTGTATCTCCTTCTAACGATCGTAATGGTCGTTACGGTGAGTAAAGGGGAATAAAAATAAAATGAGAGATAGAGCAGTCAGAGGAAAAAAGCTCTGGCATGAAATGCTTCAAGTTGAGAAAAGCTTGCTATGATGTCGACCAATGGTTTTTGCCTAAATCCGTTTCTCCATTCTGTTTGTCTGTTATCTCATCTCCGTCAGGCCAGAATTGTCAGAATTTTAAATATAGCATAGACTCGAGCTCGTGTGACTTGTGCGATAAATAAATATTTTAACGGTTGAGTGCATTTTCACGGTTCTGTGCATATGCACATCAGAAAATCTTAATTAAATTTAAAACAATAGTTAAATCTACTTTTCCGTTTTTTTTTCCAAGCTCACTTTTTATCATCACTGGTAACTTTTATCCAAATCAGTTTTTAATGAAGTAATAAATAACTTTAGTGAAAAATATTTGTCTAAAAGTGTAAAAGAATCTACAAATTATTTTTTGTAATTATAATTTGTGCGATAAAACACGCTTTGGGACAAAAGACAGAGTTAATCATATATTTATGTCTCGTAAAAGGGAGACTAATGGACAAATAATAATTATAAATATTGCCTGAGCCAATAATAATGTTCAGTGCATAAGGATTAAACTCCAATTCAGTAAATTCAAAAATTTTACCTTCGCCAAAAAAAGAAAAATGAGACAGTAAAGTGCATTAAAAAAGTCATTATTAGATGCACCAAGAAATGGATATCGTGTCACAAGCGTGTCATGTAAAGTGACTTTGACGCTGAATGTCACGATAAAAACAATTCTGATGCATCGAAACGTGCAGAAAAGTGTGAGAATTTTATTTATTTGTGTTTTCGAAGTTGATTTTTTAAATCACAAATCGAAATTGTCATTAATAATATGAAATTTTTTATCCTCGAATTTCTAAATAAAAGTAGAATAATAACTTGCACTGGAAAATTTAACTTGCCCCGTGAAATCACATAATTTATGTGATTTATGTGATATTAAATTTTTCATTTCATTTTTTTTGAAAGGAAAAATATTTATAAAAATTTTATTGTTATAAGTGGAAATGAAATTCGTGGATAGAAAAGACGAGGAGAGAAAAGGTGTAGAAAGTAGAACGAGCTGTGAGAAACGTTCATTTTTACCGAGCTTCATTGGTCTGATCAGAAACATTGGCCTCTATGTGTTTCTTCCATATACTACGAGCAAACGCATAAAGGAATCGTCGCAATGGAACGTTTGCTTTTCAATATTGTACAGTGCGCCTTCATAGCGTATCTGGCTGATCAACCTCAAAACAGTAGGTCGAAATCTTTCTTCTCATATACGTATTGTGAGGTTTCGAGGAATGAATGAAGAAAGGCAAGGAAAAACATAAAGTGGTGAAGTTCTCAAAAATGGAGCAATTATGGCAGAGTAATTAAGCCAACTTCAATTACAGAGGTTCTTTACCAAAAGTTCTTAAACTTCAAAACTCCTTGGTTGAGAACGACTCCGATGAGCGGGCATTTTCTGCTGTCCTTCAAAAGCACATTACTGTCAATATCTTCAGAAAACTTTACTGCTCCATTTCCATAAATCTTTTATCAATTGTGGTCACCACAAAAGTTTGGAACTATTAAAAATCTATAATCCAACTTTTTTCCATTATAATACGAGTATACTGGCATAGACATTTTTTTCCTCCGAAGTCATTTCCACGTTGTTGCGTCATGGCGAGGATATGAATAGGAGGGATGATATTTATACAATGCCCATCGTATAACCATAAATAAATATTGGTCTCGGGTTATTTAATCGACGTCATAAAAAAAGAATCTATTAAACGTTAATAAACTCTATGACATCATTAAATTATCAAGTTATTCCATTGTACAAGAGATATTCTCACAATTTGTATAATCTTCCGAAAGTTACTTAAAAAAAAAAAAAAGATTCCTACAAGTTACAGATAATTTTTTTAACAATGAAGAAGCTTCACTCCATTAGATCAAAAATGAAGCTTAATTAAATTCGAATCCATAAAACTTGATTAAACTTGAGTTGGATTGAAATTGACGAAAGATAGCAAATTGCTTTTGAGAAAAGAGAGACTGTGCGAATGATTTTGGGGAATGTTCAATTCTAAAATACTTTCGAGCGAAAATAGACTTTTTGATAACTCAGATGGACTTGTCATTGCGCCATTTATCCGATAAGCATCGAAGTGATGAAAAGGTTGAGTGGGCATGAGGTGATTATTGGTAAAATAGTGAGGTGAAAACCGCCGGTACCTAAAGGTAGAGATATAAAATGTCGAGAGAAAAAGAGAAAGGGAGAGTAGCGAGTGATTAAGGTTGCCTGTGTCGTGTTTTGTATATATTCCTGTATTCCCATATACTATATATTCAGGCAGGCAGTAGCTGTGATGAGCAACATCAGCAGCAATATGTACAATCTATACATATATATGTGTATAATGTGAACCTGTATCACCTCTCCCGCTCGTGCATCTCTTCTGCTCTCTTTAGATCTGCGCTTTAGAGTTGCTCTCGTCGCTTGCCCATGCTCTCCACTCAAGCCCCGGGTGAGCTCTCTTATTAGCTGTCCATGCCTTGAATAGTGGGAGGATAAAGAGAACAGCCGTGCAATCTTTATGTGTATGTGTGTGCGTTTAGGTTATCTCTCTCTCTCTCTCTCTCTGTTTCACTCTTTCTAGGCATGTATAGGTTACAACAAGACGGGATTAAGCAGCGTTCGCTAGTAGGCTGTACGTGCTCGTCTCTGGAAAGATCGCCGATATTATGAAAAATCGTACACGCGAGAGAGCTACTCATCGTTACTTTTCTATACTTTTTCACTTTCCTTTTCCATCTTCTATTCCTATATTTTCTCTCCTTATCTTCCTCTCTCTCTCTCTCTCTCTTTCTGTCTCTTTCGCCCTCTAACTCTCTCTTTTTCTTTCTGTTCCGTTCTATGCACTTTACAAAACCCCTTCAAGAGCCATTCGACTATAAGAACTCTTTAAAAGTGAAAGAGGGAGTGGATGTACTCAAAGTGTAGATCACTTTAATTATCAAGTGACTCTAAACGTTTATCATAACCTTTTGCTAGCCGTTCGACTTGCAACTCCTTAGAGTATTTTACGTTTTCGTTTATTTATTGTTGATAAAAACAATCAAGACGTAAATTATAAATAGAATGCTCGATCCTAAGCATACACGTTGCTTGCATCGGAGAAATTCTATTTTTTTTTTCTCTTCAAATAACATACGACGTCCTGGGGAATTAAAGACAATAGTAGTTGTCAAATCTTACCTCGATGCTGAGCCGACGTGGCGGTTGGCATCAATGGCCGCGTTGTACGCTAAGAAGCTCCGGGATTTTTCGAAGGTCGACTGTTACGACCTCGTCGTCGATGGCCGCTGCAGTAGTAGCGGCGGCTGCGGCGGCGTTGATGGCCTCCTCGTCGTCCTCGTCGTCGTCGGGACGTGCTCGACGCGGCGCTAATCTTGTGGTCATCTCCACTCCGAAGACGGCCCTTCGGTCATCGTCCATCGGCTTAACGGGCTCTACACTCTATCAGCATAAAGTAATCATAATCAATGTCATTATCATTCATCGTTGTCGAGTAACGATTATAAATAATCGATCGTCATTTCTTATCACATAAATGATCGCGTGCTTTTAAAACTATTAACGTTTATTTTATTTTTATGCTCTTACAAGATACTGATCCGATTGTATATTCAAAAATAAACGAAAAAACGCTTGAGCCGAGTCATGGGAATGAGTGGAATCTTTTATACAAATCCAAATGTAGAAACATTCAGTAGAAACAGTCGAGTATGGTCAGACATATGAATGAGATGCTATGAAAGATTTTCAAGGCACGTACATTATTATTTTTTTCTCTATTCCATAAGAAATTAAAAACTTTTATCAAATTATTTTGTCTGTTATTGTATTTCTTGAGAAATAAATAGAATCTCATTTGAGTTTTGGTGACAGTACTATTGAACTATTTGGGATTAAAAATATGATCGAATAGCTTTTTGACCTGACCGAGAGTTCACAAAGTATTGTTGAACTTTTGGATCGCACTGTATACGTAAATATTCATTTATCGAAGCACTAATTCTTTGTGATAGGGATAGGGTGTCAAGATGATAATGTCAACTAACCCTACTTCGATTTAAGCTTTACTTGTTTTAGATTATGGGTCGAAAGTAATCACATTTTAATAATATCTTCCAAGTCTCTATATTTATTGAATGAAAAAAGACAAGAAAAATGGTCGATGGTACAGAGACGTGATCGATGCGGTGTTGAACAAGCTTAAAGACCTCGTTTTGCCCTATCGACGCATATTAGCCGCCGGGAAGTTCCACCACCGCGTAAGTCACTATAATAATCCGATCGATCGAAGTTTATTTATGTAACGATAAATACGCATTATCGGATACTAGTAGCCAACCGCTGATACTATTCCGTGGCTTTCCTCCCTTTTTCTCACTATATATTAACACATATATAGACATAGACATGAACATAGTATGGAAACTCATCTTGGGATGTCATTTATCCGAATTAAATCGCTTCTCTGTACAATCGGCTTATTATTCACATATTTTTTCTTATATTAACCTTTTCTAAGATGTTATGCGAAAAACTTGTCACTTTTTATCCAGAATTACGTATTTAATGTTACATTCTATACGGATCAGACTTTTTCATCACTTCATCAAGCTTCCGACTGTTGTACGTCGAGGACTTTTTTTCTTTCGAGCTTTAATCACAAGCTTAAGTTCGCATGAAAGGTTGCCTGTCGTACCACCATCATTTTTTTCAATATTAATCTTCATTCACATATTTTCTAATCTCTCGGACGATTTGCTAACTCTTCAAAACTGTTCGCAGTCATTTAATTTCCTTTAATGGCGATTAACCAACGTACCATGTTCATAATAATTAAAAATGAACTTTTTGATTATGTGCACAATGCACATGTTTAAATGTCATGATTTCAGTCAAAAATGAGCTTCAGTTTTTTTGTAAATTCGTAATATTGATGACTTTTTTTTAAATAATAAGAAAAGGTCCGAGTTTTTGATCTTCTTCTTTATTAAGCTCTATATTTGACTCAATAATACCACAAAAATAAAGTATTATTAATACTCTCGTTCGTTATTCGAGAGTCTTATTGAAGATTTAGTGATATTGGATTACGAGAACGAATCAGTTTCAACATTCACATTGAAATTCAACGCTACAGATGGAGTGGTCCAGAATTTAATTGCAATCCCACACAGTGCTCGATGAAAAATTAATTGGTGCTCCTTTTCTTTCATCTCTTTTTTGGTACCATCAGACTATCAATCACTTGCCAATACTCTCGCTTCTTTTCCTCCCTCTCACTGGTTCTCTCGCTTTCTCTCATTCTCCCATGACCAGAGTAATAGAAAGTAGAGCTTCTTTTTAATTCCAATTAGAACCTACGCTGAGCCATCATGAATCTTCCATTTCGAGTTTTTCTCTACACGCGTTGAACACCTAAGTTACTGTGTTGTAATTATAAAAGAAATGTTCGTTGTCTTGGTCATTCAATTTCAAATAGCAATCTCAATAAAATTTCGAATATTGAATACAAACTGTCTGTCAAATCATCGTTACAATTATTAATTCACGGTGTACATTTGAAAACAACTAAATATTCTTATTCACCGGAACAATAAAGTGTTGAATACTTTTTTTAATCGTCGAAGATTGTCTTGACAGTTCTTACAGTTGATTGAGCGAAACCTTGAAGTGTAAAAAAGCTCCCAGAAACTCTGACTAATAACGTAACGCTAATAATTTGAACCCTTGGCAACTTTCATCAATTTTATCAACATCATCAGTCTGTATTAAGAAATCAACGTAATTCAAAACATTCTTTCAATATTTTATATACACTGCTACGTCGTAACTCTATTCATCATGATCCAAACACCAGAACACTTATTAAAAGTTAAATCAAGTCTGAACAAAGACTGCGTGTCCTGCTAGAACATTCGAACTATACATTGAGACACTAACACATGTACAATGATGATTCTGAGTTGTAATTCAGCAAGAAGTTCACGTATATCGTGAAAACGCCTGGATATTGTAGATCCATGCATATTTTATGGTTGGCCCGACCACGTGGTTTTCGAAGATCCAGAGAAAGAGAGAACTAAAAAAAGAGAGAGCGAGAGAGAGAGAGAGAGAGAGAGAGAGAGAGAGAAAGTTTGCTGCGGCGTACTGTTTCATCAGGTTTCTCACTCATTTCGCTCTTTTTCTCTTTCTCTCTCGATCTCTCTAGTTCTTGGTGTCACCTCACCCTGACCACAACGTCATCGGCCTGCGGGCACGTTTCTTGCATCTGAAGCAAACGTTAATAAGGCCTGTCTCTCGCTTCAACAAACTCGAGGCTTGCACTACGAGCAAGTGTTTCGCGTCCTTGAGAGCGCGAGAACCACAGATGAAGAATAGAGTAAAAGGGCCTTACATTTTTTCCAGTCACTCCTCACGTCGTTGTGACACGAAGCATAAAATTTGTGAAGCACGCGACTTACTACTCGAGAAATAAAAAAATACATCGTCTTTCAGTGACTGCGGATCACGTAAAGCTTTCTATAGTTCGCCATCTTTCCGGAAGTCAGTCTACATTGCCGAACACGTTTATTCACTGTAATAATAAATAGATCCAACATCGCGAAGAAGCAAGATTCACTTTGTTTACACATATACACATTTCGAATAGACTTTGAAAGCTCGTGGAATAAAATCGGAATGAGAGAGAAAAGCAGTTCACGACCGTGTATACAACAGATTTTCGTTATAACATATCATCACGCACCCTAAATTCTCTTTCCATTTGACGTGCGTGAAAATATTTCAAAAATCCTTACCAAACTCATATATTCTACACGAACAGTAAAAAAAGAAAAAATGAAAAAAAGATCTTTCATTGTTCTCTTTGCATTTTTACTCTCTCGCATCAACCTTGACACACTATCAAATCTTACCCTCACACCATAAATATATTACGTCATCAGAGTGTTTAGATTTGCTCTCGAATAATTGATATCAAACTTCCGTTAACCCTGGATGAAAAAACTTTGTTCGAGATAAAGATTTTATGAAGAAAATGATGATAAACGTCAATACAAATTCACATCTTTCATGTTTTTCATTATTTATGTGTCTTTTTTTTATTATTAGCATCTTCACTTTATGTCATTATCGTACGTGACGTCTTTTATGCCCAAACTACTCACGTATTCCTCGGTCTCGCTCAAGTGTTAAAGTTTATAACGTGCAAGAAGTTGGTGGCGATCGACGCCACATGCGCTTATCCAATCTCCCAGTAAGCTCCGCGGAATTTTTATCACCCCCTAAAACGCAAGCATCCGGACAAAGTCGATCGAAAGAAAAAAATGGTCCAACCGTCTGTTACCAGCGAGGAAAAACGTCGGTAATATCTACTACACAATCAAAGTACTTCTTTCGTCGTATCATTTTTTTCACTCTGAACCGAAGGTTGTTGTTTAGGATTTCGTCGTTAAGGGGTCACCCTTTTTATAAAGAGATAAGAAGGGAAAAAATGTTTCACGCTAAAGATAAGGCTCTGGTCGTTTACCTTATCGGATGAAGCGTTAGAATGTGTAAGCTTTCATTCCTTTATCATATTTTATTATACGAGAGGATATAAAAAGAGAGATATAAAAAAAGGACAATAAAAGTTTATAGAATCATCCTGTAAATAATTATATACTTTATATATCGTTCGTGTGAGCCCCAATAATTGAAAACGTACGTCAAGTTGTAATTTTCGTTTTAATATCTGTCATGTCGTCATTTTCCCATAGACAGGACATAAAAAAATGATCGAAAAGTACATAATTTCGGATTTTGCCTTTTCATGTTTTATTCCGATCGATAAAGTATATCAGAAATTACAGAATGCTTGGGAAACATGTCAGGTTAATCATAGTGACCCTATACAGTAACTCGGAGAAATGAAACCTTCGTGTTAAGGGTGTTTACTCGCGGCATGAATTAAAAACCAACACTATCTTCTACGTAGCATGACAACTATTTGTCTTTTACTGCGTCGGTCAAACTACTACATAACTAAAAAAAAAGATTAAAAATCGAGTAATCGTTCTATAGATTTTTTCTTTTTTCAGGAATTCAAAATTGTAGAATGCCGAAAACTCACATGGAGTTTCAAACATGAATGAAAATATGAAACTTTAATGGAATTGGAAAAGTAAAGTTGGACCATGTGTGTTGAAATATCGTGTAATAACAAAAATCTTTCGTTGACGTTGAACAATGCAAATTTCAACACGAACTATCGACTCTAAATTGTGGCGTAAACTTGTCAATTTAGTAAAGTGAGTGGAAAAGTTTGAAAAATGAAAAAGTATAAACAATATTTATTATTGGAGCAAATAAACAATAATAATACTAACTAATTAGAAATTAATTAAAAATCATTTCCTTTTTATTGAATGAAATAGATTTCCGATTAATCAACAAGCTAACGGCGGATTAACAAGTCTTTTTTTTTAAGCCTGTTCCAAACAAAAGGTAATTGTTGAAAGTAATGTAAATCTTTGAGCAAACGAGGATTGCAATATTCACCTTTTCCTTCCGTAGGCGGAAAAAATCCTCAGCGTAGAATCCCAATCGAAATAGTAAACATGTTTTTTTTTTTCTCACGGGAAGCGTATTGGCGATAAATCACAATAATAACAAAATATTCGACGAAAAAATAAAGTCTCACTAATCACCCACAGAACTGTAGAGCCCAACGAGGTCTCGATGTCGAGAAAGATGAAATAGGAACGAGATTGTCCATAGAGACGTAATCGTGCGAGCAATATTTACGACGACAAAATTGGCACCTTGAAACTTTCGTTGTAGGGCTTCGTTTCGATATTTCAAATAGCGTACGGAAAATGACGTCAAATTTTTTCGTACAAATCCTCGTTGGACGACGTGAAAAAATGTCGAGGATTTGAGAAGCCTCGAACATGCCAGTAAAAGTGGATCTATATGAGATCGAAGCTTTCGACGTACGCGTCGAATTGTTCGTTTCGTGTTACTTATCGATAAGATCGAAGATACGTTATTATGATACTTTAATGTTTGTAATAAAATTTTCGATCGATCGTTTGGCTTATTTGTTAAATTGATTGATAGCCTGTTTTTTGCTTCATTCGTATTCCACAATTGTCGTTTATTTTTTATCGTATCAATGATAATAACATCAATAACACGAATAATAACATGTTTCGTGAAGTAACTACGTTGATAAAACTCTTCGTGTGAGCACGCACCAAGCAATTCCTCAACTGGCAAAACTTTTCGATATATATTCAGGCCAGTTTGACAAACATAAAGCTGCTGCATTCCTCGATTGATAAATCTTTGAAATATTCCATTCTTTTGACTTTTCCACCGAGCACGAACCGTATATTCTTCACTGATACTCGGCGCTCCGATGCACCGCCAACGTCACCTACTTCAGGAAGCTCTTCTACGAGTCCTTCTTCGTGCTCGTCTTGTACCCTTCACCACGATCTCGTGCATGCTCCAACGGACTTTGTAGGTTCCTCTGGAAAGATACTGACGTATCTTCTCACCAGCCAGTCTTATAATGTCTCGTTTATGTCCCTTCTTCTATTTAAATTAATAAAAAAAAAAAACTACCCTTCCGATTTCACGATTTTCAAGCGCACGATCAGCTCCAGAATCTTCTACCACATTTTTTCTATCATTCTTTTCTTTCACGACAATCTTAATTCTAATATCTTCCCGGATCACGAAAAAGCACCTCTCTCTCTCTCTCTCTTTTGTCACTTTTCTTCACACTATAGGCAACCCAATGTCCCGAAAGATTACACTTTGCCAACGACGAACTTTAATCACTCCAATGCACCATATACTTTAATCCTGAATATTAAACATAAATATTCATAAAAACTCATGTAAAATGCAAGAACTTCATAAATAAATAAATAAACTACTGTCGATCTCAACCGATTACTGGCGTAATGTTCATAGAAAAGTAACACCTATGGATTGATGACATTCTTATGATATTTTCAGGTGGATTTAGTGCATAAAACTGTTCTTCCTTTGGCAGGATATCGGGATGAACATTAACGAAGAATATTAACAAATTTTTGCCAACACGATGAAGAAAGGGCAACGATCGTTATCTGATTAAGAATCTATCCACTTGAAAAATCCTCTCATCTATAAAACTTTCCATTAGACTTGATATTTTCTTTCAATAAACATGACAGCCAACTGTACTCTATCAGCGACCAAACTACATTAACCTGATCGATAGCTATGAGCGAAAATTACAGCAGGAACGAAAAATAAAAAGCGTAGGAGGTGAAGTCCCTGTGACGTCCGGACACCGGACCGTAAACCGTTCACTTCTGTTTACCGCGTCGATTTACGAATTCAAGTCCCTCATCGACGAGCGTTCACCGATTGGCCGTGCTGAGGTCAGCCGGGCATTGATAATATCCTGCTGTCTCCAATAACCCATACATTCACCACCAACTACAAACATCTTTTATATTCCTGCCAAAGATATAGAAAAATCGAACTATTCTATGAAACATTAGGCCAGATACCAGGAAGAAAATCCAACAATCAAACGATCCAGAGGAACAAAAATTGAACGAGAAGCTTCAAAAGTTTATAAAAATAACGGAACAGAAGAATTACAAACCTAACTGAAAATATATCGAAAATAATAATTAATCAAAAAAGCATAGCGTGTTGCACATTAAAAACAAGATCTCCAACAACATTCACAAACGTATGTATAGCACAGATTCCTAAAGCACTATTCACTGTTAGGCTCCACAGAGACACTCACGCGGTTTCAAAAAGCACAGCGAAATTAACGCTGGTGCTTAAAACATTGGTATTTTGTTTTTAGAAACCAGTTGATTGCGGGCAAAAATAAAAATACAAAAATGATGGATATTTTTGAAGGTGTGTGGAAAAATAGTAAATAAAATATAGTTGTACGAGCAACAATGAAAAACGGATGGATGCTGAAGGGGAAGGATAGAAGGAAAAAAAACCGATCGGAAAGAAGACACGGAAATGCAGCACACGATATTCCTCGAGAGGCACGATCGCGACAGAGCAAGTAGGGGGGAGGGGAGGATGATGATGGAAATAGTGCTTTTTCGCCGAGGAAGTGTTCACGGCACGAAGTCGCGCGCTCCACTGAGGCTCCAACGAGCATGCGTCCGTACGTACGTCGCGCCTGCGAATCTCCACCTCGCGCACCTATTTTTCCCGTCGAACGTGTCCGAGACACGAACGCTATAACCAACCACTGACTCCTGGATATACCAGCTCTGCAAATATAGGTATCTATGTATGCTAAATATCCCAGGTTGATGGTCAATAATGGAAATTTAAGTTTAGGATCGTGCTTTGCATCAAAAAGTCTAATACCATCTCTTGATCGGACATCTTACTGAAGAGTTATTAACTGTTGAAGTTAACGAAGCCAAAAACTCTTATTTCTCGAACACTACCTAAACGGACGAAGTTAGAGCAAAACTGCGTAAAGTATAAATTAAAGAACACGAAATTTCCTTTCAGAAAGTTCCCTGAAAAGTTGTCCTATCATCAGTACTTTAGTCCTGGGAGGAAATTGACTGAAGATCTTAGAAATGCCTGCAAAGCCCATTGTTTTAGGGGCCGTCATAACTAAACTATCAAAGATAGACAAGTTCAGTAGATGACTTTTTCCTAGAAAATTTAATGCTCTACAACATTGATCTGATGCACTGTTGCTGTATCTCCAGCCGTTTTGATGGTAGATCCACAATTCTCAAATTTCGTCATTAACGTTGCATCAGGTTTTGCAGCAAAATGACCTGCTGGAATGGGATATCTTTTGTGTACATATTTTTTTATTTTTTATGCATGAATACAGGGAGCGCACCTGATATCCCTTAACATCACCCGCCGCTATTCCACCTTCCACGGCGACCTGGAGCGAAGCGCGCTTTTGTATGTCACCCCGTGTGCGCGCATATAGGGCACACGTTCAACATCAGACCTCACGCTTTTCTGGATCTATGTATACCATCCGAGTAGTACCTTGACCGACCGTTATCGCCACTGAGGTCGACGCCAGCGATTTTCACCGTCGCATGGTGGGAGCACAGGCAGAGAACAGTCGAGAGCACATATGCAAACAAGACGCAACAGATGTAAGCGGCGTGCTGAACCACCGTTCCCTCTCCCTCTCCCTCTCCCTCCCCCTCCCCCTCTCGCTCCATTTTCTCTTCTCTGTACCATTCCATGTTCTGTATCGTTGTTCCTCGCTCATCTGCCTTTAGCACGCAGAATATAGAATTTGTGCAAATTCTCAAATGTGCTGACTATGGCAGATCTTAATGTCGACAAGTTGTCGTCTGCTCAAAATTGTTAAAACTTCACTTCGTTCATTCGAATGAAATTCTTGACTTATTCAAAACTTTCATGTTTGTATATTAAGGGTGTTTCTTTTGTGTAAGATAATTGACAAATTTTCACAATGAATTAATACTCCAAATATTGTCGCGCTCACTCGGTTTTTCAAGCATTCCTAATGGAGTTGCTTGTATTATTTTTTTCATCTGTGGTTGTGCGCTTCCTACTGTTCAAGATTTTTTTTAAGGGCACTTCAGATTTGATGTCATTTGGCAAATTTACGGTTCCGTTGACTTGGAAACGGTACTTTGAACCAAGAAATGGACTAGGGAATTTTGCTTCATAACTTGACAGTTAGAGCTGTAGTTCGAAAAATACACGAATCTGAATGAAAAATCATCGTTTTTTTTTTTTTGGGATTCAGGTTTAAAGCTAAATTATTTGGATTCATGAGTCATTTGAGGGAATTAAAAATAAAAATGTGTTTCACCAACAGTTTTAGGCACTCCACTTCGTCACATCATCCTACCCAGAAGGCTTCAATGTCGAATGTTAAACTGCAGTATGTATTTATACGTATCCAAGTGCTCTTACAATCAACCCTCACTTAATTATCGCAGTAATCTAGAATATTATCCAACAGACCATGTTATTGCACTACTAAACCGCTTTTATTTCCAGCACTTTCAATTTAACATGTACAAGACATCCAAGAGTGTTCACGTACACTCGTAGAACTTTATAGCCCGGACACGTCTGTCCAGATATCGCTATACATGAAAACTTCTGTTACAAGCTATACCAGAAATGTCATTTCATGTGAAAACTCTTTAAATTCCTGCTCCAAACTCGCCCCATAAACTAACCTTTCGAATAATTTGTTTCAGCCCAAGAGCAATGCTTTCACAATTGCCATATATGGTGATAATTTTAGCAAAAATCGTTACTTAATGAAATTTGCCATTTTTCAAACATTTCAAAAACAAATTATGAAAAAGTCAATTGCATTTTTCACTCTGGCACAATGTTAAATACTTTTTAATCATACATAACGCATGATAAGTTCAAACTTGTGGTGTTTTTGGTCAAGTCTCATTCCAGCCCCCCCCCCCCCCCCCAAACCCCACAACTTTTTATCGTAAAAATGAAGAAATTTGTTTAATTATAAATGGTTTCTCCACACTTATCTTTTGTCTTGACGAAAAGTATAGTTTTCAATGAAAAAATTTGAACTTAATTCATATGGAGATTATTATACGTATGTATAATACGGTTTTACATAATTGTATCCATATGAATTTTACATAAACGTCAACAACGATATAACTACGACAGGGACACTAGCTCGAGGACCTCAAAATTCAAATAGTATGGACACCGAGAGTCGCATATGTTAAATTCTCTTTATCGAGATACCAGGACATGCCACAGTCACGATAACTTTCGTGTACTCTGGGTTATCGCTTTTCCGGTTTATTGCTGCTCTATGTACGACTAGATTCCTGAGACATTTACGTGTACCTTTCAATGCGATATTTCACACTATTTCAAGGATGCAAAAAGCTTTCGAGTTGCTTTAAATTTCGTTACTTACGAAGCACCAAAGTTTTACTCATGAATAAATTCTTCATTAACTTTTGGTGCCTGAAGGCCGCACTGAACCTGGAAATCTATTTAAAAATATAATTTCCCCATTTATGGATTCAAATTTTTTCTGACACATTGAATACGAAAAGTAAATATACTGATGGATCCTTCCCGAAAAATATTTTCAAGGAAATTTATGTTTTTTGTGTATAAAAACTGGGAATATAATTGTTCCTGAAAGTAGTAAAAAAAAAATTGTAGTGACTGAACAAGAATCGATATAAATAAAAATTAGGATTCTTGAAGAGGTTTGCCCTGAAAAAACAAAAAGTTATTTTTCTTTGCAAATATTAGTCAAGGTCATCCATCAGTTGCGGGAGAGCGAGAGACATTTCTAAAAACCAGTTGTTTTCGGCCATTTTCTATTCTACAAACTTTGTCAGATATTTCTCCATAATTGTGAATTTCTATTTTAATAAAACTGTAGAAATGTTTGAAAGGAGGAATTTTTCTATCCTCAGGATTTAAGGGGCATAGGGTAACCTGCGAAATCTTCCATAGGAAATGTGTCGGATCTGAGACAGTGATGTATTTTTTAATTTAGTAAATAATGACAGCACATAGTGAAATCCGAAAATGCACAGAGCGATCGGAATAGGACCTCAAAATTAATTTAAAAAAATATATGTAGAAAAACGCTTTGGCAGAAGATTGTACAAAAATATCGATTAATATGTCATAAGTTTGTCTATAACGATAAGAACGGTGACTCTTGTCCCAGACATGAGCTCGATCGATTTTTCACGATCAAACAAACCGAGAAGCTTCTGTTCATTAACCAATGCACTTAACATGTTCTTATCAACATTACGGATTATGTTAATTTTTAAATCGTAAAACGCACTCCTGTCAAAACCTTCAACGACCAACGGAATATTACGTTGAATAATTGTCTAGAAAACAATTTTTATATTCGTGCAATATTCATCAAAAAAAACAGAGAACAATGTTGTCATTAATATTGTGTATGTCTATGTGTTTATTTTACTTTCACTGCTCGTTTAAAACGGAGTTCAATGTATTTTAAAAATGATTGAAAAACGATTGGGATTGAAACGTTACTTTCTTTCGCCCGATCGTTTTAGTAAAGCTCTTGAAATATATTTCTAGGAATTAATCATCTCGTCTATATCTTAATTTAAATCCATATATAAATATCATAATTTAAAAAATAATATCGATACATTACGTACTTAAGTTTTCAATGATAATAATAAAATAGCAGGTAACGTGTTGTTTTCCTTGCTCTATGATTTGCGTGAGTGCGAGAGAGATTACGAAAATACAAAAACACGTTGTTCTCGAACTTCCTTGATATTTCGAGATAGAAAAAAAAATACACGTTGTTCTCTGACGAATTGAGAACAACGTGTAGTTTATATATTTTTTTTAATACCATAAGGATGTCGGAGAACAACGTTGCGGTAGGATTTTTATCGACTGAACAACTGATAGATTATCTCAGGGACCTCTATCAATCGTTTAGTCGGTAAGACTCCTATTGCGCATTTTTCTTCGACACAGTGGAGTTTCTGAGAAAAATTAAAGTTATAAAAGTGGACGAAATGTCGAGCATCATCCGGAAAAATAGGAATCTGCTTTTCAGGGGTCTGTTTGTACTCACGCAAGTGAAAGAACAATTTGAAGAAAATTATTCAACTTTTTTAGTGAATTATCGACCGTGCTCCAATAATTCTAGGTTGACGTTTATAGACTTTAACATTTTATTGTCCTTTTTTTCTTATTCGTATAAAAACGTTGAATGGATTTTTTTTATCGGGACCATTTTACCAACCGAGTACGTGATGTTTCTTTTTTCCTTCACAAATTATTAATTTGTGTGGAATTGGTTTTTGTTAATTGTTATCAGAAATAAATTATCATATAAATGTTGTGATGCTGCAAACTGAATCTAGAAACTAGTTTTTGTTGTTTTTTCTTGCCGAAGATTTTTAGATTCGAATATTTATCGATTCTTAGTCGTTGTCTGTTGATTTAAACAACGTGAAGTTGAAAAAGTTCAACAGTTTCATCTCGTTGCTGTTTACAGGTGGATTTGGGGCATTGAAGTTTCAAGAAATGCCAAGTAATGAGTGGCTTTTCAAAAAACACCAAGATCACAACCTTTCTTGCGATCTTTGGCATGAGCCTCGGCGATTTTGATGAATTTTTTGCGATTAAGTAGATTGTAGGCTGAAGCAAACATACGTAATCCTGTTCGCTGGACGTGGACGACGCCGCTGGAGAACAAATCGTGACCCAATTCTAAACAAGTCCCAAAGTCACACTCGTCTGCTGCTATCGTCGCCATTCTTACGACTTCCTCGAGACCCACCATCGCACTCCTTCGTTCCTCTTCCGATTGGGCCTCATCGATACGTTTTAATATTTTTTTCAATTGGCCTGTAATAATGTTTTCTATGAATTCATCTCCGAAAAAAACAAAATCTTGAAATCCTCAAACAACAAGTAAATTTTCATTAGGAAAAAAAATTGTGCGTTAAAACATTGTGTTCAGCAATTTATAAATATCATAATTTTTTTTTTTTTTATGTACTAAATGAGGAATTTATACGTACTGTCTGTTGCTCCAAGATCTCTGTACCCAAGTTGTGTTTTTTTGTCATAAGGCACAACAATGCCAGCTCCGTGAAAAGTTTTAGTCACAACGTTACGATTTCTGGTACGCATGGCAGAGTTTTCGGCATCCAGACTGATGTCTTTTTCTTTGGCGAATTCTTTAAGCCGTTTTGCCAATTTTAAAATTGGTCCTTTTTCGAAAGGATTAGCTCTGACCATCCTCATGTTTATGTGCTTGCTGATTCAACAACAATGACAATACGAAAGTTTATTGATAGTAAAAAAAAAAAATGTGGAATTATAGCTAAAGTTGATTTTTTTGTACTTTAATGCTCCAAAAATGTTAGGTGCGACTGGGTCAATAGTGCAATCTTTATTGGCACTATTTTTTGCTATGAAAACTGGTGGCTGGTCGATATCATCGCGCCAATAACCATAATGTAAACCATCTTTGTCGTTCCCCTTCAAGACAGTCTGAAAAAGAATTTTTATTATTCAGTTAAACCAAAATACTTGCACAGAATAATAGAAAGTGTAGCATTGAAAGACAAAACATACTTGAAATTCTGGAGGATCGTAATAGTATCTCCAATGTCTCAGACATTTTTCAGGGTCTTCCTGAGAATCCTCGGTTATTTTACCACATAAAATATCGTATGGACCGACAAGCTGAATATCCACAAGTTTTAGAGCATTCGAGGGATCTTTGGCTGACAAACTTTTACAGAAATCGTAAAATAAATAGAAATCATTTGGCATATTCGTGAGAAAAAGCTTGTGAATAATTCGATCAGAATCTTCCCAGGAGGGATCCAAAACATTCTTTTTTTTATTTTCTTCATCGGTCTTTACTGCCAAAGTCTTTGAAGTCTCAACCACATCGCTCTCATTTTCTTTAGACTGGACTGAATCTTTTTTAGGAGATGAATCTTTTTTGGGAGATGAATCTTTCTTGGGAGAAGAATCATTTACAGGCGACAAAACTGAATCGTCGTCTGATTCTGAATTACTCTTTTCCTCTTGAGTCGGACTTGGTGATAGACTGTGCGCACTTCCTGCTGCTTCGTCTTCTTTTTTCAATTTTACATCTCGCTGATTTGATGACTCATCTTCAGACTCGCTACTCTTACGTTTTCTACCTGTTTTCACTTCTTTCTCAACTTTGGTATCTTTCTAATTTGGAGGAGATGAAAAAGTAGAGATTGAAATTTCAGTTTTACAACTGTCGCCAATGTCAATTATCGCAAGTTTAATCAAATGGTAAAAATTGATGGAAATAAAAATTCTGGACCGTTCGATTATATCGTAAAATCAAACAAAATTTTTTTTCAATTATTCCACAATATGTTAGAAATGAAAGGATATTTGGGACAAAATTGAAAATTCCTTACAATTATATTTCATAATTTCAAAACTTTTCACGCGATTTCCAAAATTCGAAATATGGTTTCCAAAATTCCGAAAACATTGCAAATGTGAAGAAAGTTTTCCATATTTTTTTAAGCATAAAAAAACTTTGGAAAATTCTCAGATTATAAAATTTTGTCATTATTTTAGATTGACAAGTAGACGAAATTTCATTGTATTCCATCTACTCTCTTTGTAACGCGAAAATGAATGTATGACTAAAAACTAATCAGAGAAGTTTTTATATTTGGGAATTTCCTCGGAAATAACATTCTCAAACGTTATGATCGTGTTGCTATCATCAATAACATTTAAAAAAACTTAGATATGAATAAAAATTAAGTTAGGTTACCTGTGCTTTTTTTGGCGGGTGTTTATATTTGGCATGATGTGTTGGATTTTTTTGATAGCATTTGATACCGTACTGGCAAGCAACTCTAGAATCTCCTTCATAAGCTTCCAGCTTTTTTTCATAAGCTTCGTTCGGCATATTTGATAAATGTTTTGTTTATTTGTAGGAGCGTAAAGTAAGATGGATTACGAATCAACGATCCAAACGAAGAGGAATTGAAAACAGAACGACCGAAGACTGTTGCTCCCGCGCGTGCTCCCGCGAAAAACTGTGGAACAAAAAACTGCAGACTCCCTGACTCCCTCGTGCTCCAAAGGAGGAAACCCAACGCAGTCGATAACAAAAACATTAACCGATGGTAAGATACCGACAAACATAATAAACGATTTAGTTTGGCTTTGATGCTTTGAAGAAATTATTTTAAAATATAAGTACGATTGAAGATCAATCTACGATAAAAAATGCAAATTCATTTTTGTATTTGAAAGATCATGATTTCTGTATAATCAAAAAGGAGTATACGGAGTGTACGGATAAGTTCTAAGAATCGACTGAAATTTATGGAAGTTTCCTGGAATTCCGCTGGAGACCAGCACAAAACTTTTATTAAAGAAAAAATGAAAATAAATAAAAATTCTGGCCGCCATCAGGTGACGTTGGTGTCAGAGAGTCCGTGGCAACGTTTATTTTTAGAGTGACGGAAGGTTGTCGGTTTGGCAGTTGCAAAAATAATTTGATCTCAGCGTCAGTTTGCGAGTTTGTCTGTCGTCGGTTGGACCGAAGCTTCCGTCACCTCATCCTCACGTGTTTTTTTCTTTTTTCTTTCCTCTCGGTCAACCACGACAAGTGATAGGCGTATTTTCACTCTGAATGTCAGCGATCATTGTCATTAATCAGTTTAGTCGTGCAGGGGCGCGGACTTGGTCTCGAGACAAAGAGACACTTTATTTTAGTTATCGATACGTTGATTTTATCTCTCGCATACATTCCTTCGATCTTCAACAGGTCTAGCATAAGAAATACCATCAGTGATTATTCTCTTGGACGCGATAAGATAAACAAGGTACGTCCGGATGTTATCATTATATCACGGTTCCAAAAATCGAAAATTTACTGCTAGAAAATTCAAAAAATTAAAAACAGCAATATCAAGTCTATCCTTTCCTCGGGCTGTTTATTACTTGGACCAGTTAATAAATTTTATGCATGCTTTTTGAATTCATTTTCTCCTATTACTTATCCAGTCAGCAATTTCTTTTTAGCTCAATTATCATTTTATTCAATTTTTTATAATTCTAACAAAGTCAATAACCAGACAGCACATTTATGGTGAAGTTTGCATCTTTAGAAAACAACATTGTTGTCCCTAATCCGTGATCAAAAAGTTTGTAAATTTATTGTTGCCAAATTCTGCATGAAGTTCATGTTCTTTAATAAAAATAAAAAAATAAAATGGAATATTGTCACATTTTACTTCAAAAGACCAGAGTGTTATTTCTTTAACATTTCCAAACTGTTTTACATTCACCTTTTTAAGTGTTTTTTTGTATCATATCACTATTAGATTTTTTATGTGAATGTGGTTGTTTCATGTTTTTTAATGTTCTCCATATCGTCTATAGTTTTTTTGAGGTAAAAAAAAATCCATTCAAAAAGTGGCTTAATCCATAATTTTTATAAAGTGTTATCACAGACTGTTAACCATACCACAGAGTCTATGATTAAAACTAAATAAATTCAACTGGGAATCATTATTTATAGATTATGGAGCACTGGTTAAATTTCTAATTTGCAAATTTTTTTTAAATCATTTAAGAAAATAATAAAAAATTAATTTTGTATCATTGTTTTTCTAATATTTTTAATCCATTCTGTTTATAACATTAATATTAAATTGTATAATAATTATTAATTGATAAAAGCCATTTATTATCAGTGAGTTAAGTTTGTTTCACAAAACTGAGAGAAATGACGATGTTCGTTGGTGGCATTTGTCGCTTGAACGAATCTAAAAATATATGCATACTTAGAGATTCCACAGCTATTTTAATACAACGTGATATTTCAGGAGTTCAGCGATGGGGTTGAAGAACGGAGCAGCAAAATTATCGAAGCTGAGGGAGTTGATGGAAGTGGTGCAGATAGGTGGTATAAAAGGAAAAGGCATTCAAGCGTTGATAGTTAATTCGGAAGATGCTCATCAATCTGAATATATACTGAAAAGAGATGAGAGACGAAGTTTCATCTCCGGATTTAAAGGTTCATTGGGAACTGCGATAATAACAGCAAAAGAAGCAGCGATGTTTACAGACGGTCGTTACTTTGTGCAGGCCAGCCAAGAGTTGGATCCGTTAGATGCATGGAAATTGATGATAGAAGGAGCTCCTTCAACGCCAACAAGTATAGAATGGTTGATAAATGTTTTACCAGCAAATTCTACCGTGGGAGCAGATCCGAATTTATTGAGCTACACGGTTTGGGCACGTATGCACAAAGCGTTAACAGCTGCTGGACACCGTTTAATGCCATTGGATGAAAATTTGGTTGATCGTGTTTGGGGTGATGAGCGTCCGGTGCTTTCACTTAATCCTATTGTCGCTCATCCACTAAATTATTCCGGACAAAAATCGAGTGAAAAAATAAGTCACTGTCGTCGCGAAATGGAAAAAAATCGTACGAACGTCCTCGTTATTGCAGAACTCGACGAAGTTGCTTATCTTATGAATCTTCGAGGCTCCGACATTCCTTACAATCCTGTATTTTTTGCTTATATCGTACTTACACAAAACGAAGTACATTTCTTCGTCGATCGATCAAGAGTTACCGCCGAAGCGGATAAACAGCTGAAAGACGAAGGTGTCGATGTTATTTATCATCCGTA
Source organism: Campoletis raptor (assembly GCA_948107755.1). Lineage (NCBI taxonomy): Eukaryota > Metazoa > Arthropoda > Insecta > Hymenoptera > Ichneumonidae > Campoletis > Campoletis raptor. The sequence continues at coordinate 14,430,398 of OX403623.1, forward strand.
TGAACAACTTCGACCTTATCTTCGACAAATGTCCAATAACAACGAAACAATGAGGATATGGATCAGCAATCAATCGAGTTATGGACTTCATGCTGATTGCGAAAAATCTTCTAAACATACCGCTGTTACTCCTGTTAAATTAATGAAAGCTGTTAAAAATGAAGTCGAAACAGCGGGCATGAAAGCTGCTCATATCCGTGATGCTGTTGCACTCGTAAAATATTTTGCTTGGCTTGAAGACATGATCGTTAACAAACACGAAAAAGTCACCGAAATATCCGGTGCAAAACGTCTCGAAAAATTCCGACAGTGAGTCAAAATTTGCAATTTTCATAATTTTTTGACGCAATGAAACGAATCATGAAGAATTTTCTAAATTTTAACTCTCATTATTTTTATAACATTATCATCCCTTGAAAATCTCTATCGTTTATTTCTTTCACTCTTCCAACATTTCTTTCCACTTTGACCTGTTTTTTTTTTCTACGAAATAGAGAACAAGACAAGTACGTCGGATTGAGCTTCACGACAATCTCGTCAGTCGGACCCCATGGCGCAATTATTCACTACGAGCCATCACCGGACACAGATGCAACAATCAACGATAAAGAACTATATCTGTGCGATTCTGGTGCACAGTTCTACGACGGAACGACCGATGTTACCAGAACTTTGCACTTTGGTGAACCGACCGATTTTCAAAAAGAATGCTTCACACGTGTCTTCAAAGGCATGTGCTCTATGTCAACCGCCATTTTTCGGGCTCATATAAAAGGAAATTATTTGGACACGTTAGCACGTAAAAGTCTGTGGGAAGTTGGGTGAGGAAAAAGCTTAAATTCGGTGACTGAAAAAAAATGAAAAAATCATTTCATTGAGGAATTTTGATGGTTTTTCAACGATTGCAGATTGGAGTATCTTCATGGAACTGGACATGGTGTTGGCTCATATCTCAATGTGCATGAAGGCCCCATCGGTATTTCTTGGAGACCTTATCCGGACGATCCTGGCCTAGAACCGAACATGTTTCTTTCAAACGGTAAAAAAATATTTATTTTCAAAGATTAACATTTTCTAAAAGCAATTTTTCACTTTGTTTTCTCAAAAGAATTTTCAGCATCCGTTTTTTTTCGACATATTTTTTTATTTCAATAATATTTTTGTTTGTTTGTATTTATTGCTGCAAAGGCAATCAATTGATTGTTTGAGGCACATTTTATAACGAAGCGTCAAACTGATAACTTCCTCATTGTTTTCATTGACCAGAACCCGGTTACTACGAAGACGGAAGTTTCGGCATAAGATTAGAAAACATTGAATGCGTTGTAAAAGCGGAGACAAAATACAATCGGAGAAACATTGATTTTCTCACATTTGAGACTGTAACTCTTGTGCCTATACAAACGAGTTTATTGGATCGTTCTTTACTCACAGATTCCGAGGTAAGGGGTTCATTTTGTTTTTTTTAATTATTTTCATCACAACATTCTATTTTTGTCTCGTTGAAATAGAGCAATTAAACTTTGAAAATAGTCTCAACTCTATTTTATTCCATTTAGAATTTAATTCGAGCCTCTCCATCATGGCTTCATTTTTATTTTACAAAAATAATGTCCACGAATAACTAAATCATTTTTGTCTCTTCACAGATTGCTTATCTCAATTCTTATCACACGAAATGCTTGGAGGTTCTACGACCTTTGTTACAAGGCCAGGAAAACTTGCAAGCTCTGCGCTGGCTCGAAAAAGAAACTCAACACTTAACCGGGTAGCAGTGACCTTGCACCAGTTGGCTCCAATGCTACGAATCCTAAATTTACCCGCCTTCGGCTTCGACCAGACCCCATCTTCAAATCTTTTATTTTTATTTTTTTCGTTAGACGGAATCCCAATACAATATCACACACCAACGCACGAAATCGACAATAGTTCGAGAGCAATTTCGGCGATCAAATTACGGGTAAACAGCAAGGCGTATGACGCTTTGTAAAAAAAAAAAGAAACAAATACAATATCATATATTTTTCTTTACTTCTTTTTCTATACTGGAAAAATAGTTGAAACTTTTACTTTAAGTTTGTTTAACATACACACATTTATGAGCAAAAATTTGATCCAGAATTTTAGTTTTCTGTGATTTAATAAAAATCTGGAGAATTTCGACTCGTTTGAAAACAAAAGTTGATCTTTTTTACAATAAAAAGTTATGAACGAGTTATTCAAACGATTAATTATTCGAGAAATCATCTGGCTCGCCAGAAATTTTCTCAACTCTCTGGATATTGAACATTTTGAAAATGGCAATTTTCACCTCACAAACATTGGGGTCATTTTGACCCGGCGTGACTGGAAAGAACAAAATGTGTGTTTGGATTTGGAGAATTCGCTACTGAAAGTCTGCAGTGCTATTGTTACTGCAATATATGTTAATGTCCTTCTAGAGTTGGTAAAATTTTTTAAGGCTTTTATTAAATCGCTAAATATCGAAATTCAAGATGAAAGTAATTCGTTTTTTACAGATACGTGTGAAACATGCTTAAGAAACCACACAGAAACTTCAATCAACAAAAGAATCGTCGTGACACTTGAAATTATAAATAATAATTCAAGAGTAAGAAAGTAGACGAATTTCTACTGCTTTGAAATAATTATAATATTAATAATAAAAGTCCGTGTGAGGAGAGAGAAAAAATGGCATTCAACGTACACTTCATTTCGTGTCCCTCTATTGAAAGACACAAATAAAATTAAAAACAACACGATTGTGAATATTAAGAGTAGATGAACACTTTACTATTTTTTTTACACAGACTTATTATTTTTTGCCGAAATCTGATTATTCGTGGGATTATTTTCTTGAAAATTTTAATATTCCGTGGTATATTTTTTACATCAACTCGATCGTGGATTTGAGACAATAGAAAAAAGTGCCCCTCTACAGTTTTCTTTCAGGGGCATATGAAAAAGAAATTATGTACAACTTTTGAAAGAATGAAAAGTGAGAATTTTGAGCAATGGGCAAAAATAATGATATAAGTAAACAATTAGTGAGGCAAGAACATGATCATGAATATTGAAAAATGGTCTTTTTGTCAATGGGCCGATTTCCTTACTTCTTTTGAGCGTATTTTTCGTAAACTTAATTTTTATGGAATGGAATTCAATTAAATTCGTGTGACGCCATGTGCTTTTGTCTCTGCAAAGACGACGTTACAGTCAGAAATACAATGAGGTCGATAACGTTCTCAGTCATGTGGTAGAAGGCAAAAAAAGCCATAAGTTCTGAAGATAATCAAGTCATTTATTGTGATATTTTAAAAACAATTTTTAACCTACATAACAAACTTACAACATATCTTCACGACGTGAATGATGATATTCGATGAAATCACACGTGAAACAGTAATCATGATAGTCATAGAAATGAAAAAAAAAATACAAAATTCCGAGGAGTAATTGAACTAAATTTGAATTTTAATAAAACTAAAATACAATTTATTTTTTATCGTGAGAACTTTCCCTGAACTGACTAGTTACATTTCTATTTACGTAAAACATTATGAACATAGGTACAAAAAATTATGTGACACGAATAAAACTTTACCTTGCAGATCACTATTTATTATTTATGAAAAAATGTACTTTGCAATGAGAAAATCAATCATTATTTAAATATTCAATGAAGCAACATACAAAATTCATTGTGTTGCATGGTCAGAAGTTCTCTACACCTTTTTCGGTGCAAGCTATAAAAATTACATCTTGCATATATATTTTTTTTTTTACATAGTTGGACTTTTAAAAAACGTTGATAATTCGGAAAAAGATTCAACTCGTCTCCAGATATATTCTTGCTTTGCACTGGGTGAAAATCGCTTTGGAGTTGATTTACAAATATTTTTTCTATCACAGATATTTCATTGTTATGATATTTACAAAGCAACCCATGGTGGTTGACGAAAATCCGTGAGAGGTGACAATGTCAAATTAACAGGAATGTTTATTATTGCGTAAGGCAATTTCAATCGTTTAAGAGTGTCTCTTATAACTCTACCATTTTTTCCTAACAAAAAACCAGCTGGAATACTGATATTACGTTTAAGATCATTATCGCCACTTGTCATTTCGATGTAATAATAATCCATCCACATTGGACTCTCTCTCTCATCGTCAATCGATTTCGCATGATAATCAGCTACGATTATTGCTTTTGCTCCAGCGTCCTCGGCTATTGCACTTTTTTGAAAAAATGTGCAATCTCCGCGCCACACGAGTGCTACGCTTCCGTCCAGTTTCGCGATGTTGTCTGGTTTTCTGCAACCCGTTTCCGGTTCTACCGGAACAAGCGCGATTTTTCGACCAGAAAAACTCCCGTTCTAAAGTTTTTTTTACTTTTTACTCTTTGTAATAATATTTGTAGAGATAAAAAGTTTTTTACTACTTTCATTGTTTTTAGAAATTTCAATTGAAAAACAAATAATACATAATAGGAGGATGACTTTGTTTAAAATAACAATCGAAGTCTTAATGGTAAAGTACACACTGTTCAGAGCCAACAATTTCATTGGATCTGAATGTCAAAATTTCGTAAGTGGACAACAGAATTTATTTTCAATTACAATTATTCTATAATAATAATTATTATATTTGAAATGATAGTATATTTGAAATTGTCAGAGAAAAAAAAAGTTTACACAACAATTATGTCAGAATAAAACGACGAGTAAAGAAAAAAGTTCGAAAAAAACTTTTTTGAAGCAAAAAAAAAAATACTCACAAAGCGTGTTCCAAAATCTTGAGTAGGACGAATTCTGTATGTATAACTGAGTTCAGGAGGATGCAAAATCTCGAAAAAGATATCTTCGATGTTGGCTTCTATCAGAGGATCGTTATGGTGCTCATAATTGCCTATTATCAAAAATTTATAAAACGATTCGTGAGGAATCGATTTTTTTCGATTTTTTTTGTGTTTTAAAAAAAGTGCATCGTGCTGAGAAGTGAATTACGTGAAAAATCAAAAATTCTAACCAATTAAATCCGCAGATGCCTATCAGTGAGAGCATTTTGAAAAATATTCTACTTCCATGTAGACGAAAACAATTGAGACATGGAAATGTGTACGAGATATGATGACAAAAACTCTCTAACCTGCGCTTCCAACCATTCCGCCGTTCGATGTCCATGTGACAAGAATCGTTGTAATAAAAACCATCATAGTTTTTGACATTTCACTAATAACACGTAACGCCATATTGTTTATTCAATTTATCTTCTACATAAATATATGTTTCGTTGGATCCTAACACGAACAAAAAAACTATTCGCGAGTTGTAAACAATGACTGCAGGACGTCGAAAATTTGTGTTACGGCGAAGAGGTTATGTTGTCACATTAACGTGTATAGAGGGCATACATTCACGACACGTCACGACGAAATTTCAACTACTGTCTCGTACCAGTAAGAAACCGTTTAATATGAGTGTGTGTTAGTTTTAAAGATGCTTCGAAAATGTATGACATAAAATCGATGGAAGAACGAATTTCAAGAAATGTGTGTGACAAAATTATGATATAACTTGCGATTTTTTTCAATAATTAAATAGACGTAAAGAATAGAACAAATCGAATAAAGCTTATTTTTGCTTAGTCGTAGAAAAATGTACTTACCTGTTGTTACAAGGTAAGAAAATGTTTGACAAATATTTATTCTACAAGTTTCTCCATCAGTTTTATTTCCGGAATCTTTTCTACACATGACGGTGTTGTGTGTGTGTTTTTTTTTTAATTTCATACATTTTCAAGACAAATTCTACAAAACGCCGTTTTGTCAACACAACAACCCAAACAAACCCAAACAAAAACAACGTTTTTGTTGTTGTTGTGGACACTGAATTGTAATTAGATTTTAAATCAGCATTAAAAATGGGTCAAAAAGTAATATACATCAAATTCATTATCTTGTAATAGAACACACGATAAAATACAAATAATTTGCAGTGTTCGTCAGCACATTTGTATTTTCATATATAGACATTTGTTTATATTAATAAATTGATCAATTTTCGTACTTTAGAGATGTCGAATCTCAATTTTGATAGATAATTATTTCCATATAGTTAAAAAAAAAAGCTCATGAATCGTAAATTTTTAGTGAAACAGTTTTGATTATCAATAAAAATGGAACCATCGTGATTTGGCAATATGGTGTGATTTTGGCGCGTTCTTCGGTATTAAGACGACAAGGCGACAGTCAGCCAAGCGTCAAATATCGGGGTGTCGTGTTGGCGGTGGTTGGCACGCCAATGCATTTTATGAATGGATGAATGGTTCGTGCGATCTATCGCGCATGCGCACAAGAGCATTAATGACCAAAGTACGATATAAAAGCAGTGGTATTATTAGCATGCGCATATAACGACGTTTGAATTAACCGGTCGAATATTTCCGATTAAAAAAAAAAAAAAATCATTGCGATCATTAGATCATACATTTCGTACGCAGGAAATATACATATATGGTAAGGTTGCTCGAAGTACCAAGTACAAGTAATACGTAATATCAAAAAAAAAGAAAGCAAAGAAATTGAATGAAAAAAATATATATTAAAAAAAAAAAAATAGAAGTATTTTAATAATATCGATTTGATCCAACACTGATGCGTGATGAATGGAAAAATGCAAGGTACACACATACATAAGAAATGTGTTGCAAGACTCCGGCAGTACGAGATTTTCATGATTAATGGCTATGATATACGTTTGTGGGCAGTGAAGAAGGAGTACAGTGAACGCCTCAACGAGAAACATTTAAGGTATGGTTTAGAATGAATGAAGCTTTGTGGAGATCAACTTGTTTGAGAATTGGTAAATGCAAATATATGACAGTCGTTGAAAAACAAAAAAAAACAATAAAATAATAGGGAAACTATAAAAAAAATCAGTATTATTTTTCAATAGTTCTTAATATCGTGGTAATGGGGGAGTGAATTAATAGTTGAAAATAAAAAAATTGAAGGAAGAAAAAAAGATGTAATTACAAGGGATATAAAGGACTACGCGTCTTGTTACGATGATACTTCAATGCTAACGAGTATTTTCAACGATCGAGAGAATATAAAAAGAGAATAAAACAAGTGGTTTGACGTAATTATATTCAAGCTTGTGCGAGGATAATATTTCACAAGTGATTTTAACACGCGGCGATGAAAGAAAATTCGTCCAAGCATGATTATTTATCATGCTAATTTAGCGATGTTTCTTGAGGGCAAGCGCGAGAGTCCAGGCAGCGAGAGATAGTATATAAAGAGAATGAGATAGAAGGAAAAGGCTTGGTAAAGTCCTTTCGGTCCTTCACTTAGTGCGTCCGGCGTCTTATGGGCTGAACTGTAAACCCCGGGGTCAGGCAACCATTGTGGTTCGGCGCCCCGTGTGCGTGTGCCCGGTTCTTCGAGATTCAAACTGGTATATACTGTACAGTTCGTACCCTTATTATCCATGAACGTTACGGTGGAGAGAAAGAGAGAAAGAGAGAAAAAATGACTGGGCAAGGCTCGGTAATAGCGCGGCCCGAGAGTATGTAACTTTTAAATATGTCGTAGTGAGTTTCATGCGAGTTTGCGAATGTGTTAACTGTATCGTGTCTCTTTTCCTCCATCTTTCAATCTTTCTCTTTCTTTTTCTCTCTCGCTCTCTCTCTCTCGCGGGATAATGATGATGATAGTGGTCCTGTTGTGTTTGTGTTGGCGTTGAGAGAGCTTCAAAGAAAGAAACGATAGAAGGAGAAAGAAAAAGAGAAAGAGAAAGAGAGAGAGAGAGAGAGAGAGACAGAGACAGAGAAATGAAGTATGTATGTACGAGGCGCGTGCGCGGCACGCCAGTGCATTTTATGAATGGACGAATGGTTCGCGCTCGCGCTAGCGCAAGCGAGCGACTCCGAGCGAGTGAGAGCGAGCGAGCTAAAAAGCGTGGGCCCCCGCACGTGTGAATGAACGAACGAACGCGACCTCGGCGCAGGTTCGGTGTGTATGTATTGGTCCAACAGCGTATACCTTGATCGCTAGAAAGAAGGAGAGAAGAGAGAGAAAGAGAGAAAAACAGGGACTCTCTCGTGCGTCGGCGTATATTACCCTATGGTGGCGATTCGCGTCTTTTCTACTTTCTTCGTGTGAGTGAGCTTTTATGCGCGTACTTTTTATTTCAATGTAATTTTTATATATGTGAAGATTGTGTGTATACGCAACTGTGTAAGTTGCTGCGTGATTGTTTGTCTGTATTCGTATGTGAGCGAGATCGGGTATGGAACGCGCCTTCGCGAGCTCTCTCGAATCGCGTGCCGCAGGGCGAGTAGGAAATCGAGCTGTGCTCACCTCCAACGATACACGCACTGGACCAAAGTCCTCGAAAATATACTCTTATGTGAACCTTCCTACACAACTTTTGTTGAATTTTCATCTGTTTTTTTTTTTTTTTTTATTCTTTTTTGTATTCGTGAAGTATTTGCTTCATACTTTGGCAACCAGACACTTTTTCGCACATTATTGAAAAAAACTCAATTCTTTTTTCATATTCACTTTTTTTCGTTACCTATTTTTTATCCCAAATTCGTATAACGTGGTGGTTGAACAATTGATCGGAACAGCTGTAACGGGGTTCTAATTTTATTATAATTTTTTGTTGAGCTTTTTTTTATGGAAAATTTTACTTACGTCCTTAACCTTTTCTGAAAAAAATTTAAAAAAACATGCTTTCTCACGAAGGTTGAATTAATAACTTTACGAAAAATGGGTAAAATAAGAGGAATTTTAAAAGTCATCGATTCAAAAATCATTTAAATACAATTTTTTTTTGCTAAACATAGTTTTTATCAAAATTCATACACCTTTGTTTTAATCTCGTATAATTATATCATAATGAAAGTCATGATATATTGAAACTATTCGTCTGTATCAAGTCAACTCCGTAGGACTTTTGATTTTTTTCGATCTCACGTCAAACGTTTTCTCGAACTTTTGAATAACAAAATAATAACAGCGGCAATAAAAATCTTTAGATTTTCGGTTAAAACAATTTTGTTATCCCAATAAAAATGTACATTTAAGGATAAAATTTAAAAAATTGTTCAAGCTGGATCTTTTGAACTTGCTAAGAGGAAAGAATTAATTTGATACTTGTTCTCGAGAGGAAATCGTTTGAACGATGTATCAAATTGAAATACCAAACGTACTAAAAACAACGAGTCGAGGGAGAGTTAAATCGTTTTCCACATGGGCTGTTGATACGTGTGAGTTGTCGATGGTTCTCATACCCACATATATAAAATGATATTACAGTTCGACATCTTTAAAGTCTATCGTAATAAAAAAAAAAAAAAAACATTTTTTTTATTGCGTTATTATATAAATGTATTTAATTATTTTTCAAGTACGAAAGATATTCTATGAAACATCGAAGACAAAATTAGCATATAATAAAAACAGAATAGTGTCTGTTTGGAGTGAGTGTGGGAGCAATAAATAGTGGAATTAAAGTTGCGTTGTACGGCTGCAATTTATGAATGGAGCTTAACGAATTCATCGTAGAAAATTTCAGTGAAAGACTTTCCGAGAAATTCATCGAACGAAAAATCTTGGCGTATCGGAAATCTTCGCGAATAAGAATAAGGTATAGTTGTATCGAGAAAGGGGCCGTATTTTATGGGTGCCTTTGACAGGGGCCCCGGACACATAATCATTTATAGAATTCTCATTTTGTTCCTCCTTCATTTTTTGCCTTTTTCGTATACGTTTTTTTTTTGCTTTTTTCTAATAATAAAATCATCACAGCAACCGTTAATTAACTCATTTGCATTAGAAGATACGCGCGAGTGTACAATCGTGAGTAATATTAAAGTCACGATTTACCAAACAGAAAACCGGCTGGCATCGTAATGTCTCTCCCTCCCTTTCTCTCTGGACCATCAAAGACTCGTTTTCTTCACTCCGAATAAGGATATTTCCTCTCTCGCAAATACTTAATGATCTGCCTAATACTTTACATAATAATGAACAATTGTAATCAACAAAAACATATTTTTATTCAGTTTTCCATTGCTTACTTTCTCATAGAAATTTCCTACAAGATAAATAATCATTTCAAAAAGATTTTCATGGTCTAGAAATCTTTATGTAATCAATTTTTTTTATTTACCATTAAAAACTTGAAAAATCGTAACTATAACATTGCAAAGGCTTAAAAACTGCCTCAAGTCTGAATTTAATGAATGGCAAAAGGGCTGACGTAACATATCTTTTGGAGCGTAGATTCTGCAGGTGACTATAGAATATAAACATACAATCAACAAAATCTACAGGGTGTTCACGAAAGATTTCATTGGTGAATTTGACGTCGTCTTTCGAAAACATGGAGATGGAGAGGCCTCGAAATCACCTTGGAGGACCTCAATGGTGAATGAGACGAAAAAAAGGGGGAACGTCGATGTGACAGGTAGGGAGAGAGAGAGAGAGAGAGAGAGGGAATGTTTGAGATGACCTCGTCGCGCATAGTGCCATAGTAAAACAAAATAAATTGCCTTGGGGCTGCGGAAGTTGATTTTTGTTTTTTCTGTTTTTTTTTTCGACATCCTCGCGCTTGTTTGCATTAATGCTGGAGGGCCGAGTGATTGACGAAAATTTTTCGAATGAATGAAATCACGTTTTTTAACGGAGGCTGATACGTTTTTACGATCTGCATATCGAAGGAATGATCTTCGGGTAAGCGAAAGCAGGAGGTGCTATATATGAAGGTGATCGCGCTCGCGCGCGCGCGCCACTGTCGTAAGTCGCGCCTCTCTCTCCCGTTATGAATGGGAGGATGGCAAACGCGTGGGTTTATAAAGCATCGGTATATCTATATCTATTACTTCTATGTATGTAACCATACACTATTGCATACATGTATATACTTATTATGTCTATAAGCTTATATTTATATTTTTATATTTATATTTGTTGGATACAATTGTATATGAGTATATACATATATACATGGAGAGATAAATTTCGTAAGAGTAAAAAAAATCAAGTGAGTTTGCTTCATAGAATGAAATAGACAGAAATAAATGCACTCTCATGCTCGTTGAGGCTTGTAAAACGTGTTACATGTGCCAATGGGAGGTAAAGGTACCAGAGATTTTACATGTGTATATGTTCCTTGTATACGGTTGAATGAATTAACACGTGGTCGACTGGAAGTCACGACAGTGATACGTCTGGCCTTTTTATATTTATATTTTATATACGCCATGAATTGAAACACAGACGAAATGTTTTAATAAATATATTCAATAAGGGCGTGCACGTGTTTTATACAAAATTTAAGCTGATTCATTATTTCCGATGTTTTATTGCATGAATGGGTAAAAAAATATCCCTTTAAACAGGTTGATTTTTTTACCTGTTAATTTTCTCGTATGGAAAAAGTTTTGGAAAAACAAAATAATTGACAGCTTGTAGCTGCGGTCCTTTTGAGGAGCCAATTTTTTTGAGTTTCTGATGCTGGAAAACAACTCAAACAGGTTTTACACAGTTTTCTTTGGCCCTCGTGCATATCCGATACACTATAATACATTAGTCAAGAATGGCTGATGTTTGCAACACTGTTGGGGGTCTTACAGGTACATGGATATTAGTGGAGTGTGATTATTAGTGGAATCGTAAAAAGATGCTCGCAAAAACAAACAGGACAATTAAAAAATGGTAAAAATTAAATATTTAAAATACTACGTACGATTAAAAAATTCATTTTCAAAATTACATTTTTTATTTAAACAAATGTTTGTTCTATATTATTCTTTAGATGATTTAAAAAACTTAATACGATTTATTTGAAATGCATTCTATTCTGTATAAACAAGATGTATATAAAAATCAATACAGTCACAAAAATGTAAATGAATTTAATACATCGAATACGCTAATATCAATATTCAATGACGTCAAGCAGCTTTATTACAAAACTTGAAATTTATTAATGCAAACTATTGCGGTTTGATGGTGAACGTAAAAAAATCATAAAGTTTCATTCATAGAAAAAGGCAAAAAAAAAACAAACAAATTCGTCAGACGGAAGTTGTAGATCACGGATTGACATATTAGTGAATATAAAAAAGATATTAAATCGTCCTTAGAATATTCAGGGTCCCAATGTAATCGCAAGAAGAGAAAAGTTGGAGGAAAAAAAAAGTTAAAAATTAAAAAACCGGACCCGAAAGTCTTTGGCAAGAAATTCCAGTAACGCCTGACGTTCGCCCACACATTGCATGAATGAACGCCCACCGCAAAGAATATAGATACATGTATATGTTTATACACACTTACCTATATCTGTATACATATACATGTAAAATGTACACATTTACGCCGCTCCTATAACGAAAGTCTCACGTAAAATGGGTCGCGTGGCGCGTTTTATGAATGGCCATGCAAAGCCGCACTCGAACGAATATATGTTGTACATGAAAATCCCTGATTTTGTTTATTTATCAACAAATAAGAAAAACCAGAGTTTAAAGTGAATTTTTCAACTTTTTCCCTCGTTTTCTCTTTTATTTTCTTATTAAGCCGATATATTTCACGTAATATGGAAATATTGCCCGTGAGCGCCTGAAAAGCCAAGGCAAATGAGCGTGGGTGTAATCTCGAGCAGTGATTCATTGAATATTAACGTTAAATAGACAAATCAATATTGATGAAAGAAAAAAAATCGTATCATTTTCGGAACACGAATAACATTCATGGAGTTATGCCCATTCAGAGTTTTTGTACTGATTCATTCGAAAATATTCAAATTATAATAAATCATCTTTGAAGCGTTGAGAACATCGGTTTTCAATAAGAACAATTTGAAGTAAAAACTTGAAATATATGTCAAAATAAAAAAAAGATTCATCGAATCGAAATGAACACAATCCAGTATCGCTATTGAACTAATTCAATTATATTCTCATCCAAAAATAAATTCTCGCGAAGAATCTAGGGACGAAATTAGATTGGCGACCGTGAATAGCGTCTATTCCATGTACGTCACTTGTTCGATATTTTCCCGCTGTATACAAAAGTCGCGAGCGAATAATAATATACAGCGATGATTCGTGTAGCACGAGTGAATAAAAAATAGAACACACGTGGAAATAACTTTGCCCCACCCTTTGAAAACCTTTGTGAGGTAAGTACTCAAAGAATCTGATATTTTCCGCAATTCCTGCATTAACAAAGTTCGCAAGGTTATTTGAGGAAAAAAAAAGAAGTTTATACGTATTACGAGAAACTCATTGAGCCTGCACCCTCGTATGACGAAGGTTCCGGGTTACACGTAAAAAAGAACGTATACAAATATATATATATGGGCACACAAATATTTATAGAATACATAAAAATACATAGCGAATGTACGTCAGGGGTTGCGTGTTCTCGACCTTCCCCTGTGCGCAACAGTTTCATGAATGAAAATACACCAGGTCGTGCAACATGAATGAAATAATAGCTCGTTTCCAACTTCCTGGTTCGCCCCTCTTTCACATCAACCCCTGTTTGTATCTGGCATACATTTGGAACGATAAAGCGTAAGTAAGGAATGATTCGCTTTATTTTCAAGACCAATAAAGAACAGTTCGGAGAGGGGCGGAAGAAACCTGTGGATGGTGAATTCCCGTAGGGTAGATAAGAGGAATTTTGCACGTGGTTATGTATAGTCGTGTTCGGGTCATAGGGCAAAGTTCATCTGAAAAACTGAAAAGATGGAAAAGGTGATCAAACGTAATCGATTCGCAAAAGCATTCGAAGGTAGTGGGTTGAATCCCATTTAAATTATATACATTGATACAACAACAACAATAAATCTTTTATTCATATTATATAGATTGGATATTCATATTAGCAGAAAATAAAAATGTTTGTCTGGAAGTTCTGAGATATTTTCATAGGGGACTAAAATATTATTCATTAGGGGTTCGTTTGAGGGTGGTGTCTAAATCGATCTACTAGCGAAAAAACACAAAACAAAGGACACAATGATAAAAGTATAAGAATGTGAAGTAGTTTTTATTTTTCTTCAATATCTTCCGGTAAATTCATACTTCACGTGTACCAAGAATATTTAATTACCTTTTGGATGAAAGTGATACTCATCATAACCAAAGAGTTGTTATTCTATTAAAGTCCACATTACTGTCAAGTATTTATAATATATGTGACTACCGGAAGGAAATTCTGACCAGGGTCGAATGAAGAGATGAGAGAATGATGCGGAGCTGATCGCGTGAGAAATATAAAACAAATAGAGGAGACTGTTGAAATAGTTGGTAGTCAAGAGAATATGAGGTACACAGGAAAAGATCGACAAGCTTTTTGAATATGAGGAAATGTGTGGGGTTGCGGGGAGAGATTTGAGGATGGGTTTGCACAATAAGGGATGCCCGCGAGGCGATGCGGGGTCGTCAAGTGAGCCTGGCGGTCAAGGGCACTAGCGTTGTGACGTCACGCGGAGCTGCAGTGACGCAATAGTTGCCATGGGCAACTGGCCAGTCGCCGGTCGCATGGCAACCCCCGGCGTTTCGCGAACCACCCCCTTTTTCCCGCTGCTCCTCTTCGAACATACGCGTTCGACGTAACGCGGACGCGATCCGTTCACGGGCGTCATACACGTGCCGTTTCTCAATGGACCTCACCCTCGTTCCCCCCGACTACCTGTCGCCATCGTTTTTCACCCCTACCTCCCACCCAACCGACCCTCCTCTTCGATTTTACTCAAACCTTCATTTCCACCCCTAACTTCCTGTTTGCCCCTCTCTAGCGCTTACCTCTATCCCTCCTTTTTCTCCTCCAATCCCCTCTCAACATCTTACCCCTCGATCCACCACCTTTCAACCCCCTTCATCTCTCCACCCCGCCTGCCGTGTGACACGAGGAACAAAATATATGTATCTCTCGTTTTAGAATGTCAATAGACGTATGTCTAGCTTTTTATAGTCCAATGTTTCCCGTCTACGTATTGCAGAATGATCGATGATAGGGAACTCGGAGAAAGAAGAAAAAAAAGCTCGTATATATTCTCTTGACGCACGGAGACAAGCATTTCTCGTATGTTTATAGATTTACCGGGCGTTGACATCGTCCGTGCAAAATAAATGTCTTTTGCGTCATAATATTGTCCCTATGTGCTTTATTTATTTATATCAATATGTCGATTTTGTTGTGAACTTTAGTTGGAAGTCAATTTTATATTCTCGTTGACCTTGATGTCACTTTTCCGTTCAGTCACTAACATTGCAATTATTCCATTTGTTTTATTTATATGACAAAGTTTTTCTTTATCGTTCGATCATGTTGACGATTTTGACAGTGCTTTTTATTCAAATTGTTTTTTATTTGTTGTAATGTCCGAAAATTGAGGATAAAAAATGAATTTTGGTCTCATCGGAAAAATACTTTTTTCCTCAACTTCCTCCGAGCACATCCCTCACACATGATAGCTTTTCAGTCGATTGACATTTTTTTTAAGCTCTAACCATTTGCGTCATCGGCTATACTGATAAATATATTCCTATCTCGCTCACTCTTTATCCATGTGATTGATTCTCGTATGTGTGGCTCAATTTTGTTGGTTTTCACTTCGTATTGATGCTATAATCATGATGCATTGAGAAAATATGGTTTTTTCATTTACCCAAATATTGCCTGCTTTATCGAATACTGCAAGAAGTTTTCGCAAAATCTAATCAGCTGTCAACTTAAAAAAATACAGAATTTATTAATAATCTAATGAACAATGATAAACGAGAAGAAAAAAAGGATCAGGATTATTTTGTGTACCAATTAAAATCGAATACGTAAAAATATAATTTATACGTAGTTAATCATAGGTTTTAATTCAATTATCATACAGTGATTGTTTTATCAAATTGACGAGAATGACTGGCATTTAAAAATATGAGATGCCCATAGTTGTAAAAACAATTTAAATGAAGTCGTCGAAAAGTTAGTGAAACTTGTGTTTATTTTTTCTTATTTCAATTGGACTCAGGCGGGAGTCTGTTGTGGGTCTGAAGATGGAGGACCGGATGGGCCGAAGATCGAGCCAGAGATAGCCGAGTGCACCTCATTTTTGAACGAACTGGTCGACCCGTGAGGTCGTTGGACTCGGTCGGTCGCTCGGTCGCTGTATATATGTATTTATGTGTTCGGTGTGTTGGTGTCTGTGTGTAAGACTAACATATATATCTAAGACGATCGTATATGGATATATATAGCATGTAATACGAATATATATACAAGGCAAACAGATGAGAGTATAAAAGGTAGGTATATGTGTCCCTTCGCTGTTTGATTGATCGATCCTGACGGAACTCGAGTTCCCGAAGAATATTTGTTTAATTGGCGTGCATCAGTCAACTCACAGTCCCGCTCATTATCGCCAACAATACGAGCCAGCCTCCACCATAGTGCGTATCGATTAAAAATTTCTAATAATTAAATTCTTCATCATCGAATGCGTGCTCCGACGAATAAGAAAAAAAAATATTATTACTATTTCGATCTATCCATCATCAATCCTCTCAAAATTCATAGCAATTTGAATCGTTAACTCGTGGCAACAATTAATTTAAAAGTCAACATCTTCATTAATTGCCTCGCCTTTGGTCCAGCCTCCTTTTGAAATATCAAATGAATGTATATAAGAAATAAAATACTCAAAACAGTCATGAATTTATGAATTTATTTGAATGAATTTATTTATGATCGACATGAAAATTTACATTCTAATTCCATCTAATTCATTCGATGAACCAACCCACTGATTCGGTCTCTTCATGTTTTACTTTCTTTCCAAAACTCTTCGACAAACATAAGGAAAACCAATAACTCTATTATTTTTACCATAAATGACCATAACTATTTTTTTGGTTTGCATAAAAATTAGACGTAGCGACAAAAACCCAGGCAGCTGTTTACACAAACTTTATATCGACAAAAAATATAGCGAGAAAAAAAGATTTTATAATATTTCATAAAATGTTCAACAGGTACGCCATCCATTTCCAATGATATCGAGTTTCTTCATTTAACAAAAGCTCTTCTGATTCCTGGCAACCTTCGACTGTTGGAAAATCCTTTAAAAAATAAAATTCAATTATAGTTTCAAATATTTCTAATGTTTGACAAATCTTCGAATTTTGGCAAACCCTAAAATAAATAAACCAAAAAACAAAACATCGTTTTCAATTATCGTTTGATAGAATTACTTCATTTAGAGTTGATATCATTTTGTCGAACCGAAACACATATGCGTCTCTGTCTGTCTGTCTCGCACGCTCGCTTTCGCGGGTTTATCGCTTTCTCCCGTTCTTTGCAAGCTTGTTCATAGACCCGGGCTCCATAGTAGGGTCGGAGAGGATGCATCGATCGGTACGAGACAATGTTCATGTAGTAAGGGTATGTCAAAGGTAACTCTGTGGAGATGGGCAAAAGAAAGAGACAGATAGATGAAGATAGAGAAGGAAAGAGGGAGACAGAGAGAGAGAGAGAGAGAGAGAGAGAGAGAGAGAAAGAGAGTGAACTGACGCGGGGGTGTAGGAGTATGAGAGAAGGGAAAAGGGTGGGGTAAGGTGGTTCAGCAGGACAAGCAAGAGGGGTGCGGCACGTATTTCTCTCTTGAGCTCTCTGTGAAACCCCGTCGAGTCGATATATATATATATTTATATATATGTATAAAAGGTATATAATAGTATATACATATATGTACATCCTGCCACGAGCGAAGCAGCAACAGGTTTAATCGCATCGGGGTGTGGCAGCGCCTGGCTGGCTCTCTGGCTGGATCTCTCGTTGCTGTGGCCGCAGCAGCACACACGCAGCATCTTTCTCGAAGGAGAAAGAAAGAAAGAGCGAGAGCGAGAGAGTTCTCCTCTGGTATAGCAAAAGAGTTCCTCGAGATGCTGTGAGCCCAAGAGATCGACCCGAGAGACCAAGAGAATCATTGCTTGGCGTGAATATAAAAGTTGAAATATCGCGCCTGGACCACGGAGACTTGTTCTTATCTCGTGGTTGACTCGCTCTCTCTTTCTCCCTCATTCTCATTCTTTCTTCCCTCCGTTCTTTATCTTTTTCCTTTTTATTATTGTTCACCAAGATTTTTCTTCGCTATATTGTTTCGTCTACGTGTATATATTTTGTTATTTGAAATACCAAACTCCCGGGGAACATGAAACCAAAATTCACTTCAAATTCAACTCCAAAATTATTCGAATCAAAAATATTCGGCAATATCTTTATCGCCATGAGATTATACTGGACTCGTCACGAGGTACATTCGGTTCGAAGTTCCGCAACTTCCCTCGAAGGATTTCATAGACGAAACCTCACTTTTATTGACACCCTTCAATTTTCTCTTATCTCATAAAATTAATGACACGCCATAGAACGTAACATACCATGTTTGTTTTAAAATGTCTGAAAAAAATCAACGTATCCTCAGGTTACAAGAAAATCTTGGACCATCACATCTCTAAAATTTTAACGGTTTGTTGAAGAATCATTCATTTGTATAAATACATTCGTGCATATGGATTCAACAAAGATTTGTTAAATTTCTTTATATATATATATTTAGATACAGAAGCAGTGGCGTTCCAACTAAGTCAATATATAAATATACATTTACAGAGTGCGTGTATGTATTTATTTAGGAAACAGCCCATCGCACCCTTTTTTATTGATCTTTCAACTGTTGTGTTTTTACAACGTTTCGCTCCAGGTATTATAAGCATCCATATATATATGTGCATCATAAACACTTTTCTTATCCCTGGACCACACTTATAGATTTACAGTGTGACGTCACTAGACGTAAATGTTATGAACAAATCGTATTTTTTATCAATTTTTTTTTATAAATCGATACATGCCGTGTACTTGTTGCATTTTTGACAGTCGTGCTGCACACTGTACATTTTGTCCTTTTTTTTTTGGCAAAATATTTATTTGTTCTATTTCTTCATTTTATTTAAATCTTCTTTTTTTATTTGGAAATGAATTTTAAACGTTTATAAATAACAAGAAAATGATACTTAATATTTTCTCATGACGGCAAAGGGGTGAAACCAACAAAAAACAAATAACTGTTTTACTGTACTTTCACCTTACGTGGACACGCGTTTTGCATCGTTGAATTTGTCGCTTTTACGCATTTTAACATCGATATGCGATATACTTTATCGTGTTTTGCGATTATGGTATAGACACACGATCGATAATGGAGACAAGCACGAATTGGTGAATAACAAGATTCAGTGTGAAGTTTGCACACTGATAATTCTCAATTCGTTGAGTTTTTTAAGCTCCTTTCATTATTGAATGCCTTTCACTATTTTGGTCTCCGGCTGGAGAACTTATTGTACTTTTTGAGTATTGGAAAATCGTATTAAATGTGCAGCTTTTCATTTTTATTTATTTCTCAGTTCTTTCAATTGTAATTCAACTTTGTGTAAAATTTGCTCCATTTATTTGTAAAAATTCATAGTTTCATTGACGCTGAACTGATTTTTTGTTTCTTAGGGATTCCATTTTTGTTAACTGTTATTAAAATTCTCAAAATTATTTTAACTGGATTAAATTAATTAGTTATAAGTATAAGAATGCTTTTTTGACGTAGAGGGTGAAGATTTTTCATTTCATTTATGGCACGTTGAAAATAACACATACTTTTTATACCTAAAATATCCCATAAAGTTTTCCATCATTTTTTGTCCAAATAAAAAGAGCAAATGAACCGGAAGGTGTTTTGACCCGATTGCGACACAAAGATGTTTATCTTGTTGCAACCGGGACTCAAGGGACGTATCGAGAGAGAGAGAGAGAGAGAGAGAAGGAGACAGAGACTGACAGAAAGAGAGAGAGAGAGAGAGGATCATGGTTGTGTGTGCGTCTCGGGTCCTCTGGTGTTCTGTACTGAAAACTCGTTTGAATCTCGGGGATATGTAATATAGAACGGGCTTTCTCCATTTATGTGCATGCGTGCATATATGAAAAGCCAAGAACAGCCAATGGCCAGGTGTCAAATAAAGTTTATTGCAAACCTAACGGAGCTACCGAGCGATGCAGTCTATTTTATCGTACGAGTGTGAATATGAAACTTCATTTGTTGCCTTTATATAAATAAATATACCTCCACATAAATGTTTTTTTTTTTTACATCGTTATCCACATAAATAAGATGATTTTTTTGTCTTTTGGAAAGTTTGTCCTGGTATTCGTATCGGTTCCATACAAATTTTGAAATAAATGCTTTTTTTTTGTTACCACAATATGATGAACAATTCGGTATGAATTTTCTGTTATTATTCAGAGTAAACGTACGTGACGTTTAATTTTGGGCAAAATTTTAGTAACGATTTGAAGGGGTAGCTTAGACTCTCGCTCCTAAATCGTTTGAAAAGTGAGGGAAATTAAAACAGTATTAATTTTAGAGAAAACATTCAAAAACTTGAAATCTTTATCCTTATAAACCACAAATTTCACAAAATTTTGCACAATATAATGTCGTACAAAATCTTTTAATTATGACAATGTCACTTGAAAATATGAATGGGAAAAATCGGAATAAAAATACCATGAAAAAGTTTTTTGCACTAGTTACACGCGTTGCCTTTCCAGTGAACAGTTTTTAAGTCCCTAGATATAGAGTAGGAAATTTTTATACCGAAACATGAATCGAAGTGGAAGTTATTTTTTTCTTGCACCATAATATTTTATGGTAATAATAAAAGCGTGTAAATGGATTACGTAATTCGATAAATAACGTGGGCAAAATAGCGAGCAAAGAAGGAGGCTATCTCGTAGTAACCGTTTTTTCCATCATTCGTATGTGTCTACAACTATTTCGCGTCTGTTATCACATTTCCTATCACATCTCCTTTCATTTCATTTTACATTATTTTTTATCTGGCAAAAGATCGAAGATTTTTTTTTGTCATCCACTATATACAAAGTTTAACGATCAAACAAGTACATAATTACAACATTCAATTAGCCATATACACGCGAATGAATCGGACGTGAGTTTAAATTTTGCTCAATCTTCCTTCAATCAAAAAGTGCACATAAATAGTGTACATTCACGTAGCCCGTGACCGTTCCCAAGTGTTTTTCAAATCGTATTTCGTATCGAAGTACCAGTCGTTGAAATTTTATTGAAAAATAAAATATGTGAAATTGGGGGAGATTAAAAGTAAATATGAAAAAAAAAAGAAAACGTAAACAAAAAAAAAGAATATCGAAAACCAGTCAAGTGCGACCCAACCATATCCGAAATGTAACGGAACCTGCTGCTCCATCCTGTTTGAAAGCAACTATACCTGCATATAATTTGTCGCATACGTATTTATTATATGATGGGTTTTGCATCGTCTACATAGATATCTCGTTATCGACTCGTCGATGCTAAGGAAACATATAGTATTAGCCTCGACTGACTAGAGCAAGTCTCCTAGACAGCAGCATCACGTCTTTCATTTTCCTAACTCGTTTCAATATCTTTCATATCTATATGTATGTTTAATCTGAGACCTACATCTATATATATATCTATATATATGTATAAATTGAGTTTGAGACTCCTCTCCATATATAGTCCGTGCGTTTATCACCGTCAGAGCTTAGAATTTTATTTGAAATTAGTAAAAACTTCATCTACATAAGAAGTCAATTTAATATCATTGAAAGTAATTGTAATGACGTCGTCATCATCTTGAACTTAATTCCTGTGTTCCGTTCTATCATAGATTTAATTCTCTTATAAATATATATATAGATATTTATGTCTATACGTACACTTGAGCGTTGTTTAAAAGCAGAGATTGTAATATCGACTGAGCTTTCTCCATTTATGGTCCCGTCGCGTGGACGATAGACAGCGCTCAAGAGCCATGATAAATGCTCGATCTAATGATCGATCAACAAAACTTTAATATCGCATTAACGTGAAATATCTTTATGGCGGTATTTTTTATCCAATGTCCTGTAGATTATTGATTATTTACGATTTTTCTTTTTATTTGAGTTCGTCTATTTGCTGGATTGTTTTTTTAATTCCTCGACAATCGTTTATCGTTATCGTGTCAAAATATTGTTGAAAACGAACAGAATCTACATAGTTTATAATATTTGGAGATGAAAGAATCTGATTGTAAATCGGAATTGAATTAAATTGGTAAACAGATGAAACAAGTTTTTCA
Organism: Campoletis raptor; assembly: GCA_948107755.1. Classification (NCBI taxonomy): domain Eukaryota; kingdom Metazoa; phylum Arthropoda; class Insecta; order Hymenoptera; family Ichneumonidae; genus Campoletis; species Campoletis raptor. Next base: position 14,452,661 of record OX403623.1, read on the forward strand.
TATTAAAAGAAAAAAAAACGATTGAAAAGTATATTATTCAAAAACCCTTTCGACTTGCTTCGAGGGAGTTTAAAAAAAAAATGTTCAAATAGGAGAAAGTGTTATAGGGAAATTTTAAACGTCACTTTTTTTTCATCGTTTTCTCAAATTTTTTTTCACCTTAAAAATAATAAATCCTATTAAAGCAGGCAAGTAAGTTTTGAAGAGATTTCATTGAAGATTAAAATAAATCGTAAAATACGAATAATAGGAGAAAAATATTTTCGTCAAGATGTAAAAACGTGGAACATATTTCCGGGAGGTCTTCTCGGTGTTCGAGCCCATTACGTTACTGTCAATTACCCTTAACTCTAGACTATAGATGTATATAAATATATACCTGTGCGTACATATATCTACGATCGGTCAGAATTTATGTCGATACGGGACGGAAACCCGGATCGAATTTCAACGACGCGTGGCCGGCTTCAGTTACGAAAAGCTTTTTTTTTCTTCTTCTTTTAAGGTGAAACAACGTAAAAGACATAGGTTAAGATATAGGAAAGAGGCACGTGCGAGAGACACGTTTCCCTTTATGCTCAAAGTGAGTAAAAAAAAAGAGAGAAAAAATAACTCAAGATATGTCAAGTCTGAAGATTCGGGATGAAAGATATTATTTCCTTTCTACGATTTCCCATCTGTGGGACAGTATATGCGGGGGCGTCGAGCACACCGATTCAGACGATTAGGATGATTACAAGGTGTGAATGAAATCTATATTCGTTCCTTGGTTAAAAAAAAAAAAAAAAACAACAACAACAAAAAAACAATAAGAAAAATGAATACTGATGAAATATGAGATATTACAATGGAAACGGAAAAGAACGTTATTAATCATTGTGAAAGAAAAATCAAATTGACGAAACATATGTTATCATTGAATAAAATTACAAATAATTTTATTCTACGAGCTGTCATTCATTGACGATATATATATTTTTTTCAATATAAATAAAACATTAAACACACATTCGAAATTGTATGTTGAACAACAAGAAAGGCAAGACAGAGAAAGGGAGGGAGAGAGAAAACAGGGAAAGGGTCTCGGAGAGGAGAAAAAATGAGAAATAACGAGACGAAATCGAGAGACGGAGACAGACGTATTGCAAGCATGACAGAGGTACGGAACTACCTTTATACGTGTATGTGTGTGTGCCTGCGTGTGATCCTCAAACATGCAAACCATAAATGCATACAATATTAATATATATATGTATATATAGAAAGAGAGAAAGAAATGCTCGCGCCAGGCGTTGAGAGAATGCATATGAAAACCGTGGGTGAGGCAGGAGACGCAGGGTCCATAAGAACGAGACGGAGTGAGAGACGATAGGTGTATGTATGTGCGGCGCCCCCTTCTCACGTAGCTAAGCGCGAAGTGGGTAAAAAGAGGAGACGCGTGTCGTGAAACAGAGAGAAAGATAGAAAAAAAAGGAGGAGAAATATAGGCAGAAAGAAGGGGAAAGAGGGATAGAGAGGGGGAGAGAGTGAAAGAGAAGGAAAGAAATGGCAAACTTGGACCAAGAAACGAATGGGCTAAGAAAAAGACGAGAATGCAGAAGGCGACGGTTAGAAGAAGGAACTCAAGATAATGTGAAAGACAGCGAAGCTGGACCAAAAGAGCGTTGAGTAGTGGGGACGAAAGAATAAGAGTGAAAAGGAATAACGAGAAAGAAGTGGAAAAAAGAGAAACAATGTTGAAAAGAGGGATGCTGAGTGTATGAGAGAGCAAATGCGAAATGTTTTTGCTATAGAGAGAGAGCGAGACAGCTGTGAAGTTGGTCAGAGAAGCGAGGAGGTGAGAAAGGGGAAAGATAGAGGGAAAGAGGCACAGCACAATCGGTAAGTGGAGAGAGAATGGACCGAGGAGGGAGTCGAGAGTCCGAGGGAAGAAGGCGAAGTGCAGAGGAGTCGCATCTCGGCTTGGGACCTATTTATAGACATGCTCTCACAGCCTCACTCCTACCCACTTCTTGCACTGTCTCCTACATATAGGTACACAAATATTATATATATTTATATATGTCTGCATAGGTATACGCATACGTCTAACTATAGTTACATCTATACTTTGTATGTGGATGCAAGGTGACCAAAAGTCTTGCTTCACGATCACCCTCATTTTATACCTTGTTTACAGTTTTTTTTTCTTTTTTTACTCTTCTACTTCTCTGTCTCCTTCTTTCTTCCTTCCGATTTTTAAATCTTATTCTTTTAAATTTATTATCCTTTCCCTACTCTCAGTTGCTTATCCGGTTGCAATAAATCAATCAGCCCAGCAGTCGGAGATAAATAATTCAAGAGATTGCTCCATATTTTTGGATAAATCTTTCATAAATCTATTTTTATTGACGAAATTCTTTCAAAGTCATTGTGATAAGCGTAAAGGATTAATATTTAGAAAATATTCGAATGATTCTAACAATTAAAAAATTTCAGAATCTTTTTTTTATCCAATAAAATAAGTAATTAACCAATTTAAGATTCGGCGATAATTGGGGCTCGTTTATAAAATGGACAATTTGGTGTGACCGTTGTACAAAAGCACATTCAAGAGTTCGTCTGAAGGGTGATCGAGATCAGTCGTTGGGATCGAATGAAATTGAATTTGACTCAATTGGCGCTCTCGTATAGAGGCGCACACATTACATGGATGGGTCACCCCGTCGCGACCCCAACAGCAAAGTGGTACATGCTGGCGTGGAAATGAGCGAAGCATGATTTCCGGAGCCAGCTCATCTCTCGACGAGGTATACGATTGCCAAGGAGAAATGCGAGCATCGTTTAAATATATATATATATATATTTATAGACTTAAATAAATACTCATGTAAAAATTGAATGAAAAAAATCTATACAATGATTGAAAAAAAAAAAAAAATTGTAATCTCTTTGATAATTATTTTTTCAACAATAATAATGAGAATTTTCGTAATGAAGTGAGTTATTGAAATTTATAAAGCGAAGGTGATAAACAATAAATAGTTATAGAACAGACAGAACTTGAAAAGGATACAATTTTTTAATATAAAAATTCCTGTATCATGCTTTTTGGTAACTTGGGCCTTTCAAAGATTTCATTTGATGTAATTGTTTTTATAAGTCACTTTATTAAACATATGAATATTTACACATACCTTTTCATCCGAAGCGTCGCACGACGATCGATCAAAGATGATTAAAAAAAAAAAGTAAATATATATAAACGCAGAGGGGAAAAGGTAATAAAAGAAAAACAGCACAAGACTTCAATCTGCGAATCATTGTTAACTTGTATTTTTGTTAATAATTATCGTACGAACGCTCAATGTTGCGCCAGGCGAACAACGACCGAAAATACAGGTAGTTGGATTTTATGTGCGTAGCACTTGGAAAAATCACATGTATAATAATAATGTTACATATTCTCTTTATTTTGTATTTTATTTGTATTTTTTTATTTATTTTTTTCATTATTATTCATAGATTTTTCTTTCTTTAATTTATCTAGGCAATATAGAATAATATCATTTGTAAAAAAGTATCGACTCGAAGTAAATTGGGAATCGAGGAATCGTGACTTGGATTTTATATTTTATTTATTTTTATTTTTCTTTCTTTTTTTTTTTGCATTTCAGGGAGATCGGAGGGAAAGGGTTATTTTTCCCTAATTCGTGATTTGCACGCACACACACATTTTACGATAATCGCGAGCTATTTTTCTATCAACGTCTTTCTATGCTTCTCTTCTTTCTCTCTTGTATATATACGTAAAATTTTTTGTCCATGGCTCGGAAGCTTGGTAATAAAAATAATCAATCTATATGTATCAACAATATCGTAAATATATTCATATATATATATATATAATTTATATATATCTGCATTGAGCCACGCGAGTCAATTGTGTGTGCGTGCGTACACGTTTTATTTTTTTTCTTTTTTTTTCTGTTTTTTTTTGTTAATAAATAGAGAAACATATACATAATATTAATCGTCGAGAAATTTTATGTGTTTACACATATCTTAAAATACTATATAATGCATTTAATGTGAGATGAGGACGAAAGGCGAAGAGAGAAGATTTCTAAAAATGCTTCGGGTGAACAGTATTGGGAGAAAGCATTTTGCTTTGTTTTTTTTCTTTTTTACCATTTCTGAGCGATCGGTTAAACAATTTTTTTTTTCTTTTCTTTTTTTCTTATAATACCTATATATGCATATAATACGGATGTGTTCGTGGTGTGTATGTGTGTGTATACGTGTTTTATATACATATGTACAATAGAAGAAATGTTTTTTTTTTCCATTCAACAACAATTAATCACTATCAATATAATTACACTTTAGTGACCTCTTTTTTTTGTTTTCCTTTCGTTTTTTTTTGTTTTTCATTCTCGGAAAGGCGATTTTTCGGGCGGTGCGCGTTTCGTATGTGTCGTGTGATCAATTTCCAAGGAATACTGCGGCGCGTCAGATGGGAAAAATGTCATCGGGTTTTAGCGTGTCCGGAGCACGAGGGAAAACGGGTGAGTTCGTTATTTAGTTTTTTATTATTTTTTTCTTTCTAGAACTCTTGAATTTTTTCACGGGTGTACGGAACGTATAATTATTACACGATCACCCGTACGAAAGACTTTGGGTGGCAAAACGCTCGAGTTTGAACAAATTTTTACTGAACACGTCGATAAACGCCCATTTTTTAGTCGATTGTGTATTGCAAAATTGATGAATCGCTCGATTATCAAAGCTTCACTTTTTTTCTTGTATCGAAACTCACTCGCGATACATATTCTTTTAATTCATAAATATATCAATATTTATTTACAACAAACGCTCAAGATAAACTCTCGAAATTTTCCATTTAAATGTCAAAGGGTTTTTCTTGTTTTGTTTGGTTTTTTTTGTCACCCTTCCCTTTTACAATCGAAATTTATTTCGTAACTCCGATAAAAGAGGAATCACGAAATACGTTAATTAGCTAGTATGACACCTGTGACGAAGAAAACGAACATTTTTGGCGGAACTGTAAGTGTTTTTTGTTTGTTTTGTTCTTTATATACATATTCCGAGATCGTGTTGAAGACAAAGAAAATAACACGTGGTGACAGACGACTTAAACTCTCGGCGTCGAATCGAACTTGAATCTCGATATTTGTTTTCTTTTTTGTTTAATATTCTTATTTAAGAGATTTCGAAAAAAATAATGAAAAAATGTAATGTTCCGTTGAACGAATAAGATTCGTGACAAAATCACCAATAAGACGTTTTTGTACAAGGCAGATCGAGATAAAAAACAAATAATAAAAAATAATAACTTGCAAAGAACTAATCACAGTGACGCTTTTTCATTCAAAAACATTTCGTTTTGGAGCTGGAAATTTTTCGATATTCCTCCAAATTTATGATTTCAAAAGACAATCTCGATCGCATTGCGATGCTCTATATATATATCCTTCGACGAAAGGTCTTTTTTCTGTTTTATTTTTTCTTTGTTTTATCTCTATAAATAATTCCACGAGTCAAGAACGTTTTCCTAGCCTAATAATCGAGTCTAGTCATTCGCGCCATACATGAACGCCATGTAAGAAGTACCTTAAGATTTACATTTGAGAAGGAGGGCATTTTAAAATTTGAATACTTTACACAAATGCAGTTCTGCAATCACAACATCATAATTGGATAAACCAAAGATTATAATCTTTGATTAATCGTGTTTACTTTGTTTGGTCCAACGAAAATGAAAAATACAACAAACATGTTTGATCCTCGAATCAATGGAACGATTTAGAGAATTCAAATAACTCGGAGTGGCTTTGAATCGAGCAGAAAAACGAGTCTGCATGGACCTTTGCATAAAAAATCCGAAACGTTATTCTAACGAAGCCATGGACAGTTGTATAATTTTTTTTTCTTTTTTTTAACCCAATAAAAAAGATCTGTTTCTCAATAAAGTAAATGTGTTTTGCTTTTTTTTTTTTTTTTACAATGTCCTTGAAAGCTTGAGAATTTATTTGAGAAAAATTCATCGGCTCAAGAACTTTCGTAGACACTGTAAAAAATCTACGAAACGAAAGGATAGATGATTTTTTTTTCTGCCCAGCTGTCCTTGATCTCAGCGTAATTTTGTTAGAGCAACGTTACCAATTTACATGCCACAAAATATAACGTGATTTTTTCTTATGACCATAAGAAAAAAACAAAAATAAAAAGAAATACCTAGTCTCGACGGGAGAATGACGGTTGATACACTTTGGAGGTATCGATTCGGTGCGAAAGCAGGCGTCGTGTTCTGCGCGTACAGGATTCCTTGGAAGTTCCATTCGGGACCGCGGAACGTAAGACATGACATGTTCGTGGCTCACGCAACTTGGCATCGATAGGATCACGATTCCAAGGGTGGTTTACGCGCCTGTTGGTACGATATGCCGCAAGAAATAGCCGTCATTCCTCCTCTCCTCCATCTCCTCTTTCCCTTGGTTGTCAGGTCACACATGAGCCGTTAATCCCTTGGCGTGGTATATGATTGAATAACGCTTTGAGCAGCGCCTTTTTTTCTCATTTTTTCTTCAATAAACTCTACGACGATATCTCCATGAGAAGCATTTAATGACTGTTTCATTCGTGAAGAACGATTGACTGGTGTGGTCACGTGACCGGGATGCCATTTTATTGTTTTTGTTCATAATTCGTCACACTTTCAGTCACGAAAAAGAACAACTAGAATATTGTTTTTAACATTAAAAAAAAAGAAAAGAATAAACGTCCTTGACCAGAATGTTCAACATTCCTTGATGATTCGCCACTTCTTTAAAAATCGATACTCTTTCCTCTTTCTCTCTCTCTCTCTTTCTCTCTTTCTCTTGTCTCCAGGTTGGCGAGACATTAAAATGTTTTTCAGAATATATCAGAGCATACCCTCGCGCATGCACCTTTGCGAATATTTACACACATATACATTTGCCGAAAATGGAACGTTTTTGTTGTTGTTATTTTTTTTATTATTTTTAAATATTTATTTTTGTTCATTCGTTTATGTCGTTCTACTGATTGCAAGGCGAAGAAGAGTGAGGCTGTGCGTGACTGCGTGAATTTGAATGCGTAGCCTCTCTCTTGAGCCTCTGTTTAAGATGTACCTTTGCGTGTCTCTTCTTTTCGTCGCTCCTCGCAAATTTACGGCCGCACTGATCACAGCAAAACGGCTTTTCGCCGGTGTGGGTACGCACGTGGGTCGTAAGATGATCGCTACGAGAGAACGATCTCATGCATATGCGACACTGAAAGGGCTTTTGGCCCGTATGAATTCTTATGTGTCTCGTGAGTTCGTCGCTCCGTGAGAATCTACGATCGCAACCGTCGACAGGACACGCGTAGGGACGTTCGTGTACGGGTGTTTTGCTAGGTCGGTTTGGATATTTTCGTGGTTTAACTGGTACTAACCTTAGAGGCAATGCGCTTTGTTGGTAAACTTGAGAGAGAATTTCATGGCCCTTTGACGTGCTAGGATTGTATTCCGCTAATTGAACTCCAGCTGAATTTTGAGCAGGTTGCTGTTGTTGTTGTTGTTGTTGCTGCTGTTGTTGTTGTTGTTGCTGTTGCTGAGGTTGTTGTTGTTGCTGATGTTGCACAGACGTTGCATACCCTGAGTTGGCGGTAGGTTCCTGTTTGAGGGTTGGTTCCTGATGATGATGATGACCGTGATGATGTGATAGAAGTCCCGGATCGTAACTATCTTCATGAGCAGACAACCAAGCCGAGGGTGTTGACGATGGAGTGTCATGATAGCCCGGCGGTGGTTGGGGGGGTTTTGATTCTACCTGAAGCAGTTCTACCGTCTCGCCAACGTAGGGTGTCGAGTGTAGGGAGGGATGAAGAAACGGTTGTGCGGTCAGGGTCAAGGTCGGAGAGGGTAGCGAACCCCAGAGCTCCTGACTCGCTGTCTGCTGTTGCTGTTGCTGCTGTTGCTGCTGCTGCTGCTGTTGCTGCTGCTGAGGGGTCTGAAGGGTATTGAGCGAAGTAGCTTGGGTACACGTGGTCGTAAAAACTCCACGATAGGTCAGGGTCGGAGCGGACGAAACTGGGGAACCTGTATGAGGTGCCGAATACAGTATAACACCTCCTTGTAAAACGTTACATCGTTCTACGTCTTCCTGAGTTTGATGCTGATTCCGCTGCGGACTTGACGAACCCGTTACTATAGGGCCCGAGGAATCCTGATTATCTTGATGATGATGCTGTTGTTGATGATGATGATGATCACGAGCAACCGATGTCACCGTGTCTTCATCCTCAACCGTTGCCTCTTCCAAGGAGAGATCCTCACCCGCCAGACTACCTGTAATCAGCCAATAGACCATCCTTGAGAATCTCAGACGCCAACGAATAGGGTCTTTTTCATCCTTCAGTATTTTATAATATGACTGTACCTATTGCAATGTTTTGCGTTCCTTTCTGTTTTTACTAGATATATAAATGCGCTTTGTATTCTCGAAGTAAATATACGCAAGTGCGAGATCATAGGTCAAACGGTTTTTATGTTTGCATTACGCGCGATTATGTGTGTTTGTCGCGTCGCTCTGTCTGACGACGCTCTATCTTTTAAAAAAATCAACCTCGGAAGTACTTCCTGCCCGGTGTGCTATTAGGCGAGTGCGCTGACACTCTGAGGGTTGTAGAAGATCAGCAAACTTGTGGAAAACGCGAGGGACCTCCTCAAACAGTGAAAGTAGGCAGGAAGAGACTGCGCGATATGAGAAACCTCTCTGGCCTTATCTACTCCGAGCTACACTGCACGAGTTCTCACTATCTCTCAGTCGTCTGTATCCTGCCGTCCGTCACTTCCTGTCTAAGATACATAGGCATCCGCGAGCTACCGATCTATATAAGCTTCGGCAACTCCGAAGTTCCGATTGGAAAAAATTAAAAGACTTTTACTAATTTTAATAAAATCTTTTTTTCTTTACTTATTAACTTAAAGCTGTTTAAAGCTGAGCATCAAACTTATTCCATTTTGGTAGTATTAAAATATCCTGCGATTTTCACAAGATCCCCATCAATATATAAGCATTCTCGTTTCTTTACCATGTTGTGTAATTTCTATCAAGGCATAAGAGCAGCAACATCGCTTCTATGTTAATGAATCCAATAAAATGTAGTAACAAACAGGGTTATTCAAAATTAGAGTAGTTTTTGAATCAGCTAGGATAGTTTGAGTAAGAATCTACATAGTGGTGACAAAAGCAAAAGTTTGTTTGAAGATTGAAGTCATTGAATTGGAAGGAAAATATAACAAAACCTACGAAGCAGAAGTACTCAAGTAATTGATGCCCTACAATTTTGACAAAGGTTATGTGGGTGGTGTCTACAAAAAGAAGCGGCTGGGAAGATTCTCAAAAACGAGTCGGATGAAATTATATTGAGAGATGCGAAGAGGGTTGTGGGTAAAATTAGAAGGTGAATTTTTAAATGGATACAGCTGAAAATGAGAGTGAAGGTTAGTGGAGGTCGAGTGGTTGGGGTGGAAAAACAAGGCAGAAGCAACGAAGCAGAGAGCATTGAATGTGCGGATAGCGTGCAGGGATGGTCGGCAGATAGTCGAGGGGGTCGAAAAGTGGAGTTGCCGGGTGAACTTGGTGGAAAGCATGAATGAAACGTTCGGAGGGTGGGTGGGAGTTGGCGAGGTGCCGGCTACGTCAGCAAGAAATGTGAGAGAGGAGGAGAGGGAGGTGGAAAGGGAGGGTAGGGGAAGAAGTGAGAAGAAGAGGGGGAGGAACGAAAACACGAAAGAGGGATGTTGTACATGCGATGGTTGGTTTAGGAGGTTGGCGAGAACCGGTGGTACGTCAAGGGGCCAAGCAGTGAAGGGCAAGAGAGGACTCCTGAATGTCGGGGTCGTGGAGTATTGATCCAACCGGCTGGCAGTCGAGGTTCAATATTGGCCGTTTTCGCGGGCGTCTTGTACTACGTCACTGGCGCCTCGTGGCCGCACTCAAGCCGCACACGCTGTTTCTATCAGCCGCCAACCAACACCAGCAGCCAGGCCTCGACTTTGACTTTGAAATCGACCATCGCTACCACCGGAGCTCCGGGGTTGTCGGTTCAGAGAAAACGGGAGAGGGAGCCATCTCGTTCCACGAATCGATGTGATCCAAGGACCAAGCTCTATTTCTCGCTTCCTCGCTCTCCCTCTTTACATTGAATATTTCACCTTCAATTCTTTACTCCATTATTTACGGGCTGCGTATAATAATTTAAACAAAATGAGGGTTGAACTCTAAAAATAGTGTTAAGAGTAAGCATTTATTTTGCCCACCGATTTATTTTCAAATCAACTTGCCTGAATGACTATTCATATTAAATAAAAACATGTCGCGTTTTGAAACCCCCAAAAAGAAATGATAAACCCTACTAATCTCATGTATCTCGCAGTACGTTTTTGAAAAAGAGAAACCGAAGAATGAATTTTGAGAATTCATCAGAACAGCAGAATATCAGGAAACATAGGAGTTCGCCACGGACTTGATGCAGCAACACTATCACCCAAGGAGCTTTATACCAAAATGTTCGACAATATTCAGTCAGTAAAAAATCAACGGATCAATAATATAACGGGTCGAGATTTTATTTCAACGGGTAGAATATATTTTTCGAAAAAAAAAACAGCGCATCAAGGTTCTAAACAGTTTAAATATACAATGATCTGGAATACGCGAAAAAAAAATCGTTGAATTGAGCTGATTCGTGTATTAAATACGGTCATTAAATTTTTACCAATTCTCATCTTTTATTAGTGAGCCTCAAGATAAATATGAAGCAAGAGACGAGTCGAAAGACATAGAGACGGAGCGATAGATTATTATTACATATTTTCATTGAAAAACACTAGTCGTTTTGTACCCCCAATGACGTATCACCAAAGCCAATGTGCAGTTACGAAATATGACGCGTATATCTCAAGTGTAAGTTTTTTTTTTCAATGTGCTCTTAAAAGGATAGTACACGGTATGGTAGATGCGAGAAAAAGAGAGACAGAGAAAGACAGAGAGAATGAGAGAAAGGTTGAAGAGTGCTATTTGCGTAGGTGGAAGGCAGGTTATTAGGTAGGTTTAAATTTATGAATGGATTATCGAGAAAGAAGCGTGAAGAGGCATGAGGAAGGAGAGAGGCGAGTAAGAGGAAGGATAAGGCGAGAGTGTCACGTTCGACAATGATTTGGGGGATTATCTCTTGGTGTACCTGAGATTGGTGGTGGTTCAACGAGGGCCGAGGGTCCAAAGAAGGATGGTAGATCGCTGCTGGTTGTAACAGGCGTATTGAGATCACCGGGTTTGTCCTTTTCCCCGTTATCACGACTGAGTTCGTCCCGACAATTTCCATTACACTCGTCATCATCATCGACGTTTCTTTGTTGAAGGACTTGATCATGATGAAGCAAATGGCGTTTGTCGCAGCCATTGGCGGATTCATTAGGCGATGCAGGACGATCTTGATGTCGATGATGCCGTAAATGATCGTCCGTAATATTATTGTTATTACTACTGCTGTTGTTGTTGTTATTGTTGTGGTGATGGTGATGGTGTCTTGAATGAAGATCCGGTGAATTGGAGGCAACAGGATGAAGGGGCGGACAACTCGACAGCGTTAAACTCGGTACAGTTTTGATGCTGTTTGTGTTGATGGATGTTGCAATAGTCGGTGATGTACCACGAGCCCCAACTCCCAATCCAACTCCAACGCCGCCACTACCACTACCACCAATGTTACCCGAGGTCGAACTCGGCGATGTGTTGTAAGCCAGGCACGCGTCAAAACTCAGCTGTACAGTTTGTAGATTGAAGGTGGCATGATGGTGGTGATGATGGTGATGATGATGATGTCCTGGCGGTGGTGACGAAAGTAGAAAGGGACTTGCAGCCGCGTGATGCTGCGTGCCCACTACCTCCATACCGTCCATCGTCATCCTCTGCAGTAAATCTGTATCGTTTGTTATAACCGTTCTCGACAACGATACTATCGGTTCCGACGATGATGTTGTACCAACCCTTGATGTACCATGTACACTTCGACCGTCGTTTGTTGACGTTATTCCCTCGAGGTCGCACTGCGTCTCCTCGCCTATGGTCGTATCGTTCAACGCAATTATTATTGTTGTTAAATAACTGACTTTTTTGTGTTTATTCTTGTTCAACTCTTTTATTATTGCTATTCAACGCGAGAATGTTATCGATAAGTTAGTCATTCATACGAAAATGTGAATAAATTTTTTTTTTTTTTAATATTCTTCATGTGTTTTCATATGTTTACTGTCTGTATGTCTCTTTAGTTTTTCTCTCTCTCTCTCTTCTTCACTCTATTTCTGATTTGCCCAACTAATGTCTTCCACTGAGTAACAAACGTCACCGGTCACGAGTGAATATCAGAATAAAATCAGAATTCCTCAAGGGAACTGTGCTTCCAATAAGAATTAGCTCGCAGTGTTTTATTCGACGGGTTCGAGATTAGCGTCAACCTTTCTGACGTTCCTTATACGTTGTTAACTAATTTTTTGTTAACAAACGTGTAACTTCAACGTCTCGTATAAGATAACATTGTAACAATTAATAATTTATTTATATTTGCACAGTTTTTTTTTATATCACGGTATTGTGATGTGTCAGTTTACAGCTTAAGCACCAAGTAAACACACACACGCAACACACTAACCACGAGAGGTAGTTGAGCCAATCTTTAATTTTATTTTTATTAAATTCTTCCTCCAACAAAATTTATATATTGTGTGCCTCTCTGGATTTTTTGCACTCCTGCTCGTTTGGTCTCTCTTGTATATGGTTCCCGCGTTCGGTCACATACAACAGGAGATTGTATAGCACATGTACCTATCTATATTTACAATATACATAAATACACGTATATATGCATATTTTTTTTAAATATATAGATTTCTCCTTCTCGATTTTAGTGAGAAAAAAAGAAGATGCGTGGGTTCTTGCAGGATGGCAAATCCTTGCTTGCAACGCGCGCGCGAAAACCCTGTCTCGTTCACTTCTTCACTCTCTGTCTCTCTTTTTCTCTCTCGCCCTCTAACAACAGTCTTTTCCCGCGTGCAGAAACTTGGAAGAGTCTGTAATACTGCGGAGCCACGGACACAGACCTGTGCACTTTAACGTGTACGTGTAAATACACATTAATATAAATATACAACTGTGTATATGTGTGCAATGTATGCACGCGTGTTTGGCCGTGCGCCCCCGTTCACTTATGCACGTATATGAAAACGTATATGTTTATATCTATATGTATGTTATTCCCGCGCGCGCGAACTGTTCTATATTGCCGTGGGTGTATTATGCCGCGACTCTCAGTGGTTCAAACCACGCACGGCCAACGCACGTTCGCGCGCCCGTGGGTGACGCGTGTATATTATTTATATATATGTATACATTCACAATATATACATATATATTGACCAAGTATGGTTGTGTATCCCGCTGGCTGGTAGCGGTGGCCGTGTGCTTTCTGGTGGCGCACCATGGACCAGGATGTAAAGGACGCGCGATGCGTGGGGGTCGCGCACGAACTGAGCGGAGCCGCGGCGCGCCCCGTAGTTTTATGAATGGACCGCGGAGACTGTCCCATATTTGGAAGCGTCGAGAGGCGCTCGGCCAATCCCCGCTCTCTGACTCTACCTCGCAACTTCTTGACACCCCCTCTTGCCCTCCTTGTCCATCTCCCTCCGATGCTCCCTCCTCCGAAGTCAGTCCCCTCCCAACCCCGCTGCTTGTCGCGTGCGCTCGCGCTCTTTCTCTCTCCCTCTCTCTCTCTCTCTCCCTTCCTCTCTCACGCTCTCACAACTTGTCTTTCTTTCTCTTTCAATCTCCCACCCCTACTCTATGTGTTCACCCTCTCCTCCCGGCTTTGAAACTCGTGTTGACTCGACGTGTACGCGCTCTCGTCTGTTGTCTCTCGAACCCTGGCCCCCACATCGCCGGCCGGCCGGCCGGCCGCCACGTGTCCCCTTTCCCCCTTGCTGCCCCCGGGACGCGACGCCGTCATCCCCCACTTTCCACCCAGTTCCTATAGCGCGCGAGTCGCTCTTGCCGCCGCCGCCGTCGTCGTCGTTGTTGCCGCCGCCGCAACTACCACCACCGCTCAAATTCTTTCTCTCTCTCGTTCTCTATCTCTTTCTCACTCTCTCGCCGCCACTGCCTTGAACATGGTCGTACTTGCCCGGCGCGGTTCCTCTTTCTCCCGCTTACCCCTCTTGTCACTGGTTCGCCAGTGACGTAGCATCCCCTCTTTCCCTCCTCCTCCCTTTCCGCATGTCCCACCGACCCCCTGTGACGTAGGAGCGTGGCGCGCGCCCAACCTCTCCCACACGCGCGGTAGCAAAACTGACGCGATCCACTCTCCCCGCCTCCCCCGTCTATGCCCTTCGCTGCTTCTACCGTGCGGTTCCGATCGGTCGACGGGTTTATGAGAGAAATAGACAGAAGCACAGAGAGAACTAGGAATACAGAAAGATCGATGAATATATACGTATATATTCCTTTTTTCTTCCTTCTCTATTTTTTTATATCTATATGTATATTAAAGCTATTGGGACGAAGCGTCGACGTTGACGACATAGACGTGGGCTATCTTGCATCTATAACTTCAGTTGTGAAAGACATATTATGTGTGCGTATGTAGATGCCAGATAAAGAGAGAGAAAGAAAGAGAGGAATTGCCGATAGAGTGAAAGAGCAAAAACGAGGAAGGGAGAAAAAAGTTTGTACACAAAAGTTTATCGCGTATATATATATTTTTATATTTCTGTATATAAACATATATACATGTAAGTGTGTATGGGAAGCAAAAGATTCAGAGAAGCCTCGTGTGCCAAGCCAAATCGTACAGCACTTGTACTTGCTTGCGTATGCAATACGTATTACGATACGTCCCTGTACCAGACTTTACGGTATTCTTTCATTTTGACATGTTTATCTATGGTGATTCTTGTCTCCGGAAAACTGAAGGAGAAAAAAAACGTTTGAACGTAGATTCTTTAATCGTAAATTTAGTAATTACGTGTTAAAGCGCACGAGCAAGTTTTCGAACTGGTAATTAGACTTTTATGACTTTTCTTCCGCTGCGCTTTTTCTCAAGGCTCGATTGAAACGTCATAAATAAAAGACATGTGTACTGTTTTCTGTCGGGAAATCCAAAAGGTTTGGGAACAACAGATTTTGTACAGAAATTAATGGCACAAACATTTTTATAATACCCTTGTCCATATATATGATTTTATTTATTTATTATTTAACATGCACAAGATTTAGATAAAACACGAAATATATATATGTGCGGTTTTAAGTATAGGCCTCGAGGATTTTTATGGGGGACCCGCCCCAGAATCCTAATAATATCTTTCTTATCTTAGATTTTGACATTCTAGTGGATTCGTATAACGCTCGCGAGAATCCGTTTCACGCTCAACCCAAACTCGTGTGTTAGCGAAGAGCGCGTGGTTCCCAAAATAGAATAAAATTCGCGTATTACGAGTGAAGGAGTATTTCTCGTGGACGCAGGTGAATTTTCCCAGAGATTCATATTAGAGTCCAACAATTAGAGAGAAACGATCGCGGGAGCTGTGTAGAAAATATATTAAATGAAATAATAAATCACGACCCTGTATAATAATGTCAATTAATTATTGCCCTTGATTATACGAATACGAACTTTTTTTTTTGAGTATCTTACGATTAATGAAATTTAGAGTAAAGAAAAAATGATTCCGCTTCGAAGTAAAAACAAAAAAAATGTATTATTGTTCGAGAAAACTTTCAAATTATTTGTTATTTAGTTTCTATAATTGCAAATATATTACGGAACAAAAGTTTCATAATAAAACAACAAGAGACTCGGTGACTCATGAATATTTGGAATCTTGCCAACTTTCACCCCAAATTGACCGCTATTGAGAAATATTCATTGGATGGAGATCCCTCGGATTTGCAGTAGACGATATTCGTCGTATTCGTTACTCGGAAATAATAATTCATAATGTAAATGAGTCGTGTGATAAATATGTTTTAGTTAAAAATTTAATGATTTTTGTGGCTAAATGAATAATAATTTGAACTAAACGATTTGTAACTGTACTTCACTCCCACGTCCAATTAATGATACGGTACGAAACATTGGAGCTTTGTTAATTATTTGCACGCTGCGTGTTATTGTATACGATACTTCCGCTTATTGGGCTGTGCGATACCGCCCACGAAACTAGCAACTAACTTTATTTTGTCTCGAGTTCTCTGGGTTATTCAGCAAAGATGTTGTCGCTGAGAACGATGATACCCTCGAAATATGTTTCTATTTTCAGACTCTCTCCACGTATTGTGATCTCGTGAAAGATCTTCCAAATGTCAAACACGAGAAGAACAGGAAATTTTTATCTAGTCGTTTTGTAATAATTCGCGATATTTTTAAATATTTAAAATCAAACAAACTCAACGAGACGAAAGACGAAAGACACCGTCGACTTGTATACAGTACTGGAAAAAAAAAAATTCGAACCGGCTAGTAAATGAACAAATTTATTTCAATATTTTTTTAATAGAGTCCTCTTTTTTTTATCGAGTTTTATTTGTTATCACAACGAGGATAAAAAAAACAACATATTAATCGATAAGAAAAAATTGAATAGATATCCGCACAGTCCAGTAGTGAGGCATAAAATTTCTTTTATAATTGTTCGGATGCAGTGATTGGGTGTGAAGTTTAATTAAAATGGTATTAAATGATGAAGGCGGTCAGAGCGATTAAATGAAAAGGTTTGAAATAATAGGGCGGATTATGGAAAGAGGCGGGTTGAATACGAGGAGCTCGTTGACCAGCATGGCAACCACCTGACGCCCTATTTGGGATCACGCAACCACGACGAGAGAGCCGGATTCACAGGCAACCGAATGAGCGGGCACGAGGAACGCGTCGGTGGGTATACACAAGTGACGGCATTCGACACGCTCGTGGCACGCGCTCGGTCCACGTCTCCTCCGCTCTGGCTTGCTCTCCCAATCTTTCGAGAGAGCTGCCGTGTTGCGGTGCGCCACTTATTCATCCAAAGCCCGTACGAGGCAAAGAGCTCCAAAGATGAAAAGAAAAAAAGCACTTCTAACGTGTGGAGCAATTTTTCCTTTTTTTTCTTTCTTTCTTCTTCTTCTTCTTCTTCGATCTCTTTCTCTTTTTGTTTCTTTCCTCTTAAATCCTCTTCATTCATTCAATAGTTTCTTCTCATATACGTGATTTCTAAAGCGTTAACGCTTTGCCTTAAGCGTCGTATGTCGACTCGCCTGCGATATCCACTTTCGGATTTCCACTGACAGTATTTACCATTTTTACATTCGTACAATAGCCATGAAAGATTTTGGAATACCTTCAGGCCATCCAAAGATTTATGAGCTTCATTTCAATTTGAAATCCAAACCGAATGTTTTACAGGACTGAGCTTTTGTTACGAAACTCAATGTAAGGAAATGGTGTATTTGCAATCACACGCATGTATATTTCACGTTGACGCTTTAATCTTTCAGACCAAATTTTCGTCATGAGATATATTTATTTCGCATATACTTTTTTTTTCGCATATTTTTCAAAAACATTGTGTATCGAATTTTCAAATGCGACTATAAACTTTCCTGTCATTCAAGACGCTTTTGCTCACTAATTTTTAGTCCACATGCATGTGTAATTTTTTTGGCTCATTAATTCTATGGAGTTTTGGTTATTAATGAATATTATTCTTTGAAATACAGAGGGTGAAACTTGCTTTGGAACAAGAGGAATTCGTAATAAAATTTTCCGGGTATTTCCCACGGGCTTCGAGCCAAAGAAACTAAACGAAAATTTGGACGCTTTATTTTCTATCTTTCGTAAGCGAGACAAAAATTCTCTGTGACGAATAGAGTACCACTTCATAAGATCACACTCCAGCGATGACACAGTTATGAAGAAAAAGAAGAAGTGATTTGTCACATTAAGGTCCGAAAACGAACAGTAAAAGTACGTGCTTCGAGCGACCAATTTTTTTCGATGACTGTTATTTTTTTTTTTTTTTTTTTTTTTAAAGAACAAGCAGTTGTCCATCTTCAATTAGACCATTTCTGACACGACATTACTTTTCTTCAAAGGCAAACATACGTTCAAATATTTTTTCACTTACGAAATAGCTGACCACTGTGATCGTCACATAAGTGATTGGAAAAGAATTAATTTAATAGTCGTAAAGTAATGAACATTTGAATATTAATATTTGTCCTTATTTGACGTCAAGAAACATCCGTCAAATTTATCTTCACAAATTTTTACAAATAAGTAAAACTACTAAACATTTGGATTCTTATTAAGTGGAAAAGTCTCTTATTTTCTTGATCAACTACAATTTTTTTATTGACCTTTTTGTACGTCGTGGAGACGTGAACATACGATTAAGTCTATGGGAACATTAAACTCATAATTGTCTGTTTTTCGGTTCCGATTCAATTCATATTCCGTGGACCGTCACAGAAAATACTTGGAGGGCCACAGGAGGGTAAAATACATATTTTTTGATTGCTTCCAATTCAAGTGACAACTAGATGAGCATGTTTTTACGATTACAGTTTCCAGGCAGATTGAACATATATACATTTAAAATGAAGCGATGGACCAACTGCAGCAGTCTAAATTCTTTGGGAGTGTTTCCCTCGTTATACGTTGTGACACTGGCTCGTTGAGTTTTTTTTTTTTTTTTTTTTTGAGCGATCATTGGATGAGACGAAACTTTTTTTGTCTCTCATTTTTTGTATGCTTATGGGGACAAATACCAGTGTCGTTTGGCTGTAGTGCCGTAGTCTTTTTGACTCTTTGGTCGAAGCATAAGCTGTTTAGAATATCGTTTCTGTGGCTTTACCTCTCGTAATTTTATTCTCTATACGGATTTTATTCCTGGTCAGCATACGCGCGACACGCATCAACGCATATGCGGGTACACTATTTTTTTTTTCTTCCTTTCTCTCTCGCTGTTTGTATCGCATGCTCTCTTTCTTTGTATATATGCGTTATCGAGAATACCACCTATATTGGCTGTCCTCTTGGAAACTTTTACGAGATTTTGTTTATTGGAAAACCGCTTCATTCCCTTTACACGACTCCGAGATCCGCGCGCCTCCATAAAAGCGAACAACATCTTCGTGCTAACATTTTCCTTTTTTGTTTTTTTTTTTGCTTGTTTTTTTTTCGTCTTTTCTCGTATATTATTTCGAATCTTGCGGAGACTCGGGCTAAGAGTATCTCTAAGTTGGAACTGTAGCTTGGACTGAAAATCTTGGCTGGTTTTCTCTCGTAACAAGGTATACCTCGGTTGACTTGTTTGTTCTCGCAGCTCTCGCCGTTTGGACACTCCGTGCGATAGATGAGCAGCCAAGAGTATCTCGCTTGACTGGTTGGCCTCTCTTATGACCGTTCTTGTATGGCTGCTCCCGCTAACACGCGAAATCACCAGACAGCCGTCCTCGCGTTTGATTTTTTTATCTTATTTTTCTTCCTGTTTCCCATTTTATTCTTGTTTCTTTATTTCATTTTTTATTTCTCTTTTTTTTTAATTTATCGTTGACTTTTTTCTATTTTTTTAACCTGTTCTCACGAACTAGCGACGAATTTATCGAAAAATGTTATTCTACGCGTATTTTCGATTTATAGAAGTTTGAAGAGTTTTTCTTAAGTTAACTATAGCAACAATGCGATGCTTCATTGGATTTATTGAATGATGGATCAGTATCCTTGTACGTGTAATAAATTTTGCATTTTTATCCGCTTACTGGACCGATTTTTCTTCATTCGTCAGCGATAGAAATACGCAGCAATGAATCGAGTATCAATTATTCATTTTTGAATAATCAGAACTCTACGTTTGATGAGTTTCAACGTTTCAATCTGTCCAGCAAATATTCATGCTCTAATCCAACGAAAATTCATGTCTCATTGTTTATTACTAAGTTTCAAGCTCGAGGTAAGATTTGAGTAATTTGAAATTTGGAGCAAACCCAGAGCAGGATATTCACACGATCTGCCCTTCGAACAGTCGATCTATCAGTTCGCGCAATCGTAGACGAGAGCAGAAGCAACCAGAGATCAACATATCTGGTTTCCTACATTTGTCGTTGCGAGATAAAAACATTGGATGTAAAAGCACATTGAGAAAAGAGCCAAAGTTTGCAGCACTTCTCATCGTTTTGACTCAACGATATACTTATACTTTCCTGTTCTGTGTGAGCTTTGCAAAGTAAAAAGCTCGGGCGACCGTGTTGCGAGTTCTCCACGAGCATGGCACAACAAAATCTAAAATTAACGCGGCCTGCCGAGGTGGTGGGCGCGTACTATTCGCATCCCAAGTCGTCTCGATTTTGCGCGGGCGAGCAAAGTTATTTCGAGCCGCCACGCAACCACCTGAGCCAAGCATCCCCAAATACCACGATAAATCCATTAAACACATATATATTTTTTAAATAAAAACACATGTTGGTACATATATATGTACGTAAGGAATAATCAACACATATATATGGATATATCTTCGAGTATCGTGTCTCAGGCATTCTGACTCAGGTCGCTGTCTTCGAATCCTATTTTTTTGGCAGCCAACGAGTTTCGACTCTGGTATTACAGAACACACGATCTGACACGAAAAGTCATCGAGAAACGCGGGCATTGAGAAAACATCTCGAGACTATGTTCATCCTCAATGTATATATAGTTTGATTTTTTATTTCATTTTTACTGTTAGTCTTCGTCATGATCTCCCAGAATATATTTATATATGAAGAATCTTCAATTTTGCGGAAATCTTTATTATGCACGTTGAAATATTATTCAATGGATTACATTGGATCTTAATTGGATTTATTTATTGGGCGCATTGTTACGTTTTGGTTAGAACGATCGATACATTTGATATTTTCGTGGTTTATTGTATATTTTAAAAAAATCGTATTTATTGGTTTTTCTTTTCTCAATCCGATCGTATTTATTCACTTTTTGTATAAGGAAACTTTTAATGAAGTGACATTTATTTATTTATTGCTTCTTTAACACACGGACTTCGACATCGACTTTCAAACGCGGAAATAATTCGCGATGATTTCATTTTTACATTTCGGTTATAATATTCTTCTTATTTTTTAACGGAGACGCCATTTCAATCTCTTTATACTGAGCGGAAAGGAACATAAACATAAATATAAAAAAAAAGTCGTTAGTTCGCTCACGACTCTTCTGCACGCTATATATGATTGCGAAATCATCCGGTGACGATGATGAATCATTGACCGAACGTCTCTTCTACCGTTAGCGCCAACTTTTCAAGATCTGCCTAGCCTTATATGTATGTTTAATACGAATGAATATATTAATCGAAGAATTTTCGAATAATAAATACGTTTTCATGAAGATTCTTTTTTTTGCTTACTGTTCCTCGCTATTTATTAATTCACCGAAAAACAAACACAATTCTGACACATGAAAACAAGATCTTTTGAATGGTAGTAACTATTTTTTGTTTTTTTTTAACAAAAATGAGTGAATCATTCTTATGGAAAAGTTTTTCAAAAAATCATTGCCTATTTACGTTTAATGTAATGGTCTCGTCAAAGTCACATTCAAAAAACTGATTCTTCGATTCATTTTCGAAAATAGAGATATAATTTGAAGAATAATCTAATACTATTTGTCATTATATCGCATACGAATTAAAAATCGTATACAGTTTGAAAAAAGTTTAATATG
Source organism: Campoletis raptor (assembly GCA_948107755.1). Classification (NCBI taxonomy): domain Eukaryota; kingdom Metazoa; phylum Arthropoda; class Insecta; order Hymenoptera; family Ichneumonidae; genus Campoletis; species Campoletis raptor. The sequence continues at coordinate 14,474,480 of OX403623.1, forward strand.
ACGTTCAGAGTTCGAGAAATAAAAACCCTGTGCTCATATTCAATGCACAGAGCTTATACTTTATATCGCAGTATCTCCGAAATTAAACAATCAAAATTATTGATTTTTTTAGACAAACTTTCGTTTATCTTTCTCGGTAATTGAGAAAAAGTAATAAAAAATTCTTTAGAACACTTTCCAAGGTATTTCGTGAAATGGAAAAACGATTCTCGTATCAGTAAACATGACTTTTTATGTAGTGAAAAAAAATCCTCGTTAATTTTGATCAAGAATGCAACAAATATGATGAACGTTTATTATTCCATCGATTCAGCCTTCACTATTCCCGAAAAAAAAATTCCCATACTGTTCTCGATATGATATAGTTGTCAATGTTTCAAAAAAATTGTGTTGTTTTATTCACACAGTAATGTACAATACTAGCAAAAAACTGATCAAAACTCTGGCCCATGTCTTCAAATATATAAATAAAAGTGCAAATAATAATTCTTTGTTTCTAACTATATTGAATTATAAATTATAGTAATTGTTGAATGGATTAAAAATGATAAATAATAAATCCAACTTCGATCTATCTGATAGATATACATGGGCAATAAAAATATTTCTTGTTTTACAAGACACGGGTATTTGTCACTAATGATCGATGATATTATAATTGAATGTGAGGTGGTCGCTATTGATCATTATGGTTCTCGATAGACTTGAATTTATACAGATTTCTATACGATTTCAACGATTCGTGAGAGCTTGGAACTTGGAAATCACTCTACCGTATAGAAAACCAGCTGCTGTTCATTGCTTACACTACTCTTCCTCTCGGTATCTCTCCTTCTTTCTCTTTTCCTCTTACTTTTTCTCTTTGTATTGCCCTCTCTGTTTCTCTTTCTCTCGCGATGTCTGGTGGTTTCACGAGCGTGTGCCGAGGACGCTTTTTGCCTTTGCTATCAATGACTGAATCCAACGAGAGGCACGCGACCACCCGAGGCTATATACGTGCACAAATCGCCCTGTTCCAAGTGCCGCGGTTTGTGCGCCACCACGTGCGATCATGCGCGCGTGCTATTCGTGACAACTATACGTGCACTTTTTTTCTTTACTTCTTTCCCATGTCTTCCGCTTTTCCGCATTATTGTGTACCGTTCAAGTTTCACAATACTTTAATATGCAATTTTTTTACGTCACATTGAAACAAATATTTTAAAAAATGTGCATTATATTTTCTTTTTTTTTTTCTTTTAAAAGTTCAGACTTTTTTCGAGGACTTCCTTCAACTGTATTTAAAACAGTATCCATTTTTTTCCGGAATCATCAACCAACTATTTTTTTTTTTTTAGCGAATCAAAAGTTTACATCAACTTTGCGACAAAACTTTGCGTCGAGTCAAGCCTCTACCACGTCTCTTAATTTTTTTCTAATCTGTGAGATGTATTGATTGATGTATAAATCATTGCAATAATTTTGAATTCATTGGTCTATACATTTCTCGTGTAACAACATGCCATAAACTAAAAAAAATTGACGGTAGTAAGTTGTTTAAAAAAGTACTCATGTAAACTGTTCCGATAAATGTGTGTCTCGAAAGATTAAATAAATATTTGCATCAACTGGAATGCGTTAGTTTCAACAACAAAATGATGATCAATAATTTATTATCGATGAAAAGAAAGATTTTTTTTTCTATATGACACAAATTAAGTCATCGATAGTTTGACGTATTATTCGAATCATGCCTAATACGATCATCCTGTTTAGCGACAATTGAAGAAGTGGCAAAACATGGATAAATCACAGGGGAATGAACGAGAATCTGTTGGGGAGAAAAGTTTTTTGCCCTGAGGAACGTTGTCGTGCTTGCTGTCGATTGAGGAATTCTCTCAGTCAGTGGCACGCGACTGCCTGAGGCACCGGGACGCTCAACCACGTGAGCCACTGCAACCACCGAGGTGGTGGAATGTCAAGACATGCCATCTGCGATGCCACCCGAAGCCCTTGTTTTTTTTTTTTTTTATTATATTATAGGATACGACATAATGAGATATCTTCGTGCATATAATTCCTGGGAATTTGCTGTAATAATTCGTCTCGTTGTCGTTATCGTTGCATGTGCGTAATATATCGCATTTGAGCGTGGAAAAAAAGCTTCCAGTATACCCTCAAGCCAATAATGGCAAAAGCAATGAGTTAACCCATACCGACTGAAGAAAATCACTAGATTTAAGATCGAATCGATTTAAATTCATCCACCTTCTGCGTTATTATGTATATGCTTACTATATTATATGCTCTCAAGACGTTCTATTGAAATTACAGTCCTTTACACTCGTGGGTTTATGAGAAATGGATGGTTTGAAAGACTCCATAATAATTACTCCATTTTTCGTCAATTCATTTTCGTTTTTTTTTTCGATTTTGTAATCCCAGACATCGTATTTCTATCGATTTCACATTTGATTATGAAAACTAAACGTTGTAATATTTGCGCAGGAGCCAAAATGAATGGTGGAAATTTTGTAACTTTTATATACGTTGACAAAGGTAATTAGCAAAAGATAAAAAAAAAAAATTGTATAAAAAACGGTCCATTCGTGCACGTTGTTTCATTTGTCGGACTATATTTGGTTCGTTTGTTCGTCATTGGGAAGACGAGCTTATTACTATTCGGTTCTTCGTTCGCCGATTGAGTGACTCACGTGCGGGTTCGCGTACGGTTTCGCGAGAGCGAGAGCGAGCGAGCGAGCGTTTTTGCGCCGTAACTTATAAGAGCCATCAGCGCTCTCAACACACACGGGCGATTAAGGATCGTTTCCGGTAATTACCGAGGGACATCGAAGCTGTTCTCACGACGGATAGCCATTGTATCCAAGACTGACAATGTCGAAGCATTGATAATAGGACCATTGGTTGACTATCGTAGGAAAAAAAAACGTAAAGAAAAACGTTCGCCAATTGCTCGACACTCAACGTCGGACGTGACGATCATTTGACGATTTATAATGTCTCAATTTGTGGGTCAAGTTACGTCTTGCACTTCTTGTTGCAATGAAAATTTATCCTCAATTATGAAAAGTCATTCGAATTGTAATGAAAGCAGACATTTTTGTTTCCGATCGACTCTTTCTCTAGAATCTCGTACTCGATCGATGAAAAATACTCATGAAAAACCATTTTCTTTAGTTCTACATAAAAGTACATGAAGTGACTGGGAAAACGATATTTTTTCCTTAATTGTGGCGCTAAATAAATTGAAATAACTTCGAGGTGATGTAGACCAGATGTGGCTACGAAAAAATTCAACATCGATAGTTCTCACGCTGGAGCAAAAATCACACTGGAAATGTGTTTCTCATTACATTCGAAGCACAATTGCACGTAAAAAAATGATAAATTTTAGTATCGTTAAAACGTGAATTAAACCATGTGACAAAAAATTCAAAAATTTGTCAGAAGATGTCTGAATCTTTGCATGTGTACTGACAGATTTCAATTGTTCGCAAATTAATATTTTATTGTAATAACCGTTATATATATATAAAAATTCGTTATTACTAAATAACGTTGTTTACAATTTATTGAAAGATAAAAATAAGCCAAGAAACTGTACTCAATGAATAGCACGTGTTAGCAATCGCATGAAAATTGATTTTTTTGGGAACTAAAAAGCAGTATCAATGAATTATTCCATTAGGACAAATTCGTAACTTTGGATGAGGTTCTTATTTGAAAAAGAGTTTGAATCTGTATCGATAGTTTCAATGTGGATGGTCCATTGGTACGATATCGCGTACATATGGAATCGTTCGATATGTATCTTGCTTTATGTCGTGAGAGATTCGGTCGGACAGATTTACCGTACATATGCGCGAGAGAGCGAGTGAGGTAAGTTGTAAATAAGCGCGGCGAGAACGAGTCTCGTCGAAACGAGTCTCGTGAAACTAACGGATGCACGTAATTCTCATTGAGGAGGTAGAAGGCGGTCCCGTGGCACGATCGCCAACACCAGAATCACCAACGAGAGAGAGAGAGAGAGAGAGAGAGAGAAAGAGAAAGAGAGGGAACAAGGGAGAAGACTGCATTGAGTGAGTGCCCCGACGGTCCAACTCTCTCGTCGTATAAGATCGGTCTCATCTCTCGCAGCATCCCGAGAACAGAATATCTCTTGCGTCGCATCGATTTTCTCCTCGTGTGATCATTAAGTGCTTCTCAAAAACCGAACGACATGCGACGACGGCGATTTATCTCTCTGCCTTATACTTCATACGAACAGTTTTGCGCCTCAATCTCATTCAATATTATAATCGCCATATGTATGTGTGTCTCGTGAAACGCTTTAAACAACTTTTACAATGACAGCGGTTTGGTATCTCATATTTAAATATTCTCTGCTTCATTGTAGAGTATTAAAAATATTACATAATAAATCACCTGTATAATCAATTTATTATCTTTCCCATTGACACGTTTTTTTTTAAATTTTTTTTATATTTCTAATGATTTTTGCAACAGTTAATACTGATCTCATAAAATATTATAATCGTTATGTAGGTCGCGTGGTACACTTCAAACTTGGAGTTCTCAGAATGACGGGGGTTTAATATCTTTAATTTAAATATTCTCAGCTTCATTGTGAATTCGCAAAAAATCATAAATTATCAATGGATCTTTCCAGTAGTTTATTACATTTCATTTGCAATTTTCTTTCTTCATTATACAGATTGATTTTTTGATTTCATTTTATTATTAATCCAAGTCAGGTTACTAGTGAGACATTTAGTATCAAGACCTGGACTCCAGTAAAATCAGTACTTGGTTGGGTGACCGATTAACAATACACCAGCTTGCATATTAATGACTCAGCGGGACGCAGTTTTCAGCGATTGATACACCAGCCAGTGCATGGCCAAGGAGTCATCTAACCAGGTATTCCAGGACCGCATCCGAGGATGCTTAACTTTGTGATCATCGGAATCACACGCTGACAGCGTGTCTATTGCTGTCAAGGGTGTGGAGTAATATAAAAAAAGATGAGACTCTTCGATATAGCGATTGCGAATGATTAGCAACCAATGAATAATCTTTATAAGATCTAGAAGAGATCCATTAATCGATGTAACATCTTTCTCATTGCTATTAGAATGTCGCGTCTCTTTCCAGCATTCAATCACAACGTTTCATGATCGCGTTAATGAATCAATTTGCATTTAATTATCTCAGGTATGAAATCTCACTGGGAATGTAAACTGATGATTCCAAAAAACCTAGGAATCCGTGAGTAAAACTATGAGACAAATAGCATTCTATCCAAATAAGTATACTTTCACCCCCAACGAAATGTCTTCTGTCAAAAAATGTCAAGCACCTATAATTTATAATCCAGAGGAGAGATATATATAATCCCAAGTGAAAAACGACACAAACATGAGAAATCTAATGATTTTCTGTCCATTTCCATCTATAAAACTAATATATACCGCTACGATTTTCTGTCACCCGGAATAGCCTGATTTATTCAAATAAATTTGAAAGCCATTAAAAGCATATCAATTTTGGATCGGGCGTTTTTATTTAACGTTAAGCGCGTGGCGGAAGGATTGGTAGAATAATTTATATAGGAGGACCGATGAAGTTGCGTAAACGATTTTCAGACTACGAACCTCAGGGCTGGTAGACTTGCCCATATTATTACCGCGCGTGTCTCGGGCTCAATTCGATTTAAATTCATCCGTGCTTCATAAGTCCATCCTACCAAACGAGTTATATACATGAATATATATATATGTGTATGTGTGTATATCCAGCTTCGTGATGATCCTTGAGGCTACCTGAGTTACGCGTATGTCGACGTTGACCAACGTAAAAATTGTATATGTGAGTCGAAGAGAGAAGATAAGTAAAAAGAGAGAAAGATGCACGTCCGTTCACACCGTTCATACTTTTCTCTCATGATCGTTAAAACACTCGCTCCCTCATTTACCTGTGCTTTCTTGCTTCAAGCATAACCTGTGTTGCGTGAGGCGACACTGATTACTCATTCATGTACATAGACTTGTGGACGAGCCCACCAAGAAATAGGCTAGGACTTTCATTACAGAAATCATCTTGAAGCAAAATGGCTCGTTTTTTTCATACAATCTAATCCCTTTTTATCTTCAATATTGAAATATATATGATGAGGTATTGGGCGAGTATAATTAAGAGAAATATAATAATTAAGAGGTTAGCAGCGGTCGATGTTTAATAATTTACAATATTCGAAATGAGTGTCACTCTTAATTGGAAAATTTTGTTGAATATTCGAACAATTGTGGCGTCACTCATCTTTATTATTGTTTTATTTTAATCTCAATTGGATTACTGTATGACTTGACTGTAAATTTCAAACATTTTTCTTTCGCAAATCCACGGTTGTTTCTTATTTATTTATTTTTTTAATTTATTCATTAACCCACATGTATATTTTACAAATTATCGAAAAACATCGGAATTCATATAAAGTTAGAAAAAAAAAAAAAAGAATCATCAACGTCGTGTTAAATTTGTTTTATACCAGAAAATGAATGATGCTGTTTGTGGGTGGTTCCGAGAGCTTATACCACTTAGTTGACGGTTATATAACTTATACGACACCGAGTATTATATAGAAACGTTTTTAAAAACTCGTTTGGGCATTCCAGTCGAAATACTATTGGGAGATTAATAAAATTTGATATCACGATCATTTTCTATTTGAAACTCGAATGTTCTCTGGCTATTCAAATATCTTGTATGGATATAATAATAGGTGTGTATTTATACATATGCATATGTAGCTCAAGTAAAATTATTACAGAAATCTTTATGTCGTTGTGATATATAGTCCGGGCCCTAATAGGCCTGTGGGTCCATATACTATAAAAGGTTTTTCTTCTGTGTAGTGTAGCAGAGGATGAAGTCTCTGGCTCGTTGAATCGGTCGTCCAACTTCATCTCATACGAGCTAACGGGACGTTAACGCAAGTATGAGACCGAGCGAGGATTCACGATCCTCGTGAAGATTATCGATATACGGATACATGTAAGATGAGCACACATATGGCAGCGTACATGAAATTCCATAACGAAGATGAAATTCCAAAATACGAGGGATCATGTTTACAAATCTAATTCCACGAGAATTTGAGTAAGAGAATAATCTCTTCGTAAGATTATATCCTTTCTGTCAAATTCAATTATATCAATAACTCAAAAATTGATTTATACGAAATACAATTGAAAAAAAAATTCATAATAATTTCTTTATGACACAATTATTACACAAAAAATGATATTTGAGTATGAATAATAATCAATAATTTAAAAAATGACGGATTTCAATCAAATTAATTTATAAATGAGTTATTTGCAATAAAACAAATCGATTAATTATGATAACTATAGGTTTTTCTATGAATGTAATACACACGAGAAATGTCACAAATCTCTTTAAAATAGATCGAAGCCAGTTTACGATCCACGACATTGATAAGCTCGAGCGAATTGCACGAGGTTCGATAAACGATTCGTAAAAAATAATAATAACAATAATAAAAAATAATCGTAACGACCGAATCTACTTGGTAAAGTCCGCAACATTAAAGAAAGAAAGATGCACGAGATTGACAATATTATAAATAATTTAATAAAACGTATTTTATATGGGTGTGCTTGAGAGATATCATAGTAAGGATCTAAGAGGCGTCAGGCTGAATGAGTTACGTGCACGCGAGCCGGACGCGCACGGTAGCGATCACCTATATTACGGAGACTGAAAGGAAAAAAGATAGAGACAAAATTAAGCCAAAGAGAACGAGCAAGAGAGAAAGAGAGAGAGAGAGAGTGGCGATTGGAAGGAGGGTGGTGGGTTTCGTCGACCCACGTGTTCGTGTATCCATCGTTGATACGTCAGAGGGTTGAGAGATTCGATTCTGTATCGGGCAGATGCCGGTCGTGGTCGATCGAGCCCGCAACGATGCCGACGTCAAAGGCTCTAACGACTCATCGTGGTCGCTTATCAGTATACAAAATTCAACTGACGTAAAAGGAAAACGGGGCAAAAAGAGATTAAGCTGAAGAGTTATGAGAAACCAAAAAGTAAATAAATAAAATTAAAAAAACGATAATCAGCGCGAAAACACTTAAATGAACAAAATTAGACACCGTAAATTAAATTTCACGTTCCATTTCCGCAACTTCCAAAGTTCACAAGTAGTAGAAAAATAAAAATAAATTAAAAAAAAAAAAACACACACTCATTAACAATTGGAAGATAATTCGAACACGAAGAGAACGAGAGGGGAGTAACGTTTCGGTTTTGAATTCAAAAAAATTATAGCTTTTTTCGTGATTTCGTAAAAATGTCAAAACTTTGTCCCGTTTACGGACTAAATTTTGATGAATTAGTACATAATTGTTATTAATATTACAGTCATATCAATAAGGATATTCCTATCCGTGGGCGAAACCATCGGCACAGCTGGTTTTATATGTACCTCCGTAAATTCTAGAGGTAGATATGAAAAAAAAAAAATATATTACACGATATACAGGAAAACAACAACGTGATTCATCAAAAAAGAAATTACAAAAACGAAAATATATAAAAATAGTGTCATAAGAAACAGGAAAGATATTTCGTCATTGATAAACGAGAAGGTTCGGGTCGAACTACACTTTGCTTGTACCTACAACCCCTGAAGCGAGAATGTCCAGTTTAGTTCCTAACCTTCTCAAATGAAATTGACCAGCCCACTTCTTTTCCTTCAAAATAAGACACTTCCTTCCTAGTCCGAAAACACATACTTACTCGAAACACCGTAAACATACACAACAATCTGTCCTGCCTGCGGAGAATATAAAGATAAACGACTGAATAACCGATAATTTGTGCTTTTGTTCAAAATTGATAGAAATATATATCACGTGACACAATTCTAAAATTTAATAAAATCTTCGATTAAATCAGACGAAGGAAATTCGCTGGAAGATAATAAATTCGTAGAGAAATTTTTATTTTCAAATAAAATACTCCGAACTTTTTTGAACGTCAATCGAGCACCTTTTTTCACCGAACGAATACAGTTAAAATAATTTTATCAAAGAAGCCAATTTATTTGATGGCATAATAAATCTTCGTTGCTCCCTGAAATAAAATTCAATTACTAATCAATTGATTTTATTATCGACAAAATATGTGATATTGATAGAAAATCAATTGTTGAAAAAATAGAGTTTTGAATATCTCAGCTTAAGTATCGAATGAAGAATCCAACCGTAAAATCGTGAAGAATAAATGCTTTCGAAGTTAGTTTCATATTTATTTGTCGATGCTTGTGTGGGGTCTAACCCAGAAGAACAAGCCTTTTTATGTTCCTGAGATAATATTTTTATTACACTCTTATACTCACGAGCCTCTTTTATATTGGACAGTGCAAGGCCCAAGTATATAGTGGTAAAGGTAATGCGAGACATTTCCACATTTATTTATTCACACTCGCTTGTTTTAGTGCCCGAGTGACGCCGATATAGACACCATTTTCTGTTACGACGTTTCTCTCTCTTTCTCTCTCTCTCTCCTCTCTTTTTTTTTCTTAGTAACCTTGTTTGATAAGGTAATACCAAAGGGGATTCGTGCGTAAGAATAATTCGATTTTTAAATGCATCAACGTGACAAAACAGAATATAGTCATTGAAGGCCTAACATTAACGACTATTGAACAGCAATGTATTTTACGATCTGCATTGTTATGATAATCATTCAAACTCGATGTTGTTCTTGACTCGACAATTGTTTCAAATCATTTATTTACGAATATGATGAAATTTCAAAATGGTATAAACATTTATTTTCCAAATAGACGTTTAAACAGGACATCGAAGTAAAACGTAAATTAATCAGATTTTATTTATCGTATTTATCAAGAATTCCATTTATTTCTCTCCCACCTGAGATTCGTTTAATTCAAATTTACTTCTAAGCTTCGTCCTGGAATTTTTTTTATTCAATACGATGTCACACGTGGGATTCTTTAACGATTCAACCACGATTTGTCAAATTAACATTCGTGACGGATTGAGAAAAAAAAACTGCAACTAACATTTGTCAATGATTGAAAATTGAAAACAAAACAAAAATATAAAAAATTCAACGACCTATTGTTTTCTCGAAACTCTTTCGAGCATCCTATCGAAAGACCAAGCACGCTTTAAAAAGCTGAGTTCCTTTCTCAGTACGTGATGGAGAAAAATGTACGAAAGAATGTGAAAGTTCTAAGTTGCAAGTGTTGGAATGGAACAGAAAAAAAGCTTTTTATTCGCAGTCAAATAAATCATTATCACGAGTGTAATTTGAAACGAGTCACCTTGTATAAGTTTTATATAGTAGTTCGAGTTGGATATATGTACGAAACGAATCTAGAGGCGCTTACATGTCGAAGAAAAGCTAGGACTTTGAAAGAGGCTCGCGAACGAACGCGGTGGAATACGTGATTTCCACGGGCGCGCCACAACGTTGCGGAGACCAACCGGTCCGTAAACGTTTTTCCAGTCTATTAAAAATCTGTCCCCGCCGGGCTAATTCGCATCCGCGCCTGTCGCGCTCGATTTATTCCCTCGTGAGCCGCTACTCTCGATGCTGAAAGAGAGCACAAGAAAAAAAAACGAAGAAAAATATGAAGAAGAATAAGAAGAAATGAACGAGAAAAGAACGAAGAAGATGAAGAGGAAGGAACCGGAGATGATGAAAAAGTGAATAAAAAACATATGAAGAAGTGGAAGAAGAAGGAGGAAAAGAAGAAGAAGAAGAAGAAGAAGAAGAATGTTGAAGGAAAGGTGTGTTCTCCAGTCGCGGACACAGAAAGAGAAAATATGTAATACAAGACGCGGCCTTTTGACGACAGTATAAAACAAACCTCACGTATCGTTAAAAAGTACATAATAAACATATATTTCAATGTAATGAAAACGTGAAATTATTTTTTCATCTCACATCAAATTTAATACAACAATTCATGTAATTTTTTAATCGTTCGAGGTTAACGAGATTTGATAATATATTTCGTTCTAAACTAATGAAGAATATTAGTTTTTTAACTTCTGAATCCTCTTGATTTCGGAATATGTCTGCCAACGTTTATCTGATCGTTTAGTTCGTTAATACTTTATTTTTCTTTAACATATGATTTCATTCATTTTCTCAATAAGTTTCTTTTTCGATTTTGTTTTCTGGGTCCATTTTTCATCGTTCCTCTCGACTCTCTTTCTCTCTCATTCTTTCTCTACATATTTCTCTATATGTCCTTTCGATTGTGTCTTTTATTTCTCATGTCCGTCTCTCTTTTTTTTTTTATTGATGCCGATTTTTCTTTTCCGAATCGTTCCGTTCTCGCTTTACTTGCTCGTTGCCAGGTCTAAATCTCTCGCTTATTTTTTTGATGTTTTTTTTTTTAATCCTGTCTCCATTCTCTCGAACTCTCTTTCTTGATTCCTTCGTTCGCCCTCTCTCTCTCTCTCTCTTTCTTCGGAGGGATCCAAGGGCTCGCAAGATCAGAGAACGAGCGTGTCGTTCCAATCCTGGGGACACACCCATCGAATGCCAACTTGGTTGAGAAAGAGAGAAAGAGAAAAGAAGAAAGAAAAAGAGGACTTGCCTCACTGTGGACCAGACCCAAGACGCGATCGTTCTCTCCTCTCTACCTTGCCTTTTACTTACTCCTTCACCCCCTCGAGCTACGAAAACCCTCTCGCCTCTTCGTTAACGTCTTTTGTCGTGAGGCCTCGTAAACTTTGAAGTTTGTATGTTGCGTATATGTGCCCTGCAGTATTGTTGCTGTTGCTGTTGTTGTTGTTGTTGTCGTACTTGTCTTTTTTTCTCCTTTTTTCGTAAGCCCTCTTTCCGAAGGAGAAGAATCAGGGATGTGAATGAAACGAGTGTTCGATACGAACCACTATTTATACGGGGAATACTTCACAATCTCGAATTACCAGTGACTCATGGGTCCAGTCAATGCGGACACCGGACACGATACCAAATTTTACATAATCAGTGAAAAAAGTAAAAAAAAAACAAACAACGAGAAAGAAAGAGAGAGAAAGATTACTGCTCGTGTCGCATCGATTGGTATGGCTAAAGGATATAACAAGAAGATTTCTTGGCTCTGATCTACCGATATTTTATTCACGATTCGTAAGATATTTTTTACGAATATTGCCCGAGCATGCATCTACCAAGTTTTATGACTAAATAAAATCTACATCGCCAAAATAAGAAATGCGAAAATAGAGTTTCACAAAACGACTAGAACATTTTTTTTCTCCAAGTATCTCAATCCCTGATGAATTTTTTTCTTGTATTCTCGAACGTATTTGGTATCGACGTGCCAACATATTTTGTGCCTAATATTTATTTTATTGTCGAAAAATGAGGAAGAATTGTTTATCGAACGAACAATTAAATCACAATTTGTTTTTTTCAACCGATTCGATCGTTCTTTAATACTCCGAAAATTCTCTTTGATTTCTTGAAATAAATGCCGTTCAACAATTCTTTATTCAGAAGAATCGAAAACTTATTTGCTATCGAAATAGTTTTACAACGTTCTAAATTCAAGAAATTCATTTTGTTTTTTCACGACCACTCAAATGCGAAGACACCCAGTTTAACTTGTCGAATTTCAAACTGATTAGTTAAGCCGCTTAAGAATTCGAGACCTGTGACAGAATGACACAGAAATGGACAACTGAATCTTAGCAAAAGGGTTGAATTTTTTCAACACCCTAAAAGGAGGCTGACGTCTTATTCTATTTCCAAATAGTATATTTAAACTTTTACGTTACGTTATGTTACGTTTTAACTAAAACAATTCCCAAATCATTCGTATGCTTTGATATCAAAGTAATAAAATGCATTTCAAAATACGTCATGATGATAAAGAAGAAATTATTCATGGATCAAAATGCCGAGGCTAGATTTTTTTGTTGTAAAACTACTTGAGGTCATTTTTGCGTTGAAGAGATTACTCTTGTAAAGTTTTCACCAGCTACTTCCGTTTATTTTCCACTTCTTAGTAAACAATATATCGAAAAGCTTTCTAGCCTGAATCCTATTGCAATTCGTGAGCTTTCTCTCTTCAGATGATTCATTGATCACGGTTTAGTGGTTCCTGAGTTATTAAGTTTTTAAACATACAGGAGGACAAACTGACAAGTGTTTTTTTTTTCACTTCGAGCAAAGATTTCATTGAATTTACATTGAAAACGATTATTGTCAAAAGATAATCTCAAGGAGGGTTTTTCTGCAACAAATTTGTACTGAGAAGACTCTATTATTGTAAAATTACTCGAGTGTTTCCAAATTTTGAAAAGATGCGATTTTAAAGCAATTCTTATTTGACAAATTGGTCCATTTTTAGTCAGATTCTATCTCGTTTTAGTTACATCTTACTCATCAGCATGAAATATTTCGAATGATCGTAACTCTTGCGCTATAACAGTTAAAACATTTGAAAAATCTTTGGCACGTTGCCACTTGATGAATCACAGAGAATTCGTATACAAATGCTCGCAAAGTCAATATGAACAAATCCTTCTCATCGATTCGTATATTATTCAATAAAGTACAAAAGTACATCAAAATAATCCAACGATGTTCAAAATTCAATTTAATGAAATTCGTTAATGGATCAAGTTTGCGTGATCGTAATTATCGATCTGAGATATTTCTGAACACGAAGGAGATAAATTTTTTTTTTTTTTTTTAGTGATGCTTGTTTCTATGTTCCAGTGTGTCACATCAATGTTTACTATTCATTTCAAAGTAAATTTAATGAGAATTATTTTCGTGTACTAGTTTCATTCGTCTCGGATGATAAATTAAGTTCTAAATAATGAGATTTGATAATTTGACGTGTTTTTCAAATTACCTGATTGATGCGTCGGCGGTGGTGGTGGAGGAGGTGGTGGCGGTGGCGGATGATGATGATGATGGTGATGATGAGGGTAACCAATGTTTGGTGGTGGAGGAGGATAAACAGCACCCCATAAACAAGATGCTGCAGCAGCTGCTTGCTGTTGTTGATGATGTTGCTGTTGTTGTTGTTGTTGTTGCTGTTGTTGATGTTGATGTTGGGTTTGTTGTTGAAGAAGTTGCTGGACTTGTGCAATGTCAACGAATTCTTGCAATTCTCCGTCATTGTCGGGATGATGATCACGATTTCTTCCATCGTTACCAACGCTCTGTTGTATACCAACAAAAGGATTTGGTTGGAGATGCTCGAAACCAACGAGTGGATTTGACGGCTCGTAACTGCTGCCCCCGGTACTTCGTCCTGTCGTGTGTTCTCGTCGCATCGCGAACGCCAGCATCTTTTTAGAATTTTGTCTCACTTATGGCGCGCCCTTTATAACGTTCGACTGTACGCGTCTGAGCGTCTCGTCGACGTTGCAACACGTCTCTTGCGAATCACTAATTCTTTTATTATCTTATCCTCGATATCCTCTAAACTATTCTCACGTAATTTATTCTGAAAGTTTTTGAAAATTAGTCGATCTACGATCGACGATGAATTTATCTTCGATGGTAAATAATACCCAGCAGCGATGATTTCACGAACAAGTAAAGAGATATTTTTAAGTCTCAGGATTTGTAACTCTTCATAAAATTGACACATGTCACGAGAACTCATAAAATCAACGTCAAAGATTGTGGTAATTGTAGTTTTTCTTAAAAAACCAACAATTTTTTATCTTTTGTTGCCTGGCTCTGATTTTTGCTTCAACAATTGGCTCAACTCTTTGGTAGATTGTCGTTGTTGTTGTTTTTTTTTTAACTTCAAAGTCTCTTGGCTCATAAGAATTATATTGTTTTTGGTTTCTTGGAGATTGTGAAATTTTGGTCCAGCGATTTGAGGGTGACCCAGAATTAAGAAGATCGGGGAGACTATTCTAGTCGAATGTTGGATATCGTGGAATTTCTCAAGTTAGTCGCAGACGCAACAGATGGTTTCGTCAATCGCGCAGTGTAGTCTCTTTATCTCTCTTGCTCATTCGTTGTTTCCGTCGCTGCTCAAAAATAGTATCACGTTTACCGGCGTCTTTTATTCGATAAAAAACTTAAAAAAAAAACGTATTCACTCGATCACCGCAATCCTCAGCACGCACATGAATATATTTAAAATATTATCGATAAATGATTATCGATGAAAAAAAAACTCAATCTTACGACCCTTCGAAGGCACTTTCTTGTAACGATAAAGTTCAGCTCTTTGATCATTGATATTTCCAAAGGACGATCGTAAACACACCTACACAATTGTTAATTAAGATTGATTTGTAATTCGCAAAACAATTGAGTAAATTTTTTTTTTTAATAATGATATATTTTTTTCACTTATTAATCGTCGACGAATGAACGAGATGGCTCGCAGCTTGGGTTGTGATTGTTAACGATGAACAGGAAGTCCGTTGTATCTGATACTCTCTCGCCGATATGTATGACTGAAAGTCAAAGTCCTCGACAATTCGAATGTTGGCTGTCGAGTGTATGGCAAACGAGCTTTCACGAATATATATGTATATACATATATATTAACATGTGTATATAGATCTATAGAGAAACTCTTTACGGTGTTCTTACGTGACGCGTACGAAACAACACACACTCGGGAGAAGCGTCGTAGGCGGGCGTCACAACACACATCCAATGAGATATGCAACCGGAAGTGAAGGTTCCAAAAGAACCATAGATTAACAACAACAACAAAAAAACAACCCACCAACGTTCAACTCTATTGCAGTAAATTTCGATTTTTTATGCACGCAATTAATGATCGCAATGACTTAACGTGAATAATATTCAAATGATTTTCACTGTAGAACAACCGAAAATGAAAGAAAAAGCTAAACGAGTAATCGGAAAAACTAATCGGTGCACCTTTGAAAATTCTCTTGAAAGATTTTTCACCACGAAAGTAATTCGTAAAATCGAATCATCGTAAAATCGAAGCACCACCAAATTGCCTCATTTATTAAATCGCGTGTCATTATACCGACACTCATTTCGTTTAAATTTATCGATGCACGTGTATTCTTGACTCTTGAATATATTCCTAAGGCGCACACGTGACTTGAAGATCGAAGACTTTTCACAGTGTCATAATAAAGTTGAAAACTTCATGATTTTTGCCGGCGACACTGAGTTTATGAACTATTGATGAAAAAATCATTAATAAGATTCGTGTCCGAAGTGTCAATATTTCTTCTCTCAAAAACTTATCGTAGATCAAAGAATTTCCTTACGAACTTATGTTTTGGCGGGAAAGATTCGAAATCACTCACGAATCCATTTAACGAATAATATCGTTGTTGTAATTTGAATTTTTATCAATAGCTTGTGGATTTCAAGCTATTTTTCAAATAATGAAAAGAAAAACAGATGGAGAGAGAGACAAATGAGTGAAAGAGACTAATGAAATTAATAACAATTTCCACGAGTCTTAAAAGCTTTGATGACAATTTAATCTGAAGTGCGTTGTTTTGCCGATGTATATGTACGACGAGGATTTTTCGATCTCGCGGTTTAACTGTTTGCCGGCGGCAAAGATTGGCACAAAACACCGGGCATCGGGGCGAGGGATTCGCGAGATGGTCCGTGCTAGACTAATAAAGATTGGCTCGCGCGCGCGAAGTGGCCCCGCGGAGAGCGGGAGTGCGTGTGGAGCGAAAACGCGCACGAGATAGAGAGAGGAGAGGATAGAGCGCGCGAGCGGCTTTTGCTCATTGAACGAGACTACGACGACGAGGAGAACGACGACGACGACCACGACAACGAGAGATACTGAGGTAGAGAGAAGCGAGAAGGATCGAAGAGGAAATGTGAGGGAGAAGAAACGAAAGATCGTGGAGAATCAGAGAGAAAGAGAGAAAGAGCGAGTGAAAGAAGGGAGGGAGAGAAAGATGCGAGAGAAAGAGAGAGAGAGAGAGAGGAAAAGAGACAGAGAAAGAGAAAAAGAGGAGAAGGGGGAGAGAGAGAGATGATGATGACGGTGGCAGAGCTGCCGTCACGACGAGAGATTTGCCAACGTCACGTGTCGTCGACATTAATACCCGGGGTTAGTCCTCTCTGATACTGTTGACGCCCTTTTTTTCAACCATGCCGTCTCTCAACCACGAATGAAAACTCAAGAAAGTAAGAGAGACCAAAACATATAGGTGAAAGAATAAGAGAGAGCAAGAGAGTAAACGTCATAGAAGGGAGAAAAGAGAATACAGCAACTACCTACACATTTTCTGTTTTACTCCCACGCCTCTTTACCGTCCCTTCGTCTCTCCTCACTCTTTCGTCTTGTACACATTTTCTCTCTTACCTCCGATACAGTACCTCCTTCCTTCCTGCCTCCGTTCACCATCCACGAGATCTCCTCTCCTTCGAATCATCGTTTCCCCGTCGCACGTGACTCGAGAAAATCTCCCATTTCCTTTTGCCATTTTCTTCTCTTTTAATAAATTATCATATACAAGCTTATTTTGAGGAAAATTGATAATTAGATCAAATTTTTTAGAAGAATTACAAATGTTGTCCATTATCCATAGACCCGCTGTTCTAAGGCAACTTCCGGTTTGCCCCAGCATCTCAGTCTCTGGGCTCCTGCTCCCTGGAGAGAATCTTTTTTTTTTTTTAAAAAAAGGACATGTCCTTAAAAAATACTTAAAAATAAAAACGCCTAGGCAATATCTAAATAAAGAATAATCATAAAAAATGGAGGAATAAAGGAGGAAGGTAAAGAAGAGAAAAGAGAGAGAAAGCGAAAAAACGAACAAGGACAGAAACTCAAGACTAAAACCATACAGGGTTGTAAATGCTATTCAAATCTATGAAAGAATAATTTTCAATTTTTCACTCATCGTTCATGCTTCTCATTGATATTAAATATTATACGTAGAATTTACATTTGAAATAGCAAATTGCATAATTTCCCCAAAAAACCTCATATTACAGTTAAACGCGAACAAAAAATATCAACCTACGCGATAGAATCTTAAAGAAAAAATACTAAATACTGAAAATATTTATTTTGTTGCTCTGCACATTGATTCATCCATATGAGACTTGCTCAGAAGTTTGCTAAGGAAGTAAGAACAAGAATCATAATCCGAATGCAAAGGATCCTAAAAAAGGTAAATTTTTATCAATTGTTCCTGATCACACGTACAGAAAAGAACGTGAACTTACGAGAAAAAAAAATGTATTCTCATAAACGCTTGAGTCTTCATTGATGTTCCTGCAGAATATTTTCGTGCCACCGGAAACGTAAGCTGGCAGATTCTTTATTAAAGACCACACACCCATCTCTAAATTGGACGCGATGAAAACTGCAAAAAAAGAGAGAGAGAGTGAGGGGGATAGAGAAGAATATAGAAATAGAAAGAAAGATAGAGAAGCGAGAAAGATGCAAAGTCTGCGACCCCTTGGTTACTCTCTCTCCCTCTCCACATCGTCTGCAATCTCCATTCATTCCTTCTTCCCTCTTTGCCCCTTGCCTCTTGGTCTCTTATAGTATATGCATACGTATTCCTTCGCTTTGCTTTTATCTCTCTCATTCTCTTTGTACATATATTTTTTCCCATCTATCTTTATCTCTATCTATCTTCCTCCTCTTTCTCATCGCACACGTCCTCTCAACCCACCTACCTCTGGAACTGAACTGTATGATCCTTCTCGTCGGAAACAGAGGACGAATAAGCTCGCCGCAACCACTGATCGCCCGCCAAACTTACCTTCGACCCCCTTCTTCGCATCAAGACGCCACGAGCGTCTCATTCTCAGTCTCAACTTTCCTTCATCCTTATATACTCCTTTTACTCTGTTTCTCTTACGAAAAACAATCTTTAGCTTTTTCATGCGATATTCTGTAAATCCTTATCTTCTGGCATTTCCATCACATTTCTCAATTATCTTCTTTTCTTAATTTTCAATTTATGCCCCAGAATCTGTTACTCGTGCTTCTCTAATTACTTACGTTTGCATTATTTTTCCCTCTTCCTCATTTTCTTATCCCCTCTCTCTATCTCTCTCTTTCTCTCTCTTTCTTTCTTGCTCTCCCTTTCTGTTCTCTTGTCTTCGTGCGCGATGTGCGTGTTGTATCGCCATGTTCTCTTTCTCTCCATATTTTTCTTACATGTACATACACAAACAGACTTATATATAAATATATACATATATATACGTTACTCAAATCGCAAGGGATCGCCAGGAGAGGCTTCTCTCATGTACCACACCAAAAGGAACTCGCGATGCTGGGATGTGGTGGTTTGCCGGCTGGAGGCCCTCTTGGTAACGCTGTCAACGCTGCCAACGTTCTCTCGCATGACGTCACCGTAGCGTGGGCGCACCCCCACAAGAAACCGGTCATCTCTGTTTCACAAGCGTGTGATATCAACCTTCCTCTCTCTCTCTCTCTTTCTCTCTCTCTATCTCTCTTTTCCTCTCTCTTACTGTTTCTTTCCCTCCCCCCGCCTCCCTTCACCGTCTCCCTTTCTGGCGCGCAATACTCGATGGTGAGTTTGAAACGCGCGACCACTCCTCGGACTGTCTGCAGGCGCACACGCGCCCGTGAACCCGCCGCTTCTGTTACTCGCATCTCGCGAGAGAATAAGATAAAAAGAAAGACTGAGAAGAAAGAGAGATAGTAGCTTCGCTGTATATCTTCGTGTATATGATGCGACGCGGGCGCGCCGACATATCTCTCTTTCTCTCTCTCTCTCTCTCTCTATCTCTCGAGAAACAACACACAACCACTGGTCCATCGCGTCATCGAGAGACTCCTGACTACCCGAAGGATTTTTCTCAAAGTGATTTCCGCTCGTTGCGGAAACACTCACGTTGCCACATACATATTGCGTATGCATTTTTTTTTTTTTTCATTTATACTTTGTTGGAGTAAGCTGAGAGAAGTTAACAATATTGGGATTTGATTCAAAGGGTTGTAGAGATATTTACTTTTTTTTTAATTAACAAGAATCTACAATTTGATAAATGGTTTTATATAAGAACATTATTTACTTCGAATTTCAAAACCGAATGTAAATAAAATATAAAATTCTCAAAGACGTTTTTAGGGTACAAACATGTTTTTTTTTCTCTTTACATTACTCTGAATTGTAACATTAAATTGTTCAGGAATCAACTATAAAGATTAAAGAGCAATTTGATTCGAGAAAGCCACAGTAATTACCTCTAACCGCTGTTGGTCGAATCGATCGGTACAACAACGATTTTCGTACGAACGCATCAAAGAGATCGTTAAATCTACATCTTATTGGTTTGTCAGTAGATAAAAGATAAAGAAGAGAATTTTATTAGCGCTGCGATTAAATAATATCGCAATACAATAATACGAGGAGTCCACGTGGGGTGTTCATTATGCTCTGAGGATACACACGGGGAAAAAAACAAAGAAAACAAAGAATCAAAGAGTCATGTGACAAGAGGGCCACCACCGATGTTTAGAGTTGCTTTTTATTGAATGCAGAATCCGTGGCAAAGTGTAGAGGATAATATTGGATGTTGTATAGTTATACGAAGATGTATACATACATCTGCATGTATATATTATCTGGAGGAGTCTTTGCTTCGTCTCTCTCATTCTTTCTCACTCAGTTTTTATCTCCTGCCAAAGGCACCCTGTCGCGCGCCAAAGGAGAGCTCGCGTACAGTGCTCTTGGCATGACCGAATAAAGATACGAGGTCGAGTTTGTAGCGTGGTTGCTGCCGTCGTTCTGACATACAGAGGGGATGCAGGTAAGAGGAGAACGAGAAGATGGAGAAAGAAAATAAGAGAAAAGATATAAAAAGGATCGAAAAGAGAAGGAAAGATGTTGGACGATAGTAAAAGTCTCAGGTTAAACGAAGAGGGAAACGAAATGATAACATAAAGAAATAAAGAGGGAAAGAAGGAGAGGAAGGGAAAGACACAAGAGGGAGGAGGCAGAGGGACGAGGGAAGAAGTGATGGTGAATATAAAACGCAAAGGAAACGAGAAGGACGAGACTGTTTGTGTGTATATGAGGAGAGGTGAGAGGAAGTTGAAGCTGAATTGAGAGGGGTGAAAAGGAGTAGGGGATTGGGGCGATTGACTCAAGAAACGGACCAACTAAGAAAGTAAGAGACGGGAGACTGACGATATTGAGAGTGAATGAGAAGGATGGAGATAACGCGCGGTCTCGGCACACGCCATATCGGGCGAGACTATCCTACGTGGGCTAAAACCTTACCTCACCTTCCTCCGAGCGAGCAAACACACCTTTTTAGCGCGCGCAAACGTTACATTAATATTGTAATGATCTCGAAGAGGGAGAGAGAGAGAGAGAGAAAAAAAAGAGAGAGAGAGCGAGAGAGAAAGAGAGGAGGGGGCAGAGATGGCTTGTGCTGGAGATCGCGAGACGCGCGCGACCACGAGGATTATGAGCATCGGATCTTTTTCGCGCTCGACAACGCCACACTGCCCTGGGCATTTCTGCTGGACCGGAACCATCATGCATATATAGATATGTAAGCCTTTTTTTCGTAAGCCTTTAGAATATGGATATACATTTGTACCTGGCTTTTTTTTCCTTTCCTTCATTTTTTTAGATTTTATTTTGTTTTTTCTTTTTTTTTCACTTTTCGACCGACCATCGACGAAGAGATCTTCGTGCTGGACTCGCCCTACCCACGCATCGACATCCGATTTTGTGTGGATATTTTTTTTCCTCTTCTCTTTTTTTCTTCTCTTTTCAACCAGAAGAAAGATCCGGTAAGAATGAAAAAAACATTCAGACACAAATATTCAATTTATGACGCTTCAAGAGTCCCAGATCATGCCAGATTTTTTGCAAATTCGTCGCTTCACAAATGACCATTGAGAAAAAATGTTTAGCTGACTTTTTAATAAATTGCCTCAGGTCCTATTATACGTTTCATGAAATATTTTCATTTTATCTCTGTTTTTTACCATGTAACAAATATCGTTGGTTAAACTAGAATTGTTTTTGTTTTGTTCTCTTTACTTTATAAGCTTCATTCGCTTCGCCTTTGGAAATGCAGATCTAATTGATTACGATATTTTTTTCAATGCGAAAAAGTAATTGTTCATTCAGCGATGAAAGAAATAAAGTTTCAATACATTTTTATTGTCATATCTAGGGATGCACCAATTTGGCAAAACAATCGCAGCCATTTCAGCAAGTCGTGTTTCATTTCAAAACAATTACTCGAACCCCAATGTAGAAAATGTTGAGCTTTGCAATTATATTCTTTTAAACAAATATTCTGCCTTTGGTTTTCGAAAATTGGTAAAAGAACACAGACATTTTTTTACTTTTTCGAAATAACTTTTTATTAATTATAATTAATTAGAAGTTTCTTCGATGCGTATACGAGGAAGCAATATCAGTGTCAGGCTGGTTCGTGCGTTAACGATCAATTTCGCGTGTCCTCGTGAGCTTACCACCGTGTATGTGACGCGTAGCACGGTCCATAATAAAATTTTAACTTTTACGAACATCTAATCTAAGCGGAGATAATCGAAATCGGTTATTTTCAAGACCAATCCGATCTCAAAGATCTTTGTTTTTTTTACGAGAGCTCGTGTACTACTATTTATACAGCAGAGAGAAAAAGAGCGAAAGACTTGACTTTGGCATTTGGAACGTATGATTTCTTGAATGGACCGAACGCGAGCAGGATTGGCATAAAACGAGTGTGTTGTGCTCTCTCGCCCACGCGAGCGAACGATCGCTCACGTGTCACTCCTTGAGCAGCGTTAATCGACCAAGCAAACGTCTATCTCGTCATCAAAAAGACATCAACACTCGAACCTCTATTATATCGTTTTTTAGTGCATTATCACAACGATAAAAAACCGTCTTACTGTATTTGGTGACATGTCAAGGAAAAAAAACGTATTCAAGCACCACGTATAGAAATCGTTGGTAATTTCAACTACCGCGAGTAATTTTGGCACCCTCTAACATCTGATAGACGTACATTAATGTGTGTTCAGTTATTCATTCTCTATTCCTCGAAATAATAATTTCAATTCCAATTCTATGCAATTATTTCCAACAAATAAACGTTTTTTTTTTTTCAACGTGTAGTTTTTCGTATCGTTCGGATAAAAAATTATATAAAATCGAAATTCGAATGTCATGACAATTGAGAAATATTTTTTCGAATATAAACCAGACCTTCAAATGATGATTTTTTCATCTTCGGAATATAAAAATTATCAGCTTTTCATTACGAAATCTTGGGATTACCAAATGAAAAGTTCAAAGAGACTTGACGTGTATAAAATGTTCCTATGCTGCCAGGGACTAGTGTCAGGAACGGGCAAAATAAATGGGGAATGGCGTTGAAGTTGCAAATGTTCATTCGTCTCGTATTTATTCATGACCATAAAATTATTCGTCTCTTTATCTTGGAGGCCTTAAATATCCAGATCTAGCTGATGCTACAATAAAAAATGAATGGAGTAAAAATTGAGTGTTTACAACACATTGTTTATCACGTGAAAAATAAAAACTACATCAACCATCCAACTTTCTAGAATTTTTGAAAGAAAATAGTGAAAATCTTGACACAAACGTGATTTTCATGTCAACCACACGTAAGTCGTCATTCGTAATAGGATTTTAAAGTTACATGATCATAATGACACATGTCAATAGCATTAATTCGTAATAATTAGTTAAATAAACAGAAAACAAAGTGGTTGTCCAAAATACCAGCCGTTTAACAATACAGTTTTTGTATAGATGCATAAAAGTATATTTCTTATTATTTAACCACAGGTTTTCTGTATGTAAAATTTAATCTCTCTATCTCTCGTAAATTCACCATTCATAAGCATCGACGAGAGACTCGAGAGTGTGGCACGACGTCGGAAATGATCATTTGTCTCGAACGAGAACTCCGAGGCTTGTGGTTGCTCCCGCGGGAATACTTGAAGAACTCGAGAGTACAACTTACCAGGGCTATCTTTTGACTCGGATGCTGCGTGCCCGCGCTAACCACACACGCTTCGCTCATAAGTGTGTTGCTTCGAAAAAAAAGCGTGGTCACTCTCCGACACGCTGCGGAGATAGATGGCAAACGAAGAGAACGCGTAAGAAAGCATAAACGAATTCTTGAATGACGTGTCCAGTGGTTCTCAAATTGATGATAAATTATTTAGCCTTCTCCACCTTGACAGCATCATAATGAAGCTTCCGGTTTTCGTTTCCGTTATTTTTCAGCTGTTGTTTTTCTTTTCTTTCTTCGATCTATACAAGTATCAAAAAAATAGAAACCCAAAAGAATCTTCAATTCAACGAGTCTTGCGAGACTACTTTGCTTCTGTATTGTACAGAAAGTTTTGTCAGGCTTAAGAGAAAAAAAAACAACCAAACGATCTGTCATGTGTTTGAAACGTCAAAATCGAAACAATTTTTTTCCTATTACAATATTATTTAAAAAAATCTTAATCCTATTTACTGTCATGTTTATTTTTTATGATTTTGAATCAAATTTTCTAAAGTATCAACATTTATTCAAATATTTACAGTTTTATTATCATTTTGTAATCAATTCTAATGAATTATGATAAACAAGATGTAAACAAAGCAAAACATTGAAAACTTCAATTCAATGCTTCAAAACAAAGATTTGAAATTAGTATATCACTGTGAATAGACGTTGGCGTTGTGGAATAGAAGAAGAAAAAATACACTATGTGGATGATCACTTCGCCAGTGATCTTATCACGTAAGTTGTATTATACTGTTATAGACTGATTGTTTCATCATCGTAACCACGACGACATGAGATTGCTATCTTTTTACTTCGTCCACGTTGCAACTGAACAACTATTCAAACTTGTGCTATAACCTCGTTAGCCTGAATTCCTGAATTCTGTTTATTTTTTCGTCCATTCGTATTAAGAGCTCATTGATCAAAGTTGGAAGAATTTTCATTTCATCTGTGAATAAAACTAGCATCGGAGAAATTCATTGAAAAATGTGACGAATGTCGAACATAATTTTTCATCATTTTTTAGTTCCAGCACCTGAATTTTTTTCCCTCTATGGGGAGCTTTCTTGCGCTGAATGCAATATGCAGCTTATGGCACTTTTTATCTTTTCTCCGTGGAAAAATTTGTATCAATCGAATTAAAATGAATTCGTAGATTTGCTGTAAACGTTCCTACTTGATGGACTGTGCGTTCATAAACTTTGCAGAAGTTCTATCTTTACTTTTAACCGGTTTAAAAGAATCGTAAGAATCAACTTTTCATCATCACCACGGTATGGTTTTTGGAAAATTTTCCGCTCCAGGTATGATTAGAAATAAAGAAAAATTCAAAATTCCCATAAGTTTCTAAAAATTGCAGTACATTTTTCGATTACTAGTGGAGACAACTATCAATCAATGAAAACACGATATTTCTTCATGATTCACAGCTCAGATAGTTTTCGTAACTTTTATGTAAAAGTGTTTATGTAAAGTTTACATAAAAGAGGGAAAAATGTTCGAAGTGTGTTTTACTGGGTCCTTAAATATCCCTATTTCATTCATCTGATTAGATCTCCAATTTCGTCACCATAGAATTTATACGTCGTGGACTAAAGTTAGTATAAAAATGTGTTTCCTTTTTGTTTTATTTTTTTTTTTTAATGTAAATGAATGTTGCTTGAAAGACAATCTAATCTCGTACACTCAGTGTCTTCTTTTTGGTAAAATTCCATAAGTTAATATTGAAAATGATCGAAAAATAATATATAAACAAAAAAAAACCATAATGGTCGGGTTCGAAATAAAAAGTTAGGCATTCTGTAATACTCATTTGTGGATCTGTGTGTGTTTAATTCGCAAACGAGGTCAATACTATAATATGAATGGAGCTTTGGGATCCGCGTGGAGATGAGGTGGTAAAGAGAGAAATAAAAAGAGGAAAAAAGAGGGAGAGAGAGAGAGAGAGAGAAAGAGAGAAACAAAGTACTGTATAGGTAGTGTGTCACCGTCGAGTATCCGCTCTCCGGGAGATATAATTCGAAATTGCTGTGGTTCAAAGGGCAGGGCCCGACTACTTGAGCGAGTTGACTCTGTCGGTCCTTGGGGTCACGTGCCGCGGCTTCTTGCGCCGTTTCCCCTTCTTCGCTTCTCTCATCTTCTTCTTCTGTTTCTAGTTATTATTATTATTTCTTTTCTCCCTGATTGTTCATCATACATGTTCCCATATCGTCCTCTCTGTACCTTATTCTACTTCTGTTCTTATTTCTTTTGGGTTTCGCAACCAAAAAAACTGCAGACCGAGTGTCCTCAATGGTATATTGACCCATTGAGCTTTATTGTTTTTCTCTCAATGTGAATTCTTGTTTTTCTTACCGCTGATGATCAAGTAATACGTTCAAGCTTAGCCTCGCAATAATAATTTCGATTGAAATCATTATTAATATTAACACTTATAATAATTATTAATATTATAACTATAATTTACATTCTGATCTGTTTTAACAACTAAAAGTTAGTGACGATTTTATTACTATTTTTTGAAAATATCACTGATACAATTATTATTTAGAAAATTAACGTGAAATCCCTGAGACGTGGTTAAAGTGAAGGAATTCGAGTTGTCCTCCTGGAGAACCGCCGCGAGGTGACCTCATCGGATGTGACTTTGATTTGCTCAATTCGTTCCAACTTACGCGACCACCGAGCGCACTCGTCGCAGTAGTCACAGTATAGCCCGAGTTTTACAGAGAGCAAGAAAGAAAGAGTGTAAGAAAAAGAGAGAAAGAAAGAAAGAGAGAGAGGGAGAGAGAGAGAGAGAAAGCGAAATAAAAGGAGCGGGAGAACGCGTGCTGGGAAGCTGGAGAGACACGAGAGATGAGACTCGTTCGCGTGGAAAGGAACCTTGCTACACGATTGCTATCGTCTTTGCCTCATTATTCCATTATAATGGCGTGTGGCGTGTGCCGTACCCATCAGCCCATTCGCCCTGACCGCAACATTCTCTCTCTTTCTCTCGTTGTTTCAGACCGTTTTAATTTTCTCTCGTTTCACCAGGGCGTCGTCGTTTTATGGCTATCTATCTCTGTTTTATTATCTGCCTATATTTATTGATTCTTATTCATTCCTCGTACAGCATTTACGGCAAGTTCCCGTTTAATTAAATGGTATTTATGGTTATTCGAGATGAAGACCCATAGATATGTATATTTCTTTCTTTAAAATTTTCTCTCCTTCATCTCCCACGAAAGAGGAAAAAAATCAAAATTGACGCTTTCATAGCGCCACTACAAAACTACCACTTTCATATTTACCATAGACGTTTGTTTTTCTAGCACGAACATATGCTAATTCACTTATTCGTATCTTCTGATTCATCAATATCGAATATTTATTCAAGTGAGAAACGATTTAACGATTAAAAACACTTTTTATGAAATATAAGCTTGGCTTTTAAATTTTGAATAATTATAAAAGCCAGTAGTTACGCACCAGTCATTTATATCTTTGCGAAAATATTATTTATCTTCACGATTTATACTTAAATTCCTAATTATCAAATTTTTTTAATGTTAAATAAAAAATTTTAATCTGCACCAGTCGTTTATATCGTTGTGAAAATATTATCGTCATGATTATCAATTCAATTGTTCATGATTGAACTTTTTAATTGTCAAATAAAAGTAATTAATCGATAGATTTTTTATGCTAAAATAACGAACTGTTAAGACCTGATCCCATCAAACAAAACTTGATTTACTCTGTGCATTTAAAACATGAAAAAAATCGTAATTCGTCAACTGCGTTCATGTGTTTTTCATAAATCATAAACAAATTCAAACTTTCGTCACTTAGATCTATAGAAAGTTATGAAACTTCGAAACAAACAAAATCGAAACAATGCTTTATGAGAACTGTCACATTACCAAAATAGTAGACAATAAATTGGAATCCATTACCCTTGAGAATAATAATCAGACTTGTATCTCGAAGGTTTATAATGCCACAGGCTCGAAATATAGTGAAAACAAAACAATGGATCGCTAACACGAGATGAGTTTTGTTAGCGAGCAACAAAAGGCGATTAAATCAACAAAGCGAATAACGTCTTATTGAAAAAAAAGACTCAACTAGATCATCTGAATAACGAAATTAAAGAAATTTAAAAAAAAATACACAAATGACAACATTAACCCCATTATTTTCTTGTCATTTTCCTATAAATCGTGGCAATTATTGCGAGGAATAGCAAAGAAAAAAAAATCGAAAGTATCGAACACTGTGTTTAAAATTTTTTTTAACTTACAAAAAAAAATGTTAAATGCATCAATTTATTTTCTCTGTGTACAAATGAGCGCACTAAATAAGCTTCAAACTATACGATAGTACGAAAAAGCGTGTACTATATAATTTGTACTCGGGCAGTAATGGATCGTAACGTATAAGTACGTTCGATATAATGTTATGCATGGATCGAGAGAAAAAATAAATAAAACAAGGCACAGGAAGGTGAGGAAAATTATGATCGCCGTAACGTGCCAAGTTCTATAAAGAAAATAAAGTAAATAGTTGAAAAAATAAAAATAAAAAATCGAAAAAAACGTACGAAAAATAAGGACTAAGAAAAGTTGATGTCGCGTGTGCTTCGACTCAATGTGTTCTCGGTGCGAAATCAAATCACGTAATTCAGTACGATACTGCGTGATATGTGTTGATCGCCTATATATCCGATCTCGGGCTGCCTCAGCATTCGACTCGAGAGGAGAGCACACGACGAGAGAAACAGATGTATGAAGAGAGAGAGAGAGAGAGAGAGGGAGAAAGAGAGAGACGGCGACGGGAAAGGCTCGAGAGAGAGGAGGCGGAAAAAGAGCGCGATTCAATGTGCGACACCCATCCGAGTCATGGATCCATCGATCGATCGCGCTTATTGGCGGATTCACAAAAATCCGCCATTAGAATCGTTTCATCAGACTCCTCCCATTGATATCGAGTTTTTCGCATCACCGAATCAATTTCTTTATTATTATTATTATTATTTATTATTAATATTATTATTATTCATGTTATTATCATTGATATTATTATTATTGTTGTTGTTAATGTTGTCGTTGTACTTTACAATTACTGTGCAAACGGATAATTGATTCATTTTCAGTCAAATTCAGTTGAACACACTTTTCGTTTAGTTTCGTCTCTTTATATTAATTCATTATTTAGAAATTGAATTTTTTTAAATTTTATTATGAGTCGATTTAGTGTTACGATTTTTCATCGTACTTATAAATCAAATTTCATTATTTAGAAAGATTTCAATGAACAGGAACTGTCGTCCTAAGAATGTAATGCATTGAACCAAAGATTTTTACTAAACTCAACGATATATACAGTTTTCTAAAATGGTGAGGTACATCAGTGGAAACTGTCATTTTCGAATAAAAATGTTATGGAGAAAATCATTTATTATTTGGGATAAAAACTTTTTTTATTGCGAGTAGGAGATAAAAGTAAGTGTGAGGGATTCAGAAATTGCAATATTGAAGAAAAATATTTCTCCAAGATTCTTACGACAATAATTCACCAGTCATTTTTATTCGTATTTTCGACCATTATTGATGCACTGAAAAGATATGTTCTTTTTTTTCTTTTTTCACCAACGTACTGTGTAAATTTGATGTAGCACTAACCTTTGAATAATAATTCCATTGATTGTAACTTGTCTTTGAATAATTTCCAAAATCTCCGAACATTTTTGATTAAGAAAAATTTCTAACCAGCATTTGTTCTTCGACACGATGTTTGATAATCACTTCAACATTTAGTTAGCATCTCACAATGTAAAAATTTTCAACAAAAAACAAATACTTGAAACGTACTTCGTAATACGAAATAAGTTAGTTTACCCAGTAGCACACATAGAATTTTAATGCAGCTTCGAACGCCGTAATGTACCAACCGATCAGCTGTAAATTCAATGTTTTTCGTAGTTTCTAAAGTTGCCACAGAGGACAGACCAATCCAAGGAGCTCGCAGCGCCTCTGATGGCCACTGTACAAACTTGAATGTGTGACTCAGTTCAGGGTTGGTTGGTTGGTTCTTCCATCCTGCATTCACCACGGTCCACGTGGAAGAACAGCCACGACTGTCAAAGTTACTATAAAAAAAATACTCCGTTAATAACGTAAAAAAAAATTCAATCCAATTATTACGAAAAATAAATAAATAAATAAGACAAGTCGAAAAACTTTACTCTCGTTACACAAATATACAGTTTCAAACAACGAGCAATGAAATCGATTAAAATCGCCACAAGCAGACGATAAAATAGCAAAGTTAACATAGAATTTACCTGAAATGTCAAAGTCGAGGTTTCAGTTAATATTTCAAAGGAGGACAGATTGCAGCAAATATCCTCAAAAAATTGTGTAACTCACAGCTGTATATTGAACGAAAAAAAAACCACAATTATGTATTTATTACGAACAACATTAATTCTCAGTTTTTTACTGACGATCGAGGCATCGAAAAAATATCAAAAAAAAGATTTGATAGCTCTACGAGAAGAGGTACGTTCGATGTTCGATCATGCATACTCGAGTTATTTAAAGTACGCCTATCCTTACGATGAATTGAGATCGTTGAGTTGTGACGGTTTTGACACATGGGGTAGTTTTTCATTGACGCTGATAGATGCGTTAGACACACTTGCAATAATGGGCAATTACACAGAATTTCGACGAGTAGCCGAGATAATAAGTTCGAGGGCGAATTTCGAAGCTAACATAAATGTTTCGGTTTTCGAGACGAACATAAGAGTTGTAGGAGGATTATTGAGCGCTCATTTGTTGTCGAGAAAAGCTGGAATGCGATTAGAGCCAGGATGGCCTTGTAACGGTCCGTTATTGAGATTGGCAGAGGACATGGCAAAAAGATTGTTAGCGGCGTTTGATACACCAACAGGAATGCCTTATGGGACGGTAAATCTGAAATACGGAGTTCCAGAGGGTGAAACGAGTATAACATGTACGGCAGGCATAGGAACTTTCCTCCTGGAATTTGGGACCCTTTCTAGACTTACAGGCGATCCGCTGTATGAAGAAGTAGCAATGAACGCGGTAAAAGCTCTGCATTATTACAGATCAAACATTGGTTTGGTTGGCAATCATGTAGATGTTCTAACAGGCCGCTGGACGGCTCAGGATTCTGGAATCGGAGCTGGTGTCGATTCTTACTTTGAATATCTAGCGAAAGGAACTCTCCTACTTCAGGATCCCCTTCTTGCTAGCATATTCCACGAGCATAAAAATGCAATTGAGAAATACATTAGACGAGAAGATTGGCATCTCTGGGTTTCAATGAACGAGGGTCAAGTAACGTTACCGGTGTTCCAATCCCTTGACGCTTACTGGCCCGGTGTATTGAGCCTTTTTGGTGAGATTGACGACGCCATGAAGTTCCTTCACAATTATCATCGCGTGTGGAAGCAATTTGGCTTCACTCCAGAATTTTATAACATTGCGCAGTCTGAAGCAGGCACCAACAGAGAAGGATATCCTTTGCGTCCTGAACTCATTGAATCTGTGATGTATCTTTACAGAGCTACCGGAGATCCTTATCTCGTACAAGTTGGCGTTGATGTTTTGAGAAGCCTTCAACACAGCGCTAAAACTACTTGCGGTTATGCTACGATAAACGATGTCAGGGATCATCGTAAAGCTGACAGAATGGAATCTTTTTTCCTTGCAGAAACCACCAAGTACCTTTATCTTCTCTTTGATCCTGACAATTTTATTCACAACAATGGTCAGCGTGGGGATGTTATTGAGACCCAATGGGGCGAATGTGTCGTCGATGCAGGTGGCTATGTCTTTAATACCGAAGCTCATCCCCTAGATCCTGGCGCTTTGAGTTGTTGTCGACCTGAGAAAAGTTTATTCCCAGAAAAACGATCGACTTTACAAAAATTCATCGTTACGCAACACGAGAAAGAGGACATAACCGAAGATTCGGATCTTTCCCAAGAACATTTCACTCTTCGGGACACCATGGACAAAAGTCAATTAATTGAAATGCTTAAATTATCTCAAATACGCAGCTATTCTGAGAAAGAAGAAAAGGGAGAAAAAAGACGGAACATCGAGCAACACCAAGACGTCACTGTTGAAAACACCCCTAAAGATGATGACACTACAAGCGTCAATGATACTGCAGAAAATGACGATTTTGTTATGCGCGTTATATCACCACCCAATGTTTATAAAGCTGATGACAGTGAAGGTCTCGAAATTATTCAAGACAATCATTCCACGAGCAAACAATTCGAAGACAGTAATTCACGAAACGAAACCAAAACCGCCAAAGATTTCTCTTATCCGAAAAAAGTCAAATTCGAGCCACAAGCTTTGCTTGAAAAAATTCGACGGATTAATCTTTACGATACAAATTTAACTAGGATCGTCAGTCATCAATCATTGTCCTGCCAGTCTCAACCATTTCTTCAACGCATGTCGATAGTCGGAGAATTTTTCTAATTTCATGAATTATTTCTTCAATGTTTGTCTTTTGCTTTTCTATCGTCGTACGATGATGTGGCTGTGAAATTCGATATCTCGTTCAATTGTACAAAACATATTTTAATAAAGATGAATATAAGAACAGAGTTTATCGTGTTTAATTTTAATGTACTATTTCAAAAACTGGGATTACATTGTTTATTTTTTGCCCTTCTTTCACTCATTTTATCATCGTTGCAGTATTTATCTGATATTTTTGTACCAAAGACCATTGAACTTATCATCCACGTTCGTAAAATATCAATATTTTACTTTACGTCAAGCCGTCGAACTTGATAACCAAATTTACTTTAAAAATTAGTTATATTTATTGAGGCTGAATAACATATTTTTCTTAGCCGAAAATTTTATGTTAACGAAATTCCAAAATTTTGCCGTTGAATTTGAATTGGAAAAATTCGGTTATCTTTGAATGTTAACAAACATTGATTTTTATCAATAACAATTGTTCTAAAAACTTATTAACACATTTCAGACTAATGGCTAAATATTATACTTTTAACCGATATTTTTCTTTTTCCCTCTTGAAAGAGTCTGCCCTTTGCTTTAGTTTCTCTAAAAACTTGATAAAATTCACGTCACATCGCTTAATTTTGTTATTGCATATCAATGTTTATAGCCCCCTTAAGATTGCCCAGATATTCTTTTAGATTTGTGGGAATGTTAAGATCAGACATTATCGATATATAAATATCGTTATTGGTAACAGTGCGTGTATGTGTCTCTACGTAATTAGTTGATTGTGATCAATGAAAAAAATGTAGAAAAATTTATTGCCACGGAATGAATTCAAAATTGTTTTCAATTACAGTCCATTTAAATAATAATAATTGTAAAAATAATTGTAATTCGGAATTCCTGCATTTCCAGTTCAAATAGCACGATTGCAATGCTTTGCAAGCTGAACAACCAAAGATTTTATACACCTCTGAGCGTTTTAAACAATCAAAATTTTTAATCTTATTGTAGATATATTTATCTCGCTGAAAATCTCTTCATTATTTATACACAAATAAAATGTACAAATCGAGGTAAATATGATGAATCATTCAAAGTGTTCAGAGTACGAATTTTCATTCATACACAGAATGACATACGATAATGAAAACCCGCCAGATGTATCTTAAAGAATCATCACATTGGCAATGACACGAATGCATGCACATTTTCATAATACGAGAATAAATCCCCTATAAGAGCGTATGTTTTCGATCGGCGCCTATGTCACGCACATATACACCCAGCAACTCTACCTGTCAATGTATGTATCGTGCGCCCTCACGTGCAAACATGAGTGCACTCGCGCACCAACAAAATAATCTTTCATCTTTTTCGTTCTCGCGATAAAATTATCCGCTATTCAGTCTCGAACGGGATGTCGCGCGAGCTCGGTCGATCATTAAAAAACGTAAAATAAAAAACAAAAAAAGGTGGTGGTGCAGGAGTGATCCAGTGGTACCGCGCTGTTTCGACGGCACACGTAACGTGGTCGTGCCGTCATTGTCTTTCCAATGAGTTCCAGCGTCAAGGGGCCCTCGAATTATCAGCGATTCGACGATGATGCTAATCCGAATTATCGAACGGACACATCTTACGGTACCGGTCCAAGTAAGTTTTTTCATTTTCATTCTTTCAATCATTATCCCTCAAAAATAACACATAAACACATGAATACAGTGAGTGAAAAAAATAAAAAACAACAGACAGCGATGACACAATCTATCCTGTAAGCTGAATGTTTTTTTTTCTCTCGTTCGATCAACACACTTCAAGCATCTTGGTGCGAGCTGCGATTGTATCGAATTTTTTCACACCTCATTTAATGTCAACCGTACACGATGAATTCTTAAAAAATATTCGGAAAAAACATAGCATTTGACATTGAAAATAATTCCGGAAAACCATACCTATAGCCTCCTTTCTACTTCGTGAATGTCCATTGTTTCGTATCTTTTTAGATGTATTTTTGATGTATCTTTTGACGTATTTCTCGTAGACGTGATGTTATGTCAAATTAATGTATATGTATGTATATAATTCAAGAGCATTTTGTGTTCTGTTCGAGTGTTAATTGTTTTGAGATAACTGTCACTCGTGTATATATCTATAATGACAGGTCGCCTTTTTTTTTCACTTTTCAGCCAATGTGTTCCTTTCCTTCCCTCATTTTTATTCTCTATTTTGTATTATGAATATTTATTTAATTTTTATTTCGGTACAATTATTCCACCAGCTGGGAATCTCTTATTATCTCTACAATATTAAATCATACTTACAAGGGGGGAACAAACGTGCAGCTGGAAATGTTTTAACGCTTCATGGAATTTCCTTTCGCTATATTTCATGACTCATTATTGTACATATTATAATGAGTATCTATTTCGTTTGAACACATACATTTCACAGTGTACATAGAGCCCAAGAAATGAAATGAATGAAAATGAAAATTTTCCATAACGCATTATCATAATTTTCCTTTTCTTAACTCATATTTTTATATCCTTAATTTAGCAGCTTTAATAATAATCATAATCTTTAAGAAAATTATAAACTCTACAGCTATTTTGATAAAATACTATTTTTTATATAGATGTATGCTTGTTTGCTAATTTAGTTTGAATTCAATTAAAATGTTGGTGTTGTACAAGAGAATGCATGGTAATTGGCTAACGCTGTAGATAAAGCTTAACTACGATATTCCCTATGGCATGCTTCTAATTTTTTTCTAGAATATGGATCTATGTTGTCTTGCGCTTTCCCAGACAGTCATTCAAGAATGTCACCTCGCGAAGATGTTGTCCCCAATGAGTTGAGCCACAGAACAAGTTCACGAGGGAGACCACCCGCCGAGGGAAATGATCCTGATGCATTGTCAGAGACAGCGGCCTTTGCCAGACAATCTACAGTGTTGGATGCCGATTTACATTGGGAAATGAATTATCACGAAGCTGCCATCTTTTTGGAGGTAGGGCTTCATGATATTGGACAATTTTTCTCTACAGCAAAATCTTTCTCTTTGTCTCATGTTGATAAAATGTTAAAAATGCAACTTTAAATTTGATATAACATGAAACTCATGTTTTAGTTTTTTTTTTTCATAATCAGCGAGTGATAAAAGATATGAAAATTATCTGTTCAATGATTGTAATGACTCATAATGAAGAGCATTTTCAAAAATGGAATTCCCAATCATTGTTGCTAAAAATAATTTTTCATTTCTTCAAAATTGATTTGAAACAAAATTGAGATTGTATTACGCAGTACAAAGTTTTAAGGAAAAAACGCAGTTGTCTATGCAGTACAAAGTTTTAAACAGTAGAAAAATCAAGTGAGAAATTATTTCTAATTTTTTTGTACTATAGAAGTTCATGCTAATTTGCAGGAAGGTCGAAACAACGAGAAATTTGATTCACATCCTCGTCACCCGGATGATTTGCCAGCATATTTGCTGGTTCACAATAGCTGGTATTATGGGCTCGATTTGTTTACATCCTTGCTCCTCTTGGCGTTGGCTTTCGTCGAAGAACCGGCAGTACCACTATTTCAAGTGATTATTTTTTGTCGTTCAAGAATACGAGAATCAATTTAAAGGTTTAGCCATGAAAGAAATAAATTTTCAAAAAATTTCCTCCATACGATAGCAGTTTTCAATTAAGTAATATCATTTTAATGTTTCAATATCAAAAATATTATTAATTGTTTCTATTTGTCAAAGGCAATATTTAAATCGAACCGTTTCATTTATTTTCATTAATATGTTTATGAATAAAATAATAAATTTGATTTAATATCCATTTAATATCAGGTACCAGTCTGGGCTCATGGTTCTATCGAACTTTTAGCTCTAACCACAATCGGAATCGAGTTGGCATTCAAACTACGTTGGATTGGTTGGGGAACGATACTTAAACACAAACGTACAATGCTGAAGGTACAGAAAAATTCTTTCATCACAATAGTCGCAAGTTTCGCTGATTAAGAGGACATGCACTCGTGACTTTAGAAAATAAATTTTCCTTCGGTCATTATTTTTCTATTATGCAACCATAACGAACTGCATGAGGAACGACCATAAAGGTTTCCACTGATACCAGACTAATCCAGCACAAAGCGGATTAACTGGTTGTACATAATGATCCATTGTGCCAAATGTTTAAGGGGACACATGTGTCGAGTTCGCATTGACACATATTTGATCTCAAGAAAAATACAGTGTATGCTTTTAAATCGTCCAAATTTTGCATCAAATATTTACTATTTATTCGCAAAATATGAAATCAAGAATTCAAATGATATGTCACTAAATTTTAGCTACGAATCTGATGTAAAAAATAATTTTTTCTTCTACTCTTGAATCTTAATTAACAGGAAAAAAATTCAGTAGAACGCAATAAAAGATCTTCTGCTTATATTTTTTCTTTCACAATTATACTCATTTCTTTAACAAATTTAGGACAAAAAATTCTGGCCTATGATTATTCTTCGCAATATATTTATTAACCACTGAATAGTTTGTGCACATTTTGCCTTCAAAATGATTTTGTTTCAATGGCTAAAAAGATTTTTTTTTAATCACTTGGCAAATATTAAAATGCAAAATGTTTTCGTTGCAGTGTGTAACGTTGGCGATAATGTTCGTTGAAGCAACGATAGTTCTTGTTCGTCAATCATCGCACTTCCGAGTAACAAGAGCACTCAGGCCAATATTTCTCGTTGATACAAAATACTGCGGTGGGGTTAGAAGATTCATACGACAAATATTGCAAACTTTACCACCCATTTTGGATATGTTGTGCCTTTTACTATTTTTCATCACGACTTACATGGTACTTGGTTTCTACATGTTTTCCGAAACAAATAGAAATTTCGCAACGCTGCAGGACAGCTTCGTCAGTCTGTTTGTTTTACTTACGACAGCAAAGTAAGTCATCAAACTTAGTTAATCGATTAAGAATTAATTGCACAATTTTCTCAGTCAAAAATTCTATTAAATCAAATATCTCAGTCATCGCAATTAAACACAAATCTGAAAAAAATTCAGCCATCTTTGCAAATCTGCAAACATTGATTTCTAGTAATAATAATTACACTTTTTTCGAAACATATTTTTTAAACAAATTATTCAGCAATCGATAATTGGACAATGTCTTTCTCTGCCTAAAATCATTTTGGTGATGTTTATCAATACATTTAATATTTTTATACTTAATATCTTTTTTGAGAGTTGTTCCAGAAAAAGTAAAATTAGATCTGGAAAAATTTGACTATTGAAAAAATATATGTGTTTTTTCATAGTTTTCCAGATGTTATGATGCCATCATTCTCGAGAAGCAAATGGTACGCCATTTACTTCGTTTCCTATCTGTGCACAATGTTGTACGTAATGATGAATCTCATGCTGGCCGTTGTCAACGAAACTTTCACTTCTGCTGAACGTGACAAATTTAAAAAGTTATATCTTCATAAAAGACGAGCCTGTCAGCATGCTTTCAAGCTCTTAGTATCCAAACAGAGTCCTGATAGAATGAGATTCCGTCAGTTCGAAGGTCTTATGCGATACTATGCACCACAGAAAGGTGAGTTTTTAAATTGCAATGTCTTCCGAAAGAATCTCTTTGACTTTTGTATCTTCGTATATTTGAGATTATTCAGGTTCACTAATTTTTTCACAATTCTCTATTTTTATTGTCTTCGTGGTCATCAATTATTACAATGAAGAACCATTTCTCGAGAATTTGTGATCAGAATTAAATTTCATCGTCTACTGTAGATTTTTAGAATAGAAAGAAGATTGACAAGAAAATTACTGAATAAATTATTCATGTCTTTCTCTCCGAATAGACAAATGAATCTTTTTCCACATCAATTGAATAGCTATTTTTTAATTGCATAATTATTAACAAATGAAAATAAAAAGTTTTTGAAAGATTCTTTTTGTTCATCTACCACAATCTGTGCTCATTGATTAGTACGTCCTCCTGGATATTCTGTTACAGTTTCATTTTTATATGAATTATTTTGACAGACAATATTTAGCCGCGAGATCAAATGTCGCGGATATTTAAACATGACTCTGTGTCTCGAAGACGCCAACATAACATTTCGTCAGTATATGATAACGAATATTTACAACGCGAATGACCCAATTGCAGTCTTATACCTTTTTCAGACGATGTTATATAATAGTGTCAGCGGGATTTATTGAAAAATGATAATTGATTTAATTGAATAACCAAGAATAACATGAGTCAAAATTTTTGCATATATATTCAAAAAATATTGAACCTAAAGTCCATGAAAATATTTCGTAATATATTTTTATCTTGTATGGAAAACTATCGAGAATAAAATTATTTGCATGGACACATGTGTAATTCATCCTGTATTCGGTTACCCACTTGATATGTAAATATATAAGTAGGCGTAATAAGAGAGGAAAAAAACGTTTGAATTTTAAATCGTAGCCACTTTGGACATTGTCTTGATGTTTCGACACATGAACGCATCCGGCACAGGATCACTGAGCTGTGACGAATTTCTCAGTGTTTACGACGTTACGACACTTCAATGGGAGCCACAGTACTCGAGTGTGCCATGGTATCACACAGCTTGGAAACCATTGCAAATGCTTTGCAACGGAGCTAACTCTTGTATTATGTCGCCCTACTTTGAGCCAATTGTTTGTGAGTAATGAGAAAAACGATTGACCAATAACCAATCGCAAACAAATATGAGCGTTGGTTTTCTTTCTCTCTCTTTAAAACAGATGCCCTCATTATCGGCAATGGAATTATGATGTTGGATGGGCTTATGCAGCGCGCATCTTCACTTCAAGAATCCGCACGAATATTTGCTGCTAGTTGGGATACTTTATTATTTGGAGGACGTGAGTGCATTCTTTATCTTCGTCTTTGTTTTTCATAATGAGACTGAAATATATTTGTGTTTGTAAATGTACAATATATATGTAATTTGCACTTTCGTTGAGTTTGTTTTCTTCGTTAGTGTTCAACGAAATTGAAAATGCAAAAAAATAACTGCAAATCCTGTGTGGAAAGACTGAATTAAAGCAAACAACCGTTGTTTATTTTCAGTATTCGTGACAGAAGCACTTATCAAAGTTCTGGGACTTGGAATGAGGCGTTACTTAAGTTCCGGTTGGAATTTATTTGACTTGGGAGCATCGATAATGTCACTCGTAGGAGCATGTGGTCTGATGCTTTTCCCAAGTGCTACGTTCTTTGTTGTCTTCAGACCTTTGAGGATGTTGCGATTATTCAAAGTGAAAAAACGTTATCGTGATGTATTCGGTACATTGGTTATATTGTCACCTCTCATGTGCTCTACCGCAATAGTCATGTTAATATTGTACTATTTCTTCGCTATCATCGGTATGGAAATGTTCGCTGGATACGATATGCGGAACTGTTGCCAGTACGTAAATTCAAAAAATGCATACCTTGCGAAAAGAATTAATATTTAAAAAAATTACCGTTACAAAATAGAAATGAGGGAATAATGACCTGGAATTTTGGGCAATTTTGATAGAAATCAATGGCCATTTCATTCAGGGCCATGATGATCAATTAAAATTTTTTATTCTCTCCGTGCAACATACAAACACGAAGTTTTCTTCGTTGGAATGTAACAAAATTTTTCCTTTCATATTTTCCTCCATTTATAGGAGCTTCAGAAAAGCATAGAAATGATTTACTTTTTTCTATGTTTTCTACTGATTTTTTTTTTCCAAACTCGTGGTTTAACGCTTTTGCTTTATCTTGTATTTACAGAAATACTACTGTCGAGGAGTTCTACAAATATTCTGTCAACAGAAGTACAACTTTGGGATATTATTATCTCAATACTTTTGACAACTTGATGGCAAGTGGAATGACACTTTTCGAACTCACTGTCGTTAACAATTGGTTCATACTGATGAACGCTTACGCGTTCACCGTCGGTCTTTACAGTCGTGTATTTTTCATGACTTTTTATCTCGTCACGATGATCGTCCTAACGATTGTAGTGTCGAGCTTTTTGGAGGCCTTCAGATTCAGGATACAGTATAAACGTTCAACATCCAAACGCGACGGTGAGTTGTCATTGTATTCTTTTTTTTCTGTATTTGCATTCAGTCGACATTTTTTAATCACATTTTAATTCATTGCAACAGAGGAGAAAATGTTGCACGAAGAAGTTGAATTGAGATGGGACGAATTACAAGCGATTGTACAAGATTTTCAACTTTTGGAACATTTGCGTTCGAATTTGGTCGTTGGCGTAAGTTTTTGTTAAAAGCTATTAATCGTACTTTGCACATAATATTATAAACAAATATTTCTTTGACTGATTTATTTCAAAAACCTTGAATGTCACATGAAAATTCTCGATATTTATAGGGAACCGCGGCGTTCATCGGTTCGCGACCTCGAACAAGAGAAGTGCTCCAAAGAAGAATGTATACGAACGAGATATCCGAATGGGTGGCAGAAGTTAAATTAGAGGAGTTGCAAGGTGTTCCTGGATCTATTAGTAGTTTTGACGAAGTTGGAATCGAAGATGGAGATTTGGATCCAGAACAAATAATACTAAGAAGAGACAGTGCGGTACATCTTCGTAACGGAGTTACGACTAGTCCTATGTAACAGAATTAATGAGATTTCGAGTTTTGTGGTAACGATTTTTATCGTCTAGACTACCCATTAATTATGGCGATGAAGTTGGCATCGTTGAAACGCAACAAACAACAGCTTCTCGAGTCAAATTTATTTAAAATAGTTCGAAGACAATAAAAATTCGTAACGTTGTCTTTTTATTATTCGTGATGCGTTGATGAAAATTTTGACTTATTTTCGTAACCTATTGCGATTAAATTTTGAGAAATCCAATATTAATAAAAAAAAAAACACAATTTCGTTGCATTTCAAAGAAGCAAGCTTCAACATCGTCATTATTATTTTATATACACGTGACTGGAAATTGTCACGTTCATAACAAGAAACAGAAAGAGAGAGAGAGAGAGAGAAAAAAAGAGATTTGTCCTAGGAAATCACTGAACAAAAATAAAACGATTGATATTATTTCGACCTTCGTGCCGCGATGGAATAGGGTCCTGAAATATATTTTATACGATTAAATTATAGAATACGTGTGACCTTACACATAAATAGAAAACTAATTATTTATTGAACGTTTACGTCGACGCTGAGATGTTCTTTGAGATATTGTCAATTGTCGTTAATCATTACTTAATAAGTGAATCTTTTTGACATGCACTCGAAAGCACGATGCACACGAGTCATATATAAAAAACATACACATATTTGTTTTAGCGTCGGTACGACTGAAGTTTCGGGTTTGTGCAACTGACAAAAAGAAATAGATAACCACGAGGGAAAACTTTAAATCACCGATAATGAGTGCATCATCGTTGCTTCCTTCTGTACTACCATTGTACGGAATATTTTGCACGTACTGAAAAGTTGAAATTCATTTTTTGTACATAATCATTTTTAGTGGCGGATTATCATTTCCTCAATGATAATACATTTCTCATTTGTTTTTTTATTTTGTTTGTAAATAATACTCAGTTTTTGTACACAGTATTTTTTAGTATGCGGGAGTTTCTTACTGCAGAATCATTCCGAAGTGGAAAAAATAGCATATACAAAAATGAGGCTATGACCGATTTTTATAGTAGAATGATGATTTGTCACTTACACGTAAAGAAAAAAAATATAAAAAAAAACAAAAGGGAAGAGAAGAAATGGAAAATTGATAA
The DNA here is from genome assembly GCA_948107755.1 of Campoletis raptor. NCBI lineage: Eukaryota > Metazoa > Arthropoda > Insecta > Hymenoptera > Ichneumonidae > Campoletis > Campoletis raptor. The sequence continues at coordinate 14,516,870 of OX403623.1, forward strand.
CGTTGTACTGACACCGTGATTCAAGGATTCCTAGCTTTGACTGACCATAATTAAATGTGGAGCATGTAATGTGTAGACGAAACGAATAATGAGATTACACAAACACTGATGTATTTGAGCAAAAGCGTAATGTACCAGATATACTGAGAGAATAATTGAATAAATAAAAATGCATATTAGATTTTGAGGTTATTTAAAATATTTCACACTTTTGAAAAACGAAAAATTTATTTCAAAACTCGTTTGAAATGAAACCGCGTTCTTCACGTTTGCTAGTTTTACTGCTAACGTGCGAGTACATATAATTTCAATCATCGAGGACACAAATTAACTAAATTACAGATTTCAATTTTTATATATTTCCTTCAATTTTATTTTTCTGTATGAAGGAGTTAACTTTTTAATATTTTTTCTATGATAACAATCATCGTTACAGTTATGATTTTCAATAAATAAAAATGTCCAATTGTCAGGATCACCAGGGCGATGTTATTTTTAGCTTCCTACTTACAATGTTAAGCACTTACAACTATATATATATGAAAAAATCTCTCATTGCGTGATGAACCGACGGCTTAAATTTGCAAAATTTATTTGCACATTGGTTTTGTTTGGAAAAACATTCTGTTTCGTAGTAGAAACAGAATTTTGTAATCTGAGCTTTCTTTTCTGCAATAATATCCACAAAACTTCAATTTGAATTAATAGGCAAGTATTGTTAGTAAACAATGATGAAATTCCTCAACCACAATAATTTCCGTTTTCATCTTTTTATATTGTTTTTTTTTATGAAAAAAAAAAATGTTTCAATCATTTTTCGTGGATTGTAACACCGGCACCTCCTAAATTTACCAGAGTTACGGGATATCCATTGGCAGTGAGCTTCGTCGTTAAACTGGTAATGGTTTCGGTTGGAGTGTCCGGCAGCAATAAAATATAAGCGTAACCACCGCCCCCTGCACCGGTCAGTTTACCTGCGAGACCATAATTTTGCGCCTCCGCGCAGATTGTATCCAACGATTGATGTGACACCTGACAGGTCGCCAATAATCCTTGATTGACTTCAATCATTACCTGTGTGGCGTAACATTCGTAAAACTTATCAAAAAATCCTATAAAATTTAATCATATTTGAAAATTCACAAACATTAATTTACAGTAATAATTATTGTAAAAAACATCCTTTGAACATGAGTGCTAAACAATTTTTTGAAAATACATCGTATTTTTTCGATTTTTTCAAAGAGATATTGAAAATCATGAATATTGCACATGTTCTTTTAAAACGATTCAACACGATGTACATTTCAAATTTCTGACGCATTCAATGAACAGTATGTAAAATACCGATTGCAAAAAATTTTAAACAGAAAGATGATAAAAAAAGCATAAAAAATCTGATTATTTTTTAAACAACGTCCCAATAGATTTTTCATAATGTGATTATTATATGATTTCAGATTTTTAACGAATCACTGAATAAAATTAATCCTAATAAATTTTTTTATTTACTTTATATAAAAAAGAATTATTGCCTTAAAAATATATATGTAATTCATTCGCTATTTTTCAATCTTCATATTGCCCACATTTCGTTTGCTGATTGAGTTTTTGGGAAACCAAAACATTTGGTACTTTTTTGTATAGGAAAAGATTTGACACATTTTCAAAACAACTAAAAACAAGATATTTTGCCATATTCGAACGATGCAAACTTTAGAATCCTTATTTTTATCAATAATTTATTATTTACTTATTGATGTAAACGACATAGGAATTAAATGATATTTTACAGTAAACAGACTCATCATCCCATTAGATCACTTTGAAATAATAATTAAAAAGAAAAAAAACACCATAAAAAGTGACATGTGATAGATCGACACGATACTAGAAACAGAAATTTTCCGTTTAAAAATCTCTTCGTATAAATGAGTATATGCGATGCTTACCATTAATTCTTTGTAAGCTGGGTATAAAGATTCGTTGGTGGCATCCGGTAGAGCTTGTATTTTCTTGAAGATTTCGATAGCTTTATTTGCTACTCGGTCCATAGAATCGAGAATCGGTGTAAAAATCATTGGATACTTTTCTTTGAGTATAAAAAATTTTTCGACCAAAGCTTTGGTGCTTCTTTGGACCCTCGTATCAACTAGCAACGCGCGCATTTTTCGAACACCGGAAATAGGCTTGAAAGGTTCACCACGTCGAAATTCGATAATGGAGCCAAAAGTTGAAATAGAATTATCGAGGCCGGATGGATTTCCGTGCATTATTTTCTCGCCATTAAGAGCATATCTCGATATTGCTTCTAATTGTTTTTCATCCATAATGGTTGATTGATTTTTTTGTATGTGTGACCAGTGAATAAAAGCGGTTGCGAGACAAACGGAAAAAGATGCTGAACTGCCGAGACCAGCGCTAATCGTTAGAGCGGTGTCCAAAACAATTTGAAAAGGTCTCAGCTCTATAAATTCAACTTGCGATATTGATACGAGCAAATAAAAAACTCCCTCGAGGGCAAATTTTTGTTGTGAATTCGTGTAACCGATTTTTTCTACGAATTTACCGATGTAACTGTGAAATGTCTCGTGACCATCTGACAGTTTTGGACAAGCATCGTTGTAAAAACGTTCACGAACTTGCTCCACCGTTACATTTACGTACAAACCAATTTTTGGCATTGACAACACAATGTACTCGCAATCTTTGGGTAATTCTTTGAAATCCAAGGTCGTACGTATATCAACACTTGCCGCAATTGCTGTTTTACCGTACACGACCGCATGCTCACCGTGAAGAATTATTTTTCCCGGCGCGGAAACCCGAAATTCGGTCATTGTATGATTTTTCCTTCACTCTTTGGCGTAATATTAGAAAAATGGCCAGATTTTTCTTTCGACTTGTTAGGAAATAATTTTTAAAAAATAAAGAAAAGTGTGTCAAATTTTACACCGATCACTTTTTTTTTATTTTAATGGTTAAAAAAAATCAATGACTTTCTCACGTTATTTTTCAATATCGAAAGAGATAAAAAATAGCATTTAAAAATTTCGAATGGTTCAAGCTTGCTGCTTTTTCCACTGTTCCGCAGTCAAAGTTTTCTGCGAGAATGCATGGATGTCCTTCAGCTCTTCCTCGAGAATCGTATTCACGAGCCTAAAAATCACACCATACTGTCGTTATCGTTTTTTTTTCATTATTATTCATATATGAGTAAAATAAGTTAAATTAATATTTCCCAATAATACGATCGTTTATGTTCCGATAAATTGTTTATCATTTAAAAGAGAGCAACGTCTTGCTACATAACGTTTTATTTTTACTCTTTCTCGCTTTGATTGCAAATCTCTTTATTATCATACGTTTAACTCGAAATGCAGAAAATAATAAAATTTTATATTATCTTTCTAAAATGGCAATATCTAATCTCGAGATAAAATGTATAAAGACAGCAAAATTTCAGTTATTTTGACAAAAAAAAATAAATACATAAATTGAACTTTTTACCTATGACGTTGTAACAATGGTTTTCCTTCGAATTTATCGGAAACAACGAGGACAGAAAATTTGGCACCGCATCCGTCGCTCTGGTCTTCGACTTCCTGGAACAGATGTATGAGGGCGTTTGCTGATTAAGATTTGCCACTAACTTTGAAGCACAACAAGAAGTAAGTTTTCAGTTAACGTTTTGTTTTCTCACTAGTCTCAAATGTAACTCTTTGGAAAACGGAGCTGTCAATAAAAACAGGATAAGGATAGAAAGATAGAGCAAATATATTCATAAGCTTGGAAATAATTTAAATATTTTATTCAGATGTGAAAGATAAATAGAATGAAAGAAAATGTTGAAAATAATGTTTCATTCACGAACATAATAATACATAAGACGTTTCGACCACGAACAGATTAACACAATGTATTACTTGACACGACTAGACCTTCTCTCACTCTGCAATTCAAACTATTCTCCGTTATTTATGTAGCACAAGATTAGTATCGGTATATGACGCTCTTCCACTATTCACTAGAACGTAGCCATCCGTACGAGCTCTTTAGCAGGTTTCAAAAATCCCCAGCAGCAGCGTAATTCAAGGTGATGTCAAAATAGTATGAATTTGAGCTCCAAATGACTCCCATTTAAAATCAATCTAGTTTACGACCACTATTGATGCTCTTTTGCCATCAACTTGACTACCGTATGTTGCTGAGTAATTAGTTTTACATTGTATGTTGCAATAATCGTTACAAATAGCAAACCAAATCTGTATCGGAACGTCGATGAAAACTATATGATTAATATAGCTTCGTTTAAAACGATATAGAAAATAAAATCACGCTTGAAACTCAACGTCAGTGACGTTTCCACATTTTCTGAATATCTGCATTTGATTTTTCGTTAAATTAATTCTTAGAAGGAAAAAAAAGAAACTGAATATGAATTATAAATTAAAATTCATTTGTTTCTAGCGTAACGATTGATTGTAGTGTATTGTAAAATACAGTTTTTGGCTTAAATTATAATATTTTTGCAAGACTAGTCCCGGGAGTTCGATTTACGATTAGTGATAAGTGAGAAATGTTTCTGTTTTGTCAGCGATCTGTACTTTTTTTTAAACTATTTCAAGAACAATTCTAATTATCACACGGTTGATGATTTTTTTCTGCGATTTTAGAACAGTTTAACAAATATTAATTTACCGAAAGTCGACTCGAAACTTCTACTAAACTGTTATTCCTGATGTGATTCAACAACTCAATTGGCGATCATCTCAAATCGAACTTGCAAGACAGACATTGCATAAAATAATATACGTGACATGTGCGGGAAAAAATGAATTGAATCGTGCGTAAGTTGTGCACTGACCTAGACTTGTCGTGTCGTCCACACGACAACGACTGCAGTAACTAGAACACGTACGAGTCTTGTCTTACGGCTTCGGTTCATTGTTTTTCGCACTTGTAGCATAAGTTACAATTTTTTTTGTAAGAGATAAAAAAAAATAGTACAATTTTCGGATTTCACATTTCAGAACGTGATTATAAAACTTATACAATCGCAAGAAGGTTTGTGCGTTAAACATCATATCTTAGATTGAAATTAACTTGGTTATTATATCGCTGGGAGACAATGATTGGTTGTGCAAAAAGTCTTAGTAAATAATGCTACGAGATACATGGAATAAATATATCGACAGCCTACAATTTGGTGTACAAATGTGTGTTCAATTTTCCGAAATTTTTCCTGTTAAATAGAATATTGACAAACCATTGGTTTAGTGGTTAGATGAACAAGCGAAGATGAGATGAACAATAGTTTAACGACTTATCATGGTATTTTAATATAATCGAATGTATTTTTTTGTCAATTAATCGTGCCCAAAAGTTATTTGTACTCTAGTGTCAAAAAATTGAGCAGAATATTTGACGATCTTGCAATTAAAATACATAAGAATATGTTGATGAAAATTTAACTATGTAAAAGACCATTTGTTACCTTCAATAAATGCAAATTTCAATGCTATAATTTTTTGGGGCACGTACTTGAAACCTTCGAACAATCACAACACACCTTCAACAATTTGTTTGTTTTTTTCTACCTTATGGCACTATTCAAGGTTTTAATCTTATAACTATTAAGTTCGACCACAGACAATTTGCAGCGATAATTTATTGAATAAATATCACTGCAAGTCGATCATTTGAAAACCGATTACAATTAGTAATTGAAAATTGACCACCGACACGAATCGATGTTATTAAATAAACATGAATTAATCGTAGTCACGCAATAATTATTGCATATCTTATGCCATAATGCACGTTCATAAAATGCACGAAATGCATACTTTGTACGTAGACCTTTTGAACTTCACGAACGTTTAATGCGCGCATTTTTCAATGAGACTTTGATTTACCGGAATGTTTTTGCAATCCATAAATTTGTTTGTAATTAAAATAAAAGAAGAAAGCGATGAAATGTAGACAGGAATAAATGGAGATGAGAAGAGCAAATATATCAGGATAAATGTCAGGTGGAGTGAGAACAATACTGGCAATGGAAAGCATCAGGACTCCGATCAGAGACAAATAAAAAGACGTTATCTTAAGAACTGACAAGTACATCGATATTTTGGACGTTAAGAAATCTTTGCCAAGAAAATTTTGAACTTTATCGTAAAGACGATGTGGCCATCCTTTTGAATCAGCAAATCGCGATCTGCCACTCTGTTTGACCCGGAATTTTCTTTGGCTCAGCTGAGTGTCTCGATGCATTTTTGTTTTACTTTTACCAACTGATTCTTTGTCTTTGATTGTAAGATTTGATAATTCTCTAGACCACATTATATAAACTGCAATAGTGTAGAAGAAACTAAGAGAAAAATAGGCTAAAACAATATTGTCTTTAATGAGAAGTGGTAACATACTAAAAGTGGATATCGTCAAGAACCAAAAACACGGTAATGGATCACGATGAAAGTACATGACGACTGGAACGGCAACGAGAAGAATGGATTTTTCGTGTACTTGGAAAGAAAAAAGGTAAAAACCTAAGGCGCAATTTATGAGAGAAAGAACAAATCTTTCTTTGTGCGGTTTGAGATAAAGATTCAAGCAGCTTGGCAGGACGGAAAGCATGGTCGCGACCAAACACAACCGGGCGAGTTGAACGTTTGTTAAGCTGTTACGAAATTTGTAAAATACATTCACAGCGCACCAGACATTCGAAACTTTGTCTTCGAAAACTCCACGATCCAATGGAAATAATCTAGTCAGAGCGTCTTTAAAAACTTCCCATTTTTGAATAAAAGGCGCCCAAATGACAATAAAAGTAAGTATGACTGTGAGCGATACACAAATGAGAGAACGAATACAGGACAAAAGAGATTTCCTCTTGCCAGGTGTATTGTTGCCAAGAATGTAGAAGAAAAATGGTAAAGCGTGATAGAGTTCCATTTGCTTGTAATTTAACGCAAGAACGAAAAAGAGAGACGACAGGATCGTGTGATTCCGTAGGATCAAAGCCACCGCGCTTATGAAAAATCCTAAAGAGACGCAGTTGTATTGGAAATGGCCATAATCAATGAGAATTATCCCAGGATACAGGAGAGCGGTCGACAGAATAAAATCATCTTTTTTGAGGCCAAATATGTTGCTCGCTTCGCCACGAGCCCATGTCCCTTCGTGCACCGTTGCTCTTCGTACAAAATAAACCAGTGCAGGAATATATAAAAGAAGATCCACTGCTATTACTGACAACCTCATGAAGTATTTGTGATCTTGGGATTCATAGCCTCGCGACTCGTACAATTCCACCCATTTGGGGTCAATTTTATGGGCTATGTGACCCAAGATAAAGCTGTGATAAGCTGTTAACGGCGGATAGTCCAAGCCCCAGTATAGCAAATTGTTGTCGCTATCGTTGGTGTACCAGCGTTGTATGGGTAAATTCTTTGTTATTTCTTGCCAATGACGCTGAGCCTCGTAGTCTCCGTACATCGGTGGTTTTCCTTCTCCACTGTGAGGATGGTACGAAACGCACCATCTTAAAATAACAGCGATGCCCAATATCGCAAACGTTCGCACGTTTTCGCCCATGTTTTTGAGCCAAATCACAATGATGAGTCAAAAAATATGCGATACCTCCTGATTTCGATATCCTTGATATTCCTTAAATCTTCCGTGGTTAATACACGTTTATATCGCTCGTTGCATAGCGAGAGAACAATCATGCTGGAAAACGTCCGTGTTTATGTATAATTTTCAACATTTTTTCATTCTACAATAAAAACTGGTTGTCAAAGTCCCCATTGGCATTCTCATACTTTTTTGTCATCTTGAGATCATAGATTGCGACTTTTTGCGATTTATAAAACAAAAACGGAATTGTACTCTTGATGGGGGGAATTTAATGTTTGTGTTTTTTGTAGAGCATATTTTACAATATAAATCACTTAAAACGAGATATTATTTAAATACCATCGATGTTCGTCATTCGTACGTCTTAATATCGCGATGTCGTTAAATAATTTCAGTGTTAAAAAAGAAAGAATTAGAAGAACAATAGCAGGCTGAGATTTTTGTATCTTGTTAATCAAATGAGTCTGAATTGTTTACTTACTGTGAAAAATCAACAACAAATATACGTACCCAGACGCCAATTGAGACTTTGATATACAATCACATTTGACTTGTATAAACGGTAGTTAATAGGAAGAACACAAACGCGAAAAATCTACACAATATGTAAAAATCGTGGTATTGTAACTGCAAAGACTCGATGTATAAAATTTACCGTACAGATGTACTGAAACCGTTATTCAACAGTCGCCAATGGGGAATTTGGATGGTTATGAATGAGGTAAATAGGTTATAGAAAGGTATAAAAGTTGGAATGTTTTACTCACAACGTGCGATGCTTCTAGCTCTCGGAGCAGCTTTTGTTTTATGTAATCTTCGGTATATGGCATATTCGCAGATTAATTTCGTATGTCTATTTATTTATTTGTTTTCAATTACAATCTCAATGATCGTGTTATCGGTGTCGAATTTTAAGGAAATATTCGACGAGGACTTTTCTTTTCCGTAACCAAAGCTTTTGGTTAATTACCCACTAGGCAATATTGTTCGAAAAATTTACGATATGTATATTTTCTATACTTTTACGATACTCCTCTTCAAGAACAGCGGAGATAGAGACGCGCGCGAATCATCCGATACGTGGATGCCATGCGCAAACGTTCGGCGACCCGGTGACTGACACGCAGTTTCACAGACGTCGAATTGATGCCTAGGAACTAGCGCCGCCATCTGCAAATTTTGAAAGCTCCTCGCATCCCTCGGAAAAAAGCTTTGAGCTACCCTTGACGTTTGAAAGAATGTTTTCATGGCTTTTACAGTTTTCAGTCGATTTTACATAATTATCTCTACACAATTTACAGAGTACTTTACATAAAAAATATTGTTTTTGAAATGCGTAGAAATTTTAGACAAAAGAAATCGTAAACTATTTTTCGGAGGGAGTTGTGGACGAAGGTCTCTTCATTACATAAAATTGTATTTCGTAACCATGCTAAAGAACAAACACATCGTTCGCATTAGAAAAACGTGTTCAGGCGGTACGAAAATTTGGAGTGGGAAGACAAAATTCAGCAATTCAACACCGTGTCTTTTTAAATTCAATCTTGTTGAATTGAATTTTTGCATTAAGCTCGATATATATTTCTGGTAGTTCAACAGATTAGATAAATTATTAATCATAAACGCAGACATCTTAGATTTTTTCTAAATTGATATTATCACATACAAATTACGGTCCATCAATGTGGAAATTTCGACATGTGACAGATAAAGAACTCCCACTATACAGCTATTTTCCTTCCATATAATTATACGAAAATTTGACAAGAGTGTATGAAAATCTTCGAGTAAATTTTTTTTTGGAGTAATTTATTCATTAGTTGTGACAAGAGCGCTGGTAGAGCGGCTCTGAGCCAACTATTGAAAAATCGACACCAACATTTTTACGAACATTATTCAACGAACAACTTCCGGTCATAATTACGTAAAAATCATAAAAACGAGTAGAATGAAAATTTGATAGTTTTAAAGAATGGAAACTATCGATTAAATAAATATGTCTAAGAATACGGGAGCTCGGGTTGAGGACACGTTAAAAGAAAACAAATTTGGGCAAAAAAAATAGAGGGCAAATGAAAATGCTCAAAGCAATTCTAGGTTTTGTTAATTCACGCGAGACAAAAATTCAATTACTCGTGTTTCTTTGTTTTCAAGGGCCGGGAGGGCCAAAAGAGGGGCTATTCTAGGGGAGGGAAGTCCCACAATTTCCGATGAGCTTACCTCCGAAGAAACCCTCCAAAAGCCAAACGTCGATACGCCTGCCACCAAGCACGCACCACCACCATCAGCGCCCAATGGCAGCCATCTTGGGGGTTGTGTATCGCTTTCGAAGAGCATACGGCAAAACTATAATGCTTTAAAACACAATTAAAGTTCGATATCGTTATATTGCTCGTTTACACTTCGTAAATTCTTTCCGTACTTAGCAAAAAAGAAACATCTTAAAAACTCTGCATTATTTTCATTAATTTACAGGTCTTACATCACAGTTGTTTCATTTTTTTTTCGTTTGACATTTATATTAAATTCGAAATTTATAAATTCAATATGGTAGACTCGAAAATAAAACTTTTAGTTTCGATCTAGTATCAGAATCATTGAAACTTGACATTTATTGTTTTTTATTTAATTTTTTTATTAATACGCTTTATTAAAATTGCGATCTCGAATTTTTTGATGCATTAGAAGAAAATATATTTTAACATGAAACATCAAAAAAAAATTTCACTGTCTCCTGACACCGGGCACTTTAACAATTCACAGAAATGGCTGTTTCTATTTACCTTTTTTTTATGAATGTTTGGAGGACCATTTGGAAAAATCCTCACTGATTGTTGATAAGAAAGTAATTTAACTAATGAAAAGCAGCAAAAAAAAGTGGGTCACTAAGCGTTGCAACATGAAGCAAAGTGTTAAATAATGCAAATGTTCATGAAAAATATTTCGATCTTCGACATTTGCGTAAATAACTTTGTATTTATTCACGCGAACTCCGAATGAGGGAGTTCGACTAACGAATAAAATAAAAATGAATGAAAGTATCTTGTTTCGTGTTTTTAAAAAGGGTTGCAATGTCTGGGGAACAGTTTCCATCTGCCAAGAAGCGAGCAGCTAAGTAAATACGAAAGCCGAAGATTACGAAAAATAACTGTATGTGCATACGACTGGTTAAACGTCGGTTTTCTGTAACAGTTTTTATTTTGTTTTATTTTTTCATTTTTTTTTTTGCGGGATTAAAAGGGATCTCTTGGTACGGACGTTGGCTAGTCCGGACACGGGGTCTTTTGTCGAAATAGCCGATTGAATTACACAGGGGCGCGTGCCATGGACGAGCCTCTCGTTCCGCAGGGACGATATATCGGCTACCGAGAAGCATTCTTGCTCTCCGTTAGGACTTAAGTACCTAATAAGCCCACCATTTCGATTACGATCTTCCGAGGTGACGGGACCTGATGAGATAAAGAAAAATAAAGCCACGGGAACATCCCGACATTCGATAATATGTGATATCAATTAATGACAACCAAAAGGACGTATCGCTGATCCCTTTACGTGTCAAATTGTCTACGTGAAGCTTCTTGTCTTCCAGCACTCGAATTTTTGCAAATTTCTACATTATTGCGTGACCTAGTTCTGTTGTAAGAAAAAAAAACTTTTATTTGCCTTTTACACTTTATCAAAAAAGTTCTCATTCTTCACTTCTTCAAAAAGTGCATTTTTTTTTATAACCGCAAATTTATTCGTAATCGAGCGAGAGTCTTTATAAAGTACTAATTTTGCTGGTCGTAATAGAATGAATGACAATGACAAGTCGTGATAAAAGATTAGGAAGACAAAAAGACGCTTGTAAATTATTTGTAAACAATTAATAGATTCATTGAATAAAGATCGAAGAATTATTCGTCTTGTTTGTTTTTCACAACCCCCTTTTTTTGATCTCTTTCTCTCTGATCTCTTTGAGATCGAGAGGCACGCGTGTGCAGATCCATCGCGGTAACGGACTACGGATTTTCAGTCCTGGGACTCCTGGACTTAATTACAGTCGGGATTTAGTCAGGGAGAATCTTAGCGGTTGGAACGAGACAAACTGAGATAAATGTATGTGGGAGCATATGCGGTTGATCAATTTTGCGACAATTGGCATTCGACGGTGCGTTTCATCGAAGCTTATCGCCTCTTATATCCCCACGAGAGCTAATCCGAAGAGCAATCACTTAGCAGGATAGCGATCTTCTGTAACCGCTTACAATACCGCTACTGTCATATCGTCGTGTCGAGCAATCACTCACACGTTGAAGGGTGCGATCTCGATTTTTTTCAAATACTCGTTTCATTGATACACTCATTTTTTTCATTATTTTAAATATGATGTCAAATGTTACGAAAAAATGTGCAATGTCACATCAGCGATCAACCGATTAAAAAATTGCAGCCATTTATGATCATTAATGAAAAAACATGCAAAATAATTCCTTCATAAATAATCGTCGTTTTAATATAATCAGGATATAATAATGGATTTGACGTCATCTATACAGAGTAAATAAATGAATAAACCAAATGCTTATTAATCGATTTTTTTTTGAAACGCAATTGGTAAACAATTTTCATAAGATTAGAACTGAATAAAAATAAAAAATATATTGTCAGAATCAGTAAAGAACAGAAATGAAGATTTTTATGAAGGAACAATAAATAAATAGGATGAAAGAACGAATATATTTTGGTGGGTTTCACAAATACACGTGACTCCTAGTTGTATCGCAACACTTACCATAATCTCTTTTTGCATTGTGTGGAATTAAATTGGCGAATATCGAAGGGTGGAAGAAGAGCATTGAAAGTAAATCTACCAGAGGGGTCGTTTTTCGATTGGTCTCTCTTTTGATTTCAGGTGCGAGCAAACACAGGTGCGTGCATATGCTGGTACAACGAAATTGATGGGGTGCTTTTTGTAAACGCAATCTCGCCGCAAGGATCTCTTCCCGTTTGAAAAGCCGAAGGAAGAATAATTCGATACAAATGTATCTTAAAAATAGTAGGTGTGGTACAGATTGGTTCTCCAGTTCGAAATCTAATTGACATTCATAACATAAGAATTAAAAAAAAAAATCATTTGCATTCTTTGATGAAAATTGTAAGAAAATATTTTTGAATTATTATCTTCACTAATTCATGGATTGAAAAATTGAAAAAAAAAACTGACAGGAAGGTAATGAACACTCGATTAATTTCTCTAACGTGGTTTACGTCCGCTTTTAGTTAGGTCGAGGACAAGGATATAAGAGTATATTTTTCGTATAGGACGTATGTCGTGTTGCTGCTGTTGCTTGGCACATACATGAAGGATCTTCGTTACAGTTCCGGGCATGAGAGCACATACATACAACATTTTGGTTATTTGTGTGATATGTGTATATATATAAAGTAGACGGATGGTCCGATGAGACCTTTCCATGTGATGCCAGGGTCCTACGTAAATACCGTGTGCCTAATCGGCTGGAAATGGTAAGACAATACTTTGGGATCTCGTAAGGCCCGAGTTTGGGCCTTTCATTGCGCACCAGCGTAAACCAACAGATCTTTACTCCTACTCCCTCTCTTCATATGTCGCACTCGCGTGAACGGCTTTATCGGACTATAAAAATTACGGTCTCCTCATTATTTATATTAACGTATGAATCATAAAAGTAATTCCACATGAATTATTAAATTGTTAGTGGATTCGATATTGAATTGAATTCTGACACGAATTATTTGACTCTGTCATCTGACAGCGACTCTAATAATCACCACAACAAACTTAAAAACACAAATAAGAAAAAAATAGCTTCAACAGTGTTTTTACATTCTTTGAAAGGTTCAAATTTTGAGAGACATATTAGTCGATGTTGATGTTTAGCGAAGTTGGGAATAAATATTGAAATAAGCATTGAGTGACGTTTGGAAAATCAAAATTGTCGAAGAATTAATAGTTTTTATTGAATCCAAACATTATTTGCTTCATAAGCAAAAAAAAACCGATTTTTTCGCCATCACCCTAATCTGTACATATTGAACCCATCATGATCGATGATATATATACATACACATGTGGTCGACTTCCTCTTCCTGTGTTCACATCGGAACTACGGCACGCAGTCAGGTGTCGAACTTCTGGGCTGACCCGATCAGGGATCCTATCGTTCTACGAAATTCGATATTTGAGAAAGGCCTCTATCTCTATCTTCCTTCCACTCTCTCTTTTTCTCATTTTTTTCGTCTAACATCACCTCTGGTCATGTCCACGAGTATGTCACCCATGTTTGTGTCCATTTTAAATCGATATGTTGACACGGTTCACAACTATGGCGTACAACCATTCGAGAATATGTTTATTTCTGATTTTGTAACTTCAAATTAAAATCAACAATTAACTGGGAATCTAGAATTAATTTCAATGACTTTCCTTCACTTACCGTAGTAATGTCCAATTAATTACAATCGAGGACACCTGCAGAATTACTTATAAGTAATTGTGTGAGTAATTATAATGAAACAACAACAAAAAAATAGTTTCTTGCAATATTCTTTGAAGGATGGTGCCAATTTTTTTGGATGAAAGGATCACCGATCTTGTCTAATGACAACTAGGTGTCGTGCCTCCTTATTTTTGCATGAAATTTCAAAAACATCGAGATTCTCACTATCCTGAATGGAAGAGGATCAAAATTGATTTTACATACCGTACGATCGATGGAAATATAAGAATTTTTACATAGTACATAGTTCGTATATGGAGTTTATTGAAAAAATCCATATGGACATCAATATCGGTATATATTAATTTATGTACATGAAAATATAGAATACCGGGCTCATCGTTGGCTGGGCGCGAAATGATCGGCGAGAAAGGGAAGGCATTACGAGCCAGTGATCTCGAGGGGTATCGACGACGCAACTGCGACGTGAGCCTTTGCCGTCGGTTACTGTTCTTCGTCTCTCTCTCACTCTTTCTTTCACTCAGTCCTCGAAGCTGTATGGATGATCCTCGAAAGGCAGGACCACCGGGCAGGACGCGGTGCTGTAATGGTATCTCATGGAAAATATAATATATAAATATGATATATCGTGAACAGACGAGAAGATCGCGTCGGTGTCTTGGTCGTGCAAGAGCAGAGAATTCGCTACGAAAGATCGGCGATCGTTGAATGAACGATTAGTATCCCGTGTCCCTCTCGTTCAGGACATCCTCCAACGTGGTGACCTGCCCAACAACTCAACCAAAGTGTGTCTACCTTTTTTTATTAATTTTTTTATTGCAACAAGTCATTCATATTTCTCGTGTGTATTTTTTCATTACTTCTTTCGTGACAACTTTGAGTAACTAAAGAAACATTTTTTTATAATTTTTTCACTATGTCCTGACAAGTTATTCATAAAGTTTGTTGTTAATTTAAAGCATTAAGCTCCCGTCAATGTTACTCGTTACTCGTTGTCTCACATTATTTGAATTCATGTTCGAAATATTGTATCAACGATCACAATTTACTAATAACTCCGAAAAAATGTGTTTTATTTACGAAAAATTGTGTCTTTTTTAATTTTTTACAAAAAATAAAGTAAATTTCCAAAGAATTTTGATCGTATTCTCGCTTTTATGATTTTGATACAAATTAAACAAAATATAATTCTCTCAGTGTATATATTTGTTGTGTATATTTCGTACAGGTGAGGGTTTCGCTTTTACTTCGTACCCCAAAGAAGCAATGCAAATATGGGGTACACACATTTTACATATATACGTATATGTGTACATAGTGTCTCGTATATACATATGCGAAATACACATACGAAGACGAAATACGATGAAGAGACGCGATGAACCGTTATGGCCACACGCCTGTGAGCACAATGAGAAGAGAAGAGATGATGACGAGGAAGAAGAGTGGGACCTTTCCCCGAGAGAGCGTTATAGTGGGGGCGTCCGTTGGAACACTCTCACTTGGTTAACACAAAAGGGCTAGTTAGTTAGTCAAGGGGATGAAAGCGTGGGTGACGGTGGCTAGTTGTAAGGTGGACAACAGACTTCTTATATATACTTTTACGACAAGAAACGGGTGGGTGTAAATGAATTGTCGGTTTCGCTACGCCACGAAGAAACTTGTACGCGAATCATTTTCATCTTGACAAGAAAAGCGCATGGTCAGTCGGTACCACGGTCCACCCACAAACTCCACGTGTTCGCCGAATCGTTAAACTTTCATCTCCGCAGTTGTTGGATGGATTAAGTCAGTGATTTTAACAAATAAATTAATTGTTCAACCATTCAACAGAGTGTTATTAGATTTTGTAAAAGTGCAATTTGCCAAAATAACTGTGATGAGTTTTATACGGAATTGGTACCAAGTTAAATCACTCTTAATACACTTTTGTTTCGATCAAGTGATTTTTCTTTCGTGTAAAAACTTTTTCATTTTTATATAAACCTTCCAATCTATAAAAAAGTTTCAGTGATTATAAAATTGTCTCGATATTTGCATGTAAGAAACCAAATCATCAATTTTTAATCATACAAATATCGAATGATTCACAAACTAAAATGCAATCGTGAGAAAAGTGTATCGACCCAAAGAAGTATTTATTAGCGTGTGTTCCGAAGAAATATGTGATTGACAAGTGTTAGATTTAAAACGAATATCATAGAAAAAATATTAAAATTCAGAAACCCTCGAGTCTTATCCATGAAAAAAGTTGTTAGAGATTTATTGGTGTGAAAAGAAAAAAAAAGATTAATGCGAGTGAATCGAACGTCGGAACGTATTGCCGGTATTCGTGTAGTTGAAAAAAAACACAAACACGACTTTTTTCATCATTTGCGTATTCTTTTGAATGTGAAATCTCGATCGAAAATTATTTTTCATAAATACTCCAATAATTGATTGAAAAATTTACAAGAAAACGGAATTTCCCTTGCGTATAAAATCGCCTGTGAAATATGCTCCGAGTGGGGGTGATCGCTGTCAAAATGCAACGTTTCATGATAATTGATCAGTAGATTTGTTTGGGTGAGAGACGGGATGATGGGATGTTCAGTTGGTACAGTGACGAGTCTCGGACGAGTCCCTTAACAATTCTGACCAGTGGTAAATACTTTAACAAAAGCTCACCTTTTTTAAACGTGTTCTAAAATTCGAGCATTTGAACATTTTTTCATCGAGCGCACAAAGTTTTTGGCTACGATTAAATAATGACATTGAGAAGTTTCAAAGTGAGACTGAAAGTGGGTGTTTAATCGGACTGGCTAATGATGATTTACTTCATTAGTGTTTACCAGTAGAGCAAGAAATGTTGGATTTGTATTGAGTACTACGAATGATGAGCCGCGCACAACATTCAGTAGTTACTTCCGATTGTGGTCGGACACGATTTTCCTAAGATATTCAACGCGAGTTGTATTTTTTTTTTTTTCTTGTAAAATCGAAAATAAAACCGTACAGCAGCGGATTTCGATCTCGATTTTCAAAGCGTTGGATCAACACGTGCAAAGTTACGCATGGTTTCTGGATCTATGAATGAAAATATCTCACCAGGTTTTATATACCGGCAGGTCTTCCAAGCCATAAAGGTACTTTCTGTCACACACTTTTTATACATATATATGTGCATACGTAGATAGATAGATATGTATATATATGCTTTATATCCACGTGCATGCAATTCTCTTTCGGTCATTCATAAAATTGCCATTCGCACCACTATCAAGATCCCATTTTTTTCATCTTTTATCTCGATTGAATCATTCTCTCGAGATTAAATCGAAAAATATTCGTCTCGTTTCGTTGGGGATAAAATATTTCTTCTACACCATTTTTTCATACATTTGAAATATAAATACTAGATTTTTTTCTCAAACATCAAAACATTGACTTTTTTTTCCAAACGTCGATTTCCGTTTGATTAAAATCGATTCATGGCATTAGTTTCGTTCTAATGTAGTCGGAGTTTTTTCATTTTTGATACATCGCCATGAATCGCATATAATGAGTAATTTGTTTTTTTTACGCGAAAACAATAACATAATCAAATTATTGATGACTGATTTTTATTTGACTTCTTTTACGAACAACAAGTTTTCGGAAGGGACACATTAGTTGCTATTACGTATTCGTTTTTTCGGTACAAATGTGAATATAAGAAGAACCGTGAAACCGTCGAATATAAGGATTTCTGATTATCATAGAATAAATATTATTTAAAAACGAGTAGAAAATGTTAAAATTCATAGATATTTCACTGTTATTACTACTCTATCATATAAACTCACGTTACTCCGATAATTGAGTTATGTTTCGTGATTTATCGTTTTCAAATGATTGAAATATACGAAAATGTAGTCATACGTTATTGTACAACTTTGGAATTAATTAATAGTTAAAAAATTGAAACAATTAAGAAAATATTCGAACACATGAGAGCGTAACAGCAAATGAAAAGAAAGATATGAAAAATTGCTTATGATAAAGAGAAAATCATAAAAAAGATAAAAATAAAAAAAAAACATTAATAAAAAACAATTGACATAAAGTAATTGAACACCGAATCGCAGAAAGCGTTTGAATGGCTTGTGTTAACGTTTAATTTTATCTTTTCAACCCTCTCCTCTATCATCCATTTCATCGAGTTTCCCCACCACTCGTATTGCCGGGTAGCTCGATGTATACAGCTCATATAATATTTTCAAGTGAAATTGACCGCGTACATACCTTGGGGATTCGCAGAGCAATGTACGGTTACCAGGACGACCGAAGGGGCTGGATCAGCGAGTCTCTATAAGAGAGCAAGGGAGTGAAAGAGATAGAAGGAAATAGAGAGAAAGAGAGGAAGAGGAGGGAAGAGAGATGCTGTGAGAGGAGTCTTCTCTCCAACGCTTTATACAAGCCAAAAGGCGAGGGTGTTTGAGGGGGTTTTACCGAGGGAAGCTGCAAAGTGATATATTTCCTAGAGATGGAGTTTCTGCAGAACCACCATCCGGCGAACAACTCGGAGTCGCCGTATACTCTCGGTTCAGGTGAATTATTGACTATCACTTTGATTAAACTTTCTATTCCACAAATTATTCAAAACATAAAAGAATTTGTAATTCGCAATAATATTTTTATCTACCTTTGTCAAATTATTCAAGTATTTATGAACATATTTGGCTAAAATAAGCATATTGTGTTTTTTTTTTAAAGTGGTAACTCGAAAAAGTGTTTAATACTTGAAAAATTTACTTAGATATTTTTAAGGCAGTTGACAAAAAAATTATCGTCTCGTGACATCAACCGTGGTCCGTGGTAAAGGCTTAAAATATAAAACAAGAAAAAAACGAGAGTAAAATGCGATTATAATTATTCAAATACTTTTACAACGATTTTTGATAATCAAAAGATTGTAATGTAGTTGAAAATATACGGGAAAGTCTTTGGGAGGGAAAAATATTCGCGAAAGAATGAGAAGTAAGTAGAAAAGGTCAATATGTAATCAGACACACCGGCAAAATACTTATACGTGAGACATGCGAATAAATCTATTTAAATTATTTTTATTCATTATTTGGAATTGAGAGACTAAACCCCTAAATAAATGAATTTTGATTGATCAATCGCGACTGTGAATGATTTACCAACAGGATCCGTGGGTAGCATCGAGGCCAGTATTCCAGTATCTGGTTTATGCACCGGTTCGCTTGGTGTCTTATCGAACGATGACACTTTGACGGATAATCAAAATGAGGAAGCTCTAAATGGTCTTCAGGGTACACTGCGTCTTCAGGATCTTCAAAATTCTCCTGACGACATAAACGCCGATCAAAACCAACAATTACAGAATACTGGACAAGGACAAGTCGTGAGCGAGTTTGGAGCCAGTTTTTGGGTGGATGACATGGCCGGATTTCCGCTTCCTCCTCTCGACTTGGACCCTCTCACTCCTGGACTTTTTAGTCCGTGTTCCGGTAACTACAAGTAAGTCGCACGCTCCTTTATCTTTAACTTTTTTTTTCGAATTGTTTCGAAAAGTCTTTCGATTTGTCACTCGAGTTCCGAATGTTATATACATCGCGAAAAAAAATATCAAACATATTTTTCATCTATATCAGTGTTGCCAGCAATCGTACAAGAATCAGTCAGAAAAATTATTTTCTCATATTATATTTATCTAATGAGCTACGAAATTTTAACTCAATCGGTTAACTGGTTATTGAAATGTTGTGGTGGCCCATTTACGGTACGTTCTAAACGCTTATAGTGCTGCTCCACCATTCAACGACATTACTATACAACGCACTTTGCGCGTTCAAAGCACCAAGTCAAACGCACCCTTAAAAAGTATATTTTTGAGGGAACCTTTCTCGAGTTGTTTATAATTTTTTTTATTCTACCTCAAAAAAATTTGTACGTGATATCAAACGATGAATAAACATTTGTATGAATTCTCAGAAAATAAACTCGAACACTTTCGAACTTACTGGTAGACTGAAAATATTTTCCAGAAACAGCCTTCAATCGATTCAGTTCTCAATTTTTTTTAATTTACATTTTCCCGAATATAAACATCGGCTAATGAAAACATTCCAATTAATGAAAATAAATCTAATAAAACTACGACAATTGAGTAATGAGAAAAATGTTCGAATAGTTCGAATTTTATTTTTATACTAAAAAATCTATTGAATCTGATGAGAGCATATTAATGATTAACTATTGAAACAACCGGTTACTCCAATCAATTAAAAATACAATTTAAAAATCTGCCAGTTTTTGTTCTATTGAATATTCGAATGAGGAACATCAGAGGTCAATGATTTCTATCTAATAACGTTTTAATTGAAATTCGATATGCGCGATGAAACTGAATATAATTCTGGTGATTTGCATTTGTGGTTCAGTTGGGGTTGCACGAGAGGAGATTGCGTTCCGAGAACAGGAAACCCGAACGGAGAAGGGGTTGCGGACGTTCTATTATCATTGAAACATGCGGTCGTCCACCCTGGGAGTCCGACCAATGGTTATTATTCTACAGGAGGATCGGCCCATCATTATGTCCAGGACTATGGACAAAATCTTGGTCCACCGGTGGCTCCTACCCATTACGCACCTGGACCCGCAATGTCCGTCAATGTTTCAATGAACATGACGATGAACATGAACATGCATCCTGGGTGAGTGATCAAAATGCTTTTTATCACAAAAGCGAGTTAATGAAACAAAAAATCACGTGAAAACTTTGAAAACTGCTTTGCGGTATTTAACAAAATAGAACTTGAAACCTAGTAAAACAAAATATTTAACACTTAGAAATAAAACTAAAGAGAAATACTGGTTTTTGGGGTCCTTTTTAACAAACTTTCTGTCAAAGAATCGAAAAATTCGCGAATTAGTTTTAAATAAAAGGTACCACAGCAATGTGGACGTATCAGCGATGTTTTTCAATGTTATCTTCTTCGGGAAAACATCGAAATGAAAAGAAAAGTATTCTCGAGACTAAGTGGATATTATTCAATTGTTGTTTATCAACAATAATGAGTATAAATTAGTACAAAATTAAATATAAAGTATTCAAACAAAAAAAGTTCAACTCAGAAGTGCTGATCCACCATGCTGTTTTTTTTTCTTTTTTTTTTGTTGGATCAACAGGGCGCGTGTGTGCTAGGGGTTGAATTAACAAAGGTCTATTGGGGTTTTGCAGGTACGACCAGTATACGTCAGCCTGGGGCGTGGAACCCCTATTGAGTCCCGCCCCTCAGTACAACCCCGTCGAGGCACAGACGAGGGTTAACCAACCCCCGTCCAATAGTCTACTAGGTCCACATCCACATTCCCATCCCCATACTCGTTTGCAGTCGGGGGAGCACGCGCTTTGCATCGGGAGTGGTGGTACGCCGAACGTTGCCCAGGACGACAATGGCAGACCAAATTTGTGCCGAATATGTGGCAAAACTTACGCACGACCGAGCACACTCAAAACACATCTTAGGACTCATTCTGGTGAAAAACCTTTCAGGTATATTTACATATGTTTGTTTTTTTTTTGGTCAGAAAAACAGGAAACTTTCAACCGAGAAATTTCTTCAAAATGAACTAATTTTCCTGCATTGTAATTGAACATTTGCGAAATATAAAAATTATCGCAATTAATGTGACGTATTATTATATTAATTAATAAAAATACTAATTATCAACATAATTAACTGAACAATAATTCAACGTTTCGAACATATGTTTTATTTTTTTCTTTCGGATGGAAAATTCGTCCGAACTTCGGTCGCCAAACAAATTTTTTTACACAATACAAAATGAAACGAAAAAAAAAATCAACTCATTGTATCAAGACAATCACCTCTAAAAACGGCATTCTGGAAATTAAACATAAAAATTATAGAACCGAGAGATGGATCTTAAACGTTGGACAATTTTCACTGTACAGAAAGTAAATTTTTCGAAATATCGAATGTGTTGAATAAAATATCGTAAAAATCGTTCGATCAACATTTAAGTAGGACACTCCGCTCCAATAGAGCTTGAGTATCGTTTACCGTGTGAGTTGATTCGAGGGGATCAACTTAGAGGGTTGGTTGTGATCGGGTGTCGGTAAAGCATGGAGTTTATGGAATGAAACCCACAAGGGTTGTTTCGTTCGATCAGCTTTTAGGATTATACAGATCTTCCGAAAGTATTATATTGCGATCGAGAATAAAAAAATACTTCGAATAAAAATAGGCTAACAATGTGATTTTTCGAAATTGACTGAAAATATATATTTTTGTTAATTTTCGTTAATTTTAATAATACTAATATTTTTTAATAACAATAAATTATCGTACAATTATCGTGTCTGATAAATATTTTGTTCTATTAATTTAGATGCCACGCGTGTTCGAAAGCGTTCAGTCAAGCAGCCAATTTAACAGCTCACGCGAGAACCCATTCTGGTGAGAAACCCTTTCGATGTCCAGTTTGCGACAGAAGATTCTCACAGAGTAGTTCAGTGACGACACACATGAGAACGCATTCGGGAGAACGACCTTACAGGTGAGTCTCACGTTCCCATCTCTATATCATACTTTCGAGTTTTATTCCATATTTCAATAATCTAATATGCTTCGATATTGAAAATTACTATTGTTTTTTATCAATTTACCAACATTCGAATTATTTTGTCACTTCAAAGTAAAATTCATTGGATTTCGTTGTTTACTAAATAAAATATCAATATCTTTCTGTTATAAATATGTATGTTCAATAATTTGAGTAAAATTGAAAGTTCTTACACTAAGTACGCGATGCAAAGTTCAAATGAATTCTTTACAAAAATTACGAGATTTATCTCATTTTTTATTGTAACGAAATCGATGATTCGATTTTAATCATCAAAATACAAAAACTTGAATAATACGTTTAAGGATTGAAATAACAAGTAAACTTACCAAATATTTGAGAAAAATGAATAAAAACGTAACGTAAAAAACGGTTTTGTTGTCATAAAACAAATTTCAAAAATCGTAACCGCGATCGAACGGTAAATGAATTTGAGAATACAAGGGAAAATAGAGAATTAATAAAAGTTGAAAAATCCTACAGGGTTTTTAAATAAACTATCGACACACTCGAAATTATCGTCAAAAGCAATTATGGGATTAATAAAAATGTAATTATTTCAGATGTAGATTCTGCAAAAAAGCGTTCTCGGACAGTTCGACCCTAACGAAACATCTGAGAATTCATTCGGGCGAGAAACCTTATCAGTGCAAGCTTTGCTTGCTGAGGTTTAGTCAGAGTGGCAATCTAAACAGGCACATGAGGGTTCACGGTGGCTCTTTAACGTGACACACCACGCTATACCCAATGAACGGTGGTACATTGCCGCAGTGCTGTCGTATACCAGTTATCCGACTCGGAACGAGCTTACAACGAAATCACTAGTAGATTAAATTACAACGCGAGTCAATATATATTAAAAGACCGAAAAGAAGCGACGAAAATAATATCCAAGCGGAAATTCCCGATTCTCACTACTTTCCGTTATATTATTGATTATCGAAAAAAAAAACGAACAAACGAAAATCTTCATCGTTATAAATGCGCAAACGCAACGTTATAGTAAACAACAAATATACATATTAATATATAAATATATAAAAAAAAAAACGATAAGTAATTGTAAAATGGAAAAACGAAAAATGATCGAAAACTCGGTTTCGTTGAAAGGCAACGAAAAAAATGTTTTATTTATCGATTTCCCGATTACTAAAATTTTCCTGATTTTTATTAAAACTTGTTAATCTCATAAATGGTCTGGTCACTTTTTGTTGCTTAAAACGAAACAAAAATGGTAGTCAGTATTGGAAAAAGGAGTTTTGTTGCGTTTCAACGAAAAAAAAACTTTAACACCCTCATTGGAAACGGAAATGAAAAAATGATATACGTGAGATTAAAAAACGATAATTTTGAAATTTCCATCACACGAACCCAACGAAAAATCTTTATTTTATTTTTTCAAAGAGTTCCAATGTTTCCGGTGGATTTAAAAGAACGTTTCGTATATTGACGATGCGGAGTTGAAAATTATATTAGAAAAAAAAAATGGTTTAACGAAAAGTGGTTTGGAAGGTGAGGAAAATAGAAATGATTGGATAAAAAGGTATCTGCAGCATTCACCACAGCACCGTTGATTATTGTACAAATATTGTATTTATTATAATTATTATTATTAATTATAATTAATATTAATGTTGCGGTTTTCACCACATTTACTTCTCATCTTGTGGTTGTTTTATTTTATTCTGTTTTTTTTTCCTTTTTTTTTGCTTCTCTCATTCTTCCTCATTAGTTAAATTCCGTCTTTTTCCCTCAACTCGTTATTCCTTCTCATTTGTTTTCTTATTTATTCATTCTTGCATTTTCATTTTGTATAATCGTAGAATGATGAGGCTGGTTTCGACGCTTCGTCGAGGGAAAGGGATTGGGGTTGGGAGGGGAGTTAAAGGTCAAAGGATAATGCGCATACATGTATATAAGCATGCCACGCAAAAACACAAGTATATACATGTACATATGGATTTTTATGGAAAAAATACGCAACTCATAAAAACAAAACGAATCAATGATAATGGGAGTTTTGTTTTGTTTTTTTTTTCTTTCGTTTCATCAGTCCCACGTCTGAGGGACTGTTTTCATTCTCACGCAGGAAAAGAGCAGGATCGAAGGGACACCAGGAGGGAGAAAGGGGAGACCTCGTGTGATCGATTGGATGTTGAATGGGTTTTTCTTGATGGACAGGATTATTTTTTTTCTTCACATACTTCGGATTTCGCATAGTCACATTAATTTTTGCCTCTTTTTCACAAAATTAAAACTATATAAGAACAACTTCATTTTCTCGACTAACGTAGCATTTTTGTTTTTTCTTCTTATTTTCTCTCTTTCTCTCTCTCTCTCTCTCTCTCGCTTTTTCACTCTTGTGCACGCATCAATCTTTCTCTCGTTCTTTCTCTCTTTCTCTCTCTCGCTCTTTCTCTCTTAACATTAAATCGCTTCCTCTCTTTTTATATATAATGATGTATTCATAAGTAATAATATTCTTGAAAAAAAAAGTGTGTATAATGTGTTTTTTTTTGTTTTTTTTTTTCTCCTACGTTATGTATTCGTTACGGGAAGTGCGGAGACAAATCTGGCCCTGTTTGGCTAAAGAGTCGTCTAAATAAGCATTTTAGAGGCTTTCAGACCATCTTTCGTCGTACAGTAACCTTTCTTTCTCTCCCTCTTTCTTTCGCATGTTATTTAATCCTCTTTTCTTTTCTTATCATCTTTTATATTCTCTCTTACTTCTTCGATTTTCTTACGTAGCGTTATTTCTATATTTGAATTCTTTCACACCTCGCCTTTGTCACTCGGTTTTTTCGTGTTTTTTTTTTCTTGTCTTTACTTTAAATTATAATGTTTCGTTTTAAATAGAAAAAGATATTTTTTTGCTTTCTTTTTTCTTCTTCAATGTTCGTGTATATCGTATGTGATGCATTTGTGTTTAAATCCACGATCGAATTTGTCTCTCGCTCTCTCGTCCCGATCTCTCTTCTGATTTAATCGGTTGGAATGATTTTGCTCCCTGTACTTTTTCTTTTCAACGCTCTGACTGACATTTTTAATCACGTCTCAAATTTTGGTTTTCTTTCAACGAATTTATCACACATCGAGGCATTCGACGAATTCTTAACGTTCTTCGTACTTTTATTCTTGTTTTTCCTAAACTTTGCTCCTTTTTTTTTTTTTGCTCATTTGAATAACTAACGATAGTTTGTTAACGCCGAAGAAAAATTCATACCCATAAACATTAATCGATCGGAACATAGTATTACTATTTAGAAACTACAACTTTGCACACCCTTGACTCGCCATGGTTTAAAACTCTTTCATTGAATTCGTATTTTCTTTCTTTCGTTGGTTTTAAATAGAACAAAAAGAAACGAGATTTCGATTCTCACTCGCAAATATCTGTTTTCACCGCTTTTCATTCGCTGTTTGCATTTCTTCCCTTTGTCTTGTTGTTTTTTTTTTTTTTTTTTTTTTAATGTTTATTTATGAACGCGTTAAACGAAGCCTCCAGGGATTACCGAGTTCCAGGGTTAATATTTCGTTGGTATAGATCCCGAATGTGGACGCGCGTGCTCACGCATTCATAGATTCCTCAACTATCATCCGCAAAGAAAAAAAAGAAAAAAAAAGAAAAAAATTAATACGAGATTTAATAATTAAAAAAACTAAATCGATATGTGTGTGTCTCTTACATAGATCTTTTCGTCATTTTATCTTTCTCTCTCTCTCTCTCTCTCTCTTTCTCTTTCACTCGTTGTCATTATTATCCAATGATAATCATGTTACTTTGTTTTTGTAAAGAAGAAAAAAATATTTTCTGTTGTTTTCAGATATTCTCTCGCTCACAATCATTCGTGTATCTCGACAACAATACGTTCGTAACTTCTGATTACTTTCTTACTTAACAAATTGACTGCCACCACAAAGATGACGAAAAACCGTCACGGCCAACGGGCATGCCAATCAATGTGTTAATGTAATAATTATACTCACATTATGATTATCAATTAATACAACTTTTTTCTTCTTATTTTCCCAGTACACACCACATACACACACATACAAACGCAAACTTTCCAAACTCGTACGTTCCAAAGAGCGTTTTGTTGTTTTTGTTTTTTTCCGTTGATAGTCAATTTGTTGTTTTGAGTCGTCAACACTTTCTTGCACTTTTACAATGATCATTACGTTCTGAGGTTAATCAGACGAATTCACACGACGAAATTTTCTTAAGTGCAAATAAGTGTAACCAACACCGAAGTTGTCGATGTTGAAGTACTACGAAATCTCTTTTTCTTTGATTTTTACAAATTTCCGCATTTTTATCCTCATTTTTAAGCCCAGTATTGATTTTTGGCTTACAAACAATTGTTTAACCAAATTTCGTAGCCTCACACTCCGAATGAATTTGTAGCTTTGCAAATAAAAGATATTTCACTACGTTTCAATTACGACAACTTCAAAATCTCGTCGTTTCGGATGAGGGCGCTTATGCGATTAGTAGAGTAACGATGAAGTGTTACTTTTGAGACTGTTCGTAAGGTTTATCATTCACAAATCAATGTACCGTTAAAATCCCTTTAAGCCGCCATAAAATTTATCTTCTCCGTTATTTCATTGATAACAATAATTACTACATTTTTTTGTTATTTTTGTTAACATATCTAAGGCGTTTAGGGATTTTTTTTTCAAGGATTTGTGTATTAAACTTCCAGATGACGCGCGAGTCGTCAATTCATCTTACCGCGACAAGTGGCGGCTGCAGGAACTTTGAAAATCATGCGAATAGCGCATTTCGTACACACTGACGTTATATTTTGTACAAGTTTCGATTTCA
Organism: Campoletis raptor; assembly: GCA_948107755.1. Taxonomy (NCBI): domain Eukaryota; kingdom Metazoa; phylum Arthropoda; class Insecta; order Hymenoptera; family Ichneumonidae; genus Campoletis; species Campoletis raptor. Next base: position 14,544,461 of record OX403623.1, read on the forward strand.
GCATCTTCATTTTTTCAAATTTTTCTAATTATTGGCGTTCCGAATGCACAGTGCCATCCATTTGATACATACGACCTTGGAAAATAGGTTTTCGTCGAGTTGCACGAACAAAAATTGTGCAACATTAATAACAAGCGCCCCCAGCCGCTATCGCGGTAAGAATAAATGAAGAAAAAAACACAAATACCCTTCGTTCATTGTTTCGTTTTGTCTCGTGTTGAATAAGACGAAAAATCGAAGAGATTTCTGTTTCGGAAATCGCAGAGGTCACAGTTAAAAGAGATTCGGAGGATGCTGTGTCGCGTGAACATCGGTTTTTCCTTTTTTTTTCTTTTGTCATTCTCGCAAAAGGAAGTTCGAGAGATTTACTAACATTTTGACATTTAGTTTTATTTTTCTTCAATGATCGCGAAGGGATTGAATTCATCAAAGGGTTGTTTGTTTTTGCACGCTCTGTACAGCAGTCTATCTCTCTCTCTCTCTCTCTCTTTCTCTCTTAGTCGACAAATCGGTTCACACCCGCAAACATGTAAGTTACAAAATACTCCAAAGAATTTTCACAACTGTACACATTGTAAAGCATAAAGAAAAACAACAAACTTTGCCGTAACACATTTGCGGACGTTTGACCAAAAAAATGACAATTATTATTACTGACGTGTAAGCATCGAGCAAAAAAAAAAAAGAAAGATAAAGAAAAAACGAAAAACACAAAGTGCAAGGGGAGCCCAAGCATATTTTCCATTGTTCCTCGAAAAATCTTCGATTTACAATTTTTTAATTCTTCTCTCATTCGCTCTCACTACTGAAACTAGGAAATTTTTTTCGAAAAATTTTGTTTTTTTTTTTCGTTCCCCGTTTCATTGCGTCTTTTCGTTCTCGAGAATATTTCAGCGAACGAGGATGAAATCTTGTGTGCGTGTATGCGTATGTATGTATGCATGGGAAGAAAAAAAACGACGTTGAGAATATTATTCAAAGGAAGATTAATTTAATGGTTTTTTCTTTCTTTTTTTACAAAATCATTATGAAAAATTTGACATTTTGCTATTGGATGAGCGGGACAAGAGAATTTGCAAGAGAAAAAGAAAAATTGCCAAACAAAATGAACCCCGTGAACAAGAATTACAAATACCGAGAAAAAAAAACGTTTTTCTTTCGTTCGTAACACACGACGATCCCAATTAAAGTTGGGAGCGGTGAAAAAATTCTGTTTTGGACACAGAAAAAATGCGAGGAACGAGAAAAAAGGAAATATCACGAATTTCGTGGAGAGAGGTAAGGAAAGGGTGTACCACGTGGATGTACAGCGGCGAGCATCGATACAAACCATCACACAAATGTAACCGCGCAACGGTTAAATATCGAGAAAAAATGGAACCGAAAAACCATGAGAACAAAAAAACAGAAAAAAAAAGTCGACCCGTCATTTTAATCTAGATCGAATAGTATTTATTTTAATCGAGGTACGACGAGGTGTTTCTCGAAAGAAAACCTCATCAGCGAAGAACGCGTAGCACAAATTTCGATAGAACCGTGAAAAATAAAATGGAAAAAGGTAATATAACAATAATAATAATAATAGTAATGATAATTCGAAACAGTTGTATCCTCGCTCTTAGTCCCAATTCACACTACTCTGGTACATAATCAACAATCTCTCGTCGTTTAATCTCGCATGTTCGCAAAGTGACTTTCGCTCGTTAAACGTTCATTACTCTCTTTCTCTCTCTCTTTCTTTCTTTCTTGCGCGGGCGTTGGCACGCGCGCACGTATCTCGGAAGCAGCGGACAGATTTTGGAGCACAATAGTGCACACGCGTCAGTTTTAATAATCGGCTGGTCGCAGTCGTTGTCGTCATCAGTTGTTTTCGTTCCCGTGTTATTGTGAATGCATACACACATGTATATATTTTCAAAAAAACATACATGTATGTATGCTTAAACTTGTAAACGTATATTGCAATGGTGTGTATAAAGGCGTTACGTGTTTAAACTCTTAGGTGAAACTGTCGCTCATACGCGTGTGTTATTTGTTCAATGTTTTCCAATTAATATCGCGTGTATGTAAGTGTCTCAGTGTATCCGGTCCGTAATGTATATTTCTTCTTGTTTTTCGTTTTTTCTTGTTATTAACTTGTTTCTTGTATAATTGTTAAATCTTTTATAGTGTCCATGCGTGTCTAGGGATTTAGTTTTTTTCGTGGACAGGAGAGGGAGGAGATAAAGGGTAAAAGTTGATGAGGTACGGAAGGGATATTTGTTTTTAGGTCGAAGGTTGGTGCTTGGATTGGATGGTTAAAGGGTGAGGGGAGGGGGTTCAAGGTCAACGGGGACTCGGAGCAGGTGGGCTCGGCCGGGGGTCAGGCTCGCTCACTATGCTGTGTGGTAAACCCGGCAATCCGCCAGTTGGTGGAGCCGAAGCAGGACCACCGGCCCCACCACCACCGCCACCGCCGACCGTTGGTCCCGAAGGTCCGGTCGGTCCACCCGCACCACCGCCACCCGATGACGAGTTTGGACCACCGCCTCCACCACCTCCTCCACCCCCACCGCCACCACCACCACCACCACCACCGCCGCCACCACCACCGACGACCGAGTGACCACCTGGAGGTGGAGGCGCAGAATCGTGAGGAGTAGTCGAATGTGCCTGTTGAATCGGCAACGCTCCAGCGTAGTATCCGCCGTTGATCGCCTCGGGATAGCTGCTGTGAGAAAGCGAAAAGATATTGGCCACTTGGATAAAATCCATCTCTCTTTTCACACCGTGACCAAAATCCCAATCTCTATCCAAACGTTTTTTTTTTGTCTCTCAATACCGCATTTCTATTAATGTGCGCGTCGCGCGGTGTTTTTTTTTCTTTTCTTTTTCTTTTCTCTAACACACTCTGAATTCGCGCTTTTGTTTATTCTTATTTTATTTTTTTTAGTTTTTTTGGATTTTTGGTTTTTCACACTTTTTCGTTCTTTCTTTCTCTGTTTTTTTTTTGCTGTTTTACACCCGAGACCGTTAACATCTGCTTGAAAATCTGTTTCTGCAAAAAGTTATTCACATCTTTTTTCCCCGTGCAAGATACATTTTTGTTTGTTTGCTCTTTTTCTCTAAACTCTTGAACAAAGGAATATTTTAGTGGTTATTTTTCTATAAGGTTATTTCATCTTTTTTCTCTCTTTTAATTGCTCGTGATACTATCGTTTACTCTGTATGCGGACTCGAGAGGATTAGTTGCAAAAGCGTGTTTTTCTTTCTTCTATGAAAAGGGAATTCTTTCATTTTATTCTTATTCTTTCTTTTGTTTTAAATTTATTTCTTACCCGGTAGATGTATGGAAATATTCCTTGTTGACGCAGTTTCTCAAGCAATCGGGTATGCGACCGATTATGGCTCGTCGTATCTCACTCGCCGCCATTTCACGAAGTTCCGAGCAGCTCGCGTCACTGTAAAACGCTGCGTGCGGTGTGCACAACAGATTTGGCGCGTCCTTCAAGGGACCTTCAATACAAACAATATAATTCAGTATATGTTCAATCAAATTACAATATTTTTGATAGAGACATTCTATTTGTTTCGCGGAAAAATCCGATTAAAAGTTTCTCAAAATCATTTTTTTTTTAAATCCATGAAATGTTAATGCTCATTGAAAAAAATCAGGTTTAGAAAGAATCTGAGGACCTGATTTGTTGCTCATAAATACGAAGAAACATAGAGCTTCAGCTGTTCTATTGAAGACACAAGGAAACTGTCTATGAAGTCAGTGTCGGTAATTTCGAATAATTTCATCGACGAAAAGTTACATTTTGATAGTTCAAAGAGTGAATAAATGAAAGCCGAGGTTTTGAAAATCCAGTAGTATTCGGAAAATGTATAAGATTTTTACTCTATTAATAAGTAATTGCATCACTCCCTCTGATTATCGAAAGCATTGAAAACGACTGATAAGCACAAGGAATGTAAGATAGCAATTTAATTTTAGAAAATTGTAGTTCTGAAAATGCCACAGGTGAAAATATGAAATTAAACGTGATTGCAGCAAGGAGAAGAGATTTAGTTTCGTTCAATACTCACATTGCGCGGATTGACCCTGAAAGACGTTGTAAGGTTCGTTCTCGTGTACGTCAAGTGCTGCTGCGCGAATTCTGCCTTGTTTTAGTGCAGCTGCTAGCGCATCGTCGTCAACGAGACCGCCTCGTGCTGTGTTTACTAAAAATGCTCCTGGTCTCATCTGCGAAAAATTTTTTTTGCCGTTTAATATTGAATTAGATCAATTTGGTCGAGTCGCGTGTATTTTTAATTATTTCCAAACATATTTTTGCTGGAATTAATTAATTAATTATTTAATAACTTGAAAACACAAATAATCAAAATAATAGTAACAGTAATAGTTCATTGATTCATTTGATAATTCATTTGAAAAATCACTATTAAAAGTTGATAATTTTCTGTAGTAACATAGTCGAAGTTAAATAAGTTGAAAAACCAACAATCAATCAAAAATGAATTGTAAACATCATTTTTTGTTGTATTTATAAAAAATATATATATATTTCAATAATCGTAGTTTTACCTGTTTGATGGTGAATTCGTTAATGAGATGATGATTGTGCTCATTCAGGGTACAGTGTAGTGATACACAGTCCGACTGATAAAGCAAGTCCTGTCAGCAATAAAAAGAAATTTTGACTAATAAAATTTTCGTTATTTCGAGCCGCTAAATATTTGTATCAGAAGAAAATTTAAGATTTTTTAAATGCTCAGCCATTTGTAGGGTAAATAAATATCGTACCTGTAATGTATAGACCCTGGTGAGACCGAGAGATTTTTCGATACCGTCAGGTAGGTACGGGTCGTAGAACATGACAATAAAACCAAACGCTTTGGCACGGAGAGCTACCGCCGAACCAATCCTTCCTAGACCTACAATACCCAAAGTGTCTCCTCGTATCCTAGCGCAACCTTGTGCTGCTTCTCTGACCTATAATTTAAACGAAACGAACATAATATCATTCATCATTTCCCTGTTTAATAAACGTTTTAAATTCACGAACAATTAAGGCCTGAAAAATTTACGACACAAATAATAAGTTCTCAGAAATAAGAATTTAATAAGAAGTTTTACCTGTTCAGGTCCCGTAAATTTCTTTCCCTCGCGGACCATATTCGCAAGCCAATATGTACGCCGATAAAGATTGAGGATGAGGCATAATGTAGTGTCAGCGACTTCCTCGACACCGTACCCAGGCACGTTGCACACGGCGATGCCTAATTCACCGGCTGCTTTAACGTCAATGTTATCGACACCCGAACCAATTCTCACGATGATTCTCAATGTTTTGAACTTTTCGAGATCCTCCTTTGTCAGAATTATGGTGTGCCACATAAGCGCTCCAACGGCCTCGTTTAGAACCTGTTAAGAAAATAATAAAAACAAAGAAAAAATTACGTAATTGTTTCGTATCACTTGTAGATCATTGTATTGTTTTTTTATGTAATTTTGAATGCTTTGCATTTACATAAATTAATAGTAATAATTCGAGCTCATGTACAAAGTACAAACAAAACGATAATGAATAGGGAAACAATAAAGAGGAAGAAAAAATATGAATAATTATTTTTCCAATTTTTTCATTCATTGAATCAGAAACGTTAGATTCTCAAAACCCAAAAGACATGATATTGGATCTTAATGCAGCAAGTTCCAACGAGAATAAAAATGGAATAGAATTTTGACATAAATTGTGAAAAATCAAAATAATTGTTCAGGGGACATTCACAAATTTAGTTGTTGAAGTCGAAATTGAAATAATTTTTGCAATTAAAAATTGAAATCAAATGTTGGGCTCTGCTTTAAAAATAGCATTTTATGTATTGGGGCGACACAACTGCAAAATAAGAAATTAAGTGGTATTGCAATTTATGTAACAAGACAATGATAAAAAAAATTTTGATTTTAACATTTTATTAAATTTAGAACGATTTATGGTTCATCTGCAAAGTATTCTTCAGTTCACGAAAAAAGTTAAGATTGGTTGTAACCAGAATTAAAGGCTGAAGGATAAATATTTAGAGAACAAAAAAGATTTTCACCTTTTCGTGAATCTCTGATGTGGACTGAGCATCGCAGAAGGCGACAGTAGCGACGTCCTTGAGAATGGGCATTTCGATGGAACAATCACGTCCGTCGAGCAGAGCAACTAACGGTCTAGCTTGGATCGGGCCATTGGCGATAGGGCCCCGCATGGCATCCATTCGAGGGCGTTTGGTCAGCATCTTCCGTTTGTCCATCGGTCAGACGACCACCCCTGAGTTATATTTTTTTTGCTCGTTTTTAAAACGCAGTTCTACAGTTTGCAAATTTTTATCAGTCCCTCTTGCGGGTCTCTCTCTCTAAGGAGAAAAAAAAATATTAGAAAGCAAGGTTTCAAGAACCAAGCTTGATGGTGAGCGAGACGAACTCGACCGATCGAGTTTTTTTGTTCACTGTACGCTCTTGTGTTTGAAAGAATTATGCTTCTAAAGGTGGAACTAAGACAGCGCTTGCTTATTTAAAAAATAACCGCGTTCAAACGTTTTCACCCTCTGTTTGGACGATTGTGCTTTGTCACACCGTGTCTTCGCAAGAAGCTGACTTTTTGTACGTTTTCGAACAGTTATCGCCGAATCTCCAATACATCACGAACGGGTTGATCGCCGACACCTGAGAACAAAAGAAATATAAAAAATATGTTAAATAAGTGAAGTTTCATTAAACCTGAAACTATGAATATTAGCGGCTATGTACATTTGTTGTTTGATTATCAAATGTTTTATTTACGAACTTCGAAATAAATTTGGAAAAACGAATTAACGAGTTTGTTTTTTCTCATTTTTCGTACGAGGCCAAGAAGATTATGTTGTGATATCAGAAATAGTGAAGGATGAGGAAAAAAAGTTGATTGCTATGGAAGTTCGGGTGCACGAGTCAATCACATTGTTACAGCGACGATAAGGTCGTTATTTTTTTTACCGCCGAATAAACTCGGGTGAAAGTGCGAACTTTTCGGGGATTTATAAGTTTTTTTTTTGTTTTACCGAATCCCGTAAGCGCGGGGGGCTTCTTGTACCCAGCGCGCATACACACACATACGGAGATACATGAGAATATACACAGAAAGAAAGAGAGAGAGAGAAGAAAGAAGGAAAGATTTAGGTAAAGAACGTAGAAGAGGTACTAGGAAGGCGGGGAAGAGTGCGAGAAAGAGTTTGAGCATTTATAGGTTACCTCCAAGCGCGCCGGCTTCCCACGCACCCGAAACACCCTTGCGCCTGACGTTAAACGTAAAACGTTAAACGGCCGATGTTGCAATACACCGTGATAAATACGTAGTAAACACGGATAACAATGTTGAATAAAATGAACAGTTGATTATAAGAAGCGCACGGGGGATGGAAGAAATACAAGTTAAAACAAAATTGTCTGTGTGTCTTCTTTGGACGAAAAAATCCAATGTACGAACACTCTCCGTACCCAGAGGCGCACTGGCTGGGGCTAATGTTTTTGGGACAGTTGGTAACCACGCTTGAAGAGACGAGTTTGCCCCCATGGCGTTGGTCAGCCAGCGCTCGCAAGCGCGCGCCTAACGTTTTTAGCGCGGGCACTTTCGAAACGTTTTTTTTATTTTTCTATTGTGTTTTCTTTTATAAAAAAATTATTAAATAAAATAAAGCAAGGATGAAGGATTCAATCATAAAACATCGAGGCTTATGAGTCTCATGGGTTAATCGGTTGTACAAGGAAATTTCTGTGTGTTCGATCATCATCTTTAACATTCGCAGTCAACGAGAAAAGGGACGATGGAAAAAGACGCTTCTACAAATGATGCGGCCTCGCTTCGTTTCTTTCTCCCTCTCCCTCTCTTTCTCTCTCGACAAACTGTTGAGATGCCGCGTCGTCGGTCACGGAGAGAGTTCCGATGCACCCACCGCGCTTTTATATGAGCCTGTGCGGGAAAAACTGCCGAGTGCGTGACACGTGGCGCCCTCCCATGCGTGAAGTATACGGATCTTCGGATACGTATACATATATACATGTATTTACGTTTATACGCCATACTTAATGGATATTGTGTACGCGGACGACTTTCGTCCATACACTGACCGCTTTCCTTCCTCAATATATTATGAACACATATGGCACGATTAAAAACCGAGAAACCACTGCCCCTCGGCAATGATTTTGCGATCTTCGCCAACCATGACGAATTTACAAACGTAACTCAACTAAATTGTATAGTCTCACTTCTATGCTAATGCCATAATAATTTCTATTCACGATCCTTTGAAGAAAAAAAAACGTAAGAGACACAATATCATGGAAATGTTACGATCGAATTCTCTCGAATTTTCTAATTGTCAATATTTTAACAATCAATTTTGAGCACTCCTGAGAAACCGGAATAAATGGAAATTATTTGTGGATTATGGGACTGATGGCTTCGTGCCAATACACGAAATTTTAATTCAATTTCTGTCGATTCTTTTCAACGTTACATTCAACGTTACGAGACTAATAGGGATTAAAATTCCGTGGCTCGATCTTTTCTTCTCAGAGTGAAATACATTGAATACGGAAATAAAAAAATGCTCATCTTTTATACATTTTGATCGGTGCATTTATTTTGTTAATATTTGTCGAAGGGTCATTTGATATTAAAATCAAATTATGACCCAAATTCAATGACCGAGATAATTGAATATGACGAAAATTGGGTTTTCGCGGCCAACGAATAAACTCTGTAAAAACGATATTGACAACTGCAGTGTTGACGAATTAATAAAATAAGATTTTTCTAACGTTCTCCAATTTCGAATTTCATTCTTATTCTCAATTGCGATAAAACCGAGCAGTAAACTTTTATATCGATTTCCATTTCTCATTGCATGATGAAAAGGTCGGAAAATAGGGAAAACAATTATTGATTGCATAAAAAATTTAGCAATATTGACAATAAAAAAATAAAATAAAATAGAAAAAACTGAACGCAAAACTTTCGTTGTGTTTAAGTCACCAATATCAACACTATAAAATAAAATACTGGATAAAATTTTATCATTTTTCAATAAGAATCGTAATATTACGTCAAATAGGAAATCAGATTCATATTGCAATAAAATTACGACTTGTATTCCGGAAGCGTACTATAGGAAAATGTTATCAAAGCGAGATCGATTTACAGATGCAAACGGAAACCTGGCACTCGTAATAATGCATAATAAGCAAAGTCAAAGATCCGATACTCTCGCATTAGGTTTGCGGATGTACAGAAGAATATAAAAAGATAACAAGGACAGAGGCGGAGAGAGGGACAGCGTGCGAAGGAAAATTAAAGAGAAATAAAGAACAAGGATAAGAGAGCGAAAAAGAAAACGTCAGAGAATGAAGAAGAAAGAAGAGTGCAAACTCAAGCACTTTGACTCAAGGAAGACCACATGTTGTGCCAACTCAGGGAAAAACGAGCTCTCTCTCTCTCTCTCCTTCTCTCCTTCTATCCTTCTCTCTCTTCTTCCTTGTGGTATCATGCGGAAAAAAGAAAGAGAGAGCGCTGAGATCGCGGAAGAAGAAGTATGGGAGGGGATTAAGCCCTTGTTCGACATATCCACTGACTACAGTCGTTTTCTGCACTCGTTGCGAAGAAGAAAAATTGCATTCGCAACGAAAAAAAAAATCTGTGCTGCTAACGGAGCAATTTTTTGATGGTATTGCGTTGCTTTCGCATTCTTTCATTATTTTGTCTTACAATGTTCTTTCTCTGATTTCTCGCATGTTTCCATTTGAATAAATTTTATAGAAATAGGAAAATAAGAAATTATTTTCCTATTTTATTTTATTTTATAGTTATAGTGACCTTGGAACATTTTTATTTCTTAAAAACCATAGGAATAACCATAGGGAGAAAAAGTACAATGACGTATGGGCTGACAGGTTGAAAAGTTTTATACAAAGTTTTACACTTTTTTACAAAAAGTATGAGATGTATACGCAATAGGAAATAATCGTATGTCGAAAATTTTTCCAAGATTCCTCGTTCCCAGGTCATATTGGATCGTTTTGCAAAACTTTTAGTTTTTCTTTGAGAAAAAAAAGTTTCTGAAACATGAAGTAACGACCGCATCACGCAACATTAAATGACAAGGTCGTGAGAGAAAATCAGACTCAGTTTTCGCTAGCCCCTTTAAGAACATAAAAAAAGATACAACATAAAGAGCACGTTATATCCAAACAGGAAAGTTCAGATCTGTGCGGTTGAATTCAACCTTTTAACTTAACCTCAGTGCGTAACAGAGTTTTTAGAGTTTTAGGAAGGGGCAGAAAAGAAGTGGGAGACGAGTCTAAAGAGGAGATTCCGTTCATATATATGCTGTGGATTATAAGCTGTACGCCTGTTGGACTTTCTGCGGCAAAACATGCCGCAAAGACGGATTTATTTCGGTTTAAAACTTTTACGCTAATTATTAATTAACATTTTTCAATTAATTTTTCATGAAAAGAACGTACCTCCAATTTAAAATCTTTCCATATTCTTAAACATCGTGCCCTTCAAAAACATTGTACTTTTTCAAAAAAGCAAGAACATCAATCGGAATAAATAAAAAAATTTGCTATTCACTCGATTTTTCAGTATTTCTCGACCCAAAATTTCTTTCAAACCGGACAAAGCAACTGACACATTTTTTTCTTACTCTCATTTAAGAATGTATCAAAAAATGATAATTGAATTGGGATTTGATAAAAAAGAATAGTACTAGCGTGGAAAGTGTCATGTACATGAGCATTAGTATACAGAAGTGAACGGGAAGTTTGAAGTCGAGAAGCTCGCGGAGTTGAGTGGAAGGGAGAAGGGAAAAGTGGGGATGGGGAACAAGGGAGAAAGCTTGGCAGGGATCAGGAAGGTGGGGAATGAGGGGGGGGGGGGTGTTCCGGCTATAGACGAGGGCGAAGTTATCCAATTATTGTCTAACCTGGGAGCAACTTTACTTGCTCGGTGGGGAGGTTAACCCTGAGTGGGTGCGAGAGAAAGAAACTGAAGGAGAGGAAGTCGGAAGGTAGGCTCGCACTCTAAAAAGCAGCCCCTGGCAGATCACTGCGTCTCTTCCTCATCCCTTCGTCACTGCATTTATATTTAACGGGTGTCCAAAAAATCACCTTTAAAATTTCAAGATGAAATAGAACTCGAAATTCCAAACAAAAGGTTTAATTTTTCATGCACCATTAGAGAGAAACTTCAACATCATTCAAAGCCGATGAGATGTCGTATGGCATGAATGGGGTGTGGCAAAAAATAAAAATGTGCATTTTACAGTTTTGAGATTGTGATTAATATTTCATGAACGGTGAATCAGAGATAAAAATGTTGAAGGACTTTTTGTTTCAAAATGTCACGATCTATTGTGCCTATAAATTTTGAACCATGACTTTTCGGACACCCTATGAATGTATATTTTTCTTTCATCTGACTCCGAACCCTCGAAGCATTCGCGATCGAGTTTCGAGCGATAAAGTTAAGTTTGTTTCAAAAACTTGTTCCTCACACGGATGTTACTCGATTTTTATTAGCGACACGCGAATTCCGAGGGTTTCTCTCTCCAATTGAACTTCCTTCTTATTTTTTTTTTCTTTTCTTTACCCTCCCACTGGAGAACAATCGAATGCCCCGCGAGTTCGATTCTGAATGGTGGAAGGATATAAAAAACCATTAGATGTGTGAAAGAGAGCAAGAGAGATGGAACAGTTGGTGAGAATTCAGTACTTCTAGGAGAGACAGCCGATGCTGGAGAATAAAAGAGATGGAGTAACACGCGTTCCCCCCAGGGGTCGCCCTTTGCAAAATCGATCAGAAGCGACTCTCCTCTCTCTCTCTCTCTTTCTCACTGTGCTATGACTAGAGTAGCCACCTCGTCGTTCTCGTCGTCGTTCTCAATAAACGTGTCTCCCCATCTACCTCGAATTCAATCTCCCCCACCACCAAGCTGTCCATGACACTAATCATCCCTCAAATTCTCGATCGTTTTAAACCACTACATCAGACACATCACAATGTTCAGGAAAACATTAGCATTTATTCTCCTTCATTTAATCGAGAAACAAATCGATATTCATTAATGAATCGATATTCATTAATGATTCGATTATTATTATTGGAGTTATCATTTAATATCACTATTATTACAGTTTTCATCAATGTAGCGCAACGATTTTATTGTTTTTCTTTTAGAATAAAGCTATGAAAACAGAGGAAAATGATTAATCGATTTTTTTTTTACACCAAAATTTTTAATTCCGATCGAATCGATTTCTTTTGTTCGATCATACTTTGTTTTAAATGTTCGAAGAAGAAACTATGGAAGATTTAAAATAAACGTACGAACAAGTTGAGCCTTCTGTGTACATAGTATTCGTCGATATTCAACAACTTTACGAGACTCTAGTAAACTTCTAGACTTGGCCAAGAAACAAGTTCATATCAAGTTTATCACCCCTTTCGATGTCAGTTTCTTTCCTCTCTCTCTCTCTCTCCCTCTTTCTCTCTCCCTCTCTTCCACTTTAAATGTTTGTCGTACACAAGTTTTCTTCTCGTCTATATACAAACATTTCCATAAGCACACGTGCTGTTTAGCATCGACATTCTTATACGAGGCTTACATATATGTTATTACATTAGTAGCCGACTTTTTATAGTTCCATCGTGATATATAAAACCATGTGACTGTGTTTGTATGTACGTATTCACGCGTTCACTCCTTTCTTGTCCATATATCGCAGAAAAGTTTTTCTTCCATCCAAACATAAATATAAAATCGTCTATGACTCCGAGTTGAAATATTTCCCTTTGAAAAACTTTTCAATGAGAGTTATTTCGTACTTTAAAACAACTTGTGTATGAAATGTATGGTGTGTACGCGATTTCATGAAAACTGCAAGCTTCTCAGGCTCGGTTGAGTCACCGTTCGTTTGGAAAACAGTTTTTTGTTTGTATAATCACTCAGAAATGAATAAAAATATTCTTTCTAAACATTTTTATTATCGATTTGAATATTTTCAAAACAAACTTCACCGTTTCCAAACACGATCTGAGGCGAGAATTGAAAAAAAATGACAATTTTTTTCATAACGAAAGTTTATAGTTTTGATTCTATAATAATTAACCAAAGAGAGAATTTCATTTCTCGTATATGGTGAAAAAAGAAATAGCTCTATTATTTTATTTTGGTGATAGTTGCTGAGATTTCCAATTTCTTCAACAAGAACTGAAAATTCATAATAAAAAAACGGATTAAGCTACGAATTACGATGAAAGGCAAAAACTAAAAGAGGGTAACTTTAGAAAAAAGAAAAGCATTCTCATCCAAGTATAAAGTTTGCACAACCTCTGGCGTATTATATTTCTGAAACAGCGGCGGTGAAACAATGATAACTTTTCGAGTTTTCATGGCTTGAGATTTCATCCTCTTCGTTCATCTCTCACGGTTGAGTCAGAGAAGTCAGTTCTTTCTTTTTTCTCGCTCTCGCTTTGTCTACATGTGAGCAGAGCTCGCACCGCGGTGAGTAGTGTTCACTCACCCTTAAGTGAGAGATGAAGTTAAAAAAAAAGAAGGAAACTGGACTAACACCGGGCAGGTCGTTTTCTAAGAATTCCAACAAGATTTCGAGTGGGATTTATCAATTTTTTTCCTAGCCTCCAAATGAAATGACGTTTCAAAATCTTTTCGTATTTCGTTAATAACGAAATGTCAAAAAATGGAAACAAAGTTGTTCAAACAATACTTCAGTCGTTATTCTTATGTCCATCTTCTCTGTCAACAATTTTTTTTCAACCTAATTCATTGTCTATTTAATAAATATGTACAAACGAAGCAGAAGATTGAGAAGAAGAAACAACAGCGTAAGACAATAACAAAATTGTGAATTAAAAAAAGGAAATGGTTTCCGGATAAATATCGATGTCCATTTGACGCTATTTGGAAGATTTGATCTTAAGAATACCGGAATTGTCGCGTGAATAATTTAGCTCTGTCTCGCCCAATGGCAAAATCACTGAGAATCATTGAGGAAGTACACACTTTGGTTCAAACTACCCCTTTACCATAAAGCGGTGAGAGTCGAGCCGTTTCTTCCTGTCCCCAGAACAGAGAGGGAGAGAAAGAGAGACAAAGAGACAGAGAGAGAGAGAGAGAGCGAGAGAGACAGGAAATTTCCGAAAGAGGCGAACGACAGGAAACGCCGATCAGGGATAAAGGACTTTGAGAAGGTTTGCTATTGGATTCTGAGAGCTCGAGGATAGCCTGGGACTGAAGAAACTGGAGGAGGATAGAAACGTTAGAATAACAGAGAAGAGAAAGAGGAACGGAAGGAAGAGAGTGAGTAAACGAAAGAGAGAGAAGAACAGAAGAGGTGGAGTAGTAGGGCGCGACTACTTAAAGTTTGCTGAAAGTTTGGTTCGCCAGCAAAGTTAACTCAGTTAAGTTCTCCTCGTTCCTAAAGCGAAACTTTGCATCCCTCCTCCTTACATATTGTGAGGGCTATATACCTTTCTCTCTCTCTCTCTTTTTCTCTCACGCTTTGGAAGCATCTATATGACTTTGCTTCTCGTTCTCTTCTTCAGTTCACTCCTTACCTCTCCTTCGGGCACTTCTCATCCCGGAAAACTTTTACTACTAGCCGAACTCCTCAGGGTGGTCCCTTCGAAGAAGGCCACCGGTCCAAACCTCGCTCCGGTCGCTAGCGTCACCCAAACTCTCCATATATTCACCCCTGCCCTCACTTTTACTCCACACTTTTCAACACAACTTTAAAAACAACGAATAGTCTACGTGTTTCAAAGTTCGCCTAATGTTTCTAGTTTTGTTATCAACTTCTTTAGCCAACTTTTCATGCCCCATAAAGTATAAACAAATATAATGTGTGGAACCATCCATTTGTTATAATTATCAGTGTCATATATATATATTTTTTTCATCATTCAACATCAAACATTTACACGCTTTGGATGACTGTACCAATCAACTTATTATAATTTTTATCAATTATAAAATACTTTGTTGTTTTCTTCTATTTTTTTCAGCAATACTTTGTGCTTGGTCTATTTCTCGCGTGACCTTGACACTTTTTTCCTCCCTTTCTCGTCTCTAACTTCCGTTTCATTGACAATTACTTGTCCAATCTATCTTTCCATTCATCAGTCAACAAACAAAAACTATCAAGTGTTATACAGTCGCGTAATAATCGAAAATTATATTGAATGAACTATTAAAAATGCTATCGCACGTACGGAAGAAAGTTTAGCTGGTGCGATATGTTTTGATACTAAATATTATTTTTGTACCATCGGTATTCAATCAATCAATAATTAAGTTTTATTAATAAAAATAATAAGTTTTTATTAGGTCTAGAAATCAATAAATTTCAAAATTGATATAAAAAAAAATGTTTTGTGTCTTGAAAATGTACCAAAATTAAATATACCTCTTCGACTAGACTGTTTGGAACCTCGAAACTGTCGAGTAAGGTAGAGATTAGTAGCCGAAGGTCTCAAGGTTGTTTATATGAAAAGAAGCCTGTGAGGCTTCGGTAGAAAGTTTTTTAGAGATGGAAAGGGCCAGGGAGGATATATCGGTAGGGTCAGAAGTTTAATCTGTACATTCTTTTCGAGCATCTTGATCGCAGTAAGAAAGCCGGACGGCACTTTCCACCACTCTATGTTTTTGTCAACATGAAAATCGAAATTGGTTATCATAAATCAGTAAATATCTTATCAACGGTGCTACGGAGTGAAAAATGCTTAAGGACTTTTCTTTGTAGAATTCGAAGATCTATCGACTCGAACAATTTTTGGATATGACTTTTTGGACACCCGGTATGTATCCGCGGTTCAAATAGCTTTGAAATTTCAAGAAGAGCCTCGGGTGAGTTTGGCGCATGCGGAGTTGGATCATCGCTCACAAATAATTCAGTAGAGAAGAAAACAAAAAGTACAAAATGAAAGCGACGAAAGTGAAGAGGGAGAGAAAGAAGAGACGGAGGACACTTCGAATTCCAGGATGCAGAAACGCATGATCCGACAAAGAACCCTTGATTTTGCCAATGCCTACCCCTACCCCTTTTTCTCTCGAGACTCTGGCGCTCTCAGCGACTCGGTGAATGTACATGACCTTGAATTCCCTACGCGCACATCAGCGAACAAGTGAGAGAGAACAAGAGAAAGACTGGACGCTCTCGTACGTTCATGCAGCATCCGCAGATAGTTCCACACGCAGTCATCCTCAACTTTCTCATTCGTATGTTCATTTCGAGTGGGAATTATGTACCTAACGATATAATCAAGTATAATTACATTTTTCTCAATTACAAATCATGAAATTTTGTCCGGACGATAGCCAAAAAATACGTAAATACAAAGTTGCTGATGTCAATTTTTTTTTTTTTCTAAGAGAATGTCTATCGAGTCTATTCTGATAAAAGTCTGTGTACAGAAAACAATTAATCTGTTTAATCTTTTCGTGATCTGCAAATACATTGTAAATCAAGATTTGAATCGAGTATCACTTCATTTTAATCTCAATATCAATCATATATCCGTATCGTTATCATCACTTTAATCCTACGTTTTATTTATAATCAATATTGATTATTGGAAGCGCGATGAATTGTGTGTGATATAAAATTTTATTTTCCAGCTCGTATAAAAAACCTTCCACTATGATTTTCGTCGTGTAAAAAATGTCTAATTCCTCGCTCGACAATATAATTTTTTTTCCTCCAACACCCTTTTTTAGCTCGACCGCTGTTCGAGGATAAAAGGAGTCATCAATATTTACGATAAAGTATTTGATGACCGTAACAAGAATGATTTACCCAACGAAGAAAAAAGATGAAGAAAGCGAGGATTGTGATGATCAACCTTACGAGTTTCTGAGCTGCGAAAGATTGAACGACCGTGAGAGAAAGGGAAACAGATAAGATGGGAGAAAAGGAGTCTCATACGAGCTCGTGGTCGATCCGGTATTTCGCAAAGAATTCTTCAACCACTTATATACATATATATATGCGTGTGTGTGTTTATAAATACATATATAAATGTGTCGGTAAACACCATAGAATCACACAAACTCTATCATCTTCCCCTTTTTCCACGAACAATAATCTTTCTTCCTACACTCGAGTATGATACACGTATATCTCTTCCTCGTGAGTGGCTCCTGCGATTTTTTTTCCCGGTCAACATTGGGAGGTATCCGTCTAGCAGACTTCACCATCACCAGTCATAATAACCATTTGACGAAGCATTTATCTCGCGTAGAGTAAATCGTTTATCAAACCATCAAATTATTTCATTATTCTCGTCTTTTTACTTCACGAATATTATATTCTCTTCGATTTATTGGGACGTCGATGAGTAGAAAAAACACAAGATTATTTGAATTGCTGTCGTATTGACGAAACTTAAGTTTTCATGGTCCAAAAAGATTCTTTGATCAACTCACGGAAATCATTAATTATTGAGATGAAATCTTGGACAGAGATTCCTCGTGAATATTTGACACGAGTGTATGTGATGACGTCGAGTGGTACGCGATTGTAGGATGAAAAAAAGCAGTTTGAGAAGTTTGGGATTAATTTGAAACTCAATAATAATGGTTGGTAAAATATCGAAGAGAAAATTACACGAAAACATAACGTCAAATGAGAAATCTCGGCGGGTGTTCACTGTGTTTCGCAACAGCATCCCTTCTGTTTTTTTGCTTCTCTCTCTCTCTCTCTCTCTCTCGCTTATTCTCCCTGTTTTCCCTTGCCCTTTATTCGCTCTCACGTTCATTATATTCTCATGCGTGTGTGTGCGCCGCAGCTCAAGTTCGAGTTAGAGGGCGGCGTCACTACTCTATCTCTCTCTCTCTCTCTCGATCCCTCAATTCACCGAGTCTCAGCACAACTTCTGCTCGACGGTACCGCGCGTGTGTACATACGGAAGAGGAGTGCTTCGTCAAATGGGAATGGGAAGTAGACGTACGTGTTCACAGTTATATCACATACGATTATTAAATACGTATATTTCGATATCTGACTAACGAAATGGCTCACTCCTTCCCCTCCCGCAACTTTGGGGCTTAAACTACGTTCTTTATATGACCCTGCTCGTTAGCAGGTGATATGCACGTATATCGATTGTGACAGACCAAAATGGCGTTACCCAAAGTCGATTAATACCGCGTAGTAAAGTTCAACCGTTTGACTTTTGAGAGAACTCCGTATATGAGGCATTTCAAATAACTTTTCACTGCAAACCTAATTCTCTTAACTTTATATTGAATATTAAACTCAATAAATATTTTCGTTATGCACAACTTTTGAATATCATTATTTTTACTTTTATTTAGTCGTGACAGAAGTTGTTTAAAAAATATGTAAAGAAATCTTTTTCTGTCTGAAAAACGATATAACGATTAAAAGATCAAATCTGGTGAATCATTTCTTTTTCTTTTTGCGAATAAAACATTAAGGACCAATCTTTTACCCCCAAAAATACATCTAGTTGATCCAACTAGGATTCATTTAAACCAAATCATTTTTTCTTCTTTATCTCATGACCGAATAGAGCTCTATTTAACCTCAAGAAAATATTTCCTCTAATGACAATAATTGTATATTTCTGATTAAAGAAAAATTGATAACTTTTATTAATTTTTTTCAATAAAAATTCCTTTTGATTGAAAAACTTGTTGCTTTTTATTAAAAATATTGATTTTTTTTCCTGGATGTAAATCGTTAAATTTGTAAAGATCAAAATCAATCATCCCACTGACCCAGTAGGAATTGATACATATATAGAACGTGAATATTTAGCTCGTAAATAAGAAATTTGTGTTTATTGCTAATAAAAAAATCCTTTTTCGAAGTTAGAGGTGGAATTGCCCATATGTGAGTGTATGAGAATATCCGGAAACTCGGTATCTAACAGGATTGAGCTCTCCAGCAGAGAATTATGATTGCGTTTATACATGTTATATGGTCATGTACACCAAATATATACATATATGTATAAACGAATGGTGACAAACAAAGGCGCGTATACACTGACGATTTACAACTAAAAGTTATGTAATTTAAGCCCTTGTGTATGTTAGTGGTTGATATGAAGTTGGTTACATACATGGGAAGCTCACCCAATTCGAGAATGTGTACGAAGCGCGCCCGCGCACTTGTTCGGGACAAGTGCGTATATGAGGGTTGGGTGGGATATAGAAACAGTATGTATCTATATATCTATAAATAGAGAAAGATGGAGAGTTTCATGGAGTTTGGTTTCTCGCGCTTCGAGGTGGGATGGCATCTTGACTCCTAGTGTAGCATACTGGGGTGGAGAAACGGAGACAGCGAGAAAGAGAAAGAGAGAAGCACAAGCAATGGCCGGTCCGATCGATGTCTCTGCAACTTCCCACCCTCTAACGACAGAGAACATACTATATGTCTTTCTCTTTCTCCCCTCAAATCCCTTTCCCTTCATAGTACCTTCTCCTCTTTGGTATGGCACCCAACCAACCACCTCCACCTTCATCATACTCGCTCCTGTTTCCTCGCTCCCGTAGCTCTTTCGATTCTACTGTCACCCTCTTCCAACGGAGATTCACCTCGCATACTATACTCATAAATATTCAGGGTGTCGCAAAAGTCACTTCTCAATATTTACAGGGCACGTAGATCGTTAAATTCCAAAGCGAAAAGTCCTTAGCCATTTTTATCTCCGATGCATCTTTGTTGAATGTCATAATAATTTATAAGTGTAGACAATTTTGTTTGAAATTAAGAGAAAGGCGTGAACATGGCTTAGATTTTTATACCTCAGTCTTGGATATGATTGTCACGCCCACGCCCACTCTTTAATATTGACGCACCTGATTAGCCAATTCTAATTCAATAATGTCTAATTGATAAAAGTTGTGCAAATAATGACTGAGACTATGCCCTTTCCGCTCACACGATCTTTATCATTGTCTAAAGATTTGAATCGAGTCTTTGGACATCTTGTATATTATGAGTTACCCATTGGCGCTACACCACCATTTCCTCCATCTCTGCTCCTTCGTTGCTCTATACGTACATGGGTTTTTTGCTCGATACTTTGTACAACGTCTCATCGTCACTCCAACTACCTCGTTTCCAACTCTCCCTCCTTCCCTTTCTCTCCCTCTCTCCACTTCAACACTTTTCATGGTTCGCGAAGCAAAGCGTTGTGGCGCGGACGATGGTGGTGGTTTTTAACCATCATCCAACACACCGCTAGCAAGTGCGGCAAGCGCTGTTGCTACTCGAACTAAATTCTCCTGGTGGTTTAAATCTACCTCGTCTCTTTCTCGAACATCGTTTACAATGGCGATGAACGAAGCGCATCCCCTCTCTGCTCATTCAGTTCCTACCCCTCCCCTTCCTTCGCCCATTATCGTCAAGCTCTTGTACTTAACCTCTTTCGAGTATGGACGAGAAGAGACATCACGTCCGGATACGTCTCTTCGTCATCCAGTGTATGCCAGAGACGCTGCTGGCCCATCTTTCCACCGTTAAATGGAAAGGCGTCTCGCGACGCTGACGCCGACCCGGTCGACGCCATCGAACCATCGGATCCCGTTCTCCCTCTTTTCACCCCTTCCCCCTCACGCCCTTCTTTTCCCACCCGAAAGCTCTGGTACGATATCTTACGGGGGTTTGAGAGAAACGAGCTTTCCTATCTCCATTATACCTCCATACACTCCCCACTTGAATAAATGTCGATATTTTAAACTGTCCGGGTATTAAAGCAAACGTGTATATACCCACCGATAAAATGGGCTTCGTTTAAAGAACCAACGTCTAAATGCTCATCGCGACAGGAAGGGAAGGATTGCGTTTGTTGCAATCACTCTCAAACGCATTTTCTTTTAATATCTTTACACTCGTTCGACAGAGATTTAAAGTTGTCTGAAATGACATTTTACTTCACAACTTTAGAAAACTGCGTAATTGTTTCTTTTTATAAGCAATACAAACAATTCGTTCACGACTTTAAGATAAAAAATAATCAAAATTTTATCAGAACCATCAATCCTAGAAACTACATTGAATTTGACAATTCGAATCATTGAGAAATTGACAGAAGCATAAAAAAACCTTCAATAGGTTATGAAATGAGTTTATCACATCGAGTTTAATATGAAATCAAATACCGTGAATATCACAATGAACCTTTTTATCTCTTTTCATAGTTTTCAAGAAACTTTGTCTACAGCCCAGAACATTTATCATGAAATTGGAATGTTATGAGATTTTCGCATATGATAAATCGATAACATAAGCTGTTGTTTGCTGTCTACGATATTCACAAAGTTGCAAGGCAATCTCTAAAGTTTTAATACCACTTCAAGTTCAGACCGTGACATTGAGTTATGGAATTCAACGTTACTGTAAATGTTCGAAAATAATTATTCCCAAATCAGAAAAAATTTTGCAACGTTTTAAGATCTTTTTTTCTAATTATGCTTTCCATCATTCATTCTCGTATTTGATTTTTCAATGATACTTTTGTTTTATAATCATTTTTTCATTCATCAAAGTATAATTCGCGAAGAGAACGTGTAATAAAATTTTGACTCTGATACGAATCTTTATACGGCATACGCGAAAGAAAGGCCAGCGAGAACAAAATAAAAGCAAATAATTGATATTTTTTGTATTAAGATATTGCTGAACTAGAACTTTGAAGACATAACTAGGAATGTAAAGCGAATGAACATATCCGAAAGAAAAGAAAGAAAGGAAAAGAGAAAAGTGGGAATTGTTGTACAGAATTGACAAATCCAAACTTTTCGTTCTTGTCTTTGCTGGTCTCTCGTTCTCTTGTCAAATCCTTCCTCATCTTCTTTTCTCTTTCTCCCTGACCGCGTCACACTTTGGCCAAAGGTGCTACTCGCACTACTGGCTCCTCTCGGTTGAAAAGTTAGCGACAAGTTTTCGGAGCAAAGCGAGAGTGTCGCGGGAACGAGGCGAAACTTCAACGAAAATGAGAGGAAATAAGAGAAAATGATAGAAAAAGAGGCAATACAAGTAACGAGGAGGAGAGCGAGGGGGGACGGAGAAAAAAAAAAGAAAGTAACGTGCTACGAAATCGTCGGTGTTCCTTGAAACTCTACAGTTCATTTTATACGACATCGTTTATGATTATTAGGATGTTGCGAAAAGAATCGATTATTTTTTATACTTCCTTCGTCACCAAAGTTCCACGGACTCCATTATTTAAAAGAAAATCGTCTGCAATTTTAAATGGAAAGAAAAAGTCTATATTTAATTCAATATGAATAAATATTTATCTAAATTTTCGTTCTCTTTAATGGTATTGAAGCTTACATCGTAGAACCGTGATAGGAAAATCCTTCTTTTCACTTATTCATCAATTAATTCGTAAAATCATTAAAAATCAGTAAATTTAGTCGCTGCTCTAAAAAAACAGCGATTTTGTCGAAAAATTCAAACTTTTTATGGTTCCCATCATTCCATTTTGTTCTTCGATATGATTTATTTTAATTTCTCGTAGAATCAGTTGAATCTGGTGTACATGAAAATAAGAAAATGGAGTTAGCAATGATATCGAATAAACTAACGAACGTATGTACATGAAGAGGAAAGTGTTGATAGTTTGTTAGCTCGACGCGATGTTAACCAGTCGAAAGCCGCGTTGGTTGGCGAGATTCAACAGTAGGCAACTGCCAGGTAACCAAGATGGTTGTAAGGTGCATTAGAGGATCAGGCAAAAAAACATAACCGACTAGACAAAAAAAAAGAAGAAAGAATGAAAGAGAAAGATAGAGTAAGAGTAAGAAAGAAAGAGAGAGAGAGAGAGAGAGAGAAAAGGCGAAATGGAGCTATGTATAGCGTTGAGTAAAGTCTCAGTGGTTGTTGGTAACGATATGAATGTGAGGGCACCTGTTACAACCTTCCGAGTCTGTAAAGGAGACGAGAGTGCCTGGAAACCGAGACCATTCTCGGTCTCTCACCATCGTCGCATGAAAAATATACACTGATACAAACACGCGTACAGAAACACGGGCGCACACTAAGTTTCTTCGTAGTACATAGTTTCTCGGTGAGGTTCTTGGTGAAGTACACACGGTATACCCGTTACGATAAAATTTATAATACAGGCTGAGACGAAACGACGAGTGGTAACCGGTTCTTTCGAAGCGTTTATACGTGTACTATGGATATATAATCAATAAATATATTTAATATAAAGGGTGTCCTAAAAATGAAGATCATTAAAGAACATTTGAACGTCAAAAATACTTCCAGTGCGTTCGCAAAGTTTATATTTTCCACATATAGATATAACTATATGGGATTTCTCACGTCACTTTTACATCCTTACAAATTCACTCCTCAGATTTGTGTAATTTTGTGGCATGTGCCTTTCACGTCAAAAATAAGTGAACACAAATTTCGGGATTTTTTAAATTGGCCATTGTTTTCACTTTTACAACTAAATGAATTCACAAAAAAGTTAATTTACAAAGTTTGTTTACAAACTGCAGCGTATTGATTTTACGGAAATTCAATAACAATAATAACTTTCATAGCAGTAACCTCTTGTTACAACGAGTGTACACTCTTTTTTTTTTTTTACAAATATTATGATTTCGATCTGTTGTTAATGGAAATGACGATAGAGGAAACAATAATATTTTTTTTCTGAATATATTATTGAAAATTACTAGTAATTGTCATTGTCAGTCTTATAAAGTTTGCAAATTATTTGCCTTCTTAGTATTAAAGAAAAAAAGCCTAATAGACACATTTTGATGATAAAAAGTGTCCGAGCAATGCATTACACCGTAAAAAAAAAAAAAGTTGAATTCAGTAGAATTTTTCGAATTAAATCCTTTCTGCAAGTTTTTTAATCGGTTAAATGTGAGTTCGTATAATAAAATATGATTTCTGCAACACCCTGTATAAATTTGCTACACGTTTCCGCGGAAGATGGTTCTTATAAGTGAAATGAGAGACACGACCGACTCAGCATAGATAAGACCACTTTCACTCTTTTTTTTCGCTCGATGTTTATCTTTCAAAGTTCATTCGTCCAAGCCAGTAAGTTTTTCATTATTTGAGTGATACGGTCCTGACACTTTTGGTTCTCGTCCATTTAATTTATCATTAATATAATCTAAAGGCGGCATACGACAATCACTTTTTGTGATATAGTGTACTTTATCCTTATCTGCCATCGGTTAGAACATTTTTTTTTGTTTCGTTGATACCAATACACGCGATCGAGAAAAAGAGAAGCGAGGGAAGTGTCGAGAGTACCAAAATATACGGGTCAGCGCCAACAACGCTGAGTAAGCAGGACAGTTGGGTGGTACGCGCTCGTGCTTCATATACTCTTACTCTTATATTACTATCCCCCATACACATACACATGGATAAATATATATATGAATTCAGTATATAAAATATAGTATCCTGTGTGATGATATATATACAGAAAGACAGTGTCAAGCGAGAATTACGTAAGGCATTAGGAGCGAGAGCTCGTTTAATAAATACTGTGTGTGTTAGGCCAAGTTTGCTGTTTACAGTACAGTTCGTCCTCCATTATATTCCGAACAATTGTTTTCTCACATAAATACAAAAAGCAAAATATTTATATTTTTTATGGAATTATTATTCTTACATTAATTTCTATTAATCGTAGTGTTTGTCTGAATTCTACAAAATGTGTCAGTCACTTTCATCTGCGTCTGTTTTATTCATCGATTGTTATGGAATGAACAATTTTCTCCGATTGAAACTCGGGATATTGAGAAAAACATTATTAATATTGTAGAAAATGAATTATTGGGGGTAAAAAATGGAATTCAACAGTTTTCGATATGTTTTGAATGAATGACCCGAATATGAATGAATAAATGCAAAACAAATGTGCGAATACGTATCAAAATAATTAACAAACCATATTTAAAGCAATTAAATCGTAAATTTATCAAGTTTTTGAAGTATTTTCGAGAATAAGGATTTTTGGTTTTTGAGTTTATTTAAAGTAGCAATGTACTGGATGTATGTACTTGATAAAATAAATATGTATATGTATACACAAGTATACACGTTGAATGTACGAAGTATAAAAGGGGATAAACCGAGGAATGAGGGACAGAGATGGAGTGAACTTGGAGGAAAACACAACGGATGCTTCTCCGTCATTCTCCCTCCACTGTTGCCCCTTTCCAACCAAACTCTCGTGGTGGCTCGACTTCTCTCAGCGTATTTGCGTTAAATTTGGCGAAAGTTTGGCGGATAGCGAACTCTCGAGCTTGTACTACATTGAGAGTGTGTCTCTCGAGTTCATACCAATATATTATATATATCTATATCATTATATATACATATGTACATTTGTTGGATATACGTAATACGTACAACATGTATATCAGAATACGAAATGGAATCAGTTCGAGGGAAGAGATCAACCGCTTCTCAACGAATCATTGAGTTCACAAACTTTATAATGCATGTGAATTAATTCCTTGAATCGCTCTTTAATCACATTTTCAAACCATTTGCACAAATTATTCCAATTATCATTTTTTTCAACGTATTTTCGTGTATATAAACTATCGATTAAATTTTGCAATTACTTGCCAATAAAGTCATTACTTTTATTCTCTCAAACTACGAATATTCTTTCCATTGTTTTTATACTTAATATTTCCTCAATTTTCCAGCCTTTTTTCATTCATTTTTCATGTCCATTTTAAAATTAATATTCCATCCAAATATCAAACGATATTATTTAGATGCTTTTCCACTATACAAAATTTGAAGATCCAGATTTCTTTGAATAAATACGTTTGATCTAAACACTCACGTTGTTAAATAAATTTGACAATCTTATGAATTTTGACAAGGAAAGAGGAAAGGTATATTCAAAAAATATTAATATTAATATTTTTATAAAAAGTGTGCAATTTTAAATAAGGGATTCAAGTTTTTTCCTCTTTCCTTCTTGCTTTTGCTTTCTTACGTTCTGCAGAGTTTTACTACACCAAACAACCTTTGACCTATTCTCAATTTTCTGAAGAGCATACAAAGTATTCTCGCGTGCAAATTGTCCATTGGACGTCATATAGACACAAACATAATCCAATGTGTACGTTTCTGTATCCAAGACTTTTACAAATAATTTTGGTTGCTATTGCTCGTAAACATATACTCGCGTTATTGTTCCGGTGTTCCAATTCGTTGAATCCATTTATGGTTAGGATGGACTCGCGCCAAATGGCCGTAATTTCTTGGCCACCCTGTGGCTTAGAGTTTATGCATTTTTAACGAGGAACTTTATTTAACGCCGAATTTTCTTAGTAAGATCGAGAGAATTTTGGCATCGATTACTTTCGTGTATGCAAATAATAGATTATGTTTGAGTCATTAGTAAATTCTCATCAATATCAATTTGTGAAGAAATTCTCACGTAGAGTTGAGTCCTTATTACTGATATTATTGTTATTAACAAAATATAGTATTGCTATTTATTTTTAAATCAATTTTTTTCAACTCGGAATATGTCAGAACACTTTGGTTCAAGTATTTTACGACCAGGCGAAATTCCTAGAGAAAACAAAGGAAAATCAACATAACCAACAAAAAAATGTGCACCTGAGAATATTTCAAAGTTAGGAAAGCCAGCAACGCCGTAAACTATGCAGAAAATGTTGCGAGTGAACGTAGTAATGGAGGCGGCATCATCCATTGTTATTTCAAAATAATTAAACTGTTTTTTTTTTGTTATGCTGATATTCCGGTAAGTATTCACACAGTCACATTCAATTAGTTCGATTAATCAATGAAGACCAAAAAAATGTAGAGTTCTACGTTTTTCATCGAATTTATTCACAAATTTCTTTCAATTATTTCGACTAATTGATCAAAAGCATTAACTTTCAGAAATCTAAGATTCCAAATAATGATTATCGAAATGTTGTACATTAAAGAGTGATTAAAATGTGAAAAAAACCATAAAGAACCTTTGGCATTTAAGTTTAAGAGGAACTGGACAAAATCTTAAGTACAAAGTCGACGTTAAAAACAGTCTTGGATAAAACTTGAAACGATATCGAGGTGACGAGAAAGAGTTGAAAAAATTTCGTGATAATTTGACTGTGGTTGATGTAAGTCAGAGTATTTTGTATATAGTGAACCAGCATGAATCACTAAATTGATATAAAAAGCGTAGTAATCCCAGTCTTTTAAAAATATATGTATATAAACGCGTTCGTGGTCTTTGATCATCAGTGGTATCCTATATCGTAGGGGGGGGCACTTGGTAACGTGGAGCTGTGTGTTTAAACACGAGAATGACTGGACTACGACATTAGGTACCCGTATATAGTAGTATACACGGAGTAATTAGGTTAAAGTGACCACGGGGGCACAAGAGTGTGCAAGCGAAACCGAGACACATATACAAGAGGTTATTCAAACATTGAGGATATCACTATGTTCAAGAGATTTACTTTTGTAGCAACAGTCGACTGTGTTAGAATATTTGGGTGACGTGCTCTTTATTATCTCTTCCTCGTACTCTCTCTCTCTCCCTCGCTCTTCCACTTTCTTTTTTTATTTCTCCCTCATTCCCAACGTTTACGACAATAATCGAAGCTCAATATACAGTCACATCTTAAATAACGCGTCCTAAATGTAAGGAGCGATTTTGCACCATACAGGGTGTCCTAAACGTTATGGTTTGGTATTAAAGAGTGAACAAAAAAAAAAATCAAAATTCCTATCATTGAAATGCAACAAAATTTTCATTTTTTCATTACGTCTAAAAAAAACTATTCTGCAAACAATTGTATATTTTTTAATTTTTAAACTTCTATTAAAATTGTTTATATTTCAAAAATGTGATTTTCAAGTTCTGAAAAATGTGGAATCTGGACTTATGTTTGTTTAACAAAACAAAAATGACACAAATTGAGTAAAAAATAAAAATAAAGAATGGATATTATATTGTAGCAATTCAGCAATGTGAACTTCAATAACACAAAATAACTCAATTTGATTCGCTTTGACAACTACGTAATTTGCGAGACACTCTGTGTAGTGTTTTGTTAGGCGCGTGTCGACGCTCTTGTATACGTTTATAGCTCTTCCACTATCATGACGACGAGATGTAAGTGTAATGTTTCTCATGAGCCAAGTGGTCTATATCTGCCTATGTGTTTGTGTGTGTGTCGATCGTGTGTACTTGCGAGTGCGTGTCTGTGTAAGAGTTTCGGTGTCCCGCATGAATTATTCACTCTCTATTCGCCAGGATTTCCTCGCATCCAGCTATACATAGATACACATACATATTTAAATCGAATATATACACATCTGTTGGCATATATACACACAAACATTCAAGCATGTATGGTACTCGAGAGAAGCCCGAGCGAGCTTGTGCCCTCAGGCACAAAACTATGCACGACTTTGGTGTCTATATTTTATATATACATTTAAGCATCTATATCTCTATACACGGTGTTCCGAGTTGAATGGTCTCTAATGTACAAAACTTATTTAAAAAAAAGTAATTCCAGTCGTTTTTTAATTTTGAGCAAATTTTTTGTAAAAATTACTGGAAACATTGTTGAGTTTTCGAGATAATTATTTTATTATTTTTCTAAACTTAGCTACCGGAAATCGAAAAACTACGGTTTGAGGGTTTTTTTTTTATAGAAACTAACATGCTTTTCCCGGTCCATCTCTCGACGTGTTTACGGTTCGGGCAGTAAAGCTGAAGAGCTTCGCTAATTATAATAATAATTGATAACTCATCGGACAAAGGCTTTTTGACTCGAAATCTGACACCGAATATATAATAATTACGTCTATTATGCTAATTCACTACTTCTTCCTTCGGAAATCGAACTGAGATGTACCAACGATTACAGAAAAAAATGATAGAAGAAAACAAAATGATTTATGCTTTTGAGGTTATGAACGAAACTTATCGCTGGGCCTGTACTCGCTACAACTTCATGGCTCTGTCACAGATAAGAAATACGCGGGACAATATTAGTGTACACCATGAAAATAGAATCATGGCAACGTCGCATGACATGTTATGAACGATGTAAAAGACGGAAGCACAGAGGTTATCTCGCTCACACAACCGATGACACGCAAAGAGCATTGCCGGCTTGATTCGGTTCTGTTTTGCTAGGTGTTTTCCTACTCGTGTGATCTTCACAAAGTTTACGTTTCTTTTGGAATTAATTGTTGTTGTTGTGAAATAAAAATGTGGTGGAAAAATATAATAAAAATTCTATTGCATTCAAAATGTATCAAATAAAGTGATTTTATTTTTTTTAAGCATTTCTATCAATCCGTTTTTCAGTGACGTATACAAACTTGAATATTTTTAGGCTTTTGCGGATTTCCCTAAAAGCTCTATGTTAATTTTTGAATCTTCGAATGTGATTTTTACCGAAACGACGTAGTCAATCGCGTTGAATTTTTGCCAGGAATTGATGAACATTATAAAAACAATACATGAGCAAACATTCAAAAAAATCTTTCGAGTGTTTTGCACAGAATGTCCTCCATACCTTTTGGCACCGACTGTATCCCCTCCCCCAATCGAAGATACACGATACAAGCAACCTGTACAGTAATATAATTGGTAGCATAGTCAGATAGACAGACCAATACGTTGAGCGAGCAATGTCGATGATTAATAGACGTCATAGTACTTTGCCAACTACTTATTATCAAGAGACGTCTCGTCACCTAAAATAAGAGAGTTACGTTCTGTCGTTGTGTATATATTTATTAATATATGAACGAAGGGGAAGGAGAGAAGAGAGGGATACTTAAGAATAACGGAAATGAGAGATTGAGTAAGAGACCAAGAGCACGATTGAGATGGCTAATTAGAAAAAGGATTTTCAGCAAAATGCTTGAAAAATAAAAATAAACTACCAACTATTGATATTTACGAATATTATAACAATGAAAAAAAATTCTTTTAATCAAAAATTTGAAATGTTCGTAAAATGAAACTTTCATCATTTTTGAACAGGTGCTCTGTTACATTTATACACAAAGAGAAAAGTCGATGTACAAAAATAAAAAAAAAACTTTTTTGTAGAATTGAACGAAATAAAAGTGTAACGTTTATTAATACTTTTGTACATATTTATACGTGTGGAGGGGACAGAACGAGCGCCTGTGAAAGGGAAACGGTTTGCTCGTTCAATGTGCCTCTGCTAGTTGCGAACTCTCTCAGCAAACCTCGAACGCCAGAGCGAAAGATGGAGAAACAAAAAATAAAAAGGATTTGGCTTCGGCGAGTCTGTTGCGAGACGCGATAATAGAGAGAGTTGACAAGGGATTTGGAAGCGAGAAGGGGAGAGGCAAGATACAGATACATGTAGACGTGCTATCGAGAGAGATACAGTATATTATAGCGTGTGAGGGAAAAGAGACTCGCAGACGAAGAGGAACGTACGAATGAATGGTATTCTAGAAGCGTTCTTTCAAATGGCCGTCCATCCTTAATATCGTACAAGCTATTTACATTCACATTAACTGTTTCATTCGAAGGAACGTTTCAATTATCAACTGCCTTATAAACTTTTTATTATTGAAGTGTATATGACTTTTTTAAGGTACTAGTATCGCCAAAGCGTATTTTTTTGTTTTTTTTTTATTCTTCAAAACTTTGACAACACATTCCGAGAACAATTATAAAATTACGTGCAAAATTTCAAAAGGATTCACTGTCTCTCTTTCCAGATATTGGCAACGAAAGATTGCAAAGTTTTACACGCGTTCTTCTGCCTTAGAATCTTTTTTACAAATTTTCTCTTTTTTCCCTCAATTACTGAGGAACATATGACGAAGTTTGTCTAAAAAATATCCAGAATTTCGATCGTTTAATGCCAGAGTCGTATCGATGTATAGGAAATGAATATATTTTTACGTTCTTATATAAGAAAAAAATAACATTATTAGATTAGATAGAAAAATAACTAGAGAGTTCACTTTTGAACGTGACTGTAGCGAGACTACTATGTACAAACTTATTGTGGGCGTTTTTGTTCGTAGTAGTAGACGATTTTTTTTGTTTTCGAAATGCTTTTAGAATATGAAATGTTTGAGAGAATTGTTCGAAATTCAATTCTTACTAGTCTGTGATTATATTGAATTAACTTCTGTATTACCAATTCATTAATTTATTTCGTGTTTCTTATTTATAATTCCTTTTTTATTTATCGTTAATCGTTGTTTTTATTTTTCAATATAATTTTTATCCACTCGACCGCTACCCTCGAATAGAAATAAAAATTTCATACGAGCTCGAAAATAATTTCGTCAACTTAATGAAATAATCGTTACATTTCAGGGTTAAGAAACCCCAGTAAAGAGCGTCAACCAAACGCCCCGTAACTCATTCTATCGCAAAGTTTCTTACTATGTACACGAAGCCAGGTGTGTTTTTAGTTGGCATATGTATATATATATTTTTTCCAAGTGAAATGACATACAATGTAAAGGTGTGCCCAGCTAAATTTACCGATCGTAGCCGCTCGACTTTATTTGAGATATTTATACATATATTTTTTTTTTTCGGTCTCTAGCAGGTAATAGCGTGTCGCGTTTAACTGTGTATCAGAATTTTCGGAACCAATGTGTAAATTTTAAACGAAATATTCAATATATTTATCCATGAAAATACATTGATTATTATCAAAAAATATTCAAACGTATTGAATTTAAACAACAACAAAAACATGACGTCAGGCTTTTTTTTTTGTGAAAACTTATATATATATATATGTATGTGTGTGTAAATAAAATATCGTATCAAGAACACACACGTTTGGGTATTCGAAAAAGTCTTTTCGTCTCTTTTTGTCAAACGTGTTGTGTATGTGTTCGGAATCACCTTGAGATGGATTCGGACGAGATAGAACGAGGAAAGTTTATCGTGTAATCGATAGTGGCCACTGATATTATCGCGTGAATGTTGACTTCGAAATACATCGACGATTCTTTTCTTTTTTCATTTTTTTTTCAGCAGAGGTACAGAAATGGGGTCACGTTTCATTATCTCGTAATATGGCGGATATTACCAACGGTTTGTCTGATATTTGGCCAGTTTAAAGATAACACTCTTTGTCGAAAATGAAATTCGGTTAAACTTGAAAGATATTGTATATTTTGAATTTTTTTTTTTTCATTTTCGCATTACGCAGAAAAAAACACAATGAATTTGGTAAATGATCGATTTTAAATTACTCAGCATCACAGACTAATTGGTAGGCCAATAAAAATAATAGATTTACAATGTAAAAAAAAAAAGTAAATAAGGAACCGAAGATATATTAACAAGCAAGTGGATATCTACATAAATAACGATGGGTTATTAAGAGTATGGTGTATAATAAATAGTCGAAGCTCGCGACCGGAACGAACAACCGCTAAGCTGAGGTTCTCTTTTCTTGTAATTTCCAGAAGTAATTAGCGCGATCCCGTCGAGAAAGAAAAACTTTGAGAGAGGGGGAAGAACGGATAGAGAAAGAGAGAGAGAGGAGGATTCTCTTGTCACTCGGGTAACAACTGGTTGCCTTTAATTCTTTCTCCTTTCGTCTCGCTATCTGTCTCTCTTTCTCTCGCTCAAGCTCGCGAAAGTCGTGCGAGCGATATGCTGCCATCTTACGCGATAACTCGTCAAGAATGAAAATATATGTGGCGTCGTTGCGCACGAGTCACGGCCGCAAGGAGCGAATTGAACAGTTTGATCACTAAAAAAAAATCCCATCACAAAATCAATGGTGCATTTCTTTTTAAACTTTTTCGAAAAACTCAATTTTTCTGCTCGATATTACTGAAAATTTATAATGTATCGGTTTAGACTACGAATAAATTGCGGAATGCAGATTCCAAAATTGTTAACAAATTGAAAAAAAAAATCGGGCGAGAATACCAGAAAAATTGCACAGCTCAAAAATTCTTCTAATGTGATGAATAAAAAATATAATTAATCAAATCCAGCAATTAATCGGATTCGATTCATTTTATTATTTTCTAATCCCTTTTCGTGTCACTTTTTTTTGGTTCGAATCATGCTACGACTGATTAAAATGACCAAAAACTTCCACCACAAGTTTCGGTATCAATTATTCGTTTAGTTTCCAAATGAGAAAATAATCAACGTGATGCAATGTCTAGTTCGCTTCAATATTTCATCATCTTATCAATAACCGATAATTTCTTCGAGTGTTGTTTTTTTAGTATACACTGAATTACTCGAACGTGGATGTGTAAACGCTTCAATCATGAGAACAGTATCGAAGGTCAGTACTCCTTCGTGAATGTATACAATAGTAAGTGATGGTATTGATGCTTCCATCGTTGAATAGATGAGAGTATTTTTTTTTCTAAGAAATTCGTTGATTTCTTAAAAAAATGAGAATTTTCATAAATAGAAACATTTTTGCAGCTTTCCGATAACGAAGATAATTTGAAACTCCTTAATAGCCCAAAATGTCCAACATTTTAGGAGGGTTTGCTGAAAAAAAACGAAAAAAAATCGCATAGCAAATTTCGGCGTCATATATAAGCGACAATGAAAAAAAAAAAAAAAGTATTCTTTGAAACGAAGGAAAATATAACCCAACATAAGATTGATTCACAGATCATTTCAAATCGAGCATGAAACCCAAATTTGGAAACGAAAAATGGCAAAAATAAATAAAATCGATCGAACCAAATTTGGGCCAAAAGTAAAAAGTTATAAAAACGTCGAGTTCAGGAATACAAATTTTACACAGATGAAAGTTTTCTGTATTTATAAATATAAATTTATCGATACGAATAAGAAGCATTATTACTGGCAAAAGTTGAAGCTAAACAATAAAAAAAAATAAAGTGTCCTAAACTTCTCTACGAGCAAAAAAAAATAAGACTGGATTTCGTTATTTTGATTTACGATAAGTACGAACTTTTATTGAGGTGTTATAAAAATTTCCGATCCGCGTCTAGGATTTAACGTGCGATATATCCTTAAAGACGAAGATATGAAGGTCTCGAAAACTCAATGTGAATAAGTAAGTGGCCTACAGGTCGATACAGGAAGCGTAAATAAATAAACGAAAGAAAGTCGAAGAAAATGAAGTATATTAATTCTTGGTTTGTTCAATGGCTACGCGTCTCCCGCCATATCGTTCACACACACACACCGTTTTGTCTTTTTCTCCCACTGCTGCGAGCTCAAAAGCAGCGAAACAGGCTCAAACCGCATTAAAAACGACGCAACTTGTTAGCACACGCTTTGAAACCTTCTAAAGGAAGAAAAAAACGATGCAGAACAATTAATAACTGAGAGCAATTGACCTTCAACAAAAGATACTAAAAAATTCATTTGAATTTGGAGGTTAACAATGGTTTGATAGTTGACTGGAAATAGGAGTCGAAAGTGTAAATTTTTTCAAGAGATATATTGTTCAATGCACGTGCTGGCTCGCGTACACGTTACGAGACGCTAAAAGAGGGACGCGCGGAATTTTCATCGATGGTGCGTCTCTCTCTATCTCTCGATCCTCGTTCGAGGACACAAGAGCGCATGCACCGTGCACCGTTCCAAGCGCGCTCTCTAACCGACGCACACGCTTCCTTACATCGGAGGCGGTTTTTTTTTGCGTTTTTTTTATCACTCTCAATTTGCTCATTCCCCCTGTATCAATATCGCTACATGCTCGTTCTGTAAATCATCTCCAATTGCCCGGAGAGCAATGCCTCAGTGTGTTCGTCGCGCCCCGTATCGGAGAAAAAGAATATAAAAAAGACGCACTGACCTGTCGGTGATGAGACTGGTTTCAGTGCTTTCCACGTTTCGATTGTCTCGTAACTTAATTCCTGATTTTTCTTCACGAAATATAACGGGCTTATTAGCTCGTAACACTGACCCGGCGACACTGAACAATTCACAATCTCACTGTTCTCAAACACGTCGTTTTTCCCCTACCGGTGTGTCCGTCCCGTCTCCTTCTTTCTTTCTCTCTCACCCAATATCTATCTTGCTCTTTCTCTGTCTTTCTTTTTATTCAGCTCCGTCCTTCTCGATATCTCACGAGTTTTCTTACAAAAGGCGTTTCGTAAATTTAACGAGATAAATGCACCTTGCAACGGCGAAATGTCAAGCAAACGAAATTTCTATGATTTGGAGTACGTTTTATTCTCCTCTTCTTTATTAACCCGCGCCCTCCCTCTTTATCTCGATCAACTTTCACGCTTATTACTTTTTTGTTTTGTGATTTCGGAACCTGTGGTCCCGCGCGCCCGCCCGACGCCCCACACACCTCTTAACAAAATCTCACACCCCCCCGAGAACCAGCCAATAAACGAAAAAAAAAATCCTTTCCCGATTAGAAAACAATCGCAAGTAGAGATACCGCTCGCGACACTCGACCCTCACTGGAGGGAAAATGGCGGCCCCCTCTCCGTCCCTCGACACGACAGACCCCCGCCGGTGTGTGCCGAACCAACCGAGAATACTCGCGCGCGCCCCCCGATCTTTTCCGTAACCCAACGAGTTTCAACGAGTTGCGACGAAACACTACGAGCTTAAGACTCCAAACACGCGGTTTTATGTTTCACTACGCGTTCCGGTCTTTCACTCAGATACACTTCACAAATGATTCCTCGTTGACAGTTGGCTCCTTTTTTAAATTACTTTTGACGCCGCGAAATTTCTAGATACTTGCTATCGAATCATTTTTTATTACGTGTATTATAAGAATGGATCTTCTATATACAAACCCATAGTTTATCGCTTTTTATATACTTTCTGTAATACCCTAACGTATTTATATTTCAACTAAGAATCACTAAGTAATAGATAACACTATATGAATATCCTTATGAAAAATGTAACGGTTCATTTAACTCCTATTTACCACACACTGAAACGTGGACAGAACGAAAATTCATGTAGTGGAAGCGAGACCGATTATTCACTGTCTTTTTTCGCCTCGTACGTCGCACAGCCATTCTCTCTTACGCATGCGTATATCTCATACACATATGTCATACACATATGTCGACCTATCCGAAGCGTCTAACGTACAGTCTCAACATTATTCGGTCCAATATAATTGGTAAATTTTTCATAGAAACATTAGTTCTTCACGTTCATTGGCTCTCTACGAACAGTCGCGAACAAAAGCGCGGGATAATATAAACAGCATATCGAGCGTTGTCTTTCAATCAACTATTTATAATTTGATCATTTGATATTTTGCATTATAATTAAAGGATTTATTAATCCGGTATTACGTACTGTTCTGTTGACATTATTGAATCCATGATTTAGCAACCACCTGTTGTGTCATTGTGTAAAATAATTCAACTTATCGTGAAGGGAGAATTTTTCGTATGAATAGCGCATTCTATCGTATGCTTCTCGCACTAAAATCGTTTATTTCAACCATTTCAACTGAGTTGCTCACCTCGTTGGATGTTCACGGTTCGTGAGTTGAAAAAAATTCAAAGACCCCTATGTCAGTTTGCCCGTGGTTCGCGTGTCGGGAGTTCGGGAGGACTCATTCTGCTCGACGTTGGCCGATCTTTGTCTTCACGCACAGAGAGCATTCGCTCTCTATCTCTCTCTCCCTGTCTCTCTGTTTACGACAAAACAGTATCAGCTGGCAAGAAATGGCCTGGAGTTTTGCGTGTGTTTGGGCGTGATTTTCCATTTGTTATTCATCTATTTTACGAAGATTTACGTATTAACTAAATCGTTACGATCATTGTTTCTAGTTGATATCGAAAAAAATTTGAAAAATGTCTGACGTCAAAAGTCTGGAGCATTCTACGTTGAAGGTGAATACAAAGAAACAAAAAAAAATCTGTCTTAATGCGCATTTGGTAAAAAGATCCCTTCTCGGAATCACATCGTGTTTCATACCTTGACCATGTTTTTTAAATTAAACGAACATTCATTCGTGACAATCATGTTCATCAGCAATATAGCCAAAAACATCTCGTTGTTATTTTGTCAAATTTTTCTTATGGCTGTTTCGATTTTAGATGTTACCTTGTAATACATGCGCCATTATAGGTTTCTAAGTTCCATTCTTCAACTACCGCCCACGACCACATGGAAAATGGCTTTTTTTCCTTTCAATTTATTTCCAATTTATCTTCGATAAAATATCATTCCGCATATTGTTTTTTTTCATTTTTTAAAATTCCTTTCCACAGATCGCGAAAAAATTTCGTCATTGATGTTGCACGTTTTTGTACATGTCACGAAAGTTAATCAAGTTTTTTTTTCAATCTATCAGTGCTTTCGGACAATAAAATGTATAATTACGAAAACTATTAGACGAGTACGAAAATAAAATAAATCGAATTGATTTGGATTGGAAACCTGTGCTTTTGTAGAATATTTTTTATTTTTATGCAAAATGCAAACGCAAATTTTCATGAAGAATTTCATTAATCGAAAAATCTTAAGCAGTTCATTGTTTTGGGCATATTTCAAAAAATGCTCTTTTTTTTTGTATTGCAATGGACCTAATGAATAATTGAATGATGAAATTTCAACTTGTTTTCTTTATAAAACGATAGTGTTCGAAAATACTTGTTATATTAGAAAATCACTTTCTAGGTACCGTACGAGCTTTTGAACAAAAAGTTCAGGTCGACTCAAAAAGTATTGGACAAAGAAGTGTGCCATGTTCACATAGCTGCTAATGAATTAGAAAAAGGATTAAAGACGTCCAGTAAACCAGTACAAACAGGCGAAATAACAAGACTTTTAGGTGGCGTAGTTGCCAAACTTCAAGTTCTAAAACGAAAGGCAGAAGAATCAATTGCAGAAGAATTACAAGCTGGTATGGTGTGTAAAAGACGTTTAGATCATTTGAAAGAACATGGAAATACAGCACCGAGCGCCGTTAATCAATGGAGAAGACAACGACTCGATAGAATGTTGGTGGAATATTTTTTGCGCAAAGGATACTACAAAACTGCTACTAAATTGGCTGATAGTATGGAGCTTAGAGATCTCACAAATATCGGTACAATATTTTTTCTATTATTTTTATTTACTTCTATATTTTCTTCTATATTTTCTTCTATACTTAACAATGTATTCGTTTGTTTTAAGAATTATCATTTATCATTGATGGATCATTTTAATTAGTTGGCTGTTTTAATACTGGACCTCTACAACGGTTTGAAAATTCTCTTTTTTTTTTTATGGTGAAATATTTTATGGTGAAAACAAGATTGAAGTAGTTTTCACCCTCGTTGTAGAGTTTGTGTTAAAAAAAATAGATCCTAAGGATCTTGGGTCGACAGAAATTTAATTTTTTACAGTAAATACCAAAGAAAATGTTGCCAAATTGTCTACTTGATAAAAATTTTGGGAAATCGTTCATATTCTAATAATGTATTTCACAAAAATTGCAGACGTCTTCATGGTTTCACGAGAGGTTGAAATATCACTGGCAAATCATGAGACAGCGAGATGTTTGGGTTGGTGTTACGATAATCGCTCAAAGCTTCGTAAATTAGGCAGTACAATGGAATTTAATTTACGGGTCCAAGAATTTATCGAGCTCGTGAGATCAGATCGCCGTTTAGATGCGGTTAAACACGCTCGTAAGTGTTTCTCAAATTACGACGATTATCAACTTCAGGAGATTCAAAGCTGTATGGGACAGCTCGCTTTCCCGGCCAACGCTTACCTCAGTCCGTACAAAGATCTGCTGGACGAAAAAAGGTCATTTTATCAAATATATCATCGCTTTCAACATTGAAATACACGAAAACTTTTTATCTTATTTCACAATTTAACGATTTTAATTAATTAAACTTTTACATATACATGAATGTCTGCCGAAAGTTTTAAGTCGTGATTTCTAAAATAAGGGTTTGGCTTTGTCTTTTTGAATATTAAAACAAACTTTATTATTATTTTCCAAACTGGTATTAAAAATATGTTGGAGAAACCAGCAAAAATTTTTTTCTGGTTTATGGTAAATGGATTAATCGTACACCAATCTCTTCGTTTTTGATAACGAAGCGAATGGTGTGTTACATTTTGTAAACATTTAACGATCGTAGCCCTAGGAAATGACCAAAAGTTTCGAAAATATAAAATAGAGAAGTTTTCAAATTGAATAATTGTAGGGATGCGCGGTTGAAAATATTGGTCTCTCAGGAAAAAAAGAAGGAATAAGGTGTTTCAATGCATTTCTTTTGATTTACAGATGGGACAGACTCATAGAACAATTTCGTCATGAAAATTACAAACTCTTCCAATTAGCGAGCCAGAGTGTATTTACCGTTGCTCTACAGGCTGGATTATCAGCACTCAAAACACCTCTGTGCTACAGCGCTAGTAAAGAAGGCAAAAATCCCAGTTGTCCCGTTTGTAACGAAGCTCTTAACGAATTGGCTATTCCATTGCCATTTGCCCATTGCTCGCAATCCCGATTGGTTTGTAGCATCAGTGGTAAACCGTTAAATGAGTACAATCAACCGATGATGATGCCGAATGGTTATGTTTATGGTGAACAGGTAAATTCTTTAGCTCACGAATAGAATTTTCATAAAAATCCTCCCATTCAATTCTTAATTTGGATTTCTGAAAATATTAAATTTCATCGAAATATTGTATTTTCTCCGAAACGTTTTGAATATGAAAGTTCAGATTTTTTAAACTTTTTTTGATTTTCATATTAGTTCAGGATGTCAAATACGAATTTCTATTCTAATATCAATTAAATATACAAAAAATTTCAGGCTCTGGAGAAAATGGCTCTCGAGTACAACGGTGCTGTAATCTGTCCGAAGACCAAAGAAGCATTCCCATTCAGGAAGATCGAGAAAGTATATGTTATGTAAGATAATTGTTTCGGGATATAAGAAAAAAGAAAATAAAGCAAAAAAAAATTATGTTAACGATAATTATGCATTGAATAGTCTTAAGAATCATATACATGTATAATCTCAGCGTAATTACAATTTCGGCAATACGTCACTAACATGTGTAAAATCTCTATTGATTATGAGAATAAATATATTTTGAAGAAATTTTTTAGACGGTTATTATCATAAAAGATAGGAAAAGGAGACGTAAATTATTTTTTCGTTTTTATCGGTGGGTCAGTAATATCGATTTATTCAACATTGTATCATGTAGTATTGGAATAACACTAGAGTAACTATAATCTATAATGAATTTGCATTTTTTTCTCTCTTCAACCATATGCTCGTCAATTTTCACTCATCTCATTTACTTCAAAAATGTATTCTCATTATTTCTTCTTGGAACACATTAGCGATCGATAACCGAGGCGCATCGACGAAGAATATATAGTGAGGAAACAAAAAGACAAATATTTAGACGAGAAAAAGTGTGTACATCGTCATTATTTCGTCGATACGCTTTGGCTGATGTTCGTCGCCAATTATCGTCGCTTGTCGCGGCAATTTTCATATTGTGTTACAGAGTCGTCGATCGAATGGCGGTTTTACGATATTTATGAAAACAATTGTCGACCGGACTTGGTCAACATCTGAATCAATAATACAAAAATATTCCCTCTCTATACCTATATCAGTTCCACGTTCAACGATTATTTTTATTTTTTCATTTTTCATTTTTTTTTCATTCCTTGCTATTATTGGATCGATTAAATCTCATTTACGATTATTGTCGGTATTGCTTGATACGAGGATTGTCAATATTTCAATTTATGACTCGGTGCCGAAAGTATAATCGAAGAAACATCTTTTTTCTCCTGCACAACACGTCTACAAGCTCAAATTATTTTTTACACAAACTTTTATAACCAAAATCTATTTGTCAATTAAAAATGAAATACTCAAAATTGCAGCGATTTCAATAATAATCATTTCCAACAATAATAATGCCAACAAATTGCGTAAACAACCATTTTTTCGTTTGCTCTGGCAATTTTTTCCACAACTTTGAACGTCAGTCAAAACTTGTCAGAATTTTACATGTTTTCGAATGAGGATTCAATATTATTATTGGAGAATATCAAAGTGATTTGTTAACAGATTTCTCTGACGCTGCTTGTTTTTTTTTTCTTTTATTGAAAAAAAAAGCAATAAGATGTTTTTATGTTGGGTGAACAAAACCTTTGTTTTAACAATTTGTCGAGAATTGTTGGTTGTTATTACGATTGAAATATTTTGACGTTGGATTGACTAAATTTTTGGATGTAAATGTTTGTATAAAACATTGTTAAAATATTTCGGTGAACGTTCCAGATCGTTGAAGTCATAATGATTAAATAATAATAAAAAATAAGGTGGGATTTGTGTTGACATAGAAATCGAAGAGATCCATAAAATCGTCATTAAACGCTACATCGAGTCTAGCAGAGAGTATGTAATAGTAAAAATGATGTATAGTGAAAATGGAAGCTTTAATGATTGATTTATATGAGATAGTTGTGTTTCTTTTTTTCTTATAGAATGAAATAGCAATATTAACGATTGATTATTGATGTTTTATGTATTATTTCGAAATGGATATTATTTATCATCGCGAAATATATCCAGATTAATTCATGTATGGAGCAATTAATTTCATTTCAATCAAACACTTTCCGATTTCATCATATTACATTCTATCGTTTATGGCATTAATATTTAAAAAATCTTTAGACGAGAAAAATCAGGTTTTACATTAGATAAAAAAAATATATATATTTCTAAAAATATTCAAAATTCAACCAAGATTCTTGGAACAAGGTATTCGAAAAAAAATGGCTACAAATGTCATTGAACTCTTGTAACAAAGTTTTGTTACCATTTGAATGAAATCGAATGAGAGTAAAACTGAATTGGGTTGGAACACCTCACGTGAATTATAAAATTACATGCATGAAATCCTCGGCTAAAGTCATTAATGAACATATAAAAAAAAACTAAGCTCGACGTTGACATTTTGAAGCAGTGAGAACTGTGTAAGAAAAACTTTCAGTCAAATTCAGGGACATGATTTTTAAAAATTACGTTGCAAATAGGAAAGAAAAACGCGTGTATTGAAAGTGACACTTTTGATATGAACAAGTGTGGACGTTCCGGAGTAAAATAACAGTGGACTCAAGTTGATTTACATTGAGCATGCGTTTTCCATATGTTCCATATGTTCTTAAAACTTGCCAACAGTTCTCTTGTAAAAATATGATAAAAACACATTATTTTGATTTTATTTTTGTGCAATTCGTACTTCCGAGTACAAAAAGCAATGCAAGAGATTTTTCTTGTTTCTTTTCTGTCTACCAAATTGCCGATTAACACTAGATTGAAAAAGTACTCCATCTATTTTATCCAACTATTGCTTCAAAAACAAACATGAACACAAAAAAAAAATAAGGAATTTAAATTTAAAAAAAAAGTATAAAGATAAAAAAGTTACGCGTATAAAATTGTATATAACGTTGTAAAAATCTTGTTGGTACATTGTTAACACTAACAAAATGCCCTGTATCCACCGACTCTTTCAACATGTGTAATTTTTTTTTTTTTTTTTTTTTCATTCTATTTTTTTGTTTTTGCTTTCTTCATCGGTTTCATCGGCGGGAACAATCGCACCAACATTCTATACTTTGAACTCGGACTAAGTAAGTAACGCTTATCACCTAGACAATATATAGGTTTGTTTGTTTGTTTTCCTTTGTTTTTTTTGTTTTTCATTAGTTATGTGCTTAACAAAGCGGCTCCACATTGTAACATGATACGTTGACGTTTGCATTGTCCGAGTACAACGAAAACAACTGTTTTTCTTTAGTAATTCCCAAAATTTTGTAGATTCAGGCTACAAGATTTTTTAATACATAAGATCCAGATAAAAATGTAATTCGACCGTAATTTCAGTTTCAAAAACTCGACAACAAATTGAAAACAAAATCAAAAGAAATCACTTTCCTTACATTTTGCTCACATTACTTTGGAAATAATAATAACAAAAATTATATAAGTATGAAATTTTCATCGAATGATCGGGCATGGGTATCACAATTTTTCGTCTTTTTCATATTTCAATAATAATTTCGTAAAAACGCAAACGTTTTTTTGAAAAATAGATCCATCGATTCACTCACATATTTGATCAAATCATTGAGTAACGAGTTTCTGAGTGATTCAAATTTTTAGCAGTGACGACATGTATTAAAAAATCCTCAAAAATGGGAAAATTTTCTAAATCATTTCAAAACAGATGTTTCGTTGCCTCGTAACGAAGCAAACTTCAATACCACATCCTAACACTTTACGAGTGAGTTTGAAAAATGGATTCTGTTCAATTTAACGTTAAGGCGGTTTGGTCCGATCTTGACTTTGCAACTGGAACAATAATGATTCCATGACTTGAGGGTATAAAAAAGGGAAAAAATATGGGGCTTTGAGGAGCCTGTTTCTTTTTTTTCATCTTCTTTTTTCGACATGGAACACGCGGTATTAAAAGGCATTTCAGTAGCATAGCCCGACGAGGTGCTGCTACCAATAAATCCAATATTCGTCACGATTCATGAATTTTTTGCAATGTACAATTTACATTAAAGTTCGACGGGTTTCGTAAATTATTCTATAAACGCTTATTTCAGCTTCGAAGAATGAAGGAAACGATTTCTCATTTTTGACCAAATTTCATCATTTTTTTATCGTCGTTCAACCCATTTTACGATTTCTTACTTTTTAGCGACATGGATTTTTCATTATTTTGTTTTTCATCCAATCTATGAGCTTTTTTTTATTTTGAAAACTAGGATTCTCCGTGGGATTTTCATTGAATATATCTCTTATCCATCCCTTATATAATTACCTACTCGAGCTGATATAAATTTATGACAGAGATTTGCGTAAACTTACTGAATATTCAACGTTGTGCGAAAAACGAGATTTTTCCTCTCGCCTCTGGCCTTCTCGATATTTTAAATATTCTTAAACTCCAAAAGATAAATCTCTTTTGTCGTTCTATTTCAATTGTTTTTCAGAATTCGCCTTTGTTCAGAGTTTATGGCGTCGCTGTTTCTCGTTCATTTTTCATTGTTATTGTTAGTCAATTTCACCCTTTTTAGTAGTTTATGACGTCGTCAAATGTCTCACGGACGTTATTCTTGTTTTTTTCGTCGCTTATTTTTGAATTTAGTTTTATATTTCGAGTCGCGTTATTATCAACCGATGCTGATATTCGTTACGATTATAGGCATTACCCTCGCGAACATCAGTCCCATGAATATTCCTGTGATCAGGAATGCTGCTCCGAACATTCCCGCTGTTGATGCGTAACGGGGCTCGACCATTCTGCAATTCAATTATCATCGATCGTTCATCAAGAGTTTATGCAATCAACGAGTTATTGCGAATAACGATAATAACAATGATAATCATAGTTATTATTTAAGGATATAAATTTGTTAATTGCTAGCACGAGTCAAGGTTTCTAGGGTC
The DNA here is from genome assembly GCA_948107755.1 of Campoletis raptor. Taxonomy (NCBI): domain Eukaryota; kingdom Metazoa; phylum Arthropoda; class Insecta; order Hymenoptera; family Ichneumonidae; genus Campoletis; species Campoletis raptor. The sequence continues at coordinate 14,589,003 of OX403623.1, forward strand.
GCCATCAAACGAAAGTATTTATTTCTCTAATTATAAATTACGTAACAACGATTACATTGAATTGAACGTTTCAATGTCGTAAAGTCTGGATTTTTCATTTTTATGAGTCAATTTTTTCAATTATTTTTCTTGAAATTTAATTTTTTTTGTTACACAATTACAAAGAATGGTAAAAAATAAAAAAAAAACTATTATTAAAAATTTTGTAGGTTATTATCAAAGTTATTGTTTATAAATGTTAATTTTCTTTATTTAACGAAATGTTATAGTGAAAATTATAATTGATCAATAGTTTATAACGAATGCAAATAAAATCGAATGTGAATTCTGAAGCCTTGACTCGTATGAGAGAATTCGTGCTAATAATAATCTAATATGCTAATAATAATGTGCATTTAAATAATGGAGGTTGAGAGACTCACGTGGGACAATACATCATGGCCAATGAGGAAAAGTAACCGCTAGTCACAGCCATCGTGACTGCGATTGCGAAATAAATCCAATCGTTTTGTATGTACACAGGCAGCGTTCGCATCGATGGTGCATAGTTGCACATCAAGAACAACGGTATGAAAAGTACTCTCAAAACTATCGGTATAACCACGTATTTTTTGCTAGGCTGTAAGAAAAACAATTATTCTATGAAAATATTTATTGAATGGACTAAAATTGGGATCATGAATTTTCGTGAAATTTTTTTTAATACATTGAGATTTTCATGACAAATACGATTTTTAATTGAAATTTTTCGTCAATATAAATCAAGAAACAGCTCGATGAAAGGATTTTTGAACCGAGTAATTTGTAAATTTACTGTATACAATATTTTGCTAAATATTAATATTTAAAATTCATTTCAATTTGCTTCTCTTTTATTTTGAATTTAAATATTTCATTTGCTAAATTAACTTACCCATTGGCAGTTAGAGGCAAGTAAACTGCCCAACATGGCCATTATGTTGAAAGTGAGGAAACACATGATATCCGAATAATATTCAGCAGGTACGATAAATTTATCATCGGATCGTACAATGCCAACTTGAACCGCCGGAAATACTGACAGAGTTACGAAAAATATGAAAAAAACGTTGAAACACTGAGGAGAACATTGTTTGAAGATTTTCCAGTAAGGCGGTCTGCTACTTCCGGTACGACTTTCCAATTGCCTCTTGTTTTTCTCTTTCTCGTAGACAAGCTCGTGATAACGATAGAATCTCTGGTAAAAAAAAACCAAGACTTTAATTTCCATTTAATTAAATTTAAGTACATTTTTTAATTGAATGCAATTTAAACCTGTACTTTTTTTGGTGATTGTTTAAGTTATCAAAAAAAAAGTTCTTTTTTCAAATAATTGTCCATAAAAAATCGATCATTTCATGTTTCATTTAGTACTTAGAATTTATTAAAGTTCGAAAATTGATAAACTGATTTGATTTATGAATACAGGATACTTACGTTTATGGGTAGTGCGAAGTATGTGTCGAAGCATGCAAGGAGTACGAAAAGAGCTGTTATGAAGTAATAGATTGCCGCTGTACGAGCATTGGGCGACATAATTTTTGCCAGGAAACTTATTACCGCTGTAAATGTTCCACTGATGTTCTGTAAGGTAAAAAAAGATACACATCATTTTCGTTCGTACCCAAATAAATATACGAATATGTAATTAAAAATTCATTATCGTTTTTCGTAAATGAGAAAGGGATTACTCACAGATCCTAGGATAATGGCTCCGGTGTATTTTCCTGGTAATTTTGCTGCCATTCCGAACACTGAATTTTGATATATTCCATTGGCAGCTAAAAATCAATTAAGAAAATCCTTTTTAACGATTTCGGCACATTATATGTAGTCACGTCCAACTGAAATGCAACCCGTAGCGTCATAAAGAAATAGAAAGTGTTGCGTTTCAATCGACCGTGACTGTAGAGTTTATATTTAATTTATTAATTTTTAATATTTATCATTAAATATTTATTGCAAGAATTTATGCTCTTGCCATTCGAAAAAAGTATTGGCCCACGCAGAAAAATGGCACAAATGGGCCAAGACCCTTTTTTTTATTATGACTGAACAAACGAAATTTTTGCACTTGAAATCCACGTTTTCAAAACCATTTTTATTATCCGATAGTGTCATCCTTTTTTACAACGTATTTAAAAAAATCCAAGAATCTATTACATATCGCAGTTCGTGCTTTTACCATAAAAATCATGTTTCTAAAAATAGTAGCTTATCTATTTCGAAAACAAATTGACCGATTTGGATGGAAGTTGGTACCAAGGACGTTTTATAAACTTATCTAGTCCTTATCAAGCGATTTTTATTCAAAACATCATAGATTTGTTTTTTCAAGTGATAAAAGAAAAAAACATTGGCTAAGACCCGACTTTACGATTAGAAAATCTACTATTTGCGAAACAATGCGTTAAAAAAATCGTTTCGGCGAACAGGAGGAATCGTAGGCTACCGGAAATAGCATTTTGGAAAAACCACAACCTCAGTTGAGTTAATTAATTTTTATAAATAACATTTTTCAGTTTTATGAACAACAATATAACTTTTCAAATAAACAAAAGGTTGCTCCGACGGATACATTTTGCTAGCATTGAAAAAATGATCCCGCAATGGACTAATCAATGATTTCAGTCTACTCACTGTTTAAAACAATTATGGAGGCTATAGTTATCCAGTAGAATATACCAGGCCAGCCAGAAGTGTCGGACATTGCGAGTATAACGGTGAAGACGATAATGACACCTTGTACGAAGAGTCCCCAAACAATTCTCGTTGTCAAATTGCCACTAAAATATAAAAAAATATAAAAATTCTTATTTTATTACGGTTCGAATATGAAAATATGCATATATTTTTGAGTTAAATTTCTTCGAATATCTTACCCGAATTGTATGAACACGTTGACCCAGTTAAAAAATAAATTTGGTATTTGCGAGGCAAATCCGATATCAGCGAGGAAATTCGTCGTGTCAAAGTTCGTGCCAGTGTATTCTTTTGACAGTTTGAATTTAGTGAAATACTGAAAAGTTGTGAAATTTTTAACAATTAACATTCCTGCAAAATTTTGTTCTACTTTAATCACTTATATTTATTTATTGTTAAAGTTTCGAAGCCAAACTGGAAATTTGTTCATTATTGATTATTCAATACTCTTGTAATTATTTCAAAAGCTTTAATTTGACTAAAAAATTATTCGTATATACATTCTGTCTGTAATTTTTTTGAATAGAAAAGTTAGAGCATACATGACATTGTAGATATTTTGTTAGCTTCTCCATTTCCCTTCTTTAATTTTGAAAAATTATTTCACACGTTTTGTCAACGGTTGACCTTAAATTTTTCAGCTAGGGCTGATTGCTTATTATTAGAGCTATTGAGCTCTAAAGACATGATGGACAGGGATGTGAAATACTATTATGAGTCACTCACATCGTTAGCCGTTATAAATACGTTCCAAGGCATCAAAGCGCCGATCCCGTGAAGAAGCATGATGAAAAAGACGATATTTAATCTGCAAAGAAAAAAAAAATATTTATGAAAATTTGAGCATTTCTAAAAATCTTAATTTTTAGATTTTCACGATTTTGCATCAATTATTCGTCAATTTATTATAATTTTGACTTGAAAAACTTTCTATTTTAACGAAATTGAAAATAATACATTTTTCCAACAACATCGAGTGTTTGAAACGGGGAAAAATAATTTTCGCCAATTTTGAAGCATATTTGATGAGTTTGGAACAACAGAGATTGCGTTTTTTAAGAACATTCCTTATTTTTTCAACGAGACAAGGGTCAATGCTGTTGCTCGGAGATTGACTGATTGCGAGAGGATGTAGTGAATCAGAGCAAGCCACATGTGAGACCGTCTGATAAAAATTTGTGTAAGAATAAAATTAAGATACATATTTGAATGCAATGTTTGCATTGAATAATTTTTTCGTATCGCAAAAGAGTAAAAAAAAATCTATGACTAGTTAAGAGACCTTTACTAAAAAATATAGAAGCTGCCGAAACGGTTGAAGAGAAAATCTAATGAACCTCGACAATAATTTTCTATTTTTTAGCACATTTTTTCCTCCTATCGTTTCATGCTTTATTTAATATCGCTGGATGTTACCTGGGTCGCGTAAAGATAAACTTATCTTCAATTATTTTTATCTCATTTCACAAACGGTTTGCCTCTATAATTTATCGTGCAATGTATATCAAATTCCGTCATGCGTAATCACGGTATAAGAGATATTGATAAAAATCCAGAATTTCAATGACAAAGACAAAAGGTAACGTGAATAAAAATATTAAAATCTACATGTATGACATAAGTAGTTGAAAAAATGTGAATTTATTAAAATAAATATTTGTAAAAAAGATCAAAATTTATTCATTTCAATTAAAAAGAAAAAAGAGTATAGAAATATCTTAATGAAAAAAAGGCAATTGTTTACCTGTCTTTTGGAGGATTTAATTCCAGGTCGGCTTGATCCATTGTTACGCCCTTGAAGTTCAATTCGTCTTCTGGTTTTCCAGTGCCTTCCCAACCTGGTGATAACCGGACAGGTTCGCTGCCTGTTTGATTGAAAAATTTCACAAGTTAACAATCACTGCAATGAAAATAAAACTAGCAACGAATTTGGATGAAATGTTAAATTGATAAAATCCATGCAGAGAAATTCTTTTGAAATTTATCGCACAGGTCTTGGAAACACAATATTTGATAATTTGAATATGCACTGCAGCCAAATCAAAGACTGGGACTCCAGTGTCTATTAATTTGTACATGGAATGCGAAGGGTAAAATATATTGATGCCACCTGGCGTCCCATTCGACTGAGAAAATAGGAAGAGTTGCGAGTGATCACCATGATCATAATCTATGAGGTGCTGCGCAGATGAATAACTTATCCATAATTGGATGTGTATGTATGTTTATAAAATAAACATTAAAACAATTACCAGAAGACTCGTGGTAGAGAAATGTTCTATAGTTATTAATCGTGCTCTCGAAGGGTCCTGAAAAAATTCAGTTACTCTTACTTTGTTCCTGGACTATAGAATACTACACCAAACTCATTGGAATATTTTTTTTTTATCGCATGTGGCATTGGGCTACAGTTAATGCACAACTTAGGAGATTAGTGTTTTGGTGTAGAAGCACGTGCTGCTGATAAGTGTTAGTGATTAGGGTCTGCTGCTGTTAATTACTGCCTGTTTTTATTTGCTCTCAAAATTAGTTTTCTTCGCTACATTGTGTCCAGAACACTTCATTGTTAGAATGCAAGTAAATTCTTTGTTTTATTAAATTTCGAATTCATTTGCCACTGCACAATTGATTAACAATCTTCATTTGGCACCAGAAAACAAAATCTATGAAAAAAAATGGGGACATTCTAGAAATCGAAATAGTAATTAACAAAAGAAGTTTTTTTTATGATTTTTAAGAATGCAAACCCCAATATATCCCTTTTTATCTATAATTATGTTTTTATAGATCCCTCAAAGCTAGTTTTCCGATGAAACTGTCATATATAATTAATTGTCCTCTCAGCCCACTTTTTTCTTCTCCGCTCCTCAGTAATATTATTCAAATCCATCAGAAGTGTTGACAAAGAGAGTTTTGCTGTGGTAATCAAGACCGATTGAGTTACACATGCATTCTTTGCTGGAATTTTTATTTTGTGAGTCAGCGTTTGGACACTAGAGCGATAAATATATTTAGAGCTATAGATTAGTATCTAGTTGACATTAAGTATTATATACGAACAAATAGAGCTTAGTTGTGAAAATAGCCCATTTTACCCAAAATCATATTTAAAAATACTAAATATATTTGTTTTAGGATTTACAAGATAAGATTTATGTGTTTTTATATCTCATAATATAGAATGTTACATAAATCAGAATCTTTTGAGCTGCAGCTGATTGCGAAGAAAAATTTAGATTGCGATAAACAAAATTAAGAGCCAATTTTCAAAGGTAGGAAAGTGAATAAACCTTTTTTTACGTTGCAGGAAAATCAGAAACAAAAAATTCATTGGCATCGAGTGCAACAATATTCTCAGATTGGTTGAAAAAAATCTAAACAAATAAAGAGACACAAAAGTCAGATAAAATGAATATTTATTCTTAATCATGAGGTAAATATTTTTATATAAAATTGAACCGGGAATGCGTAAAAAAAGATTCACTGAAATTCTCTATGCAGTTGAATATTTTGTTTTCTACTGCTCAAAGTTTTCTGCACTGGACAAAGTTCTAAAATAGATAATTCCCAGAAACTGTGCGTCTAAATCCTTCATTCTATAGAATTCCCAACTTATTTTTTGTGCTTAGATCAATCAACAATATCTACTCGGGGTCTAAAAAATAAATCCAAAAACAAATTGGAACTATTTCAGAAATCAATATAATAAAAGCCTAAAAAATTATTCTTCATTGCATTCATTGCAAGTTTTGATGAATTGAAAAATAAGGTTCTGATTACATTTCTTTGAAAAATTCACAATTAAATTCACTGATTGAACAAGCTATTAGTTACATCATAAATATCATTGGCACAGAGAACAAGAAGTAAGTTGATTGTATGTCCAAGAACAGAGAATTTTCTTCAGAGAACAGAGAATCTTTGCTTTGGAAGGCATACATAATTAATGTGCCGTTCAAACCGTTTTGCAATAATAAATGAGATAAGAAATAATTATTAAAGTAATAAGAAGAGAAAAATGTAGAGTCTGAAAATCGACTTACAGATAACGAAAGACGACGAATATAACGTGCAGGGACAGATAATTCGTGAGATTTTGGTCGAGGAATTTGTTACTGGTTCTACGGGTCTGAGGGGATAAAAAATCGAAAAAAAGGTATATAAGGAATTCGGGAAGGGATGGAAAGGGAGCATCGAATAATATGGAGGCTCTCGAGGAAGAACCGGCAGTTAACACGAGGCCACACGAGGTTTCGCGACCAAGCGAATAAAAGTATGAAAAAGAAAAAAAAACCGGAATAAGAAAGATTAGTTGGGGAGAAGAGAAAGAGAGAACGAAAACAGATTTAAAAAACAAATGAAAAAAACTCACCCTTTACGACGATGCGTGTTGCTCCATTTGAATCTTTAAGAAGGGTCTGTTCTTCCGCACCAACGCCGGATTCCTTTTTCGTGTAGGTGCCCGCCATTTCGTCGTATAAACACCTGGTTTTCCTTCGTTATTTATTTATTTTTTGAACACTTGATTAACGAAAACTCACAAAACTGTTACAACAATGGTATGACCGATTATATCGATCGATACATTATTATTATTATAAAAAAAGGAACTATCGATGTATTTTTGCATCAATTTCGCGCGCAAAAATGTTGATAGCTACACGAGAGGGGACGGAAAAACACGCGAGATACACGAGACTGATGTGGACGGGATTAACGTGATACTCTTGCGACTCTTCTCTCAACGTCGAACGGTTATATGTTGAGGGTGCTTGTTACTTTTTTATGTATTCGCGTGGGCTTAAGATCTCCAACGTGCACTAAAAATTGTAAGGTACATCCGTAGTGTTCGTCCGAACGTCGACTGACGAGATATGATTACACAGGGATTTATCAATACGTGCTGTAAAGATACAAACACGCGTCTGCTAGCGCGAGGCTAACCATCTCTTTCCCCTCCTACTGTACAAGAACATCATTTTTTTTATAGGTTACGCGAGGGTTAAAGGTTGTTTCGGAGATTAGACGACCCCGATTTATCCCGAATGGGTCCGAATTCACACGAAGATGAATCTCATTCACTAGTTTTTTTTTCTTCTCTTTTTGTTTCTTTCTCTAGGGATAACTGGATACATATGAGAGACGATGAGAGTGTGTGCTATAAAGATGGCACGACGTGTATTTACTCACGTATTGTTCAATAATTTTGGAATACATGCAGACATTCATTTTTTTCAATAATAACATCAACCGTCGAATGAAAATGTTTCATTGACTTATTATATGCTGATTGTCGATCTTTAGGGAAATCCAGTAACAAAAATGTAAATGCGTACTTAGCTCTGCAATATATACACTTGTCCTCCTTTACGTGGTGTGTGTTTGTGCTGTATATATATTCACACACACACGCACACACCAATCGCGCGGCGAGCGGTACGCATCGTGCGCCAAGCGAGTTTCAACATGGCGGTGTGACAATTCTCTCATTATCTCCCTATGCGAGTAGTGCGCTTTTATTTTTCACGTCGTAAATATTGACAATTATCGATCGTTCGAGCTTTCATTGTCAGTTTCCCGCGGTGAAGAAGCCATTGTTAATTGATTCCCACGTTGTAAGTGGCTCTTGACGAGAATTGAAAAAACGAACAAACCGGTGCATATTTCGCGTGTGCTTCGCCGGAATAATCATCGAATGGTGTACACCTTAATAAACGAAAATAATTCGAGCCTCGACAATGTTTTGACAAGACCAGAGTGATTTTTAATTTTGCGATTATGTGCAAGTAATGAAATTTAATATTCCGATGAACCTTGCTGAACTTTTTTACGGTTATCGAGGTTGTATTGAGTGATTAGAGATTGACGGTATGTCGTCGATGCAGAGCAAAATGCGAGGTGAGTCAAATCAGCTGTGTACGAAAAATTAACCTCCTATTTTTTTCTCTTACGATCTTTAAACGACTATACAACTTTTTCTTCTTTCAAACGTTGTTCTCATTGTTAACGTTATATTTATTTTCTCGTTTTTTCGTTAATACTAATTTCGTTGCTTCCTTACTTTTAAGGCCCGGGTCGTCCTCCCAAACCCAAACACTCTTGCACTTGGTGCGGCGAGACAAAACAACTTCTCAAATATGTTTTGCCGACTCAACATGGCAAAAAAGAATTTTGCTCCGAAACTTGCCTCTCCGAATTCAGGAAGACCTACGTGCGCGGAGCTTGTGTTCAATGCGACAATGTTATCAGAGGTACCCCCGTCAGATTGGAACAGAGAGATGCTCCAACCAAAGATTTTTGCTCTTCATTTTGTCTCAACAAACATCAGAAAAAAGAGATTCAAGCTGAATCTAAAAAGAGTAAGTTGCGCTATGTTGATTAAATATTTACTACATTTTTGTGTTCATACCATTTGCAGACTAAATTCTATTTTCAAATTCACTTTTCGTATTAATTCAAAAAATCAAATTTGGGAGGTGAGTCCCTGTCGAAAGACGAGTAGATTCTCAAAGCTCACACTATGCAAATTTTGATGACCGGATCTATCCAGAAATTTATACAATCATATAACACACAAGTGAAGTTTGAAGAGATTTGCAATGACTCGAAATTTTTTATCCAGTTTTCGAAATGTTGTTGATCGTTAAATTACAAAGAAAAAATGATATATGAACGGTGACGTCAATGGATAAAAATATTTCTACAACAGAGAATTTTTTGACTCTCTGTAGTCGTATTATAAGATATATTTTCGTTTTTCACAGATTCTGGGGAACAACCATCTCCTGCAGCATCTCCGGCGCCCTCCGGAATACCAAGCACCAACGGCAATTCTTCCATGGCTCCAACTTTTTCCTCCACTTCCACAGTCTCGACTCCTCCAATTCCGAGCGCCCCTTCCCCAGTAAATCAGTCCGTGAACTCTCATCCTCCGTCCACATCCAGTGGTCCCTTTCAGTACGAAACTTATCAGACTTTCGACTGGGAATTGTATTTGAAAAAGACGAGCAGCATTGCGGCCCCGGCCGACTGTTTCAAACAGGTTTGTAAAAAACGACAAATTTTTGTTCCTTCAAATAATTTGTACGATGGTTCATTAAAAGTATTGCTCCCTTAACGTAATCACCTGTTTAAATACAATAAAAAATCATTTTTACAATTATTTGATACAATCCTTTTACCGAAATACAGCACGAAGTACCGCCGACGAATGATTTCAAAATGGGAATGAAACTGGAAGCCTTGGATCCTCGAAATTTGACGTCAACTTGTATCGCAACTGTAGTGGGAGTTCTTGGACCACGTTTGCGATTAAGGCTCGATGGTTCCGACAACAAAAATGATTTTTGGCGTCTCGTGGATAGTAACGAAATCCATCCGATCGGACATTGTGAAAAATCAGGTGGAATGTTGCAACCGCCGTTAGGATTTCGTATGAACGCTTCAAGTTGGCCAATGTTTCTATTGAAAACTTTGAACGGTGCCGAAATGGCGCCTGCTAAAGTATTTAAACGAGAACCAAAAAAGCCTCGAGTAAATATGTTCGCGATTGGACAAAAACTCGAGGCCATAGACAAGAAAAATCCACAATTAATTTGCACTGCGACTGTCGGTGCTGTCAAAGACGATATGATTCACATTACCTTCGACGGTTGGAAAGGAGCCTTCGATTATTGGTGTCGTTATGATTCGAGAGATATTTTTCCCGCTGGCTGGTGCTTCAAAAGTGGACATCCTTTACAACCTCCTGGTCAAAAATGTGAGTCTGCAATTTTTTTGTCTATGAATGTTAGCATCAAGGTAAATTGAATTTTTAGGTTTGTCCTGAAAGTTCGTAACGTTGGAATACAAAGAAAGTTCTAGCCAAACAAATACTCGACTGACGAATTTCAATGCGTTCGAAGTCTTGTTATAAGATGCATTTTTTAAATATTTTATTTTATTGATTTTTTTGCAGCAACGGGACCAAACAGATTCAAATCCCGAACGAGCAACGTTTTACCGGTTATGGCTGTGTCTGGTAGCGGTGCTGGGACCGAACCAGCGGTTGCTCTCGTCAGCCCTGCAGGATCGAGCGCACCTCCTCAACCTGCCACAGAACCGGACACCAGTACATCGAATAATAAACCACGTGTTCTCGAAAATGGTAACTGTGATGAAGGATTTCCAAAAATATGAATTTGCACATTTTCGTTGATCATATTTGATCGAATAGAGCACTTTAGAAGATCATTGTCAATGCTGAATGTTTAGTTCCAAATTCTTGGTTGAAAAAAAAATAACGATTCGTTGGGCCGATCGATATTGGTTATTCCCATTATAAATTATTTATTTATTTGCAGTTACTATTCATGTGAATCACAATTGCGCTTGTGGGCCTTACTTTGATCCTCGGAAAGTAAAAGCAATGCCAGCACAATTTGGCAGTGGTCCTATTCTGACAGTGGCTCGTGAAATTTTCCAAACATTTCTGATGGCTGCAATGAGTCCCCGACAAATGTTGAGTCTCGTGAAACGAGGAGAAGGTGAAACGATAAGTTTGAATCTCGAGAGTCAACCGACGAGTGTCAGGTTGCCGGTATTCCTTGAGGAGGAAGATTTTTACGTCTACATAAGGCGACAACTGGAAGATCTTTGTGCTTGCGAGAGTATGTTGTTCAAGCGAAAAGAAATTTGCACCAAATGTCCGGTTGTCCAAGCCCCACAGTCGACTAACCACGAAGAAGTCGTTAACATTGTCAAACCAGAAAAAAGAAAATGGTCAGCGGAAAGCCAACCGAACAATGCGTCAACGACCACAGCTCAACAATCAAAAACGCAACCTTATGCACCGTCGACGACCATTAATTCGACACCGTCATCTCCGACGGCGGCGAAAAAACCATTGAGATCTGTACCTGGTACGATAAAATTTTTATTCAATATTTTTTATCAAGTTTATTTCATGCCGTTGGATAACAAAAAAAATCAAAATCACGGTTCATTTTTAATAGTGAAAATCTCGTTAAGAAAATCAATAATCATTTTTAATTACGAAAAAATTTGTTTTATATTTATGTCCGTATCTCAATTATAATAATCTCCAGTATTTTAAAGGCCAAAAAAGAGAATGCTCGACGAATGCATAGAAAACCAAGAAATTCGAAAATTTTGAATACTCATAACAATCTGTGGAGAATAAACAGAGAGACTGATACTGAAAAGAATTTCGATAGATTTTGACAATTAGAGAAAAATTTGCACCAGAAATTGTCGTAAATTAGCCGCATTTATTTAAGAATTAGAAGCGGCGACTTCAACAACACAGTCCGAAAGTCCAGCGACACGTATATCGTCCACCGAACCTGCAGAGTGGACGATCGACGACGTGATTCATTATATATCAACAACGGATCCTGCACTCGGAATACACGCAGACCTCTTCCGGATACACGTGAGTATATCTCCAGTACATAAAAATCAACGTTTGAAAAGAAACTGCTGAAAAGAAAGAGAAATAAATAAATAAATAAATGGATTAATTAATAAATAATATTTCCACAGGAAATCGATGGCAAAGCTCTGCTTCTTCTGACTTCGGACACGATGATGAAGTACATGGGCTTGAAACTTGGTCCTGCTTTAAAGATATACAATCTGGTCAATCGTATAAATGGACGACGTCACCTGATGCTGTGACCTTGTCCGTCGTCCAAGTAAAAAAATTATATCAGCACGAGTGACGACCGATCAATGGCAGTGACATTTCCGTCTATTAATTCTATTCTATTTCGTTTATTCGAATAGTAAAAGTGATAAATATCTCCATGGATGAATTAACTGTCAAGCGTTGATCGTTGTTTATCCTGGAGAAAATCATTCGAGTTGATGTTAAATACGCGTTGTACAGAAGAGACGAGAGCGTGGCGGATTATTAAGTAATAGAATCGTCATTCGTAATATATATATATATATGCAAATATATAATAACAGGATCCTCCCGGTCGGATGGTCGATAATGTAAACTCTATATGGAGACCGAATTTACAATCAAAAAGTCTCGTGATTCTTCGAGGGCGGACTCTCCTGACAAATATTGTCTATAGGAGATAACACTATTATAATTTCTTTTTCCATGTCGTAGGTCACTTCGTATTATCGATAGATCTTTACATGCTAAACACGAATCCAGTCACGATAAATTTTTAGAAATGGCCTAAGCCCCGTTTTTCTCTTAATTGTTCTTAAATTTGAAGAAATAAACTCGACACGATATAAAATTGAGGCGATTGGGTCCTAGCCAAAAAATCTATGAAAAACATCTGCCATTTTCGTACTCAGATAATTTATGTTGTCTGGTATTAACAAAATTGAACAAGATGCGTAATTTTACTAGGTAACGGCAAAAGCATTAAAAATATTGCAAAAATGCAAAGGATCAACGTTCAAGAGCATAAAATTTCTTACAAAAAGTCTATAAAGATACTTTTCTAATTTCAATATTTTAATCCTGAGAGCGAGTGCTTTTAAATTTGGTTTTTATCGAATTTCAGGACCAAATTACCGGTGATAAAATAACAGCTGTAGATTAGTTTTTTTGTAGGAATATTTATGCTCTATAAAATTAGCCCTATGAATTATTGCTCCATTATCAATACTTCTGAAAGTATGAGATGAAAAACACATATTGGACAATTTTATTGATTGATATCTTATCAGGAGGAAATTTGAGAAAAAATTCATCTTTAGATTTTTCGACTCCAAGTTCGCCCTTGAATACCAGTTCACATTATCTACTGAACTTGGCACAATCTGTATAGATAAAAGTTTTAATCATAAAGATCGATATCAATGGATTATTGATGGAGCACGTGTGCTCACATAAAAAAATTTTGAGAAGTTAAAACTATATTCTCAAATCGTAGAATTACTCGACGATCATTTATTTATTTGTTAAATTTCTCAAGAAACATATTCGCACAAAACAAATCATTTCGTTCTGCAATCGCGTGAAACTTCGCCTCCCAACGATACATATAGATAATTATATATATATATATATGCATATTATACACACGAGTATGTATACATATAGAAAGGAATACTACAGCGTGGAATATTTCTCCCATGATAAACTAAAGATTTATTCATTCTCAACTGATTTCAAAAGATAAATATACCGACTGACATTCATAAAGACTGTAATTTGAGAAATCTCTTGAAGGTTCTTAAAGATTTTTTCCGAAATTTCTACCAGCGTGTTTTAGTTTTTCAATTTTTTAAATTATCTTTCCTGCAAAAAAAATCTTTAGAAAATGTTGGGTCGCTCATTTGCTTTGACAGCAAAACTTCACTCCTGTCTCGTTCATTACATTGTAATTACACTGTAATTTCGTTGACGATTTTTGTTCATCATTCACCATCGTATACGTATACATGTTGACTTACATGTTCTTAAATGTATAAAAAAATACATATATATATACATATTTTTCAATATATTCCGAGAAACATGGAGTAACATGGCTTACCGATAAAACACTCAAGTCCTCTGTAATGGAATTTTACGAATATTATTTTTTGTACTTGAAATAATGTAATGCGATCCTAGCCGCAGTCAAAGCTTGATTTTTCTTTCTCTTGGCGATTTTATGATCGATACATCTCGAATATTTTATGATCGTTATTTTGGATTTTTTTAATCATTTGGTTTTTAATTAAAAAGGCATTGAATCTGTAAATAATTGGATACAAAAGCAGCCCGTTATTTTTTTTTTTTTTCGTCGATGATTCTATTGTTACAATATTTTAATGTGATATAATCGTTCGAGAGTGAACGTATAATTACTGCTTCATATTACTGCATTAGGCCGGCATTTCATGTCCAGTCAGCAGCCAGTGATTTTTGTATGTTTATAAATATAAAACACTTATATACAAATATGCAAAAATCACGAGCTGCTGCTCACTGCTCATGAAATGGTATCCACTTAGAGACTGTCCTGTAGTCTTTATGAAAAATCTTATTTTATTGAAACTCCGTTTCTGGCATGAAAAATTCAGTGAATCGTAATCGTGTATCAAAAGCTCGACAGTAGTTTATCTTCTGCTGTCCCAGAAATCTAATTCACAAAAGAAGTAATCGCGACCGTTGTTCCGCGATTATTCACAGTATAGGGTTTTTTGTTTGTTTTTTCGTTACATACACCCATGAATTGAACGTTATTTTACGTTTTTATCTAAACATATACATTAAGTATTTCTACCAAAGGCAATCCGTAGTTCACCCAACAATTAAGCAAATCGTTTTGTTTTTTGTAAATATATTATCTCGACGAGTATCAGATGTGTACTCTCTCCTTGAGAAATTTCGAGAATGTTGCGTTGTAAAAAAAAAAAAAGAAAAAAGGAACTCTGCTCTCGTTTTTTCTTGAAATTTTCTTTATTGCACATTGTACGAAATGGCAAATCTATATAATTTATGGGATGAACACGTTCGTTAATTTTGTGAACTTGTATTTTTTTTCTTATAAGTATTATATAATCGCGTTATCAAAGGCACTAAAAACAAGGGATTGCGAAAAGTTAGTTTTTTCTTGTTCTTTTTTTTTTTGGGTTCTTCAAACTCGAGAGAATCGGAACAAATTGTGATAAACTCACAAGATCAAATAATCGCAAACAATTATTGCATTGAACATGCCTACGGTTGCGTCTGGTGTTATCTGTAAGAAGTATGTATACTACTATAACTATTGTCGCAAATGTATTATAAAAAACTGAAACGAGGAATTCGATTTAAAGTGTATATATATGAAAAAATTTCCTGTACAACAATTTACCTTGCCTATCATAATCTTTTAGTTACGATTAATAAAATCACTACGAACATAAAATATATCTTTTTGATCAGACATCAAATAATTGTCATACGAAAATAAAACTTTTTAATGTTTATTGGTTCAAAGTAACAGCGATTTTCTTTTTTCAAATAAAAAACTTGTTATTTTGGGCCACGTGGTTCTGAGCCAAAAATTTAACTGCATAGAGATTTTTTAACGTCACAATTATACGAAAATTCCGTTGACACTTCACAAAAATTGATTATCGATAATAATAATAATAATACAAAAAAATTATTCAAATATCGTTCTGCGGGTCAATGATTTTTCTTTGATACTTGACATCAATGTTGCGAGTTTTCTAAATGATTATGAGGTTTTATTTATATTCAACATTTCTTTTGTTCAGATTACTGCATGAACTTTTGAAAAATTAATGGAACAATCATGATTTTTGAACATGTTTTTTAAAAATGAATTAAATATCATGCATGCATAATTACTAAAACATTAAACTATTTTTCAAAAATCCGCTGCAAAAAAAGTGGAAAAGAGGAATTTGTAACAATCAAAATTTGAATAAAAATTGCAAATAAAATAGCATTTTCAAAAATGTAGAAAAATGTGAACGTATTGAAAATGCACACAATTTAAAATTTTGCTACAAAAAACAATACTATTGAAAACGAGTTCAATCAAATAAAAATTTGAGATTTCACGAATTCGTCAATTTGACTAATATCCAATCAATTTGGGTTCATAATGTTTTATTATTATTTCGTCACATATTGGATTCTCGATTCGTCGAACATATAAAATAAAAATAAAAAATAAGACAGCATTAAGACGTTTTGTCATTGAAAATTAAACATATGTTTATTTATAATAATCCGAAATATCATGGTTTATGCAACGAGAAACGATGCACATATTTCCAATGCGATATAATGTATAATTTCAATGAAGTGCTGACAAATCTCTAATCGTAATGTACAAATAATAGGATTAATCATACAAGATTTCATTGGATTACATGAAATACGTACATTATTATTCCAATTAGAATAGGACGATTTTCAATTCTTTCATTTGTTTTTTTTTTTTTGTTTTTTTTGTTGTTGTTGGATTCCAGGTTCGAACGATCAGCGGTTGACATACACGAAACAAGTGTATAATTAATCACACACGATTTAATAATACCAAAGCCCTCTTGACAATTTTTTCCACGTGGATAGAAGTTTTTACCCCCATAAGATCAATAACGCTTCAACTTTTTTTATTTCGTCGAGTGACTCCGGTTATGTACGACACATTACAATTCACTGGTGTGTTAAAAAAAAAAAAAAAAAACATTCATTTCGCAATATACTTAACGCAAACCCTTCGTTCCCAGTCGTGAATAAATTTCGTTTCGCCTATCACATCCTGCGCAAGCTCTTTTATTTTTATTAATGTTTTTTGTAACCTCCTATTATTTGTTAATCCTTTTTTAAATAATTTTCCAACAAGAATATACTCGCGTGTCTTAACAGTTATGAGTAATCAATAAATTCATCTCGACATTTACGTTTTCTCCGTTCGCGTACAAAAAGTCGTAAATACAAACATCGTCGTCTATTATCTCCCACTTTAGTCATTGGAAAATAAAGTATATATCAAATAATTGAATCTGAACCCCGAAATCAATGCACGATTAAATATAGTGTTACACACAGATGAACAACGAAAAATATGATTAAGGCTATACATATACAGTTTGTTTCATTTTTTATCTTCTCTTTTTTTGAAACTCATAATATAAAGATACACAAGATTCAGTTATTACGTTCTATCGGTATACTTGGTAAATCAGAAAATTCACTCGTCTGTCATGGTTCCCTTCCTTCTTCAATTTACACAATTAAATCGAAATATATATGTGTACAGGATATCCGAGGTTGGATGGTCAATAATGTAATGAAGTTGAGAATCGTATTTCGAGTCCAAAAGTCTGAAATATTTTTCAATGGAATCTCCTACTGATAATTTATTAATCAGTAAAGCTCACGAATGTTTGTATCGACACTGTCCAAACCATTGGCGAAAAACGCATGGGATTAATGCTGTTGAGCATGAATTTTCGTACAAAAAAGTAACTCAATGGCTCTTTTCCATCGTAGGTAATTTAGTCCTTAAAGCGGATCGAAAGAGCAGTTGGAAAAATTGGGCTTTCGAGCAAATCGCGAAAAATCAGATCACTTTTAAATCCGCTCTCAGAACTAAATTATTGCAGTCAGAGAAGCGTCGTGGAGGACTTTTTTCAACGGCATTTCGTGCTTTACAAGAATATCGACAGTATGCACATCAAAAGTTCACAACGGTCTCGATTTTACGTCTACATTATTGACCATTGGACCTCTCACTTTCTGTATCATCGTATATACACATATTCATATTTATTGCAACAATTTAAAATCAAATTTCATTCAGATCGAGGGTCGAATTTCTATTCGTTAACATTATCTCTCTTTCTCTGTCTTTCTGTCACTCAGACTTTTGGACATATAAGAAAATATCCGTCTCAACGATTTTTTCGATATTACAATAATCTCATCCGATTTATCATGCTCCGTTTTTAACTTTTAATTGTTTTTTATTTTTGTTTTTTTTTTTTATATTTTTTACCTCCTTCGTAACTTTGAATCGACGTAACAATTTACACGTTTTCCATCTGAACGACGATCAGATGAGTTTGCAAATATTCGTTACCACCCTGGACAGATCCTTAAGCTCCTCATTCACGTAGCACCGAAAAAAAAGTGATTCAGGTCATTCATACCAATAATTTGTCCAAAGAGAGATCTCAGAATCTCGAATCATTAACACAATTGTTCAATTATTCGAGTATTCTTATTTATGGTTGTGAAAAATTTGTGTTTACTTCACACGAGTATAAATTGCATAAGAATGGAGAATTTAGGAATCTACAGGTGGTAGTAAAGTGACGGATAAAAGATCAAATATTTGCAGTTGCACCAAATTACGATCTCTACGTGTTTCTTATCTTTCCTGGCACGTAATTCTTATCTATCCCAGGATCCTGCAGAAACATATGCAGACACCGTTCGTTTTGTGCCAGAGGATGACCAGCTATTCTGTAATGCAAATCAAAGTTTTTTATTGTACTAAAAATATTGCAGCCTGATAAAAAAAGAAAATGTTGATGGAAACCATTAGCAATCTTTAGTCACATTCAAATTGTCTAACTTTGGAATTGATTTTCAAAAATTATGAACTTGATCTAGTTTTTCAAATATTTCTTTGTTCAGTTTAAACAATATATATCTATTAATTCGTCATATTAAGGCGACTATGTTAGAATTGCAATGGAGAAATAGCTCCAAAGCAGATTCACGATTTTCTCTGAGGCAATCGATATTTCGAAAAGAACAAACGTTTCAGTTCATTCTCTGATAGAAGAAAAACAACATTACATCTTGATTTTTTCCAATAACTCAACTGTCAAGAGAAAAAGTGTGCGATAGGATTTTTACCAATGAGCAAAACTGATGGAATCTTTTCAAATACAATTACATACTTGTTGACAAATATTTCTAGTCCCTTTCTCCGGTCTTCGATGAAATCCTCTTCAAAAATTCCGTCATCCCCTCTGAAAGGCATTTGACGCTTCCATGCCTTACCAGGCAGTGGCGGTACGACAATCTGAACAAATATTTACATATAAATAATGAACACAATCATAAATCCCTCAGAGCTTCAATTTTTTTTTACAATTGATAATAAATTCTTGTCTATTGAACAAAATCTTAGAGCCTCGATATACAATAAGTTGAAAAAATTGGATTTTGCCCATTAAAGAATGGAATACTTGCAATAATTCAATTTTTTGTAACAGTTATTGAATAATTTTTTATTTTTACTTTCGATTTGTTAATGTTTGAATAAATTAATTTTTTTTTTGTAAAGATATAAAGAAAAGTTGTTTTTCATTTCAATATAAATGTTGACATTGTGACGTGTTATGTACCTTGCTGTCTCTTTCAAGCTCATTCCTGAGCCACTCAAAGTCGCTGTATCGTCTTCTGACGCTGGATTCTTTAACTTTGAAAACAGGTAAATTAGTCTGCAACAAAGAGATTAAGGATTAAGGATTTAAAAAACAGAGGTAAATGGCATGTTATGGTAAGCAATTGCCAACTGACACTGAAAAGGTTGCGTAGAAGGGATTTGCAGAAGCCAGACAAAATTTTGCCAATATTCTTGCTCTAATATATTTAAAATAGATTTAAATCACAATGACGCACGAACGTCTTAATTTTCGGTGGTAAAAATGATGGAAAAACGCGTGGCGAGATAGCCTGCTTTTATTTACGTAACGTTTAATCGAGATAATTACGAAAAAATCAGTAATCTCATTAACACCCAAAGAGCGAAAAAATAAAAATAGAAATGGTGGATGGAATTCACGATAAATTCGTCTTGTTTCGATCAAGTATTGCTCGATAAAATATTAAATTGACGGAGAAAGTGGTTGAATGAATCACGACAGTAAACTCGTGCAACGTGAATTTTGCAATAATTTACTTGACGTCGGAGGAAAGTACGACGTTTCGATGCACAAAGACACTTTACATGTCAGCGGATAATCTGAACACGAAACGTTTTGTTCGTCGTCAAATGTTGTTGCAATTATTTATTCTTAAATTGTTTTTCTTTTCCTAATTTTTAATCTCATTATTACGAGCACACACCCCCTTTCACTCTCACTCTCACTCTCTCTGGCTCCTCTCTCTTTCTCGCTAATCAGCCGATTTGCGCGAGCATATTCGATCTCGTTTGTTACTCACCCTCATGCGAACCTCATAATCGGTATAACGTTTCTTCCCAACACCGTGAGTCTCCGGATTGATAACGTCGATCTCGAGAAAGTTTGCTGGGGCCGCATAAGCGTCATCGAGAGTTTGTTTTTTGACGTTAAGACGCCGCGTTGCATCCACCGTTGTGTCTGCCATTATTACTAACACTGCCCACTTTTTATTGAATGTAGCCTTTCAACCACCGAGAACGAGCCACCTACCAAACGTTTCGCGATAATGGCATACGACGAAGCACGAAAAAAAATAACACACACGAAAAAGATAACAGGAATCTATCGTTCGCTCGTCGTGTATCGGACACGGACACTGTGGCGCGGCGCACACACCACCGCACTATACGCCGCGATCGTCGCGATGATAAAAAAAACTTGTGACATTTACGCCCGAGAGTGCGCATGTACAGTTGCGTTAGAAACAAGTTTTGCCAACCCTACGAACAACAAATGCCCTAGAATCTTAGAACAACAAAATACACAATTCTACCACGGCGCTACACCACCGTGATGCGACGAAATACCAGCATACGCCGTATTCCAACGGTGGTAATTCGAAATATTTTTTTAAAAATTATTTGTGAAACATACGCTCATTATTATTCTTACCACTTTGATTATTCAAGTAGTAACTAATGAGGGTTCTTAAACTTTTTTTCGAATTGATTATAATTTAACTGTCATTATAGATAGAATTTTGCTATCGAGTATATTTGCCGAATGATGAAACGATAGTTAAGATTTGATGTATTTATTTTTCGATCGGAGTAAACTTGTGTGGTATGCGTTTAGTTTGTTTACGTTCTACGCCCTCCTATGAGTCCCGTACTCCCGTGTACTTGTCACGGTTGCGCCTGCTACAGAGTGGAGGAACGTTCACCATGCCGGCTATGCCGGCGCGCCGCGAGGGGCGAAGCGGGGAAGCGCAACTGGTGGGCGGGCGCAGGACGGGCGGGAGCATGAGCGCGAGAGTGTGATGCGACTAGTACGGACGGACGGTCATGTCGGTGATACACGGAGAGAGCGGTCTGAGCGTCAGTCGGGCAATTGAACATTACGCTATATAGTGGTCGATGCTGATAAATTTTACGAAACGAAATATATAACAGTACAAGTAGAAATCTTTTTTGTGATCATTGAATAAAAATAATTATACAACGATAGAATCTTTTCTACGATTCAATTATTTTTTTAAATCTAATCAAAACGAAACAATACAAATGAATAATGAATAATTTTATGAAATAAAATTGAAGAAAAAGGAATACATTTTTATCTTTATAAATAATGACTAATATACAAAAATAATTCATAACAGTTTTTCAATTCAATTTCTAAATTCTTTTAACCGCGCAAAAATTTGGTTGTCTCCGTATATATAAACCGTAAAATGCATTTTTTGGATATTTCGTTTCGGATTAAAAATTACTTTATTGTTTAAATCAAAAAGTGAGGTGTGAAGATTTTCGAAATCAAAGTTCATAGTGCGTGGATTGTGATAAATTTGTGTGTTGATGGGCCATAGAAGTGTGAATAAAGGACTAAAACGTGAAATTGATTAAATCATTTGTGCTGGATTAACATTGATGGATTTTTAACAATCGTTATTATGGAATACAACGTCATTGAATAGAAGGAAACAGGTGCAACGTGTTTTAGTGAGGGTCTTGTGCAATGGATTGCAACTTTGGGAGACTCGAAAGATTTCGCCACACGCGACAACTAAATGACGAGTTCCTGGGAGGTGGAACGAGACATCGAACGGTGAGTAAATCAATCATTTCAATAGCATGAAATAGCCAGCATAAAAATAAAAATAAAAATTGAAGCATACTTTCAGGTATTTTCGATATCAATTTTATCTCTCATACTTAGCAAGTTTCAGTTTTTCATGCAGCTTATCCGTTTTATTTTCGTTAACTTTTTTCAAGTTTTTAAGAAAATTAAAAATAAAGTATATTCTCAAAAAAAATTACTGGTATTTACGAAAAAAATCACTTAACTTCACTTGTCAGTTGCGAAAATTGTCTCATCGGTTGAAGAATATTTTGTTTTGCTAATTTTTTGGAAGTAGCCTTTTTCGAAATTCCAATTCGAACGTGTTTAATTCATCATTTAATATTTTAAATATAATTTCGGACAATTAGCAAATTTACGTAGTAGTCTCGCCACAGTCATGTTGAAAAGTTAATTTTTCGGTTAATTTTCGAAAACTCGAATATAACTTGCCGGATGATCTAATATATGTTATAGTTGTTATCTCATGTAGGAATGTAAAAACATCAACATTTGCCAAGAACGTCCACAATTAAATGAATGACGATTATCGAAAAATAAATTTTTATTTCGCATGAAACTCTTATTGACAAATGTTTCTACTGATTGGTGAGTAAATAAATAATTTGCTTATAGGATATAGCGTTTGATGGATACTCTATGTACATACTTTTACGAGGTATTATATTCGTTAAGGGCGTTTAACCGTTCGTAGCAGCTAGCTTCAGAATTCCAGCAAGCTGAGTAAAGGGGATCTTGAATAGGAAACGATTTAGTGTAGGTGCTCATTTTTATTATCGCTTTTCTAAGAGCAACATCGCCGTGGATTCTTCGGACGTCTTCGTCAACAACGAATTCAAGTCTTCTATTAATTATTCTTGCAACGAAGTTGTACAACTGATTGCAGAATAAAAAATCATTCTTTACATGAATTTTTTATACGAATAGTGAAAAACATGAATGTTCATTTTTGAAACTGAACTCACGTCGAACAGAGGACAATATTGCAAAAGAGTCAATCCTACTGCGAGCGGCCTTTTTTTAAAATCAAAAGCTTCGTACAAACTGTCCGAGTTCAAAAATCGATGCATCGTGTAAAGACGCAGGCACAAGTGTGTCTGCAAAAATAGTTCATAAATTTTTTTACAAGTTAAACTATTCGTTAGGAGTGCGCTTTTAATCTGTCTTATTTTCAATAACAATAAAATTTATAGACTGGACCGTTTTTTGTTATTTTTCCGAACTGAGAAAAAGAAATACATGAATTTTCGTTTACATCTTATTTCGTCGTTGATTTTTTGCTGTTGTTGAAAATTTGTTAACGGTTTAAATAATGGGGTAAAATAAAAACGACACTCCTTATTTACGAAGAGAGAAAAATGACGATATACTTGATCAACGAGAAAATTAACGAAAGAGTGATTGCGATTCCAATGGCTCAATTCGCGAGCAACGAGAGCATCGATTTCTTGATTTGTAAAATAAGATTGTCCGTTTGTTGAATCAACGACGACGAGTTCTTTGCTAAGAACGATATTTTTGACTCTTGGGAATCCTCGCAAAGTGACTAGTTTTTGTTTCCTCATACGTTGTGAAACGAATACATCTTGTAATGGAAAATGATGTTTATTCGTAATTTCGATAATGCCATTTCGCAAATCACCATTTTCCAAAAGTTTCATGGGCTCTGTCTCGAGCAACAATTCATTCAAAAATTGAAATTCAGCGAAGCCGAAAACCCACAGCATAGTCTTGTTGCCACCGAGCTTAAACGCAATGATAAAAAGACAAACAAATGGAAATAGAAGAGTCTGAGCAACAAAATGGTCCAACAAAATGCTGGTGACGGTTATTTGCTTGTTTGTGTTCAACAACGGCCTTGAATATATCTCGAGCATTGAAAATGGCAAACTGACGAGAAATGTTCCGGAAGTTAGCAGTGTCAAAAACAATGCATTTTTTATAATCTCCTCAGAATCTTGAATATTGAAGTAAGCAAGAATTTCGCACGACGTTTCCCAGATTTTACAAAAACCTTCGAACAGGATGAAAGTCTGAAATAATGGATGGATCAATCATGTACTGCAAACAAAGACAAATATAGTTTCGAGAGTTTTTATTATTATTTAGGCTATTAAGGCTTGTGTAAAAAAATACAAATTTTTTTATCATTGAATGTAGTTGTGGTCGTAAAACAGACAGAATTTTATTGGTCTTGAAATAATTCCAAGTTGTTTGACATTTTTAATTAAAAACATACCGTAGCAAGACCGATGTCGATAGTGCCCTTGAAAATTTCGAATCCCGATCGATGCAGAGCTGCCCTACGTTGATTCTCGTATTCATCCTCGTCTATTATATCTCGTATTTCAGCCGGCGCAATTTTGTACGCTTGAAAAATATTTCGCTAAAAATAAAAGTAGAAAATCATAACGAAATAGTTTATTAATTATGAGAATGAATTTATGAAATGATGTTCGAGCCAACCTGTCTTCTTTCCAATATCTGTTGCCACAAGTATTTCGACCAGAGATAGACGAGTAAACCGGTACGAAAATACTCTTCAATTACTAACATATTTATTTTGGGCTTTTTACAAGTCCAGGATTAATGTTTGTGCAAATCATCATTATTGCAAAGATATTCGACATGATATCGAAACTAAAGCTCTCTTTTTATCACAAAATATCGTTTATAGGTTTGTTTCTTTCAACTTCCGCCGGCAGTTGTTTAGATTTTTGTTTTCGATTTACACGCGATTTTTGTTTTGTTTTTTGTTTTATGAAGAACGTAAACGCATCTTCCATGAAATTACTTCTTATCCTTCAGGGTTTGGATTTTTAACCTTTCGCCCCCGGTCAGCCGTTTTCGTTGCACCTCCTCTTCCCCCTCTGCCACCTCGGCTACCTCTGCCACCTCTTTTCCCTCGACCAGCTCCGCTTACTTTGCCACCTAAAAGAAAGAAAAAAAATCATTAATAGCTTTTTGAACGCCAAACAATTTTATTTTGCATGAATGATGAATTTCACTAATAATTATTTAAAAAAATACATGATAATTGTTCATTTATTCCTTGATCTGAACCACCTGTTTTAATAACTTTTTACTCCAAAGATTTCACAACTTTAAGCTGAAATATGAAAATAGGTTTAAAAATGTCCATTTTTGTTTCAACTTGCCTTGATTTTTTTTGACCTTATTTTCATATCGTGATGGATAGAACATCGCGGGCATTCGTTTGAAAACCTTTAATGCGGGCGTGGCGACAACTTTGTCTAGTTGTGGCCACGGTGGATTTGGTATCGTAAGAAATTCATCGCCCCAGTAAATCGTTTGTAAGTCGAGCACATTTTTCCTGAAATCCAGCAAGAATTAAACATGTTTTGACTAAAAAAAAATCATTAATAACGAGAATGGTGTTTTTAAACAACATTGAAAAAAAATATCCTCAATTACCCCGGTCCGTCAACTGTTTTATAGACGCAAGCAAACGCTCCATTGCGTACAGTATGTCTTATAATATACTGACCAGGATTCATTGCGGACATTGTATCCGCAACATTGTACAATAATGTCAAAGCTGCGTCGGTTTTTAAGCTATAAAGACGTTGAATTTCATTGTTTATCGACGATGCAGTTCGTTTTTCAAACTGTATGAATTCCATACTCTTCGCTTCCATTCTCACTGTGCAAGGAAAATTATACAAAAAATCAGAATAAAAATTATTCACATCACCAATCTGATGACTTATAAAAAATTATTTAAAAAACTGATGAAATGTGTAAAACAGCGAATTATTTGAGTATCTGAAAATGCTATTTTGTTGACAACTTACCACGTAAGAGACTTGTACAAGGTCTGAAGGTCAAAGACATCCATTGTTTTACAGCTTCTTCCACGGTCACCGCCTCAGCCCCTATCGCTAATTGGTGCTCGACCTTTGCAGCGATCATAGTCAAATATTCTTCACCAGTATTTGCTTTCTGTTTATCAAAATGAACATTGTCACCGTTAGTTAAAAACAAACTCATTCTCGCCTCTTGTTTTCTCTTATACGCAGATATAAACTTGACTGAAATTAATTAATTTTCGCACCTAAAATTGGTACAATTTCAAACATTTAAGGACTTCCATACATTTAGAAGTGCCAAAAAGTGTTTTAGTTTTTTGTAAAATGGCTGAGGTTTGAAACGGTATATTGGAATTTTGTCATGAAGACTGTTTTCTATAACTTGTTTAAAAAAAACTATGGTCGTTAGTAGTTACATCTTCCGACGTAGATTAGAAAATTGTGTACAGATTCTCTGTGCCAAATTGCATTCAAATCGGTCGTCTAGTTTTCAAAAAACGATAAATAATAACATTAAAATTTTGAAGAACTGTTTTTTCATGGACTCCTGGTGTATGTGAGCCCTTACAATTTCATAAAGAACGTTCGTTGTTTTTTTAACAAGTAATGTCACAACATACTAACCAAAATCCCGTCCATTTTCGTGCGAACCAATAATTTGTAAGTTTTATCCACTCTGTTTTTCATAAGTTCGTTCTGAGGTTCATTGACCGAACTGATGGTGAAAAGCCTGTAAAAAAGATTATGTCCCACTGGTGGAGGAATAAAGTTTCCATATTCCTCCCGAATTTCTTTAGGATTGTCTCCATGCTCACTTTTCGCCTCGTCCGTTTCCATTTGTTCGTGGTGCGGAAATTCTTCTTTTTCTCCTTCCAGTTTTTCATGGTCTCCATCCAATCTTAAATAATCATTGATCACTCACTACCATGAATACTAATTGCGAATTTTGACCATAAGAATTATACGTATTTGTGCATTATCAATATAATAACTTCAATAAATCACAGTAATGGAAAAATGAAAAATCGTTTAATACAAAAAATATTGAGAAATTAAAAAGAAACAAAGAGGCCAATTGGCAGTTTTATTTACTTAGCAGCGCCGCTGTGATAAGGGTGGGCCAAGTACGATTTCACATTGTATTTATGCATCCAAGCATTTTTCTGTAGCACAGTCAGTCCCGTCGGTGGCAAAGGTTTATCGATGAAAACGACATTTTTGTCGTTGATTCGTTTTACGACGACAGGTAAAATCCACGGTGTAGTGTTGTTAGAATCGATGTTTAATGCAAGGCAATTAAGCCCACCTGAAGAAATGACTAAATCAGCTTCGTGTGTTTTCACTAGTTTCTCGCAATTCGGATCCTGGCTGACAGGAGTTTTGAATATCACGTTCTTTTGGGGTTCTTTTTCAGTATTGATGGAGAAAAAACGTTGATTAATTTTTGTTGTATTGGGAGGCATTACAACACGCCGTGTAAATTTCGGCAAAAAAACCTTTGGCACGATTCCCTGCAAAATATATCGTGTCGTTTTTATTAAACCGTAGAAGCAGTTGGAGAATATTGTATATATATCTCAATAATACAATAAACAAAAGATAGAGAAGACAAATTAATTCGGAAAAGAGTAAATGTTCACCACTTATTTACCATTTCCAAACAGTTCGATTGAAAATTTACGACAGTTTTTAAGGGTGATACGAGGGGAATATTTTGGGTTTCCGTGTAATATCTCGGCAACGAATCGACCAGTTTCACCTTTTTCTTCCATTGGGCATTGATGAATTCTTCCTCCTGAATTTCAAATGTCGACGGATCCCATTTGCTTTTAACAAATTCCAAAAAAGCTTCTTGTTCCTTGTTTATAATCGGCAGCAAATTCTGCAAAATTCAAATTTTCATCAGTTCTACGTTCACAATTCTGAGTCTTTACAAAAAATTTGTTCCCAATTGAAAAACTGAAGAACATTACAGTATAAAATAAAACTATTTTCATTCCATTTGAATACTTCAAATGTCCATGTTACAAGACATGTGACCTGCCCAACGGCAGACTTGTATTGTGAACTTTGTCAAAAAAATTTCTGCCGTTCAATCTCCAATAATCGAAAATGAAATAATTCTCTGGTGTTTTAAAAAATTCATTTGTTTTACAAAAAAATTACATAGTTCTTTGATATTTTGAAGTAAAATATGTCGTTTTTCATCATTTTGTTATTTACCATATAAGTTTGCAATTCTTCCTTATCGGATCCGGTGATTGAGGGAATTTCAGAGCTGGAGAATCTCAGTAAAATTTTGAGACACAGAGCATGCTGCTGAACATTCAACTCTGAATGTTTTGGAAATTGTAAATAATTTTTCAAAATTCCAGGAACATACTCCCAAGAAACCTTCTCCTGCGAATCTTCCTCAGTTTTTTGCAACTGCGTAGGGCTATTTTGGGAATCAGCCACTGAGTTTTGTGGTTTTATGTTTTGCAATGACTTTTTAGTAACAGATTTATTGACAAATTGCGACATATGCTCTTTAGTGACAAGTGGTTCAAAATCTTCATGTAGATCAATGAATGGGTTGTTAAAATTGCCTCTCAAAGCTTTGTACATTGTTCCATGTTTTATAAATCTGTCCATGTTGATGAACTCACCTTCGAGCATATCCTCCAGCCGAGGATTCCTGGAATTTGTGAAAAGGTCTTAATGACGAAAATCTGTGCAGTACATTAAAAAAAAATCAACTTACCAATCGATTTTTAGGAACTCGTCCATGTTTCCGAACTTGAGCGGAATTTTGTGTTTTGATCAATTGCGGTTCGATGTTTAGGTTCGTTTTTGTCTACTTGTTCAGTGGGACGAACAGAATTCGTTTTAATCATAAATCGTGTAGGTTAGCATAACGTTGATTTCCTTTTCTTTATCATGAACTGAGTCATTTTTTTCATTTGCTCACCAACTGTGCTGTCTACTCTTCTTCTAATCTGTTTTAATTGTCACGTTGTTACAACTAAACTGATTATATTGCCAATAATATAATAGCACATGTGCCGGCATTTGTTTACGAAGTGGCGCTTCTTCAGAGCGGTCAATTTCAGAAGTTTGTCCTGTTCCATCAGTAGGTACACTCTGTATTAATATATAGATATAATTATTGTATATATAAAGTTCACCGGTGGGCACGGCACATTTAATAAATATGTATGCCTTCGCCTTAAATATCCGCCTTAAATATTATTATTAGCAACGACTACACTAGTCGCAAACACGGTACATCTCTGAAAGTTCAAATTGCGTCACCACGGGAAGCCACTGAACGACTCCGAAGAGATTTTGCTCCATCGATATGGTAGAGGTAACATACTATTTCGTCGAACACCGATTTGTCCTCGGTTTTAAAATGTTCGAATGAGTCTTTGTGTTGCCACAGCCAGATACATGCAACGCTCTCTGTTCTTTCAATCATGCACTTAACAATTTTTTCATGATCCCGCCTAAAATATTTCATTTCATCCCAAAGAAATAAAACAATAAAAGGAATTGTTAGCATTCGTGAACATTCATTCGAAATAACTGAAATTTAAACTCTTTTGTCTCGTCATCAATAATTGTTGAGCTCGTTAAGATGGCACTAAACAGAGTACGTGCAATTCGTGGCTATCAACTCAAGATTCTCGCATGTAATCATTCGATATTTATGTACTTTGATAATCGCTTAAATTTGTGATTCCACTTTAGGTTATGTTTCGCACGTGTAGACAAATAAACCAAATTGCCGGTGTGAGGTTTATGGCTTCCGAGGGTTTCGAGACAAGTAAAATCGAAAAAAGTAAGAACCAATTATCCGTCATTCCGTTATGTATTATAACAATAATATAATTTAGTTTTGTCCTCTCATTTGATACGTAGATGCATGTTTCGAATTTCACTGATTTCCATTGAATAAATAACACGAAAAGAAAAAAAATGTAAATTTCAAGGTCATCTAATACAACAATTCTTACACTGTCAATTAATTGTAATCTTTATCAACAATGATATTCCAATGATCCGTTCAATCTTCTGAAAACTCTTGGGTGGAATTGAAAAAACTTGGAAAATCCTCAATAAATTTAATTCAAGATCACAAGTGCTTTTTATCACATCTCTATTTCTTTGAAATGTACGTTTTTGACTCGCGAATTGTTCTTTTCTTTAAACCATCAGTCTCTACATATATATTATTTTATACAAATTGACTATGAAGTTTGTTTTCAAATCCATAGGTTTTTAATTCTTGTATCGTTCAATTTTAGCATATTATTTTTATTGTCATTGAACATTTCTGTAGCTCTGAACCAAGTAACTTTGCTTGGAAGATCTGGAAACGATCCTCAGAAACGAGGATCTGAAGATCATCCGGTGGTTGTATTTTCCCTGGCGACTCATACTAACTACAAATATGAGGGTGGTGAGTAAAAAGATTTTGCATAATCTTGATCAAGATTGTAATTGTATGTAATTGTATTTCATTTGTAAAATTATCTTCAAAACTAAAAATTGGTATTTCCATACTTTTAACTCGGTGTAGGTGTTGCTTGTAACATCGGAAACATTGATTGCACTATAATTTGATTTAATCAACACAACATTGAAAATGATTCTAGAAAAGCATTCGTGACTCGTAAACATTTTTTTTTTCATAGAAACAATAAGAAAAACGATGAATCGCAATGATAATAACAACGCTGAGGCTCACTAAAAACATTTAAAAAAAATTAAACTTGAAGCATCATAGTAAAAATAGACAAAACGTAAACAATTAATTTTGTAACTCAGGTGATTTCATGCAGAGGACAGATTGGCACAGAGTATGCGTTTTCAAGCCCTATTTGCGCGATACAGTGTACAATTATTTGAAGAAGGGTCAACGAGTTCTGGTGAACGGACGCCTGAGTTACGGTGAAATAAAAGATGAGGAGGGTGTTGCGAGACCAACGACAGCAATCATCGCCGACGAAGTGATATTTTTCCAGACTAAGAATTAAATAAACCAAAGCTTAAAAAAGAAGAAGAATATGAGAGTTTGTACGATTGGAATACAATGAAAAATCATTTCTCTAGTAATGTTTTGTACTGTTGAAGTTAGCCACACTTTTTTAAATCTAGATTTTCAGTGAACCATAAAAAAAAAACGAAAACTTCGTGTGCATTTCAATGAGGCATGCTTCAATACCGCAGAACGGACAATTAAAGACTGTTTCTGTTAAATTTTTGACAATTTTTTCACGTTCATTTAATCAGCCATAAATTACCTGTAAAAAAAAAGTGTAAGATATACGAAGGACAAGGAGTTTTCTATCGCTCTATTGATTATTATGGAGGATAAGGTAAATTGTTGGAATCATTAAAATAAACACGTTTATGTTCTTAATAAGTATATAAGTCTATATTTACATCATTCATCGTTCGTAATCTCTCCGATAACAAGTTACATAATAAAATGGCGATAAATCTAGAATTTTACAAGTGTCCGTATGGTACTTTTTTTTTTTCTCATTTGTTTCCGCATTTTTTTATACAAGATATTTCCGTCTCCTACGCATGATATCATATAAACGTTGTTGTTTTTTTCTTTACCACGATGTGTCGTTATTCCGTTATGCTTCGTGCGATACGCGCGATCATCTTTTTTCGTTTGTTTATTTTTATTTATTTCATCTACGAATATATATAAATGTTTATAACTGAATAGTTGAACATTTACATATATATATATACATGTACGTAACTATATTTGCGGCTTTGAGCTTGCGCGTTTCACCGTTTTTCGCGTATATAAATTATTTACACTTTGTAAACGATAGTTAAAGATATACATATATATTCTTCTTATCTTCATTAATATTATACTCTCTTAAATCTCGCATATATTTGTTGTTGATGTTGTTTTTTTCATTTATTATTAATTATTTATTCATTTAATTATTTACTTAATTTCAACTACAATTAATCCTTTGTATCTTAATCATTATTACTTTTTTTTTTTTTTTTTTTTTTAAAACGTTCTTTAATTAATAATTAATTCACTCGTTTCTTTCTACTTTTTTCCTTTCTTTTTACCTTACAGAGATCACAGTATACAAGAAGCCAGATAATAGGTCTCCATTCTATTTTACCTCGCACACACACGCACGCACGCACGCACACACAGTCAACTTCAGTTTAATCACACTCTCATTGTTTTGCGCACGTGGGCAACGCGCTTCACAGTGTTTTTTGTTTTTTTTTTTCAATTCTTTTTTTTTTGTGCAAAAATATCATAAGTTTATTATCTCGAAAAGCGATTATCATTCTTTCCTGTTATCGTCCTATTTCTTCGTCTTCTTTTTTCTCCCTTAATCTCTATGTTTTTTTTTTCGTTCTATTATTATTATGGTTTTTTGTTTTTATCATTTTTTCGTTCCTGTTGTATTCCAATTTGGAGGCTCGACGAAAAGGATAGGTTCATCGAGCAGGCGATTACAATATTGAAATTTCCAATACTCGCGTGTAACGCAATTTGTTTCTTTTTTCATGTCCAAAATGTTCATCGTATTTTTTTCGTCTATTAATTTTCGTCGCACTATTTTATGGAAAATTTGAAAAAAATTTGCACTTATTTGTCGACACAAAGTTTATAAATAATACAGATTGTTTGTAAATCTATGCAAATTTCAATATTTTGGACGCTTCAACAACGATAATCCCCGGCTCTGAGTGTCCCGATCGATTATCGACAAGACTCGAAAAAGGGATGACAATTTTGAGGGATTAAGGACAGGTATGAGGAGGAGTTTACCGAGCTCAGTCGTGGAATGTAAGCCACAAAATCACGCACCACCAACAACATAGAAATTTCGAATATAAATTTTGGTATTAAAATATATGTTCATATACATATATCTAAATTCAAAGATATATATATATATTTATATATTTATGAATTCGTGTATAAATTTAAATATAACTCTGGCCCCGGATTTCATAAAAATTCCTTCTATTTGTTTTATTTTCTTCTCCATTAATTGTCTCACATCGTGATAGATTCCGTATTGTTATTTATATTTTTCTTTTAATTCTTAATCTCGCATATCAAATGAGCTGATCTCTTTATCGCAAATTTTTCTTAATTCACTTACGATGTTCATTACGGTTTTTTTTCTTCGATTTATTTACATTAGCGAATCATCCTTACGCGCTACACTAATATTCGACAGAGACGGACGTTCTTTATTACCGCGAGAAAAAAAATGCATTCACTCAATCCGTGGATGAGTTTTTCTATTAATTTTTTTAATCAATATTTTTTCGACCATTTTCTAACAGTGGTCACATAATTTCTCGATATTGCGCTTCGAGCGACAACAGTTTTTAACCGAACGAATTATTCGAGATATTTTTTTTTGTCCCAAAGTAAAAAAGAGGGCCCAGTCTCTGGATATTCGATTACATAAGATTGCAATCCGCTTCAAAAGGCTTCTCGTGAATCTCACACCGAGCGATCTCGAGGAGAATTACCCCTTTCCCTCTTTCCCTATACTCCTCGAGTTCCGAAAGTTCACGAGGCCTTTGATGCAGAAAATTTGGCGAGCCTTCCGTCCGTTTACAAATTGGGAACACGGAACACGCTCGGCAACATCCCGGTATTTCTCACGTACAACGCAATACAAACATACATCCAATGTACAGGGTGTTTCAACAATCGTGCTTCAAGCAGCAACCTGTAAATTGTTAGATCGCAAAAATCCAAAGGGAAAAGTCCGTATCAATTTTTATTTGCGTCACATCGTAAAAAAATCTTCAGCAAGTAATCAAAGAATGAAATTAGAGATTTTTCGTACACTGGTAATTGAAAGTAAATTTGAAAAATTTCGAAAATAATATTGAAATCGTATTTTTGAGTTTGTTCAGTAAGCAAGTAACGGATCAGCGGTAAAGTCCTAGAAAAGGAACACGAAGAAGGACGTTTCAGCTTCGGATTTTTACGATCTATGAAACTGCAACATTCGGGCGTTATTTTTGAGACACCACGTATACATAATATACATATAAATATATGTATATATATTTTTTCTAACGGTAAGGGTAACGTTCTTGGCACAGATTTGTCAGGCGGTTGTGGATTGGAAGGAGGCAAAAAGGAGAGTGGTATGACGACGATGATGATGATTGAGAACTCTAGTCTTTCCGGCTCGAGTTCCCGAGGTTCGTCTCCAAGCGACAAAAAAACGCACGTTGCCCTATTCGGACAGTTTTTCTTGTATGGATTAAGGAGTTAGTAAGTTTTCTCCTTTTCTGACGAATCACACTTTTCCCTGTTCAAATTGCAAAGAGAGAAACAAACGAAAATAAATTCCCGCTTCATTTGCTCTCAGTGACGTTTGACACACTTCGGATGCAATTTTTCAAACTTCATCGTGTTCCTTGCCAGAAGAAACATTAAAAAAAGAGATAAATTGATACAACGGTGAAATTGTCAATTTATCGGTACGATTTCTCACGTTTAAGTATTTTCCTCATTGTCGGATATCATTGCGTGTATGTCTCTCCGGGAAAATTCGCGATGTGACGTTTTTTCCTTTTTTTTTTTATTGTTATTGTGCATCCTCTTTATATTTTCATTTTATGTTTCACGTCGTTCGGATCTTTAGCGAAATTTTCTCTCACGACTTCAGTCTTTTTTCCGCTGTGTGATCATTCGGTCATTATGATCGTGATCCAGCCCACGTAGTTTCCCAGTGGAGGAATATTGTATCGGTTTACCACGACACGATTTATATATATATAATTTGAATACACATTTATATATGAATATTTTTTATGCTTTATTCATATATATATATGTATAAGTTTTATATACGTGTATATGTGCATAGAGATACGTATAAATATATTCTCTCGTGCGAATCACTTGTATCGTCCAATTACGCGTAATCGAGCGTCATTATCGCCGCTAAGTTACCCGTCACTTCCTCTCTTCCGGCTCTTGATTGGTTTTAACAAGATTGTAAGCGTGACTTCTGTATTTTGCCGGTGGATCGTGGAGTGGCAATGGCTGATCGCACGAGGGCTGATTCATACTTGACATCGATAAATCCGTCGGCATATCCGATTCAGGCTCAATACCGTTCACCGATATCACACCGTCGTCCTCAGGCTCCGATTTAATTCTCATTTGTTGTCGCAACAACGATATATTCTTTATGTTTTTAAGCTCGGTCGGATTGCGAAGAAATCTGTAAGCACAGAAAAATGAACGTTGAGAATATTTTCATTTACCTGCGATTTAAATATTGTCTCTTAAAAAAAAAAAAAAATATACATATGAAAGAGAATTTAGGAAAAAAATTTTAAGAAAATTTCATAATTTTGATCAAATTTTTTTGTCATATTGTTTTAAAAATTGTAGCAATCCAAAAGGCAATTTTGGAATTTGACAAAAGTGTATATTTACTCACTGGTAACAGTGTCGTTCGCCTTGAACCTTCCTGAGTATGTTGACACGGTAATAGTAACGAAGAGCCCTGCTCATTTTGTCGTAGTTCATGGACAAGTGATTTTTCTGTATTCCCCAGAGTCTGGCTAATCCGGGTGGATCAACTATTTTAAATACTCCAGTTTCCCGGCTTTTCCACGCAATGTAGTGAGTGTATCTTTGAGACGGATCGTTCAACAGTTGTTGCAAAAAGTCCCAAAGAAGTCTACCGTCTGTAAATAAAGCCAATAAAACGTTAATCGTGTACGTCTCGGTTTTATTACCAGATAAAATTTCAAACTTCTGTTTGTCTCTTTTATTGGTATAACGTTAGTTACTTCGAGTCGGGCCTCATATTGAATTCATTATAATCTACATAGGCGATATTTCAAATTTCATATGCCATTACATTCAACCAAGACAGACGTGACCTTGAATATTTTTTTATTTTTTTTTCCTTCATCAACGAAATACGTGGCTCTGACGGTTAAATACAAATCAGTCATAGTTTTTCAATACGTGTGTTCAAATGATAAATTTTTCGTACAATGGAATATTTTATTTCATCAATTTATTATTATTATTATTATTATTGTTGTTATTATTATTATCTTATATTTATTCATTACTGTTGATCGAGTATGTCTGTTATTTCTTATCAGGCCGAAAAACCTGTTGATCGAAAATCGGAAGTGTTCTTTTATTAATTCCTCGAAGATGGTAATGACATGGGGTCTGGGTCTTTATCGTCTGATGAATTTTTCATGAATTTTTAATCGTTTGGAAAAATATTCAAAAATTTACATTCTGTACAGTTATTGAAGGATAACGCTGAAAAAAATTTTGGAGTAAAATTTTAAAGAATATCCATAGACGCCGAGGATTAATTTCACTTATTTTTTTGAAAAAATTGATATTTACGAACGTTACGATAAGATTGACATTCAACAATTTTCAATTGAGGTTTTCTCGGCGTAAACTCAATTTTTGCATATTACGAAAGAAATTAAATTTTTTTTTGAAACTAAAAATAAGAATGTAAAGTTGTTATTCTATAAAGTTACGATTTTTTAATAGTTGGCCTTGTTTTTTTTTTTTTTTTTGACACTTGTGACACTTACTCGTATTGGGCTCAGGTGAGTCGGATGGAAAAAATTCTCTAGCAGCGGTGGCAGAAGTTGGTCTAAATGCACCTGGTGTTAGTGGCATCATTTGAGGTGGTAAAGTAGGACTTGGCTGATCCTTGACGCAAACTTCACTGAGCCTCTGGGCCGTAAGAGCGGTTGGTGTTGCCGGTGGGCTATTGCTACCCTGATGATTATCTTCGTCGGAATCACTCTTGTAAACTTGGGTCTGATTGTTTTCAGCATGTCCAGGTGAACCAGCTTGACTGTCGACCGATGGTGCTGGTGAAAGGGTTACGGAATTTGCCGACATTAACGAGGCGAGATTAGCCGTGTAATGATTTTCGACCCACGTTGGCGTTGGCGGATGTGAATGTGGGCTTAACGGATAAACCGAAGGTCTTGTTGGTGTTACCGGACTGCTCGGTAAGCATCGTTGCAATTGATTGAAATCTCTTGCAAGCATACCCAATACATTGTGAAGAACGTCACCTGCTCCTGGACATCTTTCACCGAGATCTGATTTCGTCAATAAACACAATGCTTTTCCATTCATTTGGAACATGTCCATATCGAATTGTGGCAGATCGAACTCTCGTTCGGCCCATCGTAAAAATGCTGCTACGTCTTCTCGGGACCATAGTCTTGGATCTGATGCTGTAATTAAATCATTTGAAATACTTTAGTCAATGAAATTCCAGATAAATTAATTGTATCAACGTTTCGATTGTTAGAGTGCAATGGAAAATTCTTTAGTGATTAAATTTTTTATTTATTTTTAATGCTTGACATTGTTTTTAGAGATTTTATTTTGCAAAACTGTGCAAAACTCTTTTTTTTTTCTTGTTTTAATAAATTTAATTGAGTCTTTCGTTCAATTTTATTATTCAAATAGTTTTTGAAATTATTTTGTTTGATAAAAATGTATTTAATGTTTAAAATGTTGCGAAAAAAATGAAATGAAGAAATGTTTGTTTTGTTTTACCTAATGTGGTCGGTAGGTGAGTCTTGAAGTCAAGAAGCGGGCTCGGGGGTGGATGAGCAGTGGGTGGAAAGCTCATGGTTGGACCGTATCGCCATAAGAGATCGGTGGGGCTGAAGGGCAACGAAATCCCCGGAGGGAGACGGGAATCCATCCCCGTCATACCGCCAGCGGCTGATACCGGCGGTAGCTGCGGCAACTGAATCGTCGGCAGCAGTTTCATAACACGGTAAGGTGATTTAACCGAAATTCTGTAAAAACAAAGAAAAAAAAAGCATAAAAATTCATGAATTTTATTTAATAATTCCAAGGCAATTTGGATTTTTAAAGAAATATTTATTTCTGTCGGTTCCTGGAAATTTTAAGAAAAAAAAAAACCGATGGAAATTCATTGACGACGCATTTTTGTAAATCTTTGCATTATTCACACGTATTTCTATATATAGCGAGCAAGAAAAATGATGCCGTAGATCATTGCTATCCGGACTTTTCTTCCTCTCTCTCTCTCCCTCCCTCTCTTCTTACTTCAGGGACGATCCATCATCGGTGTTATCTAATACCCCATTATGCGGATTCTCAATCCATATTCCCATCTTGACTCTGTGTCAAGTTGAATAATAAATAATAAAAAAATAAAACAACACTTCAATGTTAAAGTGTTAGCAAAATAGTAAAGTGACGAAAATATTTTCTTACGTTTTTACAGATAATTTTGAATCAAAAATTAATCCCCAATCAAAATAAATCAGACGAAATATTGGTCATCAAAGAACAGTACGAATAAGAAAATAAAATGTTGTTTTATGTCTTTCGACTTTCACGAAAAAATATTGTGTGGTTCGCTTACGATCATTTAAAAATGATCAACGAGTTTATTCTATGATAGAAATTTATTTATTTCTATTTTGATATTTGGCGAGGCTATTGTGAAGATTGAGAAAAATTTCTTGTCGACTGACATTGCAAAATAGCTTCGTGAGAGACCGAAACGACGTTGCGAAATTGACTTCCGGTCGAGTTAACCTCGACGACGATGCCGATCGGAGCTGCATCGTCCGGTTAGTGTGCAATATATACTCATACGTTCGAATATTTATTTATATATGTATATACGTAGGTGTAACATACCTACGTATTTGTTTACAGGTATCAAAATGTCTTGGTAATGTATTACCATAGAATATAATGAGGAAGAGTAGAGAGAGAGAGAGAGAGAGAGAGAGAGGTTTGAGAATACGAAAAATAAGACGGTGCTCGCGGATAAATATACATATACCACTTGTATACATTTGTGGGCGAAGGCAGGAAGACCGGTATCCGTTTCGTAAAGCGAATGCATTTGCATAACCGTATTTCCATCGACGTACAAGGCATTTCCGTTTCGACGAAAAAAAAAAAAAAAAACAAAAAAAAAATAAAGACGAAGAAAAATCCAACACGACGATTTGCAATAATAACATCGTTCGAGTAGATAAAAAATCGAAAGATAATCAAATAAGTCTCTTCTCATTTACTTTTTACGGGAAGTCGATAATAGAATTATTGAAATTCGATTTTCAAATGTCACAATATTAACTCGATAACCAAACGACGAATATATTCCGATAAATCAACGAAATATTTGGAATAAAAACTGAGGCGAATAAATATTTCGATATCAATGCTTTTCGAGTAATTCATGGAAATGAATATATTTAAGTCCAACAAAATGAGAAACCGATACGAGGAACAAATGTAGCGATCTTTTGAGCTATGTTGTAAAAATATATGACGAGAGGATAACGAAAAATCAAAGAAATAAAATAATATTGACGTGTACATCCGGTTGTAATTCACGCGATCGAAGCATTGAAAAACGGAGGACGTCTGCGGACACGAATGATAGAAATGTCCAGAGAACCAGTAACGTGGATGGAAATTATTTCCTGTTCTTAGTGTGTGTCTATATAAGTTGGAGAACGAGGAGGAAAGAAAGAGAAAGAGATAAACAGAGAAATGACAAAAGAATAAGAAAACGGCGCATCGACCTTCGCGTGCCGCAAAAGAGTGCAACTTCTCGTTGCTCCAGACTTATTCGATTGGATCGTGTGCCACGTCGTGTGCCACGTGATATACTGTGGTAAAAGGTAGTTTTTTTTAATCGCAGCTAAGAGAAGGTCGTGCGAATACTGTTTCATCGATGAAATAAATATACGATAATTATAAAACAAGTTGAAAAATAAATAAATCACTAAAATTAATGCGGATCCAAAAGGTTACGCATCATTTGAAGACCGAAATAATTATTCTACGTTTATAAATATTTATAAGTCGAGTAATATGAAAATTACGTATATATGACATATAAACTACGTTTATATACATGTATATACGGTCATTTTTTAAATATATATATCCCCGAAACGACAACGGAGATTTGTTTGTTCGGAACGATTGCTCGAGGCACTTTTCCTGGTGCGAGAAATCTTACGCAAGAAAAGAGATAAGAAATGAGTTACAGGGACCAAATTCTCTCGACAGTTATCTTTCTTTCCTCCGTCTCAGTGTCTTAAACTTTATTTTTTACCAAAAATTTCCTAAGTTTGAAATTTTACCGGCAGACCAGTTTTTATCCACGAAAGACTAAGATTCTCAGCTCCATTTACTTTTCCATTTTTAAAAATTATTGCTCATACGCTATTCATTTAATTATTCGATCAATTTCATTGGTGAGGTTATTTTCAGGTTTCGCGAGAATAATTCTGTTTGTCGAACTTACAATTAAAATTGTAAAAAAAAAGTACGAGTCCATTATTTCTCGATGACCAAAGATCCACGAGATTTCCGATTCGCTTGATAAAAAAAAATATTCATTTAAGACTATAATGTCTCATTAAATATTGATATCTCAGAAGCGAGGATTGAAAATTTTTATGGACATTTTCACGTTTATGTGTTTTTGAAAATGTTGAAAATAAAACGTTAAGTTGTCGTAGAGAGACTGAGTAAAAATAGACGAAATTGTACTTCCGTGAAGAGAGGGAGTAAGCGGAAATGTGCGAGCATTCGTGACGGTCTTAAGACTTGACTAAAGCGAGGTCACTGATTTTGATCGTATGATAGGAATGGAGAATGATAGAGAAAGAGAGTGAGAGAGAGAGAGAGGGAGAGGGAGAGACGGTATAATACACAATCTGTACATAAGATCGTGATCAAAGTGCTCGCCTAATTCACCAGTGATCGGAAGTATAGTGCTTCCGTGACTCAACCTCGAAGTCGAGATATAACGACTCCTAAGAACTTCTTAATACTTCCGCGCGATTAGATTTCTCAGTTCGCAGCATCCGGAAAAAAAAATTCAATTATCGACGATTATATAAATGTGGGAGATACGTAGAAATTTATATGTTAATTTCATATTAAAATTGGGTATCTTTAAATGCAATTTTCAATGATTTAACGAATTCTATTATTCACTCATTTTTTCCATTTCATATAAATCTTAAATATTTTTAAAATCGAGTATATTTCATTAACATTTATAGTAGAAAAAGTGAAAATAATGGCTCACTCTTGCTATCAGTTTTATCATACGATGCTTGAGATGGAGATTTACGCTCGTGTGTCTTATTCCTATGAAGAAGAAGAAAAAGGCAAGATAGTCAAGCATCTTGAATCAGCCTTACATAATGCATGATATGAAATGATAAATTTTGCGAGAGTTATTCGAGTCACTTTCATTCGTACTACAATTCGTACAATATATAGATTCAAAATTATGAGAGCATAAAAGAGATTCAAATGTATGCAGTGACAGTGAAATCGATAAGAGATCGTGATCGACGAGTGCAACTTTGATAAGAAGTTGCACTCGTATAAAAAAAAAAAAAGAAATTAAGTACAGAGAGGTTTACAAAAAACCAAACAATTTCGTACAAACCGGAAGTGATGGAAGAATATGTTTCGATTTGAAAAAATGTTGGTCAGTTGTCATCCATTAATATTAAAGTAATCGCATTCAAAGCCTCGTATTTATTTGACCCCGGGTGTCAATTTTATTTGGAAAATCAATGTTGTATTAAAATTCAATTATTATTTACTCCCTCTCAAACAATAACTGCCTAATTTTTACAAGTGATTAGTTCATTTACGAAACAATTCAAAATATAGAACATTGTTGTCAGAAAAAAATGCCTCGAAAGTTTAGAGCGATGTTTGGGGACAAAAATTTCAAACTAATTTTTTTTCGTCTCGGTCTGACACGCCGTGAACACACGTGTTACGCGTTTTCTCCATCTCAAGTTATTTATTATGGTCTTCGTCTCGTATGAAACGTCGAAAAATCTAAACGACTTTCCTAATTCTATTGGAAATCTTTGACACGCTTTTTTTGGGAGTCTCTGGGTCGAGGGTTAAATGAACAAGTCTCTAAAGATATATTATACATTTTACACATAACATTATGTACTGTTATACATACACAAGTCTCAATACTCATATATATCAATATATATGTAAAAAAAACAACATCGAAAAGTTCTGTGAGGCAAGAAACTTGAGATGGCATCAAGTTCGAGATTCACAGACATGCATTCGGTGCACTATTACTCCGGAACTAATTTCTCACCACGTGGAGACCAGATCTTGGTCTTTTCACGACATGTGATCGTCCTGTAGCTAACGATATTTTTTCTGATGATATTTTTAGTTTCAATGGTTGGAAAGCATCAAATTTTCGTATTTTTTTTGTCAATACGAAAAATTTGTCAGCATTTGCACGGTTCAAAATTCAAGCAAGTTTTTCAAACTCGAAAAAATGGAGGCTAAATATAAAAATGTAGGAAATTTTCTCCTCGATGATCGATTTGACAACTTGACAATCTTTATTTTTAATATTGCATCAATTTTAGCAATTACCGTCGAGAACGTCAACAAGCAATTATCCAATTGAACATTGGAGCGTTGAAATGTAAAAAAAAAGTTAAATCATTGAAATTAGCATAATGAGTCAACGGCACGGTGACTCGGAAATAATCGCCGAGTATGTTTAGCATATAATGTGAGACGAGAAAATACGGAAGAAAAAAATGAGCCAAACAGCATCAAGTAAGCATTGCTGATGTGAAATAGTTGATAGAGAAAGAGGAAGAGAGGAAAAAAACGAGAGACTTTAAACTATTCATATAATACATATTTATGAATATTTCCTGAAGGCACTTCGAAGTAGGAAGGTCCTTGACGCTCCTCTCGTTTAAATATACACCACAAAACGTTCTCTTGGCGTTCCGATCATCTTGGTTATCGATATATCATATTGAATCAAGCGGATCTATTAACGCGCCTATATTTCCAACATTTTTCAAATACGCTTTTTATTTTTATGCTTTTACGATTAGTGTCTATACTCTAATGAGCAATATAAAAGTTTCTATACACATAGATATTTTTATATAACATTATAGAGGAATTTATATATATTTAGATTGATAAGAATCTTATAAGAATTCGATGCAAGAAAATATATCGAACTTTGAATCATTGGAATGCAATAATAATCGTCAGCCGCTGTCTCAGTAGGTAGAAAAAAATGATAATAAAAAAAAAACATTTTTCTGATGCATTCCATCGACAGGAGCTTCAATAAGTTGCAAACGTATCTGAATTGAAATTCTTTAATCATCAGCTGTATCCGGTGCTCCGAAACGAAGATAAATATTGTTTAATTGATATCGAAACGAGCCAAAAATACGTCCTGACGATTTATCAAACTTTTGGCTTATTCAAACATTATTTTCTGTCTTTCCTGGTTCCGTAAAGTAGTAGGAATTTGACAATATCTCAGTTTCTATATTCATCAGGGTCTCGAATACCCGCTGGCGACGAAACTACGTTTCTCGATATAGAATCTCGGGACGAATATATACGTCAGAATACATATATCTTTTGGATGCTGTTTCTATCTGTGTTATACACCTCTTCTCGTTCTACGCTCGTTGTTGATCGCTACACTGTGGTATAATGTCGTCGAGACGAGAACGAACACCCTTCCGGGTTCACCACCTTCCTCCTCTTCCTCTTCCTCTTTCTCTCCCACTCTACAACTCAAGTCTTCGTCACGTTCTTTCTGCAGACTGTCTGTACTGCACATTATATCTCCTCGTACTTATATTTATTTATTTATCATTATAAATCCCAGGGTCAAAGTTGAAATAATTCATCAAAACGATTAATTCATCAACGAACTAATTTATTAATTGAATAATTAAATACGCCATGCTCGATACAAACAATCGAACGTATTGTCGTAGTTGGCAATTTTAATCAAAAATTTTCAGTCTTTTTTGCAGTCTTAAAGCATATCTATGAGATTTAAATCCCTTAGCACGAGAAAACTTCATTCGAAGTATGAGCGAAGTAGCATAATTTTGACGTAGACGTAATCATTTTCTCAACTCGTGATTCCCATG
Source organism: Campoletis raptor (assembly GCA_948107755.1). Classification (NCBI taxonomy): domain Eukaryota; kingdom Metazoa; phylum Arthropoda; class Insecta; order Hymenoptera; family Ichneumonidae; genus Campoletis; species Campoletis raptor. Next base: position 14,633,081 of record OX403623.1, read on the forward strand.
AGCGCGGGCGTTCGTTCATATTCTTCCGTATTCTTTTTCTTATCTGCATTACAGAGATGTAAGATCTTCCGTTTGCCGTATCTCGTATGGAACGCTGATAAATAAAGGCCTTTTTTTCTTCTCGTTTCTTCTTCTTTTATCACAGCTCCTGCGCAAGCGTACTCAACGTCTTTAGTTCAAACGTTGGTAGAATTCTTTTACACCGGTTTACACTTGGTGCTCGTGTTGGAAGGCTTAGATATGAAACCGCTCAGTTCTATACATTCTGAACTCACACATACACGCATATATATACAGATATCTGTATATAAAGCTATTTTACTTGCAGTTGTTACGCATTGCTTTCGAGTTACGCGCTCTCGAGCATAATAGCTCGTTATGCGCGTTCACGAGCGTAAACACAAACTCACGTCTCAACGTCCCACGCAAAAAAAAAAACTACAGTCTTTCAAAAAATTAATCGTAGTCGCTATACAACGATTTTTAGGAAATTAGGTCTGCGAAATCATTGAATTTTGATAAGAAATTCCTTCATTCAGGTTTTTATTATGACGCGAATAAATTAACGACAATCTCAATAAGAGAAAAACTTTTTTTTTTATAATTTTTTTAAAATGTTTCCAAACGATTGCTCATCATTAAAGAAGGAATATTCAATTGTATTTTACAGAAAATGCATAAAAATGCAAAGTTAGTGATGCAATTTCGTTCCAGTGTGAAGCTTAAGAGTCAAGATTTTTATAGACTTGTTAAATATCGAAATTGTCGTAAATCTAAGTTGTTGGGTATTTGATTTTATTTTAACCAACTTGCTCCCGTGAGCTCGACTCTTGTAACAAGCTCTATACATACTCGTTGTATCGCGACGTTCGAGCAGTTTTCTTGCGAATGCTCAGAGAAAGTTTCATATGTATATGGATGTGTATACTTAACATATACGGTTATATTTTATACATTACGTATACGAATGTGTGAACATGTAAGCTATGCCACGTGTTGATGACGAGACAGATATTTCATAGACGTTATGCTGACACGTCATAAAAATTTTGTACTTGAAGGGTAACTAAAATGATTTTAATGTCGACAAGAGTTAATACGATGACTCAATAGCTACGATTTGTAGAAAAAACAAATAGTCATATACAAGAATCGTATAATTTTTATTTGGAGATTTCGATTTGTTACTTTTATAAAATGTTTATTGAATTTTTGCTCTTGGATTATCCTTGATTAATTATTTTTTTTCATTTTTACATGGAATTTAAAAAAAGTATATTATTTTATGGAAGATTATGGAAGAAAAATAGTGGCGAATGGTTAAGATTCATTTCTCGAAAGACGAAGCTGCATAAGAAGCTCGGAGAATCGAGACCCGGGTCGCCGACCAGATCAAGGTCGCATGCATATATAAATTTACACATGTGTGTGAAACTGCGAACGATTTCGCGACCGAACCATCATACATTCATTCACACGTACACTTTTAGATACACAAACGTATTGTGAATCGACTTAACAATAAGTTTAAGGACATTGAGGAAAAAAGAGAAACACATTTGTGGCAAAGATCTTTGCACGTGCTTTTGCTTTTCGTTTTTTTTTCCAATGTTGAGTGATAAGTGAAACCTTTATCTCAAACTTCATTCCCATGAAGGAGAGAATTTCACGTATTTTTTTGTGATTGTCTTATTTATCAGAGTTAACATTTTCTTTTAATTACAATTTCTCAACATTTTCCCCGATACATGTTTTTATGGTTTTACGAAAAAAAAAAAAAAAAAAATGGAATTGCTCAGAGTTAATAACATAATGATGTGTCATACGTAAGTAGATATAAAAATAACGTAAAAAGACTCAGGAAATCGATTCTCAGACCTGAAGCAACAACTTTTTTCGCATCTTTTTCTTGCTGCCTTTTTTTCGTCACGTTTCTCTTGATCTCTAGAATTTTTTTTCTTCTCTAACTATATGTATATAAAGATACAGACGTTTGCTCACAATTCATCGACGAAACGATTATTATCAACATTCATTACTGTACAACATGAATAGCCCGTTCCGCAACACTTAATCGTGTTCTTATGCAAACGAGATTTTTGTTGTTGTTGTTATATCGAATATACTGTGAGAGGCCAAGTTAAATCGATAGGTCTGTGACCCTAATCCATTGGGATTCCCACTTTTTTTCTTTCCGCATCAAAAGCGCAATTTTTCCTTCTCTTTTCGCCACGTATAATACGCAATAATCATCTTGGATCTGAAAATGTCATTTTTTTTTTTTAATATTTCGAAGTATTCCGTGATCCTTTTTTTTATTTTAGATATTTTTGCATTAGTAAGTTTTGTTAACTTTGTCTATATTATTGAAATATTTGTAAAGTCTTAGTCAATGTTAAGAACAAAACACGTCTGAAGTGTTTGACCAATTTGTTTTCGTCACGTTTCTCTCATTGTTTGACAGTTCTAGGTAACATTCATCATTTCAGTTTTGCATTGCAGCGTATCGTTTCACTGAGAGTAGAATGAGAAATACGAGAGACGTAGCACAAAAAATACGTATGGACATGCAAATCGAGGATTGCAGTTCGTACTTTTCCTTGTTCAGAAGGAAACTTCCCACGTACGAGGAAGTCTAGACGAACAATTTTAGCTTGTAAAGGAAACTTTTTCAATGACGAACGATTTCCTGGAAATACGAAAAATCCCAAGAATTTTTATTTTTTTTAATTTTGTTATTTCATAAAATGCAGATTACCAAAATTCGTAAAATACATTTTACGCATTGTTGGTTATAAAAAATTAGAACTTTTTCAGTATTTTATCCATTTTTATCGTTTCTGTTCATATCTCGCGAGTTATTTTATGACCCCGTTCCAAGTCAGTTGGTAAACACCATCAAAACCTTATAAAAACTGCCGTCCGTTTAGCCATTTATACGTGAGCCGATGCATGGCCAAATGGTCACCCAACAAAGTATTGATTTTACCAGAGTCTTAGAGTATTTATAAGAAAAGGTGACTTTCGTGTCGAATATAAATTGTATTTTGAAGATTATTCTTGAGAAAATTCAATATTTATTAATATTATTGCTTCATAAACGTATATACGTTCGCTCGATCTTTAGGAGCAAATCAAGTTTAAGAGAATTTCGACTACAATTAAGTAGCCATGCTTCTATACATATGCATCGTCGTGAACGGTTAACTGAAAATGTGCAAAGTTCTTTCAGCAACCTGTTACGCTCGGATTTCAAGGGGGATGGATGCAACAGAAAGCCTGTGCACCTTAAACGATACATAAGGAAAGGCATACAAAATACATATACATAGAAAAATACGGTATATATATGCAAACTTGTTGTACATGTACATAGTCGTGCCTACTTGTATGAGTAAACACGTAAAATATACATATACATAGTTATATGGTAAAAGGGTAGTGTTTGAGATACCCTGCGGTGTTTCCACAAAGGGAGCAACGAGAGAAGAGGAAAGAAAATATGAGATGGACGGAGAACGGGCTTAAGGATTTTGGACCTATACAGTCCGAGTAAAAAATCTTTCTACTTTCGAGACATTTGCGAATATTTTGAAAAAAATGTGTAAAAAGTGTGAATTTCTTTAAATTTTTTGTCCAAAATTTAACATTCACCTTTTTACGAGTATAAAAAATAGAAAATATAGAAAATAAGAAAAAAGAACGAATTTATTTTATGGAATCGTCTCCTGGAACAATTTTTTTTCGTTCAATTGATTGAAAAATATGTTGGTGAGGTGTAAAAACAAAATGATGGAATTATAAAAAGATTCAAGTGGTTAGGTGTTGGGAATATAAAAAAATAATTAGGTTATAAAAATTGTTGCCTGGGAATGTACGTGTAAAGCGTTCTTAAACGTGGCTCTGGTCTCTTCGGCTGGTACTTGATGCACGTGTGCATGTACGCGAGAGAGAGAAAGAGAGAGAGAGTAGAACGCCGACCGGAAGTCGATAAAAAGCCCGTGGTTCACCCTCGTCACTCGGCATATACACGAGAGCTTCTCTCGTCATGGGAACGTCGCGGTGCCTCTTGAACGAGTAAGAGAGATACACATGGACCTCAGGGAAGAAAGAGGGTGGAGAAGGGAAGCGTTGGTTGAGTCTGTGGGAGTGTAGAGTGCCACTCCACACAACGCGCTCCAGAGAACCTTAAAACCTGCCTCTGCTCCCTGAAGATCGAGAAAAGGAAAACGTTCTCTCTTTTCGTTCCTTTTCTCCTCTTCTCTTTCTTCTTTCTTTGAGCCACGCTCGCTTCCTTTTCTTTTCCTCTCGAAACTTGCTTCGAGTACCTACATATGGGACATTCCTATACCACAAATAGCAAAACAACCAAAAAATACTATTAAAGTTTAGCTTCGTTGGAATGAGGCGAAAAATATTTGTTTTTTTTTTCTCACTTTCTATTTATAGATTTAAAGAATATCAATGTCACGATGTTTATTCTTTTATTTCAACTTTTTTCAAATACTTATTATTTCTGGAATAAGGATTTAAGGTCGACAATTCTTAATAACTCGTAAATCAAAATTCCCCAATGGAATTTCAGTTCGTTTCACATGGACCAACACCTATATATTGTGTTTGGTTACCAAAAGAATGAGGTTGAACTTTTGATGGCAGAATGTAGCCCGTACAATTTATATGTGTATTCGTATATAAATATAAGTGGAAACTGCATCAAGAAAGAGCAAATTGAATGTATATGCCATATAAAGAGAGTACATGCATCGGAATATATGGAATACAGCACATATTCAAAGTATATATGGATTATATGGTAAATAATGTATTCTCTTTCTCACCGCAGCATCCACGAGCAATTCTCGTCTTCGAGAGTGCAACCTTGTTCTCGTTTTCTTCGTATATACATAAATATATATGTATATATGTCTTTGTATATATATATATATAATATGGTTTTGCCACCCTCATGAAAGAAATAAAAAAACATGAAGCTGGCCTGTTTAGAGAAAAAGCAACAAGGAACTCTGAGCACATAACGTTTAAATGTCTTGAGTTGCTGCAACCTCCGCCCCCTCGCCGCCCCGGTCTTTCGTAAATTCACTGTTTTACTCTCGCGCCTTAATTAAGCCATTTCATGCTTCCTCTTCTTCTTTCTATCCTTTTTTTTTAGTTCCCGTATAAAAAAATGAAGATGATGAGCTTGCTAGTCCTACCGATAAGATAAACCGACATAACACAGGTCTCTTCTTCTTATCACAGCATCGCGATAAGAGACTTCTTCTCAAAAGGCCCTACGATTATTGTCGTTTGCGTTTCGGTATCATAAATTTTCTGCAATGATGGCACAAACTTTATACCCTATCGAAATGTGCATCGGTTGCTAGTGCAAGTAATGAATAAATGATTTATTCGCATATTCATTCGTTTCTAAATTTCATTTATTTATTATATATTTTTCTAACATATTTTCTTCGTTAGAAATAATTGTAAATAAATTTTTGAACATATATAAACACAAAGTTGGGTACTTAGGATTTTGATTAGAAATTCAAAAAATAGAAATTAGAAATGACATTCAATCTTTTTCAACACCAAAAACAGAGTTTTTCGTTTCCAATACTTTTTCGTAATTTTCGAGTTTCATGATTAATGTCGTAAAGATTTTGCATTGGTTTGTTGTGTATAAGCGTGTAATGAAATTAATGGGCGAAGTGGGGAAACAGAGCGAGCGGGAGAGAAAGAGAGAGAGAGAGACTGTGTCGGAAATGTGTCTGAAACGAGGAACAATTATAAAACACGTTGCTCGCTCGAGAGAATCAATATGACGCAACGCGAATGGAATCGTTCCGGCGCCAACCCACTTTCATATTTCCAGTTTCTCACTTCTTTTTTTTTCAGTCTCTCATATATTGCTCGGCGTCTTTTGCGTCTGTAACACGCGCGTTGTAAACTCGTAGCTTTTCAACCTGCGCTGTGTACGTGTAATGCTTTTGGCTTTTCAATTTTCTTTTTCCTTTTATACTCTCGAGTGTGGATTTAACCAGACGGAGCAACGAATAATCGATTTAAATAAACGTGGGATTGAGTCTTGAGTAAAAGTATGAAAAGTATGAAAAGACGATTGAAAAAATATACGGGAAGAAGATAGAAAGTGAGAAATAAACGGATGAAAATGAAACAGATAAAGAACAAAATATAGCGAAGGAAAAATAGAAGAGTTGGAATTATGAAGATGATGAAAGAGAAAAACAACTTTAATACTTTCTTAAAGTGTACATAATAAAAATAAAAAACCACTACAGACATTATTACACGATGTGGAAATATGTACAAGTACTTTTTACGCCATCGGTGACTATGCGTTTGCGCAATCGATCATTCACGATGAGCAACGTAACGAGCCGTTCTCAAAAGGAGAAAGGACGAGAAGACTAGTCGGTATAACATCGAATAATAAGTCAAGTGAAAATTCGTTAGTAGAAAAAAAAAGCTATAACTATGAATAAGTCGTAAAAAAATATAGAATGAACCGATTTCGAATCGATCTCTGATTATTTAAAGCAGCCAATCTGTGTCGATCGAAATTTAGGGAGTCACAGAATCGAACTGGATTAAAATACCGATGAAAATTGTTGAATAACATCCGGTAGCGTGTTTTGGTAAAACTTAGTGTTGAAAAAAGTTTTAAAATCTGTGAGAGAAATCTCTTTCGTTAGTTTCAATGATTGGTAGAAAAATTCGAAAATGGTCATCGTACGGGCGGCGAGTCATTGTGTTTATAAACTTGAGAGGAATGGCAAAAAATAGGCAACAAGACCTTTGGAATCCACCTTCACACACACACACGCATAATCCTTTGTACATAAAGCTTTATATACATAATATACGTTGATGTGTTGAAAACCGAGTCACAGAGTAATACACAATCGTCGGTGCGTTTCAAAGACGGAAGTGCCCGAGAGCCGGTCGCGCGACCCAGCAGAAAAGACCAAGGCACCGTGGCTTTCCAACGGATCCGTGAAGAAGTGGATTAGAGTTTCCGGGAAGTGACTTCACGGTCTTCTTCGACATGCGGGTCTGTACAATCTCTTGTTTCCTGTCTTTCTTCTAGACGCCATTTTACCTCTCCCCTCCTCTTTCCCTTCACGTTCTTTTTCCTGAGGCCTCGAAAACCTCAGCTCGATCTTAATGGAACAATGAAAAAATATCGAAGAAAAAGAGAAGAACAAGAGAATGAGATTTAAAGTACAGGACAAAAGGTAACGATACCAGGATATAAGGAAACGATTAAGAGAAAGGACTCGAAGGAGACTCTGGAAGAATAAAGGAATTAAGGATATAACGGAAGGGATTATGGCAAGGAGGAAAACAATTTAATCCTTGAGAAAAGATCGACTCAACGTTGTGTCCAACTAATGATTTCTCTTACCATAAATTTGATCGGAAAAATATTGGTGGACTTAATTTTAAAAGATCATCGAGAGATTTCAGCAAGTGTCCAATTTTCGAATGGATATTCCTTTCGAAAGGTCTTTCGGCTTTGTCACTAAGCTCCAAGGTGACTTTTGTGGGCATTTTGTAATTACCAAAAAGCCAAGAATTACTGGCTTCCTACGATATTATTTTCAGTTCTTAGCTATATATACATATACAAGGACGTATTACTAATGCATAAAGGTTTGGTGGCCAGTCTACCTGTTCATCGGTACCTGCATCGCCTATATTGCCCTTCCAGTCGTATTGTATACCTTTGCTCGTTTAGACCAGGTCATTTTTCTTCGGGTACCAGGCACCACAAGAGCTACCTACTTTTGGCAGAATAAATATGTACAAGAGTATATAGGATATTAAAAAATTTACAGCCACGAAATAAGAAAACACTAATTCCGAAAATATACTCCATTTTTTAATTCTATCGAGATTTTTTAATCAATCTTTCGTTATTTCGTGCAGTTGTTTTGCAAAATGACAGTACAAAACGAAATGAAATTAAAGATAGTGAGAAAAACTTAATAATTTGATATTTTAATGATTGTTTTTTTTGAACTTTTCTTACAATTTGTTGTCGTCGTAGATTTTGACTGTGAATTTTACTGAAAATCAATCGTATCATAATTTTCATGTGGTTTATGTCTACCCTGAAGAAATCTATACAAAGATACCGCAAAAGGTCAAAGGAACGAATTTGCAATAAATACTAATGCCCGCTTTCGTTTTCGGGTGGCGAGATATTCTGACGGCCCTCATTTTTCAACAGGTTAGACTTTTCCTTACGACATACAGAGAGTTCTATTCTGTGCCTTTCTTCGTTTTCCAAATTATTTGTGAAATGGACGAAGCTCGAAAAGGTTAAGAAATATGGTGAGTAGAGAATTCTCGACAACAACAATGGCGTCTCGTAGTTTTCACTCCTGCTGGATTGTAGTGCACAGGAATGAATAAGGGCGACTCTTTCTAGCGAAAGTCGTACAGGGATCGGAGAGCTCGACTGTGAAATGGCGAGATTTTTTTTTTTTTTTGACCTCCTGTTGTAGTGGAAGAACCAATGAACCGTGAGAATATCCGAAAAATTAATCCTATCGTGTATTTTACTACCTTTTGCTCGATCTTCCTCGTTTTTCAGCTACTTCAAAAGAAAAAAAGAGCCTTTGTCGATGCAACACAAAGGGCTTCCAAGATCGCAAGGAAATAACACACGATACTAAAAGTTTCGAGCTCTCGTCCTAATCGTTTGAGATCGTGACGAATGCTGCTCTTCATCAATGTGTGTGTATATATGTATCGTTATTATTTGAAGAATCTTTCTACCGATCTATCTCACGTACGTCCTATTATAACATTTTCGTCTCTGCTATGAAATTCCTGAAACTATTACATAGCATTGTTTCTGAATTCCAATAGGTTTGAAAACTCGATAATGTTCGATTTATTGTCAATAAAAATGTGTTAAATCTTTCATCAAAGTTCCCCAGGTGCTAATCTCAGAAAAAAAGATGAAATTCCATTTTTTTCGATGTCAAAAATTGCATTTTTGAAATTCATTGAGTTTTAGTGATGCCTCAAATTTTTTTTTCATTGGAAATCTTGAAAAAAAAAAAAAAAAAATTATGCACGCAGCATAAAAACTAGAGTTATTAGTCTTGCAAAATTGTTTTTATTTGTTGAAAAGATTTTGTCTCCCCGAGAGTTTTCATTATTATATTAGAAAAAAGAGGAAATTTTTTATTCGAATAAAAAAGAGTCGCCGAGATTTGAAATAATTCGAGAAACACGATGAACGATTACAAATATAGAATGGAGGAAGGATGGAAAATAGTAAGACGGACGGATATCCCTCCGGTATGTCTCTAAATCTGGATTACACCGTGAAGCCAGCAGAGTCGCGAGAGATTGCGCGGAACGTTGTATAAACGGTATATCAGAGAATTTTGTGGATGCTGTGACACATAAGAAGAAGAATAAGAAGAAAACGAAGAAGAAGAAGAAATGAATATATGTATATACATTGGTCGTGGAGACGACCCGAGGCGGAAGCGCGTGTGGAGAACTGAGTAAGAAAGAGAGACCGAAAAAAAAAGATTGTCGAAAATCGTCTGGCATTAGAGTCTGTAGATATTAATACAAGTGCATGTACTATATTTATATTGCAAATACATATATAAATATATAAAAAGAGGTAGGAAGTGGCAGCGGTAGCAAAAAACGATAATAGAAATGCCGAGATGTACGGAAAGGAGCAACGATTTAACCAGAGACCGCAAGATCCGTGGTAATCTGTATTTTAGTAAAACAATAATAATAATTATTATTATAATAATACATAAATGTATATATCCGTGTGTATAATTCTATTGTACACAGTAGAAATTGGGAGGGCGATAAGCGAGACAGAGAGAAAGAGAAAGAGAGGAAGAGGAAAAGAGTGAGAGGGAGTTGTACTTTTAATAGAACGATATATAACCCGGACGGGACGGATTTATCGGCTTTATTGGCTCGCGGAGGTCCCGCGAGGTGGCTAAATCGAGTACACGAAGTGTTGTAGCGAAGCTCGGGTCTCTTCGTCGTTGAACATAGAGAGAGAGGGAGAAGGAGAGAGAAGCTCTTGCTCCTCGTAGGGTGTGAAAATGTAGTTGGAAAAAAAAAAATATTACGAGTACCTTCGATCGCGTCATCCATCGACGAATAAATAAATAAATAAATAAAACAAAAACCGACAAAATTGAAAGGAAAAAATATGAGATCGTTGATGCTCAGTGTTCCAATAAAAACTGAATGAAAAAGTTGATAAATTGACCAATAAATTGATGCGAGACTAAATTCCATAACACAAAAGAAAAAGGATATCGATTGCGAGAAAGAAAAAAAACGCCCCATCGATGAATATCAAGTGAGCTTGCTAATCTTGCTAACTGTCACGAGCTTCATAATTACACGCCACTGTATGTATATCTATCTATATATATGTATATACACAGATGTGTACATCGACGATGAATTATATTGCGAAAAGTTCAACGGCCACAGTTTCGAATCGCTCGATATTTACAATCTACGTGACAATTTCGTTTTGAGTATGTTTTTCACACTTGCGAGAAATATAACGAGTATCGAATTGCCATTTAAAAGCAACCATTATCTATACTGTTTCCGGCAAGTCTGGTATAATGAAAAATGACAAAAATGTTGGTCATTTTTTAAGAATTTTCGCAGATAATAAATACATTTTTAATTGCCTCGCCATTATGTTTTGCGCGTGATAAAAATGAGCAAGAAATGTCATTAGAAGTGAACGAAGAAGGGAGAAAACAGAGAAAAACGAGGGATCCTGAGAAGGAACAAAAATATAAGAGTGACGAACCAGACACAGGAAAGATTCGAACTGCTTTTTGGCTAGTGAAGCCCAATAAGAATAATAATAAGTTTTTTACTATTTATATGCACATATATATGTGCACGGGCGAACGTAAAGATTTGTTGACGAGAGTAACTGCTGAGTGAGGTTCGTGATTGCAGTTTTGCCAGTTAAACAAGCCATAGTCTGATTATTTTGTGACGCACACCCAAGATTACGGGAGAAAGCACAAGACGGAAGAGGAGGAGAAAGCTTGAAAAGGAGAAAGAACAAAAAAATCTTTGTATATAAATAGATGACGAATATTTAGACAACTATATTCGGAAACTTGAGTTACAAATTCAGACTGTCACATATTGTTGACGTTTTGCGACTTTTGTATTGCATTTAAAAACGTTCGAAGGACGAATCTCAAGAACACATTGTTTTCGAAATATTTGGGATATTTTTTTTGAGATCGTAGTGTTGGAATAAATGGACCAAAAAAGGGAAAAATGAGGGCAGAAAAAAAATTGGAAAAAAGACAAGAAAAAGGAGGGATAAAAAAGAGAAAAAGCTGGGGGGCTGTTTCTCTGTGTATATGCACTGCGTATAGCTGTTTTCTCCTCGAAGTGCATTCTCCGGACAGAGGGACACACCGGATGCCATCCATCGTGTCCGCGAGCACCGCGGGGTGGCGGACGGTCGGCGATTTCCCTTTGCTTCGTTTTTTCGGCTTGAAAATATTTTTTTTTTTTTTCATTTCCACCGCGTCATTTATACCCGAAAGGGATTGCGGCACGAATAAGAGAGGGAAATAAAAGAGATTCGAATCTCAGAGGGAGGCTGTTAAAGAGAAACAGCTTATAAAACACGAGAGATAAAAAATAATAATAATAACTGAAATAATGGAAATTGTTAATTGCATAAACATAAATAAATCCACAATTTTTGGATTTTTTCATTAAATAATTCAGTCTCTACCAAACTACTTTGAACACCAGATTCAATTTTTGTTAAGAATTATACATCATTGTAAAATTTTCCCTACAGTGATATTTGCTTATAAAAATAAAGAATTATCGGTTAATTAATAAAGATTAATTAATAACAATAGATCCGATAAAACAGAATAATTTTACGCGTGTGAAAAAATGCATGTATCGAAGGGTTCCCAATCGAATTGAATAATTGATTAAATAATTGATTTTTTCGTTCTTTCTCGTTGACATTTATCAATAAATGTTGAGCAGTTAAAAGCATTCCTATTATTCCCGATATCACGAATGCGGAAGAGAGATATTGAAAGGATACAGAGGTTTTTTGAAGAATGGTATGTAGAGAAGAAGAATCATGAGCGCAAACATTTCTGCTGGTTTTCTTGGCTGTGGCGAGAAGGTCCAAGAGGTCCGCACTTCCGGTCCGGATACGAGACCGGTTTTCTCTCTCTCTTTCTTTCTTTCTCCCTCTTTCTCTCCTTCTCGTTTCTCTCGCGTCGACGAGTCGTGTGACTTGCGCCACTGAATATATATGCGCGCAACGAGTTTATACACTACACACAATGTGCACTCGCGTACACGTGTGTATCTCGCTCGAGACTCTCGAATATTTCTTGTAAAAAATGGAAACCACACATTCTCGAGGATACAAGTGCAAATAATAACTGAAGAAACAGATAAATGACGAGGAAGAAATGAAAGAGCACAAAAGTATGAAAAAAAGGATATTTATATATATAGATGGATTTTTTTTGTTGTTTTTTTTTTTTTTTCGAGAGTTGGAACGTAATATACTTGCCCGACTTGGTTTTATAACACGACCTCGTCGCACCTATTACCATTCGTGCAGAATCGCGATACCGTTAATATCGATTGCGGAAGAAATATTGCTTTGATCGAGGTGGAACAAGTCGATCGCTTGGAAACGACGCCGCGTAGTACCACGAGAAAATCGGTGATAAAGTATTCTCCCGATGACGTGCTTAGGATATCGAGAGTTTCATAACGTTTATGCCAATCCACGATTTTTATTCCGTTTATATTTTATTTACTGCCAAATCTTTTGACAAATCCAAAATAATCCGAGTCAGCATTTAACAACAAATATGACGACATTTCAGACATTGTAGAGCAACATATATTTTCTGTTTAGCTGCCTTATTCAGAGGGCCGTTGCCAATGAGACGGACGATAATGGAGAATCCACTCGGGAAGCATTTTTTTTTTTTTAGCACCGTAGTACGAGACTGGGAAACTCATCCTCGCGGATTTTTCCTAATGGCTGTAAAAGTGCTCAATAACGTGAGCGAGAATCTTATAAATTTTTGTGTCTTAATTTGTTTTCGTTACAGTTATTAATTTGATTTATTTGTCATTATTCGAGGGTTTCGTAGTTTCAAGAACTCATCTTTCCAATATTTCAATTTTTTCAAATTGAGTTTTTTTTTTTTGGTCGTGATTCGATATTTCATCATGTCTCGATTGTCAAACTTTGATAGTGCAATTTTGGCGATATTTTTTGAAGCTTCGACATCCATCGGTATAACATTTCGAATCTTTTTCAAAGTGAATCGAAAATATACACAATTTTTTATTTTTACGGAAGTTTCGAGGTAATTCGGGTAGATTAATGATAAATAGAGGAATAAGATGATGTGTATCTTTAATGTGGTAAACATACGCACTATCATTGCGAAATGCGAAACCATTGACCGCAAGACAAGGTTTCCTTATCGGATGCGTCATTCGGTGCAAAGAAATACCATGTCGAACAGATTTAATGTTATCTTTAGGAATACGTATAAGTATATACTTATATTTATATGAATATATAGAGATAAATATATACATATAGATATATATATATATATATATTGATATATTTATATGTACGAATGATAGGAAGACGACAATAACGATGACGAAAATACGATTGCAAAAACAGTAAACGCGATTAACAAACATTAACACATCATTCGGAAAACAATCGAGAGACGTTGACCCGTAATTTTAATTATTTGTTAACGAGGACATGCCACCGTGACAAAAACACTCGAGAAAGTGATAAGTAAACTGTGTGTGCCTGGTTGTATATAAAAAGGAATAAAAAGGAAAAAAGGAATAAAAAGGAAGTGATCATTATAGATTTTTATGACGTTTGTATATGTGGGACTCTCACATTGTTACGTCAACAATGGACAAAGATATTTGATGAACCAGTGAAAACGATAAAAAAAAATAAAAAAATTTCCTATTTATTTTATGATAATCGAGAAATATGTAACTTTTTTGCCATTCTCGAATGTTCTATACACATTTTAAAAAATATTTTCGTCTCCGATGCATCATTAATAAGATATTTATCAATTAATACGTAATCAATTAATCAAACAATTGATTACATAATCGAAAAATCATTCAATGTATTATTTATCGTAAAAAGTAAAAAAAAAAGACGATTTTCGAACTCAACGGATCGGAACCCATTGTGCGACGATTTCCATTTAATTTCAGTGCTATACTTTCGCGACACTCTGTATATGTTAAGACCAAGTTAGTTCTTCCACTCTACACCTTATCTCGATCTTAACGATCGATAGTCTCCGCCAACCGGGCAAATTCTCGTCTCACTCTTTGCTCAACCTCGAGACGGTTTCGCTTTAACCATTCTCCGTTTCGAAGACCCCTGGAGAAATACAACTCTTCATTGTCTGTTCTTTCTCGTTTCTTGTGCCCCTTTCTCACTCCTTCCATCCACTTCCTCATCACCCTCGCTTCCGGGTTTTTGCCTCTTCCGGCGCGGGATTTCTCCTCCTCGACAAAGTTCTAGACTTCCATCTAGTGGGGTCTTTTACACGTTTTCCACTTTTCGCCCTTTATCAACCCAACGTTGGGCTTCTAGACCACGTTCAGTGGCGTTATTGCACAGGGAAAATTATTTCGATACGTTGAAAAACATGTTGAAAAGTAAACATTTGAAACGATTTTTTTTTTTCCAAATTTGTTCATTTTTCGAAAATACTATTCAACGTTGACACGTTTTTTTTCTTGTGTGAAGAATAAAATAATTCAAAGGCTTAAAGGTTACATTTTATTCGATGTTTTTTTTTTCGTGAAAAAATAAATTTATGTCGCATTTAGAGGATTGTCCAAATTCGATGTATTTGAAGAATGTCACATATCAGTACGAGAGGCCAGTAAATCCGATATAAATAATCCCCATCCGACGATATCGTCAGATAAAAATAAGAAATAAAAAAAATATATGTATTCCCGAGACCGGAAGTTGGCTCGTTCCATGAAACCCATACACACACGTGTACGTGTGTACGTGGACAAAAGATAGTGAAAAGAAGACAGGAATACAAGTGTAATAAAAAAAAAAAAAAAAAAAAATTGGTGACTAGCCAGTTGGTTCGTTGTTGGAAGATGAAAAATCACTAAATTTTTTTCTCTTCTTATATTTTGTACTAATGCCAAGAGATGGCTCTTAATGCGAAAATTTCATAGTGTTGCCAATACAAAACTCAAAAAAAAGTTCTTTATCCCAAAAATTAAAACAGTAAAAAAAAAATTTAATCATAATAAATCGATAAACGAGAGCAATTTATTCAAGACTCCAAACGAATAGCTTTCGTCAATGTCATCGTCATATAAATCCAAAGTCAAGATTCCCATCAGAAATATAACAAAAAAAAAAACAAATACGAAAATTTATAAAGAAATAACAAAAAAAAATCACAACATAATACAAAGTTTTTCTCTCTCTTTTTTTATTTATTTAATACATCTGCAAACTCGTAGATCGTTCGAACACATGTTGTATCGCTTCGAATGGTTGGTAAGGCGTTTGCTATTCGTTAAACTCGTCCGAGGGAGGATTTTAGTTTCCATGTGCAGGAATATAATTTATGCGTGTTACAAGTGTTGGATATATAAACGTCGAGACTGTATGCGGATGTAACGAAGACCATTGTCGAGTTTATATACCTGTCTGTATATATGTACATTATTAAACATATATGTAGGCGTTTATTACGTATATACAGTGCATTTACAGTATACGTACGTCCATATTGCGGCCCATTACTTATGCATGCATGTTAAGAGAGTCACGTACACCATATATACATATATTTTCATCTTTCTTTATATAAATACATATATATATGTAGTATATACTCATTTAACATTTATATAGTACATAAAGCATATAAATGCGATAAATATACAACACAACGAGAAACAAAGAGGATCGTTCGTTTCTTCGTCTTTGTACCTACTTCCCGAGTTTACAAATACCGGAACTTCCCGGCGTCATGACGCGATCTCACCGCCACTCACGTTGCATATTCTGCCACACGCTTTAAGTGGAAAAAAAAAAAAAGAACAGAAGAAAAGAAAAACTTAAGATTCCACAGATATAACAAGGTTCACGTAATTCCCGAGGTCTTTATTCTTCATGATTATAATAATCAAATGTTCCTATCTACCGTGGAGGTGTGTAGATATATTTATATATTATTTTATATATACTTGAACGAGAATAGAGGTGAATCGTTCGTTTTTATTCGACTGTATTTATTTCTGCACGTGACTTGAGCTAAACGCGTGTGAAATGATGTTTATTTTTTTTTAAGTTCCCTTTTGGGTTAAGGACGTTCCGAAGGTGTGCACCAATTGATGTTATGCGATGTGAAATTTTTTATTACGATTTAATTGACAAATTGGTTATTAATTTATTTATTTTTTCATATTTTTAACAGCATTTTCGATACAGTTTATTATTTAAGAGTTTGAATTATTTCTTTGACATAAAGAATGGATTAGACTTATTTAAGGCTGATGGAAAATAAGGTAAAGAAGGTGGATTTGTTTTGAAATTTTTTTGAAATTTCACCACCTTTTGCCACGTTTCCAATGACACGTATCTTGATACTATTAAATTCTTTGTTTACACCCGTTCGTGTGTATATTTAGAGAGAAATAGAATCAGAGACTGATTTGACAAATAAAATGTAGGGTTTCGTAATACGAAGTAGTCCGAAACATCGGAAATTCGTTTTTACGATGAGAAGAGAACGCGAGAATTGAGACGATAATATAAAGAAAAGCGACGACTTGAGAAAACAAAGAAAAAAAAGAGATTTTAATGTTGACATTATTCTTCGTTTGCGTTCGCTTAAAATTTTCGTTCTTTGCAATTCTAATTTTTTTTCTAAAACCACGTTGCTTTTTTTACGCAAGCGTTTTTCGAAGACCCTCGAATTCTCATCGAGAAAATTGATGGATCTAAATGATAACAAGAAAATACGGAGTAAAATTCCCATAAATCACCATAAAACCAAATTTCGAAGTTAGTCTAGTTCAGAATGTGAAGTTTTGAATATCTTGAACTCTTTAATCTCCAAGAAGAAAAAACCATTTTCAAGTGACGTTAAAAAAAAAATGAACATCGATTACAATATTCAGTCGAGGAATGAATTTCGATTCGACCAATCGTTATAACGAAACGCTGCTTCTTTTTGTATTAATTTTTGTTGTAAAAGCTTTTCTATTATAAAAAAATTCTCTTATTGATTTATTCACTGAGAACGTAATAAATTCGAAGGTACTACGATGTTTTGTGGATAGGACGATAAAATATATATGGACTATAAAAAATGTGTGTAAGTATGACGTACACACGATCGATCATAAAAGTACTAAAATTTGAATGTTACCAGACTGTTTAGTAGAAGTATAACTTTTACTTCATTTGACACGCGATTATATTCTGGGTGTTAATAAACTTTTAAATGATCCGAAAGCTCCGTTCTCGTTGGAACTTATTTCCTCGGTCTTCAAGGTCAAATGGTGTGTAAAAGATGAGCGGAAAAAAGAAAGGAGTGTCAAGTGCAAGAAATTCACCCTTCGATCGATCAAAAGCTTTTGCTTGTGGAAAAAAAGCGTATTGACGGAAATCGCTTTTTTCATCCATAGGGAGGCGTGCTAACGAATTACTGCGTGAATTTCAAAGACCCTTCCCTCGAGATCAACTCTATTATCGTTTCTCAGACGTTTTCGACGCGATGACGATGAACAACGACGAGGGAGGGCGAAAAAAAGACAATTTTTTTTTTATATCCCAATTTCATCAAAACCGTAAAGAAATAAAAACAAAAAAACAGTGATGGGAAAATAATAATCAATAAATTTCAATTCACGTTGAGTAAAATTTTATTTAATTAATTTTTTTTTGTATTCTTATCAATATCGTCCAAAAATATATTCCAAAAATGAATATTCCGCGGGAGCAGGCTTTCAACGTAAAAGTCTCTCGCCATAGTCACGTTCGAAAGTTGAATTTTTGATGAATTTTTAAAACCTTTGACACAATTTGTTGAATAATCCAATAATGATAGTTTTAATATCGTACAGAAATGTAAAAAACATATGAACTTACGAAGAGAACAGAAAAAAAGCAATTTCAAATCTCAATCGAAACATATAATGAATTAACGAATGATAAACAATACAAATTGAGAATTCTATAAACTAAAAAATGAATCTTTTACTTTTACATTGAAATATTACTTGTGTACAAAAATATTCAAGGATAAATTCGTTTTCATGGATTCCACGATAGCTCAAATTTTTAAATAAATTTCGTCAATATGTTTCCGTGCAAAGAAGCATAAGTTGTGTAACTTTGATAAAACTAAATTCCAAATGATTCAGCGGTTCGTAGGGTTTGCTTGCGGCCACTTGCGACAATATCGAGTACGGAAAAAAAGTCAGAGTCTCCATCAGTAGGCAAATGTGTGGAATTAATACGAAATTCGTACAATTTTTTTTTCTTCACATTCTCGTAAAAGAGTTCTAAAAAAAAACATTCCTCGAAAAGGTATCACGGAATTCACATAGTAATTGAAATGAAAGAAAAAAAACCTATTCCGAAAGTTCAATTTTCCGACGAATGAACGACAATAATTTTTAAAACTCAATTTATCAATTTAATTGAACGTCGAATTACAGCCATTAACGAAGTAGCCTACGTAAAAAACCATTTCTAAACGATTTATTTTTGAACACTTTATATTGTTTTACTAGAAAAAAAAAAAATGTCTGAAACGACAAAAAATAAATTTGTTTTTTAATGTGCGAAGACAGTGTCATTCAAATGTGTATAAAGGTCTCTAAGTGCTTAGTGCGAGATGGTTAAATTCTTAGGAATTCTTTAAATGTAATTTTGAAATAAAACTGACATTCCCAACAGTGCAATATAAAGGAAGGGGTAAGCTGTCTCATCAATTGCGCTATGCGCTCCTCTCTCACTCTCCGACACTATTGCGGAAGCACGATTTTCGCACTTTGTAAATTCTTCACTGGTATGCTCAATCATTGTACGTGAGAAATATGAAAAAGATAAAACAAAAAAGAATAAATAAAAAAACACGAATCTAATCAAAGAAGCACGTGGATTGTTCCGATGTTTGTGGGAAATAATATTTTTCTTTTACTTTATCAAAAAAAAAAAAAAAAAAAAAAAAAACAAAACGTTTTTCATGTTATTAATTAACAGATTGTGAATAAAACTACTTTTTTTCTTTTGTAGCAACAAAAATTCAATTTTCGTACCTTTATTTCGAGCCGAATTTTTATCTCTGTTTTTCAGTTCGAATTCAATTCTCGATATAAAGCTTTCAAGTGCTTACGTATATACACAGGTGTATTTCATATACAGTTATATACAGACGTATTTTAAGTATGTACAAATATTTTGTTGGCGCCAACAACGAAAAAATAGGGACTTCACATAACGGGTGTCTTTTTTCTCTCGGAATTTGGCTTCCCGCGAGAGCTGTTTATCGACAATAATTTGGAAGAATGCGAAAAAACCAAAAAAAAAAAAAACAAACAAAACAAAACGTTTTTGTTCTTCAAAAATAGCCTAATGAAAAATAAATTTTTATGGATATACGAATTTCCTTTTCCACATAAGTAACGACAAATATTGAAATTGTCGTGGAAAAAGTATTGTCAAGAAAAATATGTTGTGTTATTTATTTTCGTACGATTCATGTGCAAAGTATGGTCTGCAAATTGTTTTCATGAAAAATCTCGAGTTTGTGATTGTTGATAAATTTTTATTGCTCTCGATGACAAATATTTCGTCTGAAATCATTGTTATCGGAAGTTTTCGGGAGAAAAAATACTTCGATTCACACCGAGAACGTGAACTTTGGAAAAATGTTGTCATTTCTTTTTTCATACGAACTCATTATTTCGAATAAAATAAATGTTGGACATGCGACGTTGAAGTTTGCATCGTTGAGGTGCGAGGAAAATTCTATTTTTGTATGAATCACTGAAAACCCTCTGTGGATTAAAACTACGAGATAATTGGTCGAACTTTTGAAAAAATGAAGAAAAGAAAAGAATATTCATACGAAAGCTCACATCGTGCACTTCAAAGATGCAAATTTTCAACGTGACAAAAGTTTACGAAGAAATAAGGTAAACAAAAAAATCAAGTTATGTATTTACCTCGATTATAGGGCTGGTGTATAAATCCTCAAACGATTGTCACTGGACGCCGTTACTCTTCGGCGATAGAACTTGCACTACACGATTGTTCATTGGTCAAACCTTCGAAGAAACGGCTCGAATATTACAAAAGTATATAAAACACGTACACATAAGAGACAAGAATACGTATTTATTGGGTATATATGTCATAAACAATGATTCACGTTACACGGAAGTGTCGTTTTGTTGATATAGTTCGATGTCAGAGGAGAATGAAAAAAAGAAATAAAGAAAAATAACCAACAAAAATCTTGTATCGTCGATAATAATCCTTTGCACTCGATCGATATACGATTGTAAGAAAAAAAAACACGGAAAAAAACGTAAACAACAAAAAACGAAAGAGTATGATGACTCTTGCAACGATTCCTCACAAAGTTTCTTATCCGGAAGTGACGAGAAGAGGAGGGTAAAAAAAATCACGCGCACAATCACGTACACACGCGCACATTGACGAGCTCGTCTCGCGTTTCTTTCTACACGAAGCGATAACACGAAACACCGCGTTTTTTCTCTTATTTTTCTTCTTCTTCTCTTCCTTTCCTCGTGCGTATGAACACCGAGTGAAACACGTGAGAGAGAATTGAATCTCGAAGGCGATAGAACGAAAAGCCGCGAGAGATAATCCTCTCACTTTTCAAGCTCGCACAAAAACACTTTCGTAGTAATCGATGAGTGTATTTTGTTGTTTGTTTGGGTTTGTTGTTATTATTGTGTGTACATCGACGCTGAGTAAATTAGCCGGAAATACACGTATTAACGAGGAAGAAGAAAAAAGATTGGTTTTTCTGTTTCGATATCACAGAAGTCAAGGATGGAGAATCTCCAGTTTTTTTTTCTTGGTATATAAGTCTCGGTAATGTAAACACAAAACTCCTGAGAATTGGTTTTGTCGTTGATTAGTAATTTCCTTCCACTTTGGAGACTTAGTACAAGTCTCTGAAAAAAAGAAGCAAGTGTCACGTATCGAATGATACTTTGAATCTTTCGAGTCTTTTTTCGAAAAACGTGACAACGTTTGGGAGTATTATTCGATACAAAAATCTCGTAGAATAATGTATCAATGTTGTTTAATTGAACTGATGAATAATCCTTGCGCTTCGGTATTTGTTCTTCAGTCTTTTAAAACTCTCGTTCGAAAAATCCTCGATCTTTCCACACCGTTTTCTTTTTCTTCGCTCGGCTATTACAGTCCACAAAATATTGTAAAATACAACTTGTGTTATAGCTCACGAATGATTTATTTGCTGAATAAAGCAACAACAACTAAAGAAAACAAAGTCGTTCGCCAGTGACGACTACGATACGATATTTATTAGATGACGGGCGCGCGCGGTTTAAACAAGTTTAACAGCAGCACCGTCACGTCTCGAGGTTGGCGAGCGACTGAGCCGCTAGCCGTCACTCAACTCGCGAGGTGGCTTTAGGAAGTGCTTTTGCCGGAGTGTGTGGACGTTACTACGCTTCCCCCTTTACTCGATATACTTCCCCCCTCCCCTCCAAGCCTCCTCTTCCCCTACCATCCTCCTTTTAGCACGACCTCAAGCTTATTCCTTCCATCGTTCTTTCGTTCTCTCTCCCTCTCCGCTTGTTCCTCTGTTCTCTGTTTCGACACGACGTGGAAGCCTCGCTGATATTCTCCAACGGTTCATTGGTCGGGAAAACGAGTGACGAGGATGCCGGATTGGTGGGGGTCACGTTGGATCCGACGGAAATAGTCGAAGTTGCCCCGTGCCGGGAGTCCAAGTGGAGGGGGGCACGTGGCGACGTCTAACGGACGGGCGAGAGAGGGGTAGCGTTGGTTAACTGCGGGGCCGAGGGGGGAAGTGACGCTCTGACTAGCGACACTAGGCAGGGGAAGCCATGGCGAGGGGTGGAGTGGCAGAGGGGTCAGCCCGACTGGGCCAACACTTCCTCGTAGCTTCCTCATACTATGATCACCGGGGCAAACGGCAAAACGGCTATGAGCCATGCACAGACCAAGACCAAACACGATTCAAAGAGTGAGATAAACGCTCGATCAAATTTATTTCTTTTCGTCCTCTCTTCTTACACCATTTCGTCCAAGATACTCGCGTTTTTGTTTTTTTTTTCCTATTTTTTTTTCTCTTCGTTCTGTGACTGTTTTTTTTTTTAATTGATCAGCTCTACCGTTTAAATCACACCCTCAATATTTCACGAAACTTGCTTCCAATTTTGTTTTGTTTTCGTCGACTCTCATTCACGTAGTCGTGTCAATTATCGATATTTTTTCATATACTCGTTTGAGCTTTTTGTCGGTTTTTCGAAATTTAATTGGAAAATCGTTTTGGCAAATTTGCACAAAGTTACTCCCTTGAGTTTTGAACTGTTGGAGCAAATAATGAATATTTCATTCATTTGAGTGCTTTGTTCGGATTTATACGAAGGATTCATGGAAAGCACTATGCTGGCGAAAATGATATGATTTTGTAAAACTTACATACGTTCGTTTTCATGTCTACAAAGCTCTCAGTGATTATGTAACTTTTTGAACTTTGTTTTCGTTACTACGTGTCGACAAAAAAACGTCTTTTTCTTTGAAAAAATACTCGTTATTATCCACGTACAAGCTTTTAGACAATTAGATCAGAATTTTTATATCAGGACATGAGAAAAATGCCAAAAAAAAACTGACCAAGTTCAATTAATTTCTCACCACGAACTTAAATTAGCTGCTGGGGTTAAAAAGTGACATTTAAAGTTTCTTGTCGACCGTCACTCTCACGAGTCACGGATTTCAATTGAATCGTGAAAATTAATTAGGCTACGAATAATAAATATGAAATATCGAATTCTAGATCGTATCTAAAAATAGTAATCCATTAGAAAAACATTGACGAGTCCAGTTCGGAATTGTCACGTATCATTTGTCACAAGCTGCTAAGAATAATTCCTTTTAGAGGCTTGACTAATTTTAATTTTTCGTTCAATTAACGATATTGATATTTTGAGGTTCGTCAGATACTGATATTTAAAGGAGTTTCTTTTCCTTTTTAAACGCCGTTACGGATTATGGCTCAGAGTATTTCTTGAGACATTGTATGTCGCAGCAGCAGCAACAGTCTGAAAAAAAAAAAAAAAAAAATATCGCTCTGCCCGAACGATTGTGCGAAAACGACCCAGGAATAATTGAAGCGATTAATCAGCAAAATAGCACGAGGGGTTATCGAGACTCTTCGGAGCAATGTACAGCGTTAATGGCATTTGTCCGTTCCAAAAGTTTCACCAAAATCCCACTTATATTTATACTTTTAAAGAAATATATTTCAACGTTTTTGACGTTGGCACTTATTGCTTTTATATTTTCAATTTTCCAATGCAATTAACCTTTTTAAGTATATACTTTGAATGTCTTCTGATTTCTAAAAAAATTTGACATTTTTTTCGAAACGGTCACCGAATAATGTTGAAGTAATGTTTCTTTTTTATTTATTCATTCAAATTTCACCATCTTTTCTTTATTATTGCAATTTAATAATTAAATGAATATGTAAATATCATTTAAATTGTGTTTTTAAACCCAATTTTTTTAGGATTGAATCCTTATAATGAAAAAAAAGACCTGGCGCCTACGAATCTTGTTTCGCAGTGTTGTTCTCGTAAAATAATCATCGGAATAACGAACGGAGAGAAAAAAAATTATCTTCCAGATATATATATATATATATATAGACTGTGGTTTGTTAAAACAAAGGATATTCTGGTACAAAGATAAGACAACCCGATAATTTAACTCCGCAAATGACCTTATTATCGACCCGAACAACCTCTCCGGGACAGTTCCGTCAAACCAGTTGTAATCTGAAAACACACATGTGTAAAAAAGCGCAAAGTCTTTGAGTTAAGCTTCGGGGTTAATGTTTTGCAGCTTCCTCATTATTTATATTTTCTTTCTTTATTTTTCGAGCGTATTGTTTTTTCTTTCGTACATTTTTGTGTATCACGGGTTGTTTGAATTGTTTTTTTAACGCTTGCGAGCAAATATTGCAACAATATAATCATTGAGTCATTTGACTGAGAAAAAAGGCAGTGGATCAACAAAGTTTTTCATTATGGGGTACCCATGAGATCACCATAACATTATAAACTATATATTTATTTAACGAATACACTAATTTTAGACGAAACTGAAAATTTATTACGACCGAAAACACTGTGGTCGAATCAACGAAATTCTTCCAATGACATCGTTGGCTATTGAATCAATTTTTTTTTCTCATTTGCATTTCCATTCGGTCACCTGACCCAGAAATATAATTATCAATAATAAAACAATTTTATAGAATATTTCGTTTGAAAATTAATGTCAACTTTCTTCGGTATGAGATGTAAAAAAATATAAACACATTTGAAAAGTATAATTTTTCTTTTCCATTTATATTTTTCTAATCAGCTTCCTTTGCACGAGATGTGCATGTGCCTATCGGATAAGGAGAGAGGCCATCGCTCGAGTGATCGAGACCTCCGCCCAAATTCTTACTGATTAAATGTATTTTCATTATGATAAAGTCTCGTGATTGATTTTGTCTCGCGATTACCGATACTCCGATTAATCGGACTACCGACTTAACTAAGGAAATTCACCCCTTTCTCTTACTCGTTTGTCTTACCGCACGTTTCAAGTAGAATTTTGTGATATCGAGTTATTTGTGTATTACTCAATTAATCGCTGTTGGTGTTTCCGAAATTGATCACAGTCGATAATATATTTGTGGATATAAAAAATGAGATTTTGTTAACGGATACGAGATAAATTTTGTGTGTGCATACAGAAGATACCAAAAAGTTGGATTTTACAGTAGAAATAATTTATTTCAGACCACGGGGTGATTGTTAACTCTGTAGATTTTCGAATTGTCATTATTTTAACATTTTTTTTGCAGCTCCTTCTGGTTTTTTTTTAACAGTTTCATAATCTGCTCCAAAGAAACTGATCATGGGGTTCTAAGGTTAGAAAATTTAGAAACAGATAGTTTTCAACAAACTTTTCTAATCGTGAATTAAAAAAAAAAATTAACATTATTGTTCTTTTTGTTGGACAAGAAAATCAATGACAGAAAATCGCAAGTATTCAAAAAAATTAACTGCTTCGAATTATGATTTTTCCAAATCGATATATCTCGATATCTCATAAAATATTTATTCTAATAGAGAGAAATGAACATAAGAATTAATATGTTCTAAATTCTACGATCTACGAATCCTATATTAAAATTGATTACAACTCTGCATATGGATTACAATCTCGAAATTACCAAATCATTTGCCACGATCTCTTAGGGCCTTGTAAAATCTTGTATTGAAAAGACCAATAGACTGGGACCATGGATGATCGACAATCGACGTCCATGTAGATCCTTATCTTTTGATCCGGCACTGATTATTGTTATCCTCTTGACGTATGTTATGCTCGGGATTTAGATTAACAGATCATCTTATATCTTGTCCTGGGAAATTCTGTTTACTCGATATTCGAATTAATCATTGAGTAAATGTACATTCAAGTCCACACGATTGGTGCCAATTTGGCCTACTTTTATTTTTCCTGCATCCTCAATTCTTGCACAGTTTTCCGTCAATTGTATGAACACTTGCTCAAGTTATTTTCTAATCAAATCTTTATAACTCCTGAAATGTATTTTATATTTCAAATCTGCGGCGGTCCTCTACTTTAGTCAAACTATAACTATTTTTTAAAGATTTCAATATACACAAATCTTATTGGAAGTAGATTCTGAGTAACGGAAAATAAAATATAATTGTCCAACGCATTTGGACGCCATGAAAATATTCACAAATCCTGTTTCGATGTAAATAAAATAAATGGAAATATACTTCGTTGTAATGTAGAGTCAAGATTCATTTTTTCTTTGGCCATAAAAAATGATAGGCGAGAATTTCATGGGAAATAACCTGCAACCCTGGGTGGATGACGATTTTCGTGGAAAAATGCTGTTGATGGACCAGAGGCTTTTTTTTCTTTATATTTTGACCAGAGAGAGTGAGAGGGAGAGTCTTGTCTCGCGTCATCCCAGTCTGACCTGTGTTGGACGCTGCGGAGATATTCTCCACCGGTTTGAATACAGACATGTGTATATGTAGAATTTGACTGTATATAACCATATATAAAAGAGTATTTCATCGTGCACCAGTACAGGAATCGCACCGACGTGCGAGATCATCGAGCTGGAACTCATATACTCATATAAGCCGCGCGGTGCGGGTCCACAGTCGACAGAGAGAGGTCCAGCCGAGTATAAGAGGCGAGAGAGGTCCGAGGCACATAACAGGTAAAACAGGTTTGTGGGCGTCTCAGCGAGCTACCTGTCCCGCTTCGTTCGCGTTCCTTTTGCCCCTCTTTCTTTCTCTCTTTCTCTCTCTCTCTCTCTCTCTCTTTTTATATCTTTTTCTCTTTTTCCTTGTCCTCTCTGGCGCGATCTCTTCGCGCTATAATACGAACTCTCTGGCACACCATCCGCGACACGTACTTCCCCATACGTTTTCGTTCTTCTCGCTTCTTTCCTGTATCTGTATATGTATATATATTTTTATGATTGTATATATAGTCATATAAAAGAATTAATAAATGATACGAAAACGAATAAAAATTGAAGAGTCAGAAAGAAGCTAATAAAATGAACGAAATACCGACGCAAACATCTCTGGCATTTCCCGATGTTCCGGTTCGGAGCTATTGCTTCATAAAAAAAAATAATAAACCGAGTCGATGACAAGCAGAGGAAGGAAGTGAAGGGATTAAGAAACCCAGTAGAAAAAATAAAAGTTCGAGAGAATTAAACGGATAGGGAAAATCTTCCTTCAAGATTCCTTCGCAATAGCAATTGGCATTGTTTCCTTAAAGACCAAGAAAACAGAAAATCAATGAGAACCTAATACTCTTTATTGCTTACGAAAAAAAAATGTACATTTCTTATTCATAATCTCGAAAATTGTTTTTTGTTTTGTTTTCGTGGCCGGAAAAATGTAGAATGAAGGATACAACGGTAAGCTTGCGATCGTCAGATGTATCTTGGCGTGATGCTGCGATCTCGGACTTGATCTCGCCCGCGCACTCGAGCGAGAGAACTCTTTGGACCGACGAGAATGAGAGATGGGAGAGAAAAGAAGAAAAAGAGAGAGAGAGAGAAGGAAAGAAAGACAAGAAAGAAGGAAGGCGGTTGAGAGAACGGATGCAGCAACGAGCTGCCGTTGGTGCTGCTGTGGCTGCTCGACCTCGGCATCGAGAAAGAGAGCTGAAGAAATGCGGAACTACCGGTGGTGGCTGACTGGGCGCTGCTGCTGCTGCTGCTGTCGTAGAACCTTGCGATCCGGTATTATAGTTGCTCCTGGTAAAGTATCGGCTTTATCCATTTTTTTTCTGACGTATGCCCCTTTATATGTGGTTATTATTTTTTATGTACACATATAAATGAATTTATCCGCTTTAATTTCGTTATCTGTGTGAATATTATTCATGTGCGCATGTGTGTTAGATCTTGAGAAATTCTTTTAGTCTCTATCCATCCTGATGTATACCGGAATTCTACAAGCTCTGCATTACGGAATAAACATTGCATACTTCGCAAATTGATTTTATTTATCGATCGATACTTTTTATTTTATATCTAAAAGTTGTTACAATCAATTTTTTTTTCCATTCAGACAAACTTTTATTTATTTGTCACAATTATTCATGCGCGTTAAGGAAATTCCAATTATTCGTTAACGTCATTAAGACAATCACTTAATTCCTAAATGACAGATATTGCAACAGTACCTATTTTACTAAATTTTCATTGATTTATCGTCAAGTTTTTTCGTATTTAACGTAACGTCTGTTGCGACACATGACATTTTTTTTGCTTTTCTCACAATTTAATTGACTTGAGTTTAAAAAAAGGCTGAAAAAAATGTTCAGATTGGAAAATTCCATGGCTACAGTTGAAATGAAATGAAAATTTGTCCTTTCGATAAATAATAATCTTTTATGCAGTAGAGAATAAAGTTTTTGAGCACGGAAGCTGCCGCTAGGTTCAGGATCGAATACATTTCGTTCGAGACCTTCCGAATCCCTAATTTCACTCTATATATACATCTATCCTCTCAGTTATGTGTGTATACAAAGAGAATCACACACCCACACAAACACACACACATAACACTTATATATATATATTTGTATGTATATATAAATCTGAGAGGGCATAATTCCACGAGGCATATCGAAGATCTTGAGCGCCAGGGTGAGCCCATATAGTCTCTCGTGATCCTGCGACCACGAAAACCAGACTATAATACATAAGTGTGTGCATGAGAAAAATTCCGGTGGGCGGGTATTTGGGCAGCCGAAAAACTCGCACAGCATACCTCGTAAGCTATGCATATATATATTTATATGAATGCCTGTGTGTATATATACCTGCGGCATGATTAATGTCGTCTTTAATCCGAGACATTATATCCTTGACGCACTACTCTCTCTCTCTCTCTCTTTTTATATAAATGTGTACACATGGATGTGTAGGCTGTTATAAAAATATCTACCTGTGTGTTAAAATCTTTCATATTTCTTCTGCACTCAAAGTTCCTTGTTACGTCATTCGGGTCTCTCACCAACTCACACACTTTTGCATGCATTGCAGTAGAGACCAACCACACTTATAAACGAGCAATAAGAACCGTGTGAACGAACGACGACTGATTAAAATCACTGATTGAAAAAAAATGTATATATTGTGAAAATATAACGCTCTTGGTTAACGATACAAAGGCTTAAAAGTTCGATTTCATTTTTCATTTTTTCAAACACAGATTCGAGAGTGTTAATTAGTAGAAATAAATGTAAAGTGTGTTGTAATGGAAGAAAGGTGAAAAACAATGGAGAATATCTTAAACGAGCTGTTTATCGTTGGATTATTGATCTTTGATTATAAGTTACTATTTGCGAATATTTTAATTAAACGGATTCGTTATTATTTTTTTTTTTTATCAACTTCTGACTACCTGACTGGAGTTATTCTTTCGATCGTGATCAGCTGATTTGATGGCATCGAATGCTCGTAAGAATAACAAAAAATTCATGAAATACTATTTTTGGTTTGCTTTGTTGTGATGTTTCAATGTTTCAAATTAATGTTAATCTTTGTTATTTCAATGAAGTTTAACTGTCTTTTGATAGTTAAACTTTTGATAGTTTATTTGTTTTTTTTTTTTTTCAAATTAACTTATTCCGCTTTTTTTTCTTTTTTTTTTTTACTACGAACTACAGCTTCCTGTCCTTCGTTTTTATACACGAACATCTACCTGTTTTTAAACGTGCATATTGTCTATGGATATATGTACAGACTGAACGATATACTATTTTGTGCTCGTGTTGCGTTCGAAGCAACCCTCGGCTACTTCTCAGCAAGATCGTAAAATCCCGAAGGCTCGTGTACACCGGAGATGGTCAGCACGAGCTCTAAATTGCAATAGCACACGCCGCACTGTGATTTTTTGTGTGCGTTTTTTTTTTCTTTTCTTTTAGAAACGATTAATTTCTTCCTTCCTCTCTCAACTTCTTCCTCTCAGAGCGTGCAGATTTTATGGATCAAGAAGGTTGGTGCAAATTTGGACCGCTGTTTCATTTCGAAGCTCGTACAGTTTCGTTTTACTTTGATCTTGATTTAAGGCATTTTTCGTTTTTCTATTGATTCTAAAATCAACAGTGTTATATATAAAAACTTGAATATTGGTATAAATATAATAATAAATTATTCAATATTTCATCCAGTAATGAACTTTTTAAAATGAAAGTAAAGGTCAGAGGGTGTTTATCATTTTCTAAAATTTAGGTTCACACAAATTTGATTTACGAAATACATTAGATATCAAAATGCAAATTCGAGTTGAACTTATTGGAACGAAAAATATATCGTTTTGCTAAGATGGAGGTCCAAATTAACACCAACTCGAGGGCAGATGTTGTTTGGTCCATAGATCGTACCGATAAACGCAAGAATTTCCGATGTCTTGAAAGGTAATTGCTTCCTTAGCGAGCACGCTCGCGATAGCTCCCGCTCTCAAACAATTTGTAATGTCTTTATTCTTTCACCTCGCAATCATTGTTCTATAATATAGACAATTTAGATATTCTTTAACCACCATTTCCCGTTTATTTGTTTTCGTTATTTTATCATTTGGTCAAATGTCCGAGAATTTTTATTTTTTTCTCCCCCAGTAAATTATGTATATTTGATATTTTCATGTAATTCCATTATCGCTAATTAATTCGTTTCCTCTCAAGCACCGCTAATTAGTTGGAGTTAATAACTATGATTCCTTGTGAAATACATTTGCCATAATATTGCTGGTGCGAAAATTTTCACGAAGAATCGCGATATCTCGTTTTCTCGAACTTCTCAATATATTAATTACTTCCCTTAACTTTAAATCTACGTATATAATTGCAACAGAAAAATTCCTCGTTGGATTTGCTTGAATCGAGTGGGAAGAACGTTCGTTCTGAAAAGATGTAGACTTCGCAATTCACTTGTCTTCAGTCTTCATGTATAAATTCGCAGGGAAAATTTTACAGTGTGTTATAAGCAATGAAATAATGTTAAACAAACATATATATATGAATATAAATGTAAAGAAAAGTAGAGAATAAAAGTAATATAGACGCGATTCGCGCGTGAATCCGTACAGAGCGAGGAGCCCACGACGCGAAACGAAGGAAGGAAATTGCGTTTGCCAATTAGAAATCTCGCGGGAGACCGCAGAACACGCGCTGCCTCGTCGTCTCCTCCGAATTACGAGACACCGAATCGGTCAAACCTGTTATTTCAGAATCATTAAAAAAGCACTGAAGTTTTTACAAAATCAAAAAATACACTAACGTGTATAATAAAAAAGATAATTCATTAAATCATTAAAATAGTTCTGAGTTTTAGGACGTGGAATATTGAATATCATTTGGCGATTCAAATTCTAAAAGCGTCTAATTATAAACCAAAAATAGTCAAATGCAGAAAAGTTTATCAAATATTAAACTGAAATTTATAAATTGTAATTTGAGAAAAATCTTCAAAACCAACTGACGTGTTTGTTTCAGAATTTATATATTCCAAAAAAAA
Organism: Campoletis raptor; assembly: GCA_948107755.1. Lineage (NCBI taxonomy): Eukaryota > Metazoa > Arthropoda > Insecta > Hymenoptera > Ichneumonidae > Campoletis > Campoletis raptor. The sequence continues at coordinate 14,664,622 of OX403623.1, forward strand.
TCTGTTTGTAATAATCGGATAAAAACACAATTATTTTTTACCAATTTTCAAAGAAATTTTTCACTTTTCAAAGAAAGACTTATTGGAAATAACAATTTTTTTTACAGTCAGAACCGAAAATAGTTTCGACACTCCGGACGATAGTAACAACAAGAACATTAATAACAAAAGTATGGCAATATTCTAAAACAATGGATATAATAATTATCATATTAAAAATAATAATAGAGAAATAATATTTGTATAAAGCAATCGCCATAAAATCGAGAGAGAGAGAGAGGGAGAGCGAGATGAAGAAGAAATAATCAAAGTAAAAATAAATAAAAAACATTGAATGTAGAAAGAGAAGTAGGAACACGAGCACTTCCCCGTTACATTGGAAGAGAATCTTCCGCTGGACCGTGTCCGGATGAAAAAGAGAAACCAGAGACCAGATTGCCTTGCTCTATACAACGGTCCTTTGCACTCTTCTTTCTCTCTCAATCTCTCTCTCTCTCTCTCTCTCTTTCCCTTTTCTCTTCTTCTCGTTCTCTTTACTCTCGTTCTTTTTCTCCCTTACACTGGTCCTTATCCCCTTGATATACTCTTCCTGTTCATCAACCTCGAGTTTCTCTTTCCATAATTTCCTTCTATCTTCTGTAAGTTTCTGAATTTTTCCATAAGTACCAATAATTGTTGTTGTTGATTTTTCTTCTCAATTTAAAGTTCAACGTCATTTGATTTTATTCTTCATTTTTAATATTTTTTCCATACGTTCTTTTTAACTTCTGGACATCAGTTTATTCACGTATGTACAATTTTTTTTTTTATTATTCCGGCGTATAATACATAAAACTGTCCTCCGCTCAGCGATTGATGCGCGAGCCGATGTATGGCTAAGCAGTCACCCAACCAAGTACTGACCTCACTCGAGGCTGCTTAACTTTGTGATCGCCGGAGACATACATCGAGCGCGCACCCATCGCTGTCTGTTCACGTATGTAAATGTATGTATATATTTACATGTGTGAAGACACCTGCTGTCTACTGAAGCACCCTTTTTTTTCAAGCCTTGGTTCATCCTCCTCGGAACTACAACTGCCTCAAAGTTCCGGTTTACAACGGTGTCCTCCTTAATATTACATGGATTCTTCAGGAACTCTACCGGAATCGAGGTATCCTTAACCTGTCTGTCCGTTTAACGCACAGGTGACACCTGCACTTGAGAATTTTACTTCCTTATTCCATCCGTTTCCTTTTAACCGTTCTGTTGGCCCTGATAGAAAGTACGGAGATTCGTTCCATATATTATAACGGCGTCTATGTCGGTGTACAAATGTTTGTCTGTACGTTTGTGATTCAAGAACCATTGACCGATTTCAATAATTCCTTCAGGGAATGAGGTAGCTTGTGAATTATATTACGATGTAGATAACATAGCAGTTCGATACATATTTCATTAGGTAACCACAAAGAGCGAGAACCTGTGTATAGAAAAATGTGTGTTATAAATCGATCCAAAGCTTAAAAGATTCATCAACAGTCTAAAAATCACGTTAAATGAAAAAGAATAAATAAATTATTTAGATATTCGATTATGAATCGGACGAATATAAATTTTTAGTGTTCAAAACTCCTTAAATTTTCTTCATTTTTTTATATTTTTTGGTCTTGTGCCATTACTTGGTTGGGTGACCACTTATGCTGTGAGCAACGCTCTCGGGAAGTGTGGGGAAAGTGGAGCTATCGTAAAAACTCAAGAGGATGTACGTAGGAATCATGGAAAAAAATGTTAATGCTTTTTGGCAGTTAGTTTTTATTTACGCGTTAATATACGTCATATATTAAAATGGAATAATGAAAAGTATTAATTCTCCATTCAGTGAAAACATACACATTTATCAAGAAAAAGAAAGAATCTTGAAAGGTCTGCTTCTTGCAGTTGTGAAGAAATATATAAACCTATATATTCTGTGGTGCATTAAACAGTAATTGCATATGTACATAATATATACATTCAACAAACAGCTTCTGGAAAGCTTGTCTCTAAGTTGGGAAGACACGGGTCAACAGGTGCACGTTTATATTCTCTCGCGTCCAATTCCACATAGTTCGCCCTTCTCTGCTCTATTCCCTGATTCTTTTCCTTTGTTTTTTTCTTAGTTTCCCCTCATCAATCTTTCTATCCTCACACATCGATATTCCCACGTTCTTATGCGAAAATATTTCTGCATATTCATCCACTAACTCCCTCCTATCTATGCAGTTAAGAAAGGCTATAAATGCATAGAGTCTCGGAGGTTGAAGTAGTCAAGTATGCAAGAAGCCATATCAGATGTATATCTATAAATAATTGATGAATAAATGAGAATGAGAAGAAAAGAAAATCACGAGAAGAGAAAGAGAGAAAAGGAAAAAAAAGTGAGTTGAGAGAAGTGCATAATAAGGGAGGCATTCGAGGATTATCGTATCCCGGATGTACAAGACACCAACTACATTATACTTCATGTGTAACATAATGTAGACACATGCATACATATATATTTATTCAGGTAAACGCATCCCACATGATGCATATGCACATTTGTCATAGTGCACCTTTGTCTTGCATTAAAAATCTTGATGAATCTTTGTCAAAATATCTACAAACAATGAGGCTCTGTAAAATTATAATTTCAAGATCCTGGACCTACGTTTACCAGGTTGATGAATCGTCAAATACTGAACAGAAAAGTCTTTATCTTTCAAATTTTTCTGTCCATCCTTTGGGAGATATTCAAGAAAAATGATGATGACCAATGAGGGGGTTACATGTGAAGGTAATTTTTCTTCAATAAAGGAAAGAATTCTTTATTTTCTCATCTTATCGAATAATATCTGAATGGATTACATGTGATATGAAAATCACGTTGGTGACTGGACTGGCCTGTCTTTACATGGACGACATTCTTAAACGACCGCGTAACACCCGGTCCAGGATCTTCAGAAGAAGCTGATGCTGCATAAATGGTGTATATAAACAAAAAGAAATGGCATCCGGCATATAGGCGAGTGAGTGGAGATACCACAGTACGAGCGAAGCATGACTTCACGATATTGATATTACTGTATATATGTCTATGAATGTACCAACAGCTCTCGTCTCATCGGGCGATGGCGTAACGGCGAGCTCTTCACCTCACCGTTGTACCGGTGAGCTCCATGCACTCTCTCCATAATTCGTTATATATATACACGTATATACGCAAGAGTGTTAAAGAAATGAAATGGCGCAAACCAATTCGGTCCAAGCCTCAATCTATGGCTTTTTACGCCCTTATGATATTTTCGATGCTATTACAAATATTTTATCTATAGAACACTTTGCTTTAACGTGCTTTTGCACGCCTGCAATCGCTTCAACTACAGTATGTCGCAATATTTGAGAGACTTCATACATAGATAGAGAAAGACAGAGAGAAAGGAGGTTCGCGATCCTAGCTCGCCCTTTTCTTGCTTAAAGCTACTGGCACTTCTCTTTTTCCTTCTCGTAATCTTTTCATCCTTCTTTCTCTTTGCCATTCGATCTATTGCTTCTAAATCTCCATCTCTCTCTTTCTCTCTTGTCGTTTTTTTTCACCTCTTTTCATACTCTGGACCGAAAGATCCTCTTTCTCTTGCCAGTTTGCTGGCTTGGGTAACGCGCATTGGCATATTGCACACCGGGTCTTTCGTGCTGTGTACACACATAACCTAAAAGACCAAAGACCATGTGCAAGAGGGGCAGAGGGCTTTACCTTTCTATATCAACTCCTGGTATACACATAGGCATCGTGATTTCTCTATCTTTATGTACATCTTCCACATCTCTAAAGGTTAGTTTGTATGTTGTTTAACGATGCACGTACGATCTCGCACCGTCGCGAAGCAAACTTTGCCTCACAGAGTTCAATCCTACCGATTTTTTCACACTCTATCATCACGTTCATAAGTTCACACGAAGATATTGAGCAACATCACGAACACTTGAATAGCTATTTGTATCTTCCTTTCTCTCTCTCCCTCTCTCAAACACTTTTCTTGTGGCTCTAGATGACAGGTGTCTGATGACATTTCTTTATTGCAACCATTTGTCGTGGACAACTGTTAAATGGTGGTCTGTAAATATATGTACAATCATCAACAAGATCAATATAAATGGGTTGCAATTGCTTTTCATTAGCTCTCGTCATTATGGAAATTAAGGACTTTTTATGATTTTTTTAAACTCCTCCGTATTTTCTCTGCATCGGGAAACCCATTAGAATGCTTTGGCTTGTCCCTGCTTTGTGGTTGCTTGAAATCCATAGATGCAGGTGCATCCTCTTGGCCCTTGATCGTTCGGCACTTTAGGATCTTTTCAATGATGCTCTAAGAGAGAAAGAGAGAGAAGAAAAAAAGCTCTTCATGCAGCGTCGATCCCGAGAAGTGGATCCCTCCAAGACCCTTGGATCGCTCATACTTAGATGCGGGGCCCCAGGAAACTTAACGGAAGAAAGGGAGAGCCGCGGAGAAAGGGAGAGAAAAAAAATGTTATATGAGGGCTGCTGTGCAGTCTCCACTTGTCGAAGAGTCTGTGGGCGAGACCCAACAGCTACTTGCAACGATAAAAAAATGGTAAAAAAACATTCCGTCGTGGGGGAGACGAGCATGCCAAGAACGGACGATCTGTGCATCAACACCCGGAGGAAAAAAATTAAGCGGAAAGAGAGAGGGCGGGAGAGAAAGAGGGAGACATTACATGAAACATGGGCCGAGCTAGAAAAGCTAGGCCTGATGAAAGACGTTTTCTTAGGGGGAGGAGAGTTTTCTGTTGCGATGTGGGGTCCATAGATTTTTGATGGTGCATCGTGCAACAAGTGTGAGAATCTACACACGCCTAAGCCAGAATTTCTTTCGAGCTAACTTCCTTCACGACACAACCAACCAGATGAAAACGTCGTTTTTTCTTCCCTCAATACTGAACCTTCCTATACCAACTACCTCATCAACCATCGACATGAATATACGAAAGGTCGACCTTTTCAAATTCTCCAGGTCACCGGGTTGTGGGAATTCCGCCTATTCGAGGAGACATTTTTTCAGAAAATCTTTAAACGATTAGGTTTAATGTTTTGAATGATTGAAGCTTGAACTTCCAGATGGAAATAAAGATGTAGATGTCTATTGCTTCACACCGCTCAGGTTAATCGATATGTGATGAATGAAGAATTGTTTTTTTTTTTCAAATAATTTATTTCGAAAATTGTTAAGATGATCCTATTTTGTCAACTTCTCGTCTCAGAAAGTTGGCAAAAAATGTTATTGTTGCGCCACATATTGTAATTGCTTTTTTTTTTCAGTCAAAATGGTGGCAAAATGATGAATCGATACAAATAATTGACAGCTTTATTTACAAGGCATGACTCTGCAATTCATCAGGAACTTTCAAAGGTCCGCACCATCTAAGAATATTCATTGAGAGATCGTATCTCATTGTGCGGATCTATAAAAACTGAATAGAAATTTAACTCTAATACATCTTTGCTGCGATTGAGATCTAAGTGTCGACATGAAAAGACCGCGCGGAATTTCTCTGCGGAATCACAATGAATGAAGCTTAGTGGTTTTCATCGTATATATGTCCATATATATATATCGATCGAAGGAGGTAAGAATTTGAGCGACGAATCCTAAGCCAGAATAAAGGAGGCTAAGGAAAGTGGGCCGAATAATCCTGATGGGTGAAGCACTCTCGTCGGAGCTTTCCGTGAATCTTACGCGCGGAATTTCATTTAGCGATGGTGACATCGGCGATCCGGTTAAAATCGCGCCACCAATGAATTCCTATCTTACGGTTCATACGAAATTCTCCAATGAATATCCCTTGCTTAACATCATTCAATTCTCAATGCCACACGAAGAATTGTGTATACCTTTTTTTTTTTTTATTCATTGCCATCTTTATCGGGCCTCAAGACATCGTTTAAGGATTTTCAGAATTCTTGAAGAGCGTTTGCGGCACTCTTATCTATTTGGTCACTGATCGATATCAACTGAACAAACTCTATATAAGGAGTGTCCCAAATTTTGCATAAAAAGTTCATGCCCTGAATGGATGATGACATTTGAAAGGGAACGAGACATTTTTTTTCCTTAATGTACTCGTTGATCAGATAATTATTTATTAATGTCACAGACGATCCAATGATTCATGTAACAAAAACGTGGAGTGGGTGAAGAGCATCTCCGGTTTTGATACACCCAACAGCTAAGAGCCTTATCGCTCTTTCTTGCCACACCCACATCCACACTAATTTCCAATTGTTTAATATTTTCACAATCAATCGTCAGAGAAAAAAACCGCTAAGGACTTTTCTCTTCAGAATCTCACGATCTGTATATCTGTCCAAATTCAAACGTAACTCTCGGAGCACCTTGTACAGTATCATCCGGATTGTATCGACGGCACGTTGTGTAGAACAATGGCAAGGGAAACACGCGAGGAACGTCTACGTCGGATTTCCCCTATCGCAAAAAACTTTTACCGACCACAATACATAAATGTTTCTTCTTATCTTATATTCGCAAGTCCAAGTTTTTTTGTAACACACACTTGAGATTAAATTGTTCTTAGACAAGGGTCAAAAGTTCGTCGACTGGGTATTTGTGAAATAAGAGACTACGGATATGAACAAAATGATGATTAGTGACAGGAGAAGAGCAAACATTGTTAGAAGGTTGGAAAATGGACACCCAAATGGAAAGTGGATGAATTCATCAATTTTATGTCCTGTTATTATTGCAATAATAATTGCAACCAAAGAGCTATTTTTTCTATTAAAATTCATGCAGTGAAGTATCAACTTTTTTCTGTTGAATTTCCTCATCAGTTTCAAGAATTACGGAGCTACTCATGGAAAATACGTCTGACAATAAATACATGAGTAACACAAGGAATCTGGCAGTAGAGACGATGTGCGGACAGTCGAGAATGCGAGGTTTGACGTTAAGTTTTCATCGAAACAGATGGAGAGAGAAAGAGAGAGAGAAACATGGACAGAAATTGCTGTCGAGGATTGAATAGCAATACTGCATAAAACAGACCTGGTTAGTGAGTAATAGCACAAAGCCTGGTAGAAAAAGATTCTGAAAAAAAAGGTGGACAGTGGCTCGCACTGGGAAGAACATTCAGAGCATTGGTCTACGTGTATCGCGTTATGTTGAACATTAGTCATGCTACTTTGGACGAACCTGCGTCAGTGACGAGTTTTCTTGGAGGAAATGTCGACCAAATGGTACAGAAGAATAGTGATTGTGGCAAACAAAAAAATATCTGTCATTGGCATATACTCTTACTCCTCACTGTTTCAAATTCGATTTATGTTCATTTTTAATGAAATGAAATTTTATTTATTTACGAACCTAGATCCTAATTGGTGTTATTTTACTAAAGATTATTATTCAACTTAAACATTTTCGTAAAACCAGTAGAGTTAATATTTTTTTAATGTTGATTCTCGTATTTTGTGAAGTTTGTTTCTTGTCATAAACGGAATACAAATTTCTGTTTTTTCTCCTTTTTTTTCTACATCTTTTTGCCTTTCCTTTATTCTTTTGAGACAATAATCAGAATTAATAGCCCGCCAATCCCTGGATGCTTTGCCAACTACTGTACTAGTTACTTATTTATGCAAGCCAGGAAGGAAGTGACAGACTCGAGGATGCATAGCCTCTCCCTGTGGTACCCGATGACGTCATGCCACGTTTTCAGAGCCAGCCGTTGGTCTTGAGATTGTGCTTGTAATAAAATGTACGAGAACGTTAGATCATTTCTGTTCTGTTTTCAAGCACTCAGAAACACGCAAACACACAATTTTTATCATTCGGCAACGGCAACGACGCTTTTGCGTAAGAACCCGGAATCGGAAGTCGACGAACTTGAAATTCACGTTTACAGAAATGAAAATTCGGTGTTGAAAGTTTTATCGGACTTTTGATGAAAGTATCGAACTCTACATATTCGTCAGACTATTAGGAATTTTGAAAAGCATTATCGTTAAGAAAACGATGTTATCTTCAAATAAATCAGGTTTTCTATTTTTTTAAATCCTCAATCAATTTCGAGATTATCAAAACAGATCGATAAATTATTTTCGTTTCAAAACACAGAGAAAACGCTTTCGTATTTTGCCATAAAGTTCTGTTGTTCTCAAAACCCAGTTTATTATGAGATTTTGACATGCAAAACGTGTTTACCAAAATTTCAAAAATCGTCCCAAGTCCAGAGTCTGGATAAAAAGGATTTACATTTGGGTCACGATCATACGTTTCCTTTACAAAGTTGGTTTTCAAATATTTTTTTGAGGTCTTTAAATTAATTAAATAGTACGTATAAATAAATAAATAAATAATGTATCAACTACCTGATTAAAATGTTTACGAAAATGCTTCTTTCGGTTGACATTCGCTCATCAATGCGATGTCACACAGTGTATATGTGGTTTTGGCTCTTGTTATAAATTATGTAAAACAATTCCAGACGAAATTATAGTTTTATGGATACAAAAAATAATGAATCCGTCGGAATTTAGACATCGCTTCTTAATCACGTTTTCACTAAGTTATCGACTAATCTACAAACTCAGGAAGAAAAAAATATTATATTCCAACAGTACCGATAAGATGAAATAGTTTCTAAAAAAAAAAAATGCGGAAATATATACAGATAAATAAATAAATCCATTAATCTCGGAACAAGTGCACCAAAGGATGAAAAATAGCAAAAAGTCAGAACTACATGTTAACAAATATTTTTGAACCTTAAAAGTAATGAACTGCAGTCGTGCATTAATAATACTATAACGTTTCATGTTAAAAAAAAAAATATTTGCGAAATCTGTGTCGCCAAAAACAATTATGTTAATTCCTTAAGATCACGAGACGGGACGCAGTCTTTTTGATAGACTTTAAAAAGCCAGAGATAATTCAACGCGACGACCTTGTCTTAAGATCATATCGATTAAAGGATCAATTGAAAAACGTACGTGCCACGCGTAAATATACGTGATCATGATGGTCACACGCTCTCACGCATCACGGGTACTCATATTTTTTGCAAATCAAAGTAACAAATAAATGAATATGCCAATCGTTCGATAAACGAAGAAAAATCTAATAGCTACAAATATAAAATATTAGTAACGTATCAAGTTATATAGATTGATTAATTAAACAATAAGAAATCCCCTGTTTGAATATTTATACAGAATATTTATACAAAAGCCTGCAAAAGATATGTTGGTGAAAAATAATGAGTATAAAAATTCATGTTGACAGTCTTTCTCCAAATTCGACATTTCCGCTGAGTGATTTTCCAAATTTCATAATTAAATATTTGTCCACGATATGTGAATGAATGTTTAGAATTGAAAGAAACGTTTCATAAATCAATAATATTCTTTGCGATTCCTTCGTTTCATTATCGTCGACAACATCTCATTGTCTGTAATCTGCGACTGTCGCAACGTGATTCATTTTCGTTGACTATATTGTTACATCATTGATCGATCGATGTGCCAGGAAGTAAACGCGAGCACAATTAATTAAACGTAACTTTCGAAGCGGAAATCGACGAAAGACAAAAATGTATACATCGATATGTAACCGGTTTGGTTCGTGGGGTAAGCTTCATTAATCAAAAAAAAAAAAAAAAAAAAAAAACGATGTCAAAAAAATATCTGTATCTTGTATTTGTGGTAAAAGGAAAACTATTGACGTCTTGAGTGTGAAAGAATTATTTCTGTCAGAGTGACGTTCAAATCGTTTGTTTTTCTCACCGCCAGAAATATGGGATTGTCACTAGACGATTTTATTCTAAATCTTTGAATGGGGCTGAGTTATATATATTTAAAACTTTCTCGATAAAGATATGTGCCACGGTATGCGGAAATAAATTTCTCATGTGAAAATCTTCGAACGTGAATCTTGCAACGATCTAAAACAAAATCACATAAACATGTGTATATATCTTAGGGTTTAACTTGACGCGATCCACATTTCTCTTTATAAAGGATTTTCTACGATAATATAAAGAGGAAAAAAGAAGCACGAGTTCTCGAGAAAATGTTTGAGATCGATAAATCGAGCCATTTATCGGTGTTGAAGCCCTACGTGTGCTATTTCATTACCCATATATTGCGCACATATAAATACGAGAGTTCGAGCAGGTCGCGATCGTGGGACGGATCTTCGCTTTCGCCGGAAGTCCACACGTTTATGCATGTCCTATAAGCTTGAGACTATTTCATATACTTTGCACTTATGTTCTAATACGTAACGTACACAAAAAGTATATCTGTATATATTCAAATAATATCTTTGCATTGAACATTATCTTCAAAAATTTTGAGATCGTATTTCCTTAAAATGATTACAACAATTTAATACACGTTTTTCACTAACATTTCAAAGCTGATTAATCTGTCATGTCTATTTCGATCATCTGTGATGTCAGAATGGCAAGCTGATCAAATATTCCCTACCGGAAAACTAGGTAAGAAATGGTTCAATATGCCACCTCTTATATTTTATTAATAACAGATCTTTCTGAATGATAAATTGAATGACAAATATCTAGTCAAATTACCGAATTTTTAGCAAAAAAATAAAACTTCCAATGTCGTCTCATTCATATGACACTTTATCGAGATGATCTGATGCTTCGCAGATTCCCATTAGAAAAATTCAAATATAAAATAATTCTAGGAGTTTTATATAAATGGTTCTTCGTATGGAAAAAATCTTAAGAGTTTGTGGAAACGCTGAAAACTAAGACTCATGGAATGTTAAAAAAATATATATATATTTATGATAAAATTTGGAAAAAATGTGACTTAGTAGACTATTCGAAACTTTTTTCCCCCCATTACAAATTGACCCAAATTTTTGCCAAAGTTATTCTGGACTTTATCGGTATTTTGTCTCAAGTTTTAGTGTTTTCATTATCTACAAACAATGATTGCAGTTTTTTTTTTTAACAATTTTCAATTTAATATTCCTAATTAAAGCAACAATTTTTGATTTTTTCTACCACGTGAGCAATAATTGGCTTTGATATTTTTTTTCCAACATCCAGACTAGGTTATGAATGTTTGTATGGGCCCTGCTTATGCATCGAGGAAGTATAGCCTACCGCGAAACCTGAATATCTGAAGCATATACTTGTCGATCAAGGTGTGTGTATGTGTGTCAAAATTTACATTAGAATCGATATAAATATCCATGTAAATTACGTGGGAGTCGAAAACCGTTGAAATTGCATAGAAAAATACTGCGAGTTACGAAAGGAATACAATTTATGATGGAAATAAGAGTGAGAGAGCGAATTATTTTGATATGCTTGTGTGTGAAAAATACGAGGAGGAAACTTAAACTCGAGGGAGTAACATCGCGAGCACGAAATAGAAGTATGTGAAGCGATCGATTGGTTTGCGATCGATTTTCTTTCTACACCATACATATATGTACATATATAGATATTTCAATGTATATATGTGCACGAAACAAACTTTCGCGTAATCGAAAGCTACAATATACATCGTTGGAGCACTCGCTAACCTCTCTTATGGTATAACAGAGAGTCGATCGGTTTCGTTCGTCGTGTACGAGAAGAAAGAAACTCGATCGAGGAGTCGCGGAGAAGTGACTTACGCAATCGGAGACTGCCGTACTCGCGCACTGCCGTAAAAGGTGCCTGAAAATCGACCCGGATTACATACAAACAAGCTGATTGCATGAAACCTTCCACGAACACGATCAACCGAAGCGATTTTTCGAGGTCGATGAAAAATTTTCATCGATTAAGGTAAAGTTGTTGCTTCACACTAATCAAATGAGTGTTCGATAATGAAGATCGTTTATTTTATTTACGAGTTTCGTAGGAACTGTCGTATTTGTTATTGTTAATATTGAAAAAAATAAAAATTGTACATTCGTGTGTTACGAATGAATTGTTTGGTCTAATGTTTATTCCTTTCAATAATAAAACCACGTCATAATACGCATATTTTGAGATGATGAGTTCCTGTCTGGAGTTTTAAGAAACGAATATTTGTCAATTATGCAAATATTTATCGCGTGATAAGTCACTATGAGGAAAACAAAATATCGACGTTCTGACGTAGCATTTATTGAAAAATATTTGAATTAGGATTGGACTTTTTTTCCATTGCGTGGACAGCGAATCAAATGTCTTGATAATTGTCATAGTTCAGTTCAAACGTCACGAATTGACGATAATAATTCTTATCCTTGTAGCCCACATTAATTTATGCAATTGTCACGAGAGCCGTTGAAAACAGAATCGACGCGGTTATTTTTACCACCACAAAAACTGTTTGTCAACTTATAATATTACGTTATTCAGATGGAATTAATTACGAAACACGTAAAATGTTTCATTCGGTCGATACATGGAAGAAAAAACAGGTTGTAGAACCTCCATTAAATTTTATAGCACCAAAGTTTTTTTTCGTGTTAATGATTCTAGACTTTATTCGAGGGGATCGAAGAACGTTCTTGACTTTTTTTCGAAATGATTTTTGAGTCATGAAACGCTCATTAAAAAAATTGGTAGAAATTTTTATCATTGTCCTTCTTAGGGGTTGGTAATTGCTGTTTTTTTTTTTTTTTTCAATGTTTTACTAATAATGAGGAGTGCAATGTGACGAAAGCCCATTGTAGACAACACGGAAAATCGAGGTAGCCCGTTGAGCGTATCGAGTATTTACGAGAGAGTGTATGAGCCTGAGTTACTCTCGCTCTGATCCAAGAACCGTGACAGAAGTATCATGCTCGCCGGAGCGCGCAGCCGTTCGCCACGAGACGATGCTTCTTCATTGTGAGAATCATTTCGATACCTTTTAAATGCCAGCAATTCAAAACTAACTTAAATTTGGAATTAAAATCAGAAAAGAGGTCAGTCGTAAGTTGAACTTTTGGTTTCGGTCGTGTTTGTATGAAAGTTTAAACAAATGTAAATATTTTTACATAAAAAAATGAAAAAGTTAATCTTGTTGTCTTATTTCCATCATAACTTATTTTCGTCTTGCATAACAATGTTTTGGGCGAATTATCCCAAATTTTTACATCATAGCAAGTGATCTAAACGATCAGGAAGTTGATAGAATCGATGTACGAGCCTGATTTCGTCTTGCACTCCAAATGACACCCATCTTGACGCGGCTAATTATTTCTTCCATCCCTTAAAAATGGAGGGAGTGACGTCTTAACGTTTTTCTGTTTTTCGTAGTCCCTTTGTTTGTATAGGTTTAGATTTTCATCACCGACTAAGCCAATGCATCAACGGGCCTATATAAAATGTGCACATTACTCGGGACTTGTAGATCGGAGAATATATAGAAACATCGTCAAGAGAGCTGTGGGAGAGGACGAGAAGTCAGCCAGGCATGTCCGAAGGAAAGGAAGCTCCGCGAACCTCAGTTCCGCTGCCTCGTTGTTGCCTCTCGTCTCATCGTAGAATTCTACAGGGTTTGTCTTTTCCTAATACCCATTCTCTTCGTTCCGTTGTGTCGATCCTCCTCGTCCGGATTCCGCATCGTTTGTATTTACAAGTTATATATAAACGTATAAAAAGAACGGGGTGGTAATTTGGACCTCTGTTGTCAGTTTAGTATCTTTTAATATTTTGTTGGCCTGTACCATAATTAATGAAAAAAAAAACTACAAATAGATCATGAGAATTCATGCTATGTCTAATAAAACAATTAAAAACAGGCAACAAAGTCCGAAGTATATTCGATGGAACGTTGAAGCGAATTTTCAATTATCTTTTTTCCATATGTTTACAAGTTTCATCAAATGTGAGTTTGTTGAAGTTCTATTTCTAAAAAAATGGCTTATCCTCCAATTCAGGAAAGTCCGTGTCAAAACTCAATCCATTTACGTCACTTTGCAGGATTATTAGTTTCCTATGAATGACGAAATAGACAAAAAACCATATAGGGGTCCGAATTCTCACCTTTTTTTTATGGGCATCTTGTAGTTTTACTATGTACACGAACACACACTGATAAAGTTAGAGTGACCATAGTATTACGTTACGCACTTACGTATACAAATTGCAAGTTATATATAACGTGCCTCGAGTCCATCTTACGCACCTTGAATTATATAGGATTTCGTGAAAGACGACAGTTGTATAAAATCTACGATGATACGAAGCTCAAACTGTCATGCTTGAGTATTTTCTTTAACTAGACATCTCGGTTGATTTATTTAAATCATCGTTCCGTATATTTATACATGATGATTTTTCTGTTCATTAATAACTATTTTATAGGTTTCAATTCAAGATCAGGGCAAAAAGTCTTTCAGGTTTTTGTGACAAAAAATAATTCCCTGAAAAAATGTTTCATTCGTTGGTGATTATTAAAGTTATGTAAATTTCAAACAATTCTTTGTTTTATGAGTATGAGATTTCATGTTGACACCAACTCCAGTCAAAACTTCCGCACGACCTTTCATTTTTTGTCTCCTTTCCATTCTCTTATTTCATAGATTGACTATTCGCTGAGGAAGTAACTTTCCATAATGATGACGCGAAGTATCGACGATGAATTATCTAATGATCGAGGCCCTCGCTGGCTTGTATAATTGAATTTCTTAGCGCAGAATGTCGGCGTCCGTCATCTTCAGATGAAAGATCGAGAAGCTGATAATTATAGCAATTTTAACAATTCTCAGGTATAGATGAACGAAAAGTTAAGAGCGAGAGGGAGAGAGAAAGAGAAAGAATCAGGGAAACGTCTAATGAAACATGAAATTTTTATGAAAACTCGTTTTTTATTTCAATTTATATTTAACGCGGTGTTTAGATATCATGAAACTTCGAAGATTCCAAGTTTTCATCAATGTTTTTCGCCATCAACCGTTAATGAGTCGATTAATCAGTAAATGAAGAGAAAAGTGAATGATGACTTTTCTTTTGACAGTTTTGCAACTTGACTATTATTTTTCCACATATATGCCATGACTTTGAGACGCACAATCAGTTGCGTGACTGCGCAAGTGCGATTATTAAAAAGCAGATACACATTTTTTTCGGACGCGCGTAATGTTTTGAGCAAAAAAAAGTTACAACTTTTTCTCTCATGAAAAGGAAACAACGGATAACTTTTTTTTCTCTCGAAACCTCAAACCTCCAGAAAAAAAACGTTCAATAGGATTTTTACCAAACGAACGACTGATAGATCACCTTAAGAAAACCTACTATAAAAAATTTCAATGTTTTTCCCTACCCATGTACAATAAACATACAGAGTATTATAGCGTTACTATATACATTGACTCATACCCATAAGCCGCACGTCTCGCGGTATAACTCTACAAGACAAGATATCGATTGCGTAACCATCGTCGTCGATATTATGCAACGAAACGATTTCCTGTCGTTATCTAACGCTCCGGGGTCTCGCGAACATCGTGAGCTTTCTCTCTTCCTCTCTTTTTTTTCTTTTTTTCTTCTCCTATCTTTCCCTTTCTTTTCCTCTTTGCTCGATCTTCAGTTTACAACGATAACTTACAAACACAAAACTCACAAATCAAATCGTCTTCTTGTCACAACGGACAATCTCTCAGTCTCTTTAATACTTTCGCCCGCGACGAGAATCACGGAATGCTTGGACAGCACACAACATTTATAATTAAATGAATAGTTTTTTGCTATGTTATTCCGATCGAATTTCGTGAAATGATAAAATTGTTGAAATAAAAGCTTCAAGAAATAAAGTAATTAATGGCTTCGGAATTGTTCCTAAACAATTCTTGATTCGGCTCTCCTTTTGAATATAATTAATCATTCAATTTCATATTCAGCCAAAATGGTATTTTTTTCGGGCTTCTTAAGGGTTTAGCTCGTTCGAATAAAGACGTAACGTTGTTTGGCAGCTTTTTCCAAATTAAATGTCATTCCTATCAGTGATTAAATCTTCGATACAGAATAGATTTCAAAAAAAGTTCCATCAATCGTATTAAACGGTATTGATATCCTCGTAAGATGTTACGTAGTATCTGTGCTTACAATTAATCAGATTTTTTTATCTAATCATTTCACGCATGATTTCGCAACATAATTTATTAGTCAACAATTTCTATGATTTTAAAAATGTGACAGTATTTTTAAACTTTAAACTCTTTTTAAAAGATTGCAATCGATGCGCTCGTAACATCCTAGAAGGAAATGAACATTCAGTACTTTTTAGCCCATTCTATTAATGTAAATTCACTTTTTTTTCCACTTCACTGTTTCTCTGGGACTTTCCTGTTCCTTAGAGTGTTCACAGCCACTTTTTCCTAATCCACCGCCGGATCCCATCTCCACAAACATCAAAGGAAGCTTCATTTGGATAACATCATCAGAATCTTTAGAAAAACTGCTTCACACTCGGCGCAAGTCAATGCATGACTTAGCGGTCACCCAACCAAGTATTGGATTCATCTCAGGCTGCTTAACTCTTATTATCGCAGAATCCACACACCGAACAAATTAAATTCAATGTATTTTACGCTATGTAAATTAGTGTAAGAGTCAATGACATTTTTTGGTTCCAGTACTCATGGAAAATGGACTTTATAGCATTTTAGAATGTTTAAGTTTCCGTTACTCATACAATTTCGGATTTTGTTTCATCAAAAAACAAAAGTAATTCTGAATAAACTGTCTTTAAGATTTATTTTCATTTTATTAGAGCTCTTGTCCGTGTGCACGACAATGCTCTATGCAAATGTTCGAAAGTATCGCTGATGCAATAGCGCATACGTTGTTGGAACTCGCGACACATAAATTGCGTATTTATTGCCGTTGCGGTAAGCACCCCTTAACTACTCGCTAGTCCAGCCTTGGATCTCGAGTGTTACATGCTTCGTACACACAAGATCATTAAATCTCTGTACTATACAAGGTGTCTTTATCACAAATAGAATAATTTTGTAATTTATATTCTGATTTTTATTGTGCCTGATGTTCAAAATCCAAAAATTTCATTTTTTTCCGTTTGAAAAGAATTGATTTTCAACTCTCGTAAATGTAATTCAAAACTAATGAATGAAAATAAATATATGTATATATTTTTTTGCAATTAATGTAATAAAAGATTTCTCGGGAAAATGGGAATTTGAAATTGCTCGGAAGTTCAGATGATAACGAAAAAAAATTTATCAAGAAAAAGCAATTAGTTACGTTGATTTCTACAAATAATCAAAGAAGTTTGCAACGAAAAAATAAAATAACATATAAACTTTGGACACCCCGTATACGTGTCGCAAAGCAGTTACAACTGTTAATCGCTAATGTGAATCAGTTTTGAACTGTGTGGGTAAGTGTAAGATCGGGATCAGGGATCACAATTCGTTTATAAAATTTGATATATGTGTGCATTCAAACGTGTGTATTAACTATTTGAAAATGGTTCATGGAGACCGTACATTTTTCCGCTCCCCTTGCCATTTGCACAGTATTTTCAAGAACAAAAAAAAACAGCTCTACGTTCCGATCGTTTTTTTCATCCTCTATATATATTAAAACAACAAATTAAGGTTTTTCTATCTCACACGATAAAAACATTTCTCCCTGTGATACTGGATGCTGAGAATTGATTACGTGTCTATTACACATTGATGATTGTCAAAGCCGAAAGAAACAGAATAATCAAAGATTCGGTAATCGATTGATACGGTTTTGATATCTTATCGGATTAAAAATGTGGGCTGGATACCACGAAGTATGATGGATAGAACAAACTTTGATAATGAAAAAAAAAAAAAAATGAAAATATCAATCGAAGAATTAAGCAATAGTTAATCGAATAAAAAAAAATCATTCAAAACATATAAAATAAAGTGCAAAATCCGATATCGTGAAATTCTAATTTTCATTTAATGTGCGACAGATATATGAGATTTTCTCGCGAGTTATCTCATCGAGGAATGGAGCAGTGTTCAAATTTTTATGAACTCCTGAGGGAGAGATTATATCGATGCGATTATGTATAGCGTACACCAGTGAGCGAGAAGCTGTCTGCCCACACGTGTCTTCGACCTCGTGACTATTTATGCATCACACGGACGTACTGTATGCATGCACAATATAATATTTATATAAAATCGAATAATAAAAAATGCACAAAATGATAATAATAATTACCAGCTTGTTTGAAATGATTTCGTTAAATATAAATAATATTAAAAAAGATTCAGATCGTTATTCGAATTGAAAAATACTCACTATAAAAAGTAAGAACATTAAAAGATTAATTTTCACTTCAAATTCATTTTTCCAGCATCTATTCCTTTGTTTCTTCGATACAGTGATACGGTAGTTTTTTTTCCATAGCTGTTTCGTCATAAGGAATTTAACAATAACATATATTATACAATTAATAATTGATTAGAATTTGAAAATAAAAATATATAAATAATCGAATCACAAGGTACAACGTGAGCTGAAAGTGTTGGTTCGTTGCGATCGACTCACTTTGTGCTGTGTTTCTGTTCGATTGAGTGGTTCACCACATTCTCTTTCCTGTCTAACAGCTGTATGAATCTCGAAGTGTCTCTATCTATCGAAGAAACAGCGTTGGAAAGATTGAGAAGTGAGAGTTTCTCACACCTGTGACCTGTATCGACCCACACATACGGTTACGATACATCTTGTGATTTTTTGTTTCTTGATTCCGACATTTTTCATATTAATGACGTTAGTTTTTCGATTACTATATATTATGAATATTCATAATATAATCGATGAATTTCCTAACGCTTCCTTTTTATTTATCGATAGAAACGTTGAAACTATTTTTAAAAATTTATATTTTTATTATTATAATTTATAAGGATTTTTTATTTTTGAGAAAATACAAAAAACTACGAAATCAGCTGGTTTGTTCAAAATTATTCAGAAAATTTCATAAATTTAACATAGTGACGAAAAAAAATTATACCCAATATGAGAATTTTTTAAAAAGATTAATGAATAATTATTTACAACTGTATTTTCTTCAAATTGAATATTCAAATTTTATTCAATATCATCGATGCAATTCTTTTTCTAACTGTAATGTTGAGATATTTTTTTTGTGGACAAGGTCAGGGTACTCCAGAAGAGTAAGTTTAGTAACACCCACACATCTGTCATTTGCCACCTACTCCCGAGCTCTCTTGAGAAAACATGTATTTGCGGCATTATTAACCAGAAGTCGGATCATCGCATCAGCACATATACGGAGACATTTGTGCCTATTACGAGGATAAAAGTGGCCACTACATTTTCTTTTATGTCCTTTAAAAGTGTACATTTTATCGTGTTATGTGAATATCATAACAAAACGAATAAATACATTTTTATATATATCCATAGGTATTTAATAAAGTCTTTATAAAAAAGATCTTATCTGACAAAACAAAGTTCTTTACATATAATTATTATCAATGTCAATTATCATAGTCAACAGTCAAAATCAATTAAATATTATTATTACCGAATATTGAGTGATAAGAAAGCTTGAAAACAGTTTTTTATTTCATTCTCGAAATGAAGGTTATTTCGTACAGAAATTCAAGAACTATTTATACCACGAGAATTTTTTTGTCAAACTTTTGTCGATGTATTTCAATAACTGGTGTATTGACAAATTTTCTTGACACTATTTCAGAGATCACAGTTCAAACTGAAAAAAAACACAAAGTAGTGAGGTTGCGAATTTATTTATTGAACCAAGTTAGTTGAAATTTTGCCCAAGCGAGAAAATGTTGCCGTAGGTCAACATCCAGCTTGTTGACGATAGGAAAATATTGCACAATCGAGATTTATCGCATCGTCGAGACGCCCTCTTCGTATCTTAATGCCAATGGTACAATTGTTATCAAGAAAGAAAATATCAGTGAGGGAGCGCGAAAGAATGATTTAATTCAATAATTGATTGATTTAAACCGTCGATCAATCAAAATTATAGCTGTGGATGAATTATGAAAAGAAGACGAGCGAAGGAAATTTCATTACTTCGATTTGTTTAAAAACGACAGAAAAGTGTCGACAATCTGACGAGCAGAAATTATCAACAAATTATTCTCGATGTTTAGAAAGCAACGAATGAAGTCGAAAATGCTACAAAAATTTAGTGACGATACTCAATGACGTACAATTAAATATTATGATTACAAAAATTAAAAAATGTCAAATCGCCCGCTAAAAACTTATATTTTTAGATAAAGATGTAAACTCTGCAATCGGAATGCAATAAAAATGTAAATATGACCTACAGCGATGTTCAATACTTGGTTGGGTGACCGCTTAGCTATCTTCCGGATCGCGTATCAATCGTTAAGCGGTTGACAGTGTTTCTGAGTTCCTGTTGGTGCTGGTAATGAATGGAAAGTCAGTAAAAATAGAGTCACCTGTATCGGTCGGGTTTTCAACAGTTTCCCTCGGCCCGAAGGGAAAAAAACTTCATCGCTTCCTAATTCTGTGGTCTTGATCACATAAAAATTGAAAGATTTCAATTGCCTCGTTTTAGAAATGTCCAAACGACGTGAGGACAATTGGAAAATCTATCAACAGGGTTTTTTTTTCTTTTTACGGTCAGTCATACAAAGTGATTGTGATTGAGTACTAAAGAACCTTTTTATTACGTTCTCTTACTGTGATCGGAGTGGTCAATAAAACATAAATTGATTTAGCAGAAAGGAAAAAAAAAACATGATAGAAAGAGCGATGGAAAAACTAGACAATATCGAGGGTTGTCATGAATCGGAGGCGGAATTCCGGAATTCCTGTGCCACCGTAAAGTCAGACATAAAGTCCGAGATGCTTTATAACCCGATCGAGATCTCTTGACAAGCCACCTACACCACCTGTTTACCTTCGAATACGATTTATTGCATTCTTCAACCTTCCATCTCTCTCTCTTTCACTCGTTTTTACTCTCCTGTATTTTCTTGTGTCACTCTTTCGATTATAGGCGCTTATCCGGTCGGCCCGATTCCTCAGTCGATCGTGGCAATTGATTAAACAACATTTGTGCTGCAACGTTGCACACTTCTAATTTCAAAGTCGATATGTCAACGTTACATTTCTTGTCATAAAAAAAAAAACACTAAAGGAAATCATTTAAAGCTGACGTATATTAATAATAAAATACAATGAATTCAAACGCCATAAATTAACTTTAAAAATCAAAATACTCACAAAATTAACAATGGAATTTCATCATAAAAAAAAAAAAAAAATGGAAAGAAATCATATTCGTTCGATAAATTTATAACCTGTTGAAGCATTTAGTTGTCTTGCATTCGACGAGGAACATTCCAAATTCTCAGTCGTCTTATAACTCTATTCGTCTGAGTCTAGCCGACGGGTCTACGATCTGAATTCTCACACGAAAAAGCTACGAACCATCTCCGGTGGGCGACCGCAGGCTGCTCGCAAATGCACCGCCGCTCGACTTGTGTGTTATTTCTATTCTCGGATTCTCCTCTCGTCTAGATCCGTCAGAATTTCCTAACCAAACGATATTTAAATTACTCACCAAATATCACACAAACGTACTAATGCAAAATCAGAATTATCTGAGCTAAGTTGAGCCTTACTTCGGATGCGATAAAAAAATCTTGATATCAAAAAAATTTTCAAACTATGTTATTCGACCTATTGATAAATTATTGATGCAAGAATTAAAGTGATGATTTATTTTCTTAGTAATCCCGTTCTTATATATTTGAATTTTTGAGCTTTTGAAACTTTCTATCAGTTCAATGTATTTCAGTTTGATAATAAACTGCTTAACAAATAATTCGTAGGATTAATCAATGTTATTAATTGACGTTAATCACAAGGTAAATCGATTCAGTCAATGAAAATGTAAATAACATGAACATCATGCATTGCTCTCTTCGGTGAAATACAAATTTTCATTTTTTTCAACAGTTTTTCTCAATTTTATGTCCTCAATCTGTTATTGTTATTAAAATTTTCTATGTATATATTTAAATGCCGTATATTATGTATATAAAGGCAAATATATAGTTGTTCAGGGTATGTAAGAGGATATTATAGGAGACTAGTGTGTTGCTGCCGGTTACGTGCCAACACGTAATTCTTGAGTCGAGCTCGAGCTTAGTGGTGGTTGTTTCTGGCGAGGGCCCGACCCACGAGGTACGCCACCACTTTATAGTTTATAAGCGTTGGCGTGGGAGAGCCGCAGAGTGAACTCTCCGCTTGCTCTCGGACTCACAATTTTCTCCTGTGTGGAACGTTATTTCCTATACTTATAAATATAAGACGACTTTTTCCCTTTCCCTTCTCCTCCTTCTCCTACCGTTGAGAAGGTGTGCGCTTGTTAAGTTCCGGCTTCCAGTCGGCCAACATTCGAGCAAGTCCGACTATTAATATCCTCAACACCACGTGCATTTCGTACCAATATGGACTCTTTCACGCCAATTTCAAGAAATTTCATCTCATCCTTCAGAATTCCAATTTTATTTATCTTTTCATTATAAAATTATATTTTCATTATAAATTTTTATAAATTACTTGTAAATATAAAATTACCGTCATTTTTTCAAAAAATCTGCTGGTTTTTTATTTTATTTTATTTTAATAAAATTTTTATTTTCATTATGTTTTCTGTTTCGTTATAATTTTCTTATTCAGATAAATAGCAATAGAAGAATTTTTTTTTTTTTTGTATTTTCTTGACTAAGAATTATTAATGTTTTTATTGTTGATATTTTGAGAATTACAGCCCAGCTTTCAGGCTTACAATAAGATTATGAAATGGGATTATTCTTTATTTTTTAAGTAAATTTAAACGGCTGGTTCACGAAGGGAAGCTAGTTAAAAACAGCTCTGTTTTAAAATACAGCACACTCGCAACACTTTTACGCTCTTTGTTCAATTTGTGAGGTCTCGGATATCGTTTTAACCACCTCGGAACTCCCCACTCGGAAATATAATACATATACATGTGGACGAGAGCCGGACTACTGGGAGAGAAGCCGTTACTACTAGTCCTCAAGTTTACGCGAATTGTTCCCTTATGACGGAGAACTGGAATGCCAACGAAAAAACCCCTGTAGGTTAGCAATTTACTGATTGCTCCCTCGTTATTTTCAATTTCTTCCTAATGCTTAATTTGTGAGAAAATTTTGCGATCTCCTCGTAAAACAAGTTTTCCTAATAACGAGACGAAATTACGGCTCTAAAAACTGTGCAACGAGAAGAATTTTTAAATGATATTGTGAAATTTCCATAGCTTATTATATTCTATTTTCAACCTCTATTCAAATATCTGAATCAGATTCATATTAAAAACAATATTTTGTATGTTTACGTGAACCTTTTTTATTTTGCAAAATTTAAATTTGTTTAAATATTAAAATGTGTACTTCAAATTCTGCGATAAATTTAGTCCGAAGAATTTTTTGGAAATTACATTTCTGTTTATGCCCAATTGGCAATCTCCGGATATGTCAACTCGAGCACATGGGTGACGATATGATGAGGCAGTGTGAAGTTATGTCTGGGATGTGTGGAGGCGAATTAATGTTTGTCTCGAGGTGAACGTATGATAGGCTTTAATATAAAAAACGTTGATTGCACGTGAACTGTAGTAGTGAAGAATATTATTTGCTTTTACGAACATTTTCAGAGTGTCTTTCCAGACCTCCGTATTCACATATTTTATGACAGACATGCGTGTGAAATGCATTTTTTTCGTGTTGTCCATATGTGCATTTGCTGAGAGTGCATAGCAGTATATTATTAATTGTTCTCGAAGGAATAGAATTTTTAGTTCTTCAACCAATTTCGTTTTATTTTTTCTAAATAAAACCGAAGTTATTTAGTCGGAAAAAACAAATGCAACCTTATTATGCACTCAGTGTATTTCATTTGCATTTATTTCATATTTTTTACACAGAGCAGTGGTTAAAAGAAATATTTTCGTAGTTTAGACATAAATACTTCGAGAGTTTAAACATTAATTGCACATGTGCATTTCTTCTGATGATTTTCGAACAAATTATAATAGCTTTACTATACAATTATTGTTAAAAAATACAGAAAAGCCTGATTACCTTTAGTACTGCCTTGTGTTTTTAAAAGAATTGTTTCTTGTTTGAGAAAAAATTATGTACTTGTGTCCATAATTTATTTAGAAGTAGAAATCGGTGAAAAGACGAAATATTTTCAAAGGTTTATTTGGTTCCGGTTTAGCAGTGCTTTTGAATTAGTAAATGTTGAAAAATGCGGGCACTAACGGAATTTTGACTGTACCCTTATTCTTGCGAAAGTGTCATTTCCGTGAGTCGACTGTATATGTCTCGTTTCTCTGTTCTCAATCACCTTCTTGACACGTCACTGATGGCCACTCCGTTCGCCAGAGGAATTCCTCTCTTTCATCTCCCTCTTGCCCTCCCCCTCCCTCCCTCTCTCTCTCTCTCTCTCTCTCTCTGGTCCTTTCTCTATACTCACGTCTAATCACTGCCACTGGTATTCCAAGCACGCACGAGTCTTGCCAAGCGAACAAGAGGCACAGAGAGAAATGAAGATAAACGTAGAAGCCGGAAAGTTGATCAAAAGACAAGAAAACATATACATGTACATGTTTTTTGAATAAGAAAAAAAAACACCTTTAGGCATTGGGCTGCGGGCTCAAAACTGACGATGAATAAATCTTAATCGATCGTCAGTTCCGTAAGTCGAATGATTGGACCCTATCGATCATTTATAGCGGGAATTATGGTTCGTACCGAGTAATCCATGTGAGAAATGCTTTGGATGAATGTTTCTCTTTCATGAGATCATTATCACTTCGTGAAGGTTTCATACTTGTGATTTTTGAAATGACTAACTTATCAATTGTTAATCCACAACGAATCTTTTTCAAAGTTTTCATAAATGGTTCGTGAGAGAAATAATTAATTAATATATACTATTTTTTTAGTGAGATCTGTGATTCCAAGTTTTATTTTTGTACGAACAGTGATTCGAAAAATACATGAATACTGAAAAATTGAATATATACAATTGACAGAGTCCTTCCTTGGATCGCCTTCGACGTCACAGCTCGTGGAGCGAGACATTGATCGTCGTAGAAAAAATGGTTCAACTTCAGGTAAAATAATTCTGTGTTCATGTGAATCAGACGTGTATAAATAATGATCTCAAGTGACGTAAAGGACGCATATAAAATGTAACCGATATTGCATTTATCCTCCATCGTGCGACCACACATAATCGTATGTCCACGTAAACTATGATGATAATAATAGAGTGGGACAAAATGATAAATAACGTTTAATTTTCTGCAACAGCGTGAGAGAGTCCGGAGGACAGATCGTAAAGATCAATCTTTAATGCTTATGGGGAGGAGGAGAGAGAGAGAGAGAGAAAGGAACGCACTCGATCAATTCATAATTCGTTCTAGGATAACCAGAAGCGCTGTACACAGCCTCGGTTCCAATGTATTACGGAAAATTGCATAGAGATAACGCTTCGACAAAACTCCCTCTGGCAATATGAATTTTCACATGCACCGAGACCTTTTCACGTTTTCACGTCGATGTCTTGTCTGGATGTTCAACTCTAATATCCGAAAGGCCATATCTTTCAACATTTAACTTGATACATCGTCAGATTTACGTTCTTGCGATTACCAGTACTTTGCGATTATATTTCATCAGTTAGAATCAATCCAATGACTCGTTAAGCTGAGGTGAAATCTCCGATTTTATCGAGACTATATTAATCCCGAAGAAGCGTTGAATAATTATCTTTCCATTTGCACCGTTTATTAATAACACGTGTACGTAAATCCTTAGATATTTATGTATTTATATATCATCAATGCTATGATGTCATAGCAATTTTTGATATCATATTCCCTGCATGTAGAAAAATTGATTTTGAAAGAAAAACTTCTTCTTTTCATGCATGAATCCTTAAGTAATAAAATGAATTTTTTTTAAAGTTTACTAAATTGTGCTAACTTTTTTTCGATCTGACAGCAAATCTAGAAAAGTTAACTCATCCTATTGCGTCAAATTTCTGCTATTAAAATATCTCTAATGGGATTGCAGTTAAATCAACATCCAAAAGTAATACTTTTTCATCCACATCAGAATTTTTTAATGACTACATTATCGTCATGAATTTCCCAGAATAATATCAATGCTTTTGATAAAATAAACATTTCTCGCGAAAGAATGAAATCATCAAGCCACTGTAAATCTTTTAGGCTATTTATCACGTACGCCTATAAAACTTTTCGCAACTTTAAGTGTAAAGATCACACCGGAAGGTGACGAATTCCCTGGGCTTCTAGTAGCACGAGTCATAGGAAGAGATGATTAACAAAAAGAGGTAGGAGAAACGCTAACTGTCTCGACGAAATTACAACCTTCTTTTCGATTCTGTCACCGACAAATTGCGGTTTTGTAGACAAGTAAGAAGCTCATTTTTCTTATTGTCCTCATCGGCTATGAATAATTATTGTTATGAATCATCAAACGATGTAATACATTTTCTGTCAACGCACATCATGATTCTAGATTAATTAATAAAACTTCCTTTTTTATATAGTGAATGATTCATCTTGAAAAGAATTTGAATTTCTCGAAGAGTAAAAACTAAACAATTTTTTGATATTGCATCACGAAAAAAAAAAATATTCATTCGGATTCATTTATTTATGTTGAATAATTATTATTCATGGCGCATCCGAAAGGCTATCTCGAGATATTTTTTTCTTGAGGACGAAAAAAGATTTCTCCACTTTGCTTCTGAGTGAAAATCAAATTTATTATCAACGGATGCGTTATCGTAATTTTTCCGTAATTTCATGTTTTTTTTTCTCTGCACGCGTTCATAGCGTACTTACAATGAAAGTGAGGTTCGCTCGAAGTGGAATATTCGCAGTTGAGAGTATAGCACAAGAGGAGTGGTACGATGGCAGAATTGCAGAAAGGAAAGGAGGAAGAGAGAAGAAATACGTCCTGGAGAAGAATTTCCTAGCTGTTTGGTCGATCTGCAGGGAGAGGCGTTTCATTTCCTCGGCGACTTCCGGCAAACCCGACGCTTCCGCCATATCGGGGACGCCGACGATTTCGTGTACGTATACCATTCCACATTGCCACTGGCTTTTGCCGGCATCGTCCTTCCCCGCGTCCCTAGGTGTTCCTGGGCTCCCGAGTTCCGCTTCCGGTTCCACCGTCCTCGTACAGTCAATCCTTCTCTCACTATATACACTTTTACCCTCGTCGACGTAGCGCTCTTCCATTTTCTCTTCGTCGTTCGCTTTTCACTTCCGTTCTTTCTGGCTTCCTTCCTTTCGCCATTTCAGCCTTTGGTCTTCTCTTCGTCTCGTCAATGCGATCATAAAGTATATAGAGGGAGAGCGAAAACGAATTGCTAAAGTTTCAACCCTCCTCAACCCCCGATACACCCCTTATCCTTTACGTTCAACACCCTCGCAGTGATTCTCGTCTCGAAGTCTGCCAAGTGGCTTATAGTTTCTCTGAACTTTCACATAATATTCAAATATATTTGCCCAAGTTTTTGCTTGAGATTACGAATTATTGAACGCTTTTATTCGCTTTCGTAGATATTAATATGAACCTTCGGAATTTTTTCATGTCCATAACTTTGTCACGAAGTTATCATTCTTACAGTTTCAATCCATCAAGTTAAATTTTAGTGTTTTAATAAACAGAAGTATGCGAAGATAAA
Source organism: Campoletis raptor (assembly GCA_948107755.1). Taxonomy (NCBI): domain Eukaryota; kingdom Metazoa; phylum Arthropoda; class Insecta; order Hymenoptera; family Ichneumonidae; genus Campoletis; species Campoletis raptor. Next base: position 14,692,400 of record OX403623.1, read on the forward strand.
AAAAAAAATGTCGACCATTGTTCTTGATCAATTTGGACTCGCCAACTCATAATCGAATCACCTTTTACAGTATAATATCTTTATGACGGGACTACGTTTGTATATGTCGACGTCATTCACATCGTATATAAATATTTGAAAAGGTCCGGTTACTCGACCTCGTGTCTAGAAAAAGAAGCTCAAAAATAAAGAAAAGAGTAAGTCAGAATTTTTCCTCCTTTTTTCATAGCTGGCTGGTTTGTCAAAAGATGAGGGTGTTGGAAAAACAAAAAAAAAAAAAACAAAAAAAAAACAAAAAATAGAAAATAATCTTGAACCGGGATAGTCTTTCGTTTCGGAATTTTTATTTTTTCTTCAAAAGCACCCCAGGAGGGAAGCTCATATATATATACACAGCCACATGTGATAGTATATATGCACAGGAAACCTTGGAATTCTGTGAGGGCAGAAACAAGGATGAAAAGATCGTTGCAGAGAAGGGGGATTTGAGGGAAGAGGAAGGATAGAAAGACGACGAGGAATCCGTGTAACAGATCCGATGGTCATCGTATTCGTCCTAGGGGAGAATCTTACTTCTTAATGTTCTATATAAATATATATATATATTTATATTTAAATATATACATATATATACTCAAATAAGAATGTATCTGTTCCTCGACACTGATTAAAAACATATGGGGGTTGTGATGTGCGTCGAGGCGTGCAGTTCGTGTTCAAAGAACGTACGACACCAAATTACATGTGGATAGTGGCGAACATATGGAACTTGGATTCTCGCCACCTGATACGTAAGGAAAACATAAGGGACCTGCTCAAGACCCATCCAAAGGATCGGGGTCAAAATTATAAGAATCAAATCTTAGTATCTCTATTTTTCATTCTCAATATTAGCCTAGAACGTATTTTTGATTTTATTATTTCGTTTCAAGTTCTCATTCAATGTTACAGAAACTATGTGAACCAATGGTACTTTGCCAATTAACTATAATTCGGCACATGGATTCTTTTGTAAAAATGATGAAAATTATCCAAGTTGTGTTTACTGAGTATAGATATTTGAGGTTGTTAATAAATAGAGCACAGAATACTCGATGCACCTGATGATTTTCGTCGACCTGTCGCACAAGATTGCAGGTTGTTGGTGAAACATATATGTAACCTTTTTTCTAGAAGCAGAAGGACAAACAGTCTTCAGTCGTAATCCCGTCGTGAAAGAGAGAATGAGATAGAAAACGAAGAAGTAATTATCGAGGAGGTTCCAAGAGTCGAGAGTCTACAAAAGAGATCTACACGTGTGTCCCATTCCTTCGTCCCCTTCGCTTCTTCGAGGGTAACCTTTCACACGCTCTGTACGCCATCGACGCTTTTTCACCTCCTCCCTCATCCCTCCACTCTTCTTCACCCCCACACTGTTTCTTCGGTATTAGTGTATGTCGTGTGCGCCCTGGTGGATATTCGAGATAGACGAAGGGACACAAGAAGCCTCGACGACTCCCTCGATTATGAAGGCGACAACCCCTCGATTTTCAACAAGAACCGATGAGATGGGGCCACTCGCACGAGGGCGTTATACGTACTTCGTGAAAATGACACAACGTTATTCCCTCGTTTTTGGCGCGAGCCGAAATCTTGCGATCCTTTTAATTAACAACCAATCTTCAATGGTATTCAAACTTCTTTCGAAACACTATTTTTTTATCCACCCTATGAACGGTGCCAAATTATTGAAAAAAGTACTTTCCAGATCGCTTAAAAAGGAAATAACGCAACAAAAAAAAAACGTCCGTAATAAAAAGTCCCCTGCTAATTGTTTCACAACCAAACTGTCGATGTTCATTTTCAATTATTAACTTCACGTTTATTCTTTGATGCATCGAAACATAAAAGATCTTCGAGTAATTTTTTATATTTTGGATCCTTTGGTATTTTCGAGCTTGAGTCAATGTCAAGGTAGGCGTGATCGCTTGTTTGCTTTCAAGATTCCACGGTGTTTGTTTCCAAGTGAACTTCCGCAGAAGTTTGCTATACTTTTTGTTCAAGTGTTGCAGGATCACTAAGGGGAGAGTTAGTTGGACCAAAAAAATCTGAGGATGAGAATATGCGAATGTGAGACGTGAACAGCAGGTGCTAAAGAAAACTTGGTTCAGTGGTGGACGAAACGAAAACGTGTATAATATTATACACAAAATATATCTATACCAACGTCGTCTGGGAAGCCTTTCAGGAAGCCTCGAGTGCATCGAGACGCTTCGGTGGTCCTCTCTACACTTATATACATATGTCTATCTATATGTTGCTAAGTATAGTATTATATTATATGGATATATACCTTCGGGGATATACGGAGACTCGGACACCGGACACTTTTGAATTCCGTCGGATCGTTCGTTCGCGAGAGTCACAGCAATCTTCCCTCCTCCTTCTACAGTCTCCCGGCTTCATCTCTTTGCTCCCTTGAGATTTCTCGAATTTCTACACCCTCCTCTGCTCATTCTTCATATACGTTCCTTCATGAGATGTATCTCGATCCTTTACTTTGATGTCTATGACTCCAAATTTTGTAAAATTTCTATCATTTTCTTTTAATCATATTCAGTACAATACTCGAAATATATGAAATTAATTAATATTTACAAACATCGCACATTGGGATATCGACAAATTTATCAAAGAGGGTTTGTTGTCTTAAGCTTTTAGTTGAAAATTTTATTAAAAACTTGGACAATTGTTTACGCACTGACAATTTAGTAACAATATTATCATAGTTTTAGATTAATTTTGCATTATTTGTAAACAAACATAATTCGGTTTAGATAATTGAAAATTCCATTACATAATTTCGTAATAACAAATATGAGGAATATTCCAATATATTTGTAAATATATGTTCAAATGTTTGAGACGAGATCGTGCGGAAAGACTAAAGGAAAGAGATTTTCGTACCTATGTGAGTTTGCGGGTGCCTTGGTTACAGTGATTAACGAGCTCAAGTTTGAAAGCGATCGACCGCGAGTCGACCGAGTGGACGAGTTTCATCAAGGTCTCGCAAACTTTCGTATTCTTTAAGAAGATCGAGAACGATCGAGCGAAGGGTGGCAGAAAGGGCAAAGGACCAAAATGGAACGTTGCTAAAAGAAAGAAAAGGGAAAGAGAGCGAGACAGATATATGCTCATCGAGTATAACCGATTCTGGTAAAGTCGAGAAAGAGAGCTTTAGTCAAGAAGTTAGGAACGTTAACGACGAGTCAGTGACAAATGACTACGTTCCGTGCTCAGAAAGAAAAGTATTTTTTCGTTCAAGATTCCCTGGAGAGAAGAGGCGAACGAGATGCTTAAATATACATATATATTATACCGAAGAGAAAATAAGACAGGAAACAAAAAAAAGAAAACATGAAAAAATTCTCTGCCAATTATACGTTAAGTTTGAAAGGCCACAGCCTCCGACCTGAGTTTTTCTCTTCACCCTTGATCCTTTCGCCTCCTCGCAGGAATTAAACACCAGAATCCCAAACCCATTTCTGCTCTTTCCATCGATCTTTTCTCGTAGTACAAATGATCCTTATTTTCGTGACCGGTTCATTTCTCATGTTGAGATATTTAACAATGTTCCATTTAATTTAATCAGTTCATGTAACCTTGCATATAAAAATTGTACTTACATTACGTCAATGAATCAAAAAGATTTTTTCGGGGTTTCAACTTCATCACATTCTCGTTATTGTAGTAAAAATCTAAATATGAACAGATCGAATAACACGAAACTGCAATATTTATTATTATGGCTATTTGCGGAAAACCAAACGAGAAAAAGAAAATAGACAATAAAACATGTAAACAAGTAGTCAAGTGAGCTGAAGATTCGTCATTGGTTGTTTTTTTTAAATGCAGCAATTGCCATAAACATTTTCGAAATTAATATTACTTTATCGTTCCACAATTTATTATTATTGCTCGACGAGACAAGCGTTCGTGTTTAGGTCTATGACACAATGCCAGAATCGAGTCGTTGGAGCACTCGTATATATATTTTATTACTTTTCGAGAGTGAACGGGCGTATGGGTTTTCCCAGAGGAAACATTATTGCGAAAGAGTCACCATCGGGGATTGTAGTGGACGCAGGTCGTTTCTTCTCATGGTGCTTCTGATGTGGTTATGTGCAGACAAAAGGGTCGGGGTATAGGATTCATGTGCCAAAAGCTTCAAGATATTATACTGCAAGGCATTATACCATAAGCAAATACATGGTGCAATAGCTTCGTTATACTTCACGATGTTTCAATATCCATTTGAATTAGAATTTAGAGAGAACCATCAATATATCCCTTATACAGAACTGGAAAATAAAGTCTGAAACCTCTGCGAATGTTTGAAAAAAATCTATATATTATTATTTGATTTTTATAAATCAATCCAAGTAAAACTTCAATCGGTTTTTTTCGATTAAAATAAACATTGTTTTTGCCATTATCGTTAAACTGTATAATTTTCAGTAATTTGTTCGTTTCGACTTTAATGAAGATTTTCAAAGAATTTGTGACATCGATCTATTTTTCACTCCAATCCATACAAATCCTTATTTTTCTAGAGTTGAAAAAGAGGCACATAATTTGAAAACAGACGACTATACGGACTATACGCTACATTAGCGATGTCAAAGGAAAGGATCGCAGCTTTGGTCCACTGACGTTACTGACGCCGTGCCTCGCGTCATCCGACACCCTCTTCTATTCTCCAGGGGGTTCAAAAAATAAGAGGGGTTCTGGCAGTATAACGAGAACAGGAGACTTATAGTTGCCAGTATGCCAGAGAGACAAGTTGTCAAGAATCCAAGTTCAAACGCAACCCTAATAATAAAGGGTGATTCGGAAGACATTATACATCTGGTGGCTAATTTTTTTCTTCTAAATCAATATTCTGGATTTTCAATAAAATGTTTACAACAAGAAAGTCAAATAATGATAAAACTCTTCAAAACCTCATGCAAATTCAATTTGATTGAATCATTCATAAAAACCATGTTTTAAAAATTTGTTGACTACAACGTCCTCAATTTTTCAGAAGCTCTTTTTTTGTCAGATATATAACAACGATAGATTCATTTGAGACTTGATGAAAAAATACAAATCATTGAATCATTGGGTAAATCCTATTTTTATGTGAATCCATATATAATGGCAAAAGGAAGAAAAGCGTTGTGATTTGACGTGGAAGGGGCATCTCGAGCTGAACATCCGCGTGAATGATCCTTCCATCTGGACTTGTAGAAAGAGAAGTTGAAATGAAGGCTGTAGGAGAGAAAAAAAAGACCTCTCGTGGATCATAAACCACATACGCCACCATCTGTGCTCACTTTCATCCCCTTACTCGACACTGCTTTTCCTTTCTGTCTTCATGTTCTACTGCTCGTTGTTTTTATCATGTGTTGTTCCACGTACGTATGTGTGCATAGGGCATATTATTTATATGCGAATTTTATCTATGATTTCATTTGTGTGAGTATGTCGATGTGTGCGTCGTCAGTTCATTTGGAAATCATCTCCAGACTCCAGGAGGCAACGCCATCATATTTGTCTTGTCACTTCTGACACTACGAGTGTCGAAAATAACAAAAACAAGAGTAAAAGTAAGCTTCAGTAAATTATGGGGTACCGTTTAGTTGACGAGAAAAAAGAGACAGACCGAGAGACCCTGATGATCGTTCCTAATGATGAATAGAAGGAAACTCATTAAACAATCAATTACTGAGATCATGAAACGATCCCAGTGTTATTTTCAGGAATTGATAAAAAATATGGAAGTTTCGTTATCTTCAATATTTTATTGAGCATTTTTTTCTGGAGTATCCAAGGCGGAAACCCTGAAAATTATGTTCAACATGGCAAGAGATTTGCAAGATTTGATTGATGATCACGATAACTTTTTTGCTTTATCATAGCATTTATTTTTCACCATAATATGGATTTTTTAAAAGACATTGTGAAGTGCCAGAGCAAAAAGAGTATGCGCTAGAGATTACCAATGTTGTTTTTTTGTGTTTTTTGTTCAACGCATATGCAGAGAAAAAAAATTGACTGCATGATGGCGATGAATTTGGTGCGAGATGCATAAATGAAAATAGACGAACGTCCGTGAGAGATGAGGCCAGGGCTAGGGGTGTGGCATTCTTTTTACGTGGATAAGGGGTTGCTTGTGGTGTTCAGAGGAAAATCAAGGCAAAGCCAACGACGCATATACAACTGTCTCGTAATTCAAACCGAGGAAACAGAGAGAGGGAGAGAGATGGAAATACTCGAGATAAAAGTAGTATTATAGTAGTGGTACATTCGCAAGAACGCACCACCACCTCCGCGGTGTGTTAAAACCACCTTTTTCCATATATATATAAATCTATCCTTCTTTTACTCAGACCGCGGTCCGTTAACAACGGCTTTCATCTTTATAATTCAACCCCTCGCTCGTGCGCTCTTTTGCCACCCTCATATACCTCCGATTCATTTCGCCTCTTCAACCTAATGCTTTTTTATCATTCCATGTCCAGGTTCTCCTTTTGCTGCGTCACATATTCTACACATTTTTAAAAAACCCTCAATGTGTTTTCCAACCTCTTTCGCTCGCTCTCTCTCTTTCTCTCTGTGACGCGAATCCACTCTCGATCCGAACTTTTTACCTCTTTCTTGTTGTTCCACAAATGTCTAGTTCTTGTTTTGTTTCTTGCTCTCTTAGCCTTTTCAATATTGAGCTAAAACATTGAGGGCGATGGGGGAGCATGAGACCAAGATAAAAAATCATAATACATCTTCAAGAAAATCGTAAGTATTTGTAGTCATTGGAAACAATCATTCATTGAATTTTATTATTTTCATTACAAAAATCATTACTTTTGCAGAACTTGAATTGCGGAACTTCTGCAAAAGTCTTACTTGAAGCGAAGGGTGCATTCAAAAATGGACGCGTGTCTACATGTTTCAGGGATTGAATTCCCATGTGGACATTTTCCCTCATCACTCCGAATTTATTCGAAAACGCAACTGTAACACATCCAGATAAGTATAACCCCTAAAACATAGTCAATGATAAACAAAAAAAAACTCTTACACAAGATCGTATAGGATAGAAAGAATGATAGTATTTTTTGGCGGGTGATCGATCATTCTCAGATGGAGAAAGAGATGCGAGAAAAAAGTTCAATTCAACAAAACCACGTAGAAGAACGATCATGTCTCAAAGTTCCTTGGGTGAGGAGTTCCAATTGTTTTGGTTTTTCGAAAAAAAGATTATGCCCTTGAACAGGTCTATACTGTAATGGAGTAACGCGGTTACCTATATCGGATCTTTTGGTCCAGTCGCTTCTACTCGATCACGTTAAATGATGGAATTGAACAGGACACGAAAAGTTTCATTAAAATAATCATTGAGTCATGTACTTATCAGTAAAATCTTTCAATGTGAAAATTTGAGACTATTTTTTACATTCATCTCGAGCTATAAATCCAACATGTTGACGAATATCTGTTAGAAAAAGAATCGCCTATAAATTTGTGGCTGCTCTCTTACGCTATAGGTGCACGACTTTTTTCGCATTACTTACAGTGGTTTGAGCTGAAACAAAAGAAGAAAAGGAAAGGGGAGAGAGCACAAGGAAAATCGCGGGGGTAGAGTCACATGCATGGACACATTGCGTGGTATACGTGGTTGCAACCGAATGAAGTGCTCTCCTTTTCTCTCCTTCTCAAATGGACTAATGGTCCATGAGGATGCAGAGTAGAAAAGAGAAATTGAGAGCAGCGTGCACGATGGAGTGCGCGCGGCGTGCATATATGTTTGGAAGGGCGAACGGAACAGCAGTAGGGAAAAGTACATAGAACGAGCAAATCGTCGTCGCCATCTGTCACCCTCGAGAGATATTCTCCTCAATTTTCTCTCTTCCTCTCTTCTCTTTTCTCCCTCATTCCCTCGTTCGCGTTCTTTCTCGCCCTAACTGTCATCTTGTGTCTTCGTTTATCGCTATTTCTTTCACACTGTCTTTCTTTTTCTCCTTCTGCACTATCAAACAACCAAACCTATCTCGTTAAAGTGAGGTCGAGCGAGATGAGCGTTAAGGAGTTTCATTTCTCCCTAGTTTCTTCATGTTCATTCACTGAAAGTTCCACACTTCGAACATTAAGAGCCCATTGTTTTTTACTTAACGACTTACTTGCAACTTTTTTCCTACTCGTATTTACTCGCCAGCAGAGTAATGAAAGGCTCGGTGCTTAAAATATTCTACGCTGAATATTTATTAGTGGGCATATTCAATATTTTTGGTAAATGCACAATGAGTGCATTTCAGTTTTTTTATTTACAGATAATTCTGTCTCGAAATTGACTTAAATTATTTCTTGTTGTGAAATGATACGTATTATCATTTGAAAATTAATTAATTTTCGATCGTCGTTCAAGTACTTTTTCGACTTCATCAAAAATGGAGAACTGATTTCCATAATTGGGACGTTTAGTAATTCGGAATATATTTCGAGAAAATCAAAATCAGTGTGTTCTAATTATTTAATTAATTTTATTGAATATAAAATATTAATGTTTTTTCAGTGTGTCGAAAAATGTAATGTACATTCTTGGCTCATTATTCTCAGCCACGAGACCAAAAATTCATTCAATAAATGATGTTATAGCATAACCAATTGAACGCTTAAATAATATATCACATTCGAATAAACTCGTCATGGTAATTGTAAAAGATATCAATATCACAAGATTTGAGATTTTCATTGAGAATCATTAACGATGTACCATTTCCAAGTCTCTGAACCGATATATAAAACTAAAATATTCATATTTTTTAATCCACCAAAAGAGCTTAATTCCTCTGGTCGGCAAAAGCGGTTAATGGCTCGGCAATTACGATATAAATATTGCTCTGGAAATACACGCACGTATGAGAATCGATTGAAACGTAATCAAATTGATGACCACACTTTGAATAAAGTGTAAATACAGAATCGTAGATCTTTCAATTATTCCTTCAATTTTTCTCGCAATACAATTCATTCTTACAGAAATTCGTGATAGAGAATAAAGTTTTTTTTTTATCAAAATAAAATCCTTCAAATTTCAATTCAATTATCTCTCAGGACCGAATTTTTCCATCTGTTTAAAATTTAACATCTTCATCATTCTTACGATCTCACAAATATATCTTCCCCACAAATTCATTTTGTCTTTTCGAATATAAAAATTAATGCCCACTCATATTTTTCAAAAATAGAAATGAAAAAAGAAAAAAATATTTGTACTATTTCATTAATTCAGAAAAAAAGTGGTGCTTCATTTCAATAATCGATTGATATTATTCATCAACCAAAATATTGGATTAAAAAAAAAAAAAAACACATACGAACATGTAACTGGTGAAAATTTGCGCGTGTTAATCCGACGAGAGTAAAAATCATGATCGGAAGAAAAAAAAGGTCCTGACAATCCCGAGGAGGGCCAATATATCACACGCATGTTTATAATCGAGCGTGGTGTTTCTCGGTGACCAGTGACTAATCGTAAAATCTCGCGTATAATTTTGATACGTCACCGACTAAAGCCCAGCAAGTTATGTAGCAGAGGGTTCGATTGTCACGTGTTCAATGTACGTGCTATTTATGATACACACACATATATATAGATATATATATAAATTCAGTTCAGCCTCGGGGGTGTTATGAAATTCGCTCGAGGGGTTAAAACGGGGAAAGTTCCGTGTGCCCGCAGCCCAAAAGCCATTTATTTTTTCTACCTACCGTAATATCTGACGGGCCCAATGCCTAAAAGAGGGGGCGCGTCACGATGCTCCTGCGGCGAGTCGGATCGCTTCTTAGACCCATTGCATTTTTGCCCCCCTGCGTAACAGTGCTATATACACATGCGTTATTTCGTCACGTGAATCGCCGTGTAATTCCGATTGTCGAAGCTTCGGCGCAAAAGATCGTTTCACCCCCTTGGATATAAGCGCACGTATTCAGAATGGGGGAAGGTATTGTCCTCTGCCCCACACGGTACATACGTCTATGTTTTTTCATACGTTTGTATATATTTATATATATATGTAGCTGCTTATGTGTTACGAATATATTTTGATCGCGGGGGTTGCGATTACGTGTGATTGGTGTCAAAAGGGGATAGTTGCAATGTTTCTTTTGGTCGATGCAAGGCGTGCTCTGTCCCGAAACGAATCCGTGCTCTTGCCATGACCAACGAGATAAAATAGATATACGCGCTAAACTTCTTTTCTTTTCAACGGCACGATCTGCTTTTTTGACAACAGCTGAAGTTTTCGTTTCCCTCTATCTGACCCTTTTTTTAATTACTTCATTATCCCAACCATCCTTTTTTCATACTCTAAACAGCTAGTTTTAAGGATTAATTACACAGGGTTTTGAAAATCGACCAATTATAATGGCTGCACAAGTGTTTCAATGACGTTGTAAATCTGTGTATCTCGTTAAACCTGCTTAGTTAAAAAGAAATACATAATTGTTAATAAATCATTCAACAGGAGTTGCTCAACTTACGTTCTGCTGCATTTTTCATTTGTTTTTTTTTTCTAAATGAAAGGCAACGTTTGTCCTTATCTTTTTGTACTAAATTTAATCAAATTTTGCATAATTCATTAATTTACTATTCATTAACGTTATGTAAGTCGTTGATTTTGAGTTTTTGCTGAAAAATTTGTTTTCTGTTAATGGAACTAACACCTTGAGGGTTTAAATACTTTTTGTTTTTCGAATGTTTTGTTTTGAAACGAATTAACAGTTACGAAATATGTTTTGATCAGGGTTGTATAATTTTTGATTTGGTGAATGAAAAAAATTTGAATATTTAATAAAAAAAAGTTCTTCGCATGATTTAATGTCCAGTTTAACGTATCTTGTTTCCTTAATCGCACTTTTCATGTTCCTTTTTCATATTCTGTGTGTTATTATGAATAAATAGCGCGATTAATATTTATGACACGGTCCACGTGGCTCGGAGTATGCAATTTTCCGCGGGATTCTTGAACCATTGCAGCGGAATAGAACACTCAGTGGTCTGTTTATTGCAGATAGATTGATATTTGTAATAGTTGATTAATTCTCGATTGCTCGTAAGAGACGCACTCTATAGTCAGCCGCCACGATTGATTCGATTTAAATGAGAGAACAGACGTTGAGAGAGCACACGCAACCGGATGTTGAAAAAAAAGAATATTGCGAAAGAAAATAACAGACGTGGTGTGTTTTGTGTTCAGTTCTAATGGCTTTGACTATTAAGTAAACTTTCAGCTCAATGACTTTTGTAACTCAAAACGATCCAAATGGACATCCTGCAACCATAATTTTGAGTAATTAGAAGTAAATTTTTGAACATAGTATTATTGTTAAGACAGTAGTCTCACCGAAGCATTTGACGAAGGAATTTTTAAAATATTTTCTAAATATATTGGGAACACTATTATGTGTAAAATAAATTAAAAAATTTAGTTTTATCGGGAAATTAACTCTTTCGTTTTTTTTTGTTTAAATTTGTTTTGTAGTTAAGAAAAAAAATGAGTAATGTGAAAAATTTTGGAAGACATCAAGTTAATGTCTGGCATATGAGATTTTAAAGTTCGAGTTGAGAGAAGGGATTTCCGGAGATTGAGTGTGATGGATGAAAGGGGCAACTGTGTCGATAGATGTTCAAGTGAATCGACGACTTGGTCTCAAGTTAAAATTCGCTCTCTCCTTGTCTTGAACAGTGAACATCCGAATCAAAGGAGATTCGTGAACTTTGGACCGAGCACTCTGGAACTAACTCTTCATCGTTGCTGGGTTAGCACAAAATATATAGATGTATATAATAAGTATCTATCTATATATATTACATATATGGCTGAGCTCGTAATACGTATATGTATTGCCTTGCAGCTTGGTCACTGTGGCTTGCAAGCGTGCGAAGCGATCTCACTCCTCTCTCGAGACAATTGCTGACCGTCTCCATCAAGCCTCATCAGGGTGATTAGCGAACGACGTACTCTCCGCGGGTCGTCCCTTTAGATTAGCCACTGTCATACCCCGCGCCTTCCTCGTCACTCGCAATAGCCTATCCGACTCTCTCAATCTCTTCGTACGGATATTTACCCACATGTAGTTACATATGTTTATATCTGTTCGTGTAAATCCATACATGGACATGTAACCATATTTATACAGAGTGTCTCACAATCATCGCCAAACTTCACCCAAACAACATGAACCAAGCAGATGAAAATCATTTTAATAAACAGGTCCATAGCCATTTTTCTCTTCAAAGAAATATTCATTGAATATTATTGTTTATATTTAATGATTGTCAATGCAGTACATCGTAAAGAGATGGTATCCCACGCCTACTTTTTGTCAATGTCGTACAATCACTTATCTCCAATCACTTGGAGGCAGACCACCAGGAAGAGCTTTAGAATTTTGTTCTTTAACTATTTTCTAAGCGATCTTTGAGACATCCTGTATAATAACTTGTTCCACCATACCACCATTTTTCCCAAAGAGTGTCCACTCTCTGCTGCTACTCGTCATCGTCTCGTTTTCTTCTCACTGCTAACACACCAATATCACGCCACCACCAGCATGACGACTTCTCCACGCTGATAAACGTACGCCACCACTAGAATTGCTGCGGTTTGCCTTCCCTCCTTTTCCTCAGCTTCACATACGTATATAAATGGACTCATGCTTGCCCCTCGTCGTCTCTCTTGTTACCTCGAGATTCGTATGATCTCGTCATCGGGTCACCACTTGCAGTCACCAATAAGCTCCCTCACCAATAACATGATCGTAACAGTCGGGTCAATGACATGTAACGACGAACACGCGAGTCAGGATATCATCAAGAATACTCTCTCAAGGCAGATGAATTCTTAAGAAAAACATCCTTCAGTTCTATTTTTCACTTTCCTTTTTGTCTTGTAGGAAACTTATTAATTTTAACGTTTAATCTGTTTTGCTGCATATTCCGGCAGTGCTGCCTAATTGACTTACCAAAAACTTATCAACATGATTTCACTTTATATCATTTTTTACATAAAGCAAATTTCGAATCTTACAAAATGAACAGTTTATGAAAAAAAACTCTCACCAAGCTAATTTGTTTCAATTAAAAAAATAATCTGTATTGTTCCGACGTGTCTCCTATTAAAATAAAAAGAATGCTTTAACGCTTCATTATGGTTTGACCGTTCAAATTAACCTCGAATCATGGTGGCCCGCGTTCCATCCTACACGCGAGATACTTTTGTAGTTCCTCGTGAGCACGACAAGAAAAATCTAGATCAATTTTCATTTCGTTCAATCGCGCGGGAGAGCTCGTGTTCACTGATGCGAGAGAGTTGGCCGCCCTCATTGATGTGGGAAATTGTGGTACCGGGAGAACGCTGAAAAACCTCATGGTTGTGGCAACGGGAGAAAGCGAATAAGAGAATGAGAAGGGTTTTCTAGCACAATTTAGGGGAGTTTGGCTTCCCAGCTTTCGCTTCGACCTAATGTGGGTCGTTCAAATAGTCGTTCATCATTTTGTATTTCAATGGTGGCTGGTCTATTTGAATCTGTCATTGAGGCGACCAAGGAGATGTCATCTGCTCCCATGGATCATTCGGACCCGGCTGAAAAAGAACGCGGCGATAAACTTCATTCACTAAGAACGAATGAAATGATCATTGCAATATTAGATGATTGAAGATTTGTGTAAGAATCATTTAGAATTTTCCTAAATGATGAACGACATCGTTAGACATTTATCCGTGAAGTTTTTTCCATGTACAACTCGTGATATCTTGACTGGGCCACGGGTGAATTTTTGAATAGAAGTGAAATCTTATTTCATCTCGTTTAATGGAGGAATACATGTAGAAACAAAGTCGGAAGTTTGATCCTGCTTAACCCAACCGACACACGGTACCCCCTGCGTGGAAATTCGTCCTATGCCCATATATATATATATATGTCTCCGATAAATCGAAACGCGAACCCCTCTCGTGAATGCCAGTTTCCACCATCTTCACCAACCCCCCCGCCCCACCATTCCTCCTGTTCCACCCCCTTTTTGGACCCCTAAATCTCGACGCACCCCGAGCGTTTGGCGTATTAGTCATTCGTGGCGCAGCTGGGATCGGTCCCGGGGGGTGTCTGCCTCCACCTCCTTTTCTTTTTCTCTGACGCTTCTACTTCCCTACCTTCCTCCCCCTACACTACGTCCGAATCAATCCCGGCTTATGCCAGACGAGGGGGCATTATTTTTTTTCTGCGTCGAGCCAGAACTGCGACATGGAAATATATAAGTCGATCGACTGGACCTGACCAGCAACAGCGGGGAATCATTCAACCCAAGGATCTACTAAGAATCGTTCGTATAACATTGAACACAAAAATACGCGTATACCTTTTAGCTTTAAGCTGGGTTTACATGAGTCCCCGACAATAAGCCCCCATGGATCGAAACACCAGGAGATCCGATCTTGTAATGCTCCAATGCTCCATCGATGATTTTAATACTTTTACCGGGTTCTACCTCGAGTACCTACTGAAATTGTCGGGAGTCTATGTTTGAACAGCTCATGAATCAGTTTTTGCAAATATGTGAACCTCTTAAGAACAAAAGTGATGGGCATCGTTCACTGGATTCAATAGGTAAAGGGCTTCCTCGAGATCCACTGTGTGCCGATAAAAAATGAAGGGCATTCGTCATGGCAGTCCGAATATATTTGTTTATGGCGATCGGCATGCTTTTTGAATGATCGGTTAAATAAAAATGAAATAAACTAGTTAATTATCTGATATCTCCACATTATGCAAAAATGTTTCTTTATTGCTATCGTTCGGCTAGTAAACGATGTTAATTTTCTTCAAGAAAGATTCGCAATATATTTTCCTGCATAGGATTGATTCACATGAACCACAAATTCAAGAGACGACGGGATGTCTTGATGCTCGATTCTCGTTTTTAACTCTTCGAGTGTCGGATGTGGCGTCGACGTTGTTTTGTCGAGAGGATCTCGACTAAAAAGCCGCGAAGAAGTCACGAGGGGAGGCCCACACACATCACACACTGTGATGTACAAGGCATACTTCACTTATGGTATAACAGCCAGTCTGTTCATACGCAATTGTTATCCAGGCGAATCAGGAGTACACTTTAACGTGACACTCATACTACACTCGCTCTCTCAGCATCCCTTCTGGATATATACAGGCTGTCCCGAGATTCATTTCTCTTTGCAGATGATGGTTGTGGAGGCAGAATTTAGAACGACAACATGTGCACTCTCTCATATAATTGTTATGACAATGCATTTGAAAATACAAGTTACTGCTGCGATTTTCACGTTTCTAGTTAAATTCTACAACGTTGAAGAAAAACAGAATTTGATCATTGTTATGTCATAAGGATCGATGATAAGATATTGCTGAATAAGTGACATTCAATTTTCAAGAACTTTTCTCTTCGCGATTTCGCGATTTTGCAGGTTGTAAGATTATATGCTGATTCAAGGACACTCTGTATATATGCTAACGCATTTGTTTCGATCGTTTGGTTCGGCTCTTTCTCTCTGCCTAGAGATGTGGGAGCCTGTCGATGGTTGCGTACACACGGATCATTTCGAAACGACTTTAATTGATTTCGGAGGGTCCCTCGTAGGCTCGCACATACTATGATATTGACGGAATAGCTCTTGAACGACACTGGACCATGTGGAACCATGCGAAGTAGACGTATGTACTGCGTGCGGGTTACGTGTTTGTAGAACTCACGGATTATCAGGCTATATGAAGAGTATGTACTGAATACGAAGCACTTCGAACGTCCGTATCTATGATCGGATTGACCTGAGCGAGTTTTACATTTACGAGACACATGTTTTAACAAACTCAAAGAGTACAAATATGAAGTGAAAAAAAAAAGGAAAACAGATTTCAAGACTGATGAAAACATGAGTAGAGTAACAGAACGTATTGAGCGCCATACTTCGCTTCGTCGTCATCTGATCGCATGTGGGGCTTCGAGACTTCCGCAAAGCTTCGAACATGAAACGATAACAACTAACAGTCCGTCGGATACATTCCACGCATTGATGTAAAAGGCACTCTCTCTTGCGCTGTATCACTCCTGTCGTAATATCGGGCACAGACGATGCGACAATGACAATTTTTCCCTCTCGCATGTCCAGGCTTCAAGCTTACACACCGTTAGACCATGACAGAGAACGGAGAAAAGGTCCAAAGGGAAAAACCTCAACGACAAGAAGACTCGAGTCCGTGGAGTACGGGAGCCGACATGCGACGAGGGGCTTGGTTAGGTACAGCCGTGCCTAATACATTGCTCAAACGTGATGGAAGGGAGAAAAGGGCTCGCGGATAAACGTCGAGACCCTTTAGATAACTCTCGCCATTCTTTCACTCCCCTCCCCTCTTTCTCTCTCTTTAGTCCTCCCCGCTCTCCCATTCTTTGTGTGGATGGACACGAGATAATTCCGGTTGGGCAGCATCAACAACGTCCATATAGCGCCGACTGTAACACAACCCTGACGAGACAGAAAAAGTCCATCCTACGTGTATACACATAGAAGAAAGAACCTGAACTTTGTCGAAAAAAAAAAAACAAACAAAAAAACTAGAAATACACTCTCTCATATATAAAAGTATCGAAGAAACACATTTTATTAGTGCGAGACACCAGTCTTGTGTCAGTGTAGGTTTTGACATCGTTCAAAAGTCCATATGATTGTACAGAGTTATATATCTCGGCGTCACGAAAGAAAAAAAAAACAGAAAAAAAGTAGGTGGAAGAGTGAGACAACGAAAAATGAGAGAGCCGGGTCTTCGACTTCAAAGCGGCCATCGGGCTGCGAACGGTGCCAATCGGAGTATAAAATCAGGGATTGGGGTGGTCGATGTTGATGACGGGAATGGTGGTGCGCTTGGACCCTCTTCTTGGCTCTTCTGGCCTTTCACCCTCTCTCTGTCTCTCTCTCGCCATCTCTCTCAGTATGTAGTATAGTTACTAGCAAACACAGCCTCAGTTCCGCATCCACTACTGTAACTCTCTTCTCTCTGGTCCCCTTGC
The DNA here is from genome assembly GCA_948107755.1 of Campoletis raptor. Classification (NCBI taxonomy): domain Eukaryota; kingdom Metazoa; phylum Arthropoda; class Insecta; order Hymenoptera; family Ichneumonidae; genus Campoletis; species Campoletis raptor. Next base: position 14,709,525 of record OX403623.1, read on the forward strand.
GTCGCGTTCTGTATCACCCCGACTATCCTCGGGCTGCCACCGCCCCTCGTAATCAATATCGAACTACCACGTAGAAAAGGCAGCTCCAACAACCCTCTGGACAACATCTCTCTTTCTCTCTCCCTCTCTCTTCTTCTATCTATCTCTGTACTCACGTCCTTGTGGAAGTTTGCGACGTTTATATATGTATCGATGTGTGTATTTATGTGCGTTTACAACACGCTTGCAAAAGCGCCTGGCACGTAGAATCGCTACAATGCAGAAGGGCAACATAGATAAAGGAGAAGCCCAACAACAAGCTGGGCAAAACTCGGTACTGTAACACTGCACATGGCGGTGCGACAACCCCGAGGGAGTTACCCATCCACTTTCCTCTCTCGTGTCCTCGTTTGCAAGGACGATGATGTTTACGTCCTCTCTGCCCTCGGTTCTACATCCTTTCTATGCCCTTCTCCAAGGATCCAGGAGTTAAGCTCGTGTCCACGTGTCTGTATGAATTACACCTCACGGGGGGCAATCATGGTCACTTATAGAAAATCCTTTGGAATTTGAAAAGGAAATATATCTTTTACAAATGTGGTTAAACAAAATTGCTCTTCAAATGCTACCCTCATAGAAATTTCCATGCTCCAAATGTAATTTCAACCCTTTAATTCAATGCAGCTGACCAGTTTTTTCCATGAATGTTCATCGTTTTTTGATTTAAGGTCACGTTTCGCTTTTGATAATCGTTCAAACAGCTAATGATAAAATGTGGGGGCACGGTATAATTGAGCAAAACACTCTGACTGCCTGCATACACAGACTACTCTAATGAATTAATTGCGGATCTGCATTAGCCTAATTGCTAAATACATTATGTATCGATCTGATGCATTGCATTGCGAAATGGTTGGCGGCGTTATACACGAATTTCTGTTTCCCACTTCTGATACTTCGTTCACGATATGTTTTCCAATACGCTATTCATAATTCATTGTAGCTAAGAATTCCGCATAAAAGTTGACGAAAAAAAGCTTGACCACTGGTTTGGATCCATGAGTTTATTGTTGGAAAAGTAGAGCAGCGGTTCCTCAGCATCGTTAGCATAAATCTTCTGTAGTTAGGGTGACCTTCATTATCCTTTGATCGCCATTTCCCCATTCACATACCGTAGATTTATATATCTATGGATATAATACATGTATGTTCACTACGTATATACAAAGCATGGTATAGGTTTTGTCGAGCGGGTGCAATGGGGTTGCGGTACCCTACAGCTTCCCTCTGTTAAAGGAAGAGGACAAGGGGGGTTAGAAGAGAAGGTTGAACTTGTTTGTCGGAAATGGGGTTCCTGCTAATGCCCTGGTTAGTACTCCGGTTTCCTTTGTGCCACCCGTGCTCTTGTGCCACCCTTCCGTTACCCTCCCGGCAGCTTTGCTGCTAGTACCGAACGCCGTCGTCGCCGTCGGTGCAGAATGCAATTTAAGCCTCCGCTCGTGCGCCACGCGAACCCTGTCCACGTGCAGGACCCGCGTTTTCGCCTCGATCCTCCCCCCTCCCCCCTCTTTGCTTTATACACAGTCTAACGCATTCATGATTCTGTCACACTGCTCCTGCTGCTGGTGTTTTTATGTTTGATCGCCAATCGTAAGCTTATGCGACAGCCTCTGGAGTTTGCTTCCGATTTTGCTCTGTATGTCTGTGTCTCATTCCTTTTCCACGTGTATTTATCATCTCCGCATTCAGCTCATACGCACATAGGAAGATTCTTCCGAGTTGGACGGACATCTGGATATTTATTATTTCGAAAATCATTTTCATCGTGGCATTTGAGAACTATCTCTTAATCATTTTTCCCTTTTCGATGATGAAGCATATCAGTTTTTCGAAAAAATTTCTATGTAGTTGTGAAATAGTCCCGAATGAAATATTCAAAAATTTCAATTCATCTGATTCCAAAAAACACAATTAAAAACTTGTGGCAAAATTAAAAAAAAAAAAACAAAAATGATTTCTATTGTAATAGATGAATAGAAAATACTGTAGTGCTTTTCTTTCCGTTTGCATACGTGGAATATGTGAAATTGACGTGAAAATCCCCGTATGGATGAGTCTAAGCCGCAAACTCCGACAATCACCCCAACCTTAGCTCTCCATGGTTTTATCCTGTGATGCTGTCTATTTTCCCCATTTAACTAGACCACGTGGCGCAGTATATATCGATATATATATATATATAGCCATACACATATAAGAATCCCTCGCACTTTGCTTTCGCCGCAACCATGCACATTGAGAATAAAGGAAGGGCTGATTCTGCTCTGTTGGTACGAACATATATATATGTATATGCATACCACGTGGGGGTTTATACGCGATACTACATCCTCCGCTCGCCCTCTGTACCCATCACCGCGATCTGTATTAAGCTTTTTATGCGTGGAATTTTTTTCTCTCTCATTTCTCGTCATATCTGCTGTCTCGTGGGTTTGGATCGATCCTTTGATGTCGGTATATCGATATACATACACATGCAAGCTTAGGTTACATACTTTGATGGGTAATGCGATTTCAGATGGTTTATACATACACGTGTGCTCATCCACGGCACGCGGCACGGATTCTCTTGCATGTGCGCACTTCTATTTATTATTTATTTATTTTATTTTTTTAATGAAAATTTTTACCCTTTTTCTTCTTCAGTCTTCTGTTCCCTTAAATACATTTATATTTCTGTCAATTTCTTGATGGAATTAATTTTCACATTGAATCTAATTATTTCTTACCTTTGCTACATGTATGAGATAGAAAAAAAGTCGGGTCATGCCTTTAACTTGATCGAAATTACCTTAATGCAATTTTATTTTGAAAATTGAAAATATTCGTGTCACCCTGATTTATTATTTTTATGGATACATCATGTACGTGTGTTGGTTTGAGGATTACAACGAGATTAAAAACGCTACGAGAGCTTTAAGGTTCCAGAATCTTTGAATAATTTGACACACCAGACTCTCCGCGCGGATGACTTTACTCGGTACCTGCTTCTGTGGCTCCTGTTGAATTTCCAAATATATATATCGTACGTATAAAACATTATCCAAAAGTTGTCAAAACGAAGTGGAAGAGCTTGCAAACTGAATTATAATTCAGTTGGGGACGATCTTCATTATTTACAACTCGATTAAAGGTTCGACAGATTCAATGATTTATCAAAGTGTTTTGTTATTCATTGCGGAGTTCAGGCCACAGCGGTTATTGGCCTTTTCACCGATTGAAAAATTCTGTATTTATTACTTTTGTTTTATTTCTGGTACTTCACCTGACGCCCTTATGAAAAAAAGATGACTCTAATTTTCTGTCATGCCAACCCTTAGATAAAAAACGCCAATAAAAAAATTATAGCGACTTGTCAGAAATTTCTATTTGTATATTCTCACCCAAGAATGTAGCCTTTGACACTGTCTTAAAATCGAGACGAATCGATTGATCTATATCAAACGTCAAAATCGGTCTCATAGCGTTCTCTCTGAGCGTACAAATGAACTGACACACGTAAATAGACTGCGGCATACATATTTCTTCCGGCGTCGCTGTAGTCAGGCAATGATAGTGCAGTCGCATCAATTGATAATAATTAATAGTTATAAATTTACATCTCTAATGGCTTGACACGAATTTATTGAAAATATAATGCAAAGAAACCGAAGCAAACTAGCAAGGACAGGAATTTGATAATTTAACTCTTGCGGATTAAATTTTCGGAAAATTGGGCAATAAATGAAAGTTTTACGAAGCTCTCGGAGATCAAACACTCGAAAAAGTCACTTAACAATCCATAACACATTACCCTATGAAAGAACGAAAATAGAATCGATCATTGACAGGCCGAAAAAACAGCCCGAAATTCGCATCTGCACAAATAGACTCGATCCACATAACTGTATCGGAAAGTTTAGATGGTTCGTTCCCTCCGACCAGGAAATACTCCGTGTAAGAAAAAAAAAAAAATTCCACTCGCAGCATACAACAAATCTTCACATCTGTACCAACTAGCCACTTGACAAGTACCACATGTGCAAATAGAATAATTACCGTCTCCCAATTTCGTTCTCACTTTTAACATATCGTATTATTATTTTGTTGAATATCTATAATAAGATTGTCATAACAAAAATTTTGAGACTGATAAGCGTCGATAAAATTTGTGCCTCAATTATCGCAGCATTTTTACAAACTGTATCAATATCGGAATACTTTTTTTTCAAAACTGAGACTCCTAAATTGTAACCGACGATCGTTGATCGATATTTCGTTCAAATGGAAATAATTCGAATTCGGAAATCGGAGTTTAACGGATTTTTTATAATCTCCTACATAGAATTGATTAAAAACTTGTGAAATTTTACCGTCATTGGCAGGAATTATTTTTGAGTGACGAAAACAAACCATAAAACATCACAAACTTTTCTTCTTATCAGAAACAAAACAAAAGTTATTTCTTCTAAGAATGTAAAGTAAAATTTATATGTCTGTTGTTCGATTAAAATTAAACTAAGAACTATAGTTTGTTTATCCAAAAACTAGTTCGGTCAGGGAGCTGATGGTTATTAAAAAAGGCACAGAGAACCCTTTATAGAAATATCTAATAAGGACCAATTTTTATATTTTTTTTTTGGAATGTATTCCAGGCTTATGCACAAATGCACATTTGCCAGTTTGACATCAGAGATGTCATAAGTTGATGACGCAATTTGAACAATGCAGATCGTGCAATGACACGGCTGAGTAACATTGCATCAATGGTAAAATAAAAAGCAGTGTTGTCCCTTGACATTTGATGGAATTGTGTGGGTGTACCTTGTCTAAAAGAGATAAAGAAAGAAGAAACAATATGGAACGGGGGTAAAAAAGGCAGCTCAGAAACAGTGCAACACCCTGGCGGTCTACCTCTTAGGTACTCGCGTCTTTGTGCTGAAATTTTTTGCTGTATTGCGAGAAGGGCATTGTGGGCAAATAAAAAGGCTTTCGGAAGGCCACCTTTGCATTGCAGGATCTGAGGTAAAGAGAGAGCCAAGACTATACACAATTGTATTCCTTTTTTTTTCTTTCCCCTTTCCCTTACGGATCACTTTTCTCTCTCCCACTTTCATGTACGTACTCTGGGGCTCATGTTTTGCCCACTGCTGTCGAGTCGGCCACTCTAAATGATGAGATTTTCCAGAGGGGTGAAGAGAAGGGTGATTTTTTTTAGGCACAGTAAAATGTTGCTTCAATGAGCGAACAGGCTAGAAGAGAGAAAGAAAGACAGAGAGTGTAAGAGAAAAGGGATGTCGACAACGAAATGTCACGACAATGAGGAATGCCACATTAAAGTATTGCCAAGCGAGAAAAGAGAGAAAGAAACTCCTCTGCAAAAGAAACACACAGTTTCCCTTTGACTACGAAAACAGAATTAAAAAAAAAAAAGCTGAATTTCTCTGTTTTTCCTCTTTCCTCCTCCATCTATTTTGTGTTCCATGACGCTACCGCGTGAGGCCGCTCCCGACACAACTCTCCTAGTACCTTCAGCGCCCTCTCTCACTTTGTACAACTCGGAAAACAATCATGTATCCCCGACGCTATTGTCGTGTTTCACATAATGTGAGAGCAAACACGACTACAACGTGATATACACATGGAAATTGTTCGTAAAAGGTGAGATATATATAACTGTATATGGGATCATTCAGATTCACTCAACCAACTTTTAATCCGAAGAACTTTTAAATTATATTTGAGAGCTTACAATATCGATTTTTAATCATACTTAAATAGTTATGATCAATTATTTCTTAAACCAACGACATTTTTTATCATTTCTCCAAATACAAACGATCTTTCTCCCCAATTGTTTAGAAATAATAATGTTTTTACTCGAAATATTTTTTAAAAATCTATCTTCAATCATTTCTAATTGTAATTAATTATTTTTCGAAACAACGACGTTTTTTTTTTTTATTCCTGGAAATACAAACCATAATTGTCCATAATTGTTTGAAGGAATAATGTTTTTACAGGACGTATCTCAAAAATAAGTAAATATTTGATGATTATGAATTGTGATATTTTCAAAAATTAATGTTTACAATCTTCAACAAAATGCAGCAAATGTTGCTTTGCGGACTGAACAATCTTTTCAATTAATATGAAGCTTGTGAAAAGCGTGGATCAAACGAAAGCAAGAAGTCTAAATATCAGATGCGCTGCTATGAAACACCTCATGTGTAACAGGGGCAGAGAGGGGAAGGGAGATTGAAAGACAGAGGGGAGGGAAAGACGAAGAAAGAGAGAAGGAGAGAAAGGGAGGAAGAGAGTCTTGTCACTGTACGGGTGACAGTCACTCGCTGCTGATTACACGGACCATTATGCAAGCACAACAGTGACACATGGGAGTTAAAAAAAAAGAAGATGGAAATAATAGAAGTAGAAGCGAGATTCTATCCCTTGTTTTATTCTCGTATTCCTTGCTTATATTCATACTTCTTTCTATGTCAATGTAGCCAAAAAAATGTGTTTTTCATCCAAATATTTCTGTGTAAAAAAATACTTTCGAAAACCACCTTGAATATTATTCGACATTGTTTTCGTAGTAAAGTCAAATAAATATTTACGAAATGTCAAGAAAATGAAAAATGGTAATTGAGTGTTTGGCACATAATAAAATCAATACATTGTTTGAGTGATTACATTAAAAAATATATATATATTTACTTTCCATGCAATAGTTCGTTTTGACGACGATCTTCTCTTCAAAATAATCATAAAATGTACATCGAATGTCCCATATATCTAGAGACACGATGTGTGTGAAAAGCTTTAGTGATGCCGAGAAACAAAGCAAGAGTGGAAACGTGAACACAGATTTTCATTTGCAAACCCTGCGTTGGAACCTGTTTTGACCCTTGTTTAAACTTGGACTACAATTGTAAAGTTCTTCTCCCATTGTTTTACTCGTGGTTGTTAATCCATTAACCCTGTAGGTTTTACGTGTTCTCCATTACGTTTTTGTCAGGTTTGCGTTTTTGAAAGAAATAATTGAATAGAAAATTCAATCCCTTCTCAAAAGAAAAACTGAATAATTTATCTTTTGTTTAAAAACACATTATAAATAAATGAAGCACAACAAAAGTTCTTCCAATTTTTCGAACATTTAAGTTTTTTTAAAATCTAACGTAACTAAAAGTAAAAACAATTTTTTACCTAAAATAACATATAAAAAATTGTAGTGTTTTATCGTGCAGGTTGTATGTTTATAGTTGATGTATTAACTTTGATTAATTTGTCGATACAGTTCACGGGCATTTTTAGCGTTTGAAATTATACTAGGGGAAAAAAATCTCGGAAATGACAAAAAAAAAAAATTTACCCACTTGTGTATTTTCGATATTTGACGGTTCGAGCTCTGATCTCAATCTTATGGGGAAGGCGTGGTTTCCGGCACTTTGAGCCTTCCCCGTTCCTTTACACATTTATAAATGCACATGTGTGTATATATGAGTTGAACTTGTTTAACGACCCGAACCGATCACCCACCACCTTCGACTATATATTTCATCCTCATATGCACACTAACACGCGTAATAACTCGACAGTTTCGTGTTCTAGTGCACGAGCGTGGGAATATCTCGAAAAGGTTCCATCATATTACTACGAGTAAAAGTGTAAGATATTCAGCGTCGGTATCAGGGTGACATTATGTGGGTCCATAGAAAAATCAAAATAATAAGATTTATCAATCACCGATCAATCCAAATCGATGTAGAAAACATTCTATCATTGGATTTTGAGCGAGAAGCCTTTCTGAAAAAAGATTGAAAAAAACGTTAAAAAATTATTTTTTCTTGTACATTGCTACTGCATTTAAAGGGAAGCGCAGAAAAACGGTGAAAAACCAGATTGATAGAGCTGATCAATTTTTATAGCATCAGAAACTTTGAAAAAACTTGAATTTGTAAAGAAATAACGTAAATTATTTTAAAATAATTTTAAGTTGATTGATTAAAAAACAATTAAATATGATTACGAGCCTCACTCAATATATTTATTCTATTTTCATTTTCTGAATGTTATTTTTGATTCTACAAAAAAAAAATACATTTGAAAAAATTGGAGAATTCTTATGTAAAAAATTAGCTCGTACGAACAATTGAATAAAAAATAAAAATAAAATGGATCAAAATAAAAATCTGGTTTCGGTATTTGTTAACCGAAATATCATGTGATTTATCAGCCCAAAATGAATGCGTTTATAATTGATGCAATTTATTGGATCCCATATAAGACGAGGGTAAAAGACGTCAAAGATAGAGCGTTAATTATATTTTCAGGAAACATCGGTGGAAGCGTTGCAAGTAATCAATATTATAGAGCACTTCGTTATACATACGTAGACGATCGATCGATCAGTTTGAACGGATATAACTTGGATCTCATGAGTGAAGGAATCAGTGCGATGAAATCTCAGCTCGTTATAATCCGAGAGCATCAACCCTTTGCGCCCTGACGATGGAAAGTCTTGTTTGACGTCATACTAGTGGTGTGGACGGTATTAATAATAATCCTTTTATTTATTGCTCGAGACTCGCTTTGAAATATTTCATGCATGTTTAGCTATATTTAGTACGGCGTTACCGTCAATAAGTATGACACAATTACCATCGTGAGTTTCCGCTTCAAATGGAAATCCATTATAGATATAAAAATAATAAAAATTCATCAGGCGTCTACGGCATTGAGGGAAATCATATCACGTGTTCGCTATTTTATTTCAAATATCAATTAATTTTGGTCTAAAAGATAATTCTTTACATTTTCATTTTTTTAAATTATTTTTCATCAAAACTTTTTTTTTACCGTACTTGTGTATATACCCTTGCGGGTTATTGCGACCCCATTCGATTACCTGAACCCAACTACTTTCTCCACTTCACTGTTCTTCAAAACCTTCAAAAACTCCAAAACCTAAAATTTGAATGGCTTTCAAATTCCATGTCCCAGCAAATTTCGTAATTGTGATAACTGTAGTTTGATAATAATTGTAGATAGATAATCGTATAATCGAAATTGTCGTCGATTTATTTTGTTGTTGAGACCTGATTTTTTTTAAATAGATTTTGTTGTGGACCAGGTCAAGTAAAGAGTTTTGACAGAACTTAGTATTGAAGAACTTCTACGAATTGAATTCACATGGGAAGAAAACATAATATTCTTGCATAGTGATAGAGAAAAAAAGTTGGTTATCTTTTGCATATAATTATTTTGAAATTAAATGTTTTCTCCTAGTCTGTTTTTTCCCGTTCTTCTCCTATTGCAAGATACTCAAAATTCATACCTGCCACTTTTCGTTACATTTAACCTGGAATAAAATGCTGTAAAGCCGATGAAATTGGCTTGGAAGTGTATTTTCTGAGGAGCCTTGTTGCCACCACTTAATATCTCAACGTAAATTGCTCTGGTTTTTTATATCATCGCGCGAATTCACTTAGTAGCCGGGAGAATCGCAATCCTGTCTGACAAAACAAGCATTACTTCTTTATCCCTTGGGTATCCCTAGCGTCAAGTAAAACACGTGCCGATCGATCATCGACTCTCAATTAATTGCACCAGAGTCTCGTTAATTAGCGATCGGTCGGTGGAATCGTGGCCCATGAATATGTAATCGAAATATACGGCGGCATCGATATCGGTCGCAGTTAAAATTATGGGATGAACGCGAATGACGAGAGGCAGAGAGCAAAAAAAAGAGGGAAAAAGGAACTGACGTACTTTGACTATGTCCAACGAGTTACAGACGTGCACTGATCGATAGTATATGCTATTAAAAAATAAAACAATCTACACTTCAACTGCAAATTTTGCTCTGATATATGTCGTTCTAAAAATCAATCCAAATTACCGATACATAAAAAAAAAAAAAAAATCCGCCACGAATCTTATTTTATAGAACAATGAAATTTCATTTAAAAAATCCAATGTTTGAATAATTCTCGATTCATTTCTTATAAACGAAAATTAAGAGCATTCAATTAATTCGAATTTATAATATACAAAAATAATAATAAATCTTATAAATTTAGTAGTGTTTTTCTTTACTTGGTTCTCTAGACTAAAATGATCAGCGAATTGGGGCAAGTCAACTTTGTACTTTGGATGAATTATTGCTGTATGGAATGTCTTCCAAGCAGTAGATCTTCATAAATAAAATTGCGTTCGTATTATGAAGAAGAGAATAATTTTTAATGTGCTCCCCAAACCTCTGCGCTGTATGTTCTCTAAATAATCGATTATAGACAAAACATCGATAAATATCTTGAAATTGTTCATTTATATACGAAAAGATAGATGAATTAGCTATAAAAGTAATAAAATGAAAATGATTAGTGGAATCTCGACCATTCGAGACGAATAAGAAGAGACGAGAATGAGGAATAAATGCTTTATAATAACGCGTATAAGGATCGATGCAATTTGCTTCGATGCGATTCCGGAACGGATTCGTGAGTTGGCCGATCGCCGTATGAGATGCTCACGGATTGTATCATATGTACCAGCCTCCCGAAGGAAGAGAGGCGCTACTCGCGTGTAACGGCTTCCTGACACATCGAGCATAGAGGGCGCTTCCTCGTTCGCTGCTGTTCGCTAGAGAATGCCGTTTACGTGCTACACACCATGAAAAGCACAAGCATATACAGGCTGTGCTGAAAGTCAAGCTCAATGCATGAACAAATTGTTAAATTACAGTTTTTCAAAAAGCAAACTTTGTGACCATTTTTCGTGGTCACCAGCGTGGAGCGGTTTGTTTTCTACTATTCTTGATGAACAAAAAATTGGAGAGGAAATTCTGAAATATGCTGGAAAATAATTAAGCATTCAGTCGTATACACGTGGCAACATCACACTGCACACTCTAATAATTATTATTTTTCACTCTAATACGATTGTAGCCAAACTTTTTGTCTCGCCGATCATCAATATTCAGAAAAATACGCAATTAACAATCATTTAAATGGGTTTCAAATCGTTGAATTAGTAATTTCAATGTTCTGGCTACGATTTTTCATTTCAAATAGCCAGTGGAATATTGTTTGGAGTCATATTTGCACGATTTCTCGAAATAGTATTTGCTTTTTTGCTGCGATAATCGACATCATTGATCTGTAATGCTTTGCAGTCAAAAACGAAATCGGTTTACCGTCCTTTTCAAATATTTTGATCCGTGTCGTCGTAATGATTGTTCGCGATTTTTGGGACACGCTCTATACACATGACCACAACCTCGCCGTGAACATTAAGTACGCCTGGAAGGAATATATAGCTTCGTGTAAGGTCTTTTTACGTGGCCTCCGGGGCCTTGGTCCCAGTATCCTCATCCCCTCCTACCTATAGGCGCCCGGAACTTTTTCTTTCTACGCTTCTCTCGCTTCTCTTCCTCGTCTTCCTCTTTTCTTCCTTATACTCGTGATCTCGTACACGCTTCATGTTCGAGGGTACCGTTGCCCCCGTCGTCGCGGTTGCAGCTGCATTAACCTCCGTTCACCGGGTCGATTTGCCTTCCTGGCATCCACAAAAAAAAACGCCCTTTTTTCTTCGCATCTTGCTCACATAAGCTCGGCTGCTTATTGGCGCTCAAAATTTCAAAAAAAATCTACAAAATCATTTTTTTCCTATTCCCTACTAAATTAAGAGGCTGGTATTTCAAGTACATCAATATTTAGGTTTATAATAAATGTATTTTACTTAATCAGACAGACCAAATAAGGATAAGTAGACAAAATTATCGAAGCTTTCAACATCTGTTATTTGTACAATACCCTGAAGGTCTTTTCTCGAATTTGTAAACTGACGTGTGCACGTGTACGTGACAGTCAATAATTTTTGTAACAGTAGTATTATAGATGGAAATGGGTAGATGGGAATCGCGTGGCAGCGGAGAATAATGTGATCGTGGATCTGTGGAAACGACATGGCAAAGCTTGAACCAGAGAGAAATTCCTTTGGGGCGGCGATGATGGCACGAGGAGCGATGTGTGCTGTAGAAGTCACGAGGATACCGTTGCTGCCCTCATCGCACCTCTCTTTCTCTCTGGCCGATATATATAATTTACCTTCAAGGAAGTTCACCAGGTCTCTTATCGTTCGTTCCTCTTCTCCCAGAAGGAATATCGCGTCTATATGAAAGCCTTCGCGCTTTTTCCTCGTGTTCACTTCTGCGAAATTAACGTTACCTTCCGTTTCTTGTAACGTCGTCTCTCACTTCGAGTTCACATCACCTTTTCCATCCCCATATTTGTATCTACCAGTCATTGCGAATTTACTACTTCTAAGATCCTTCTACGCGACAGATCTTCTCATTAACTTTAATGTCCTCGATTTTTATAATAAGTGGAAGATACTTAAACCGTCCAGTATAATATATTCGTCATACTAATTACTTAATTAATGTTTTTTGTTATGTTTTTAACCCTATACCATTTTTTTGTCCTTCTCCGTTATTCCCATGAGTTTATAGCCCAACGCTGAGCACTTTGCACACTCATTACTCTTGAAGACTTCATTACTTTACGACACAGTTTTTTTCTTAACATTGTAGGCTCGCCAGAATCAGGTTCAAAAGTTAACTCTCTGGTTAGTTAAAAAAACTGGGATTTGAGAATAAAAACGAAGAAAAAAGTCTGTAATAAAGTGTGAGCGTTATTTCGTGAAATGTAAACCTTTCTACTGCTCCTCATAAGAAACACGTGCAAAACTGTGCAATCTTTGATTGTCAATATCTCGAATACGGGACGGTGAATCCTTATAATGTTTTGTACACAGTTTCGACACAGTGTATTGAATGTGTCCTCATAATTGGAATAAAATCTGTGGGAAAATAGTTCGATCAGACTACTGACTAAAGAAATAGAACAATCGTTTACACTTTAAGCAAATGCTGTGAAGTTCGTAATATCGGGAAATTACATATCTCTATGCATTCGAAGTTTTGAATATAAAAAGTACTTCCGCTCCAGATTGAAATGGCCCAATCGTAGTAACGAAGGAATAAATATCGAGATCGGTGATTGAGACAGTATTACTGAAGGATTGTTCACTCTCATGAACTAATAACTGTACCGTTTGCCTATGTCTTACTAGTTTAGCACCATCAAAGATAGAGGTACGAGATGGCCTCAGGCAACACTGCTCGCAAAGACCCGAAGGCCATCTCGCAGTTTCCTGGTAAATAACGTTATAACCCGCAAGTTTCTGACGTTAGCGTCTGGGCCGCGTCGGTCGCGCGCTCTTACGCCTTACCTTATCCCCCCGAGTTCAGTTTACAGTACATGTTATACACTGAAAAGTCTGTCTATTGACGATTTACGGGACCATCGATATACCGGTGTGTACCCATGAGTTGCTTCATCTTCTTGAGCTAAAATGACGGAACAGCTAAAGGCGCCATTAGTGCCGGATAAATAACAATTCACCATTTCCTACTGTTTATCCTTAGACGATAAACAAATCGACAAAACGAAGTTTCTGAACGTTTCTGAAAATTGTAGAACTTTTTTTTGTTCAATGTTTCCCTTTTTTCTATCTCGTTCACCACGTATTTTCGATGCTATATAACGACTTACATTAGTACAAAAAATTTCATGTATAATCATTGAAATTGAAACCTCGTTCATGGATTTGCTCGATCTTTGAATTTCATATCAAAGGTTAAATTAAAATTAATTAAGAACTCTATTTAACAAAATAGGGAAAATTCGTAGAATTAAAAAAAATGAACTCAATCTCATAAAAAAATATTATTATATTTCCTCATAATACAAATTAAAAATAAAACAATTTTATTGCAAATTATAGGGTTTTGTTATTGGAACAATGATCCTTTTTGTGGAATACTTTTTCAGGACAGAAGATTTACATGTATGTACAAATGTGTGTTTATGCGTGCATGTTGATTTACAGGTTTTCTTAGTCCACCCGATCGCGCGAGCAGCTGCTGTATTTTTTTTTTTTTTTCATTCAACCGCAGCTTCCGACCGACGAGATCGATCCTCCCGATCCTCGACTCTCGCGTTCGCGAGATCGCCCTCGGATTCGATCGTCGCAAAAAAAAAGCGAAAAAAATGGTGGCTCGTAAAGGAACACGCGATAAATATATGTAACGTACAGCAGATGAGACCTTGTCCATGGTTGTACACCCCCCACACCATCGGCATGGTGGTATTCACCCTATACCGGAAGTGGCCGAGACGCCAACAGAAAGAGTGAAAAAATGAGGAGAGACTCGATCTCTCGGAACGCCACACCACCAAGCAATACAAACCTTGCATATCAGATCTCTTGAACGCCATAAGAGTATCCCCTTAAACCTCATATGTATATATATATATATATATATGCATGCTTCTGTTACAGTATTCGTCTATAGTTACCAATCACTATATTCTTAATTTACTGAATTCGATATTCAAATGGAAAAGATTTACAAAAGCACAATTATAGATGTTAGTTTATTGCTATTTACGAATAGTTTTTCGAAAAAAAAAAAATGTTCAGTGTTACAAACTAATTGATTGCTGAGTTTATCGATATTTTCTTTCGCTTACCGATTTTTTTTTTCGCACCGCTAGTCATTAAACCCCGTTTTCTCGTTTTCCCATGATCGCCGATATGAATTCATTTAGCAAGTCTCACTGTAGTACTGTTGGAATTTAAATTTGACGATGATTTGTTACAATTTATAAGACTATCTCGTTATTATTAGCTAAGCATCGTGAAAATTTTCTAAAGAACTATCGTTTGTTCAAAGATGAAAGATTCGTTGCTTGTCTGTATAAAAGTGCCAATGATCGTGTTGCTTTTCTTTTAGGTCCCTTAAGAAACCCTTATGAAGCGATGGTATCTGACCAGAGCATATCGTCATCCTTTTCTTCTCGTCGTCGCCGCGAGCATGCTACGCGTGATCGAATTACTTTGAGGTGCCTAGCGTGAATGCATGTCCCTGTATTTGTGTTCTCTTTCTCTTTCCCTGTCGTTGGTATACACAGAAAAATGCACAGCTGCAGGTGAGGTCGCATGATCAGTGCACGAGAAGAAATCTGGACAAAGAACCGCAAGAAATACCGATACTACATCTTTTTTTCTGAAATGAAGTTTAAGCCGCTGTGAAGACCGCTAGAAGCACGAAAAAAAAAATTCTATCCAACTAACATCGATGGGTGCGATTCCTCTGTCGCCCCGACGGTTTCCCAATTTTAAAAGTCTTCGGTGAGATCAATACTTAGTTGGGTGACTGCTTAGACATTTAGCTGCTCGGGTATCAATCGCTGAACAGGTTGGGAACGTTGGGAACGTTAGGAATTTCAAGTTAAACATTTTTTTTCCTGTTTGAATTGATCAATTCAATTATTAATTGAAATTTGATTAAATGTAAACAGTTTAATGGTTTTTTAAGGTTGGCTTAAACGAGGTCTTACACTTTCGAATGATGGTTTCATGCCCCAATCGTCCTTCAACAGAAGTTCGTCATAAAATACCAATGTCTAGAGTAAATATATTTAAATGATAATGAAAATTTGTAGCCATGTTCCTTCATAAATCTCCTCAACGTTATAAAACTAAGAAAAGTCTTAAACGCGACTTAAAAAGGGAAGTATAACGACACGCGAGCCCTCAAATGTGATACTTCGATACCTTCGCTGTTGTTTTGCTCGTGTTGCTTCAACGCGTCCTTCGCCATCGTTGTCCCCCTTGCGGTTTAGTTCTTTTGACTTCGGGTACATGTGCACACCTCTCGATGCTTTGTGGGTTACAGCCAGAAGGATATTCCTCATCATCCGGGAATTATTCCGCAAACCACCTCCGTCCCCGATATATATACGTCTGCATATTATGTTCTCTTTTCTCGTGCAACCCGTATTGCAATTTTCTGCTGAAATAACATTTTTTGGCTCTTTTCACTGCACGTGTTTGGTGACGTGTATGGAAGCAAGGTGCAACCAACAGTTTGCGGCTTTAATTGTCAAAATCAGATTGCATGCTTTACTTATTTATTTATTTTTACACCATGTTGCCACGCGTATTGAAAAAAATATTCACCATTGAAATAAATAAAATTTAGCAATAGAAATAAGTATAAAATAAAATGAAGATATAGTACACGCGAGAAATAATTAGAAGTTAGACATTTAATTACAAAATTTTATTCAAAATAATAAATCACAGACACAAATATCAGAAGCGTGGATGATTTTCATGAAATTTGTTCTGAATCATTAGAAATCCCTATAAAAACTTGTTACAAGCTCAATTAAACTGAAAAAATTTAGAATTGTAGACGAAGGCAGTAGATTTGGAAACCTGATCTCGTGCTTGACGAGTGAGATATAATGCTAGGATTGTTAATGTCGAGCTCCAGGCGCAGCCGTGAAAATTTCATGCAACGTTGGTCGAGAGTGCCTTGTATATAAAAACGAGAGCAAAAGAGTCAGACAAATAAAGGACAATGGGGTGGAGGCAAAGAGATGAGAGAACGTCGACGACCATACCACGTCGCAAATTGTCTAAATTAACACAGCGGTTGGGGTCGAGACTCCTCGACTGCAATGAAATTCGCCAGATTCTTCGATCTCTCGATTAATCGATACGTCACTCTTATCACTAACAATTGTTTGAATCCTGTTCTAAATTTGTCAGAATAAGGGACAAATGTTTCATTCAAAATCATGTTGAAAATATTTCTTTTTCACTGGACTGGATGCTTTGAAGAGTTGAACGGAGTGACAAAACTTTTACCGAGCTCGTTAGATTGACGCGAGCCGAGTCGAAACGATCTCAATTGAAGGTTCGGCCTTATGGCCAACCTAGAGGCCGAGTCTTCCGTTTAGTTAAGCCAAGAATGTATCCTCACTAAATGTACACATACACACACACAAATAAGCATAATTATGAAATTTTTATGGAACAAAAAGGAGTCTCCTGATTGTAATCAGTATAAACTCCAAACAATCTTTACAATCGTCGTTCAATAGCGAAATATTGATCGAAATTGTACGATAAATAACTGCCATCTTTAATTTACGAATTATTAAACTCTTGACGAATACAACAACAAAAAATATAAATTTTTGTACCTGCTCGCTTCACTCTTAATTATATTTGCTTTGAAAATAACGAAACATCCGTTATTCAAGACTTCAGAACTTACAATCTGTTTTAACCGAAACTAACATTATTGGAAATTTACTCTGTCTGTTACTTCAGTCTGGGCGAATCTATGGGCACAAGTGGTCCGACCTCGATCGGGCCACTCGATTCGACCTTAGAGCAAACTCGACAGGCAAATTTGACGTTGTACACACAATCACAGACTCCAAGATAACTCTCGATACAAATACCCAATCTGAAACATACATACGTACAATCACATGTGGTCAAATGCGTGTGCGTCCATATTACCCGTAATAAATTCGTCGTAAATTCTCGAGGCGAAATTGTCAAATTACAATTATGTCCTTTCGAATCTCAGAGACAATACAGACGTGTCAAGTTGACCAAGCAATTTTTTAATATTCATAAAATTCAACTTTGAATTGATCATTTTTTGCTTCCTTGCAAAAAATAGTTTTCTATAACAAAATAAAAAAAATTAAATTTCTTTCTCATTCTATATATTTCTGATACTTTTTTCTATCTTGCAAAAGAAAGTGATGAGAAATGAGCTTTATAAAAACGTAAAAATAATTAAAAAACATCGTAGTGGTACACAAGTTTTTGATTTGGATACTTTACGAAGAAACTCTCGACACATGATGATTAGATATTATGGAGATGAGGAAAAAGAAAAAGATGTTGAGAGTGTATGAATTTGATACCGGTTAGTTGGGAGAGTGTACTGGCGAACGTTTAGGAAGTGGGTTAAGTCCTAATTGCGCTAAATTGTTCATTCAACGGCACTTGCCTTATACTCACTATTAGCTGTACGCCACTGTAGCACGTTCGTAGGATGTATACTACTTGTACATATGTACACGATAAAGTTACATATATGTTTACGTACACATATCTGTGTACTTATATATATACAGTGATTGTACATGGTTTATAGACACTAGAATTGCGCTCTGAAATTGCACAATTCCTCCCTTTGGTAAATTAGTTCCCCATAGCAACATCCAATAGCGATTATAACCACTAGAGACCCTGCTGCGCTTTCCTATATAACTTTGAGAGTTCACGCACCAAAATCTCGATTCATAAGCTGACAAAAATTTACTAATGGAAAGTTTCTGGATGTTGATTCAAAGTGTTTCGTAGCTTCAATTTTCACATTTGCCTCATTCGTAAGATTAAAAGAGAAATAGTAATATCTTTAAAATTGTCAATCCGACATAACGTGGACAAAACTTCACGATGCATTTTTCAATTAACCAATTTCCGGCTATGAAATCCGGTCCAATTTCCGGTGATATAACTTTTTCTCTCAGCATACTTTATGTGTATGGAATTGTTTTTTTTTCTTTTTCTTTTGTGGGGGAGGTTTTATGAGCTCTCGGATATCGAGCTGAAGAGAAACGCGTGAGTGTGTACTCGGAAGAAACAGCGCGGAAAAGCTAGTTTCACGAGAGATCGAAATACGAGCACCCCGGGAACATAAGCGGGAGACAGAAAGGATTTTATCGCCTATCCCTGGGCGAGAATTCTTTTTCAAACTGTATATATACCCGAACCAGTGCGATCTGGAGAAGGTTATCGTCGTCGTCTTCGTGGCGCGAGAGTGTATAAAGCTCATGGCGTGTGTCTGGAGACCTCGACGAGGTCGACGACAATTTCCGGGTCGACGAGTATATAAACATCTATATATATATATATATACGAAACATGAGTTTCGATATATATATATATCTATATTTCGTCCATATGTAGTTCCAGATACTTCCGGGTACCTTCGATCGGCCCTCACGAGCGTTGAGGAAAGCCCATCGGATTGTAGATAGGGAGCTTTACTTTTTCAACAAGAAATACGGGAATAACTTTCGTTAATCCTAGAATAACCTCGTAAAAAAAGTTGCCTCAATGTTTTCTCATATTTTTCGTTATTTCTACAAAATTTACGGAGTAAGTACGTTTGCTTATCTTTTTTTTTCCTTGCGAAAAGTGTAATGAAATGAATACAATGTTTAGTTTTCAAAAATTGACTAGTAAAACATAAGAAACATTTCAAATTATATTGAATTAATTATTTATGAGAAATTCCATACAAACTGCAGGAATTTTTTGATTATTTTCCAAAATTTCATGTCAACGGAACATATTTAATGTTTAAATATTTTTTTGCAGCGATCCAACATCATTAAATCTTCGATAATTTTTCAATCGATTTATTCACACATTTTGAAATATAGACAACAATATTATTTTGAGAGAATATAAATTATCCATTATTGTTGAATGACGAAGTCGAAACGTTGCTACTCATCAATAACGATATCAACGAAGAGTCCACTATGTATTCGTTTACTATTAATTTCATCGATATGATTAATTGTCTTATGGAACAACTGATGATTCTATTCTTATTGCTTTTGCCGATAGTAAATATTCACATTAATTTATATATTTTGTTTTTTCGCGATGTTATAGTCGAAGGGGAGATATAAAGGAGTGGATCGATTAATCGGTGACTGGCTTGACTATGTTGAGCCTCTAATATGCGTTTCGTTTCCTGTTAACCTCGATAAATTTATGTATATATTGACTTCAACAAAACAAAATAGCATGACCAATACAATTTATTACTTGAAGCAAATTGAGTCATTCTCTTTCATTCACTATACACGTTTATACACTAAAAATAATAATTCTTTAATCATTCTATTAATTTGATCGAAATTTAAAAAAAACAGTTGGCCGCCAGGGAATTCCGTTATTATTTGAAGGCTCATTAAGAAACGACAAACTGAAAAGCCTAATGAAGTCACACTTCGGGAAAATATTTCTGTAAACTACAATTTTAACTGAAGACATCAATAGCCTGACAACAGAAATGGGGAAGGATATTAAGGGGAAAAAATGTCATTAAACGGGTTAAAATGAGTCAATCTTTTTGATATTAAAAAAAAAGATAACGGTCTAATAAATATTCTTCAAATTCAAACTATGAATAATTACGGATGACGACTAGGACGATTTTTTTTTTTTTACATTATACGCCATATTTCGAAGACTAAACAATTGTTTTCGTGACTCTCCTGTAGACCCTTTCGAGATGTAAGTGTCTCGTTAATAATAAAAAACTTCTTAAACTCAGTGGTAGATGAATTATTGATGTTCTTTGTCTGTTACAAAAATACTGTTCTGCTCTTTGATAAGAATGACCGAATTGTCCAAACATCTCATGAAACAGCCCCTCAGAGACTTTCCGAGAATTTCCGAACAGCAACGGGGTTTGGCCCCGGAAATTGAGCAAAGTCTCGTGTACTTCCGCTGTAAGCTTCCGCGTTCGAACTCATCCTTAACGTTATAACTTACAATCAAATATACTTTCGACTATAGTTACTTTTTTTTTGATAATTCATAGCTTGCAATATACTCACAACACGCAATGATCACATGCGTAAAAATTTTATTTCAGTCTTCCATTACGTGTGAAAATTACGTCAAGTCATTTTCCCTGATCAAAATTTCGTAAGAATAAACCAGCAGTGAGTATAAAAGCGAATGATTATATTCTTTCCGGCTCAAATGCAATATTTCTAACAGTGCGAACGTAATGAATAAACGAAATTGAATCAAAAACAAAATGAATTTTCTCAGGGTTTGCAATTATTCTCGTTATTAGTCGCGAATCGCGGAACGTTGGTCTGTACCATGCTGTGTATAATAGAAGCGTGAGGGTAGAAAATATATGTGCGCAACGACTATTTCATATTGGAGTTTCATCGGGAGAACGAATGCGGAAAGCGAGAAAGGGAGTTAGAGGGTTTGCCGGAAGAAGGGAGAAGAGGAAAAGAAGTGGAGGAGAGAAAGACGAGGGAGTGCGGATGTCGTGCCGCCCCTTCCGGGACTTCCGTTTGCGTCAGAACCACCCCCTTTGAGACCACCCGTTTCCTCCCTCGATCTCGCTCTTGCTCTTTACCCTTTCTCTTCATCCGTGCGCTTTTCCTCTTCCCTTCATATCGGAAGTCACCCTCTGGCTTGCGACCTTTATATCCCTTCCCTCCAGACCTCCTTTGCCGTCTCCGTCGATTTCTCCTTTTTCAACCCCTACCGCCCTTTTCTCATTTCCCTTCTGTGCCGTCAGACACTTGACTGTGTTGGTCTCATGGAAGCCAAAATGTACTAAACCGAATGTGCTCCACTTCCTGGCTGCTTAAACAACTAAAGCCCATAAATATTTAACGTCTACAACTCGAATTTTACGATTTATCCTTTCGCTTTCTCCACGTCTTTTACACTTGATCATTGGATTGCCCCATGAACGTCTATATAATTTAGAATCTGATCTCAATGCCACAACAAGTTCTTTTTAGCTTTTCGGCAATCCGATGATCTGAACCCGTGCTCCGTATGTATGAATATTAAAAACCCTTAAAATGACAGCTGTCAAAATGTTACTTAAGAACATTATTTGCAAAAAATTAATTTAATGATAATTTTGATAGTTTTGTTTCTTTTACGGTTTCAGAGTGCATATTGACATATTAATTTCGCTGTTGAATTTCAACTACGGTTTGTATGGGACTATTGACCTCAATGAAACTAAATACATGTAGATCACATTATATAAAGGTTTATATATATATATAAAGGTGTATATAGAATACAAATGGAGGTAGAGCTCAGAGACCGAGTCTGGAAGCTCGTGATCGATAATAAGTTAATGGGTTGACACGTTTAAACATTTAGCAGAGTCGCGATCGACGATAGACTCTTCGTGGCCTACCGACAATCATCGGGAAAACGGTCATACTTTTCCCACGATATATCTACAAGTGTGTATATCCAAACATAGGGGAGGAGTGAACAAAGTGATACCCCAGAGCAAAAAGAGGCCATAGCTCCGAAAAATAATTTAATTAGTACTTGCTGTAGAACTGATCTATGAATATTCAACCAACACAACAATACACTGCCAAAAAGACTGTAAGAACGTTTGAAAATGACAAGATATTTGTTAATACGTTCTAATTATTATTCATATGATCATGGTTACAATATAGAAAAAAAAATTGTTTCGATGACACATAATCCATAATTTTAATTGAAATTTTTTTGATTTTTATTAAAATTGTGGTACACAGTTTGCTAAAAATGTGCAAAATTCTAGCACTTTTAAAACTCGTTAGCAGACAAAGCAAAAGGGAATGATTTAAAAATGACTCTGAGAATGATAAGCTGGCCTGCATGTATGAAATTAAACAAACGTTGGGAATCCCCACTTCCGGTCTGACGCTTTGGCGCCCGTAAAATGCAAAACAGAGCTCCTATTCGATAGTGTCATAAAAAATGCTTTGCATCACAATGACTCGATTGAAAATATCAGAGATTGTGTATGCAAAAGTATGGCTATGCTCTACTTTATCAGACTACTGAGGATTCTCAGAGATAGAAGGGGTGTTGAAGGGTGAAGAGAAGTAACGACGAAGTTATAGAGTCCAAGTCGCAGGCACAACTCTACATTAAATGCATCCATTTACAGGGTGTCTCAAAAGTTGCACTTAGAATGAAAAAAGATTCAGACGTATCATTCACGACAAATTAATCTATTGTGACAGCTAATGAGTTGTGCTTTCTCGACTCTATTCTCTTTCATTCTGCATCGCCGTATTGACTCTTCTCGTTTCATTGAAATCTTATAAATAGTGAAGCAAAGAAAAAAAAATAACTAAAAACTTTTCTCTTCGGGAAATCGCAGCTTTTTCTACTACAAATCCTAAAAACATCCCTTTTAGAACACTCTGTATTTGTTGAAAAACGAAGCGAACGAGAGAAGTAAAAAGAATGAATAATCGTGTTTGTCGATGTTGCGGCTGTGAACGAGAATACTAACGCGCGTTGCCGGAACCGGAAATGTCTCGATACCATGGAATGACACGAATACTTTCCTCACCCTTCGTTGTGCATATGTGCCATTACGGAGATAACGCGGGCGCCTGTATCCACTGTCTCGTGTTCTTCTCTTTTATATTTCCTCGTTCTCATTTTTTTCGACCCAATGATCGTTTCGTTTCAGCACCTGATCGATAATGCAACACACATAAAAATGATAGCTCCCTCCTAGTTCGGATGACCCTTACGATTGGCAAAAATCAAAAAGAAAAATGTCTTTGTTCACTAAATTCAACTTGTAATCTTTATATCTACGAAAATAATAAATTCAAGTATTTTAAAACAATATGAACCAGTAAAAAACAGAATAAAATTGAGATACGAGTTGATGAGCGTAACTATGGAAGCATCGGAGTGTTGACATTTTACCTTATCTTCCCCTCAACTACATGGCAGTTGATTGAAGTGTGAATAATAAATAATATATTCTCAATGAGTATTTTCTCTTGTTTGTCTCCGTTTTTGCGTCTCAGCCAAGAGATGCACTCCGGACATGCAAAACTTGATTTTACAAGGACGTCAAACCTGATTATTTCCGCAGACTCACTCTTCGGGCAAAGATCGTTTTATTTATTCTTTGTCCTGTTTTTGTATTTTCTCTGTTGTTTCTGCACCTTGCTTTTGTCGTTTTATTAAATGGGAATCATTCCTTTTCGTTTTTCTTTGTAAACGAAATGGCTGTCTTGAAAAACATTTTGAAAAACAAAATATACGAGCACAAAATTCTGCCTATTTTTCGACCTGCTGCTGGAAATAATACTTGAAATTCAAATGAGAATAGATAAATATTCTTTATTTTTCATTATCTAATTTATCATTATGTAAACCAATCGAATTTTGGAGGAAATAATGAAACTAAAATTTAACGACGAAAAGACGAGTAGAGCCAGGCTTTAGATTGTCTAGATATATGTTATCGTCAACAGGCGATATCGATTCTGGTCATCATGCCAATCGACTTTAATCCCTTACCACCCTCTGCCGTGTGAATTCATACTAAACCGGCAATCTCGTCTCAAGCCCTATTATAATCGAAGCCACCACTTGCATCCCTTTTGCTTCCCAAATAATGTAGCACGTGTCTACCAAGCTTTTCATCACCCTGTATCTTCTCACCAAGGACGAGAAGCTTCTCACAGAGGCCAAGCATACGGTCGACTTTCCTGTCGACCATATTCCTGAAAATCGCCTGATCGATAATCTGCTGCAGATTGATATAATCACTACGAGTTTCGTTCCTTTGCTCTTCTTTTATTCTACATCGAGATTCCATAGTTTTTCAGTACCAAACATTTGTGTAATCTTTATATGAATTATCATTATTATTATTATTATCATATTCTTCGGCATTTAAAAGCGAGCTACAAAACGAGATTCGCTTCGATCAACATATGCTGATAAAATATAATTTTTACTTTGTCAATAGTTGCGCGATAAAAACATTGATCTTTATCAATGCAAAATCGTTATAGATCTAAGTTATATGTTTTAGGATGGAAAATATAACGTGTGCGTAAAATGAAAAATAATTTTCTGTCGTTATATTGATTAGGAAGATTAAAACATCCGGTTTGAAGAAATAATCATACGAAAGAACGGATTATTCTACGTCTCGCATGTGAATTAACCGTTACAGTTGCATTTACAAGAACACACAATAAACTACATATTGTATTTATATACTCGGGAGTGTAAGCACATTCAGTAATACGTGTAACACATTACCTTTCGTAATATTGTTATTATTATCATTATTATTGTTAATATTATTACGAGGATGAGTTGAGGTAAAATAACTCGGATGATGGTGTGGTACGCGGGACTTTCCCACGTTTCTTTAACGGTTAAGTCACGCGTTAATATCATAACGAGGGGACACGAGAGAGGGGAGAAGGGGAAAGACTTGAAGAGAGGCAGACCGAGCTTATCGAGACTAGCGCGCGAATGAGCGAAGGAGGAAGTAAAAGCGGGTGAGGATGAGAAGAAGGACTTGTACGTGTAGTTTGACGACGATGATGATGACGACGACGTAGAGAAGCACGTTGTTTCTGCAAGGATCTCATATACAACGTGTCCTAAAAATCGAACTCAAATATTTAACACCATTGGTTTATTACGAAATTCTAAAGATAAAAGTCCTTCGCTATTTTTCTTACCGATGTCAATCTCAACAAAAGTAAGAAAAGCCAAACTAGTGCGCTGCTTCAAAGTGGAAATGGCTCGCACTATATTCACACTCAACGTTCTATTCTCCCAGTGCATTCAATTGGCCATCACTTATCAATTAATATCTCTTCAGCATCTTATCACTAGAAAAAGTGTCTAAGGACTCCACCATCATCAGATCTTTATGATCCAAGTGTGTCCTTTGAATCTTGAGTACGATTTCTCCGACACTCCGTACACAAGTACCGATAGTGTGGAGTTATACGGTGAACTGCATACAAACTCTCGCTAAGTGCTGACGTGGTTTATGCCAAGGAGAAAAGTGCACATAAGCTTGCATTGAGAAGACGAGAATGTGAAGGAGGAAGAAGAGGATGCTCGCGAACGGTCTCGGCTGGGCAAGTACGGCTAGGTGACCCGCGGCTTCCATGTCGGGACACGAGGTGATCTAACCGATCGCGCCCTCGAGACACCATCAACCGAGCCAACTTGCACTCACCTACCGATATGGTAAACACATATAACCGTACAACTTCGTATTTTTACGTGAATACAAAGTGGTGCGAATTTCAACCCAAATAGATCATTCCAAACACGCTAGTTTCTTCATCTAGAAGAAGTTATCATATCAGTCAGGCACAATGATTTTTCATATGGATTCAAGAATTACAGAGTGATACATTTTGGGTCACGATGAAATCAATTCGGGGTTCTTTTTCACAATCCGTAGTGAATTCGCACTAAACACTCCTCTCAGAAACATGATTGCCTTCGAATTTCACTTAAAGAGTCATATTTGTCCGACTTCCACGTTTATAAACCAGCGATATGAGCAAATAAGAAACAGAAACGGCGTTCGCAAACGTTAGGGTGCTTCAAGGGTTTAAATACTCCTGGACTTGTTGAAAATTCGATCAATTTTTACCTTTTTTCAATGCTGACAAAATATATCCATTGAAAAAACTTTTAGTTTATTTTGAAAGTCATATTGTTAGAAATTAAAAAAAAATAAAAACATTAAGTGAGCTGTGATTGTGGTTTGAGTGAAATTTTTTGATATAAAATACTTTTTGCGTTAACCACGATGCCGATTACACATTTTTTTAAATGTTGGTCAACCGAGTACTCTTGGAAACAATCAGGCAGTCAGGAACTTTTTTGACTCCCTGTGTATTGAATCTTCATCACCGGTCACCATAAACTCGATGACCCTCGATTGTCGGTGCGAAATTCAAACTCCAAGAAACGTCATCCGAGAATACGTCTTTATAGGGAAAGTTTTCACTCAGTGAAGTCGCTTGGACGCCCCTGAGTTTCCGGTGTCAGTTGGGATGTAATTTCCAATGACAGACGTAACGGAGAAGTATTATTGCAGCGAGGGATGTCAAATACTAAAACTTTCACCCTTCGATTCTCTTTTTAATTCAGTTTTCAACGGCATTCTCCTCTTTCGGACTGTTTCGATATCGACGTACGATTTCTTTGGCTTCAGAGACAAGTAAGGGTCGCACGAAGACCCAAAAGTGATTCTTTTTCTTTATTTCCTGTTAAGTTAGTGCATGATGGTTTAAATATATTTGCAGTTCGAGTTGCTATTTTATCATCAAACGAATGTTCAATGGGCAAAATAAAAAACGTGAGATGCATGGATAAAATGCAAAAATACTCTTGATGAAATTTTATTATTTCTAAAGTATCATTCAGGCTTACTCAGAATAGAATCATTTAATAAGAGGCGGGCCGAAAACGTTTAAGATTTTTGAATCACCCCGTTTGACCTGTTCTCTTCATTTGGTTATCATATTTATCAATTATATTATCAATTTATCATACCCCAAAAACCAAAGTGAGTAACCGATCAAGTAAAAGGAAGAAATAATAACGGGATCGAGACGTTTTGCTATGGAATAAGTCTCCGGTAAATAATGTTTTTCTGATTCCGGTATATATACGTCAAAGGACCGTTGAGTTGAAGAGGAAAACATATATGGGCTGTTCGTCGGAATAGCTGTATTTGTGTCTATGAATGTGACCGATCGACCTGAAGAGCTCTGAGGTTGGATCAGAATGGAACAGTTACTTGTTCTGGATCACGAAAAGTCGTTTTGCGGGTCTCGGGTGTGCGGTATTCGATCCCCACCAACCGACCATATATTTCTTATATTTACATTCCTCGTCACGAACTACCGTGTGCACAAAATCCCTTAAACCCTTCAATATCGCTATACTCAAGAAAAAATCCTTCAATTTTTACCGAATGTAACTTCACGTCTCGTTTCAAATCGTTTTTTTTTTTTTTTTTTTAATGAACGAGTGTTGAAAAATTCTAGAAAAATGTTCAGATGCCAACAAATATTTACAATCATAAAACTACAGAGGGGAAGGATATTTTTAATTTTATTTTTTATATCGATAAAAGATTGAAGCGAGGTCGTGCTGTTGACTTCCGCACCTAAAACCCGCCAAGGACACTGAGAAGCGATTCGATCAAAATCTCGTGGACGTATAGGAACGAATGAGGGAATGAGATAAAGAAAAAGATACAAAGTGACTTTCAAGAAAGGAATACGATAAAAGGAAGGAAGAATGTCGGAAATTATATGTAAAATATATCTTGACCAAGGGTAGAGTGTGCAAAAGTATTTCCAGTTTCAATGCTCTCTTTCTTTTTTTCTTCTGTTCCTTTACTTTCCTCTCATTCTTCTTCTTCGAGCAATGCACTGGAAAGTAAGGACAAGCCGGGGACACTTACACATTGCTCTACCAGAAAAAGAGAAAGGTACCAAATTCCGCACCAATATGAAACAGCGTCTATATAAGTATTTGGAAAAACTGCATCTTTTTCTTTTGCACCGATGTATATAAGTGAGTAATTGTGTAAATGTGTGTGCGTTAACCTTATGTCAAAGAAACCTTCGAGTCGAGTTCGAACACCGGCGCAATTTCTCGCGGCCTTCGCGGTTCACTAACATCTGAATTGCCGTAAGCCCTTTTTTATATATCCTGCACAGACATGGCACAATCATTAAAAAAAAAAGAAGAAAAACACCATACCGGAAGTCGACCTCGTCTTGATAGACCAATTGAGATACATTCTCTATCAATTAATTCTTATGCTGAAAAAAATCAAGCTTATCGAATTAATCCATTTGAATAAATTGTACAATCAATCCGTCGTAAAAAAAACTCGTTAACATTTCAATATTGGAACGCCAAGAAGGTACGATCTTTAACAAAAGTCCAGTCTTGAATCTATTTTTTTTAGTAAACGAATACTTTATCAACCCTTTCGCGTAGAGAAAATCTCGATCGGAAGTTTAAAGATGCTGTAAAATATCGAAAATCGGTACTTTCCCGTTTATATCAACACTACGGGAGTTCCAATGTCCGATTAAAAAAGAAATAACACCCATAGATTTTGGCATAATTACGCGGAACAGCTGATTGATTTGACAGCCCTAACTTCGAGTTTTTTAACTTCCGAGTCGACAGTTATTTGATTCTTCAGTTTTTATTATTCAACTGATTTTACCACGAATGTTGTCCATGAGAAATGATGACAATGAAAAATATGAATACTCAGCACAAATTCGAATAGTTGAGGGTATTTGTAATTTAAGTTCTTGATAAACGTCAACAAACAAGTTGTCCCTCTTCAAATAAAAGTCAGTGGTAAACTAAATTTTGTTAAAATGTTTTTTTGCTAAAACCATGTAAATTTCAAAACCACACAAATCACTTTAATCCGTGATAACTTTTAAGAAACGACGTTAATTTAATACTTAAACAAATTGTGTTTCTAGCTAAGTACAGATTGAATAAATCCTCTTCTTGTATTTTTGTTATTTCTTTTTTTTCATGGCGAAAAAATTTAAGTGGCTATAATCATCAGGAGGAAGATCAACAACA
This sequence comes from Campoletis raptor, assembly GCA_948107755.1. Classification (NCBI taxonomy): domain Eukaryota; kingdom Metazoa; phylum Arthropoda; class Insecta; order Hymenoptera; family Ichneumonidae; genus Campoletis; species Campoletis raptor. The sequence continues at coordinate 14,738,721 of OX403623.1, forward strand.
GACAATTTCGGCGTTTACTCGTCTTGGCTGGAGTTTAAGTTGCAGAGGTCGAGGACCGAACAACCTTCGATTATCTTCTCTTTCGCATGCATATATAAGACAGTCAAATCGTCAATGATATTGTCGTCTCGCGTCATCAGGCATATGTTAGCTTCGGAAACGTACGCGGTCATGTGACCATATACATTTGTATATTTATGCATTAAAATTTATACAAATTTGCATACATTACTACATCTTCCTTCTTGTTGGTCTTCCCTGCCTAAAACCTGTTCACCCAAACCGCGTAGTGTATTAAATAGCATAAGATAGTGTACATGTGTATATATATATATAACGGGTGTCAAATACCTATACGTCCGGAAAGTCGAATGAAAGACGTCGGGGACATGGCCATGAAAGATAGCGAGATCGTGAACCTTGTCACTGAAGCCTGTTGAATGGTCCATCTCGCGAGAGTAGACAGAGAGTGAGAGGAAAAGGACAGCTAGAATTATGGTTCTTTTGGAACCATATACAATACAGGAGCAACATTTCACATATTTATTGAAAAGTACCGACGAAGGACCATTTTCACAGTAGTGAAACTAATCCGAACAGATCTAAATTCAACTATTGTTCAAAATTTGTGCATGTAAAATGAATTGTAAAATAAATAATTATAATAGAATGGCATTTTATCCTAAAAACTGATTATTAATTCCTAACATTTCTTTTTTACAAAAATAACTCAATTCTAATAAAGTTAGGAACATAAAAAAATCAAAATAATTTATAATTAGAATAATATAATAATAGTCTGAATAGCAATGACTCAGACAAATAGTTCTTGTCATATTTTCATTTTTTCGATTAATCAAAATGATTTTATAATGAAATTAGAATAAATACTTATTTCTTATTGTTCCTCTTGGATCTTTAGATTACGCAAAGCAAGAGAAATGGCAATGGAGCGAGAGAGAGATAAGGAGCAGAGAGCAATAAGCCTAAGGTGCACATATTCAGTATCTGTGAGCGTTGAAAGACATAGTTATCTTGACAGAATCCAGTAGCATAAAATAAGAGAGTAAAATAAAAAATAAGAATATAATATATAGCGTGTGGGAAGCCGGTGTACGCGTTGGCGTAACGCAGTCGCGAGCTCGCGCTTACGCCGACAATTGGTCTAACGCTCTAGACGCCTTACCAATTAAGAGGACTCGTCGTGCAATGTGCTCTCGGCTCTGACCCTTCTGGCAAACTTGGTGCTCGCTCGCTCGTGCTACATATTTCTTATTATTATTGTTATTTTTTTTTTCTTTCCTCCCTGATTCGAAAAGAGAGTTTCAGCAAGAAGAATGATCACGATATGTTACAGTGGAACGAAAGATGAATAGGCAGATAGATGCACAGATAAAAGTACAGATAAATACGGAGACACGGGAAGAAGAGAAAGAGCGAGGAAGAAGCAAGTTGGCTTGAACGAATATCTGCACAGGCTGTCCATAAAGTCAAGCCTTGAAGCACGTGAGATCGATAGATTACAAAATATTATAAAATCACTGATTTTAGCCTTTTTTTTCGATCCACCGTTGATGACATATCAACCAAATTAGTGTAAGCCAATCGCGAGTGCTGACAAGGAGTGAGTGCAGTAAAATGAAAGCGATTATATCCGCTGAGTCCATCCGCTGGGAGTTCAGTGATGGAACGTTCTTCCCTCCCTCCATCACTTGCCTTCACAGCGCAGCGGATTGGTTATTATTGATTGTTTCATATCTCGTCAACGGTGCATCTGATAAAAAAAAATACGTATTTTCTCTTCAGAATCCTTCGACCCGAAGCTTCGATATGACTTCCAGGACACTTTGTATACTTGGCTTATATAATTATATATACATGTATGTATATAAATACATCGTTGAAAGAGCTATAAAGTAAAGAGAAAACGAGTGAACCCCCTCGATGCAACGACCAACGACGGACCCGCTATTGCGCCTGTCTTCTCGTGAAGCAAAGATTCCCGTGTCTCTTTTCCCTTTCACCTTCGTTCAAGAAGATCGAACATTCTTCTTGGCTAACTCGGAGCTATTCATTCGAGGCTATTATTCGTTTGGCATGAGCACAGATCCTGTTGTCTAGAACATTTATACACACATGTATAAGTCATTCTATGTCCCATGAATCGTCTTTATACAATTTCCGAAAAAAGAATTCCATATCTATGATTTTTTTAATCAACCAGGTACTTCATTTTTATTCTTATACATTAACGACACGGTTTTAGATGATGTTTGAATTTTAACTTTACTCGCAAATGACTACATAATGAAAATGTAGTTTGATCTGACAGTTCATCTAAATGTAATTTAACGTGAACAGTCCCGTGTACACCGATATTTTATTTACGGTTATCGTTATAACGCCTGTGTTTAGTCAGAGTTCCGATGAACTCTTTCTTTGCTCATAGTCGATGCACTTAGAACTCGCATCTTGTGCATCTGTGCACCTCGTGTATGCCACAAATTAATGTTACGAGTTTGCCGTTACGTAAGTTTCTGACTAAACCGTGTGAAATTATTTTTTTATATTATTTGCACGAGTATCAAGTGACTCATCGTAAGGGATGATTAAAAAATGCAAAAATTTCTGTTAAGTTAGTTTTACTGTTCGTTAGTTTTCATTCATCAGTAATTGCCCTTCTTCATCAAAAGTTACTGGCTGGCTCATTGCACCCCAGCTAAAAAAAATTTCGATCGTGACCACATGCAGTTGTGCAGGATAAGTTGACTGCGGCTACATAAAAAAGTGGGGTACAGGGTGGAAAAAAAATAGGATTGATGTGATCTTCTTAAGCTCCCATGGTCAAGAATGGACATTACGATGATACGCGATCCGGTGGCCGCTTCCGATGCGGTCACCCAACCAAACATTGACCTCACTCAAAGCTGATTAACTTTGGGATTCTCCAGAACTACAGACAGAACGGTGCACCAACCGCTTTTGGTGAATAAAAAGATTATTATAAATCAATAATCCTGATTTAATGGAATAATGAGAGGAAAAAATGCAACTTTTTTTATAGTTGAATCTATTAAATACATATATTTGAAGGGTATAAATGAGATACGGGACACAAGCGTGAACGATGGCATAACGAGGACCATGTTTTGCGACGGAAGAATACAGAGATGGCCGGAGGTCAGAGCGCGAGAGAGGCGCGATACAGACGATTATCGAGTTCGTTATACCACCAGGCATTATATGTGCCTCGAGCAAGAAGCAAAAAAAAATAATGAAAATCAGCCTCGTGCCGGAAGAGCATAGAGTCCGAAAGATCATCAGAAGGGTTTCTCACAGCCTCACATTCAACGTGATGAAACCCACGAATACAAATATATGCATTGAAAACGAAGGATAAATTAATTTTTCCGAGAAGAATCTCTTTATATGTTCGAACAGTTTAATAATCGAGTCACAATACTCAAGGACGCCGTTGCACAAAAGTTTCGATATCATTTACGAAAAAAGCACTTTTTAAGAATGAAAAAATATTGAAAACCGATTGAATTACAATTGAAAAGATAACATTTTATCACTTTTATATCATCGTAAACCATAGCACGAAATTGATGGATTTTCGGAAGAACAATTGGCGTAAATTAAATTAAAACGATTGCTCATTGTTTCGGTAAGAAATGATTTTTTTTATTTTTAACGATTTTTATTATTTTTTTCATCATATACATATCCAGCAAATGCACTTAAAACATTTTTGCCACTTCTGTGTACACTTTACATAAAAGTCATAAAAATTATTCAAGTTGTGTTTTACTGGCTAATCATAATATCTCGTGTGAATTTATTTCATTCAAACCGTATTCGTATTTGTCATAAATTTTTATCAGATTTACGATTCGTAGAATAACCTCGAGCTTATATGGAAGCTGAGTTCGATTAATTAATAACCGGAAGAATGATGATATCATCGCGTCGGCAAATTTCCAACACTTTCAGAATCACGTTGTCGTTTTGAGGCACTTGTGCTTTGAAGTTAATCGTAATGCGCAGCACGCGAGGAAATACGTTAGTATTTTTGTTATTCTCTCGTGGATCGTTGATTTTTTTATTTTTTTATTTTTTTATTTACATTTAACGATTCGAGAAAAAAGCTTGAACACGTCATCGGAGAATATACGCTGCAAGTCATCAGAGTCAAAGAGATAGAGAGAGCGAGAGAGTTATCGAATAATAATGAGGATAGAGGAGGGCAGCACGCGCCTGAGTACGATGACTCTTTCATACCCAAAGTCCTGGCAAACAGAATCACTTTTTGCGAGAATTCTCGGGGGACAAACCGATAGAATTATCGTCTCCTTCTATTTATAGATTCACTATGCGGTTACACTCTATACATAGGGTGTCTCGTTTTTCAAAACGTTTCAAAAAATTTTCATTTCATTATGATAGAAATTCGAATTAAAGTCATTTTATTATAAGAGTTAATAAAAACGAGCCTTTTATATTTTTGGTAAAGCAATTTTCTGTTTGTTTCTAAGTTATTGTAGAAAATTCGATGATTTTTTTTTAAACATTCAAAGATATATTAAAAAAAATACATTTCGACATATTTGATGGTCCCTTTTTTGTTTGTCAAACGTAATAAGTTATTTTCGTGGAGAATATATCGACTGTTTGTTGTTTACAATCTTTGGTACAGACGAAAAAAAAGCTTCGGCAGTAAATGTTATTAAAATATATGCAAGACGCCAATGCACTCTTGGACTTTGATGTAAGGAGTGCGTGAACTATTTATACTAAACTCCTGGCAATCATAAGATTTTCATTTTAAAATGCCTTCAGCGTTCGCTCGATCGATCATCAACCAGTTTTCCGATATAAGTTTCAATAACGTTAAGACTTTGGCTTATATCTATATATATGTAGTCTGATGCATTAACAAGCGTAAAAGGCGTGAGGTTCACAGTTTATACTGTAAACAATTGACGCATGCTACATAGAACACGTTTATTGACGTTTTACTATAAATAAATTGTGCATTATAATCTAAGTCTCGTATAGAAGAAAAAAAAAGCATTGTTTCGACTCAAATAATGCACTTGCATAGTGCAACTTCATAGTAACTTACGATCGTGTACTTTTTTTATTACGAGATAATTGAAGAGACGATAAAATGAACGCGGAAGTGAGATAAATGGAGAGACTTGACACTGACCTCGCAACGTGACGTGATCACCGAAGAAATTCTCGTGATCCCTTGCACTCATTTAGTTTAATCGCTAATATTTTTCATTTTTTTTTTTGCTGAGGTACATATTTTTCGAATATTTTTTTTCCCACGATTGCAAAGACTCGTTTTAATCAATTATCACTAAAATCATTGGAATTGCATCAAGAAAAACCATTGATTCTTATAAAATTTTATGGAATACCATTCCACGTTAAGTTAATTGACCAAATTCCTTTTTCATCCATTTATCCTTCCACTTGTCATAATGATTCGAACGATTCGTTCAGAAAATCAGTAATTGGTTCCCAAACGTGTTGACTGTCAAAAAGTAAAAAAAAAAAAACTTCGGTTTAACGTCCATAGTCGCCTCTACATTTCTTTTTTCAACAGCTATCAAAGAAGTATTGTAAAAATTCCTGAACATAAAATTAAAACAGACAGAATTTTTTTTAACGCGGAAGCAAAACTTGGCGAGAAGTCTCAACCCGAAGAGCATCATCAGGAACAGCGGGAACTGATGAACTCTGGGTTGAGTTCTGGTCAGCTATTCGCCACGCCGTTATGATCTCACCAGCATCTCTTGCTTCCTTAATGCTCAATTTCATACCCACTTCTTCCTCGTTCTTAGCCTCTCTGTATATCCGATCCTCTCTCTCCCTCTCTTTCTCTATCTTTCTTTTTCTTGCTGCACGTACTCCGAAGCATATATATATAAATATATATAAAACAGTACAGCGATGCATCTTACGCACGCATCCCACACCCGCCCGCGGCGACCCGCAGCCGTGCATATACACTCTTGCCATGACTATGGTACACCATGGAAATTAATATCCATAAATATAAATATACACGTATAAAATTTCTACAGCCATAAATGTTGGAACGATCCCGAAGACTCTACCAAAGACCGTCGGCAACTTTTGACAAATTGAGCCCCCAGATTTATTTACAATTTTCATAATGCCATCAAACGCTGTTTGTCGTCTCTATTTTTTTTTCTCCGATATGCACAATTTTCATAACAAATTTATTGCGCGAAACCCTTTAAATTACTGATTCGAGGTCATCTCGTGTGTATATATTGCAATGCATTCATTTGAACCAAATTTCAAGGCTGCATTTTTTATAAATCACAAAAACGAAACCGGAACCAATATAGAGGTATAAATGAAGTGCAAATAAAAAAAACTCCTGCACTCCGAAATCTGGGACGAAATTAATTGAATATCGCACAAAAAAAAAACAAAAGCAATCCTAATTAACGTCTAGAGTTGTCAAAGATTAACAGAAGTTAATTAAAACGGTAAATTAATTGAAAATTTTAAAGGGAAAAACAGTCTCAACTTGGGGGCCGAATTTGACGGAAGTTGTCGAATCAAAAGACTCCGTAAAGTCTCGTTGTATATATGTCGGTAAATAGCTTTACAGCCTCGTGCCATGAGTTTTTTTAGTCGCGCGAGGCAACGGTGGCTTCCCGCTGCGGTATATCCGTAGTCCGTGTCTCCCGCTCCGCGCATCAGCGAGATACCGAGTCTGAAGATTCATTTTTGTATAGATATATATTTTCTCCTCTCTGTTTTTCTTTATCTTTCCCTCTCTGTCGATCTTTCTTTCGCACGCGCATTTTCCTGCAAAGAGATATGAATCTTAAAAGGCTCTTGAGCTCTCGGTGAACGCAAAGAGCCGGAAGACTGTAACGCCTCTGACGAAGTATGTGCTCATGGTATATGCGAATGTATATATGTAGCATATATTATACTTATTACGCACGTACACGTGTATACATGGGTCGTAAGAACTTCTTGAGAATAGAGTAAAAGAAAAGCGGAAGGTGAAGATGAATCTTAAGAAAAAATCTATATTGGATATCCGCGAAAGGATCAAAAACATGGAAAATCTGCTTTATAAAAAAAACTGATTTAGTGCTCAATAAAATAGATCAAAATATTAATTTGTTCACTGTTTGCTGTAAATGTTATTACTATCGTTAATAAATGTTCAACAGGCGTTCCAATTGCTCTATAGAGTATCAAATTTATCGCACTTTTCATATCTAGACGGTCTTTAACTTTGCGAATTAAATTATAAGGAGCATTACTGCAAGTTATGGAAATTGAGTCCATAAAAGACACTCGTGATCTTGACCTATGCTAGACAATTTGGCTCCAGAGATTAAATCTTGGAGTTTCTTTATTTTTATTGTTATAGACTCAGAATTTATTCCCTAATCCTACTTTTTTTTTGCACAAATTTTTTTCTAGCATAAATGAAAGAATTTAGTATGAAAAAAAAATATTTCAAATCCAAAGGCGAGTTTAAATTAATAATTTTTTAAATTCAATTCTACTGCTACGGAATAACGATTTGCTTAAAAATTTTGTCCATAGCTCATTGTTCTATACATTGCAGAATATTGAACAACGTGGTTCTTCAGGCTTGTATATTATTTATTAATAAGATAAGAGACTTTGCGACGAGGTGTTGAGGGCCTTGACAGTTCTCACTTCGATGGAAGCGCGTTAGTTAACTATGTAAGCCGTATAGTTACGCTGTATATACTGCTAATATTCGTAGTCAGCTTACTGTAATCTCGATAAACCGGTGGAAACTCATATATAGTGGAAGAGGGAACCAAGTTCTATTCTCGCATCCGCGGCTTGTCGTTAATAAGCCGGTATATACGTGGCTTAATGCTTATATAGTATAAAGTGCATCCTCAATGCGATACGATGCGTAAGCGCGTCTATATATATGTGTGTGTTCGTATATATAATATATAATATGTGTACAAAGTTGCACAACGTAATAATCCATTGAATCGTGAGAAACCGTGGCAATTGCATTAGCGTGTGCGCGCATCATCGGCCCGGGTTAACGTAAGAGTGCAACCATACACACGTAACGACATCAAACCTTACTGTTTATAATAACTGTATCAAGGAAGAAAAAGATGCACAAAAGATATGTGTAAATAATGAAAAATCATAATTAAGAATACGAATACGAATGGATCTGGTCAAGTTGTCAAAAAAACGACATGGAAAAACATCACTGAATTGAACTGAATTGAAGGGGGGCCAATCAGTTGCACGAGGTCAACGGCGATAACTAGAAAATCGGATATACGTTTTATCCGATCATTTTAGATATTCAAAGAAAAATGACAGTTTCATCTTATTCTCTGACAAAAAGAAAAGAACACTATGTAACTTTCTTCTTTTTGTGCACTTGTAGCACAAATTTCTAGGAGGAAAACGTTTGTCGAAAAAGTTGAAAGGTCACGATTCGGAAAATTGTACATTTTGTATCGTGACTTTTCGTTAGAAATTTCAAACTATGAAAAAATGTATTGCACTCCATGGGAATGGTTGGATCTGTTATTACCAAAGGAAAAATAACAATAATCCATCCCTTTCATCATGATTCTCATGGAATCAACTGCAAAGAGACCGAGACCTCACAGAGCTTAATCCACTGAGCGGTTTACTCAGGATTATGCATCGGATTTCCAAAAATGCAAAAACTGTAAGCTGGGCTTTGAAAAAATAGGACACAATCGCCAAGAATACGATATTTTTGAAAAATAAGCTGCCATCAGTGATAATGCAAACGGAGGAAAAAGTAGAAAAATTTTGAAATGCAAATAGCCTTCTCGTCATTTTTCATATCATAGCGATTCTTAAAGTTTTTTATGCAAAGACTTCTTTAAAAAATGCGGTCATTATGCAGATTCTCGGAAAAGTAACCAAACTGCATAATTACCGAAGATGCACTTGCACCGAACTTTCGTCTCGTCCTTGGAATTTGTGTATTCGATAAAATATCTGAAATTATTATCTGAGAAAGTGGAATAATAATAATAATCTCTACTTATAATTAGGATTTGTAATTTTTAATTCTGCTTAACTTTTTTCTCACAGATAAAGTCCAAAAAGTTGACCTACTAACCCCGGTCTTTCCTATATTGTCTGATTAAGAAAAAAATGTGTCATTTTCTCCACAATGAAAAATAAAAAATATTTCGTGTATCATAATAGCGGTAATTAGTAAATTTTGAATTTGGAAATTTTAATGGACTGTCCATTGACCTTAAGGAACCACTGCGATATCCTTATACGTTTGGTTGAAGCTCAGGGGTGTGTATCATCGTAATAATCGGTATCAATAAATCGTCTTTCTATCGATTCTTCGTCTCTCAACGTATTATTGAGCAGGAGCGTGCACTGTGCACTTTTTGTACTTGCATTTACGTATAGATATATATCTAAAAGTAAATGCACTTGCATACGAGTTCAGAAATCGTGCGCTCGATCAATACATTCAGTTAATCATGATCGGCTTCTATCATCGGCATATACACTACCGTTTTAGTTACTTAAAGCGCAGCTCACTGTAAGAACAACCGAACTAATAATCATGATAACTCAATGTGCATTTTATGAAGTAAAGTAAATTTTATCCAATTTCTCGAATTCCTATTTTGTTTTCACGCAATATAAACGTAAGAAGAAAATAAAACGTTGTCTCCATCAACACAAATGCTTAAATTTTGCTATAAATGTTTAACTCCCAAAACTGATTAATTATAAAGAAAAGACAATTTTCACTTATAGTAGTGTGCTCATAAGTTCTTTTTTTTATTAAGAATAACTCAAATAGAGGGAAATCATCGTCATAAATAAAAAACATAGACGTAGAAAAAATTCCCCTGTGAACTTTTTCCTCATAATTCTTGTTCGATGATTTTGTAAATAATTAATCAAACAAACAGAGAAGAGCAATGACCTAAAACTCGTTCGACTTTCAAATAATACAATTTCTGATTTTCACAAAATTATTAACACACAAATACACAGAAAATTTTAAATGTAATTGAACGTCATCTCGCATTGGTATTTTGAGGACTTGGTTATTGATTTTTATTACCAACATTACGAACGTATGCAATGTGGCCGCAATTAACACAGAAGGAAAATATTTTTACACTGGAAATTGCCATCTTCGATAATTTATTGGTCTGGGCAATGTCGAATGGCAATTTCAGAAGACAGATAGGAAATCTAATGTCTTATATTGCTATTTTAATTACTTATTTATTTATTATTATTATTATTTATGCATATGGATGTCCATATACACAAATACATTAATGTGTATGTAAACGTGGATACAATAATAAAGAGAACTCGATGGATAGGCCTTTGCACTCTTCTGGGTGCAGAGTGCAGCAGCAGTGCATATTGAGAGACTGAGAAAAAGACAGAGTGAGAAAGGAAGACAGAGAATGCGTTAGTCGCACGAGCGCCGCCTGCTGACTCGAGGCTGTACGCGGGATGCACCACGCGACCGTTTATTTTGGATCCCCGACGAGTTCGACGACCGACGAGAGAGAAAAAGAGATAGAAACAGTCGCGATGTATATATAAATATATATTTCTTTCTATCACTTTATACACATATATATCTATATCTATATATATGTATATTCAGAGTCGCGTTTAAACCCTTCCTTCTCTTTTATTCGTATTCTTCTTCTCCCTTCCCCTCGCCCCTCTCGCTCATTCGTCGTTTCTCTCGTTCGCGATGTGCATTCGTAATAATACACAACGATGAACGAAAATCTCTTCGATGCCTCGTGCATATAGGAACTTATTATCGTCGAACACTCGACGATGGAAGCTCCCTTTCAATTATCCATTCGAGCCACGATTAGAGCTCTCGAACATGAGCTGTTTTTGGCATAAAATTTGTTTTTTGTAAAAAAATTTAGGAATCGAAAGATCAGAATTATGATAATCCTAACGTATTGCAGAAATAAGGAAATCCGCTTAAATGTTGATAAACTTCACTTGGAAATAAAAAATAATAATAAAAATAAAACAATCTTTCAATATGGGCAGTTTTTGATGCACTTTGTCGCTTTTGTGGATTTTAGCTTCTACTTGTTTTTATCGTTAAAAATTGTTAAAAAAAACTTATAAAACATATTTTTGTATTATGATTAAAATGCACATTGGATTTTTGAGTTTACGAAATTTCAAATAATTCTAATTTAATGATTTCGTTTAATCATCACTTTTATCTTCTAAAAGGGACATTTTTGCTCGAACCAAATTGAACAACCAGACGCTTCATACATAACCTATTCTCAATTTATACCTCGTGCCCTCTGTATTCGCTGAACGTGTCTCTATCTAAAATCTATTCTCTTCTTTATTATGTGTCCATGATATTTTCGTCATGTCTATATCGTCGGCATGGAAATGGCCCCACTATATGAATTCTTTATAGCTGTGTATTATTCTCTCGCTTTTGCTCGTCTCCTTGCCGGGGTAATCTTTTCGCCGATTTGAATGAGTAATTTGAAACCCACACAGAGCATACTGTGAATATAAGCGAGGTAACGGGAGTGATGTTTGTTCTGGATCTCGTTTTTTTCCTCTCCGTCTCCCTCCCTCGCTTTTTTACTCTCTTATGTTCATTATTTCGCCTCTTCGTTTTTCTGGTTCCTCTTGCGATGTTTTGCTGGCATATATAGGCACGCGCAGCTGCAACTGCGAAACTTAAATCCTTCGGTCTGTGGTGACCAATACTTTTTTTTCCTCCATTCGTGGATGTCGACTACGTCGTGCGGATATTGTATTATTCGATGTACATACCTGTGTATATTTTTACAGATATATATGTATATTTTTAAGATCTGTCAGAAAACTCTATCGAACCCGTGATATTGAGACAAAAGTCCTTGTTATCAAAAATTCGATCTACTCACATAGATTATTTATTCTCATTTTTTTCAAATTTGTTTCCACTGAATTTCACTTCATTATGTATCTTCGTATTTCGAAAATAATTTCTGGTTGTCTAGCTCTTTTCCAATTGATCTAGTGGATTAACTATTTTTCTACATTTTTATATAAAAAATGAAATATTGAAATATTTGTTAGGTCTTTTTTGAAATTATTTTATATCATTAATTTATGGAATATTTCATTTTTTTTTTTAACAAAACTCGATTCTTCATAGATGCCGAATATCCACGAATGCGTGTGTGTGTGTGTATGGAATAAGAGCGGATCTTGTACTGTAAGAATGAAAGAAAGGGAGAGGAATTGGACATGGCTGACTAGCCCTTAAGAAAACGAGGCAGATGCCTCTGTTATTACAGGTTTCGCCTTTCGAAATACAACACCAAGACTCCATCAGCGTTATGGTTGTTTCGTCGATGTTCAAGGGAGACAGAAAATACGTTGCACTGTCGCGCACACCACCCTCGTTTTTGCCTCGTTCTCTCGTCATCTTTCTCCGCATCTACATTTTCGACGCCCTTTATATTTTTTAGGTCTCGACCTCCCCGGCTCACCATTGAGGAGTTTTTTGTTGACCCCCAAGCCCCGCACGGAAATTCAAACGACGATGTTACGACATCGTTTGCAGGTTCCCCGAAATCTCTTCTCGAACTAATCGCGGGAGGTCCTTCGGTTCATTTTGAGACTCTTTTTTCTAAGAATAAGGGCAAACTCATGGGCACCCGATGTTGCAGGGGTTATCTTATCTCTATTTTAGGTTGTAAAGAGCCGTAACGAGGAACTAACGAGTTGTAATGAGTCCTCTCCTCCGAAACCCTCTTCTCCACTCTTCCAAAAATGGTTTTCGATAAAAACTCCAAAAAGGTTATCAACCAATATGTAAAACTGGATGGAGGCATGGAGAATTTTTTTTCCGATAGAAATTCACACAATGGCCACAATTAAAATTCACATTGTCCCTCTTTTCAGCAGTTTTTGTTTAAAAAAAGTTACAATTTTAAACTGAAAAATAGAGCAATCGATCGAATGCTTTTTACATCGTAAACCGCAGCGATCCAAAGAATTCAAATTTCGCCACAAAAGTTTGACAGATGGTTCATGAAAGTTTGGTTTTTTTTATTTTTCTACCTCGAAGGTCCCTTAATTCACGATACCACTTGTTTTATCGATGAATTGATTTGCAAAAATGTTTTCCGATGATTTTTCCGCACTGCCATAGTTCATTTTCTCGAGGGCTTTTTGTGGGCCGTGAGGATAAAAGTTGTCCTGGATGATCCTCGTCGACTTAAGCGGGAGATTTGTAGGAACATGCGGAAAAATTTCAACAATATAAAAAAAAGCAAACGCGGTAAAGCGAACGCGCGACTACGAGATAAAAAAGGGCTACGACACGAGTAAGAAGAATCGAGAGCCGGAGACACGGGGATGAAGAAGACGGGGAAAAAAGAAAATGAAGAAGAAAAGGATTTAGCGGGTATGGGCGAGTATTCAATATTTCAATCGTCGAGGCTCTTTGATCTCTCCGAGTACACAGGCCGCCCACGCCTGCCCACTTTAAGGCCCGCGCCTGGGCCTCATCTCTCTATATCTTCATCTCTATTCAAGGTGGCAGTTTTTTTCTCTCTCTTCGTTTTTTATATCCTTTTCTTCTTCCTCTTACCATTGCCGGCAGCTCCTTTTCGTCTCTCTTTGCGGAGACTGACGAGAGATGCCAACGCAGCAGCTTCTTTTCTTCTTACGATCTTTTACTTTGCGCGATGAGGCGATCATCTCCGTCTCTAGATATAAATAAAGAAGGGAGCCGAGGAAAAAGGGACATTGGGGCTAAATGAACACTTACAAAACGAAACACTGTACAGAATATGAATCATTTTTTATTGAGTTGGCACTTGAAAACAATAATCATTGACCGTTAAGTGATCAAGTTTTCGGCATACATCCGATCAATGACGAATCAAAAATCGTAAAATTTGATAAGGACCATATTTTATAGAAAAAACAAAGTGGCGTTTCGTTTTTCTCCCTGTCTCATTTTGCCCCAAACTTATACGCTTCGCGACTCTTCCTTTTTCATCCTTTATTACACATTGTACAGTCGTCCTATCACAATAAAAGATCTAGACGTATATGGGCATTTTTCAAGCTGTAATCCCAACGTTGACGAGGGATTAGCCTGACGGAATGGAAATCTGGATTCTCACTGCTCACGCATCCTCCTTACCTTCCCACATTTGGTTACAATCTTCATTCTCTACCGTTAGCCCATTCGCAAAAAAAAATCAACTATTTTACCCCCAGCGGTTATTTCGATTTATAAAAAATGACGTAACGATCTTCGATTAAAAGCAGGTTCAACAGCAATCAAAGTCCTATAATGACAGAGTTCTAAACAGACAACAGAATTGAGTCCAACAATGTTTGGGTAAATAAATAAAGATTTACTTCTGTTTGGATTTGTTTTACATCATAATGTTTAATGTTTTGATTTTACTTATTTATTTAATTTTTTTTATAAAACATAAACTGTATTTGTTCAGGGAAACAAAAACTAACCCAATTTTCATCGAAATTGAGACTTTGGAGCACAAGGTGACCTAAAATCATAAGGTGTAATGGAACGCAGTAACTACGACGTATATCTAGTAATTACAGAAAGTATTGAACTGTCAGATATCCACGTTAAATACGTTTGTTAATAATCTTCGATCTGTTTTTTCTTCATGAGTATTGTTTATTCAGGAGGAAATTCTTCCACAAGCATCTTTTTCCAGTGTTTCTAAAAGCATTGTATTCTCAGCTCATGAACAATTGGAAGTCCTAAAAAAACGATCAGGTACTCACGGGCTGCCAGGTTTATTTTGACTGGTCAACCGTGCTCAGTTGCTCAGTCACTCTTCTGGTGATGGCAATGTTGTATATGAGGATCCAGGAACCAGAATGCAGGTACGTGATCCCCATGGATTTCGTTAAATAATCTGCAGCGTTTATATACAGGATGTCCCAATATTCGTGTCGATTATGATTGAACAAGTGTTTTTTCCATTGACATTCATTTTGGAGTGCTATGCTAATTTATTTATTTATTTAAATTATCATAAAAGTGTAGTATCGTAAAGCAATTTTTTTCTGTTTACTTTTTATCATGTGATTCTGGGACCTGATTCCAAGGGTACTCGATATAATAATATATCTTACTTATGAATACAAAGTGTATGTAAGATGAAATGGTTATCCAAAAACCAATGGATATCCCAGTCTAAGGCGATTCTCTTCTCTGATCCCATTGGTCGTGTGTTGGACTCAGGAGCAAAAGTCCCGGCATGACGTCGCGGAAGGACCATGCGGGGCCAGGACACCTGCGCCCTTCTCTTCATCTCTCCATGAATGTAGTGGATGTATATAGATATATAATGAGAGATAGCCACAAGAGTGAGGTCTGGCGTTCAGACAATAATCCGTCTTATCCAACGACAGGATCGAAACCCTGGACCCGCAGGAACTATATTCGAGGGGGTGGGAGGGCGTGGTCCAGTTAAAGATCTTTGTCTAAACCGAAGGAATCGTTGCTTTTCGCCGACGACCTTATATACTCCTCCTCCTTCTTCTTCTCTTTTCTCAAAAACGCGACGATGGAACGTCGCGCTTCTCTTCGTTTGTCCTTTTCTCTCCCTTTGCCTTTTTCGATTATATATAAAGGCCAAAAATGCAGCACCTGTAAATTTCAATCGCCTCTCCTGTCATGCCATCATTCTTTCCTCACCGCAACTCACTCTCTATCCGGAAAATCATTCTCTTTCATTCCCTCCGACCTTCCAACGTGATATAGTATTTTTTTTTTTCATTCTTTTTTTTAAATGATGTTCTTTTGAGGTGTCCTTACAGTAGGAAAAATGTAGCAACAAATGGCCAATGGGCATAACGGACATCGGAATGCCCGGTCATCAAGTAGGTTTCCAGGTAGATTTCCAACAGGAATTGAGTCAGCATTGAAGTTTATTGTTTGAGGCAGAAAGAGCTTCGAGCTGTTTCAACTCACAAAGTAAACTAGTGGTTATGCAAACAACCGTTCTCACTGTGCCATTATTTCGCAACATGATTCTTCGATGATTTATATCAAATGAAAAATCTCAAAATTCCTTGAATACCAAGTTAAATTTTTTGAATTATTCTCACTTTTGTTATTTTTCAAACATAACACGTCAAAATTAAACGCTACATTTTTTCACTGTGTAAGTTGATTGCTTAACTCTTCTTGAACTGTATTTGCTTGTTGACTTCAATAACTAAGACTAGGTTTCATAAAAATAACATTTTTTTAGAAATACGTACCAGGGAAGTTGATCAGTCATTCAATCGAGATAAATGGAAAGACTTGCCAACAACTATTTATTCAATTGGTCCGTACTGTCAAATTCAATATCTTATCATTACCAACGCCCTTGACTTACGGTAGAAAAAAGAAATAAGACCTACGAATCATTAACTGCGAAGTAAACACGTTCGTTAAAAAAAGCTAAAATAGATAATTATTTGATCAGCTTTTCATTCGGAAATTTTTACCTATATTACGCAATTAATTAACATCACATTTATCAGCTTTTTATTCGAAAATATTTTACTACTCCGCAGTTAATTCATGTGTATCGAAAGAGTTAAATGGACTGCAAAATCATCGAAAACCGATGAATCTAAATTCATCTGAATTTTTTCGTAATTTTAATTTCTCAAATTGATCTCACTTCGTTGTTATGAGGAAACAACAATTATATAAATCAGTGAAAGAGTTGCTCGAAGTAATTACAATCGAAAACATATTTTATATTACGCAGAATTTTTGTATTACCAACATTTCTAGTGACGGAAATATTCCAAGAGTTAAAAAAAAGCTGTGTGTACTCGAAGCAGAAGGATAACGTGTTTTTTTTTTTCTTTTTTTCTTTTACATCACCGGGTTAAGGCACCTTTGTCAGATGGATCCGATATAGTCTCGCTCATCGAGTTGTTGAGAAATCTCTCTCTTTTTATATGTATACATCTATGTATATAATGAAGCTACTATATACATAAGAATAATCCTGCGAGGCATCACGTCTCGAGCTGGTCCAGAGACGGAAGAGGAGAACGAGAAATCTTCGGACCGTGACCTAGGCCCGGTCGATGTTGTGCGCGCGGTCGTTTAAATTCCTCTTTTTTTCATCCATCTCTCGTGTTCCCTCTTCATCTTCCTCATCTGCCTCTCACCTTCTTCTGTGCTCCAGTGGCCCGGGGGATTTGAGGGTTTGCTCTTGAGAGGAAGGAAGATACTTTATCCAGGTTCGAGAAGCCACTAATGACGAGCGCTTTTCGAGCCAAAATAACGAAGCTTGCCTTCTACTAAGCCATCAACTTGAAGCTGATGCTTTTCAGATCGAACGGAAATAAGCATTACGGCAAAGAAAAGAACTTTGTGAAGATAATCTGAAAAATATCTCAATTCTAAGTTTTCCTTTACGAAGTATCAAGGTATGATAGCTAAAAAGTTGAAACTTTGATGTCAGAGAACTGTTGGCTTGATTTGTAATTTAAAATCTCTACGGTCCATGGATGTTATCTTTCATCTTGAATCGCGAGACAACAATTAACTGCCATCGTAAATGATTGCAAAGAAAATCAGATTTCGTCGAGGACACAGTAGCAGAGACGAAAAGATAGAAAGAAAGAACTGAAAAAAGAACGAGCAGCAACGAGAGATCGAAAGAAAAAGAAACGAAAAAATGTATAGCGAAGAGGAAAAAAGCTACTGCTTCTAAGAGAGATTCAGTCATGAGATATATCATATACTATTTTGTATGGCACACAAGTATAGTCGTTTTGTGCTGGTTAAAGAATGAAAGTCTTTACCAAAAGCCGAAGTAAAGTCAAATTTTGGTCAGCCATGACACCGAAGAATTGTGATCTCTGATGAATCTTGGAAAGCCATAAGGATTCAAGATCATCTGGATAAGGGGTAGGTCTGTAGGCTTTAAATTCTCCAAGCCCGCTTATCGACCGATCATTACAATTAGAGTTTTTTGTCCGTCAAAAAAAAAACGTCTTCACTAAAGAAGAGCTTGGGAATTTTGATTTTAAACATTAAAACATGGACAAAAGTACAAGGACTCTAAGTTTACAAGTTTACAAGTGTGCACGACAAAATTTATTGTACGAGTTAATGCTTAAAAACGAAAAAAAACAATTTCAGAGACATTTCCATGCAAGATTGATGACCAGAACAAAGCACTCGTATAATAAATAGAGCTTTCGTACATTTGCCTAACTTATAAAACTTAAAAATATCTTTTTAATTATAGGTTTCCCTCTGAAAGGTACATATGTAAATATGGGATTTATGACGCAAAAGGGAGAACCACTGTGATATTCCCCTGTGCCAAGAAACCTGGTTCCTTAACCGTGGAAAATTAACAGGTCCCTTTTGGTCCTTTACTCCCTTGTAACTGACGGGACGTCCCACTGCGAGGATAACTGCGGTAGCCCAGACAGTTCGTCTTCCTGTCTCTCTCACTTCTCCGATCATTTCATACACTTGCCTGCTGACTTCTCAGATCCATGTGTTTCTTCTTCCAAGAAGAAAAAAATGACATGCCATCATCCCTGAACGACCAGATGAACGAAAAAATTATGTTTTTTTTCTCTAGGGAGGATCCATGCAATTTTCAAGCATATTTCATGGTCCTTAAAACTGTTTCATGCTTTTAAATCATCTGTTTCAATAACTCGCTAGTTATTTTATGAAAATTAATGAGCTTAGCGGAAAATTGATACTCTGGTTTCGTTTGAAGCTTCAAAGTGTAAATCTATGCAATTTTCTGGTTGGTATTTCATTTCCGCAAATTCGGCAGAA
This sequence comes from Campoletis raptor, assembly GCA_948107755.1. Taxonomy (NCBI): domain Eukaryota; kingdom Metazoa; phylum Arthropoda; class Insecta; order Hymenoptera; family Ichneumonidae; genus Campoletis; species Campoletis raptor. Next base: position 14,757,643 of record OX403623.1, read on the forward strand.
CTTGTTTTAAAATAAATTGAATTAGATTTGATTGAATAGGCACATAAATAATTTATAAAACAAATGGATGTGCGGTTGGTGCATGGCTCTGTCGATGTCCCGAAAGTTGAGCCTGTAATAAGATCAATGCTTTTGGTTAAGTTTCTACTTAGCCATCCACCAGCTAGCGGATCGAAATCTGAGCAGGAAACAGTTTTGTTGAGTTTGCAATGATACTAAACAACCGGAACGGAGTAAATACATGATTTTCCACAGTTTCCCTTCGTCCTCACGCTAATGCAATGCAGTGGTGTATCAGGAAAGCATGGTTGAGAGTTACATTCTTAGAGAATTTCACAGTAAAATGTAATTTAGTTAAATGGTGGCAAGCGGTGGTTAAACCGATAAAAGTCCATGCAGAAATATCAAAATAAACAAATCAAATAAAAAAAAGATATATGTACAAATTTATGAATATTACTGGGACTTCGAATTAATGAATTTTCACCATACAGAGCCCGCTGAATAGCGACTGATTGTTTTTTTTTCGCTTATTTTACGTCGATCACCCTATTGAATAGCGATAAATTCTTCTCCTTGCCGGTCAAGCAGTTCCCACAGACGATTATAAAGTGACGCTCGACCCCCGGCCAATAGCTGGGGGCGTCTAGTCTCTCGCCTCTCTCAACGGTTAAATCTTTGTACGTACAACGAGCCGTGTGTCGAGTGTCCACATCAGGACCGATTAAGCTCTGGCATTCCGATCCGTGCTCATCTCTCCGGATCCTCTTCTCATCCTCTTTTCATTTTTTTTTTTTTTTTTTACTGTAGAAAGGTTTGCATCTCTCGTGCTTTTTTTTAGGCGCGGGGGGGGGGGGGGGGGGATAGCCCGTGAGGGTTCTTTTCGTAAAAATTCTTCACTACCATCGCCCCGCAGTTTGAAAGCCATATTATCATAGAGCGTGTTCTCATGCCGTAAAGTTCCTCGTATACGTCATCAAGCATTGGGCGTCTCGACCAAACAAGTCCGTCTCTCTTTCTAATTCTCTTTCTTTTCTCTAGACAGCCTCCCAACAGCAAAACCCAGTGCAAAGAGGAAGAGTTCAGAAGCCCGAGAAGCGTGACGAGAGAGAACTGGGAGAACCGGATCCCGGAAGAACTTCGACCATGGAACGAACCTCGATCAGGTATTCCCTCGTGTCCTTGTCACTTGGTCCCTCTCCCCTTCTCTCTTCTCACTCCTTCTCTCTCTGTCTCTCTTGCACTCGTTGGCTCGGATGTCTACGCCATTCGAATGAAATTCAAGTGGCGCCATTCGGTCAACATTTCAGAAATAAATCTCATTTGTCTGGTGTTTCATTAAAACACCTCAAAAAAAACGTCATCATTTCTCAAAATGTTGGAGCAATATTGTTCACGATTTTTTACTGTTAATTAGAAAAAAAGAAAAACAATTAAAAACTCAATTACTTCGAATTTATTAACCCAAAACTTCATTTTCATTCATTATTAAAAAAACTTTTAATAATTCTTCCGTCATTCAACCGAAGTTTCTTACGAGATAAAGCTTGAAAATAAATTAGTTATATCAGTTATGAATAAATATGAATAAACGTATATAAGGTCTGAGTTTTTGAACTCCGAGTACAATTTCAAAGATATTATAAACAACTGTGTAATTATAAGTCTCGTAACCCTTTGTACGCTTTGGAAAAAAATTTGGAGGATTGAATAGTAAAATATGTAAAGAACACGATACCATTTTATAGTTTATCTTCTAATGATTTTCAGCTGATCAATCATCGTTTCGCATTGTACTCTTGTACGCGTATGTGACTGAATAACTTTTTTTAATTATTAACTCAAGCTTATCTACAGTCAATTGCGTCTCAATTTACATTTTTTATTTATCAACAATTCTAGACTTTAACCTCTATAGTTCAAAAACTGCGACGTTAGCAAGAAAAACTTTGAATTTTCGTCCAGTATCTTTTAAGAAGACCTATCGATCATTCAATCGGTATAAAAATCCTGCTGCGCGTTTTTTTTCGCAAAGGCTCGACATTTCAAGAAAGATAAAAGTTACACATTATTCTCCTTGAGCGTCAGACACAACGTGTAACTTTTGTTTTTCTCGAAACAATAGATCACTTTAAGGACGTTATTGAAAATGTAATATAGACTGAACAAATTCCCAAAATTCACCTGTTGCGACACTTTTGATCACGACTTATCAAAGAAAAAAGAATTAAATACAATATTAAGTCATTGCGTGGGACGCATTTGACTATACTCGTTGAAGAAAAAAAAATTCCAAAGATCGCAGATATTGATTTGAATTTGTAAATTCATTTTTTTAATGCAAGAACTGAAGTACCCAAAGATAGAGGAGCATACTTATAATGTTATTGGAAAATGCACATTTTTAATCGGATTATTTATTCAAATTGCAGTTTAATCCATGCCGGAGTATTTTAAAATAATTATTTGACAGTGATGGCTGCCTGTTCCATGCAGTATACGTACATCATTTACGGAATATATCATTTGGAACAGATTTTATTTTATTTTGACCTACATGATGGTGTTCCTTTACATGCACAAGATTTTATCCAAGATTTGTATAACCACGATGTACAGAGTGGAGAAATCATTCGATTATGAAGAGAAAAGTCCTTTTCCAATTTTATCTTCGATTGCAGCTTTATTAAAATATAATTTGATCGATCATGGCTGTTTAACAATAGTGATAAAAGATCCTAATTTATTTATAACTCCTTCAACTGTATATCGAAAAGAAAATTTTACAAAAGGTTGTCACATCTTAAGGTTCTCATAGTGAAAATCTTTATGATATCGGAGACTGCATCCTCCGTTTCTTAACTCTGTTCAAAGATTCGTGACATAAGTTACGTGGCATTTATTTCGCAATGACGTGAAATTATTTTATTTGACACGGAAGAATAGAATTCGAAAAATCTAGCTGTTTTTTATTTAATCAATCCATCAAATCTCTCGTGGCTACGGATTCGGTAATATTATTACCGCGAAATGTGCGTATAGTTGTAACTTGCAGCTTCCTCACTCACTCTATCTCCCTCTCTCTCTCTTTCTCTTTCTCCGTTTCTCTGGACCGATCGTTTCAGTGAACCAAAGTTTCGTAAGTATTTCTTTCCACGCTAGCAATTTCAACTCTTTCGCATCAGATATTAAAACTCTAGCGCGTAACCAACAGCGAATCGATTAAAACTTGTTCTACCGGAAATTTCGTCAAAACGTTGTGTCTCTTTCGCATAAACTGTATACGATGAAGGGGTCAGCCGCCGTGTCATTGCTAATCGCATTTTTTGCGTAAATAATTGAGACTCTCTGACGCTCCACGATAACGAATTCCGAGCTATAGCGTTGTATATACGGTCGAGTAATAAAATATATTTTCGTGCATAATTAATGTATGCGAAAAAGAGCCGAATTCTTAAGACCGCCACAATAAAAGATTCAAGATACTTTCAAAATAACTGCTTCACAAAATGCAGATTGCCACGTCTCGGATTTATCAAGACACAACTATTTGACAAATTTATTCAGACGAAGACCCATTCTAACATCTAATATTTATCTTTAATTATGCGAGACGAAAAAGATTTAAAATAACGCAACTAATGAATTCCATAATTTATGCGTTACAAATTAATTTATACGATTATCTGAATATCCTCGATTTGGAATACAATTATTTATAATTTTGAAAAATTATGCAGCATTCCAAAATAAGAAATAACCGACGTCAAAAAATTGACAATTTCAATTCGTGAATAAGGTTCTCGATCATTCAGTTGTACATTTCGATCGTTCGCTATTTATTAAAAAGTTCACGAAAACAAAACAAGAATTTTAAGTTTTAATAACATTTCTTGAAATTTATGATTTATGAACAATTATTTAAAAGATTTGAATCCGTACGATAAATTTTTACATGTGAACATGAAAAATTTCCGGTTTTGATGAATAACCGATTACAAAAAATGTCTATGGACCGAGATATCAAGAAAGGCCTTTACAATAAATCCTCAAATTACATAATCGGAGCGGGTTTTCATCGACGTAACGATCGTGGTATATTACCGCACGTTACCAATGTTGCACATTGCTCACGAAACTGGCATAAGCTATAACTAATGCTCGACACTTCATCATTAACACATATTCGCATACGTAAGCAAACCTACGCACACACTCCCATACGTTTACGGTCACAGAAAACCCACAAGATGTTTTTTTCAATTTTTTTTTATTACGACGTAGACGTTATTCTAAAGTGATTAAAAGTCGAACATATGTTCTGCCGGAGGACAGGCATTACTACTCAATTTTGTGACCCACAAGAGTAAGACAGAAAGAGACAAGAGATTGCTAGTTTTTTTAAAAAATCGTGGCAAATGGATCTAAACCGGAAGATTTCATTTTACAGGAGATATCAGTCACAGCGATTTTGTAATCGAATGTTATTATCAAATAATATTCTTTCTCAGAAGGTTAGACGGTGAGAAAGATTTTGATCCATAGAAGTAGAAGGTTTAGGGTATAATAATGGACCAGTGAATTCTCCGTCACAGGGTAATTCTTTATTTGAAATAACAAATTAATTCCGAACATTTCATTTACGACGCCACCTGCTTGATCTGTTTATGAGAACCATGAACAGACGCAGAATAAACGTGGACCACGAACTATCCACGTATTTATGCGGCCAGTGCATGGGTTCAGGTGTTTTCGATGAAGAGGGAGAGAGAGAGAGAGAGAGCGCAAGGTGTCCCGGAAGGCCGAGGAAAGCAACCTGAGCGATTTGACTTCCGGTGCCTCGCAAGATTCCTCTCGAGCGTCTCGAGCATGTAACAAACATGTTTACGCGCCCACGCCACTTTTCCGCCCACACATACACCAATAAAAATATTCGGTCACACGGATACCTGGCGATATAAAATAAACGATTTTTTGCAATCGGTTTGTTGCATATTTTTAACTTTCAAAATAATGATTCTATAGAGTCAAAAACAGACACTTTTTGGTTTTTTTTTTTCGTGCGACTACATATCATTAAGCAGACAGTCGCTTGTGCAATGAAAAAAGTTCTTTTCAAAAGTATAATAAAATTTTTCAAGGTGAAATATATATTTTAACACGTTTGTTGTTAACATGATCGACCTCCACAACATGGTAAATAAATGAATAAATATTTTTCAAGATAAAATGGTCATAAAGTTAAAAAATACCAGTTTGAAAAAAAAAACAAGAGTTCAACATTTCTGTACCTGCTCCAAGCACTCGGGGCCCCTGCGTAATCTCTCAATGACTATGATTTCGTAAAGTTTTATCGGATTTTCTTGAATCTTGCAAAAGATACTCTGCAGATATTGGAAAAAACGTAAAACCCCAAAAATCAATTCACTCAATCTGGCTTAGCATGACTGCATGAAAAAGTTAAGTGCCTACAAGGAAGATTGCTATTTGTCTCGCGTTTGTCTTTCGAACATTGAGATAAAAAAATGATTACTGGAAGAATTGTGACGAGCGAAACTGATCGAGCGAGAGAGAAAGAGAAAAAGAGGGAGTGAGAGAGAGAAAAAGATCTTTGCGAAGATGTTGGCGAGATCGGAGAGATCGTTTGTGCGTGAGCTGGACCGGACTGCGTAATGGCCGGCTCACCTTCTTCTCATTCGTTTTATTTCCTCGTCTTCTTCTTAATACACAGGAAGAGGAACGGGTTTCTTCATTTTTCAAGCGTCCAATCGTTCACCTTAATCTCGCGGCCATAGACTCTTCGTTTCACGTTGATTCTTTAGTGTGCGTGCAAATATATTATAACTATGTGTATGTAAAGTTATTTATATATAGTGGGATGCTGAAGCTGCTGGAAGAACATTGAGCGAACGAGAAAGGAAGAGGAAGGCGGATCGAGGTCCGTCCGGTCGTCGAGGCGATTTATCGATAACGATCATCCTCCTCTTCACGTCTCTTTACCCCCCTTCTTCCTTCACAAACTTCCAACAACTATCTTCTTTGCTGTTTCATATATATATGTGTGTACGTGTATCTTCTTTACTACTACACTTTGCACTCACCGCGATATCCTCGAATAAATTATCTCCCTGTGCCCTCGAATGAAGCTCTTCAAGTTACTCTCCACCTATATAACAGCAACAGACTTTAAGCAGGTTGTATGGTTGTGTTGAATAAACTACATTCGCGGACGATCCTTCTCTTTAAAATCACCATGTCGTGATTATTGCTATAGCGTTGTCCTGCTCTCACGCGAATATCTTTCATGGCTCATAAATTGCAACCCTTAATTCACAATTGCCAGTGACTAGAGGAAGAATAAACTTTTTTTTAAAATATATTTGTACTTGTTTATTATTTATTATAAAGTTTTCCAACATTTTTTCAAACCTTCAGCTCTAAATCTGCGATGATACCATCAAATGATTCTACATTATTAAAAAAAGAACCTAAAATTCTGATTTACATACATTTTTGATTGACCTTCAATGGCGTCAATCCTTACATTTTCGTTGCAGAAACAAATTATTGCAAACGTTTTTGTTGATCATTCATGTTTTTCTTTCTTCTCGAAAATGAATGATGAATATCGTTTCTCGCTCGGGCGAGAAATCGTAATCCATTTTCCAGAAGAAATACGAGACATCCTTCACAAATAATTCAACAAATCGTGTTCTTATTCTATAGCAATTTCTTTTTGTACGATTTTTTGAAGAATCCTCAAGAATAGCAACTTCTGGGTGGCACAGTGAAGCTTTCATCGGTAAAGGGAATAAGGAAACGGCGCTTTCACAGTAGCAAAGTGCAAGATCCACGTGCGGCGTTTACGCCAAGGGCAATAAGAACCCATGATGGTTATGGCGGTGAGAAAACTGTACAACGCACATTATTGTCCCGTTCGATCCCTGTGAATGGACCCATTTTTTTTTCACCATAAAAATTCTCGGCTCGCGCCCACTATGCTCCAATCGTTGCACCGCTATTGTGTATTGTGTATTTATAGGGTGTTCCTATCCTCCGAACAAAACAAGTTCAATATGATGGTAAATAGTGTCATAAAACGAAATTATCAATTTGATCTATTTCAGGAACAGTTTAATTATCAATCATTGTGAAGTTCGTTATGGAACAAATTCATTAAATTCTTAAACAACAATTAGTTCGATTGGATTGACTTATATTCTCAATTCCATTGTTAATTTGTGCTATAGTTGCACGTATGAGATAAAAAGTAACGATAAGCTATAAATATATGTGCCTACAATGTGATTTCAATAGCGTTTTTTAGTTTCACATTGAATGTTCCGTTCCACGAAAAATCTACGACGTGGCTTAACAGAACGAACCTGATTCTTAACGTGTGAGTGTGAGTATTTTTTGTGACTCGAATAAATACGTTTGAAGAATTTGAAATTTTCTTAACCACCGCGAAGGTGAAGCGATGCATCGAAAATTCCGCGGCGTAACCGCAACAAACGTCCGTTCGAGTGTGTTAACGACCTGAAAAAAAGAAATCATGACTGAATTCGACCTCCCTGGTGCGACGACCCATACAATCACTATCGTTTCCGGACGATCGAGAAAAGCAAAAAAGGATCCAATGGATCGAGGGCCATGGAAGATAGGGTTAGGGTTGAGAAGAGATTCTCACATGCCTTCACGTTCGAGTAACGATCTCGCTGCATTTTTTTCTTCTCCTTTGTCTCCCAGTTCTGAGAATTTTATTTTTCATCGATCTGTCCTTGTTTAATTAAAGCAATAAATAAAATACTATTTATGTTACAATTAATAGTGAAAATCATAATAACCGAATCAACACAGTTCCAGTACATTAACGAGAATTTTATGTGACGACTTTTATATTGGATATAAAATTAATCAACAGTTTCCAGAAATCTCACCGTCCCTATGATTGACAAGGTAATTTTTCAAATGTAATTAATCCAGTGAAAAGTTTAATTTTTTCGTGAATAAATCAACGATGACCCGAAAGTTCGACCGCGTTACTAAATCGTGGCAATCATCTTTATTTTTATATTATTTGATCTTTAGACTTTAGAACACTCGATAAAGGAAGGGTTGAATGAGGTTGTACGGCTAAAAGACGAGAATGGATCATCCCATCAACGAGGGAAGAATAAAGACTGCCTGACATATAGGTTGCTGAGCTGGGGCATTGTGAATTTAAGTTTTGTGTGCCCTATGTAAATTAGGTTGCGAGGATTTTCGAGGGTGAAAAGCGATGAATGAGGGAGAGAGAAAAAGGGCCAGAGGATTTTTCTTGCTTTGGTACTATTTAGCTGTGTTGTTATATAGCGTGTTTTTAACCATGGACCCAACATTTATCGCTTAACCAAAAACCGCCTTTTTCCCCTCTCACGTTCTTCCCGATCGCCCTTCTTTAATGCCAGGGTAAAACGATCGCTTCAAGGATCAAAGAAGGATGATGAGAGCACCCTCGGTAATGTTTGCGGCAGGGCTGGTGCTTCACGACCCTCTCTCAGAGTCGCGTGGCCTACATTACGCGATGGTTAGCCCCGCGTATATAATTCATGTTTTTGACGACTATAAACTTCCTATTCCTTTTGTTCCTTCATGGGATTTGCTTTTCCGACTCTGAAACTGACCCCACCATCATTATCGATTATTCGAATTAAGAACTTTTTTCCTATCGTTATGTAACCCACTGTTCTCATTTTTTAATGAAATGCAACAGTAGAAATAGGATTGTGAACGAAATTGGGTTATGTTTAAAAAATCATAGAGATATTTCAAAGATTCGTGAACATTCGATAGAAACTTTATGTAAATTAAATGCACGCAATTTTACTGATGCGTCAAGATTCGTGAGAAAATCTCAGTAACAATATCAAATGTATCTGTAGAAATGAATAAAAGCTTCATCTTGGACGTTGAATGGCTGATCGAGAATGATAAATGGATATTTCTTCGCTGTCACTCGATTATAAATCCGTAGACTTAATCGGAGGATCAAGATTCCCTTTTCACGATTCTTCGTATATATATCCTCAGGATTGTATAGACATCATTGGTGTCTTGTGGACAATGAAAAAAAAAATCTCGGGTCTCGCTCTTTGCGTCAAGGAAATGATTTCCCTTCCGTTATGTTAGGGGTAGGAATGTTTTGTATACAGATATACAGTAAGCATACATCCATAAGGATATGTGAACACATATGTGTACGTATGAAGAGTCTGGCAACTCATGGTGTATCCTTGTCCAACTATGAAAGAGGGGTTGTCAAGAAACGGCAACATATAACCAAGCAAACTACATATATATCTTATATATACTTCAAGAGAAAACACCCTCGGGCTATCCCTAGGCAACAGAGTTTGGTGATGGTCGTGTGTCAGGACAATAAGGCCCAGACCCGTGTCCTCACATTTATCCCTGAAAAACCAACGAAATCTACGCACAGCAACCACTTTCCCACGACTCCTCCTACGACCGTTACAGGTTTCTTTTCACCTTCGAACCCTCGAGTTCTTTCTCTCTCTCTCTCTCTCCCCATCTCATGCACACACGAGCATATCCATAAACTCTCAATGTGGACCAAAGAAGTCTGCTCATCTCTCTTTCAAAAAACGCGACGCATGTCAAGACGTTATAGAAACAGAGAGAAAGGGAGAAGGAACTTTTGGAAAGAAAACGAAGAAACGCATAACTCGGAGGAGATCCTTCGAGCAATGCTTTGCACGTGTGTGCTTTAAGCAGTTAGAAGGGCCTAGACACTGAGCGGGTGAGGAGCAAAAAAAGTAAAAGAAGAAGATGAGGAACGATCGAGACCGTCTGGAAATACGTTCTGGAACGGAGCGTGACTAACCTCATATACAAAACTCTTGTACCGTTTTTCGTTTCCTTTTTTTCTTTCCGCATATCCCCCTCCCTCCCTCACTCCTCTCTTCAAGAGAATTGCTGTTGTCCCATATTTACGAGAAAAAATGGAAATAAAAAGCAACAAACGGTCTTAGAAAACCTAGAAACTCTCGAGCTCGTTATGACGGATCGTTAATACGCTCGATTATTTCGTTAATCGATGATCTAAAGATAAATAAAGAAAGTTGAAACGAAGAAAAGTAAAGTTGAGTAAAGATGGTGTGTTGTCGTTTCAGTCCTTAAACTTTTTGGAGATCCGTTTATAGCTTTCGAGAAACATTTGTCCAGTTGAATTTTCAGTTGAAGGCTTTTGTTTTTGTTTTTCAATGTTTAAGGTCCCAATAGATAAATCGTTACCATTAAATTTGTTACAGAAAACGCTTGAATGGATTCATGGAAATGATTGAACTGACGTCGAGTCATGTACAAACTTTCAAAATAATAGACTCAAAGCTTACAGCAATGATCATCATTTGAAAACCGCACAAATGCCAAAGAACCTGTACGACTTCTACGAGAGTTTAAGAAAAAAAGCAAAGAGCAGGAGAGAAAGTAGAAAAAAAGAGAATTGATGTAGGCGGTTTCTTCACCTGGAAGTGACGAGAGATACCTGCTTCGATGACGAAAGTTACGTGTGACCGAATCTTCAAAAAGGACCAAAAGCCATCGCACAGCTCTTCCCCTCGTTTTTCATTTTTCGTCCTTTTCCACGTTACCATTACGATTTTGCGATTGACCAATTCGTCCTGGTTGCAGAAAGAGGACCTCGTTCATCGACGTCGGTTTGTGTGCGTGAGTATACCTGGTCGTGTGTCGGCACGGATCCTCGTGACGCTTTTCGAATAAAGGAAGTATATACATAAGAGAAGAGAAGAATGAACGAAGGCTATATGGCAACGAAAGAAATAATAATAAAAAAAATATAAAAAGGGAACACTATGGCATAATGGCAAGGACCCAGGGGGCACGGGGATGAAACGTGCCCTTGGTTAAGGTCTTCTACGTGTACATGAACAACCGGACCGGCATATTCCTTCCTATTCGCCGCTTTTTCCCCCCAACACTTATTTATACACACTTATTTATGTGTACATTGAATGCCTACGTATACACAACCCTGCACACTTAATACCTGCACATAATATATTATATTATACATATATACATATATTTATCACATACATATTATGTGTATGCACCATTTTTTATTGTTGCATCAGGATCACAGATACGACGAAGTTGCGCAAGGAAAAAACTTTCCCACAGGAATTCACAAACCTGCCAAGACGATGCCGCTCTCAACGTGGATATTTCTTACGCGTCCAAAACCGTCTTAGAACGCTGTCGGGTATTGTCCTCTTTTACCATCTTGAAATATACGATTTATATACAAAGTGGTACGGAACTCACATCGCAAACTTACATTATAGGAAAATGGAGAAATTCTGAAGAGAAAAGTCTCTACAAAATTTTTTATCTGATCGAACATTGATGAGATATCAAGTCATTAGTGAAACTCAATCTGATGCGTCGTTGCAGGGACTCACTGATTAGTAGAGCACGCCCTCACCAGACCACTGTCTTGGTTCACCTCGCCCCCTTCTTGTCATTGATGCATAAGATGGCTGTTGCTAATTCATTAATAATTCATCAGAGAAGTATCTCAGAAAGTAATGCACGGAGACTTTTGTTTTCTGAATTTTGCAATGTATAGGTTTCACAAACTGGGATTGACGTTTTGACCATCTTGTGTAAGGAGTAAAAATACAGGAACTTCTAAAGGAACGGAGAAAGGTCGTCATCTTATTTCCGTGCTGTACATACTCTGCGAACCTTATTCTCTTTTTTTTCTTCTCACTCATTCTCATATATCTTTTTGCTTTGACGAGGCCGCATAGATTGAATGTAATTTATTTATTGACGACGTCACATGTGCCAGAGACTCTCGTAAAGAAATTGGAGAATGTCTCATCTCAAATGATTCTATATACGTCGATTTTTGTAACTCAAGTTTATATTTCGTTTCTGATGACGCAAATCGGGGTACATCTGTCCGCCCATTTTTTTATAAAGAATGTACACATGTTGCATTTAAAGCTGTTAATATTGTGAGACCTGAGGAAAAAAAATTAAGTGTTTCGTACAAAAGACGACTATATACGTATTTTCGTTTCGTCCTTTATTGTTAAATTCGTTTCGTATAAATGCAGTTTTTGTATTTTATAATATTACGATGCTGCAGTTTATCGAAACTTTAATAATATTCCAACCATTGAAATCTTTATTGAATTTGATTATAAACATCATCATATACTCATTAATGCTAATAGTTCGTTTGCTAAATATTATAATAAAACATTGGTTTCATTTTGCCTCCTTCTCCGTAACCTTTTAATCAAGAATCTATCACCGAACCTCTCAACTGAAAGTTTCGCGCTTTTATATCGTTCAACTTTATATATATATACATTAATATCATAATCGTGACTATTGGATATCGTGAGGAGAGTGCAGAACGTAATACAGGAAGACCGTGATCTCGCGCGCTGTTCAGAGCTTCCCTCACCTTATTTCTCGTGTTATGGGCCAAGGCATATCAGACTCTGCCACTACACGGTCCATACGGGATATACCATCCAACGGAAGAAAAGATTGCGAAGGCGTTCATGAGGCGACAGTAAATCACAAGAAGTCCCGAGCGTGAAAGGGACAGTACATATAGTGCTATTCTATGAATATACAGAGTGTCCCAAAACTGTTCAATGAATTTTACCAGATCTCTAATAGATCATTATCAAATATCTTCATATTTTCGTATCATAGTGATTACAGTTCAGCCAATCGGAAGCTCTGAGAAAAAATGTGGGAGTAATGAGTGGGGAGTAGTGGCGCAGAAATGGCACAAGTCTGCCTGTCGCTCAACTACGCCTCCTTTTCAGGATCCATCGAATCGACAATGATGAATCAAGAGAAGCTCGATCGGTAGAGTCTCGGGACAAGAACATTTAAAAGCTCTGTCTGTCGTCTGCTGGTCCAAGGCTCGCCCGAGTATATTATCTCTAAAAACTGAAAGCAATTTTCTTAATTAATTAATATCACAACCCAACGCTGCACTAAGGAAATCAAAGTTTTTGAACTTTTGAGAATCATTCGAACTATTTGATCTCCTGCATCAGTTAACTAGCATAAAACCGACGGACACCCTGTATCAAAGAAATAAGTAAAATGCTCAAGACGTGCCGTAAGTGTCCTATTAGTATTTACGGATAAAATGTCAAGCCCGATAAACGAGGCACGCGGTGCGGGCGGATGAGCATCTTGTACTCTCTCGCCACGAGAAAAGTAACTGCAAGTTGTACTATCCCGCTCTCTTGACTTTCGTGTATATGGACCCGAGTGCAAAGAGCTCACGAGAGTTTACGTAATCTTTCTATACGGAAAGGCCGCGGTGTCTCGTCTTCGCGCATCGATCTCATCCCGATTCGACCCCGTACTCTCTCATTCTCTCTTTTCATAGAACTTTTTTTTTTCTCACAATTCTTCTCTACCTCTTCTCGCTTTCTCTCGTTACTAATGTATGTCTAAGCCTTTTGTATATACTCCCTTCTTATCCTAGCTCACTGTCTTTTATTTATACAACGAAACACTTTTATGTAAAATTCGTGATGATACAAAAAATATAAGTCAAAGTTCACTTACCCCCGATTTTCCATTATAAACTTTACCCATTCTTGGTGGTTGTGGAGTCATTATGAAATTAAATAAAAATTTTTAAAAAACTACAGATAGTTGAAAATAGTTACGTGTTTTCTCTGTTCTACAGGTTTTTTAAAAATCAAAGTTCCAAATTTGAAGCCTTTGAATCTCGAAAAACCTACGATTCACAGGATTGCAAATCAGCTCATTGATTTTCCCAAATTTTATTCCAATACGTAAATTAATATTGAGTTAAAAAATCAATAAAAAGTAAACTTGAGAATACACTGACACGTCATTGAACGACGCACGAGATATCGTGGCTTGAGGGCTTTAGCGTTCAGTTTCGCACGGATATTATTCAAATAACGTTTTGCAATGATGAAAATTGTTGGTTTCGCAAAGAGATCTGGTTCGTTTTTTTATTTATTTATTTGTTTTTTAGGTCGATGATGATTGACTGTGTAAATCATGAGTGAAGCTTGTGTATGGTTAACCAATGGTCTATGTATAAAATAAATACATATGACGGTGTCGTGAGTTTGTGGCGCTGAGGTTGTACATCGGATACTGACATGTGATCATTTAACTTTTACGGTGAATTAGGTAAATTCACTTCAAGATAACGGGTATTATTATTATATTTGCATGAGCTTTTACGTGCGGTACTTGGGAAAATGCCTCCGGCTTATCGACTTCCTCATGTACATATGTAGACATTTAAGGTGGTGTCTAAGGCATAAATTTATAGGAGAGACTGTGATAAAATGGGACACTGGGGTATAATGGGCCACTCGAAAGATCGAAGAATCGAAGGGCAAAATAAGAAAACTTTATGAAAACAAATCGCGGGTTTTTGGAAACTTCAACTGACGTGTTAATCATAATGTGAATATGATTACAATTTTTTTTAATCTCGTGAGAGAAGATTTTTTTTTTTTTACTCCAAAACTGTTGTTTATTTTGCACTTGTGTTCTATTTTACCCCGCCCTCCCCTATATTTATAAATATACATGAATGGAATAGCCCTCGAGAGTAAACCAAGTTCCATCGATTTTTAAGAAAGAGGAAATTGTTGGTTGTCCAATAGCCACGGCATAAGAGACCGTCGAGAGCTTTATAGTCCATAATAATTGGGTCAATAAATCCTGGCGCATTGATGCCGCAACGACGATTTATTTAAGCAACGAAAAAATAACTTTTTCCTCTCCTCTCCTCTTTTCTCTGCCTCTCATTTCGATCCGTTCTCTTTCGCTGTATTTCTCTTTCGATCCCTCTTACGAAGAGTTATAGTGTGTGAACTTTGAGACGTTTATATATATATGCACAGGTGAATATCTCGCGTTGTGAGAGAAAAGCCGCGACACGGTGCATAATGTATGATGCATGTGTATATTCATATAAATCCACGAAGCGAGTAAGAGATTATTTCATAAGAGGGAGGATCGCGGGAACGTCCTCGATACGGAAAAGTTCATCCGGCGTTCTTTACCTGTCGTTTGCATTGCGTTTCTTCGAGGAATTTCAAACTCGCGGCTCTAATTGCGCAAAAAAATTCGACGGTAATTTATTTTACTCTTATTCACAATGGTGAATAACATTTTTGTAGGTTTTGTAAAAAAAGTTGATTTATTCAGATTTTTCAAGTCGTTCCTTTTGAGAATTCTGCAGGTGGATCATATTCTTCATTCGTGTCAATCAGATTTCTTTCTCAATACACAAATCGTTGAAATTATTCTTAAATAATAATCATCTATAATACATAACTGTGAAAATTCAACTAATTTGATGATTTTGGCAAAAACAAAAAGCAACACCCTTTTCGAAGAAGGTACAAATTTAAGCAATCATCAGAAAATTATGAGTACAAAGTGGTAGGTACCATAAAAGGCCAGGTTCAATGAGTATGTCCCATTTGGACGAAAGCATCTCACAGATTATGTAAATGCATGTATATAAGTGACAAAGAAAAGGCGCAGGTCGAAAAGAGCCGGAGGATCGAGGAAGAGCAGTTCAGGGAGAGGAGACGATTACGTGAAGATAACGCTGCTGGGCATACGTCTTGACACCCCGGATGAGAAAAGTGTCTACAGGATAAGCGATCATGCACACGCGCATACACACACACATACGTACATTTAGCAGGATCTTATGTCACTTAAAATTTGCGTAATAGGCAATCGCCACAAGCGGCAACTTGGTTAATATGCAATATTAAAAATAGTTTTTAGCTGTCTACGACTCGCTAATAATTCCGTCATATTTCCCCTTGCGGCTTCATTATTATCTGTATTTTTTAATGTTTATATATTCATGTCTATGCATGTACTTCGTTAACAAAGTATGCGGACAAAATAATGTCAATCAATTCTTCAGTTAGTGTGTCGCTCGTTAATTATGCCGTGTAAAAAGGCACGACACTCTGGATGAGTTATCCTTAACGAACTTTGTTAGATACACACTTTATCTTTTTACGATTGACACAACTCCTGCTCGTGAGAATTGACAATAGAAAAGTGTTTTTAAAAAACCCAGAAATTATCTCTTTACCCCAGGAAACGATCGTTATATATAGGCGGAGCTGAAAAAAAACCTGAGATTGTTCGAATCCTTTTTTTGTTCATTGTTTCGTTCGAAACAGTCGATCGACTCGAAGTCGGACGCAACACAAAAAGGGTTTGAAACTTTTTTAATTGCCAGGATTTAGCTCGCTGTTGAATACTTAAAAAAAAAAACAAATTGTTAATCTGTTAAAACTGAATAAAATATCCCGCCAACGAATATTTTCAAAGAGGACAATTGAAGGATTATTATTGAAGTGAATAAGAGATAAGTGATGCGTCAATGTAGTCTTTAATTGAAAGCGGCGTTTCTTCTTGAATGCGTGTAGCCCGGAATGCTTGATCTTGGGGAGCATCACCGAGACACCGAGAACTAACGACGGGACAAGGAGACTCAGAGTTCTGGACCGATTCGCACGCAATCCACGCACGAAGAAAACTCGAGAACGAGAGCCAATTCACACACACTCATGCACACGCACATACACACACATGATTTTCTTCTCTATTATATACGAAAGATTCTCGGTGGCAGTGTATCCTTTCTCTCGTTCTCCTTATTTCACTTATTTTTTCGTCCCATTGCCTCGTTCTTTCTTTCTTTACCTTCCTCTCTTTCTCTCTAACGCTATCTTTCTTTTTCACATTATATATAAATTTATATATCGTCCTCTCTGTCTTTATATATAAACGTAGTTTCGCTCACTCAAAGGGGGGCCTCTCGCAAATTGCTTTTCAAACTGCCTCCACCTCCTTCTTCTCGTTTATTTCCAGCGCATCCGGCGATTTACGTCCTTCCTTTACGCTCCCGGCAATACCAGCCACCAATCCAACCAGCAGCAGCTCCTGCCTCACTCGATTCTCGTCCTCGCGCCTTACTCTCTCTCTCTCTCTCTCTCTTTCTCTTTCTTTGTACTGACTTCTATATCGCTCTCTTCTCTCATCCGCCCGCACTCTCTCACTTGTACCTTCAATCGTTGTCGACTCTTATTCCGTCCGCTCTCTCTTTCTTTTTATTCTCTTTCTCTCTCGAGCTCTTCTTCTTCGAGCTCTTATCTCGCATAACCTATCTCTCGCTTTGCGACCAAGCAAAAGAGACGAGGAAGCTGCGACCTACTCGTCCTGTTCTGGAATTAAGCCCATCTTTCCACTCCGACTTCCGCAAGTTTACACCGAACGATCGATCTCTCCTTAGACTGCCTACCACAGAAAAAAAAAGCATGAAAAGAAAATCTCTATATACTTTAATGCCCCAAAGAGACGTTTTCGTTCTTTTTCTTCTTTTTATAACCCTGTTTGCCTCTCTTGATTTTCATATTTTGTGTTTATATTCAATCTTCCATCTTTTCATCTTTCCCGGTATATCCGAATAAATATTCGCCCTCAGATTCAGGACACTTGAACATCTTTCGTTTGGATCTTTTTTCTCCAGATAGCAGTTTTCATTCCGTTGAATTATTGATAAAAATCCACAAAGCAGTTGTTTTTTTTTTTTTTTGCTGCTCTTGCAACTTTTGTATTCGATTTAAGGTCAAGAGCAAAATGGATTCGCTTATGTCAAATTGAGAGCGGTACCTATTGCCTTAAATTCCCCCACAACATTTTAAATGTAATTCAAAATGGTTTCGAAACTTTGACACGTGGGAATTTCTTTCGTTTTTTGTTTGAGGAAAATTTGGAGGGTCCTGATTTTATCGGAGAGGCGTCGCACCGTCTCAAAATCAAAACTCAAGATAAAAAGATTTCAACACGCGATCCCAAACCTTACCGCAGTCCAATGTGCTCCAGAATTTATTTAAATCTCTAAATGTGGAAGTTGCACTCATCCGGATGAATTTTGTACCGTCATGAGAATCCTTCATTGTAAAGATCGAAATCTTGTGGTCCGGCATCGAAAATTGAGAGGTGGAACGTGGAAGATCGTATTTTCTTTTGTAACTCGATCATGCGCGACCAGCCCAAAGAACTAAAAGCCTTTTTTTAGTCTCGCATTCTTCTATCCTGCGAAATTATGAGTTAGGGATATAGAGAAAGAGCTTTTCAATCAATAAATGTAATTAAAAAATACTTTATTGCCTTCGGATTTTGATCAATGGGAAATCGCAAGAAATTCTTTTTTTTTTCGTGAAAAACCACAAAGACAACGCGACCAATAGTTTATAACCATTATTGTCCATAGCCGCTAAATCTTGATCGAAGAAAAAACTGTTACAAAGGGCAAAAGGGCGAAGTATTAGATATTTTGATAATTTCCTCGAACGCGAGTGGTCCCTTTCCGAAAAAATCATGCCTTAATAGATGTTCCCTGATGCCCATCGAAATATCCATCTCTCAATCGAGATCTTTCCTTTGACGGGCGGCCATGCGCAAGGAGCCTGCGGAGGTTGATCTCCATCATCTCCAGTAGATCTCTGTGAGAGGTTTTTATACCTTCAACTTGCATCAATACTACCGACTTCTCGAGATAAATTCCAGTTTTGTTCTCTGTCTATTTTTTTTTTTTTTTTCATATAATTTTTCCTCTTCCACGAGTACATATCCAGGAAGAAAAATCTTTTGAGGAAACGATGGTGTACAGTCTGAATGCCATATCGAATTATCGAACAAATGGACTAATACTATCGAAGCGTGTGTCCGGTTTGTATAGATCGCGAGTACGAACTTGGGTATATCGTCAGATCGATGGAAATAAGATGGAATTGAGTACGCGAGAATCGAACTACATCACGCAGAGAACTATGCACACCGGATGTCGCGCTCTCGAAGAGCACTCGAGGGAAACTCACTCCATAACCTCGATATGAACACATTGGGTGTCCCAGAAATAAATCCCAACCCGATGAAATTTCGTCCAGGATAAAATACCGAGTAGGAAAATATTTTAGCTCCTTTTATTTTAAGGGAAAGTGGTTTATTTTCAGGGGACGTCAGTTTCGCATGCAGTGGATGAAGGCTCGTGTCCGATTAGTTCAAGTCCAGTTGTTAATAACTCATTAAGGTGTTATCGAATTCCAAAGATTAAAAAACCCTTCTTTATGTGGAATCTTTTCCCTTATCTTGGGAAATAGAAATTTATAAATGAATTGATGCGTTTTTACACATTCGTATGGTAGTTATTTTCGAAACTTAAAAGAACATGATCCATGAAGATTTTTATAAATTTCATCGCCATCTATCTTCACCAAATGAACATTCAAATGAGGGACACCTTATGTATTTATATTTATGTTATGCTTCATGCAACACACCATACAGAGTAAAAGAAAGAGAAGAAGCTGGCGTACCAGATAGCAAAGCAGAAAGAGGAAGCTCAATAATACAGGAAGTCGAGGCGAGCCTCGTAAATTGCATTTCCTCTCTTCGAAGGCCTCCTTGGAAGAACTTATTACATGTAGCCAGCAAGTTCTTTTGGTGTGGACAACGCTTCACGTCTTATTTACCTCGCGTCTTTCGTTCTTCCAGCAGTGCGTCTCCTGCGGTTCACTTCTATATGTAAATGTACGATATGTTTATGTATATAGAAATACGTTTTATTGACAGTAGAGAGGCTCATGAGTTTTGTGCTCAGACGTGGACATCTCGTGTTTGCTATTCCCATTGGTCGTTTCACCGCACGAAAGGATGAATTGCTCATCTTCTTCGCGTACTTCCTTGTATCCGGTTACTTGTAGCTTTTCAGCTGATTTTACATCGAGCCAGCAACCTCGTAGATAAATTTCAACATTACAAGAAACAACCTTATCCTTTTCTTCCTCGTGTCCACTGATTTTTTTTTTGTCTTCTTCATGATAAATGAAGCTCTGTCATGAAACAATGGAAAACCATTGATTGCAGTTGGTACAATAAGCCACATCTTTTGCATCCTTGCTCGGTTGAATACATTGTTTGAATTAAAAATCAAATGAAAGACATCTCATGGGCTTTTGACAGGAGAAAGGTCCCCATAAGACACAGGACATCACTGCTTCGCCGCTTATTTTGCGCGCAGCAATAATCACATTATCATCAGTCTTGACAACCAATCAACAAAAAAAAATCTGTTCCAGGTTTTCTTCACAATTCACAACAACTCTCCACTCTTATTCTGTTTTCAAGTTATAGAACTTTGAATGACTGTTAGGTGTTGCCATTTCGAGGTCAAATATAATCTCGGGTTCAAACGACAGGATAGTTGAGACTTTTTTTTCTTTTTTGGCTGCTGTCGATGCATGGAGGGCCTCAAGCACCTATAACTTTAAGATCCTCGATCACGTATGCCCGCTTACACAAACGGGACACGTTACCATGAGCTGAACGTTCTCTCGCCACGATCGCGCCCCACCTCACCTTTCTCTCTCTCTCTCTTTTTCTCTCCTTCTATCCGTACACTTAACACGCAATTTTAGCGAGCTTCATCTACGTGATCGGATTTCGATTCGTCGGGAAAGACCCCTGTAGGCACAGGCTTGCGCACCATCTTCGACAAATTCTGCGTTATATATGGGGTTTGTCAGAGTGTCTAGAGATTGACACAAAAGTTACGTACAAGGTTGCACGTCTAAATAGATATACGAATTCTAAAAAGTAAAGATTCTTAGCCATTTTCATGTTCGATAAAACGTTGACAGAATATTTATCAACAAAGATTAGTCAACAAAGTTATAAGCTCCATTAGTTAATATCTATAGAAAACGGTGCTTCGAAAGAGTAAATTACGAAAAACTTTTATCTTCAAAATTACGGAATTTGATCAATCTCTATACCATTTGGCGATAACTTTTAAAAAATCCTATATAACTGGACATGAGACTCACCCGCGCCTTTAAACGCAGGTCTAAATCGTACAGTCTTCATCCGCCGAGAACCGCGAGACGGGTGATTCAACAAAAGAGACACAAGACGATGAGGCGAGGAAGACGTGTTGCAAAAAAAAACGAGACAACGGGGAGAAGAGGAGACGGTGAGGAAGAGAGGCAAGCTCTCGCTGCATAAAATAAAAAAACAACAAAGACTATAAAACGACGAAGACAAAGAAACGTGGTTATATGAACCCGCATGTTCAACACTTCCGGTTCAAAGCGATCAGTCGCATAAATTCCTTTGCTGGATTTACATCCCACTCTCTTTTTTTTTCTACCTTTCTTCTTCTTCTTCTTCTGCTTATTCTTCCAACGTGGAATTCTTTTAAACCTGTGGGTCCTTCAGCCTGAGCAAAAAGTTGTTATATGCTATGGGAAGACAATGAGCATCAGAATCTCATTTTGCTACCAATATTATTGGGGGTTAATTTTTTTTCTTCTCCGTTCATCCACTGCGTAGTTGACGAATTTCATAAAATTCTAGATGTTGATGTACGTTATTCTTCATCGACGAAATCACGACGTCACAGTGAGACGACAATGCATCGAGATAGGAGAGGAAAGCAAGCGCATCGGAAGGTTGGTCGCCGTGGCTTAACGACTCGTTCGTGCTCGAGTAAACATCGTGGGCCCTCCAAAAAAGAAGAATAAAAAAATAAGTATAGGAAAAAGAGAAGGAGAAGGCCAAAGAGAGAGGTGGTAAAAAAAATAAAGAAAAGCAATCGGGGCAACCAAAGCTAAAAAAAAAAAAGGGCACCACGGTCCTGACGGAAGTACGCCCAATTTCCCTTTCTGACCGGTCATTACGCTACGTTAACTCGCTTCTGGTGACTCTTGAGTGCCTCAGGGTACATACAAAACTTGTCGTCTGCGTATACTCCGTGTTTACTGCGCACAATTCTCATCCTTTTATCCTTTATTTCTCATCCATCATTTTGGTCCTTAAAAACGTATATGAAACGCCTGTGAATATTGGATGCGATACGACGAGGCTGACACTTGCTGAGCTTAACTAAATTCTGGGTGGCCAAGGAAAAAAAAGCTGTGCCTAACTGCTGTTATACTTTTGAACTTCCCCAGGCTTCTCAATTCTCGATCAAACACGTCTTTCTCGTGATTCCCAAGCCATTGATCAAGAAATTAATTCCTTCACGCATCTTCTTTGCAACAATTTCGAAAACCTGTTGATGCAACGTAACACCGCCCTGATTAAACCTTTGTTGGTTATTCACAGTCCAATGGGGCAAGTGAAATTTTGTACCAACAAAAATAAAAAATAACAATGACGAATTTCTTTCGCACGCCAATCACTCGTTATTCACCTTTATATTTTTCTTCGATATTTCATATTTACTATGTCAATTACTTAACTAAATTATATGGCTTATTTGAGAGCAATATAAATTATCTTGACGTTTATACCGTCACGAGAGATGATATTTTAACATTACGCACAACCACCTCGAGGAGAGTTAACGAGACCTGTCTGTATACGAAAGATATTCAAAAAGAAAGAAAAAAAAGAGAAAGGGGGCGCCCTCTGTATACTGGAGAAAGTGACATGGCCGTGAGAGAACGTTGGAATAAAATTCAACACCTGTGTGTCTCAAGCAGGTACGTTATGTGTACATTTTATACGTAAAACGTATTTTTGGGTCACTCATGGAAGATCCATTCAGTTACGAATCCATTGTTACTAATCATTTCTTTTACTTTCACACCTTGTCATTCGATTCAATAAATTATAAATTTTTCGTTTTTATATAAGGCTAGCTGTGCCCGTGGCTTCACCTGCGGCAAGAAACATTGCTGTTCTTGCAAGTGCGATATTAACAATAATATTATACGAATGTTGCAAAGCTTTGTAAATTTTCTACGAACAGTATACTAAATTTCTATCTTTAATGGGGCTCATGAAACGTTTGCAGAAGAAACATTGTTTGACTAAAGAAATTAAAATTTTTTACCATTTAGTATCAGAGACCCTGCGGTATAAATTTTAAACCATTCCCCAACGACCACGACGAAGTTTCAGTTTTGGAATCGAAACGAAGAGTCGAAAGAATAAGTAGTAATGGTGGTGTTTGGCCAGACACGCGAGAACATTGATGAAATTCCTTCGGGTCGATGTTTCGCCGCTTTCTCCACAAGGAGTCAACAGTTGATCAAATTTCCGAATATTTTTCTGTGCAACTTAACAACCTTTTATAAATAATTAATGTGGAAATGTTTCGCATTCTCATCTTATTTGTTATTGTCTTAGATTATTAAGGAATCTGGGATAATAAGAAAATGGTGCTGGAGAAAAAAAAATTCTGATGACTCAGAAAGATTTTTTTTCGAATTTACTCGTTTTCGATGAATTCTATTTTTTTGTTTGTTTTATTCATTTCGCCGTACGGTTCATGAATAAAAATAAAATTCTCCAAATGTCAGTTGTAAGGAGCAGTGAAATAAATTTTGACTCACGATTAATTATATACGCGTTTGAAGAATCTTGGCTGTTTTTGTGTGTGGGACGTGCGTCTTCTTGGGCGAGTCACGTCGCGATATTGCGTCAGTTCTTCTACCCGTTACTTAACAATCTCCGTAACGAATTTCCAGTTCAAACCGTTCGTCCGGAATATCGTACGAGGGAACAGGTATTACATTATATGGACCTGTGTGCTGTCGAAGATTATGCTGTTGTAAAACACAACAGTGACGATGAATATGCCACATACGAGAAACAAGAAAAAATCTCTTTCTCCTTTTCTCTCTCTCTCTCTCTTTCTTTTTCTCATTGAACTTTTATCTTCTTGAAATGTCAGCATGTTGCATGATCATTACTATTTTGCAACTCTATCCTAAGCACCCAATAACGCTTTTTCTTTTCAGTCACGTTTTCCACTTTAAATTTTTATGCATATTTTATATGAATCTGTCCCTGCTGAACTAAATTGGTGCAGAAGAACATTTTCAAAATTAAATACAATCAAGTCAAGTGGAAATATATTTTTTCCTGTGCGGTTCAATGATTCCAAGAAGCTCAAAAACACTCGAGAGAGTCCAAAACCTTTTTTCATCAACTGTTACGAAAACTCGTCGGCATTTGTCAGATTAAAAAATAAAATGGGAAAAAAATAGTAACATTGTTGGAATACTTGAAAAAAATATATGAAAAATACAAATTATTAACTAAAGACGCAAACGTTGATTCCACAAACTTTTCCTTGCGATGGCAGAAGGCTG